>OY728128.1:2133052027-2135610397 GCA_963277665.1 Viscum album | reverse complement strand
AGCGACTCTTGAACCGATACAGATTGTTTTCCACTAATAAATTTAATGAAAGGGTATAATGATGGAATTAACATATTTATGTTATATTTATTTCATTAGTATAATTCTATATTCATTATATAAAATATAACTTCTTACTTTCCATTATATGTTTTTCATGATAACGTCTCTTGTGTGTACGATGGACTACCACCTCACGAAGTGATGTGATTCATTTTATCTTATGAATTAAATGAAAGGAATTAAGGATAAATTTGATAAATATAATTTCTATATATGATATAATATTTTTTTTTAATTTTTATATAATATTTTCCACTCTTTCTTTGAACATTTTGATAAAATGGAAATAACATTCATGCATACGTACAACCTACCGTCATTATGAACGATGTATTTCATTTTATATTACTAACTTTTATGGATTAATAAAAATGAATATATATGATATTTATATAATTTTAACATTATTTATATAATGGACCCATGATCAAAGTAATATTACTTAAAATAAAAAATCAAAACATACACGAAAAAACCAGTTATTACCTAAAATGTGATTTTAATAAGGAATTGTTGTTAAATGTGTATAAAATGTCAAAATTGAATCATATATGGAATGATATATATATATATATATATAATTATGATTTTTAATAGTTTTATAATAATATTATATTTACTATATAGGAGGTTCAAACATATACGACGGAATTCGAGACTTATGGTAAGATATTTCTATCTAACTTTTATTTTTCTACAAGAAACATTCCATATTCACCACATGTTTCTTTTATAATTTTTATATAATACCAATGAATATTTTTTTATGATTATTATCCTTATATTTTTTGGTATTTAAATATCCATTTGTGGATTTATCTTTCACGGGGTTTACAGTTCAATGTTTCCAAAGTGTTAAGGGGGTTTTGTCACAATTTCCTTCATTGATACAGATGTTATGTTATACACATATCTTTTTATATGAGGTGCATTTTAAACCTATTTTACCTAAAATATCATGATTTTATTTATTATCATGGTATTTTATGTTTTAGTTAATGTTATTCTTTCACAAGTTTTTTAATTTAATGTTACCTAAGGGGTACAGATTTTAGGTTACAATCTCATCATTTTCAGAATTGTTTATATTTATGTTTCCAAAGAGGGAATATTACAATATATCTCTCAATAATCTCATGCGTTTTATTTTATTGTTTTAATTTCAATGGAATACATGTTTTTACTTGATTTTTCACCCTTTACGTACTCAAGATACTAAAATAATGTTTTTAAGAAAAATAATGTTTATTTCTCTCTTCGATCAAAAAACCATTTTATTCTAAAACCATGTTTTCTAAAAATGTTTTTTAAAAATATTTTTAACATTATTCAAATGATTTATTAAATAAATTTTTACACATGTTTTAATTTTTTACAAAATGTTTTTAAAGGAATAATAATGTCAATTTCCAAACAATGACTATTTGAATTTTACTAAAAATTTGAAAAAATATTTGTTTTAATGTGTACTACATAAATCGCATTCTACTCTATCATAAACATTATTTTATTTGAAGATAAATTTACAATTTTTCATGTTAAATTTCAAAGAAAAAGATTTTCAAAATTTTTTATATTTTAAAACTTTTTTTAAAAATGAAATGATATTTTCCTTAAGAAATATTTTAAATAATTTTTAAGCATCCTTTATCAGTTTTGTAACACCCTGACCCCAGAATCTAGGAGCCGGTGCATTAATTTAGTACATTAGTAGGATTATAAGGAATACAGTCTTGAAGGACTGATCAATTTAGTAGTCTTGTAAACAAGATACATACATAAGTTCAACACTACAACTTTAAATGAAAAACAACAATAATTTATTCCATTAGAAATATCCAAGCATACACGATTATTCTTGTAAGACGCTCATAACAATCTTCTTCATATCCTAGGAAAATGAAACATGAGAAAGGGGTGAGCGCAAACGCTCAGTAAGAGTAATAAATACAGCAGAAGATAATATAAACATTAGGCATGGTGAATAATTGAAAACAAATGTCTTTACAAATAATTAACATGAACACTTTATGGCAGGAATATGAGTTGATTAAATAATGACATAATAAAACATAGTCATGGGTATTCTACTAGTCAAATAACCACATGAAATATCAATATATAATCTCATAATGATGAAATGCATAATTTCAGACATCATAACCTCATAGTCAAGGCCTCATGCCAAGACTACAAATAATAATAGTATCACTTTAAAAGAAAGAATGAAAAGTACAAAGGTCACCCGAGATAACCCATACTAGGATTCCATGTAGAAAAACATGGATATGGAAGATAATATAAGTGTCATGTTCTGATGTAGAGGGATAGAAAACATGATCAGGAGAAAGTTAAAAACAAGAAAACAATAAACTTGTGATGGGATAAACGGTCATTAGTTTCACGGTAGGAAAAGTAAATGGATAACGTTTTTTTTGTTTTATGTTCTATTTCATAAAGTTAAGGAATTTATTTTTGATATTGACTGAGAAAATATAGAGATATACTTACTTTTATAGTAGAGTTTCATTCTTTAATATATTTCTACCACTAACTCATGTTTTTTTTAAAACGATGAGTATTCAAGATGACTTGGTCACACTGGAAGATCTAGAATCAACTTCTAGAGAATCACATGATCCACAATGGATAAAAAATATATTTACCTTGCCTTTAGAGATTGACCACCACCAAAATGGTTAGTAAAAGATCAGATGATCTTCAAAAAGAATAATCATTTAGGGAAAGAAATACTAATCTTAATTTGTAAAATTAAACTGAAAATACCCCAATGTTAAATAAATATTATTCCAAAAACAATTGTCCTTAAAAAACATAAATATAATTCAAACTAATATTGAAACCAAAAACTTAGAAGAATTTGGTTATGTAGTCTTCCACATTAAATTGTATCTCCAAATTACATCTACTACCCTTAAGGTCACATACTCAAAAGTAATTAACCTAATCACATATTCTCTATAATAGGTTAATAATTTCCATAAATAACCCAAAATATAGATAAAAATACGCCATTACTCCTCAATTAAAATCCCATAGTATTCTATTTTCCCTAGGTATATAGTGTCCCCAACAGAGAGAACGTCTTCTAAAATAACATTTATCACTTAATCACCAAATCATTTTTCTATACTAAAGATATCCATATGATAAGAAATATAATCCCAAATAAAATTATTATTGATCAATACAATCATTTAACTAAATAGAATTAGTCACACTAACCAGGGACTTCACGTAGTTTAGTGGTAGGTGATAAATCCCAATCGCACTATGGTTGTGGGTTCGATTCCTGCAACTTTGTCCGACGCGACGGTTTGTCACATGGTCCACATTTTGTCCTTTTTCAAAAACTATATAATTTTATAATATTCTCAAAAATGAGATAGATTCCTCAAAATAACTATATCATAATTTCATCACTAATGTTATCTCATACCTCACATTTTCATTGAAAAATTTAATAACTTGTAATTTCCTCAAACTCAATGATTATATAAAACCAAATGGTTATTTACTACTATATCCATAGGAGAAAAGATAATTCTTCCTAAAATATCATTTCACATGAGAAAATGCAGGGTTACAAGTACAAGATAAAAGTCTTTCGAAGTAATCCCATCGACAAAGAGCACTAATACTTTTTAAACATTTATCCATCAATTTATTTCAACATAGCTTCTTCCTTGACCAATAGGATATCCTATAGAATAAAACATTCACCTGGGTAATGGCCAGGTCCCCTAAATTTATAGAAAATGACTGTAAATGGATTCTTAGGACCATTTTTATTTTCTTCCATAGTACTCTTCATTTTTCCTCATTAATTATTTACTTCATGTCCTTCTTTCCCAAACATAAAGCATTTCTTTGTTCCATTAATACACCTTCTTAGGTGTCTCCTTCCACATTTCCTGTATTAAGGACAATGAGAATTATTTTCTCCATGGTCTTCACTACTACAGTTCTTATCATTCTCCACTTTTCTCTTTCTTGTTGAGTCTCAGAGTGGGTTAATATATATGTTGTTGATCATTTTTTTTTGAAAATTGATTCAGCATTAACATGATATCTTTTATGCTTGTCAACATTCCATTTTTTTGCTTCTTTCCATCACCGTTCAAAACTTTTACATCTTGCTCAATGTTTCTATGACTTACATGGAATCCAGCCATTAACTAAAACCAGACAACATTGTGTGTATAATAATAGTCATAAAATCATTTAGAGAATATCATGAAACCTTATTTTCAATTTAAAACACCTTTGGATTAACAAAGGTTATTTATTCTCATATTATATTAAAATCCTTTGAATCAGTTTATATGGAGAATGTAAATTATCCTAATCATATCCCCTATGTTTTTGGTATCCAAGAGTGTAGTAAGGCCCGTTATCATGTACCAGGATACCCCAGGTCAAGCCCAAAACTCCTTGTCGGAGTTTTCACTCCTAGGTACATCTGTGCCAGAGCCGTATCTATCTTCTCGCATCTAGACAGAGATGTATTGTTTGGAAGATATACAAAATATATACATTACCAATGTTATAGTAAGTTCTTCTATACTAATCATCAAGGTCTATCTTAGGGTAATGTTCTCTAATCATAGTTTATCTAAATATAGTTTCCATGGTTTATACTAAAATTACTCTGATACCAACTGTAACGCCCCGACCATAGAATCCAAGAGCCCGTGCATTATTTTAATACATTGGAATGATTACAAGGAATCAAGTCCCAAAGGACTGATCAGTTTAGTAGTCTTAGAAACACGATAGATACATAAGTTCAACACTCTAACTTGAAAAAAAAACAACACTAATTTATTCCATTAGAAACATCCAAGACTCCAAGATTATTCCTAAAATTCACTCATAACTAACTTCATCATATCCTAGGAAAATGAAACATGAGAAAGGGGTGATATAAAATTCTCAGTAAGTATTATAAATATTGTAGAAGATAACATAAACATTAGTCATGGTGAATAATAGAAAACAAAAGCCTTTACAAATAATTAACATAAACACTTTATGGAAGGAATATGAGATGAGTAAATAATTCTATAATAAAACATAGTCATGGGTATTCTACTTGTTGAATAACAACATGAAACATCAATATCTAATCTCATAATGATGGAATGCATAATGCCGGGCATCATAACCACATAGTCAAGGCCTCGTGCCAAGGCTACAAATAAGATTTTGTCAAGGCCTTGTGCCAAGACACTAGTGTGTCTCATGAGACCTACCTATGCATCGAGAAGCTATAGCGGGCTCCACCCGTCACATAATATGTCCAATAAATTCCTCATATAGAAAGTTTGAGACATAACATAAACATTCATATTAAAAATAGCATACGAAATGTCAATACTTTATCCACAAACCATGACTAGTTTAAAAATAGCACATCAACAGTCAAACATAACTCATTCAATAAAATATGAAATATTGTATTGTAATAGATTATCCTCAATTGAGAATAATGATGGATATTTCAATAGATGAAAATAATCATCAAAACTATATGATAGAAATATATCCCTTTTTCTTGAAATCATTTAAAAGTATCACTATTTATCAAGAAGGCGTTTGAAATAGATTTTTTGAATCACAATGTCACATACCACTTTATAACTTTTAAGATGGATTTTAATTTGAAAACATTAATTTCCTTATAAAGAAACCCTTAAAACCATTTTTAAAACATGTACATTGATGAGAAATATTTGGAAGAATAAATATTTAAAACATTTAAAAATGATATTTTAGTTAGAGTTTCTAACCAAATGAGAGACACTTGAATAGGTAATAAAAAATTTATAATATCATGAGAATAAAGTATTTCATTATATACTATGTCAAGGTATAGTATATACCCCATATAAAAGCAAATTGGTGCATAACAACAAAGAAGTCTCAAAGGAATGTAAATCGAGATAAAGTCCCTTATAAAAACTGTATCCTTAGTTTAAGGATAAATAAATGATATAATTATGTATGAAAAATATAAATATACTCAATATAATTGGATATTTATTGTAAATAAATCAGAGGACATTCCCACATATTCTTTTAAAAACAACACCAATTACATGGATGTTTAACTCAAGGAATGGAAATTGAGTTAAGATTACTCTTATCAAGTTCATATCAATGACTTGAGAAATTTTCAATGGAGTAATTATGTGTATCGAGAGTATATCCGCACAAGGAGGAGTATAAATTACTACATAAATAATAAATAGTGATTCTCCACATAATCATGGAGTAAAATAGTCAATGAAGTATGGGTAAATCCGAATGAGTGGAAATTGAAATTTGAAATTCCCTTTCCGATTTGGTAACTTACAAAACATACACCCCATGAAAGAAGGATCATACAATGATGAAATATATAACTAAAAATTAATGTATATTACATAATGAATACAATCATGTATAGTACATATGCCACAAAAAAAAATAGTGGCCAATATAGCATGAATCTCACATGAATAAAAAGTGAGATGAAAAACCCTTACTTCATTGTGATCAATCGAGTTGTATGAATAAAAGTTAATAACCACGTAATGATTCACAAAATACCATGAATATAAATAGAATCAGGATAATATATATAAAATGGTAGTATACAATACACTACATGCAATAAATAAGTGGTGAACAACGGAAATATCATATAATTAAAAGTGAGATAAGGAACCACTTACCTCAAATCCGACTTGTCTGGTATGTTCCTTGTTCTTCCTAAATAATAAACATAAGATAATTTTTAATTTATTAATATAATTTTCAAGTTTATTATTACTTTTTTATCACTTATTACTTTTCTATAAAAATTCGTTATTTATTTGAGTTCATATTGGGTATTTTATTGATGTTCAGAACTTGAGTCAAAAATGAACCTATTATAATTTCTATTTTTCCATGTGGTCAAAAGTCAATTATCTTCAGAATGATATACATGATTTATATATAATATATATATACTATATATCCAGTTTATATATCTATTTATAACAATTAATAACATATAGAGATAAGAAATGAAATGTACCATTCATGGAGATATTAAGCCGTACGTACTCATGAACGCTACTTTCATTTCTATTTTGTATTTTAATGGAATTAAAACATAATGATACATAGGTATATTATAATTTAAGTAAAATATAACATATAATATCATTAATTCCATCCTTTATACATCCCACATAATGCATTAACGAGTCATATCATTTTGAGGGGGTGGTAGTCCGCACTTCCTCAAATTAAATTACAACCTTTTACCCATAATGGAAACCATAAAATAATGATATAAATGTAAAATACAAGTGCATAACTAAACAAAAATTAATATATATATATATATGTTATATATAAACATAGTGTCATCTTAATGGACACCATGAGAGGCGGTATCAGATAATCGAACACTCATCGTTTTGTGAGGCGTTAGTTTGCCATCCACAGAAACAGTATATTCTTCAACCATTAAATGGAGGTGTGTCTATGTGTAGTTATAATACTTATCATAATAACATCCTATTATATTTAGAATAATGGTGTTGTTATAAAATAAAGTAATAAAAAGTTTTTAGGGGTTGGAGAAGTAAAATAAAACAACATAAAACAAATGAATTTAAGAGAAAGCATTACCTTTTATTTGGGTAACTTCCTATAGTTTAAACCAAAAGGAATTCTTGAAGTGCCTTCTGCATAAGGTAATGCTTCTAGTAAAAATAAGGGGATATTGGGAGATTATTTTTGTAGAGGTTGGATGAGCCAAGGGGCCTGATAGGTGTGTTGAATGGGTTAGAAGTGGTTTCCTTTTATAAGGGGGAGGATGGGCTCTTTAGAAAAGTGTGAAAATATTATTTTATTATATAGTGATATTCGGTTTCTAAAGGTCCAAAACTAATTAAATACTAAGATAGTATTACTAATGGTCGAAATAAAATCATCCAATAATAATTTCATAGGTTTTGAATATTATTTTAATATTAATAATCATATTTATTTAAATAATTTATTAATGTGGTAAATACTACATCATTATTGTTTCATAAGTAATTTAATCTATTTGATGTCTAAAAAATATGAAACAATTACAATAATGTAGGAAATCTATTTATCTTTACAATTATTATTTATATTCTAAAATATGACTTATAGAACCACATGTAAAAATTGATATACTAAAAGATATCTGTTAATGTCATTTTTGTCTTTACTATAAGTTAATTAAAATAAAGTGTCATTATCATTATTAAGTGGCTCCATGGGGTCCCAAAATTTACCCAAGGATGGCCATGGTTGGCCATGACTCGTACAATATGGTTAGGACAATTGTTAAGGTGATTTGGTATTATTATAATATTCCTTTTACCATGAATAACCCTATTTACCTTTAACCGCTGTAAATAAAAGTCAAAAGTTACTAATCACAAAAAATTATTTTCATCTTATTAAACCAAATTTTACTTACTAATAAAAACCATGTATCTAATATTTTTAAAATTATATTCATAGAAGTAGTAAAATTTTATTTAAATGAAAAGGTTGGATTTTTAACTAATACTTAGTGGTTTCACTATTCATCAAAAATTGATGTTTTTTCGGAGAATACCAAATATTCAGCCTAAGATATATTTGATATTCTGAATTCAAAAATTATTTCTATTTTAACAAATTCACATCATAAAATTTTTATTAATTAATTTAAAAATAATTTCCTTTTTCAAAATAAATAGTGTGCTTTTAAGAAACAATAACTATCAAAAGATTGACACTTGTTTATGTATAATTTCAAAGTGAAATTAATTCCAATAAACAACATTGGATTAAAGGGTAAAATTATAATCTAATTACACTTCAAAACCAATTTATCATATAATCTAACCATATAAATAAATTATATTAGAAGGCAGTTTTGAATTAAAATACATTATTATTCATAAAAAAAGGAATATTATTTGAAAAATACCAAAAATTTACCCAAGGTAATTTTTGATGTCCCGATTCTAAAGAAGAATTTTATTTTGTCAAATGGAAAATATAAATGTGACTAAAACTAGTTTTAATGAGGGTTCTACATTAAAAGGCAGTCAATCAAACCTTTAAAGTAAATTATGTTTAGAAATAAATTCATTCACATTTTAAGCCTCCAAATTTTATTGGATAGAAGTAAAAACATTTAACAAACATATATAATCATTTTGTAGTTAGTTCTGTTAATTTCTACTATTACCATGGCTAGGTGTTAACTACCATTTAAATTAATAATATAATATTATTAATGTGCAACGTAATATTTCAAAGAAACCCATTGTTGCGTATCGAGTAAACCATCAAACATAGTGTCCCCTTTAAAGTAGAATTAATATTTAGTTCACAAATCTTAATAAATATGAAAAATTATGTGTTCTTTGTTTACCTAGGATGTTATATCCTTCCACCTTTTGGGAATTGAATCCTCGCAATTTTAAAACCGAGCTTGGAAACTTCATTAAAAGTCCCACATCCGAAAAGAGTCAGCAAAACTATCACATTAAAATAAATAAAGAAAAGTATAAAGGTCACCTGAGATAACCCATACTAGGATTACATGTATGAAAACATGGATATGGAAGATAAACTTAGTGTTATGTTCTGATGGATAGCGATAGAAAACATGACTAGGATAAAGTTAACAACAAGATAACCACAAACTTGTGATGGGATAAACGGTCATTAGTTTCCCAGTTGGAAAACTAAATGGATAATGTTTTTTTTGTTTTAAGTTCCATTTCATAATGTTGAGGAATTTATTTATGAGATTGACTAAGAACATAAAGATATTTACTTACTTTTTAAGTAGAGTTTCATTCTTTAATAAATTTCAACCACAAACTCATCTTTTTTTCAAACGATGAGTATACCAAATGACTTGGTCACACCAGAAGAGATAGAATCAACTTTTAAAGAATCACATGATCCATAAAGGATAAACAATATATTTACCTTGACTTCAAGGATTAACCATCACCAAAATGGATAGTACAAGATCAGATGATCCCCAAAAAGGATAATCCTTTCGAGAAAGAATTACTAATCTCAATTTCAAAAATTAAACCAAAAATACCCCAATGTTAAATAAATATCATTCAATAAATAGTTGTCCTTAAAATCATTTAATATAATCTGAACTAATTTTTAAACCCAAAACATAGAAGAATTTGGTTATGTAGTCTTCCATGTTAAATTGTATTTCTAAATGACATCGACTACCCTTAAGGTCACATATTCAAAAGTAATTAACCTAATCACATATTCTATATGACATGTTAATTATTTCCATAAATAACAAAAAATATAGATAAAAACCCACCATTACTTCTCAAATTAATTCCCATAGTATTCTATTTTCCTTAGGTATATAGTGTTCCCAACAGAGCGAACGTCTTCTAAAATAACATTTATCACTTAATCACCAAATCATTTTCCTATACTAAGGATATCCATTTGATAAGACATAAGATACAAAATCAACTTATTATTGATCAAAAAAATCATTTAACTAAAAAAAGTAGTCCCACTAACCAGGGAATTCGCATAGTCCAGTGGTAGGCGATAAATCATAATCGCACTATGGTTGTGGGTTCGATTCCCGCAGCTTAGTCCGACGCGACGGGTTGTCACACAGTCTATGTGTTTTACTTTTTCAAGAACTATATAATTGTATAATATTCCCAAAAATGAGATAGATTACTCAAATAACTATAACATAATTTCATCATAATTGTTTTGTAACACCCCAAGGTTTCATATTACGATAGTTCTTCAAAGTAATTCAATATCTTACACTACACGCAACATCAAGTTCAAGCGCACCACGACTTACCAAACTAGCCGTTCAAAAGCTGTTATGAATAGTATTAACTGAATTTTGCACTATATATAATACTTATAATTTTAGAATCCATATTATGAGTTTCTTAGACATAATGTAAGAACTAATTCATTTTTTTCATATGAAAGTAAGTATTTTTCAAAAAATATACTTTTAATGCCTTTTAATGGTGAAACCTTTTTAAATCCAATATTTGAAACTCTTATATATATTAAATTTGACCAAATAAAATTCTTCTTTAGAATCAGGACATAATAATTTAGTTTCAATAAATTTTTGTTGTTTTTCTGATAACTTTCATATTTGGGTGATTAGTGAAAAATACTATATTTTAACTGAAAACAACTTTTTTAATAAAAATAATTTATAGTTTTAAAATATAAATTTTAATTGTTTGTAAGTATAAATAGATTATATTTTTACCATTTAATCCAATTTTTGTCATTTTAAGTAATTTCACTTTGAAATTGAACATAAACAAGCGTCAAACTTTTGATAGTTATTATTTCTTAAAAATACACCTTTTGGTTTTGATAGCTAGAAATAATTTTAAATTAATAAATTCAACTTATTTGTATTTAATTTGGTAAAATATACTTCAATATTGAATTTTGAATATCAAAATTATCTTTGGGTGAATGTTTGGTATTTTCTGAAAACTTTTAATTTTTGATGAATAGTGAAAAACACTAAGTTATAGTTTAAAACAGAATTTTTATTTAAATAATTATTAATTTTATTTAAATTTATATTTGGTCAAAATAGATACATAATAACTATATATGATGAATTTAATTCATTAGTGTCAGTTTATAAAAAGTTTAGATATATAAAAAGTTTGTTGAACTTTTCACTGCCTTTTACCCACCTCCTAAGAGAATTTGTAAATTCACATAAATCATAATTTGACCTCATCTATGAGTTGAATTTTAAAAATACAAGAGAAATTGTTAATATAATGGAGTAAAATGTGGTTCAATAAGATAAAAACAATTTTTTGTGAGTAGTAACTTTTTACTTTTATTTACCACGGTTCAAAGTAAATAGGATAATTAAGGGTAAAAAAATGATATTATTATTACACTAAAACATGTCCTAATTATATTGGATAAGTGTAATTCGACCAAAAACAACCTTATGAATAAACTATGACCCTTTAGGTCCACTTGGATTAGATTAATACATTTATTATTTTTTATTTTAAAGAAGAGTTAAAAGAGTTAAAATCAAAGTTTAATAACTAAACCATTTTTAATATAGGGTTATACATAAGATAAATTAGACTATAAATATTCATTAGAAATATAAAAATATTTCATACATAATGGTATTTTATTTATAATTTTTTAGATTTTAAATAATTAAATTTATTAATGACACAATGATGATGTAATAATTACCTTATTAATGAAAGAATCAAATAAATGTTATTATAAATATTAAAATACATATAATTTCAAAGTTTTTATGAAATCAAAGAATTTTCTAGGTAAATATAAAATTTTAGGGATGAGTAAATGTATCTTTTTTGAAGTAATCAAGTTGTGATGACTTTCACAAAAACAAAATACCAAATAGTGTCCAAATTGACATAAATTAATATTAAAACAAATACTATATTATTGGTTGACATAATATTCCTAAAAATGTAAGGATTAGCCAAATGGGCTTAAATAATATTATATGTGTTATTAATTAGCCAATTTATGTTCTCTTGTAAGTTTTGAGTAAGTTTATTAACCATATAGAGTAAGAATACAAGAAGACTCGGTAAAACTTAAACTATTTAATTAAGAGTTAAATCTAAAATAAAAGGTTAAAATGGTAACCTAAACTTGTATAAAACCTATTGGTTGAGTGGATTTCGACCCATAACCACCTAAGTCTAGAAATAAATTAATTTGGAACCATTATAAACCGAATATGATTGTATAATAAATTAATACTTTAATCTTTTCCTAAAGTGACCCTCACCCCTCTTATAAAAGGGAACTCCCACTTCTCTCTAATTAACACCTCCAAAGCCATTTGTCTTGGCCAAAACCTGCCCAAATATCCTCCCAACTATCATACCTTCATATTATAGGCCTTACTTTGGTTATAAAGCCAACCTATGGAGCCCTTTTGATGAAATCAAAATGAAGAACCCAAAGAAGAGGTAATGATTTCACCACCCTCTTCTAAGTTCTCTTATTTTTCCACTTACTATTTCATTGTTGATTCCATTATAAAATAATAACTCCAATATATTCTATATACTGTGATGTTATTATAAATATTTAACATCTATATTCATTATTCTATTCATCCTATGTATGATAATGTCACCATGGGTGCGTACGTATGGCTTACCGTCTCCACGCCGTGTTGTAATTTGTTATTCAATGCTATGTTATTTGGATGGATATAATGATGAGTAATATGTATATAAATAATGAAAATAACATGCTAATGTCTCTGTAAAATTAATATACCATCCAATTCCACACCATTAAGGAATTGATATTGTCGCTCGTGTGTACGTACGGATTACCGTCTCCGCGACGCGATGAGATTCATTTCCACGTTCACCATTCATCGATGATTATAAAAATATATTTTACTAATAAGTATGTAATATATGACATAATAATTCTACTGGATATATATATATATATATATATATATTTACATATATCTTATTCACTTAGTTTCGTTCAATACGATATGAAAACAGAAACAACGTTTAAGCATATGTACGGACTACCGTCTCCATAAACGGTGTTTTTCATTTCATATATATGTCAATTATACATATTTATATTCTAAATATATATGATATATAAATCATGTTTTATATTCTAGAAGTATTTAAATCATGATCTATGTGATACAATCAAGAGTAACAAGTTAAAACACGTACGATAAAGAAAACAATTATTACCTGAAATGTTAATTTAACATGAAAATTATTATTAAATAGGTAGTATAAAGTCATAAATGAATAATTTATGATATCATAAATATTAATATGGTACTATTATAATTTAATAACATACTAAGATCTTCATATAGGAGGTTAAATGTACCCCCGACTAAAGGAAAGTGCAAGTTAAGGGTTAATTCCTCAATCTCATTATTATATGAGATTGTTTATGTGTAAGTATTTACTGGGGAATTTTTATCAGCCATGTCCATTTTTCATAAAAAAATTTCAAAATGAATATTTTAAGGATTTGTTAAAGTTACTCTTTATCAAGATCAGAATTTTAAATTTTTTAAAGATTTATCTTTCTAAATTGTTTTAATTAATGTCCATGTTTTCAAAATGATTTTAAGGATTTATTTATATGGACCTGAATGTTTTGAAAGGATAATTCTTTTAAAAAGTTTCAAAGTGGTATGGGAAACTTTGATTCAAAAATATATTTTAAATTACTTCCTTTATACATTTGTGACTTTTAAATGATTTAAAAAAAAGGATATTTCTCTCAAAAAGTTTTACTCATCATTTTCAACTTTGTCAGCATCCTTTACGGGATAATAATTTTTATTGAGGTTGATTTATTATAATACAATATTCCATGTTTTATTGAATGAGTTATGATATGATTGACTGTGGATGTTCTATTTTTATACCATTCATGGTTTATGGTTAATTTAATGACATTTTGTATGCTAGTTTTAATATGAATATTTATGTTATGTTTCAAATTTTTCATATGAGGAATGCAGTGGAATTAGTAAGTGATGGGTGGATCCCGCTATAACTCCTTGATGCATCGGTAGGTCTCATGAGACAAACTAGTGTCTTGGAACAAGGCCTTGACAGAAATTTTATTTGTATTCTTGGAACAAGGCCTTGACTATGTGGTAATGATTTCCGGAATTAGGCATTCCATCATTATGAAATTAGTTATTATATGTGATTATTCAACTAGTAGAATATCCATGTGCATGTTTATATGGTAATGTTTGATTTTTTTTCATATTATGTTCATGTTTATGTTTAAAAAGACTGTTGTTTTTATCACACATATTACCTTAAAAGTTTATAGCTTCCGTTAAATTACTTACCCTTATTGGGAAACTAAGCTCACCCCATAATTATATTTTATTTTCCCAAGAATCCAAGAAGTGTATTATGATTGATATGTAGGGTTAATCTAAAGGTAATAATGGCATTTTAAAAGAACTATTTTTTTGTATTGTATGGTAGAAAGTGTAATGTAACATTCATGTATGTAATCTATTTTCCAAAATTTCTAAACTAATCGGTCCTTCAGGACTTGATTCCTTGTAATCATGCGAATTTATTAAAATAATGCACCAACTCTGGGTAACTGGGGTTGAGGCATTAATGTTGGTATCAGAGGATGTTTAGAAATAACCTTGGAAACTAGATTTATATAAACTCTGATTAGAGCACATTACCATAAGGTAGACTTTGAAGATTAATATAGAAGAACTTACTTGAATTTTGGTAATGTAATGATTTTGTGAGTTTTCCAAGAAAATACATACCTTCTTTGATAAGAGAAGGTAGAGGTGGCTCTGGCACAGATGTACCTAGGGGTAAAACCCGAAAACACTGCTTTGAGATAGACTCGAATGAGAACTGGTGCACGACAATGGGCCTTGCTGCACTCTTGGTTACGACTCTCCTGGGGGATATGCTTAGGATAATTTTCATTTTCTTTAAAAACCATTATGAAGGGTCTATGAGTATATACCTCGACAAAAAAAATAATTTTTTGATTATGGATTATTTCTATAAACGGTTCAATTTATGCTAGGTATTTGACTTGTTTGGAATTATGAATTACGATTCATAAACTAACCTAGTTTTTTCCATTGTATATAAATGGTGCCCAATAGATGGAATGTGAACTCTAGAAATATGTATGATCTAAAGAGTAAGAACGATCATATATTTCACAGTATTAAGCCAACATTTAGAAGGGAAATAGTATCCCATGTATTCTCAACATATGAAGAAATAGTATCATGTGTTAATAATATAAGTAAATAATTCTATGAGTCCTATGTCTTTGAAGGGAAACAAGACAAGAAAAGGATGGAACCGAGCAAGATAGATAAAGGGAAGAGGGAAAAGAAGGATTTTCCCATATGTGATAACTGTGGAAAGAATCACCATGGTAAATTATTTAAGGGAATGGGATTTTTTTATAAGTGTAGAGAAAAAGGACACCAAGTACATGATTGAAAGGGTAAGAAAAAATTTCAAATGTACAATGCTTCATCAGTAAGGAATTGGGATAATACGCGAATCAATGTCTCAGTCATCATAGTGTACCTTAAATTATGATATTGGATAATAATCAAGTTATGATTCAACCACTTGTGATGAGGAATGACTAGTGTTCTTATGTTGTTAATATAGAATTATTTCATTTGTGTGTTGTATAAAAAATATACTGGTTATATGAATTATGGAGATAAATAAGGATTATACTGTAGTACTATTTTATTGAGGATTTGAGATTATATGGTTCTAAAAAAATTGACTTAATAGTAAGCTACACTTTTGGAAAATACATGGTTAAAGGAATGGAAATCCTTAATATGGTTCTGATAATGAGGTAGTGATTTTGGAATAAGATATGGTTGATTTGGATAAATTATATTGGATATTCTTGAATTCCTTGAAACTAATTAATGATTTGTATATTCCATAATTGTTGGAGTTTACAACATTTTTTGGATAGAAGGAGTATATCCAGTATTTGATAAGGAATAAGGGAGCATGAATATAATCAATAAGGTTTTATGGTAATTCAGGATGTTGCAGTGTTTTAAAAGAATACATGATGAAGGCGTTCACATGTTATTACCTGGAAAAAAGGATTTTCATTGTGTATAACTTCCTTATAAATTTTGGACAGAGAGTTTGGATATAAGTATTTTGGATAAGTCTAAAGGTTGGAATGGATTAAGTTTGAAACTGTATGCTATTGTTAAGGTTATTTTTGGATTGTTATAAAAAGCACAACATAGAGGTCAGGAGAATACTCATCGTGTCCAGAAAGGCCGCAAGACTTGAAACCGCAACCAAAGAGCGGAAAGGGTACATCACCAACGACTGGACTACATGATGTACTAGTTTTAATAATTTAGATTTTTTTTAAATTGTCTGATAAATGAATTATAAGTTCATTATTTTTGGAACCCTATACGATTAGGATAAATAATTTTTTTTGAAATATTTTAGAGTGAAAGATGAGTTTGTGGTAGGAATTAGTTGAAGGATAAATCTCTACCTGTCAAGTATATATATATATATATATATATATATATATAATTTTTTTCTTCTGATTAACACTAAATTTTATTAACCCAATTTCGGATGTGGGTTTTCCCACAAAGGTATTTTATATTTTCAAGCTTTTATTTTCAATGAAAAATTTCAAATTGTGAGGACACAATTTATTGAAGTAGGGAAGAATGTAACACCACAAGATTTCATATTACGATAATATTCAAAGTAATTCAATAACTTACACTACACACAACATCGAGTTCAAGCGCACCACGACTTACCGAACTAGACGTTCAAAAGCGTTCATGAATAGTATTAACTGAATTTTGAACTATATATAATCCTTATAATTTTATAATCCATATTATGAGTTTTTTAGACATAATGTAAGAACTAAATAATTTTTTTCATATAAAAGAAGTATTTTTCAAATAATATACTTTTAATGCCTTTTAATGGTGAACCCTTTTTAAATCCAATATTTGATGCTTTTATATATTCAATTTGACCAAATAAACTTATTCTTTAGAATCAGGACATAAGAATTTAGTTTTAATAAAGTTTTGGTGTTTTTCTGATAACTTTCATATTTGGGTAAATAGTGAAAAATACTATATTTTAATTGAAAACAACTTTTTTAATCAAAATAATTTATATTTTTAAATTATAAATTTTAATGGGTTGGAAGTATAAATAGATTATATTTTTACCATTTAATCCAATGCTGGCCATTTTATGTAATTTCACTTTGAAATTGGACATAAACAAGTGTCAATCTTTTGATAGTTATTATTTCTTAAAAATACACATTTTGGTTTTGACAGCCAGAATTAATTTTAAATTAATAAATAAAACATATATGTTTTTAATTTTGTAAAATACACTTCATTATTGAATTATGAATATCAAAATTATCTTAGGTTGATTTTTTGGTATTTTTTCTGAAAACATTAAATATTTGATGAATAGTGAAAAACACTGAATTATAGTTTAAAACCGAATTTTTATTTAAATAATTTTTTTTATTTTATTTAAATTTATTTGAGGTAAAAATAGATACATAATACCTATATAAGTTCAATTTAATTCATTGGAGTCAGTTTATAATAATTTTAGATATATAAAAATTTTATCGAACTTTTCACCGCCTTTTACCGACCTCCTAGGAGAATTTGTAAATTCACATAAAACATAATTTTACCACTTTTGTGAGTTTAATTCCAAAAATCTGAGAGACACGGTTAATATCAAGGATTAAAATGCGGTTCAATAAGATAAATATAATTTTTAGTGAATAGTGAATTTTTACTTTTATTTACCACGGTTAAAAGTAAATAGGGTAATTAAGGTTGAAAATGAAATTATTATTACCCTAACACATGTCCTAATTCTATTGGATAAGTGTAATTCGACCAAAAACAACCTTAGGAATAAAATATGACCATTTAGGTCCACTTGGATTAGATTAAGACATTTATTATTATTTAATTTAAAGAAGAGTTAAAAGAGTTAAAATCAAAGTTTAATAACTAAACCATTTTTAATATAGGGTTATACATAAGATAAATTAGACTATAAATATTCATTAAAAATATAAAATATTTCCTACATAATGGTATTTTATTTATAATTTTTAGATATTAAATAATTAAATTTATTAATGACACAATGATGATGCAATAATTACCTTATTAATGAAAGAATCAAATAAATGGTATTATAAATTTTAAAATAAATATAATTTCAAAGTTTTTATGAAATAAAAGAATTTTCTAGGTGCATATGGAATGTTAGGTATGATTTAATGTATCATTTTCGAAGTAATCATTTTGTGATGACTTTCAAAAAAACAAAATACCAAATAGTGTTAAAATTGACATAAAATTAATATTTAAAAAAATTACTATATTATTGGATGATATAATATTCTTAAAAATGTGAGGATCGGCCAAATGGGATCAAATAATATTATATATGTCATTAATGAGCCACTTGAGGTTCTCTTGGAAGTTTAGAGTAATTTTATTAACCATATAGTGTAAGAATACAAGAAGACACGGTAAAAGTTAAACAATTTAACTAAGAGTTAAATCTAAAAGATAAGGTTAAAATTGTAACCAAAACTTATCTAAAACCTATTGTTTGAGTGTATTTCGACCCATAACCACCTAAGTCTCGAAATAAATTCATTTGGAACTATTATAAACCGAATATGATTGTATAACAAATTAATACTTTAATCTTTTCCTAAAGTGACCCTCACCCCTATTATAAAAGGGAACTTACCCTTCTCTCAAATTAACACCTCCCAAGACATTTAGCTCAGCCAAACCCTACACAAATATCCTTCCAACTATCCTAAATTCATCCAAGAGGCCTTCCTTTGGTCAGAAATCCAACCTAGGGGGCCCTTTTAATGAAATCAAAAGGAAGAACCTGAAGAAGAGGTAATGATTTCACCACCCTCTTTCAAGTTCTCTTATTCTTCCACTTACACTTTATTTCTTGTTTCCATTATAAAATAATAACTCCATTATCTTATATATACTGTGATTTTTTTATAAATATAGAACAACTATATTCATTATTCTATTCATCATATGAATGATAATATCACCATGCGTGCGTACATACGACTTACCATCTCCACGCCATGTTGTAATTTGTAATTCAACACTATGTTATTTGGATAGATATAATGATGAGTAATATGTATATAAATAATGAAAAAAACATACTAATGTCTCTATAAAATTAATATACCATCCAATTACACACCTTTAAGGAAATGATATTGTTGCTCGTGCGTACGTACGGATTACCGTCTCCACGACACGATGAGATTCATTTCCACGCTCACCATTCATCGATGATTATAAAAATATATATTACCAATACGTATGTAATATATGAAATAATAATTCTACTACATATATATATGTATTTACATATATTTTATTCACTTAGTTCCGTTCAATACAATATGAAAACGGAAACAACATTTATGCATACGTACAGACTACCTTCTCCATAAACGGTGTTTTTCATTTCATATATTTGTCTTTTATACATATTTATATTATTAATATATATGATATATAAATGATGTTTTATATTCTGGAAGTATTTAAATCTTGATCTAAGTGATACAATCAAGAGTAACAAGTTAAAACACACATGATAAAGAAAACAATTATTACCCGAAATGTTAATTTAACATTGAAACTTTTATTAAATGGGTAGTATAAAGTCATAAATGAATAATGTATGGTATCATAAATATTAATATGGTTATGGTATAACTTAATAACATACTAATATCTTCATACAAGAGGTTAAACATACCCTCAACTAAAGGAAAGTGCAAGTTAAGGGTTGATTCCTCAATCTCATTATTATCTGAGATTGTTTATGTGTAAGTATTTACTGGGAAATTTTTATCATCCATGTCTATTTTTCATAAAAATTATTTCAAAATGAATATTTTAAGGATTTGTGAAAGGTACTCTTTATCAAGATCATAATTTTAAATGTTTTAAAGATTTATCTTTCTAAATCGTATTAATTAATGTCCATGTATTCAAAATGACTTTAATGATTTATTTATATGGATATGAATGTTTTTAAATGACAATTATTTTCAAAAGTTTCAAAGTGTTATGGGAAAATTTGATTCAAAAATCTATTTTAAATTACTTCCTTTATAAATGTGTGACTTTTAAATGATTTTACAAAAAGGATATTTCTCTTCAAAAGTTTTACTCATCATTTTCAACTATATCAGCATCCTTTACTAGATATTATTTTTGATTTTGGTTGATATATTATAATAAAATCTTCCGTGTTGTATAGAATGAGTTATGATATGTTTGAATGTGGATGTTCTATTTTTATACCATTCATGGTTTATGGTTAATGTAATGACATTTCGTATGCTAGTTTTAGTACGAATGTTTATGTTATGTTTTGACTTTTTCATATGAGGAATGCAGTGGACTTAGTAAGTGATGGGTAGAGCCCGCTATAGCTCCTCAATGCATCGGTAGGTCTCATGAGACAAACTAGTGTCTTGTAACAAGGCCTTGACAAAAATTTTAATTGTAGTCTTGGCATAAGGCCTTGATTATGTGGTAATGATATTCGATGTTAGGCATTCCCTCATTATGAAATTAGTTATTACATGTGATTATTAGACTAGTAGAATATCCATGTGCATCTTTATATGGTAATGTTTGATTTAATTTTTTAATAATATTTTCAAGTTTATGTTTAAAAAGGATGTTGTTTTTGTCACACATATTACCATAAAAGTTTATATCTTCCGCTAAATTATTTACCCTTACTGGGAATCTGAGCTCACCCCTTAATTAAATTTTATTTTTCCAGGATTCCAAGAAGTTTATTATGATTGATATGCAAAGTTACGCTAAAGGGAATAATGGAGTAAGAACTATTTATTTTGTATTGTATGTTATAATGTGTAATGTAACATTCATGTATGTAATCTATTTTCCAAGACTGCTAAATAGATCGGTCCTTCGGGACTTGATTCCTTGTCATCATGCCAATGTATTAAAATAACGAACCGACTCTAGGTAACTGGGGTCGAGGTGTTACATGTTTTTTCATACCTAAAATTTTCATTCCAAAATTTAATAACTTTTAATTTCTTCAAACTTAATGATCATAGAAAATCACATGGTTATTTATAACTATATCTACAAGATAAAAGACAATTCTTCCTCAAATAATATTTTTACAGGAAAAACTGCAGGGTTACAAATAAAATAGAAAAGTCTTCCAAAGTAATCCCATCAACAAAGAGCACTAATAATTTTTAAACATTTATCCATCCATTTATTTCAACATAGCTTCTTCCTTGACCAAGAGGATATCCTATAGAACAGGGCATTCACTCGGGTAAGGGCCAGGTCCCCAACATTTACGGAAAATGACTATAAATGGATTCTTAGAACCATTTTTATTTTCTTCTACATTAATCCTCATTTTTCCTTTGAAATTCTTCAATTTATCTTCTTCTTTCCTACACATAGAGCATTTTTTTGTTCCATTGAGACACCTTCCAAGGTGTCTCCTTCCACATCTCCTACATAACGGAAAATGAGATTTCTTTTCTTTATGGTCTTCAGTACTGGAGCTATTATCATTTTCCACTTTTCAATTCTGTGTTGAGTCTGGGAGTTGGTTAATATATATTTTCTTGATCATATTTTTTGATAACTGATTTTTTATGAACACGATATCTTTTACGCCCTTCAACATTATATTTTGTTGCTCATTTCCACCACCATTCAAAACTTGTACATAATGCTCAAAGTTTCTATGATTTCCTTGGAATCCATCCATTGACTATAACTAGAAAGCATTATGTGAGTAATAATAGTCATAAAATCATTTAGAGAGTAATATGACACCTTATTTTCAGTTTTTAACACTGTAGGATTAACCATGGTCATTTACTATCATCTTATATTAAAATCCTTCAAATCAGTTTTTAAAGAGAATGTAAATTATCCTAATTTTATACCCTAGGTGTGTTGTAACAAAGTGTGAAGCAAGGCCCATTGTCATGTACCAGGAAACCTCGGGTCAAGCCTGAAACTCCTTTTCGGAGTTTTCACTCCTAGGTACATCTGTCCCAGAGCCATCTCTACTTGATCGTATCCAGACATGGATGAATTTCTTGGAAAATACACAAAATCTCTACATTACCAAAATAATAGGAAGTTCTTCTATACTAATCATCAAGGTCTATCTCAGGGTAATGTTCTCTAATCATAGTTTATCTAAATCTAGTTTCCAAGGTTTTTACTAAACTTCTCTGATACCAACTGTAACGCCCTGACCCCAGAATCCAAGAGCCATTGCATTATTTTAATAAATTGGCATGATTACAAGGAATCATGTCCCAAAGGACCAATTAGTTTTGTAGCTTTGGAAACAAGATACATACATAAATTCAACACTACAACTTGAAAAGAAAAACAAATCTAATTTATTCCATTAGAAACATCCAAGCTTCCAAGATTATTCCTGAAAGTCACTCATAACCGACTTCTTCATATCCTAGGAAATGAAACATGAGAAAGGGGTGATCTCAAATGCTCAGTAAGTGTTAGAAATATAGCAGAGGATAACATAAATATTAGGCATGGTGAATAATTTATAACACATGCCTTTACAAATAATTAACATGAACACTTTAGGGAAGGAATGTGAGATGAGTAAATAATTCCATAATAAAACATAGTCATGGGTATGCTAGTAGTTGAATAACCACATGAAATATCAATAGCTACTCTTGTCACGACCCACCTTCACCAAAAGGAGGGAAGGGTCACCAGATTGCCAGGCCCTTCCTTCTTTAAGTGAAGGCGGGTCGTGAAAAAATGGTATCAGAGGTGATGGTTGAGAGATAGGATGGAGTCTAGAGTTAGGAACAGTAAGGATTTCATGTGATGGTAGGGAAATAGTGTTGGGTGACCTCGGTGAGTGAATTATGCTAGGGAATACCGGCTAGGACACAGGATTTTAGGGCCCCCCGTGATCCGATGCAAGGACTCTAGACTAACCGAATAACCAAGAAAGGCCATGCTGATTGCAGGGTAGAGACCCTAGGAATGGTACATGCATCATAATGACTTGTGTTCTCATGTTTATGGGGTGTCTTGGGAATTAATAATAAATAAAAAGTTTAAGAAATTTTAAGAACAATATTCAGCACTACTTGGCCTTAGGCATTCATTATTTACGTTGCAGCTATGGAACCTGGAAGGCGACCAAGTGTGGTACAGGCGATCGAGGCCCCGGAGACTACTTTGGACGATCGGCCGAGAGCTGATCGAGAGGAAGAGGGTGACCAGTGTAAGAAGACTCTTCGGGCCTTCCAGTAACAGACCCTCGAGATGTATGAGGGCAGCACCTCTGACATGAAGAAGGAAGGCTGGCTAGAGGAGCTAGTGATAGACTTCGGCCTGATTCGGGCCCCGATCGAGTACTGGGTTCCTCTGGCCATGAACCAGATGCGGGGAGCAGCGTGTCAGTGGTGGACGCTTTACCTGGGGGAGAGGAGAGAGGCTGAGGTGGCATGGGCTGATTTCGAGAGGGAGTTCCGGGTGGAATTCCTCTCCTCGATGATGAAGGTGGAAACGATACACGAGCTACTCTCCCTCCAACAGGGGAGTATGTCTGTGATGGATCTAGGGATCCAGTTCAAGGACCTCCTATGTTTTTCTACGTACCTCTTTCCCAACGAGGAGTCTCAGGAAAGACGTTTGGAGGAGGCGCTCCGACCCTCCCTCAAGTATGCTGTTACCCCCATTACCTTACCGACATACTTGGAGGTCCAGAAGAAGGCCGAAGTGGTGGAAAGGATGCACGCTCTAAGAGGTGTGTCATGAGAGGGGATCTAGCTGGGACCATCGACGGAGAAGGCCGTCAGCACCAGGCCTCTAGCGTCAGGACCCTCCACGTTCCGACCAGCAGGGAGCAGACCACACCAGTTTCAGTTTCGATCCCCCGGTCCTCACCCTTTTTCTTTGGGCCTGGGACCGTGGTGATTCATCTGTGGGAGCCCAGGATATCTCTGGAGTCAGTGCCCGGACTGGGTGTAGTACGGCAGTGGCAGATATCCCCAGCACCCGCCCCAGCAGCAGCTTCCAGCCAGACCTTTCCAGCAACAGCAGCAGGGACAGCGAGCTCCCGCTCCTCTGAGGATAGACGTGGGAGGAGGGGGCCGACCTCAGGACACTCCTCTGGGACCTCGACCAGGGTGTGGTCGGGGAGGTGGTTGACAGCCAAGGGGAAGAGGAGCTGGGTGTGGACAGCTACACGCCATGGAGGCAGTAATTCCAGTAGGTCCAGAGGTTGTTCGAGGTACGATTAGTTTGTTTAGAACTCTTTCTTATGCCTTGTTCGATACCGGAGCATTACACTCCTTTGTTTCACCCAGTCTATCCCGTGCCTTGGGTCAAGATACCGAGAGACTTCCAGTTCCACTGGTATTGAGCACACCAGTCAAAGGTCAGACTGACTTGTTGTTTGTTTTTTCGAGGATGTAGACTGATGATAGGGCCACATCAATCGATTAGGGATCTTCTACTGCTACAGATACAACCATACGATATCATCCTAGGCATCAAATGGCTATTCTCTGCATGTTTCGTCATTGACTGTTTCTGAGGAAGGGTTGTGTTCTCAGAATTGGGAGGCCGACGTGTTACCTTCACCGGCGAGTGGGGCGGTCAGAAGGGCAGCAGGTGAGAGGAACCCCTCCTCTCCTTGATAGCCGAGCTGTCAGTAGAGTCAGTAGATGCTGAGATGGTGGAGGTGCCATAGGTTGTCTGTGAGTTTATAGACATCTTTCCTGAGGAGGTGATGACTCTACCCCCTCGACGTGATATCAAGTTTGGGATAGACCTGCATCCCAACGCTCATTTGATCTCAATGGCTCCTTACCGGATGGCACATTCAGAGCTACGAGAGTTGCGGATCCATTTTGATGATCTGATGAAGAGGGGTTATGTTTGGCCAAGTGCGTCACCGTGGGGTGCTCCATTCTTGTTCGCAAAGAAGACAGATGGTGGTCTCAGGTTGTGCATAGACTACAAGAGCCTGAATCAGGTGACGATCAAGAATAGTTACCCTCTTCCAAGGATAGACGATCTTTTCGACCAGCTGAAAGGGGTAGGATGGTTCTCGAAGATCGACCTGCAGTCTGGGTACCACCAGCTGAGAGTGAAAGAGGGAGACATCCCGAAGATGGCGTTCAGGTGCAGATATGGACACTTCGAGTTCTTAGTTATGCCCTTCGGTGTTACGAACGCCCCGACTGTGCTCATGGGGCTTATAAACTCCATCTTCTGGGAGTACCTAGATCGGTTCATAGTTGTGTACATCGACGACATCCTGGTAATGTCAGGATCAGAGGAGGGCCATGCAGAGCACCTAAGGATGGTTCTGGAGGTCCTCAGACATCATCATCTCTATGGGAAGTTGTCAAAATGCATGTTCGGGACATGAGAAGTGCACCTCCTTGGGCATGTGGTGTCCGAGTAGGGGGTAGCGGTGGAACCATCAAAGGTTGAGGCTATTGTTTCTTGGGAAGCACCGAAGAATGTGGCAGAGGTCGGTAGTTTCCTCGGGCTGGCGGGTTACTATTTGAGGTTCGTACCCAACTTCTCCCGAGTTGCAGCCCCTTTGACAGCCCTGACCAAGAAAGACCAGGTTTTCGGGTGGAGTGAGCAGTGCGAGTCATCCTTCAGCTATTTGAAGGAGAAGTTGGTCAGTGCCCTAGTGATGAGATTTCCAGAAGAAGGGGCGGAGTGTGAGGTGTTCTACGATGCTTCAGGACAGGGCCTGGGATGTGTGTTGATGTAGCAACAAGGGGTGATCTCTTATGGGTCCAGGCAGCTACGCCCTCATGAGCATAATTACGCCACCCACGACCTAGAGCTTGCAGTAGTCGTTTTTACGCTAAAGTTATGGCGGCACTACCTCATCGTAGAACACTTTGTGGTCTTCACAGATCACAAAATCTTGAGGTATATCTTCTCCCAACATGACCTAAACTTGCGACATCAGATATGAGTGGAGTTCCTCCAGGATTATGACTTTGAGATCTCTTATACTGAGGGAAAGGGCAATGTAGTGGCCGATGCCTTGAGCAGGAGGACGCAGAAGGATGCGATCCGAGAGTCGGCAGATGCCTGGATGGCGATGGAGGAGTTGGCTGCTTTACACTTGGATGCGAAGATGGATAGAGGCAGGGGCTGCCTATATCATATGAGAGATCAGTCATCCCAGTTTCAGCAAGTGGAGGAGTATCAGTGGGGAGACCCGGAGCGCGAAGTGATGTGTGACTGAGCTGACCAGGGCAATGCTCTGGATGGATGGACAGAGGATGGTCAAAACTAGATGCTTTTCCAGGGAAGGTTTTTTGTTCCAAAAGTGATGCGCGGCAAGCTTCTTATTGAGTTCCACAACTCAGCCCTGGCGGTACACCCAAGAGTTTCCAAGATGTAACAGGGACTGAATAGGCAGTTTTGGTGGCCCATAGTTAAGTGAGCGGTGGCAGAGTTTGTGGCCAAGTGCTTAGTGTGTCAGCAAGTGAAGGCTGAACACCGAGTTCCAGGCGGCCTGCTACAGCCTCTGGATGTCCCCGAGTGGAAGTGGGACGACATCTCGATGGATTTCGTCACGGGACTACCAAAGGTCCAAGGGGGATATGATGCCATCTGGGTGGTAGTGGACAGGTTGATGAAATCGGATCACTTTATGGAGATCAGGGAGTCGAGTGCAGTGGATGCTTTGGCATGAAGGTATGTGGATGAGGTGGTGCGGTTTCATGGAGTTCTGAGTTCTATAGTCTCGGATAGGGATGCACGGTTTACCTCGTGGGTCTGGAAAGGATTGCAGCATGCTTTTGGCACACAATTACACCTTATCATTGCTTTCCATCCCCAGACAGATGGAAAAACTGAGCGCACCATCCAGACCTTTGAGGATATGCTGCGGGCATGTGTTCTGGACTCAAGAGGATCATGGGTGCAATACATGCCTCGGGTAGATTTTTCCTACAATAATAGCTACCACTCTACCATTGGCATGGCCCCGTTTGAAGCTTTTTATGGGAGGCCATGCCGTTCACCTGTGTGTTTGGCCGAAGTAGGAGAGGCAGGCATCCTTGTCCTGGAAGTGGTGCAGAGCATGACAGAGAAGGTTCAACTCATACGGGAAAGGATGAAGGCATCCCAGGACCGACAGAAGTTGTATGCTGATACCAGAAGAAGGCCCTTGGAGTTTGAGGTTGGAGACCACGTGTTCTTGAAGGTCTCCCCTCGGCGTGGGAAGTGGAGGTTCAACAAGGGGAGTAAGCTTTCTCCCAAGTTTATCAGACCCTTCGAAGTGTTGCAGAGGGTCGGCGAAGTGGCTTATCAGCTAGCGTTAGCACCACCGCTACTGAGGATACATGATGTCTTCCTTGTGTCCTAGCTCCGTCTGTATCTGCACGACGATTCAAATGTCCTTGATTGGGGTGAGCTGGACATCGAGGACAACATGGCTTTTGTGAAGAGACCAGTGATGATCGAGGATCGCAAGGAGAAGGTGCTTCGTGGGCGAATAATTCCCTTGGTTCGTGTGTTGTGGAGACATTGTGGGATTGAGGAGAGTACGTGGGAGAGGGAAGCACAGATGCGTACCCAGTACCCAGAGTTATTTTAAGTTTTGTACCTTGTTGTAGCTATTGTGGTAGAACATTTTGTCTTTTTGGCTATGAAATGTACTGGCTCTATTTCCTCTGATTGTGTGTAAAAATCCCTGGCTATGGGGAGGAGAGAACCCGACCCCTAATCAAGATTCATTAAGGTGGATGCGATTAAACTCGTGTGGGTGGGTCAGTGCCGCCCAAAGTGGATAATATCTTGACTTGGGGGAGGAGACTCCCCAAACCACATGCCTGGGAAGTTTGACATGGTATGTTTCTTGGTTCTTGAGAGGGAGGCATTTCTAGATAATGACGAGGTTAATTCCTGAGAGGTATCTTTCGAGGTGGTTGTTCGGACCCTCTCTTCTCTTCTGGTTTGTTTTGATTCTTGAGGGCGAGAATAGTTTGAGAGGTATCTAATGTAATGTCCCAGACCCTCCTGGCCCATTACTTTGCCAATGTGAGGCTCCACCAAAACGGTGGCACCGTGTGGGTGACACTGTGAGGGTGGAACCGTGGCGGTGGCACCATGAGGGTGACACCGTGAGTGTGACACCAGTCACGGTGGCACCATGATGGTGGAACCGTGATGGTGGCACTGTGTGGGTGACACCGTGAGGGTGACACTGTGTGGGTGACACCGTGATGGTGGCACCGTGTTCCCTCACCGAGCCTTTTGTTCTTTTTCCAGTACCTGACTTTTCTGCTCCCGCAACGTAAGTTTCGACATAAATTAATTCTTTTACTCCTTTTAAAACCATTTAAAGCCCATAATTAATTCCTAAAATTCCCAAGAGACCTCCGTGTGTAACTTCCCAACCACGTGGTCAACCCATGACCCCCGCTCACGCGGTTTCACGTTCTTATCTCAACCGTCCGCGACCCTATTAACTAAAGGGTTCACCCTGGGTTTCTTCTTTTCTTGATCACCCTCGACGAGTACTTTCGTCCAGACAAGCCGATTTTTGTGCATCGAGCGAGCTACATTGTTATGCATGAAGTTCCGTGCCCATCCTAAGAATTGATAGACGAAGCGATTTTCATTCTGGCGAGCCGAATTACTATCCGTGAAGTTCCTCCCCCAACCTCAGCGTAGATCGTTGATCCAACAGGTAGAGAATTTCTTCATCACCTCTACCTTTTGTGTATCATGCGGGGTGGGCGTGCTTTTGTTTTTGTATAATTGGATAAACCAGACCTAATAAAGATAATGAACAGATTCTATAAATAAAGAAGGGGTATATGTGATCGTTGATGCTATTTTATATTATGATCTTCTTCCTGAATTATGCGGGCTTACGCCAACTGAAAATCATGACCATTGGTGTCCTTTCTCTGTGCATTAATGAACCCCTGGTGATGTTTTAAATGGCTTCTATATGGTTGTGAACTCATTCCGTGAAAAGTGAATTGGTTAATTATGTATATTCGGCTAAGTAAATTGGAAGCACTAGGATCAACCCTTATGTGATAACCCATAGTTAAGACACATGGAATTGAAATCATGGAGTGTGTTAAATCTTATAAATCTGAAAATACAAGCATGGCCCTACTTAGTGTTGGCGGAAGTGGTTTGGTTGTTTTATTTTACGGACCGATTGGTGGAAATGTGGGAGGGGATGGGATCCCCAGTTTTTTATACTCTCGGTGGTTTTGTGAAATTGGGGATGGGATCCCCTGTTGGTATGGTTTCTGTGGTTGTGAGTTTTAAGACCGTCTGGGTACTTGATTATATCAAGAATTGGGGTGGGATCCTCTATTGATGAAAAATCTTTTTGGGGAGGGGACACAGGGCAGTGTCTCGGGGTTGTCTTTGGTTCCAATACTTTGGGGGATCTCACTTATTCCTTGTTGTTGTAACATTACAAGATAAATGAATGTGAATGTTTAAATTGACGTTTGGATGGATTCTTTTCCTTGGTTATGCTTATGGTGTTAGTTTCCCAGTAGTGCATGAACTTATTTAAACATTATTACTAAACATGAAAACAAGAATGGGACAAAAAGGGTTTTGTTGGCAAGAGTCGTGACTCAGATTTGAGTGATGTTGTGATCTATAGGCTATTTGAAGAAAAACCTAGCTTTGGGTGAGTGCTCGTTACCTATATATATACACTTGTAGCTTTGTGTTTCTTATTTTCACCCCACCCAAGTTGAGAACTTAGTGCCGAACACCCCCATTTCATGGGGGAGGGTGTTTTTCCCAACTCTATTCTTAGTGGCTTGTTATTAGCTCCTTTTTTGCTCCCTTTCATGGATAGCCCAAGTATCTTCAAGAAGGTTGTGATGGCCTGAGTTCCATTATTAGCCCAAGAACCTCCGGGTGGGGTAGTGTGATGGTTGGCCAGGTGTGTGTGGAAGGTGGGTTTCCATGTGTCTTCGGGATGATGCCCAAGTGTCTTCGGGCATGGTAGTGGATCTTCTAGCCCAGGAGTCTTCGGCTGTGGTGGTAGTTGTTCTGGCCTAGGTGTTTGCAGGCAGGGTTACGTGTGACAGTTGTGGCCCAGGTGTTTTCGGGTGGGATTCGGCAGTGGGACTATGTGTGGTTGTGGCCCAGGTGTGTGCGGGCGGGTGAGGCAGTGGGACTGCGGTGACAGAATGGTGGGATTGGTTCGATGCGTAGGATGTCTCAATAACCAGTGGGAAAGTGGCACGGGGTACCCAAACATCGATGTTCTATTATTATATATATTAATTGACTTGTGTTATTTGGGGAGTGTGCCTTGGTGAGGATTGGGTGGATAGTTTACCTTGTTAGGTATTTGGTTTACTCCTTTTCTCACGAGACTTTAGTACGTTCCCCCACTTGTGCACGAGAGTCATTGGTTTTTACCTACTAAGTGTACTTGTATTCTCACCCTACGTATATAAAACTTCTTTCAAGTTTCCAGGAGGACTTCTGGGATCGTGCGGGACCATACTAGCTCAGACCTTTGGGGTAGTTGCAGTTGTTGTTTTGCTTTCTTTGGAACTTAACTTTGTAGTCTCCTTTGGTGGCTTTTACTTTTGGAACATGCATGTCGGAATGGTTTAATTTTGGATTTAATTTTCTTTTACCTTGGTGTTGTTGGGTTTCATCTTCTTATCTCCTAATCCCATAAAACAAAAAGGGTAATGCCTTCCATTTGTGTGTAATTTCAATACCCTTGGTGCTAGTCGCCACTTTGGGACCTATTGAAGGCGGGTTTCAGGGGGTCATTATCTCTCCATAAACTTAAAAAAGGAAGGGCCTGGAAATCTGATTACCCTTCCCTCCTTTTGGTGAAGGCGGGTCGTGACAACTCTCATTATGATTGAATGCATAATGATAGACATCATAACTACATAGTCAAGTCCTCATGCCAAGACTACAAATAAGAACAGTATCACTTTTAAAGAAAGAATGAAAAGTACAAAGGTCACCCAAGATAACCCATACTAGGATTCTATGTAGGAAAATATAGATATGGAAGATAAACTAAGTGTCATGTTTTGATGGACAGGGATAGAAAACATGATCAGGAGAAAGTTAACAACAATAAAACCACAAACTTGTGATGGAATAAACAGTCATTAGTTTCCCAGTAGAAAAAGTAAACGGATAACATTTTGTTGTTTTATATTACATTTCATAAAGTTGAGGAATTTATTTATGTGATTGACTATGAATATAAAGAGATATACTTAATTTTTAAGTAGAGTTTCATTCTTTAATAAATTTCTACCACCAACTCATCTTTTTTTCAAACTATGAGTATTCAAGATGACTTGGTCACACCGGAAGAGTTAGAATCAACTTCTAGCGAATAAAATTATCCAAAAGGTTAAACAATATATTTACCTTGTATTTATAGATTAACCACCACCAAAATGGCTAGTAAAAGATCAAATGATCCCCAAAAAGGATAATCCTTTTGAGAAAAAAATACTAATCTTAATTTCTAAAATTAAACCAAAAATACCCCAAAGTTAAATAAATACCATTAAATAAACAATTGTCCTTAAAATCCTTCAAAATAATCCAAACTAATATTGAAACCAAAAAATTAGATGAATTTGGTTATGTAGTTTTCCATATTAAACTGTATCTCTAAATAAAATCGACTACCCTTAAGGTCACATACTCAAAAGTAATTAACCTAATCACATATTCTCCATAATAGGTTAATAATTTCCATAAATAACCCAAAATATAGATAAAAATCCACCATTACTCCTAATATGAAATCCCATGGTATTCTATTTTTCTTAGGTATATAGTGCTCCCAACAGAGTGAACGTCTTCCAAAATAACATTTATCACTTAATCACCAAATCGTTTTCCTATACTAAGGATATACATTTGATATGGCATAAGATCCCAAATCAAATTATTATTGATTAATAAAATCATTTAACTAAAAGGAATTTTTCACACATACTAGGGACTTCATGTAGTCCAATGGTAGGTGATAAATCCCAATCACACTATAGTCGTGGGTTCGATTCCCACAGCTTTGTCCGACGCGACAGGTTATCACACGGTATACGTTTTGTCCTTTTTCAAAAACTATATAACTTTATAATATTCCAAAAAATGAGATAGATTTCTCAAAATACCTACAACATAATTTCATCACAAATGTTATCTCACACCTCGCATTTTCATTCCAAAATTTAATAACTTGTAATTTCCTCAAACTAAATGATCATATAAAACCAAATGGTTATTTATAACTATATCCACAAGAGAAAATATAATTCTTCCTCAAATATAATTTTCACATGAAAAACTGCAGGGTTACAAATACAAGAGAAAATTCTTCCAAAGTAATCCCATCAATAAAGAGCATTAATACATTTTAAACATTTCTCCATCAATTTATTTCAACATAGCTTCTTCCTCAACCAAGAGGATATTCTATAGAATAGGGAGTTCACTCTGGTAATGGCCAGGTATCCTACATTTATGATAAATGATTGTAAATGGATTCTTAGGACCATTTTTATTTCTTCCATACTACTCTTCATTTTTCCTCGACAATTCTTTACTTTATGTCCTTATTTCCCAAACATAAAGAATTTCTTTGTTACATTAAGATAACTTCCTAGGTGTCTCCTTCCACATTTACTTCCTGAAAAAAATGAGCTTTATTTTCTCCATGGTCTTCGCTGCTGGAGCTCTTATCATTCACCACTTTTCTCTTCTTTATTGAGTCTAAGATTTAGTTAATATATTTATTATTGATCACATTTTTGAAAACTGATTTAGCATGAACATGATATCTTTTACGACTGTCAACATTCTATTTTGTTTCCCATTTCCACCACCATTAAAAACTTGTACATCATGCTCAAAGTTACTATGACTTCCTTGGAAACCATCCATTGACTAAAACCAGAAAGCATTGTGTGAGTAATAATAGTCATAAAATCATTTAGAGAATATAATGACACCTTATTTTAAATTTAAAACACCTTATTATTAACAAAGGTAATTTATTCTCATTTTATATTTAAATCCTTCAAATCGGTTTGAAAAGAGAATGTAAATTATCTTAAGCATATCACCTAGGAGTGTCGTAACCAAGTGTGTAGAAAGGCCTGTTGTCATGTACCATGATACCCCAGGTCAAGCCCGAAACTCCTTGTCGGAGTTTTCACTCCTAGGTACATATGTTTCAGAGCCGTATCTACCTGTTCATATCCAGACAAGGATGTATTGCTTGGAAAATACAAAAACTCTCTATATTACCAAAATTCAAGGAAGTTCTTCTATACTAATCATCATGGTCTATCTTAGGGTAATGTGATCTAATCATAGTGTATCTAAATCTAGTTTCCAATGCTTGTACTAAACTTCCTCTGATACCAACTGTGACGCCCTAACCCCAGAATCTAGGAGCCGGTGCATTTTTTTAATACATTGGATTGATTAAAAGGAATCATGTCCCGAATGATCAATCAGTTTAGTAGTCTTGGAAACAAGATACATACATAAGTTCAACACTACAACTTGAAAAAAAAAAACAACACTAATTTATTCCATTAGAAACATCCAAGCTTCCAAGATTATTCTGGAAAGTCACTCATAAATAACTTCTTCATATCTAGGTAAAATGAAACCTCAGGAAGGGGTGAGCTCAAATTATCCATAAGTGTAAGCAATACAATAGAATATAACATAAAAATTAGGTATGGTGAATAATTGAAAACACATGCCTTCATAAATAATTTACACGAACACTTTATGGCAGGAATATGAGTTGAGTAAATAATGACACAATAAAACATAGTCATGGGTATTCTACTAGTAAAATAACCACATGAAATATCAATATCTAATCTCATAATAATGGAATTTATAATGTCGAACATCATAACCACATAGTCAAGGCCTCGTGCCAAGACTACAAATAATATTTTTTCAAGACCTTGTGCCAAGACAATAGTTTGTATAATGAGACCTGCTGATGCATCGAGGAGATATAGCGGGCTCCACCTATCACTTAATAAGTCCAATGATTTCCTCATATGAAAATTTTGAAACATAACATAAACATTCATATTAAAACTAGCATACGAAATGTGAATACTTTATCCACAAACCATGAATGGTATAAAAATAGAACATCCACAATCAAACATAACTCATTTAATACAATATGGAAGATTTTATTGTAATATGTTGACCAAAATATAGAATAATGAATGATATTGACATAGATGAAAATAATCATCAAAACTATATGATGGAAATATCCCCTTTTTCTTGAAAACATTTAAAAGTCTCATTATTTATCAAGAAGTCATTTAAAATAGATTTTTTGAATCAAAGTGTCCCATACCACGTTGAAACTTTTAAAATGGATTTTAATTCGAAAGAATTAATTTCCATATAAATAAATCCTTAAACCCATTTTTAAAACTTGGACATTGATGAGAACGATTTAGAAGAATAAATCTTTAAAACATTTAAAAATGATATTTTAGTTAGAGTTTCTAACCAAATGAGAGATGCTTGAATAAAAAAATTGAGGTAATAAAAACATTATAATATCATGATAATAAATTATTTCATGATATACTATGTCAAAAGATAGTATATATACCATATAAAAGTGAATTGGTGCATAACAACAAAGAAGTCTCAATGGAATGCAAATCGAGATAAATTCCCTTATAAAAACTATATCTTTAGGTTAATGACAAATCAATGACATAATTATGTGTGAAAAATATAAATACACTCAATATAATTGGATATTCAGTGTAAATAAATCATATTACATTCACACATATTCTTGTAAAAACAACACCAATGACTTGGAAGTTTAACTAAAGGAATGGAAATTGAGTTAAGATTACTCTTATCAAGTTCATATCAATGACTTGAGAAATTATAAATGGAGTGATTATGTGTATCAAGAGTATATAAACACAACAGGGAGTGTAAATTACTACATAAATAATAAATATTAATTCCCCACATAATCTTGGAGTAAAATAGTCAATGAAGTATGCGTAAATCCAAATGAGTGGAAATTGAAAATTGTAATTCCCTTATCGACTTGGTAACTTACGAAACATACACCCCATGAAAGAAGGATCATAAAATGATGATGTATATACGCACAAATTAAATTATATTACACAATTAATACAATCATGGACAGTCCATATTCCACACAAAAGAAAATTTTGGCCAATATAGCTTGAATCTCACATGAATAAAAAGTGAGATGAAAAACCCTTACTTCATTGTGATCAATCGAGTCATATGAATAAAATTTAATAACCACAAAATGAATCACAAAATACCATTAATATAAATGGAATCATGATAATATATATCAAATGGTAGTACACAATACACCACATGCAATAAATAAGTGGCGAACAATGGAAATCTCACAGAATTAAAAGTGAGATAAGAATCCCCTTACCTCAAGTCCGACTTGTCTTTTATGTTCATTCTTCATCCTGAATAATAAAAATAAGATAATTTCTACTTTATTAAGAACATTTTTGAAGTTTATTATTCCTTTATATCACTTATTACCTTTATATAACAATTATTTATTTATTTGAGTTCATATTGGATATTTTATCGATGTTTGGAACTTGAGTCAAAAGTTAACATATTATAATTACTATTTTCCATCAGGTAAAAATACCATTATCTTCAAAATTATATACATGATTTAGATATCATATATATATATATATTATATTCAGTATATATATCTATTTATAACAGTACATAACATTTGGAGATAAGAAATGAAATGTACCGTTCATGGAGACGGTAAGCCATACGTACGCATGAACACTACTTTCATTTTTATTTTGTATTTTAAGGTAATTAAAACATAATTATACATAGTTATATTATAATTAAAATATAATATCATATATAATATCATTAATTCCATCCTTTATACATCCCACATAATGAATTAACGAGTCATATCATTTTGAGGGGGCGGTAGTCCGCACTTCCTCAAATGAAATTATTGTGTTTTACCCCTAATGGAAACCATAAAATAATGATATAAATGGAAAATATAGTAGCATAAAGAAAACATAAAAATAAAATATATATCATATATAAATAAATTTCCATATTAATGGCCACCATGAGAGGCGGTAGTAGATAATATAACAATCATCGTTTCGTGAGGCTTTAGTTTTCCATCTAGAGAAACAGTATGTTCTTCACCCATTAGATGGAGGTGTGTGTTAGTGTAGTTAAAATACTTCTCATAAAAACATCCTAGTATATTTATTATACTTTTTTTATAAAATAAAGTAATAAAAAGTGTTTAGGGGGTTGGACAAGTAAAATAAAACAAAATAAAACAAAAGAATTTAAGAGAATACATTACCATTAATTTGGGTAACTTCCTTTGGTTTGAACCAAAAGGACATATTTAAGTGCCTTATTCCTATGGTTAGGATTCTAGGATGAAGAGGGGGATATTGAGATATTATTTTGGTAGGGGTTGGATGATCCACGGGGCTTGAGAGGTGTGTGGAAAGGGTTAGAAGTGGTGTCCTTTTATAAGGTGGAGGAGGGGCTCTTTAGGAAAGTGTGAAAATATTATTTTATTATACAGTGATATTCGGTTTGTAAAGTTACAACTCTAATTAAAGTCAAAGATAAGATGACTCATGATCTAAATAAATTCATACAATAAGAATTGGACAGGGTTTGGATATTATTGTAATATTAATAATCATATTTATTTAAATCATTTATTAATTAGGTGAATACTACATCATTATTGTGTCATGAATAATTTAACTTATTTGATGCCTAAAAATTGTAAAAAAAATACCATAATGTATGAAATAGTTTTATATTTCTAGTTATTATTTATATTTGAAGCTATTAATCATATAACCCCATGTAAAAATTGATATACTAAAAGAAATTTGTTAATGTCATTTTTGCCTTTATTTTAAGTTAATTAAAATAAAGTGTCATTATCATTCTTAAGTGGATACATGGGGTCCCCAAATTAACCCAAGGATGCCCATGGTCTTCCATGACTAATAAAATAAGGTTATTAAATGTGTTATGGTAACTTTGTATTATTATAATATTTCTTTTACCTTGAATTACCCTAGTTACCTTTAACCATTGTAAATAAAAGTCAAACGTTTCTATTCACCAAAAATTATTTTAATCTTATTGAAATTTTTTTTACTTAATAGTAACAACCATATATCTCAGATTTTTGAAATTCAATTCATAGAAGTGGTAAAAGTTCATTTAAATGAAAAGGTTGGATTTTTAACTACTACTCAGTTGTTTCACTATTCATCAAAAATAATGGTTTTCCTGAAAAATACCAAAAATTCAGCCTAAGCTGTATTTGATATTACAAATTCAAAAATGATGTCTATTTTAACAAATTAAAAACTTATAATTTGGATTAATTAATTTAAAATTAATTCCCGTTGTCAAAACAAATATCGTGTTTTTAAGAAACAATAACTATCAAAAGATTGGCACTTGTTTATGTATAATTTCAAAGTGAAATTAATTACAATGACCAAAATTGGATTAAATGGTAAATATATAATATAATTAAACTTTAAAATCAATTTAAAATATAATCTAACAATATAAAAAAATTATATTAAAAGTCAGTTTTGAATTAAAATACATTATTATTCATAAAAAATGAGTACTATTAGAAAAATACCAAAAATTTACCCAAAGTAAATTTTTATTTCCCAATTCTAAATAAGAATTTTATTTTGTCAAATGGAACATATAAAAGTGACCAAAATTGTATTTAAATAGGTTTCTTTATTTAAAGGTGGCAAATCAACCCTTTAAAGTAAATTATGTTTAAAATCAGATTAATTCACATTTTAAGCCTCTAACTTTTATTGGATAAATGTAAAAACATTTAAAAAACACATATAATAATTTTTTAGTTAGTTCTGTTAATTTCCTCCTTTACAATGGTATGGTGTTAACTTCCATTTAAAATAATAATATTATATTATAAGTGTGAAAAGTAAGATTTCAAAGAAACTCATTGTTGTGTATCGAGTATAGCATCGAACATAGTGTCCCCATTAAAGTAGAATTAATATTTAGTTCAAAAATATTAATAAATATAAAAAATTTCATGTTCTTTATTTACCTAGGATTTTATAAGTTTCTATGTTTATTTTTAAATAAAAGGATTTACAAAATGTTTTATGGGTTTTTAGTTTTAGAAATTAAATTTTAATGAAATTTTTTTTCTCAAAAAATTTTACATGTAATATTTTAAAATCATTATCCATATAATATGAAATTATTTTTTGTTACTTAATATTTATTGTGGATAAGATTTAATGATACCATTCTTATTATATCTCTGTATGGTTAATTTTTATATTGATAAAATGTTTATGAAACACATTAATTTTTCATGGGTTATGCTATCATGAATTTATGAAATGTTTATGAAACCCATTTTATCTACATGGGTTATGATGTAATGATATGATGAATTTTTTACGATATTATAAGACACATAAGTATGGTTTTAATTATGAGATGGGTGTGACCCATATCTTTCTAAAATGAATTGGGTAAAGTTTTATATTTATTGAGATAAAAATAGGAAAAAAGTTGATGGGCTTGATCCTCTATGGGAAACAGGTGTGTCCTAATCAACTATGGGAAACCAGTGTGTCCTATTACAAAATAAGAAATAGGTGATGATCCCTTATCCAGTTTATTGATGGTATTGGTAATTAAACTTATAATATGTTTTTTTTCAATAATTATGATGGTGACACACTTTTATGACCAGATCTTATAATTCATGACTGATTTGTGATGATTTATCACTCTCCTAGGAAATGTTTTTTGAAAAGATAAAGTTTTATGACATTAATCATGTTTATAATTTATGATAGTTTGGGAATTAATGTTTTATGTTATGTTCATTATCAAATAACATTATTATTATCTTATCATTTCATATTATCATAGATTATCATATCTCATTTTTACCATTTATAAGCATCTAAAATCACACTTTCTTATGTTTCCTTCCTCATTTTATGAAGTAAGGTTTAGGTGGGGTATACCTAAGAGGAATGAAATGTGAAAATATATTTCTAGGCGATATTAAATATCTTTAATTAAATAAAAATATTTTGCTTCTAGTCTCCAAATACACAAAAATATTATGGTCCTCAAGAATGTTTTTATGAAATATAGTGAATATTGATCTAACATATAAGATATTTATGAATGAAAATCCCGGGTAGTTATAGTTGGTATCATAGGATGGTTTTATATAACCTTTGGAAACTTTGATGAGAAAACATTGGTGAGATCAGTGGTGATATTTTTAAGGATGTATCTATGGATAAATTTAAGGATAAATCAAAGGATGATTCAAATTATAGAAAATTATTTAGGAATTTTGGTACAATATTGAGTGAGTGGATTCCAAGAAATTACATCCCTATCTAGATACAAAAATGTGTATGTGGATCTATAATAGAAGAAACTAGGATAATAAATCTGAAAAGGTTACATTGAGCTAGACTCTATCATCACATGGGGCTTGAGAAAAGGCTTTTCTTTACACCTATATTGACACTCCTAGGGGATATACTTTATAAATTAACAAATTCTATATAAACTATCATGAAATATTTAAATGATTCCCTCAGATAAACCAATGGTGTCATAAATTAAAAAGAATGTGTCATGATTTAGACATCATATTAGTGATTTTTCATGATTATGTGGTTTCCCACTATAACTATTTTTACCCACACTATGATTTTTAATTTTAGTCAATGGATATAACTAGAAGGATATTGGTTAACATTGAATGTGATAGATAATGTGCTGATGTGAAATCAAATGGGATTATGACTGGAGAAATGATATTTTGATTATTCCTAATCTCTTATAATGATATATGATTAACAACATGCAGTTTAACCAACCCTATAACTCACTAAAGAATATAATGATAATGTTCATTGAGAGTTCGAGTGGTAGATACTATAAGGGAAATAAGATTAAATTTTCTATATGTTGAGAATATGGGATAATTTACCCAAGGGAATGTATCAAAGGAACAAGAAGATGTTCTAAGTGTGGTAAATAAGGACACAAATAATGTAATTGTAGATAAAAAATGAAAATATTGGTTAATGAAATGGATTAAAATAATAGAATCCATAATATATCCTTGAAAATTGAATGTTTCAAATGTGGAAAGTATGAGAAGTATAGAAATTAATGCCCTAAATGGAAATCTCATGAAGATAATTAGAAAGGTTTCATGAGAAGTGGTTATATTGTTGATGATGGAGAGACTAAAAATGAAATATGAAAGGAAGGAAGTTTTATGGAATAAGAAAGAAAATCTTGGTTTTTAGTACACGAATAATGTTGAATGGTTGATGTTTTTATGAATTGGGATTTAATGAATTATATTTTTATCGATGTTATTTTGGTTATTAGAATCAAGAGTAATTTATTTTTTCATTAAGGAGATTTATGAATATTTTTGATGGTAATAATGATCTAAAAATCCATTTAATAGAATAATTATATTTTTATTAAGGGAAAATATACCATAATATATTCTTGTTGTTGAATAAATGGTGTTTATTTTGGATAAATGGGTGATTGATATAGATTAAGTAAATTGGATAATATAGATTCCCTTTTAAATGATTAGTGATTTCATGGAAAAGTGTTTTATGTTATCTTTGATGGAGTTTTCAACATTTTTCTATTTATGGAATATATTTAATAAAAAGTTTTTATATTTAAGGAATGAGGAAAGAGTTAATTTTTTAAAGTAGGTATGTTATCATTATGTTTTTTTGGTAATTCAAGTTATTACCATGTTTTATGAGAATATATAATCAATGTATTCTCATATTAGGTATGTGACAATAAGAGTTACTTCATGTTATTTGGGGGATTAATGATAAGTTGATTTTGGAAATTTAGTGACTTTATTTAAAAAAATTTAGATTTAAATTTTAGTCAAACTGGAGGGGCCTTATGTTTAATTATTCATAAAATTTATTAAGTTGAACATTTGATCTTATAGGGTATGTTGTGCTAAAAATTATATTTTTGATAATAACTAGATAAATAAGGAATGACTTACCATTATTTTTTGGATCATATGATCTATTAGTTATTTAGACATAAAAAAAAGTCATCTTTATTTATTAGAGTAAGTTATTAAGGGGATATTGATAATGAAATAACTAAAGGATGAGATTATTCTTATAAAATTGAATATAATCAAGTAAGTATTTCTTCTTGGGAAAATTACTCAACATTAGGAAAAGTATCTTGAAATAAAATGTTAAACATTTACATTAATTTATGATGAATGAATTATCTTATTAACTATCATATATTTATGATGTTGTAGTAATTAAATTTCTCCTGACCATGTTATTCATCATTCTCCATCATGTATTTGGGTGTAATTATTCTCTTCCATTTAAATTTTTTCACTTCCCACCTATGCTCTCCTATTTTGAACCCAAGTATGTGTTATTATATATGAACTTCACACATCTATTTATCTCTTTTAAATAGGAAGTTTTATTAACACTTTTTATGATGCCACTATCTTAAAAATGTATTGTTAAATGTTATACACTTGTTTACCAAGAACAATTTCAAATTGTGAGGATGCATCTTATTTTGGTGTGGGAGAATGTAACACCCGAAGATTTTGTAATATATATTTTTTAAAATAAATTTAATCATTTTAATATTTTTAATTATATAAAAAACTATTTTTATCTTGAATTTCATGGAACGCTGAGTTTAGATTTCATTACACACAACATTGAGTTTGGAATGCTTATATGAAATGCTAAGTTTGGTTTACGTTACATGTAGAACCGAGTTTAATCGAAAGGTGACATACTATTAAAATATTATTATTTAATATTATAGTAATCACCTAGATATTAAAATAGTGAGTATGAATAATGTTAAATAAAATAATAAAAAAATATTCTTTAAATATGTATATACAATTATTTCTTCAGTGAAAAATTTATTTTGAAATAAACATAAATACCATTTGAAAATAAAAGAAATCTTTTTCTGAAAAACTATTCTTCTATTTAAAAATATATTTTATATCAATAAATTAATAAATAATTGTCTTTAATGATTTAATTTTAATGTATATATTATATATTCAATGAATGTTTTAACATTTATCTTCTGTTTTTTATATATAATAGATAAAAATAAATCTAAATTTGCACTTAAAAATGTATATTTCTAAAAAGTAGTTTCGTCTCCGTTTGTGTCCTTATAATAAAATTATTTTTTTCACTTTTAAAATATAAATTTGATAAAATTAACTTCATTTTTGAAATAATAATGTAAAAATTAGCTTTGGGTGATTTTTTGGTATTTTTATTAAAAGATTAATTCTTTGATGAATAGTGAAAAATAATTCTTTTAATTGAAAAACTCCCATTTTGTTTAAAGAATTCATAAAGATAATTTTGTTTTAAAATATTTTTATAAGTAAAATAAGTTTAATTATATAATTATTAATATAATTTATATCATTGGAATGAATTTCATTTTAAATTTTTATTTCAAAACATTTTAAACATTTGGACATTTTCTCTTTGAAAAACCTTTTTCCCATCACATATGCAGATTTTATTTTAAATTAAAAATTTTCCAAACTATGTGATTTTAATTTATAAAAATAGATTAACTATTTGGAATAATAATAATTTATATTATATTATAAGTTCATATTATCTTTTGACTATAATGAATTGTGAAAAAAGTAAAAAATTAATTACTGTAGTTAAGGTAAAAATGGGTTTATGAAGGGTTAAACTAAAAGGATAAGGGTTAAAAAGACTATTAAACTTATAAAATTACTATTTTATGGAAATATTTAAATATTATAATTCCCAATTTCTAATATACATACATTTGGAAGCTTTTTGACCAATAATGACTTTATTATTTTATATTCTTTTGGAAAATTTCCAAGCAGTTTCCAAGTGTGTTCATTTCTCCAACTTATAAAAGGCCACCACCACCCTTAAATTTTTGAAAAACTATAAAGGAATATATTATGAAAAAACCTGAAAAAATTCATCCCCAATATCCTTATCCATGTTACATAGATTTTGGTCCTCCCAAATGACCAACACTAGATTCCTTAATAAGAGAACCAAAAAGGGGTTCTTCTAAAAGAATGTGCTTGTCTTCACTAAGTTGATCATTATTATTTCTTAGTTTTCCACCTCAAATTAATTATTAACACTTATAATATAATATAAAAAATATATTATTTATAATTACATATTATTTTTTGAATTTAGTAACCTATATCCATCTCTACTCTCATCGGATGGAAAATGAAATAGTCGATCATGTGAATGGAAAATTACTGCTTCACAAACCGATGTAGTATTTTTTTTCCATATATACCTTTTAATAATGTATATTATGATATATTTAACATATTAATATGATATTTAAGAAATTAATATACTTATTTAAATAAAATATACCTTCTTAATTTCTATTCTGTGGGGGATATGATATCGTCATTTGTGTGTATAGCAGATTACCGCCAAATATAGCGATGTGATTCGTTTTTGATTATGATTTAAATGGAAGAAAGTAAGGATAAATTTTATAAATAAAATTTCTATATATTACACCATAATTGTTATGGAATTATACTCTATTATTTACTTTTCTTTCTTTCAGCCCATCAAGAAAATGGAAAGAGTTTTCATGTGTACATATGACCTACCGTCTCTATGAACGGTGTATTTCATTATATATATATATATATATAAATTTTATGGAATATATAAATACATATATATTTAATATATATTATATTTATATAATGATTAATATTCTGGAGATGATGGAACCATGATCAAATTAATATAACTGAAAATAATAATTAAAAACATACACAAAAAACAAAGCAGTTATTACCAAAAACGCAATTTTAAACAAGAATTAATGAAAAATGGGTAATAAAAAGTAAAAAGTAAATCATATATGGTATGATAATTATAATTATGGTTATTTAATATTTTTATAACAAACTTATATTTAGCAAACTTGATGTCCAAATGTGTTGGAAGGATATCGAGACTTATGGTAATGGATTTCCATCTCACTTTTCTTTTTCTACAAGACACATGAAATATTCACCTTGTGTTTATTTTATATGAATTATATAATTAAAATGAAGGTATTTTATGGTTATTGTACTTAATTTTTTTTGTATTTACAATACCATTTGAGGAACCCTCTTTTATGGGGTTTACAGTTAAAAAAGTTACCAAAGCAGTAAGGGATTTCCTCTCAATTTTCGTTCATTGAGACATATGTTACGTTATGAACCTATATTATTTTAAGATATTTATATACATACCACTGGAAATAAAATATCATAAATTTATTTATTCTCATGATATTTTTTGTTTCATTTAATGTTAATTCTTCATGGGTCTTACAAATCAATGTTACCAAAGTTGTAAAGATTTTATATTATAATCACATCATTATTAGGATTTATTATGTTTATGATTCCAATAATGAAATATTATTATCTATATATTAAGAAACTAATTAATTTTATTATCATCTTGTAATTTCATGAGAATACATTTTACCTTCATTTTTATCCCTCTATTTACTCAAGAGATCAAATAATGTTTTTAATAAAGATAATCTTTATCTCTCTCTTTGATTGAAAACCATTTTTATTCTAAAACCATGTTTTCTAAAAAAAATTTTTTTTTTGGTAAAAACAATTGAAATGATGTATTAAAGTATTTTTACCCATTTTGTTGACTTTTTTAAAAATGATTTGAAAGGAATATTTGTACAATTTTTTAAATATTGTAAGTCTGGATTTTACTAAATATGTGAAAATAATATTTGTTTTAACATGTATTATATAAAAATAATTTACCACCTTCATGAAAATTATTTTATTTGAATAATCCTTTATAAATTTTTAGTGTTATTTTCAAATAAATGGATTTTTAAAATGTTTCATATTTTAAAAAGTTTTCAAAGAGGAAAGAATATTTCTTTCAGGAATTTTTTTAAATGATTTTGAAGCATCATTTTATATGTTTAGAATTTTATTTTGAAAGAAAAGTGTCACGACCCGCCTTCACCAAAAGGAGGGAAGGGTCAGCTGATTTCCGGGACCTTCCATCTTTAAGTTGAAGGAGAGATAATGACCCCCGAAACCCGCCTTCAATAGGTCTCGGAGTGGCGACTAGCACCAAGGGTATAGAAAATTATCGCAAATGGAAGGCATTACCCTTTTTATTTTATAGGATCGAGAGATAAGGAGAATAAAACCCAACAACACCAAGGTAGAGAGAAAAGTAAAGCCAAAAATAAACCATTCCCACATGTATGTTTCAAAAGTAAAAGCCACAAGGTGCAAAAAAAGGTGACTACAAGGTAAGTACCAAAATGGGAAACAACAACTGCAACTGCTCCAAAAGTTCGAGCTAGTAAGGTCCTGCCTAATCCCCGAAGTCCTCCTGGAAACCTGAAAGCAGTTTTATATACATAGGGTGAGCGTACAAGTACACTCAGTAGGGAAAACCAAAGACTCTCGTGCACAAGTGGGGGAACGTGCTAAAGTCCCGTGAGAAAAGAGTAAACTAAACACCTATCAAGGTAAACTATCCACCCCAGGCATCACCAAGGCACACTCCCCAAATAATGAAAGTCAGGTAATTTATATAATAAGAGAACATAGATGTTTGGGTACCCCGTACCACTTTCCCACTGATTATTGAGACATCCTATGCATCGGACCAATCCTTCCATTCTCAACGAAGTCCCACTACCACAGCCGCCCGCACACATCTGGTCCACAACTGCACGCAGTCCCACTGCTGAATCCCGCCCGCACACACCTGGGCCTCAACCGCACGCAGTCCCACTAGTGAAACCCACCCACACACACCTGGGCCACAACTGCATGCAATCCCACTGCTGAATCCCACCCGCACACACCTGGGCCACAACTGTTACACGTAACCATGCCTGCAAACACCTAGGCCAGAACAACCACCACCACGCCCGAAGACACCTGGGCCTCATCCCGAAGACACTTGGGAAACCACCTTCCGCACACACCTGGCCAACCACTACACTACCCAAACCGAAGGTTCTTGGGCTAATAATGGACTTCAGGCCATCACTGCCTGCCCGAAGATACTTGGGCTATCTGGGAAAGGGAGAAGAAAAGGTGCTAATAACCAGCCACTAAGAATAGTGTTGGGAAAAACACCCTCCCCCATGAAATGGGGGTGTTCGGCACTAGGTGCTCAACTTGGGTGGGGCGCGAATAAGAAAAAAAAAACTAAAAGTATAGATATAGGTAATAAGAACTCACCCAAAGCTAGGTTTTTCTTCAGACAGCCTATAGATCACCACAACACTCAAGCCCGAGTCACGACTCATGATAGTAACCCATCATCCCATTCTTGTTTCACGTTCAGTGATAATATTTGAGTTAAGCACTACTGGGCATCTAGTAGGCACATGCATAAGTCCCAAAAAGTAAACAGTCAAACATCAACCAAAACGTCCACACCTGGTTCTCAACAACAGAGAATTCCACCCCAATTTGTGATATGAACAAGTAACCACCTAGATTTAAAACTCACAACCACCGAATCCACACCAACAGGATATCCCATCCCCCAAAATAAAATCACACGACCACCGAGAGTATAAAAGAACAGGGGATCCCATCCCCTCCCACATCTCCAGCAATCGGCCCGAAGGGAAAACAACCAACTACCACCACCAACACAAGCAGGGCCTTGCACGTATTTTCAGATTTAAATGACTTAACACACTCCATGATTCAAATTCCATGTGTTTTAACCGGGGGGTATCACAGAAGGAAAGATCCTGGTGCCTCAATTTATTTGGCCGAATATACGTGATTAACCAATTCACTTTTCACAAAAGGAGTTTACAACCACAACAAGCTATTTAAAACATTATCAGGGGTTCATTAGTGCACAAACAACGACCACCAACGGCTTCGATTTTCAGGAGGCATAAGCCAACACAACTCAACAAGATGGTCATAAGAGAAACAACATCAAAACATAAGACAACATCAACGATCACAGCCCCCCCTTCTTTCTTTATAGAATTCATTCGTTATCTTTAATTAGGTCTGGTTTATCCAATTCTACAGAAACAAAAGCATGCCCACCCCGCATGATACACAAAAAGAGAGGCAATGGAGAAATTCCCTACTTGTTGATAGATGATCGACATTTAGGCTGGGGGCGCGGAACTTTACGGATAACGATGCGGCTGGTCCGATGCACCAGAAGCTGTTTGTGAAAGTCACGATGGAGGAAAGGAGAAACCACGACTATACCTTAGTTTATAGGATCATGGGACAGTGGAGGTGAAAACACGAATCGGCCTAACGCACGGGGCTCGTGGGTTGATCACACGGCTCCACTCGTCAAAAAAAGGGTCGGGTGGTTTAAGCTGACTCATGAATTGATGGAGCATTTAATTAAAACTCTTATGGGCATTACGGGTCTTAAAACACGGTTAAATGAGTCATAATAGGGTTTAAAACCCTATTTACGCAAAGGAGCGTTACTGGAAACAACTTGACAAGGCCGGGTGACGCCGATCGGTCTCACTGGTGGGTCCTGCCGATCGGTCTCACCGAGACGCCACTCCTTTAGAACCCGGATTTTTGAAAAGGGAAGGACCAAGAGAGTCTGGGTCATCACATCAGATACCTCTCAAACTATTCTCTTCCCCGAGAATTTAGATAACCCAGAAGGGAAGGGCGGGTCCGAACAACCACCCCAAAAGATACCTATCAAGAGCGAACCTCATTGCTAACTAAGAAAATCTTCCTGTCACGAACCAAGCAACATACCATGCCAAACTGCCCGGGTTCGTGGATTGGGGAGTCTCTTCCCCCATGTCAAGATAGTATCCGCTTTGGGCGGCACTGACTCGCCCGCACGGGTTTAATCGCATCCACCTTAATGCGTCTTGATTAGGGGTCAGGTTCTCTCCTTCCCTATAGCTGGGGGTTTTCACACACAAGCAGAGGAAAGAAACCAGTATATTTCATAGCCAAAGGACAAAACGTTCTACCACAATAGGTATAACAAGGAACAAAAATAAAAAAAACTCTGGGTATTGGGTACGCATCTGTGCTTCCCTTTCCCACGTACTCTCCTCAAGCCCACCATGTCTCCACAACACAGGAACCAAGGGAATGGTTCGCCCACGAAGCACCTTCTCCTCGCGATCCACGATCATCACTGGTCCCTCCACAAAGGTCACGTCGTCCTCGATGTCCAGCTCGCCCCAATCAAGGATGTGCGAATCGTCGTGCAGATACCGACGGAGCTGGGACACATGAAAGACATCATGTATCCTTAGTAGCGGTGGTGGAAATGCTAGCTGGTAATCCACTTCACCGACCCGCAGCAACACTTGGAAGGGTCCGATATACCTAGGGGAAAGCTTACTCCCCTTGTCGAACCTCCGCTGCCCACGCCGAGGGGAGACCTTCAAGAACACGTGGTCCCCAACCTCAAACTCCAAGGGCCTCCTCTTGGTATCAGCATACGACTTCTGTCGGTCCTGGGCTGCCTTCATCCTTTCCCGTATGAGATGAACCTTCTCTGTCGTGTTCTGCACCACCTCTGGACCAAGGATGCCTCCCTCTCCTACTTCGGTCCAACACAAGGGCGAACGGCATGGCCTCCCATACAAAGCCTCAAACGGGGCCATGTCGATGGTAGAGTGGTAGCTATTATTGTAGGAAAAATCTACCAGAGGAAAGTATTGCACCCATGATCTTGCTGAGTCGAGAACACATGCTCGTAGCATATCCTCCAAGGTCTGGATGGTGCGCTCTCTTTGCCCATCTGTCTGGGGATGGAAAGAAGTTCTAAGGTGTAACTGGGTGCCAAATGCATGCTGTAATCCTTTCCAGACCCACGAGGTAAACCGTGCATCCCTATCCGAGACTATAGAACTCGGAACTCCATGCAACCGCACCACCTAATCCACTTACTTTCGAGTCAAAGCATCCACAGCACTCGACTCCCTGATCGCCAGAAAGTGAGCTGATTTCGTCAACCTGTCCACTACCACCCAGATGGCATCATACCCTCCTAGGGCCTTGGGTAGTCCTGTGATGAAATCCATTGAGATGTCATCCCACTTCCACTCGGGGACACCTAGGGGCTGTAGTAGGCCTCCTGGAACTTGGTGTTCAGACTTCACTTGCTGACACACTAGGCACTTAGCCACAAACTCTGCCACTGCTTTCTTAACTCCGAGCCACCAAAACTGCCTCTTCAAACCCTGGTACATCTTAGAAAATCCAGGGTGTACCACCAGGGGTGAGTTGTGGAACTCACTGAGAACCGTGCCGTGCATCGCATCTGGGACAAACAACCTCCCCTGGAAAAGTATCCGGTTCTGACCATCCTCGGTCCATACTTCCGGAGCATTGCGCTGGTCAACTTGGTCACGCATCACTTCGCACTCTAGGTCTCCCCACTGAGACTCTTCCACCTGCTGAAATAGGGATGACTACACTGTCATTTGATATAGGCAGCCTCTGCCGCTATCCATCTTTGCATCTAGGTGTAAGGCATCCAACTCTTCCATTGCCTTCCAGGCATCCGCCGACTCTCAGACTTCATCCTTCTGCATCCTCCTACTCAAATCATCGACCACCACATTTACCTTGCCCTCAGTATAAGAGATCTCGAAGTCGTAATCTTGGAGGAACTCCACCCATCTCCGCTGTCGCAAGTTTAAGTCCCGCTGGGAGAAGATATACCTCAAGCTTTTGTGATCTGTAAAGACCACAAATCGTTCCCCGATGAGGTAGTGCCGCCATAACTTTAGCGCAAAAACGACCGCTACAAGCTCTAGGTCGTGGGTGGCCTAATTATGCTCATGGGAACGCAGCTGGCTGGACCCGTAAGAGATCACCCCTCATCGCTACATCAACACGCATCCCAGGCCCTGTCCCAAAGCATCACAGAATACCTCATAGGCCTCCACTTCTTCTGGTAATCTCAGCACTTGGGTACTGACCAACTTCTCCTTCAGATAGCTGAAGGCTGACTAGCACTGCTCACTCCATACGAAAGACTGGTCCTTCTTGGTCAGAGCCGTCAAAGGGGCTGCTACTCGGGAGAAGTTGGGTACGAATCTCAGGTAGTAACCTGCCAACCCGAGGAAACTTCGTACTTCTGCCACATTCTTGGGTGCTGCCCAAGAAACAACTGCTTCAACCTTTGATGGGTCGACCGCTACCCCCTGCTCCGACACTACGTGCCCGAGGAAGTGCACTTCTCGTGTCCAGAACTTGCTTTTTGACAACTTCCCATATAGCTGGTGCCGTCAGAGGACCTCCAAAACTGTACTCAGGTGCTCTGCACGGTCCTCCTCTGATCGGGAGTAGACCAAGATTTCGTCGATGAACACAACCACGAACCAATCCAGGTACTCTAGGAAGATGGAGTTCATAAGCCCCATGAACACAACCGGGGCGTTTGTAACACCGAAGGGAATGACTACGAACTCGAAGTGTCCATACCTGCACCTGAATGCTATCTTCGGGATGTCACTCTCTTTCACCCTCAGCTGGTGGTACCCAGACCACAGGTCGATCTTTGAGAACCATCCTGCCCCTTTCAGTTGGTCAAAAAGATCATCGATCCTTGGGAGAGGATAACGATTCTTGATCGTCACCTGATTCAACCTCCTATAGTCTATGCACAGCCTAAGACCTCCATCTGCCTTCTTTACAAACATGACCGGAGTACCCCACGGTGACGCACTCGGACAAACATAACCCCTCTTCATCAGGTCGTCAATCTGTATCCGCAACTCCCGTAGCTCCGAAGGTGCCATCTGGTAAGGAGCCATCAAGATTGGACGAGCACCGGGCTGCAGGTATATCCCGAACTCTATATCACGTCGAGGGGGTAGAGTCATCACCTCTTCAGGAAAGATGTCCATATACTCACGGACGATCTCTGACACTTCCACCATTTCCGCATCTACTGATTCTACTGTCAGCTCGGTCAACAAGGAGAGGAGAGGTTCCTCTCTCCTGTTTCCCTTCGGACTGCTCCGCTCGCTAGTGAAGGTAACACGTCGGCTGTCCATGTCTGAGAACACCACCCTTCTTCGAAAACAGTCGATGATGGCACACACAGAAAATAGTTAGTCGATGCCTAGGATGACATCGTATGGCTATATCTGTAGCATAAGAAGATCCCGAACCGACTGATGTGGCCCTATCATCAGTCTACATCCCTGAAAAATGAACAACAAGTCGGTATGACCTCCAACTGGTGTGCTCAACACCAGGGGCACTGGAAGTCTCTAGGAATCTAGACCCAAGGCACGGGCTAGATCTGGTGCAACGAAGGAGTGAGAAGCTCCGGTATCGAACAAAGAATAAGCAGGAGTGCTAAACAGACTGATCGTACCTCGAACAACCTCTGGCCCTGCTGGGACTATTGCCTCTGCAGCGTGCAACTGTCCACTCCCATCTCCCCTGCCCCTCGGCTATCGGCCACCCCCCCGACCACGCATTAGTTGAGGTCCCTGTGGAGCTCCCTGAGGTCGGCCTCCTCCTACGTCTGCCCTCGGAGGAGCGGGAGCTCGCTGTCGCTACTGCTGCTGTTGGAAAGGTCTGGATGGAAGATGCTGTTGAGGCGGGTGCTGGGGCTGACATCCGCTGCTGTACTACACCCGGTCTGGGCACTGACTCCGGAGATGCCCAGGGCTCCCACAGATGAAGCACTGTGGTCTCTGGCCCGTAGGAAAAGGGCGAGGGTAAGGGGATCGAAACTGAAACTACTACAGCCTTCTCCCTGCGGGTCGGAACCTAGAGGGTCCTGACGCCGGAGGCCTGGTGCTAACGGCTTTCCCCATTGATGGTCCCAGCTGGGTCCCCTCTCGCAACACCCCCCTAGAGCATGCATCCGCTCCACCACTTCGGCCTTCTTCTGGACCTCCAAGTACGTCGGCAGGGTAAAGGGGGTAACAACATATTGGAGGGAGGGTTGGAGTGCCTCCTCCAAATGTCTTGCCCGATACCTATCATCGGGAAAGAGGTCCAGAGAAAAACGTAGGAGGTCCTTGAACTTGATCCCTAGCTCCCTCACAGCCATACTCCCCTGCTGGAGGGAGAGTAGTTCCTGCCTTTATTCTGCTTTCATCATCGAGGAGAGGAACTCCGCCTGGGACTCCTTCTCGAAATCCACCCAAGACACCTCAGACTCTCTCCTCTCCCCCAGGTAAATCATCCACCACTGACGTGCCGCTCCCCACATCTGGCTAACGGCCAGGGGAACCCAGTACTCGGTCGGGGCCCGAATCAGGCTGAAGGCTATAACTAGCTCCTCTAGCCAGCCTTCCGTCTTCATATCGGAGGTTCTTCCCTCATACTTCTCGAGGGCCGGTCGCTGGAAGGCTCGAAGATGCTTCTTCCACTGGTCATCCTCTTCCTCTCGATTAGCTCTCTTCCGATTGGCCAAAGTAGTCTCAGGGGCCTCGATCTCCTGCACCATATGTGGTTGCCTTCCAGGTTCCATAGCTGCAAGGTAAACAAGGAATGCCTAAGCCCAAGTAGTGAAGAATATCATTCTTAAAACTTCTTAAGATTTAAATTTATTCATAATTCCCAAGACATCCCACAAACACAAGAACACAAGTCATTATGATGCATGTACCTTTCCTAGGGTCTCTACCCTGAAATCAGTGTGGCCTCACTTGGTCTTTTGGTAGGTCTAGAGTCCTTGCATCGGATCACGAGGGCCCCCAAAATCCTGTGTCCTAGCCGGTATTCCCGGGCCTAATTCACACTCCAAGGTCACCCAACACTGTTGCCTTACCATCCTATGCAATCCTCACTGTGAATAACTCCAGACTCCATCATATCTCTCAACCAACCTCACTCTGATACCATTCTGTCACGACCCGCCTTCACCAAAAGGAGGGAAGGGTCTGCTGATTTCCAGACCCTTCCTTCTTTAAGATGAAGGAGAGATAATGACCCCCGAAACCCGCCTTCAATAGGTCCCGGAGTGGCGACTAGCACCATGGGTATAGAAAATTCTCACAAATGGAAGGAATTACCCTTTTTATTTTATAGGATCGAGAGATAAGGAGAAGAAAACCCAACAACACCAATGTAGAGAGAAAAGTAAAGAAAAAAATAAACCATTCCCACATGCATGTTTCAAAAGTAAAAGCTACAAGGTGCAAAAAAAGGTGACTACAAGGTAAGTACCAAAATGGAAAACAACAACTGCAACTGCTCCAAAAGTCCGAGCTAGTAAGGTCCTACGTAATCCCCGAAGTCCTCTTGGAAACCTGAAAGCAGTTTTATATATGTAGGGTGAGCATACAAGTACACTCAGTAGGGAAAACCAAAGACTCTCGTGCACAACTTGGGGAACGTGCTAAAGTCCTGTGTGAAAAGAGTAAACTAAACACCTATCAAGGTAAACTATCCACCACATGCCTCACCAAGGAACACTCCCCAAATAATGCAAGTCAAGTAATTTATATAATAAGAGCACATCGATATTTGGGTACCCTGAGCCACTTTCCCACTGGTTATTGAGACATCGTACGTATCGTTCCAATCCCGCCATTCTCACCGCAGTCCCACTACCACACCCGCCCGCACACACTTGGGCCACAACTGCACGCAGTCCCACTACTGAATCCCGCCCGCACACACCTGGGCCTCAACCGCACGCAGTCCCACTACTGAAACCTGCCCGCACACACCTGGGCCACAACTACACGCAGTCCCACTGCTGAATCATACACGCACACACCTGGGCCACAACTGTCACACGTAACCATGCCTGCAAACACCTAGGCCAGAACAACCACAACCACGCCCGAAGACACTTGGGCCTCATCCCGAAGACACTTTGGAAACCACCTTCCGCACACAGCTGGCCAACCACCACACTACCCAGCCCGAAGGTTCTTGGGCTAATAATAGACTTCAGGCCATCACAGCCTACCCGAACATACTTGGGCTATCCGGGAAAGGGAGCAGAAAAGGAGCTAATAACCAGCCACTAAGAATAGTGTTGGGAAAAACACCCTCCCCCATGAAATGGGGGGTGTTCGGAACTAGGTGCTCAACTTGGGTGTGGCGCGAATAAGAAAAAAAAACTACAAGTATAGATATAGGTAATAAGCAGTCACCCAAATCTAGGTTTTTCTTCAGACAACCTATAGATCACAACAACACTCAAGCCCGAGTCAAGACTCATTCTAATAACCCTTCATCCCATTATTTTTTCATGTTCAGTGATAATATTTGAGTTAAGCACTACTGGGCATCTAGTAAGCACAGGCATAAGTCCCGAAAAGTAAACAGTCAAACATCAACCAAAACGTCCACACCTGGTTCTCAACAACAGAGTATTCCACCCCAAATTGTGATATGAACAAGTAACCACCCAGATTTAAAACTCACAACCACCGAATCCTCACTAACAGGAGATCCCATCCCCCAAGAGAAAATCACACGACCACCGAGAGTATAAAAGAACAGGGGATCCCATCCCCTCCCACATCTCCAGCAATCGGCCCGAAGGGAAAACAACCAACTACCACCACCAACACAAGCGGGACCTTGCACGTATTTTCAGATTTAAACGACTTAACACACTCCATGATTCAAATTTCATGTGTTTTAACCGGGGGTTATCACAAAAGGAAAGATCATGGTGCCTCAATTTATTTGGCCAGATATACGTGATTAACCAATTCACTTTTCACAGTAGGAGTTTACAACCACAACAAGCTATTTAAAACATTAGCATGGGTTCATTAGTGCACAAACAACGACCACCAACGGCCCCGATTTTCAGGAGGCATAATCCAGCACAACTCAATAATATGGTCATAAGAGAAAAAACATCAAAACATAAGACAACATCAACGATCACATCCCACCCTTATTTCTTTATAGAATTCATTCGTTATCTTTAATTAGGTCTGGTTTATCCAATTCTACAGAAACAAAAGCACACCCACCCCGCGTGATACACAAAGAGAGAGGCAAAGGAGAAATTCCCTACTTGTTGATAGATGATCGACGTTTAGGCCGGGGGCGTGGAACTTTACGGATAACGATGCGGCCAGTCCGACGCACCAGAATCTGTTTGTGAAAGTCACGATGGAGGTAAGGAGAAACCACGGATATCCCTTAGTTTAAAGGAGCCGGGGAAGGTTGAGGTGAAAACACGAATCCGCGTAAGGCGCGGGGGTCGTGGGTTGATCACGCGGCTCCACTCGTCACAAAATGGGTCGGGTGGTTTAAGCTGACTCATGAATTGATGAAGCATTTAATTAAAACTCTTATGGGCGTTACGGGTCTTAAAACACGGTTAAACGAGTCAGAATAGGGTTTAAAACCCTATTTACGCAAAGGAGCGTTACTGGAAACAACTTGACAAGGCCGGGTGATGCCGATCGGTCCCACCGATGGGTCCCGCCGATCGGTCTCACCGATCGGTCTTGCTGATCGGTTTCACCGATCGGTCTCACCGAGACGCCACTCCTTTAGAACCCGGATTTTGGAAAAGAGAAGGACCAAGAGAGTCTGGGTCATCACATAAAGTATTTACAAATTTTTTTATAGATTTTTAGTTTTTAAAAGTGATTTTCATAAAAAATTGTTTTCCACAATAAATTTTCCAAGTGATCTTTCAAAATAATTTTACATCGAAGATGAAATCTGTTGATGTTACTTATGATTTAATGGGGATAATATTGAATGGTACCATCAATATTATATGTTTGGATGGTTATTGTTTATATTGATGAAAATTTTATGAAACCCATTCATTGTTTATTCCATGGTGAATTGATTAAATGTTTTTGATACCCATTTTCCTTACACTTGTTATTATGTTATGAAATGATGAATATTTTTTGATATTTTAAAACAAATATGTAAAAATTTATTTTCAAGATCTGTGGGACTTATATCTCCCTCAAATTCAATTGGATAGGCTTCATATATCTTGAGATAATAAACGGAAACAAGTTAATGAGCTTGATTCAATCTAGGAAATAGGTGTGTCCTGATCCAATATGGGAAACATGTGAATCCTAATCTAGTATGGGAAATAGGTGATGGGTCATGATATACTCTGTTTATGGTCTTGGTTTTTTGTCTTTTATTTATAATTTTTTTCAATACTTATGATGGAACCACACTTTTATGACATAAGATTATGGTTCATGATTGATTTATGCTGATTTCACACTCTTATGGGCCATTCTACTATAAATGATAGAGTCTTATAACATGAATCATATTTATGATCTATGATAGGTTCGGTAAGAAATTTCTTTGTTATGTTTATGATCACATACCCTTATTATTATCTTATGATTTCATATGATCACATATTGAAATCTATTATGTTTAACATTTTTGAGCATCTGAGATCACACTTTTTTATATTTCCATCCCCATGTTATGAAGAATTGTTTAGGTTGGGTATTCCTAAGAGGAGTTATATATTTGAATATATTTTTGGTAGATATTGAATATATTTCATCAAATAAGAATATTGTGTTTCTAGTCTCCAAGGACACTAAACTATTACTATCCTTGGGTGTGTATTTATGAAAATATTGAATATTCATATAAAAGAAATGATATTTAGCTATTAAAAGATAAGGTTTTTTTATATAAGGTGATAACTTATATTAAATTATCTTTGAAATTTTATGCAACCCCTAAATCATAATAAAATAACTAGTAAACAGTCCATGTATAAGTAATATGTGAATCACATGGGATTAAGCTAGTGATTTTGAAACCGGTACTGTATGTATTAAAAATAAAATATAATGGTGTAGATTAACAATATATAATATCATGAAAATAAAAAGTTAAACTAATTTTTTTTCATATTTAATTCAAACATAAATCATTAAAAAAATACATTCTTAAAATATCTCCCTAGACTACCTAGAAGTTATTAAAATCTATGTTGAATCTACTTTGTGTTTGGGTAGTATTGTTTTTATTAATAATGAGTTAAATTTCCATGATGTTAATATTTTATATGAAGGATATCTTGGAAGTTGACCAGAGATCCCATGATTATTGACAAGGAAGATGAAACCCACTTTTTTTTCAATGTTTTATTTGTTGTCAATTATTATGAATAAAATATATATGATGTTAATATGTAACAATAAATTATAGTTTATAAGTTAATTGGAGTGCCTAATATTTTTTATGAATAAATTTAAATAAATTTCCAAGAATTATGTTATCATGTGTTGATTTAAATAAGTATTATAAACATATTGAGAAATGAATATTGAATCCATCATGTTTGATTATGTTATAATATGTTTTTCAATAAGAGGGAAAATTTATGTAAAGAAGTTACAAGTTATATAGCCATGAATACATATTTATTCTTGTTAAATGATGAAAAAGATAATAGATTTATTATATGTTTCCATTAGAGATTCCGGGATTTGAATTCACCTAAAAAGGACCAATATGTGCTTCTATTACTACTATTATTTAATAAATATTCTATTATTGTTGAAAGATGGAAAAGATCACGAAGTAATGTTGTATCTTATTAGATGTTTATATGAAAAATTTATATAAGTGTATTTTAATAATTTAAAATGAAGTTAAGTTTCATGGATTTGGAAGAACTCTGATCATTATATTAGTTCAAAATGGATAATGAAATTTGTTTGTGAATTCCAATCCTATGTAAACCATTTTTAAAGGCAAGATATTATTGATATCATATGATCATTTTCTAAGATCAACTGAAGTTGTGGTAGAATTAAATGATTTATTAACGTATTCTATGGAGTATTTATATGCTTCCTTTTCATTGGAATATATTATTATAATGATTAGAGATGATTTGAAGTTATTCTAATGTTTTATGAATAATTTTTGAGGTGTCCATAAATTCGACGTTGAAGACTTTGGCATGCATTATATATTTCTCAAACTCAATAAATTTTAAAAGTTCCATAGAAGTTCATATGGATATATAATATATCTAAAATATGTTGAAATTTGGAAATGGAATAGAGAATTGAACAATGTATAATATTTTTTATGTTATATAGGACATTATTCTCCAAAAAACTGAAAACGTAGAAATGAGTGGGAGCTTTAAGAGTGTATTAATATTTCTTAATGATGAATAAATTTTTATTCTCTGATAGAATGTATGAAAAGGAAATACTAACACTGATATATGTAATATTTTCATATCTTAATATATTTTAAATTTTTATTTAAGAAAGTTGTGATCTCACATGAAAATATGATAAAGGGAAAAACCTTATACAATATGGAAGATTTATAAAATAGTATGAATGATTGACCATATTATGTAAATTTAGTAAAGGGAATAATTAAACTTTGATACATAAGGAATATAATTTCATCTATAAGACACTTCAATTAGAAAATGTGAATATTTGCAGTATTTTCAAGATGTTAAATTAGGAGCATTAGAATTTAAACATGTGATTGAAATATTTTTAAAGGAGATTTAATTTAAAAATTCTATTTTATTATTTAATGATTAAATATAATGGTTCTTTTAATATAGCGTTGAGTTTTTAGAAATAAAAGGGGTCTAAATAATGAGGAAGAATTGGGTCCAGACTATGTATAATATTATCATGTTGTAAAGGGTAAGTGGTTGAATTCAGTTTTAGTGTTTCAGATCCATCCATACCATGAAAAGAATTCCACTCCACATTTTATTATAAAGAAATTATTATAGGAGATATTCATGTGATAACATATGATACCATGCCATTATTATATCACTACATATGTTTCCATGAATACAAATATTATAATGAATCATCTTTAGGGAGAATCAAAAGAGAAGGAATGTTGTTGTGATAATTAATGTATATTATAGGGAATGAAGGCTGAGTCTTCAAGAGAAATTATTAGGTACATATTTAAATTTATATTATTTTAGATCATAATTCCAAGATTTTAATAAACATAATTAATTGAGGGATAAAATATAATATCATGAATACATCCCTTTTATGTAAATAGGATGAAGTTTTAGTTTCCAAATATTTTAATTCTAAAGAAGATATATTTGGAATTAATGAAAAACAATTGGTAGTTGAAAAACTAGCAATGATATGTTAAATAAATTCACCTTATAAATTCTAAACATTCACAAAGAGATGAGCTAGCATAAATATATTACCAAAACTATCCTAAAGAATAATCAAGTACATGTAAGGATGATCATTAATAAAAAATATTTAATGGTGATGGATATCTTATTATTTAGAATACCTTAAAAGATGTTCCAAAATAAATTATCATTTATACAAATTTTACTTTCAAATACTTGAAATAGAATATCAACCACCTTGTATAAGGGGATGTGAAGAGGGATAAAGCAATGTAACATAAGGTATTGATGATAAGATATCTCACAAAGCAATATAGTGTTAATATTGGTATAATTAAAAACAAAATGATTACATTGATATCAATGATTCATATTTTAACTTAAGGAAAAGAGTATAAAAGAAATTGAAAATATATTTCAAGTGAATATTGAAATACATAAAGATCATGAGAAGTTTGTTGGGAAGATAAAAATGGAGTGTGATAGAAAAATAAAATTAGTGTATAAGGAGAAAATAATCCTAAATAAGAAATGTATTTAACTAGAATTCAAATTTTAATATTAGAAAAATGACCAAGATGAGCCTTTAGTAACTATTGATCGAAAATATTCTACTATGTAAACACCATAAGAGGATCTTTATACTGGGACCCCTATATATTCTAGAAATAAAATCAGGGAATCATTCTTTAATAAAACATTACCAGGACCTAAGAAAAAAGTATAATTCATCTCAAAAAATTTCAATATTCTAATAATATATTTTCATGAATATATTAGTTTTAAAATAAACATATATACAAATATAGATGAAGATAATTGATAAGTAACTAACCAATATTTTTTTGATATATGTGTTCATTTTTAGAAGATGTTTTTCCCAAAAGAAATTCTAATTACAGAATAAAAAATCACTAAAATTACGATAAATGAAATTTGGTTAGATTATTATTCAATAAAAAAGGTTTGTTGTATTTTTCTACTACTATTAAAGGTTTAGGCTGAAGGAACTCAACAGTTGGCATAACGTTTAATTTTTTTTGAATTCTAATAAATCATATATCAATGGGAGTAAGGCTGAATTTATACAATGAGCTTAATCAAAATTTATAAATTTGTTTATCTCTAATAGACTTGAAATCTTAGAGAATATCTATGAAGTTTTCAGTCAAAGTGGTCATTGTATGGATGCATTCTTACATAAACCAACCAAACATATAATTAAGGTAATAAAAGGAATAAGAATACATAATAATAAGTATAAAATTTACAAAAAAGTTTTTACCTTGGGAAATCAATAGAATAAAAATATGGAAGATAATATTCCCTAGAAGTTAGTGAATAATACTGGTGATTCAACCATGAGAAAAAAAGTATGAATATTGTGATGAGGAAACCCAATAGGTCAAATAATAAAGATTCACCTTAAATAATGATATGTTTCTATTATAATGGAAGAGTACATTCCATGATATTTTCAAATAATCTATGAGTGTAAGTGTTAGTTCAATAAAGATAGAGTAAGAAAAGTGGAAATAAATCCCAGAGAAAATCAAAAGAACATGTTTGGTGAATATTATTTTTGAGATACCATGTGGAATTCCCAAACAAGTTTAAAATGTTTTTATGGAATGTATGATCATTTTACTAGCTTAGTTATAAAATTTCATAAAAAATTTCAGATGCATATGTTAATGTAAGTACTAAATGGAATGAAGAAAATCCATATTAAGAAGATTAATTTCATGATTTGTTTTTCAAAATATGATAGTTGATGATCTCATAAGGATCTATATAGAATGTTAATGAAAGAAAGATATATTTCTATAAACTATTTAACCATTATTCCAACTTATGATGATATACTAAAGAAGATGCAACAATAACAAGAGAATACATGTGAATTATTCTCTGATGTAAAGAAGAATATTCAAAAAAATTAGATTAATAAAAGATGAAAAGATACCATACTACCTAAGAAGATTAAAAATTTTAAAAACAAAAGTGGGGGCATGAAGATTTCACTTAACCTAGAGTATAAAAAGGAAGAGAATCTAGGTTGTGATGAAACTCTCAACCTTATTTCTCTCACTATATAGAAAAAAAATTGCCAAATTGTTCCAATATATATATATATACATATATATTTCTATGTTAAAAATTTAGATTGATTCATGATTAAGGGGGAGTACTATAAAACTAAAGAAAATTAGAATAATTATACTAGACTTATAGAATTCACCATAATGGTTAAAGATTTAACATTTGGTATCATAATGATTATATAAAATATATAAATTAATTAAGAAACTATTTAAGTATCCTTTTGGTCGGGGGGGGGGGGGGGGGGGGTCAGTTTGAAAAGTATGAGATGTTTCTAGGAGGTATTATTTCATAAAAATATATAATTCAAGAATGTTATGGAAAATAATTCATTGAAGTAGTTTGTATGAAAATTATACCACCCATATTTTTACTATAAAAAATATGTTGTTAAGGTGGAGGTTTTTAATTTTTTAATAAAATAAAAACAAAGATATTTTAATAATTTTAAGGGTCAATTTATAATTATTTACCTATAAGTTATTTTGAATGATTATAACATGTGTGTTAAGATGAGTGTAGAAATTTCATGTTGAAAAAATATCATTAGAATTCACATAAAATTAGTATCATTAAAATCATGCAATAATTTGACATCATATTGAAAAATATTAAAACATACCTTAAAAAGAAAATTTTATTTGGTATCATATTCTATTGGTTTATAGATATATTTTTTATCATGGTTAGACCCTCTTGTTTTATACACCAAGCATGGATCACATAGACTTAGATTAAATAATTCATGGAATTTTTATTTAATACAATTGATACCATCCTCTCTTAAGTGTATTTTTATTTGTTATCAATACAAGAGGGAGGGAAGGAACTAAATAATAGCATGTAAAAGACATATTGACATGTATTTTATATATTATGCCACAATAATAATTAAAAATGGGGTATTAATGAACCCACTCTATGTTTTTGTGGTATTTTTTTGTTAATAATCATGAAGAGAGTATCCATGATGTCAATATATAGTGAGGAAGGACAAATTAGAAGTTAACTGGAGTGAACAAGCTTATTAATGAAGAATTTGGAACCCACTCTTTGTTTGTGTCATATTTTTTTTTTCAAAAATTATGAAGATAATATGATTGATGCTAATATATGGTGAGGTATGATAGATTATAAGTTGACTAGAGAGCCTAATCGTGTTAATGAAGAAGATGGAATTAAATACCACTAATGATGTTATCATGTTCTATGATGAATAAGTTTGAAGAACATATTGAGGGTTGAATATTGAATTCCTAATACTTCATTATGTTATAGTAAGTATATTAATAAAGGGAAAGATTATGTGAAGAAGTTACTGGTTATACTTATATGAAAAGGATCTATTCTTATTGAATAATTGGAAAAATAAAATTGATGTATGTGATACCTCCCCAAGAGATTCCTAGATATACATTCACAAAGAAAATTACGGAGAAGTGTTTGTCTTATTTCTAACATTGTACAAATATTTTATTCTTGTTATATATTTTAAAAGATCATGAAATCATGAGGAATATTCTTGTATGTTCATATGAAAAATTACTTTATGTATATTTTAATATGTCTAAAAGAAGTTGAGTTCCATATATTTGGAAGAATTCTGATCATTATATCTATGAGAAGTAGTTATAGAAAGATATTTTTGAAGTTATATCCTATGAAATCATGTATAAAGTAATCCTATTATCTATATCATACATGGATGATATTCTATTGGACACCAATGAGAATTGTTGTTTCCATGGGTTTTGGGTTGGATTTGTTTCCAACCTTATTATTTTAAACCCTGGCGCATTGAAGTGTTGAATGTGGTGTTTCCATTGACAAGGTGTGGTTGATCATGTTTGATTTTTTATTCACAATCTCAAAAGGTTCATGAGAATATTGTGTTCTCGATATATGGAAAGTACCATATTCCATAAAGCACTATGTGATCCCAAAATGTTGATCATTATTATATGGAGTGATCGCTTCAAGTTATCCATGGAACAAGAGTAACAATATAGGTATTCATAAAAACATTCATTTACAAGTTCTAGGATCATGAATAAATTTATATATTCAGGAAGAAATAGGTTTGAATGTGTGTGAGTTCATGTGGAAATGTTTCATAAAAAAATGAAGCCATGAGAGAAGGCTTGTGTGGATATGAATTTTTGTGATCATGGTGTTTCCAAGTAACCTTCTGAAAATATGAAACATGAAAGAGTTTTTCCACAACTAAATGATTTTTTCAAAAAATTTATTAATTGTTTTATAATTTTTCATGCAAAAAAATATTCAAGGTTTCATCATCAAAAAATGAAAAAGGTATGAAGTTTGTAAAAGGGTTTTGAGAAGAGGTAAATTTGTTAGAAAATGTGAAAAGTGTTGTGAAAGTGGTGTTTTAAAGTTTTCTAGTTCATATTCGACAAAGGAAAGGTTTTAAAAAAAGAATGGAGAGTAGGATAAGTTGGGGTTGGTATAAAGTTAGAGTTTTGTGAACCCATGAATTATAGATAGAATTAAGCGATGGTTGTGAGTTTCATACTAAAGGAGATGACAAATCAATGATGTTCAGTGAACTAGGAATGTTATGCCCAAGGATGGTGGTGCACAAGGTAGTTGTGCAATTGGATAGAAACATATATAAATATGAGTCTACTCCTATCAATTGAAAAATATATACTTGTTAAAGATTTAATTTATTTGAATCATGAAAGAGTTGTGTGACATTTTTTATTGCATAAAAAAATCATGGAAACCTGAGTTGCATGAATAATGGACCAGTGTTGGGTTGACCAAGTGAGTTTTGTGAAAATATTCATGAGCATATTTCTTTCTTAGAAGAACTTATTACATGAAGTATTAAAGCTAACATTAGCTACCAGAAGAAAGAGTTTTACAAAATAATGAAAAGTTTTAAAAAAAGAGTGAAGTTTCATGACACAATGATAGTTGCTTGAAAATTGAGGAGTTGTATGACATTGAAAGAGTTTCACAAAACAATGAATATTTGTGTTCAAGAGGGTATTAGTAATTCTCATCAAGTGAATAGTACATAATGTTTTTTGTATTTATTTTAGAACTTAGAAAATGATATTTTACATTAAGACTATTCCAAAAGGAAAAGTTAATTTGCTATAATTTTGATGTTCAAAACCAATTTGTAAATGAGGAATCAATGATCAATGGTAACTAATCAGTGAAACTACTATCAGACAGTGAAGTCGTGAATTATCCCATGTGAAAAAAATATTTCTCTTTTGACATAGTGAGAAAATGGAGAGGAAAAATGGAGTGACCATTGTTTGGTAGTGATACAAACCCAAAATATTGTAAAGGTAGTGATCCTAGATTGAATTCATTGCAATTAAAGCATTTTATTCACAAGACTAGTTATGTGTAATGAGTTTTTGTAAATAGACACAAAGTTTGTGTGTTATCCTTAGATGTATCCCAGTTCAGGTGAACTAAGTAAACTTATTGTGGATTGTGTGCTTTCTTTTATTATATTCTATAGGATTATAATCAATTCATTTGGGTTGATCGTTCATCGATATTATTTGAATAAGCCTAAGATAAGAACTCTAATTAATTTTACCATCACATACCATGTGAACACAATAGTGAATGAACTAACCATTAAGGTTAATATCAATAAGTATATTGTTGTATTCATAGGTAGGTGGGGGAAAACGAATGAGATTCATTCCATGGTTCACCCCCTACTCAGGGTATCTCTCAGTAAAGTAACTTATTGTTCCCACAATTTATATCATATTATAGGTTTATCTTGTTATAAATGTTTTTTAGAATTTATTCGATTAGTTTTTAGAGTTGAAATATATTATGATCATATGATATGGAAAGAGAAAGAATATAAATAAGAATCATAAATCTAAAGGAATTACATATAATGGAACTAGTTTTTAAGAGTGTGTGGTCAAGATAAAGCATCCTAATAGATCACAAACTGAAGGTTTGGATGAATTTGATTGTGTATCTACTTATTTATATAGTTATGTTATTGTACTATCCAAGAATACTGATATGCTAAGATTTTTTGAAACTATTGATGATGATGAGATGTCAAGAGATCCAATGGTGAAAATTATACACATATCATATGATCTTGATTCTGGGTTTAAGGAAGAAAACTTAGAGATGATAAAGAAGAATTAATCTCAAGGGAGCCATGATTAAGTGATAAAAATAGATGGTAAAAAATTTTAAAGACTAAATCAAATACTAACTGATGTGTCCACAAATAAGAGGTAAAAATGATGTTCATTCCAAGTAATTAGATTATATTTCTTAAAAATAGAAATAGTATAAATATGGTTCCAAATAGAAGATACATGAATCAAAGGATGTTCAAAATCATAGGGAAACAATAGATGAATTGGAAGCATGTATGCAAAAATTTGTTTGAGGAGAACCAAAGGAAAATTAATGTGAAGGCGGCATAAAATTATTTAATTATTAATATGGGTACGAAGATTAAGAGTCAAATTTAATTACTTGATTAACATTAACATTATGTGGAAAAGAATATATCCATAGAGAAAAATATAAAATCTTTAATTATCCCCCTAAAAACACAATTTAATGGTGGTTAAAATCCAGGAAAAGTAAATCTCAAGTATAAAGAAGATGACTTCCCAATTAAATGAGAAGGATGTGAAGACAAAGGATCTCAAATGGTGGATTAAAACTTCAAATGAGTAGAAAATGATATCTCCCATGGGAGCTTAAACAAGTTGATTAAAAAAATGTGGAATTCCAGAGTCGATAAGTAAGAAGGATAATTTTTCCAAAACTCAAAATAGATGATTCTTAGTGGAATATAGAAACTAAATAATACTATTGTGGAATCATTGGAAATTCCATGAGTGTATTCATGGAGTACCAAGGTCTTAAATGATGATATAAATATACTACAACAACATATAAAATGAGGTGCAATTATATGTGGTATGGTTTTTATGAGAGATTTTTTATTTGGTCTAACAAGGTTTATATGGCCAATAATTATGAAAAAAGAGATCTAAAAGTTTCATAGAGAAATCCTCTATTCCTATTAATAATGGGAAGAAATTTATCACTAAAATATAGTCTCTTATAATAGAGAATTTATTTACCATTTAACAGGAAAATAATGGAGATCAATGAAAGGTGAATCAGGCACTAAAATTAGTTTACACATAAAAAACCTATTGGAAATAAATATTATAAGTATAGAGGAAAAATAAGGAATCTTATCTAACCATAATAAAGAAGTAATAGTATACAAAGAAGGGTCCACTAGGCCAAAAAGCATATCATGTGACTCGATTAGCTACCAAAGTGAATATAAACGAGGCATTCCCAGTTGGTATTGAAAATATACCCCATGGAAAGATATTAAAAGAACTGTAGGAGTTCCCAACAATTGGTGAAAAATAGATATAAATGAAGTTCAAAATCATGAGTTAAACCATAGGTTTCTTGAAAATACATGTAAGAACCCAGCTGTAAAAATTTTATAATCTAGTAAATTCAAAGATAATTAAATTTCATAAATTCATAATGATCATATAGGCTTAATTGTTTAGATAATTATGTCATAAACCCATACATAGAAAATTATATATTATAAAGTGGAAAATTCTACTCAATATCTATTTTTTCGTAATATGAAGCTTTTGAAAACAAAACATGATTTATTTCTATAATAAACCTTCATGACTTCAAACATGAAATATTAATTTCCTTTAACCATACATAGTTACTGTGATTTTTTAAAACATCAATTGAGCACAAAAATCTCAGTAAGGAATATAAAAAGGAATAAATAAACTATTTTTCTTTGAATAAAAACATTTTCACAAAGTTATAACTTTTATACAGAAAACATAAGTTCTTTATCTTAACTATTGAAATCATGAGTTTCCTATAAAACCATATAAATCATATATAAATAATTAAGGTAAATTATGGAATCATTTTTATATCACTCTTACATTTAAAGTATATCTCTCAGTTATATAGGGAGTAACCATCATGGTTACAATTGGAATAACCATCACAATATATCCTTATAATCTCTTTCGGGAAACCTAATTGGTAATCTCAGTCTTATTACCCAATGCATTGGAGAGATATAATGGGATCACTCACACTCAATTTATCATGGAACCAACCATCTATATAAACAATTCCCAATAACCCTTACATAATCATAATTTCATAAAGTCTGTATAAAAGAAACATTCTTGAGGAAAATTATTTTCTATTTTTAAAATCAATTTCAATTTTTACAATGTCGTGCACTCTTAAATGAAAAAATTATATTGAAAAATAAATGTTTAAACATTTAAAGGAATATTAAACACCTTAAATCATTATGTAAGTTGGAAATTCTTTTAATATGGTATATATAAAAAAAATTTATGTAAGAATAGATATTAAATAGAAATTTTAAAGTAAACTCCCTTATAAATATCATATCATTGAAGTGAGAATTAATAAAATGAATGGAATATGTGTATTCTCTATAAATAAACATAAAAATAGTGAAAATAAAACATAATATAATCAAAATTCATTTAAAAAATAACGTTATTATGAAATAATCAATAAATTAGAAGGTTAACCCAAAAATAGATATTGGGTTAAGAATTACCTTATCTTATGTCTAAAAGCACTCTGCACTTTCCCTTAATGTTTTGGATAACAAAATTAAATTCATTAATTAAATAATTCAGAAACATTTCTATATATATTTTATCTATGAACATTTTAATAACTACATTTATTGCTATTTTCATGAGTTATCAATATCAGAATCATCGTTCCAAGATTTTTCATTTCATGGATTTATGGTCGATTCCCTGGAGTATAATTATACGAGTTCTTGTCAAATGGAGGAAAAAACAAGAAGTGGAAAGAAATGGTGTTAATATGTTTATATAATTTTAAATAATCCCATATATCAATTTGTTTTATAGTTTGACGATGATTCATTAGATAAAACATTAATGATAAATGTTTGGTTTATTTTTGGAATGTTTTTTAACCATCACAAAATAGTTTTGTTTTATTTAATTACCATGCCAATAAATTAGTTCAAGAATATTATAAAAGTTATAATATTTTTAATAAAATACAATTTAACCATTAGAATTGTTTTATGACTAGTATCTAAGGTGTTAATGGAAAATTAAAACTAATCATCAATGAAGACAACGAATCGACACATCACGAACAATGTTTTCATTTTTGTAGAATAAGAGGAGAAGAGAAGAGGATTGATGATGGATATTACATTAACATAATTAAATTATAGTATATATATATATATATATATTATATTTTAGTTATAATTCCAATTTTTTTAGAAGAGGCGAAGATAAGTAGGAGGAAAGAATGAAATAAAGAATTTAAAATCGAATGAAGGTGGAATTTACCTGTTAAATATAAACTCATTGAGAACCACCTTTAGGTTCTTGGTTTTGGTCTTTTGGTGAGACCATAAGGTCTTAGATGTGTAAAATATAATTTTCAAGGGAATTGGATAGAATTTATATAATCTTCATTACTTTGGATGTGTTATGAGAAGTGCTGGTGATGAGATGTATTTATACGAAGAGGAGAAGGGTGTTTTTGAATATTATATTCATCTATTTAATATTTCGGCTCTAGAGTATCAATAGTGTTGATTATTTTGACTAAATATAGAAAATAGATCATGTGATTTCTATATAATTCTAAATTACATCATTCATGACTCAAAAATAACTCAAAAGTTCATTTATTTATTTATAATGTTAAATACTTTAAATGACTATTCTTTACTATTCACAAAAAACTCAACTATTTCATAAAAATACCAAAAAATAACCTTATCCATTTTTTTGATGTTTAGATTTAAAAAATGGACTCCATGTTTTGAAAATAATTTTCAAAATATGATAAATTTAATTTTTAATTAAAATCATCAATAATTCAAAAAATACTGATTTTATTTTTATAACCGATTTTATAACACTTGGAAAAATTAATTAAGGTCTCATAAAATTATCTTATAATTATATTTCAATAAAATTTTAATTTATGATTATTTTAGGAAAATTAATTTTTTTAAATAACTAGGTTAATTATCTAATTGTAAATAAACATTTACGTTTCCCAAAAATACCTACACTTAATTTAACAATTTTAAAATATATATTTACTTATTCCCTGATATAAATATATAATATTTTCATTTATAAGAGACCAAAATTTTATTTATACTATTATAGGTTAGGTTACTAATCTATTAGAATATATTCCTTAATTTCTATAAATACCATTTATTTTATTATACATTTATAATAAATTTAATTATTTAATTAAAGAATGAAAAAAAATTATTATATAAGTACCTGGGTTATTATATTCTCCCCCTTTTGGAAATTGAATCTTTGGAATTTTATTCACTTATTAAAAAAGTGAGAATAACTTTACCTTGAAGAATTTTCACATTTTCATATTGCTTCTTTAGTGATGTGGTTTCTACACAAAACCTTAACCCGGTGAATTACCTTATTTCGTAATAATTTCTCTCTATGATTAAGAATATGAACAGGTTATTCCTCATATGAAGGGTTATCTTCTAACTGAACAACATCAGGGATCCGAACATGAGTTGAATCCAATAAAAACGTTCTTTATATAAAAACATGACAAACATTGTGCAGGTGAGACAAAATTATAGGCAAAGCCACTCAGTAGGAAACTAATCCAAATTAATCTAGGATTTCATAGGGTCAAATGAATTATGCACTCAACTCACCTTTTTACCAAAACAAATAACTCATTTCCGTGGATTGACTTTGAGAAAGGGATTATCACCTACCAGAAAGAATGATCCTTTCTCTGGTTATCTGCATAAATTTTATACCTACTCTAAGATATCCTCATGTGTCACTAAATCATCTAAATATTCTATGCCACATCCTCTACCAATTCTATTCTGATTATCTTTCTTTCACCTACTTCATTCCAAAATTCTAGTGTTTGAGAAATATTTCTCTATAATACTTTAAAAGGTTCCATTTGTTTTCTAGAATTAACACATTTATTATTATAATACTCAACCAATGAAATATGTTGATCCCAATTTCTCTGGTAATCCATTGAACAAGCTCGACACATATCCTCCAATGATTGAATTGTTCACTCTAACTATCCATCCGATTTAGGATGAAATGAAGTGATGAAATTTAATCAAGTTCCCAATGACTTATGAAGACCTTTCCAAAATTTATAAGTGAACATGGGATCATGATCCGATACAATGTAGAGAGGAACTCCATGTAACCTGACTATCTCGTTGACATATAATCGAGAAATATTATTTAAATACATAATATCTCAAATAGGAAGACAATGTGGGGACTTAGTAAGTTGATCAACAATAACCCAAACCTCATTGTTACCTCAAGATGTTTTTGGTAGTCGCATTAATAAATCCGTAGATATATTTTCCTATTTTCACTATGGAACTCGAAAAGACTGAATTATCCCCTTCAGAAATTGTCATTAATCTTTTACCTTTTGACAAGTCAGACATCTCATAGTAAAGTCATCAATATCTCTTTTTATTCCATCCAACTAGTAATACAACCGAAGGTATTTTTAAATCTTAATGCTTCTAAGATGAATAAAAATAGATAAATATGATATTTACTTAATAAATATTTCTTCAAATTTGAATCACAAAGAACATATAATCTATTCCAAATCTTAGAACACAATCTTTATCAATGTTAAATTCTAGAAATTTAACATTTTTAATCAATTCTACCTTTTTCCATAAATCAAGGTATTCCTTATACAATTTCTTATTTCTATCTAATAAAGATGATTTCACTAACACAAGAAACAAAAAAGATGATTTTCATACACCAATAACTTCCAATAAAAAATTTATAAAGTCATTAACTAAGTGGTCATGTTCCAAATGTAACATGGTTAATTTAGCATGATGTTTTCGACTCAAGGCATCCACCACTTTGTTTTTTTCCAAGATAGTAATTGATCATGAAATCATAATCCTTTCTTAGTTCCATCCATCTTATAATTCTCATTTTCAATTAATTTGGAGTGAATATATACTTCAAACATATATGATCAGTATATACTGTACACTTTTCTCCATATATATGACATCTATAAATTTTTAAATAAAAAATCATAACTGATAATTCTAAATCATGTGTGGGATAATTTAACTCCCGAGGTTTTCATTTCCATGAAGCCTAATAAATTACATGATCACTTTGCATCATAACACAACCAAGTCCCTTTAAATAAGAAAAACTATAGATGAAAAATTCTTCATTATGGAAGGTGGGTCCAAAACTAGATCATTCACCAATATTCCTTTAAGTTCTTTAAAACCAAGATTAAATTATTATATCCTAAAAAATTTAGCCCCTTATAATATTAACTTAGTTAGCCGGATAGATAACCGTTAAATGTTTTCAAAAAACAATCAGAAATATCCTAATAATCCATGAAACTATGGATATAAATATCTTTTTATGTATTGACCATTCATCAATAACTTATTTTAGAAGAATCAACTATTATATCATCCTTATTTACCATGTGACCAAGAAAAGAAATATATTGCAACCAAAAATCTCATTTTCTAAATTTTTGACAAAATTTATTTTCATTTAGGGTTTCTAGAACAATCCTTAGATGTTTTTGATGATCCTCATCAATTTTTAAATAAACCAAAATATCATTAATAAAAACAATAATATTCTTATCCCAGTATTCATAGAATAACCTATTCATAAGATCTACAAATATAGTAAGAGAATATTTCAAACCAAAGGGCATAAAAATAAACACATAATTCCTATATCTTGTCATAAATTCTATTTTTGGAATTCCATCCTCCTTCACCATCATCTGATGGTACCTGAATATCTAGTCAGTCTTGAAAAAATATTGAGATCTCTAGAGCCGATCAAACAAGTCATCAATTTGAGGAAAAGTGAACTTATTATTAACAGTGATGGTGTTTAATTCTCTTTAATTAGTATAGAGACTCATATATCTATATTTATATTTAAAAAACAAAACAACACCACCCCAAGGTGAAGTAATGAGATGAATAGACCTTTATCTAAAAATTTTGGATACCATTTTCTAAATTATAAAAGTTCTACTTGGGCCAATCGATAAGGGGGTTTTGAAATAGGTTTAGCATCAGGGAATAAATAAATAGTAAACTCAACATGCCAATTAGGTATACCACCATGAATCTCATAAAAAATATCTAGATAATTATTTATCACTACCAAATCATTAATCTAAATAGGTCTCTTATTTTTAACTATATGTGCAAGATAACATTCATTTCCATATTTTTATAGTTTCTTTGCTTCCTGATATATTATAAATGGTATGAGTTCATTCTTATATATATAATGAGAATCTTGATAAAAAACATATTTATCTCTACAGTCAATCTTATAATGGTAAAAAATCCAATATATAGCCACAATAACATCAAATTGTACTCTGGTCAAGACAAAATGGTTTGTATGTAAATTCTTTCCACATAAATTGATAATAATATTCTTATAATTTTTTTACTTAATATTTTCCCTGGTGTTTTTATTATAAGTTGTGGAATTATTTTTTGAGGTAACATTTCCAATTAACTATTTTTTTGAAGATATGAAAGAATTTGTTGACCCCGAATAAAACATTGTAGTAGAAAATTACGAGTAAAAAAACAACGTACCTAACATAAATTTAGGGTATGGACAAAGATTTTCTGAAGTAGTTGAAAATTATTTCCCCACACCTTTATACTTATAGTCTGGCTACTTCCCATTATCCGAGTTCCTCTTCAGACACTCATTTTCATAATAACCCATCTCATTACATTTAAAACATTTTTTAATATGTATATAAAAAATTTTCTTACCACTACCATAATATTTTTAATAAAATTAAGATCCATATTCATAAAATTACAACATAAGAAACACTTACTAGACTTCAAAATGCATTCCTTAGTGTGTTTTTACAACAATTCACACAAACCGAATACTTTTTTTTCTTACCATCAAACATCTTTGATGAATTCATTACTTTTTCATTCCATCTCAACCACTTTTTATACAAGTTTTCAAAGAACTCATGATTATAAAAAAATCAATTTATACCTTCTTCACACATTTAAAAAGTTATTATTAAATTTTGAATACACGTGATTATGATACCCTTAGATATTTTGGGTTCATTCTTGAGAAAAAATATTCATGTTACTATCAAGATCCTAGATACAATTTTAGAGCATACTATGTAAATAGGGTGAATTTTTTTTATATGTAGCCACTAAATCCTTCTCCTGTCTTAATTACTAGAATTTCCTTTCCATCCTATGTTGATTATCCTAAGGAAAATATTTCTCTAGGAAAATATTTTTGAATTCAACCCAATATAAAAGAAACAATCTCCTTGTTATCCCTAATATTTTTGACTATTGACCACCATTGGTCAACTTCACCTTCAAAAAATTAAATAAAAATACTAACCTTTTGATGGTATAAACACCTCATGGCATCAAAAATATTTTCTAGTGCTTTAATCCACCCGTTAGATACCACTGGGTCAGAAGATCCACTAAATGCCAGAGGGTGCTGCCTCATAAAATTACCCACTATTGAAATATTAATCTGAGGTTGATCTAGGTGATATCGTGCATGGATTCCACTACCATTTATACCCTATGTCAACCGATTCATCACTATAAAAAAACTGCTCGGTTCAAATTCCCACTATTCTAGGTTATATATTCTGAAAGATATTTTTCTCTCAGTACCTTCCTACTTTAGCTTCCCTATTTCTTTTACAAAAAAACTCTGAACATCCATATCTTAGATGAATTATCATGGTAATATTTCAATTATATATCATTTAAACTTAAAAATTAATTAAAAATCATTTATGGTTATTCCATTAACATTATTCTAACACCAAATTATATATATACCTTTCCCTAATACCAACTATAATGAACAAACCATAAACATTATATAATCTATCTAATTAACCTAGAAATCAATTTTTGACATTCCCAAAGTGCTTTTAGGATTATAGTTTTAGATAATGAGGCCATAATATCATACATAGAGACTGATATACTACAAAGTGGACACTTCTATTCAATATCCATTGTTTTACAATATGAATCTTTTTAAAACAAATCATAATTTATTTATTTAATAAAAATTCATGACATTAAATATTAACACTTAATTTACTTTAACCATAAAAAACCCTATGAAGGACATTTTAAAAATTGGAATGAGGACACAAATTTTAGTAAGGGATATAAAAAATAAGAAATAAATCATTATTCCACGAATCAAAACATTTTCACAAAGTTATAACTTTTTTACATAAAACAGGATCTTTTTAGCTTAACTTATGAAATCATATGCTTCCTATAAAGCCATTTAAATCATGCATAAATCATAGTGTTGAATTGTAGAATCATTTTCATATTAATCTTACATATAATTTATATCTCTTGGCTACATAGGGAGTAACCATAATGGTTACACTTGGAATAACCATCGCTATATATTTCCATAGTGTTTATGGAGAATCCTAACTAGTTGACTTAGTCCATTTACCTAATGAATTAGAGAGATATAACGTGATCAACCACCCATGATTTATCATGGAACCACCCCTCAAAATAAAAAGATATATAGAACCATTATATAATAATAATTCCTAAATCTTTCATAAAAGAAAAATTATGGAGGAAAATAATTTTCTATTATAAAATCAATTTTTATTTTTACAATGCTGCACACTATCAAGTGAAAAACTTTATTTGAAAATAACATTTAATTTTTTTAAAGGAATATTAAAATCATTATATATAATTTAAAGAAGGAATTTTTTTAATTCTTTATATGTAATTTTTTTTGTTAAAGGATACATTATAGAGAAATTTTAAAGGAAAGTCTCATATAAATATAATATCATTGAAGTGAAAATTAATAAAATGAAATCAATATGTGTATTAAATCTAAATACACATAAAAAATTGTTAATAAGAAATAATATAATCAAAATCCATTTAAAAAATAATCTTATAATGAAATAATCAATGAAGATGAAGGTTAACCCAAAGAATAGAAATTGGTTTAATAATTCCATTACCATATGTCCAAAAGTGTTAAGCATTTTCACTTAATGTACTGGATAATAAAATGAAATTAAATCCATTAATTACTTAATTAAAAACCTTATAAAAATATATTCTACTTATTATCATTTTATTAATTTTATTTATGGGCATATTTATGAGTTATAAATATCATAATTATCATTCCTGGAGCATTCTTTTCATGGATTTATGGTCGGTTCCCTTGAGTATAATTGTGAGTTTTTTTTTCAAATAGAAGAAAAAATTTATAAGCAGAAATAAATTATTTTAAAATGTTTCCATAATTTTAAATTATCCCATATATTATTTTTTTGGTATGAGAATGATTCATTAGATAAATCATTAATGACAAATGTTTGGTTTATTTTTGGTGGTTTTTACGACCATAGAAACTAGTTTCGTTCTATTTAATTATCACATATATAAATTATTTCTAGAATATGATACATATTATAATATTTATATTAAAATATTATTTAACCATATTAATATATTTTTAATATCCTTGAAGGTTGTAATGTAAAATGAAAACTTTTCATCCATGATGGCGGCGAATCAACATGTCACAAACAATGTTTTCATTTTTTAGAATAAGAGGAGAAGAGGAGAGGTTTGATGATGGATATTCCATTAACACAATAAAAATATAGTATATATTTGATACTGGAGTTATTATTCCACTTTTGATAGGTTATTTTTGGTTAAGGTATAAGGAATGAAATAAAGAACGAATTTAAAATAGAAAGAAAGAAGAATTTACCTCTTGAATATGGACTCCTTGAGAACCTCTTTAAGGCACTTGGTTTGGGTATTTTGGTGAGACCAATGGTTATAGAATGTGGGTAAGAGGATTAATAAGGTAATTTGGAATAATTTAGATAATATTTAAGGCTTTTTAGGTGTGAGGATAAGGGGTGGTGATGGGTGATAATTATAGGGAGAGGAGAGGGGTGTTTTTGAATATTTTATTCATCTATTTATTATTTTTTCTCAAGACTATCAGTTGTGTTGATTATTGTGAATAAATACAGTAAATAGAGCATGTTATTTCTAGATAATGGTCACATAAATCATTAATGACTCAATCATGACTGAAAATTTTATTTATTTACTTATAATATTAAATAATGTAAATTACTGAATTTCACTATTCACAAAAATCAACTATTTCATAAAAATACAAAAAATTGACCATAAAATTTTTTTAATGTGTAGATTTCAAAAATATATTCCATTAAAAAAAATATAAATTAGATAAATTTAATTTGTAATGAAAATAATCATTTATTTGAAAAATGTTGATTTTAATATTATAACTGATTTTATGACAGATAAGAAAATTAATTATGGTCTCATAAAATTATCTTATAATTATAATAAAACAATATATTAATTTATGAATCTATTTATTGAAAATAAAATTTCTTTTAAATAATTATATACATTATAGAATTGTAAATAAATATATATGTTTCATAAAAATACCTACACTTAATTTATCATTTTTAAAATATTTATTTACATATTCCATGATATAAATATATCATATTTTAATTTATGAGATACCTAAAGTTTATTTATAATTTCATAGGTGAAGATAATATTCTATTAGTATATATTATTTAATTTTTATAAATACAACCTATTTCATTATATATTTATAATGAATTAAAATATTTATTTTTAGAGTAAAAATAAATTATTCTATAAGTACCTAGTTTTTAGAAGATAAGAATAATATTTTGAAAGCTGAATTATCTCCAAAAAAACTTGGGTAAAATAGACTTCCTTAAATAAGACATTGGTCATGATCATTCAAAAATATTTCATGGATAAATGAAGTTGTAAGACGATATGGAGAAGAAGGATCTAATCAGTAACATGTGGGGAGATCATTTTTGGAAAGAGTACCCAAGGAAAAAGATTTTGAGATTTGGTCTATATATAAAGGGGAATCCCTAAGCCAATAAAGGGGAATCCAAAATAACACATCTAAAATTATATTTGGGTAAGAAAAATTACTCAAAGAAGAGATGCTTGTAATGAACTGAAGAATCTTACCACAAAGAATGATCATGAACAAGAAGTGGTTGATGAGATAATGGAAATCCTTTCCTAAAAGTTAAAAAAGGTGCAAAGGAAAGTGTGATAGTGAAGGGATGGTCCACCAAGACAAGCCTAAATACTCATCTTTAGGAAGTGAAACTTATCATCTCCCTATGTGTTAAAATAAATTAAATACTATTAAAGCGTTTTAGGTTTTAGGGGAGATATTATTCATAGATAAGTTACATAAAAAGATAAAAACTTGTGTTTTTATGTAATCTAGAGTTACAAATGTTTCAAATTAGCATAAGAGGATTTTATTTTGTATTAGGAATTAAAATGTATAAGGACAAAGGAAGAATCAAATAAATAATAATGAGTTGTAATAATTGGCACTGAGAAATGAATATTGATATTTATATTATTGTCAAGTGGTATCATGATCCATGAATAATTGATGTAAATAGCACATAACCACTCTAAATTAAGATCCTAAAGATAAAAAAATGTTGATATATAAAAAAAAAAGATATCATATTTTGTTTTTTATATTACATATGATATCATCTGACTATTACTGAGATATTAAAGTTTTCTAAGGATGGATAAATCACATAATGAATTTTAGTTTTATATTCAATAAAAAATTTAGAATTCCTTAGGGAGTCATAAAATGGATACTTGATATATTATCTCCCCAACAACCATGGAAATATTGCCTTTGGATGAGAGAAAAAATTAGTTACCAAGCATATTTTAGGAAGTAGTCTCAAAATCTAATCAAATATGTCATCATTTCAATAATTTATTTTGAGAAATATTTAATGAATGATATAATAATTCATTTTTGTACCTGTGATAATTGGCATTAGTTTCAACAATTGGTAACCACTTGATATCTTTAGTCGAGGAAGAAATATGGAATAATTTGATAAAAGAATCTAAAGTTAAATTATTTCTTATGATGTATGAAGGTATGAGGGTGAAGTGGATAGTGACATAGTTTTTATTGTTATATCTTATTTCGTACCCTGAGTCTCAACTCAGTAGTCTAAGAGTTTCTTTTGATGCATATTTACTAAGTAGAAAGTTTACCCACTGAAAATATTTTTGAAATAATCTGTATCTAAAATATGTTTTTTGTGCTAGAGAGGATTCTCAAACATGTAGTAATATGTGAAGAAATGAGATAGTCGAAGAAGTTATTTTGTGGGTCTAATCTGTGGGAATAAAAAAATGAGGATTTACATATCATAGGGGGATACTTTTCTCTCTTTATCAGATGAAAGTAAGAGGATGACATAGGGGGAGTAGAATTACCCATATGTACTTAATTTATAAAGGATACAAAGTTCAATGATATAATGAATGGTCTTAATAGTTGTTAAGGACAAAAACATATATTGTCTAACATCAAGTAAACAAGGGGAGAATGAAACTATTATAAAATTGATCTCTCTATTTCCCAAGGTACATATTTTCTCATGATTTTATTTTTGGTTCATGGGGTATGAAGTATACATTTTATTTTATGTCAAAGGGGTAGAAGAAATGATCTTGAATAAATGTGTTGTTTCTCTTTGGTAAATAAATTATTATGAATCTATGTGTTTTCTTTATAACCATTCACATGAGGAGTATAAAGTGAAGGATCTAAATATAATGATGTTATAGGTGTTCAATCAATGAATATAAATCAAAAAAAGAGTACATGATTAAACCATTTTTCAAGTGGGATTGAAGAAGTTTTAATAACACATGTCATGCATTATGTAATAGTTAGTATAAATTACCAACATAAATAAATAATTTTTATTATTATTCATGGATAGTTGGTATCGACAGAGGTTTATCAGGTTTCGTCGAGATAGAGGAAAATGATTAAAGAAAGTGTTGGAAGAAAATCCAAAGGGGGAGATTGTTGGATTCTAATGAGAATTGGTATTTCCATATATTGTGTTTTTGATTCATTATAAAACTAAACATTTTTATCCTTTGTGTGTTTATGTGTTTGATATGGTGTTTCCATTGACATGGTGTGGTAGAGCATGTTGGATTTTTTGTTCACTATGTTTGTAGTTTCATGACAAAATGGTGCTATTGAGAAAGGGAAATTTGTTGATTTCATAAAGTACTATGTAAGCCTAAAATATCCATAATCATAATACAAAGAGATAGGTTGAAGATATCCTTGGAAGAGTATCACCCAGACAGCTTTACATCCTGAATAATTTGTGGAAAAGTTCCAAGATCGTGAATACCTTGATATATTCCTAAAGGAAAAGGGATAGAAGTGTGCGAGTGGATGTGGAAATATTTCATAGGAAAATTGAGCTAAGGAGGAAGGATCATATAGGTCAGAAGTTGTGCAAACATGGTTTATCTGAGTCACCTCTTAAAAAAATAGAAAATTAAATAGTTTCACACAAGTGAAAAAAGAGTTGTGTAAAAGGTAAAAATTAGTTCATGAAGTTGTATGCAAAAAAATATTTAAGGTTTCCCCATAAAAATCCAGAAAAGGAATGATTTTTGTAAAATATTTTTATTAAAGAGGAAAAGATTTGAGAACATGTGAAAAGTTTCATGAAAGTGGTATTTTGAAGTTTCCTTATTCAAATTTGAAAAAGGAATGGTTTTCAAAAAATTTCAAATAGTTTGTGAAGCTGGAGTTATGTGAAAGTAAGAGTAGTATGAACGCATGAAAAAAACGGATTTGTGTGATGACTACGAGTTACATGATAAAGGAAACATCAAATCGATAATGTTCTGCGAACTTGTAATAGTTCATGTATATTGGTGGAACACATGATAGTTTTAAAAAGGGCTATAAATATATATAAATAAGGGTATACCCCCCCCGGTAATTGAAACAACCAAACTTGTCGAATATTTGAATGCTATAAATTGTGATTGAGTGCTTTCCATTTTTTCTTTCATGAATCATTCATGAAAACATTAGTTGTATTGAAGAAATGATTTTTTTTTTCATTTTTACCAAGTGAGTTTCATGAACATTTTCATGTGTACATTTATTGCACAAAATAATGTATTATGTTAAATAGAAAAGAAAACATCAGTTAGAGGAAGAAAGTAACTTGTGTCTATATAAACTAAGGGATATTTGTGTAAGATTGAAAGTCTCATAAAAGTTTGTAGTTTCAGGAAATAGATAAATTTTTATGAAAGTGTGGAGTTTCAAAATATAGTGAAATATGAGATAAAGTTCTTAGTTTCATGACACCATGAAATTAGTGTGAATATTAAAGAGTTCCAAGAATGTGAAAGAGTTGTATGAATAGTGAGGAGTTCCATGCAAGAGAGTATTAACCATTCACATAAATTGAACAATATATAATGTGTTTAAAACTTATTATATACTATTCCAAATGATATATTCCTTTAATAATAGATCAACAGGTAAAGTGAATATACTATAATTGTGATGTTCCCAACCAGTTTGTGAAATATCTATGTGAAGATCAACAATTACTAATCTGTGTAACAACTATCAGATAGTGAAGTAGTGAAATGTTTTTTGTGAAAATAATGTTTCCCCCATGGAGAAGTGAGTAAAGGGAGAAGAAAAAGGGAGTGATACTTGGGTAGTAGAGATCTAAACCCAAAATCATGAAATGGTAGTGATCTTGGTATAATGTGACTAAATCCAAAGTATTCTATCCAAAATACTAGTAAAGATTATTGGATTTAGGTTCATCGACACAATTTTGGTGTTTGTTATTTGGATATAGCCCAATGTGGGGGAACCAAATACATTTCTTATGTCTCATGTACTTTACATTATTATATTCTATATAATGATAATTAGTGCACTTTAATTGAGTGTTCATCAGTATTATTTGAATAAGGCTAATATAAGTGTATCAGTTAGTCAGATCGTCACTTAAGAGGTGGATAAAAGAGTGACCCTACTAATAAGTTAGGTGAAGATCATTTAGGAAAATGAGAGTTTCATAGGTACTTGGGGAATCACAAATGAGTTTCATACCATGATTCAACCCCTCTCAAGGAATATATCACTAAAGTCCCTTGAGGGTCTAAAATATTTTAAGAAGAACTAAAACTATGGATCAAGTAAAGATTAATCTAAATATGATAAAAATTAATTATACATTTCATAGTATTTATAATATATTATGTTAATGATCGGAGATTATTCGACTTTACTCAAAAGTGTTTTGATGTTTTTTTAATATGTTCAAAGGAATTTGTAATTTTTTTGTTAAAGGTTAAGGAATATATAATATATTTCATAGCCTCTAGAAGTTTATAATGATATATAATATTTCTAGACGAAGCATAAAGTTGAAAAATAAATAGAACACTGAGTAATGTGTAACATTTTCAATGTTACATAAGATATCATTCCCCCAAATGAAATAAAATATGGGAAAGGAATGGAGACTCCAAGTTACATAATATATCTTTTTGATATGTAGGATTTTCATACTAGAATAAAAATTGAAAAAGAAAATAAAATCACTGAGATACATAAGATTTACATATAATACTTAATATATTTATTGTGTATACATAATAATGTTGTGATCTCATACTGAGTTATGATAAAGGATTGAACCTCATATAATACGTAATATTTTAAAAATATGTCATATGAGTAATTATATTTAGAAAATATAGAAGAGGAGATAATTTGGACATGATATAATAGAAATATAATTTCTTACATAAGATACTTAAGTTCAAAAAATATTAATATCATTCTTACTTTTCAAAAGTTAAACTAAATTATTCATAATGAAGATTTGTGGAATAATGAATTTGAAAAAGGTTTAATTTAAGAGTTTTTATATTCTTTATTGTTTAAATTTAATGAGGCTTTTAATAAACACATAGTTCCATCCAATAAAAATATAAATGATGATTGAGTAAATTTTTTACCACATCGTATAGAAGATGATTATTCCACAAAGGGAAAGAATATGAAGTCAATTCTAGTGTTTGAGATCTATCCACATGGTGAAGATTATGCCACACCAAAGTGAATGGTTAAAAAATAATTGTATAAAGATTCAAATTGAAAATATTATATGGCACTGGAATTATATCATTTCATTTGATTCCAAATAGAAATATATTATGAAGAAGCATTTTTATAGAGAATTAAAAGAGAGGGAAAGTAGCTATGATAATTGAGGAAGTTAAATAAGAATAAAGACATGGTATTTCAGAGATATGATCAGTGTGTGATTAAAATGAAAATTATTAATGTCTAAATATTAAGGAGAGATCTTGGATACATCTTGATATGGTATTCACACAATCAATATTAAGTATAATATTAAAAATAATTGACTAAGAATTGAGGAGGAGGTCACATTATTTATTTCATGGTATTTTCATATTCCAATATAAAAATAAATTTCAAATGATGTTGAATATAAAAAAATATATAACTAAGGAAAATTTTTAGAAAATATTTGGAGGAGGAAGTTTGTACAATAATAATTTGGATAATTCTTCATTTCAAAGATTGAAGAATTCATAATTCTTTTTTCACCATGAATATCCATTGTATTGAATACAAAGTGAGTTTCAATGTGGTTTAAAGAATTTATCATTTTTCATTGAAGTAGAAGAATAATAAGAAGAGATACATCAAACTTGTTTTTTTATTACCTTTTAGGAAAGAGAAAATTATTTGGGATAATAGGATTATGATACAATCATATCATAATATCTAGTTGAGAAATTCCGTACTATAATATATTTATATTATGAGGTCTAGTTAGATCATAATGGCCCTTTATATTTCTAATATCACATTAAGGGGATCAAAACCATTAGAATATATTTAAAATACTTCATCTATAGAGCTAATCACTTTAATAGGTGTAGTCCAATATCTTATATTTTATATATAAATGAATCATTTCTGCCTGATCATGAACTAAAATTTGGTGATTTTATTTTACTTCTTTTGTGATAAGATTATGGGTCTAAGGATATACACTTTTATATTATTTTATTAACAATAAAATAAGTGTTGTGTGTGTGTGTAAGATAAAAACCATCATACACTGGGGATTTAGTCATCCACATTAGAGACAAATCTGATTAATAAACCATGGTTTCCTTTTTGGGTGTAATTTTTAATTTATGTACTTTCATGTAGACCAAGTGTGAGAAAAGTGAGTGAGATAAGATCACTAAATATGTGTATATGTAAATAATCCTAATTTTTTTAATTGGTTAAAATGTTACCACCATTAATTAACCCCCCATCCCAATTTTGACTATACCCAACTGATTCTAACACTATGTAGTGCCTTCCTATATGTATTTAGAAAATAAATAACCCCCCACACTCATGAAAATAATGGGAAGTCTCAATCTTTAAATGTTGGATGATTTAAATTTTCATAGTGTACATTAAAATGCATAAGAGTTATCCAAACCCTTTTTTATAATTGATCACCCTTCTAGCACTATAAAAAATGTCAAAAATTACTATTATTATCAGTATGGATTTCATGAACATAAATTAAATATATAATAGAATATTGAACTTGGAAATACACTTCTCAGTGAGAGGAGACGACCTACCTCCCTATCAATTTTATTATTCATACCCCAATATAATCATGACTATTGAATAATCCCTTCTCTAAAGTGCGAGGAAAGGTCGATCAAAATTTTTGGGGGAGGAAGAACCCATAATAAAGAATAGAAAACCTAACATAAAGTCACGTACCGATAGAATAGATGAAAATACTATGCATTACAGTAATGGGTTGTTATTTATAATGTCATTTAATCCAAAATTTATTCCATTATCAGATATAATTTTATTTCTAATACTAATAGGTATAGATCTAATCTAATGGAAAACAATTCCTCTAGGACTCACCATTAACATACTTCCATTTTATGTAGATATTATTCTAAAACTACATATACTACCCCAACTTCCAAATCTTGACAAACACTATCTTCAACTTATCTCCTCTATTATTAGATAGTGAGTTACCTGATACATTAATATCTAATAGAGATCCTGATTCAAACTCATTTGGTGATGCTAGAAAACCTTACAGGGATAAATATGAAAAATACCTCTTTTTGATCAAAGGCTACAAAGAGATAAAAACCCATCTCTATACTTCCAATGGATTTAAAAGTTTCTATTATAAAAAATATGACACCTACTTTTCATGTCCTATAGAGGTAGGAGAGGACAATAGATATGTTCCTTAGACTACTAGAGAGTCTCCCAAGAGGGATCCCATCTAGTGCTATCAACTCCTGTGTTCTATGATCCTTCTTAGCTCAGAGGTTGATAGGGACACCCCTACTTTATTAGCTTAAACCAGGTCACCCTGAAGGTGTTTCTAAATAGGATTCCCCAATTCCATCACTATAGAGGAGGATTCTCTCCATAACTCTTCAATTACACATAAGGTTAATCTCCCAACACAAATAGTGACCCAGGGAGATAATTTTGTTTCTGCAGTATAGTGGTCTCAATCATATACCTAACATACATTTATGGCCTCAACAATAGGTTTTATATATTACAAGGATGATAAAACACATGCTGTTCATTCCTCTAGACATACCATCACTTTCTTTAAATATTATTCCAAAAAAATATATTGAATTTCACAGAATTTCTACCATCACCCATCAATGTGAATTATCCAATTTTTGGTCCAAAAAATAGGTGATCAATGCTTCTTCTATAAAACCTTGACCCTTTATAAGGTATAAAACCTTTTAATTTTTTTACTAAAATTCATGTTATTTTTGTATTTATAATGGTTTTGGGGGTTGGGAGTGCCCCAAGAAGAACCTAGGGAAAAAATTAATTTACAATTAAGGGAAGTAGACTGAAACCCTTTTCTAACATGAATACTTATGTCACATTGTTAATTTTCATGAAATTATAGAGGATCCCCCTATCCAGACTAGTTCAAGGTCCGAATGAGTAATTTAGGCCATTAAAGGATCATCAGGTAATTTTAATGGTTTTTTGTTGATTAATTAATTATTCAAATGGGTTTATAAAAAAGGTATACTCTCTCTTGGATAGATCCATCATTTAATGCCTCCTCCCCTTGGTCTCATCCTCTCTAAAGGGTTGATCTCTATCATTTTTCCATCAAATTGAACATTTTAAATAATGTTTGATTACTTGAGGGAATTCTATTATTCTACCTCATGTTTTTTTAGTTCCTTCCATTACCTCTTTGTCTTATATCATTTATGTTCATTTTCCCTATTTCTTGGGTTTTTATATTTTTATTATTTCCACTAGTTTGTCTTGATTCAAAGGCCTATAATGGGAAAGTGAACATATATGAGTATAAGTTAGGTGGTTTATAATATATCCCTTAAGTTTTTCACAATTTATTATTGTCTTCATCATGTAGTTACACTGACATTACTTGGTGATTTAATTGTAAAATATAAAATAAATACCTTTAGGAATAAAACATGATATAGTTCGTCTACATGGGCCATTAACTACTCAGTGGTGAGAAGATTGGAGCTTTATCCACCTGTGGTGTGTTTTTTGTTTTGGGAGATAAATTGTGTAATTAAAGAGGAAACCTTACAGGTTCATTGGACTTATAATGGGACCATGAGTGTGTGACTATGACCTTCACAAACACAATTTAGTGCATTTGACTTGGGAAATAAAATATGGATATTTAAAGAGGTGATCCTTGGTAAGTCTTGTACTTGAGATAAGACCATGGGTGAGTGACTGGAGGTGGCTTGGATGTGACCTAGGATCCAATGTGTATATTTATTTGTTGATATTGGATATTTTAAAAGTAAATGATTTATGAGTGTTTTTCCCTTTGGGATTGACTTGGGAAATTACATGGGAATGGAATGGGGAAACTATAGGGGCGATTGAAGACAAGAAATGATGTGTATTAAATTAAATTAATTAATTGATGAGTTTATCATATGATTTATTATAAGAAAATGTTGTATTTATTTGGGGTAAAAACTCTTAGGGTCAATGATGATGCCTGATAGTTTGTAATTCCAAGGGTGATATCCCATGGGTTCGGTGATAAGGCCTGATACTCTAGAATAAAAAGTCTGATACCGCTTAGGTTTAGCGATGATGTATGATACTATTAAATTAAATGAGTAATACCCCTTTGGGGTTTGAGATGATTCATGATAATTTTTAATTCCAAGGGTGATACCCATTTGGTTTAGTGATGACCCATGATACTTTAGAATTTCATGGGTGATAACCCTTCAGTTCAGTGACGATTCTTAATTAATTAGAAAACCTTGGGTAATTCCATTTATTTTGGTAATATTTCTTGATAAAATATTATAGAAAAAGACATTAAGATTTTGTGGAAGAATTTAGGGTTGATCCTAAGACTCACTTGGTAACCTGTGTGTTGACGATGTTTTTATTAACTTAGTTTGTTATTTTTTTATTACACAAAAAAATTTAAGCATTATTTCTCAAACTAGATATTATTATAGATGTCATCGGTGGTGTGATACTATGTCATAATCACCCCTTACTTTGACCAACATGTGATACGAGATCATATATTCTTGTTTTTTGGACAACACAAGGGAATTTCCTTGTGATTGATAATTTATTTCACTACTAAGAATGAGAATGGGAGTTTGGGACTTGTCTATGACTAGAGACCATTTTTGGGGTTTCCTAGTTTTTTATATTGGTCATTTGTTTTTTTATTAGTTTTAATATCTAATGATGTATTACTTTCATAAAATGTAATTTATTGTTTATATTGAATATATCATAGTTTTTGATTATTTATCAAAACTTGATGGATATCAATTTGATACTTCTTTATCAAGATATTATATCTTATTACTCTATTAATTTCACTATTGTTTCACTTTTATATGTAGGTATATTTTCCCCTTTATACCCCCTAATTTTCACACTACTAGCTGGTATCCTCTAGCATTTGGGAAGGTTCACCTAAGGTCATGTAGATATCCTTGGTTGGGAACTGATCAACGGTCTGGACCAGGGGATGTTACAAAGTGATATCAAATATATTTATTTTATTTGAATTTTTTTTATAGTAGACCGGAGTTAAGAAATTTTTTGAACATGGTATAAAATGTGTTCCAAGGAGTGGACACACCACATACAAGGGAATTACACATTTATAGTGATAGGATTGATGTTTGTGATTTTCATTTTAAAGTTAACATATTTCAAATTGAGTGATACACATGATTATGAGGTTATTATTTTATAGGGGTTTCTCCTGGATAGTATAGAATGATGAAGTGTGTTCATGAATCATACTATGTATATAAGATTCACATGAAATTTTTGTGATTTCCTATGGATGTTACTCTTACTATGATATGGTTAGATTATTTACAGTGTCTACACCCATTTATATGGTGTTTTTCCATTAAAGTGTTTGGTGTAATATTACATAACTGATAATATAAATGGATAAAGATATTTTATATGATAATTTTTACTTGATTCTTAAATGGTATTAGCTAAATAAAATTATAATTATAACTTTTGTTTTCCTCTATAACTTAGTTGTGAAAAGTTATTATTAACGTTAATGGATAAAAATTGATAAATTGATAACTTATCTTGATTATTATATTATATCGGCTAAATAAAATATAATTTAAAACATAGAAATTGTTTTCCTCTATATCCCGTAATTGATATTTCATTTAATTGAGCCCCTTATTATGAAAATTCTTGTAAAATCTAAATGGAAAAGTTTGGAATTGTGAATTATATATATATATTTATGTATATATGATTTGAAAATTATGTGCATATAATGATAAACTTGTATATGGGTAGTTTTAGATATTGAGAGTACTTAAGTTATTAATTATATAATCCCTATGATTTGAATTATAGGGAATAACGGGGAATTTCTCTAGTTATCACTTTCCTTGAACTGTGATTTTAAGAAATTTATTTTTTGAAGTATGTTCGGATGAGGGTTATAGTGTGTATGACTTGAATGTGAGAATTGGTAAATGGTTTGGGAGAGATTACTAAAAATGTGATAACTTTATGATATGGGGTGTATAAGATAATGAGATATTGTTCTTGTTGCAACATTAATTTTGGACAGTGATATTGAGAATTTTGATATTCCATGATTATCTATGACCCATGTGGCTTTATTCTTGATTTAATACTGGGTAGGGTCGACAAGGAAAAAACCTTTATATGATTCCCATATTGTATAGAGATTTATTGAGTGATGGGATCTGTTTTCTACCACAAATTTACTTCTAATGAGTTGGAATATGAGTTGTGGATAAACATGGAGTGGTTAGTTAAATTAAGTATTGAATGATTGATGTGTATGGATATATGATAAAAAATTAAAGAGTGTCTTTTACTATTATTTTCCTTGAAACATTAATACACGGATCTGGATAATGGTTTGAAAAGTGTGTTAACTAAAGATATAACACCCTGGACCCACACTCCCATATTTGGGGTAGAAATCACATACTTTACATACTGAATTTTATACTAAATATAATATCTCATAAATATCTACCTAATTATTACATGACTTAAAGAAAATATTTCATTATATATATTCTCAAGACCTTCTAGGTTTAGATCTTTAGAGAGCAAATAAAATCACAAAATAAAAATGTATATGTATTTCTAAACTAATATATATTTTTTGATTATATAAAAAATTTATTATTCTATAAAAATAATTCTACATCTCCCAAAAATTCCTTATAAAATCTATTCTATTAGAAAAATAAGGTGTAATAAATTTCATCATAACCCGAGGAAATGGAAACATAATAAGGGGTGATATCAAACTCTTTATAAGGGTAAATATAAGAGATAACAATAGAAGATCATAAGTGAGAATAAGATGAGAATAAATTACCTGGAAACAATATATTACTATAGATAATTCTATAATTTAATGAAATCAAAAGCATAAAATATCCTTTAATAACAAATGAATCAAAAAATATGAAGTGGATAATGAAAATTGGTTCTATAAAGATGAAATTAAAAAATTCAAATAGAAACTTTCACACCCAAATCCAAGAAATCGTGATCTTAAACATCATGAACTTACCATCAAGGCCCTGTGAGTAGAAAATATTATTTTTTCCAGGAATGCATGCATTAAAATACCCATTCAAGTTTATCTCATGAGGCCTATTGATGCATCGAGGGTATATCTATAACTAGGTATCACCTATTTCTAATAATTCTAATGAATTCATAATATGAAGGAATAAATAATATATAAAATACATAACCAATTTTCCTTATTAATCATTAACATCCTTATTAAAATAAAAATTATATGGATTTCCACTATTTCCTGCAATCAATAAATGAAATAATAAGATCATAATACAACTAGAAAAAGATTATGAATAGTTAAAAAATATGAAATAAACATACGTGAGAAATAAATAATCATTCATATCAGAATAAAAAAGTATATTGATTGTCAATATTTCCCCAACCAATAAATGTATGAATTCTTGTTGAACACCCTTCAATCCATTTAATGAAAATAGGGTATTCACATAGGAAATGCTTTGGAAGAAAATTCATTCCAATCAAAGAAGATGATTTGTAAAGATAAAGGTAAAGATATATATTTTTGAGTTTAATCCCCTAAGGGAAAATAGTATAAGAGGATTTAGAAATTATTTCAAGGCCAATAAATACACTACAAAAAGGACAGAGTGGTGAATTAGAATCAAATATAAATAAATAAAAAATGAGATTGATGAATAATTAAGGTACCTATAATATGACAACCAAAAGCACATGAGAGAGATAATATGAAATTAAAATATAATTAAACGAAATATATTCATTATACTTGAATTCAATAGTGTAGTAAACCATATAATATATATTGGGGTGCGTAATATCAAACATGTCTCTTGGAATTGAAAATAAAGACAAATAATACTTACGGCTTTACAAACATTAGAGTAAAACCCATTAAAGGATATAATATAAAATAAAATTTAAAATACCATGAATAATGAGTGGATCACAACAAAAAAAATACTATAGGGGATATTAGATACACCATAAAAAATAAAACATAGTTTATAGAAATAAATTGTTCTCAAGGGTTGAAAATCAAGACAAGAGACCCTTACAATAATAGAAGCTTTGAAATAAAACCACTTAAGTGATATGATTTAAAATAAACATTAAATACCATGAATAATGATTGTATCATGATAAAACATATTAAACTGGTATTAGATACACCATTATAAAGAAAACAAAGTTTATAATGAGGAATATGTCTCAATAGGTGAAAATTTGGGACGTGAAACCCTTATAATCGTTGAAAATTTGGATCCAAATACCATTGAAGGATATGATTTAAAATGAAACATTAAATAAAGTAAATAATTATTGGGTTATGATAAAAAATACTAAATGGGTATTAGAAACACTATTCAAAGGAATAAAATGATGTATGATAAAAAATATGTCCCAAGGGGAGGAAATTTGAGATATGAAACCATTACCTTAATTTTTGAATTCCACTAAAGTACTTGAATATATAGTAATAAAAAAATATTTATCTTAATTAAAATTTTATGAACCTTATTTTTATATATAACCTTTTAAACACTTCATTTATAATTGTTCTCCATATTTATATTACTTAGTTATTATCTATTCAATATCCGGTGTGACTTATATTAATCCTTATCATCTAGTATATTAATAGAAATGTTATTATTCATTATTTTACCAAATTTCATAATTAAAATATCATAAAAGTTACATTTATAAATATTTATAATGTTATAATTTCATTCCATGGGTTTTTTGGTAATAATACATACATAAAATCAGTAATGAACACATTGTAGTGATTTTTAATGAATGTATGTTGGTATCTTAATTAATGAGTTTAATATTATTATTAAAATTCCATAAACAAAATATTTAAAAAAATTACTTATATATATATATATATTACATATTATCTGTAATTATTTTTTCATATTCATCCATGATATTATTTTATAGCATTGTTCAAGTTGGTGTTTAGATCGACCAAAACATAAACATACCGTAATTAATGGATGTTAATAATTATGAAAGTTTTTTATTATTTAATAAATATGATTATTAAAGAAAAATAATTATATTATTTTCATAATTTTATGGTGGTGAATCATTTTTTAGTGATCTTAATAAATAAGAAATAAATTTAATGAAAAACATGATACATTACTTTTTGAGGCGATAATGCACAAAACACACAGTTAATGTTTTTATTTATAAAATAATGATAGGGAAATAAGGTCATTATAATTAATTTATTAATAATAATTATTATATATATATTTCTAATTAACTCTTCTATTCCACCCTTATAATCAACTAAGTGAGGTAGTGGTGAAAGACAGTATTTGTCAGTTTATATAGACAACAATCCACACAACGTACGAATGATGGTTTTTTATCAATAGGAAAGGGAAAAGGTGGTTTGTAGTTATTACCTTGGAATAATAATATTTAGTGTAAAAATAATAATTACTTCATTTTATATTAATTATAAATTTTATTTAATAAATTTACTGAAAAAATAAAATATGTTAAGGGAACAATTATTTATATTGTGGACTTGGGATTTTCCTTTGGAGACTCCATAGAAATGGAGGTCTCAGACCAATTTATTAGGACCCTAGGCTCATGTAGAATTAATTTTATTATAGTAAATTGAAAAATTAAATTTTATATGTTGAAAATGATTTATTTATGTGGTCTTGAAGAGGTGGTAAGAGGCCCCTTTTATAAGGGATGTGAATGACATTTATGAAATTATAATCAATTAATATTAAGTAAGCTCATGTTAAACATGAATGTTTCTATAAAATGGATAATAATATAGTGGGGGATGGGATAAGGTAAATGTTCCCTAAAAAATTCATTGTTAACATGTTTTAAATTCCTTCAATCATATAATTTTCACTTTTACCATTTTTGGTTTCATAATGGAAGCTATTTTTTACCTAAGTAATTTAAATTTAATGAAAACAAATATAAATTTACACATTTAAAATATTTTGGTTCTAATAATTTATAATATTTAAACAGTTTTATAAAATAAAATATATATGTGTAATAAATTTCATTTCTAACATTATCTCATGTAATATGTAAAAACTGATTTTTAGAAAAAGTGTATTTTAAGCTTAAAAATTATGTGTAGGATAAAATTATCATTTTATTTAATTTTAATGATATAAATTGATTTATTATAAAAAAAATAAAATCAATGTATCTTTTACATAAATTTAAAACCTAATGTTACCAAAATAATATTTAATTAAATGAAATGTCCAAATTTTTTATTAGAAATATTATTTTAGTCCATAATATATTAATCATAGAAGATATAAATAAAACATAGTATTTTTAAAATGCATAGATTAAATTATTAAATAAATATTTTATCAATTAAATTGTTTTAAAAAATTCTAGGACCTACTTATATAATGATAATGTCATAAATATTATATTTTTTGAAAAAAAAAATATTTTCAATATTCTTCTAAAATCAATTATTTTAGAAAAAACTCAAAATTTATTACTAATATAACATTAGAATGATTAATATAAAATTGAAGTTTTTTTTTGAATATTAAAATTTTAAAATTTTAGAATTTAAATTATTTTCATTTTATAATAACTTTTTTTATAGGGTTAATTATTTATATTCCTATTTACAATAAATTAATAATAAATTTGTGGTTAAATTATTATTCATATAAACAGTTTATTTTATACATAATATATTAATTTTTTTAAAACAAATATCATAAAAAGAATACTTTTAGGAAGGTTACATTTTAATAAATAAATCATTCTTTTTAGTTATTTAGCTACACCAATTGAATTTTCATCAATGAATTATTGTTAATAATGTCCTTCATTTTTATTTCTTTATAACTTTCATAATTCGATAACAAATATTTTTACCCATCAATTATATGGATATAGTTTAATTGTTATATATTTTTTCATGATTCGTTCTGGTTTAGTGTTGTGTGTGTCATACACTACCAAACATATTTGGTCTTAAAAGAATATATATTTTAAAATCTTTGGGTGTTACATCACCCCTTAAATTAATTGAATACTCACAATTATAATCATAAATTTCTAATAAAATTATTTATTGGTACTTAAAGGTTAGTAATAACTGAGGATATATTTCCAAATTATGATTCTAACATTATAACTTAGGTGTAACTAGGAAAAAAATTCTTTTCCCTTAACATTTTTAATCGATTGATTCATGTTTCCTCTACTTTTTTATTAGTTTTTTCCATTTCTACACAAAAACCTTCTTCTTATTCCTTTGATACATTCCCCTAGGTGCCTCTAAACACATTCTTGAAATAAAGGAAGTTGAATATTCTTTCCTTTAACTTCTTCATCACCTGAACTTCCATGAGATTTCATCCATAAATTATTTATTTTGTTCAACAATTAAACTAAGTTTACATTGTTAATCATAATCCTTGATAGATTGTTTTTTTCATAATCATAAGTCTTATCACTTCTGTTCATTTCCCATTAGGTTTCTCATTGGTACAATCGCTATATTGTCAATGTGATCCATTTTTAACCTGATTTATTTAGGCTTTAGACATTAATAAAAATCAAAGGAGTTAATGTGAGTCGTGAAAACCAAAATATAATTACTATAATATAATTTAATTATAAATTCAACCTCAAAATTTCTTACTCTTAGAATTTGTTACTATAGTTTTTTATTCATCATAAATCACTTTTGGGTTGATCTTGATTTTCTTACGTCGGGTTCCCTTATACTCCATAAAATAATGAATTGATATAATAAATCCTTCATAATGGATTATAAAGTTAATTTGATTAACCAAATAATATACCATGAGAGTGTCTATATAGGAATATGTGGTTCAACCCACCCATTTTTCAGTAGAGTAAGGTTTAGGTTGGTACTCCACCGACCTTTTTCAGGGTGATTACCACTAGGTGCATCTATTTCATATTCTCATCCACTTCCCAGTATCTAGATAGTGATGTAATTTATAGGAGAACCACACAATATCTATTTTACCAAAACATTGGGATACTTTACTATGGTTAACCTTATCACTTAAACCTATCTTGTGGGTTTTCATTAAAATTATCATATGATAATCAGTAAAATAAGCAACATTACCTCAACTAACATAAAGTATTATCTATACTTTTAAATTATGATAAATCTTTACATATCAACCTTAAATTATCCTCAACTAACATCCTAAACTCAAAATTCATCTAAATCGTACTCTGATACCAATTACGACCCCCCAAATCCATACTCTATGATTTTGTTCTGTAAACAAACACATTACATACTAGATTTGATACCATCTATAAAAACTAGACATAGCTATCTCATAATTACATTATGTAAGGAAAATATTTCCTTAAATACATTTCCTATACCTTTTATGTTTAGAACTTTAGATAATTAGAAAAAATAATAGATCAATAAATCCTTTGTATTTATCAATTGATGGATATTTTATCTAGTATATAAGAAACTACTTAATTTTTTTTTCAAAATATCCTATAAATTCTCCAAATAGGATGTTTTATTAGAAATGTAATGAGTAATAAATTTCTTCATATGTTGGGGAAATAGAAACATAATAATATGTGAGATAAAATTCCTAGCAAAGTTAATCATAAGAGAAAATAATCAAAGATCATAAGTGATATTAAAAAGATAATAAACAATATGTAAGGAATATATAGGCAAAAATAATTTCATAATATAATGAAACTAAAATAATAATATGTCAGTAGATAATAAAGAAAATAAAAAATATCGCATAGTTAATAATAACTGCTTTTTTAGTTATGAAATTCATAATGTTAAGAGTCTAACTTTATGACCTAAGCTAAGAAATAATGATCATAGACATCATGATACTACCTTAAAATCCCTATGCCTAGAAAATATTATTTTCCATGTAGGAATACATGAAAATAACTAGGCTAGTTTGTCACATGAGACCTATCGATGCATCAGGAGGCTGTCTATAATGGAAACCCACCCATTTCTATTTAATTACAATGGATTCATCATATTAAGGAATGAATAATATATAAATACAAAACTTGTATTCTATTAGAATCAATAAAATATATAAGGAAATAAAAAAATTACTTATTTTTAACATTTTCAACAATTAATAAATACAATAACATAATCACAAGTCATCCAGAGAAAGAATGTGGATGGTTAGACAATACAGAATCAAATTGGATGAGTAATCGATAAACATCCATATCATAATAACAAATATATTTATTTTCAATATTTCACTAATTAATTGATGTACAAAACCTAGGTGAACACCCATCAATCAATCTAATGAAAAATATGTTATTCAAATAGGAAATGCATTGGATGAAAAATTATTCCTAAAAAAGAGGGTGATTTGGAAAGACAAAGGCAATGATGTATTTCCAAAGTCTTGATACCATGAAGAAAAATAATACAGGGTATTTAGAAATTATTCCATGGCTAATATATACATCAAAAAAGGAAATAAGTGGGGAATATAAATTATTTCACAATGAATAAAAATAGAGATGAAAACAACTTTATGATAATTATACCATACAAATAAAAAGAACATGAGAGGGATATCGTGAAACTAAAATATAATGAAATTAAACATATTAATTATAATTTATGTCAATATGGTAGTGAATAAACCATAAAAAATGCTTTGTAATATCAAACATGTGCCAAGGAATGAAAAAAAGAGATAAATAACACTTATGACTTTAAGAAATTTTGAATCAAAGACCCTTTAAGAATATAATTACAAATAAAAAATTAAACACAATTAAAAATGAGTGATTCAGGATAAAAAATATTAAAGAAGGAAATATACAAAATATACAAAATAAGACATGGTGTATAATAAGAAATGTTTCTCAAGGGATGAAAATTAATACAATAAACCCTTACGACATTAAAATCTTTTGAATAAAAACCCCATGAAGTATATGATTTGAAATGAAATGTTATATACCATGAATAATGAGTGGATCATGGTACATGTTATTACTGGGGTTTTTTATACATTATTCCAAACAAAACATGTTGTGTAATAATGAATATCTCTCCAGGGGTGAATATTTGAGACAAGAGACCCATACAACTTTAGAAACTTTTGAGTCAAAAAGAATTGAAGGATATCCATTTAAATGAAAAATTAAATACAATTAATAATGATAGTATCTTAATGAAAAATATTAAATTGTTATTATTTACATCATTCCAAAGAAAACAAAATATATAAAAAGAAATATGTATCAAAAGGTGGAATTTTGAAATAATAAAGATTTACCTTTATTCATGACTTCTACTAAATCCCTCGAATATCCAATATAAAAAAATAATTATCTTAACCAACTATTTAAAACACTTATTTCTATTTTTAAGCTTTTATAAACTTCATTTATAATTTTTATCTACATGTACATTTTTTAGTTATTATCTACATTCAATACTAGGTGTGAGTAATTTTTATAGTTTTAAAGTAGTTTCAAAATAGAGAAGTAGTTCTTCAATATAATACCAAATTTTATCAATCCTAGATCAAAAAAGTTACTATAATTTATTTTTTATAAATTCATAATTTCAATCCATGGGTGTTTTGGTTATGATACTTAAAGATAAAATTAAGGATGATCATGTTTCATTGTTATCAAGGAGTGTATATTGGAATCTTAATTAATGAGTTTAATATAAATATTAAAATTCAAGATAAAATCAGTATTTACTTATTCATAACATTTTTTTAATTATGTTCTCATAGTCATCCATGATATTATTTTATAGAATTGTTTAAGTAGGGGGTTATACCAGCACACACATGTATATAGCATAATTAATGGATGATTATGATTATAAAAGTGGTTTATCTTAGAATAATATCATTATTGATAAATAATTTTGATATTATTTAAATAATTTTGATATGGAGAATCATATTTTAAGAGATTTTAATAAATATGAAGGAAACTTGAGGAAAAATGAGATACATTTCTTCATTGAGGTGATAGTCCACACAAAACATGGTTAATGTTTTCATTTATCAAATAATGAGTGAAAAAAGGGAGATTATAATTTTTCTCTTAATAATAATCATTATATTATATATGTAACATTTAATCTTCTATTTATTTCTTATAATTAGTTAAGATAGGTGGTGGAAAAAATTGGAATGTGTCGCTTCATGTAGTCATTAGTTCGCACAATAATTGAATAACAGTTTAATTGTATATTAATAGATAATGAAAAAGGTGGTTAATATTTATTTAATTTTGAAATTATAATTCAATATAAAAACAATAATTATTAAATTATATGTGAATTAGAAAATTATATTTTGTAAAGGAAGTGGTAAAATTAAAGAATTTAGGGGGGAAAGAGTACTCATGTTGTGGACTTAGGATTTCCCTTAGAAGACTCCTTGGAAATGGATGTATTAAGAATATATCACGTTTCCAAATGATTAGGTATAAGTAATATGATTATAGTGTATGTAAAAATGGTATATTTTTAATAAGAAATTGAATTCATATAGTGGTGTGGAAGGGGTGGTGAGGGGCACCTTTTTTAAGTGGTGAGAATGTTTTTTTTTGTAATTGTATTCAGTTAATATAAAGGGAGAACATGTTAAACATGTAAAGTGGACAAAAATAGAAAATAATTGAATTTTAAATGATATAAAGACAATCAAAACTCAACCATTATTTTTCAAACATGTTTTGAAGTCCCTTACTCTTAGAATTTTAACTTTTACCTTTTTCAGTTTTACTATAGTAATTGAGTTTTAAATAAGTAATTTAATTTTAATGACTAAAATTAAATGGTACTTATTAATTAGTTTATAAATATTGATTGAAAATATTAAATCAATTTTATGAAATAAATTTATATCTGCAATAAAAATCAATTTTAACATTAGCAGATATAACACGTAAAATCCTATTTTTAGAAAAATGGTATTTTTATGGTTAAAATTTATGTGTAGAGTAAAACTATCAATGTATTTGATTATCATGAAGTAAATTAGTTTATTATAAAACAAATAAAATTTATGTGGCATTAAAAGCAACTACAAACCATATTTTACAAAGTAATATTTAATTAAAATAAAATACAAATTTTTTTATTGGATAGAAGAGAAAACATGAAGTTAGAATGGTTAGTTTGTATATTAGGTGTGAAAATCTAGGATTTATTGGATATAAATATATATGGTTGAGTTAGATCATATATTAAATCAAATTGGAGATGCACGCTTTCTAGGTATGCCTGGTCAGTAGCTTGAGATATTAATCACTATTGTGAAAGGCTGAACTGGATACTCCTTTACCTTGTACTAAGTTATTGTATTTTGTTTAAACTATATTATAGTTTTGTAGGTGTAACATAAGATTTCCTTTTAGAGGAAATCATGCTTTCTTTGTTGATCTGGCTAGTTTTGGACGAAATGTGAGATGCTTCAATGAATAGTTTTTTAGGAATCTTCAGGTTATGAATATTGATTTGGGAATGTTACATGACACCAAAGGTGAGGTCATAATAATGGATGAAATGGAATAGTGATTGTATTTTTTTCTCCTATGGTGTGAATATACTATTTTTGGTTGTATTTATTCTCTCCATAGAGACATGTATGGTTAGTATTTTATGAGTTTACAGAATGTTTTAGTGGGATCTAGGGCTCCTTGTTTTTTCCAGAATATGTGGAGTGTAGTCATGGGATACTGAAGAGATCAATGAATGATATTATATGAAATGATCATATAAATGTTTTTAGACACCTTGTTTGATTGAGATTAGGAATAGGGTGTGTACCTTTTAGTATTTCAAATATATTGGTCATAGAAAGACCTAATTTGTGGTATGACCTAGTATACAATATCATTAAGGATGGATGCATCAGGGTATGACTTATTCATGTGACATGGTCTCTGTAAGATATGATAAACTATCCACGGTATCATGAGGTATTTGGAAATTTAAAGGGATTTAACTCATATGAAGTATGAGTTGTGACATTTTTTTTGAAATGTGTTAGTTATAATTTGATGACCGTTGGGTCTTATGAAACACTATGGGGATGAATGACTTAGTATTATGGAGAATGAATCAGGGAGTGCCTCAAATATGCCGAGTTGAGTGATTAAATGAATATGAGTTACTTGTGAGTCGAGGTGGGCTTGTTGAAGTATAAAACATGAGAGTTACAAGACGGTGGGAACGTTTATAGACCTCGAGTCGGGAATGTCGGGACTAAGGGTATTTTGGAGGATCATTGATAAGTTTGGGAAGTAGTGTGAGGGTTATAATGATGATAATAATGTATCTAGTAGGGATTTATATCCAGAATTTTTCAACTATGATTAGTGTGGAAAGATGATTCCAATGTTTAGATGATGGTTGATATTTGGAAGGATCAAGATCTTAGATCAGTAATATTTTATTCCTATGGTGGAGATCACAAAATGGGAAGTTTTAACATGTGATGCTTACTATGATTAGTTTTTTGTATACATTGTTATTTTCATTTTTATGAACCCATTGAAGAGGTGGTTTTGGTTTTATGACATCATTTTGGTATAAGAAGACTAGTTAGATATAAAAAATTGAAATCAGCCAAATTTGGGTGGAAATTGATGAAATTTGGTGGAGTTAGTGTGATTTGTGTTTGATGAAATATAGTTTTGGGATAAATGTTTTGTGGTATGACCGAGTGTGAATATTGGAATGAAGATTATTAGGGAGAATTGTTCTCTGAGACTTCAGTTCTTAGGGATACCCTACTGACGTGAATAATGAAGAATGCCTTATATTATAACTAATCTTAGGAGTGCTATTGTGGGTTCGTATGATATGGTTGGGTGAGAAATGGAATGGTATAAACTAGTGGAATCACTAATAATATGTGATATAGGTATTTTGGGAATTCATAAATACTAACATAAATGGGGAATCATGGTGGAGTTGGGTAAAGTAGTAGGAACAATGATGTGTGGGTTGATGTGATGAATATTATTTGGTTTGTGCATCATGCTCAGTGACTGTGGATATCCGAGTTCATGTTTTAGATATTGAAGGACATGTTATGAGTATGAATCTATTATTTTTGTGGATCTTTGGTAAACCACTTGGTTTTTTTGAAGTTATCATCTATACAGGTTATAGAATGTGTACTTGGTAATGATTATGTTGAGTCTCATTCAGGAGTCTACAAAGTATGTTCAGATAATCCAAAAATATATATTAGTTTAACTTATTATGAAGATAATATTATATATATTGGTGATATTGACTAGTATAGGGATTTTTATTCTATTAGGTAGGGTTTTTTGGGATTTAGTATTATCATGACATGATTTAGGGGGAACAACCCTATTTTATCACTTAATTCTGGGTTTAGACCAATTTTGTCGTTCATTTGAGGGGGTTAAACCCTATTTCATCACTGGGTTCACAGGGTACATATGTTTTTTTCATGATTCAGGGAGTTAATAATATGAAAAACAAAATTAAGGTGTTGTTTGAGGAATCAAAATTTTGGAAAAAAGGTAGTTGATTTTTGGGCTCATGGAAATGAGTAGGACCCTGCATGTGGGTTTTTTAGTAAATTTTTATCTTGATACTGACATGTCATTGAGAAACATGTAGTTTGTATAGCTAAACAAAGTTAAAAAGGATATATGTTGGGAGATAGTTCCCCTAGTGCATTCACAGTAACAACATAGATGTATCCAAGAGGAGTCATGGGAGTCAAGTATATGGGCCTGTGGATGGAGTTTTTTCATTAAGTCCATATGTTATTTTAAAGAACATCTTAAAGATAAAATACATTAAGTTTTGGAGTTTGTAAAACCCTAACCCTTCCTAAGCTATGGAAAATTTTAATTTCTTTTCCAAAAATGCATGTACTTTGATTCGTTTTGAGGATTTTGGGGGTCGGAGGAGGTCTAGAAAAACACTAGGGAGAAACATGATAGTTTTATCTAAGGATTATAGGATATTCCCCTATCATTTTATGAAAACTTATGTCGCATTCTGAGTTTTGATGGAATAGGAGAGGAGAACCCTGTCTCTTTTGGTTCATAACCTAAATGAGTGATCCAACCAGTTAATGGTTCACTTTTTATTTTTTAATTTTTTATGTTAATTAATTAATTAATTGGGTATATAAAAAATGGGGACTATCCCTTGGATATAACCGTCATCAAACACCTCCTCCCCTTTGTCTCAACCTCTTTAAAAGTTTGATTCTCCTTGTTTCTTTTCTAAATGAAACGCCATAAGTTGTATTTGGAATCTTGACATAAGGATATTAGTATATGTATTGTTTTTATTAGTTCCTTCCATTATCTATTTATCATATTCAAATTATGTTCATTTTTTACTATTTATGGGGTTTTCATCTGTATTTTCAACTTTTACTAATTTAGCTCAAATCAAAATCTATGAGTACAAGGTAAGTGAATTATAAGTTATCCCCTAAGTTTTTAATGCGTTTTTAATGTATTTGTTGTTATTTCATGCCAATATTACTGGATTTTCATCCTATAAATTAGATATTAAATACTATTATCCCTAAAAAATGAAATAAAACATTTCCAAGGGCTAATAATAGATTGTTGGAAGGAAAAATATAATATTATACAATCATGGGGAGTTCTTGATTTTGGGATATAAATTAGGTAATTAAAGAAGCATCCCTAGGGGTTCCGTGGACTTATGAGGATACCATGAATGTGTGATTAGGTCCTTTCACACAACTTCTGGATCATTTTTCTTGGGAAATAAAATCACTAATTTATATTGGTGACACTCGACATTCATAGTAATGTTGATAAGACAATGGGTGAGTGACCAGGGATACCTATGATATGCTACGAGATCTAGTGACTATGTTTATTTTGTGAGACTGGATATGATTGATGTAAATGATGTATGATTTAATTCCTTGGGGATTTAATTGAGAAATTACGTGGTAAATAAAATTGGTGATCCTAGGGGTTCTTGAGGTTCAAACATGTTATGTATTAAAATAAATGAATTTATTGAATAGTTTTTTGTAATCCTATTTTATGATAAAATTAAAGAACACCCAAGGGTAAATCAATTTAGGTTTAAAAATAATGCTTGATACTTTGGAACACCAATAGTGACTCCTATTGGGTTCGATGATGATTCCTGATACTATGGAATGATAAGGGAGATACACATTGGGTTTGATGATAAATCCTTGTACTCTAGAACACTAACTGTGATGCCCCTTATGTTTAGTAATGATGTATGATACTTTGGAATATAAATGATGATACCCCATGGGTTCAGTGATGATGCTTGATACTTTAGAATGTCACTGGTGATACAAATTGGGTTTAATAATGATGTCAAATTACTTAGAAGAACACGAATAATTCCCTTGAGGATGGTAGTATTTCTTTATTATATATTATGGGAAAAGAAATTTGTCTTTCAAAAAAGAGGGCCATTACTAGGTTTGAATTGGGAGAATGAGGATCTATGGTGGTTTTATTTCTATATATTTTTCCATTATTTATTGTGCCCAAGTATTCACTCTATTTCGTAGACTAGATATGATTATAAAAATCCTTAGGGGTGGTGTACTGAGTTATACACACACTCTTCTTGGGACACTATGTGAAACCTGATAAGACATTCATGTTTGAAGTCAAACACTAGGTAAAGTTCCATGTGGTTTATGCTAAATTATGATACTATAATGGGGCTTGTGTGTTTTTCACAAGTCTAGGACATGGGAATATTTTTATGTTTTTTCCTAACCTTTTCTTTTGGTATTTTTATTTTTGATGTATATGAATTTCTACTAATGTATGAGTTTCCATACATGTATTATATAGTTCATTTTAGACACAGAATTGGTTTTGATTATTTATTATCCCTTACTTGGATATATATTTACTGCTTATTTATATAGAAATCTTATCTTATTATGTTATTATTTTGATTGTTGGTTCACTACGATATGATATTATATTCTACCAAAGTACCACCTGATACTCATAAAACTACTTGGTAGCCTCTCGCATAAGGGGAGGCACATATGAGGTCCAATTATGACCCCTTTGGATTGATAACTATATAGTGGCCACATACCGTAGGTGGGATGTCACATATCCAACACCCAAACAAGAAAAAGGTAATGGAAATTCTACTAGAACTACTATATCATCGACCTTATAGAACAACCTATTATTCATAATCCTAACAATAACATAGGAGGAGATAAATTTTATCAACTAGTAACATTAAAAAAATATTCACATTGGGGATAGGAATGAAGCCATTTATTCATCCTCCACAAGCTCTAATGAATATGAATATGATATAGTTTCAATAGGAACCCATTAGTTATTTGAAACCTCATATGTTGTGAAAATTTACTCTTAATATGAGATCACCTTGGGTAATGCACCATTAGTGTCAGATATTCCATTGTTAGTCGATGATGTCCCAACACAATTCCCAGCTATCCCTTGACACCTATCATCATCCATTCCTAGAATAAAATGTTTTAATCTGGATAGAACATGGGAAATAAATAAAATAAATCTAATATGGATCACTTATATTAAAATTTTTTGATCCACCTAGTAAGAGAATAATTTTTAAGGAATGATGGAAGAAGTATATAAATATGAGATGTAAATCATGTATTGGGAACTTTCTATCTATAATTTTTTTAAGAACAATGTTTTCAAGGTGGATAATATTCTATATCTCTACCAAAACCCAAGGGAGACACTAAATCACCTTTCTATAAAACATATACAATATATTGGATATGCATATCAACTCAAAATACATGATGAAAAAAGTTAAATGGTTGATAATGTTTTAATTCATGCAATCAGGAACCCCAATTCCTATGCAAATTAATAAAATATTTAACTTTATTATATATATAGATTAAGTATAATAGGCTAAATCATTGAATAATACTCATGTATATCATATTTCAGAGGGAATGAAAGATACACAATGATACATTTTACCCCTAAAGAGTTTAGTAAATACACATACATTAAAATATTCACTAGAGGAGGTATACAATGTTGTGACATTTTTTGGTGTTTCATGTGTGAGGATAAATAATACTAACTAGGCTACATAGTATATGATTTTTGAAAATATCATGTGGAAAATTTATGTGATTTTCGATATCTGATAATTTTTTAGCTTATTCATGAATCCATCCATATAGAATGGGTGGCACCAAATCAGAAAAGGGTGAGGCCTAACAAGGCTATGACACCCAATATAATGTTTACTTCTAAGATGAAAACTTTCAAATTAGATGTTTCTCTAAAAATCACCCACTATCTATCTCATCTAGGAACGAAATTCTGGGAATCCAAAAATGCGATTCTGGCTATGATGTTATCCCATGTAATACAATGATCCATAAGGTTAAGGAAATTTTTATCCAAACCACTATCTCCTACACCACTATACATATAAAATTTGGATTTAATTATGGTGGTTTCCCTTCTATGTATGTTAGTATTCTCAAGGTTAGGGGAATCACCATAAGACCCTCTATATATTTTCTTAGTAGGGATAATTTTTAAAGCCTCCTTAATTGTTACTCAATCCTCAATGAAACCTTTAATTATATAGATACATATGATACATTGGACCCTGCTACATAAGCTTTGATACGTGTTACCATGAAAAAAATTATTGATTTTTCAATACATGGGGGAGATAATCAGCTTGATTGTGATAATCCATCAATAGAAAACATCCCCCATGTGGAATTATTTGAAGATGGTATATAAAATTTACTATAAATATAGAAATAAGCAGAAGTAAATCTTCTTTAACTTCCATTACCATGTACTCTTAATGTTACTTATATGGAGAATGAGTAATGAAATCATTAATCCATCAGTTCATCTACCGCTTGAAGGTGATAATCTTATCTCACTTGGGGAGGAATTTTCATTATGGTGAAAAGAGCATGAAACACTGGAACAACAGTATATAGAGATAAATTGAGGGAACATGCCTATTTAAAATGGTATTAGAGTTGTAAATAAAAATATAATAACTAATATAACCCATAATTCGGGGGATTCTCATCCTAATAGGTTAGAAACTTCATAATTAATGGGTCTCAGATACCATCGACCTATCCAGATAAATGCCTCTTGATAAAATAATAGGAGTACCCTTCACCAAACTATATTCTTTATCAAGTTTAGATGAGTCAATTTTTTTTAATGATTTAACATTAGGGGAAACATCATATACTAAAATGTTTGAGGTTATCATAGATTAACTAGTTTCAATGGAAGTAATACATGAACCTATCCACCCAAAAAAGAAACTATGTTCTAAATGGATTGATGGTCAAGTGAAATTGGGTAATATAAAGGCACACAGTATCCATGTGCCTATCACCCATCCTCGTGAAAAATATAAGTGATAGGATGTACCGAACACAAATATATAAAACATTATGTATTGGATTGGATAAAATTTAGTCAATTGTGAACAAGGTTTCATTAATACATACTTTAACTAACTAGTTCTGACCCAAATTACCTATGAAACCTTAGTGGACACATATTTAATGTCAAATTACTTATAAATGTCATATAACCAATTTTAAAAAACGATAGAATGATAAAAAAGGATATTGATATCCCAAACCTATACAGACCCTCATGGACTTTATTCCACCAGAATTTGGAGGACATGCACAACCCTAACAAATGAAACCATCTTTGAAAAAAAGTACAATTCACATTTTTCTAAATAATTCAATTAAAGAACATATATAGGGAATAATTGGATTTACATGAATCTTACTTCTCCCACTATATTAATGGATTAAGTCACTAAGGTAGGGGAAGATACACCCGATGTCCACCTAGGTGTTGGGGAGTCATTTTAGGCCACATCATTTATGTCACCATGACTAGGACAATGGTAATCGAGTAGGCTCAGCTAGAGAAATAGCATGATCCAAGGACCTAAAAAATTATCCCATACCTAAATATGTATTTAAAAAACCTATTAAAATCACCATCACCCAACTGGTCTTAAATCACCATCAGACTTAGTTCCACTAGAACTCATGTTGCAAAGGTACTATTTTCTTGGACTTTAGAGGAATCTTCTTCATAATATTTCAAGTCTATAGTACCCCAATACTAATATTAAGTACAAGGAAGAAAATCTAGACCCTTTTATTAGTAATATTATATTATAAAGAATATATCCATAATACTAGTGCTTATTTTTAATTTGGGAACCATTCACCTATCTAATAAGACTAGAGAGTCCCTATATGATTCCCTAAGAAACCTACAATAGTTTGAAACTCATGTGGATGTCACAGATATATACTATATTAAGAAATATCTCTCATAATGTCATGTGGTCATCTCCTTTATAAACATTGAACAATGATTTATACTCAAAGGAAAAAATACGTATATCTGGATAGCTAAATAATGTATACATGTACTAATTTTTGATAGATAATGGTTTTAGGATTTACCTCATTTCCTAATATTACCTCCATTATCTCAGATTCAATGCAGATAATTTGAGCCTATAAAATTTTATGATCCAGGATTATCATAATATCTACAAAAATAACTTGAGAAAGATCAACCTAAAAATGAAATTAATCTACCTTATTGAAAACATCAAATCCATTGTTTTTAGCTTGGATAGAATAATACATTTTTTGTTAAGAAATTTTTTTCTGTATGCTCATGTGACTTTTCCATACTCCTACCTATAATTAATGAAGAACTAAATCAATAAAAAATGGGATTTCATTATGGTGATTTTTCACTTATTTAATCTTATGAGGATCAATGTAACACCCCATATTTCATAGTAACTTATTTTCTTTAAAGTAAATCAATAGCTTGTGCTACACGCAACAGGGAGTTCGAGAGCACCATAACATACCAAACTAGCCATTAAAAAGTGGTTATGAAAAATATTAACTAAATTATAAATTTTATATACTCCATATAATTTTATAATCCATATTATGTATTTCTTAGACATAATATAAGAACAAATTCATTTTTTCTGATAAAAGAAATATTTTTCAAAAAATGAAATTTTCCAACCTTTTAATGGAAAACATTTTTTAAAACCATAATTTGAAACTTTTATATATTCAAATTAATAAAATTAAATTCTTCTTTATAATAGGTACATAAAAATTTATTTTGGATAAATTTTTGGTACTTTTTTGATAACTTTCATATTTTGATGAATACTGAAAAATACTAAAGTTTAATTGAAAACAACTTTTTAAACTGAAATAAAATATAGTGTTAAATTATTATTTTGAATGGTTTTGAAGTATAATTATATTATATTTTTATAATTTAATATAATGTAGGTCATTATAAGTAATTTCACATTTAAATTTGACATAAACACATGTCAATCTTTTGATAGTTTTTACTTTTTACAAACCTGCTTTTCGGTTATGATAATGGGAATTAATTTTATATTAATTAATGAAACTTCTATGTAGTGAATTTAGTAAAATAGAATTCATTTTCGAATTCAAAATATCAAAATTATCTTTGGGTAATTTTTTGCTATTTTTTTTGAAAACATTCAATTTCTGATGAAGAGTGAAAAACATTGAGTTATTGTTTAAAACTGACATTTTATTTAAATAATTTTTTTTTTATTTAAATTTATTTTAAGTCAAAATAGATATAAAATATCTATATAAGTTCAATATAATTCATTTGAGTTATTTTATAACAAAATTAGATTAATAAAATTTTATTGAACTTTTTACTGTCTTTTACCCATCTTCTAGGAGAATTTTCAAATTTGCATAAAACTAAATTTTACCGCTTCTGTGAATTGAATTTAAAAAATCAAAGAGACACGGTTAATATCAGTATGTAATATATGGTTTAAAAAGATGAAAATATTTTTTGGTGAATAGTACCTTTTGACTTTTATTTATCACGGTTAAAAGTAAATAGGGTAATTGAAGGTAAAAATGATATTATAATAATCCTAACACATGTACAAATTATATTGGATAATTTTAATTCGACAAAAAACAACCTTATAAATTAAGTATTATATTTTATGTCCACTTATATTAGATTAGGACATTTATTATTATTTTATTTAAAGAAGAGTTAAAAGTGTTAAATTCAATGTTTATTAACTAAACCATTTTTAATATAGAGTTACACATAAGATAAATTCGACTATAAATATTCATTATAAATATAAAATTATTTCCTAAATAATGATATTTTATTTATAATTTTAATCATTATATTATGAAATTTATTTATGACACAATGATGATACATTAATTCCTTTATTAATGAAAGACTAAAATAAGTGATATTATAAATATCCAAATAAAAGTAAATTGAGACTTCTGATGAATTAAAATAATTTTATAGGTTAATATGACATGTTAGGGTTGTTTAAATAAATATTATTTGAAGATTTATATTTTATATGGCTTTCAAAAAAAATCAAATACTAAATAGTGTCAAAATTGACTTAATTGAGTTTTTAAAACAAATACTATATTATTAATTGATATAATATTACTAAAAATATAAGGATCAGACAAAGGACTTATATAATGTTATATATATTAATAATTAACCACTTGGTGTTCTCTTGGATTTTTATAGTAAGTTTATTAACCATATAATATAAAAATACAAAGAGACATGGTAAATGTCAAATTATTTAAGAGTTAAACCTAAAAGATAAGTTTAATAGGGTGGACTAAACCTATATAAAACCTATTAGTTGAACTTGTTTTTAACCCATACCCACTTTAGTCTTTAAATAAATCATTTTTGATCCATTATATACTGAAAATGATTTTATTATGAAATAATATTTCAAGATTTTCTTAAAGTGACCCTCACCTCTCTTATAAAAGGGTACTTCCCCTTATCTTAATTTCACACATCCAAAGCCATTTTTATCTGACAGAACCTACCCAAATATCCTCTAATCTACCCCCCTAAACCCAGAGGCCTTATTTTGATCATAAATCCAACTTATGGAGCCCTTTTGATCAACTCAAAAGGAAACACTCGAAGAAGAGGTAATAATTTCACCACCCTCTTTCAAGTTATTTTCTTCTTCCACTTCCTCTTTCTTTGTTGATTACATAAAAATAATAATAAATCCAGTAACTTATATATATTATGATGTTATTATAAATATTGTACAACCATATTATTTATTCTATCCATCCTATAAATGATAAAGTCACCATACGTTCGTACGTATGACTAACCCTCTCCATGTCGTGGTGTAGCTTGTTATTCAAACACTTAATTATTTGGATGGGTAGAAAAATAAGTATAACTATTGTAAATAATAAATATAACATGTTAATTATAATTAATATATGATATAACATCCAATTATATACTATTTCTTCATCAATATAATGATATTGTCGCTCGTGCGTACGTAAAGATTACCGTCTCCACGAACACAATGAGATTCATTCCCCATCATAACCATTCAAGAATAATTTTCGTTTGATGAATAAAAATAATGTTTAAATACTTGATATCGTTCTGGATATGAATATAATACATCCTGTCAATAACAAACATGACTTATGTAACAAAAAAAATAAAGGAAAACAAATCAGTTAAAACCCGAAACAATGATACTACTAAAATATTATTAACAAATCAATATTTGAAGATCATATATGATATAATATTTATATATGTGTTTATTTTATAATTTAATAAAAATTATTTAACTATTATACAGGAGGTTAACATACCCTCGACTAAGGAAAAGTACAAGGTAAGGGGTTTTCATCTCACTTCTTATTCCCATGAGATTCATGCAATATTACCACTATTTCCTTTTGTGTGGTGTATATAATTCCCATGATTGTATTATTTATGTAATATAATTTAATTTATTTTTATTTAAATGTTCATTTTAGGATAATTCTTTCATGGGGTTTATGTTTCGTAAGTTACCAAATCAGTATGGGAATTTCAAATTTCAATTCTGACTCATTGGGCTTTACACATACTTCATTGATTATTTTACTCAAAGATTATGTGTGGAATAAATATTTATTATTTATATAGTAATTTCAATTCCCTTTTCTATGTATATAAATTTTATAAACATAATCACTCCATTTATAAATTCACATTCCATTGATATGAACTTTTTAAGGGAAATCTTACCTCAATTTCCATTCATTGAGTTAAACATCCAAGTCATTGGTTTTATTTTTACAAGAATATGTGTGAATATAATATGATTGATTTACACTGAGTATAAAATTATATTGAGTGTATTTATATTTGTTACACATAATTATTTCATTTATTTATTCTTAATCTAATGATACAATCTTTTTAAGTTATTTCATCTCAATATACATTCTTTTGATACCACTTTGTCGTTATGCACCAGTTCACTTTTATATGGTGTATATACTATCCTTTGACATATTATATAATGAATCACTTTATTCTCATGATATTATAGTGTTTTGATTAAGTTTATTAATAAATTACTTGTATTCAAGTGTCTCTTATTTGGTTAAAAACTCTTTAACTAAAATATTGTTTTAAATGTTTCAAATATTTATTCTTCTAAATATTTCTCATTAATGTCCATTTTTTTAAAATATTTTTAAGTATTTATTTATATGGAATTAAATGTTTTTAAATTAGAATTCCAATCAAAATTTTCAAAGTGTTATGGGGAACTTTGATTCTAAAATCTCTTTTAAATTAATTCTTTGATAAATAGTGTGACATTTAAATGTTTTCAAGAAAAAGGGGATATTTCTATCTAATAGTTTTAATGGCTATTTTCATCTATGTAAAATAACTTTTAGTGTATATTATTCTTGATTGAGGTTAATTTACCCTAATAAAATCATCCATATTGTATTGAATGAGTTATGTTTGATTGTAGATGTGCTATTTTATGCCATTCGTGGTTTGTGGTTAAAATATTGACATTTTGTATGTTAGTTTTAATAAGAATATTTAGATTATGTTTCACCATTTAATATGAGGAAATCATTGGACTTAGAAAGTGATTGGTGGATCCCGCTATAGTTCCTCAATGCATTAGTAGTTCTCATGAGACAAACTAGTGTCTTGGAAAAAGGCCTTGACAAAATTTTATTTGTAGTCTTGGCACGAGGCCTTAAATTTGTAGTTATGATGTCCAATATTATTCATTCCATCATTATGAAATTGGATATTGATATTTCATGTGATTATTTGACAAGTAATATATCCATGTGAATAATTAAATGGAATTATTTGATTTATCTTTTCCATATCATGCTGAAGTTTTTGTTTAAAAGGCTTGTGTTCTAGTCTTATACACTCCCTTAATTGTTTATTATTATTTATGAAAATTTCTTCTATATTATTATCCTTACTGAGAATATGATCTCACCCCTTTCATATGTTTTATTTTTCCCTGGATGGAAAGAAGTATATTACGATTAACCTGAAGGAATAGGCTGAGGGACGTAAGAGTGTTCAAAGGGGACACAATGTTGTTTTTTTCATTCATGATGTAATGTAAAACTTATGTATGTATCTAGTACTTCAAAGGATAATAAGCTGATTGGTCTTTTTGGACATGCATCCTTATATCATTCCAATGTTATGTAATAATGCACTGATTCTGTGTAACTCGGGTTGGAGTTTTACAGTTGGTATTAGAGGAAGTTTAGTACACACCTTAGAATCTACATTTAGAAAAAATCTGATTAGAAAACAATATCCTAAGATAGAAATTGAGGATTTGTATAGAAGAAAATCCAAAAATTTCGGTAATGTAAATATTATATGGGTTTTCAATGAAATACATCCTTGTCTGAATATGAGCAGGTAGAGGTGGCTCTGGAACAGATGTACCTAAGAGTGAAAACTCTGACAAGGAGTTTCGAGGTTGACCCGGGGTATCCTGGTATATGACAACGGGCCTTGCTGCACTCTTGGTTATGACAATCCCATGGGATATGATTAGGATAATTCACATTTTCTTTACAAAACAAATTGAAGGATTTTAATATAAGATGAGTATAAATAACCTTGGTTAATCTTAAGGTGTTTTAGATTGAAAATAAGGTGTTATGATATTCTCTAAATGATATTATGACTCACACTATCCTTTCTTGTGTTAGTCAATGGCTAAATTCTGAGGAATTCATAGTAACATTAAACCTGATGTACAAGGTGGCCATAGTGGTGGAAATGATCAATTAAATGGAATGTTGATATGTGTAAAAGATATCATGTTCATGACGAATTAGTTATCCAAAAATATGATCAATAATATATATATTAACTAACTAACGGACTCAAAAAAGAAGAGAAAGGCGGTAAATGATAAGAGCTCCAATAGTGGAGACCGTGGAGAAAAGAAAGATCAATTTTTATCATACAAGAAATGTGGAAGGATACAGCTAGGAAAGTGTATCAATGGAACAAAGAAATCCTCTATGTGTGGGAAAGAAGGAAATAAAGTAAATAATTGCCGAGGAAAAATGAAGAGTACTTTGGAAGAGAATAAAAATGATCACATGAATCCATTTATAGTCATTTTCTGTAAATGTAGGGGACATATGAATTACCCGAGTGAATTATACATTCTATAGGATAACCTCTTTGTCAATGAAGAACCTATGTGGAAACAAATGGATGATGAAATGTTTAAAAGTAATAGTGCTCTTTGTTGATGGGATTACGTTGGAAGACTTTTCTCTTGTATGTGTAACCCTACTGTTTGTTATGTGAATATTCTATTTGAGGAAGGATTATCTTCCCTTTTGTGAATATAGTTATAAAGAACCATTTGGGTTTATATGATCCTTGAATTTGAAGCAATTACATGTTATTAATTTTTGGGATGAAAATGTGAGGTATGAAATAACATTTGTTGGTAAATTATGTTATGGTTATTTTGAGGAATTTAACTTATTTTGGTAATGTTATAAAATATAGTATTTGAAAAAGGACAACACACAAACTGTTTGATAACCCATCTCATCGAAAAAAGCTATAGGAATCGAACCCACAACCAGAGTGCGATTGGGATTTATCACATACCACTGGACTACATGAATTCCCTAGTGTGTGTGACTAATTCGTTTTAGTTAAATAATTTTATTGATAAATAATAATTTTATTTGGGATCTTATGTCTTAAAAATCAAATTTATATCCTTATTATAGGAAAATGATTTGGATATTAAGGGATAAATGTTATTTTGTAAGACGTTTTCTCTGTTGGGAACACTATGCCTATGGAAAATAGAATACTATAGGATTTCATTTGAGGAGTAATGGTGGATTTTTATCGATGTTTGTATTGTGTATTTATAGCTATTTGAGTTATTTATGGAAATTATTAACCTATCATAGAGAATATGTGATTAGGTTAATTACTTTTAAGTATCTGATTTTAAGAGTAGTCGATGTTATATGGAGATACAATTTAATGTGGAAGACTACGTAATCAAGTTATTCTATGTTTTGGGTTTCAAAATTAGTTTGGATTATATTGAAGGATTTTAAGGACAATTTTTATTGAATGGTATTTATTGAAGCTTGGGTATTGTAGATTAAATTTTAGAAATTATGATTATTATTTATTTCTCTAAAGGATTATCCATGTTTGGGGATCATCTGATCATATACTAACCATTTAGGTTTTGGTTAATCTCTAAAGACAAGGGAAATATATAGTTTTTCCATTATGGATCATGTGATTCTCTAGAAGTTTATTCTAGCACTTCAGGTTTGACCAAGTCATCTTGAATACTAATCTTTTGGAAAAAAAGATGAGTTACTGGTATAAATTTATTAATGGTTGAAACTCTATTTAAAAAGTAAGTATATGTCTTTATTTTCTTAGTCAATCTCATAAATAAATTCCTCAACTTTATGAAATTGAACATAAAACCATAAACGTTGTCCATTTACTTTTTCTAATGGGAAACTAATGATCATTTATCCCATCACAAGTTTATGGTATTATTTTTGTTAACTTTCTCCTCATCATGTTTTCTATCACTCTCTATCAGAACATGACACTTATTTTATCTTCCATATCTAGGTTTTCCTATATGGAATCCTAGTATGGGTTATCTCAAGTGAAATTTGTACTTATATGTCTTTATTTTAATGTGATAGTTTTATTAACTCGTTTTCTGATGTGGGATTTTCAATGAAGTTCACAAACCCAATTTTAAAATTGTGAGGACGCAATTTCCAAAAGGGGGGAAGAATGTAACACCCCAAGATTTCATAGTAAGTTATTTTCTTTAAATTAATTTAATAGATTGCGCTACATGTATCACCGAGTTCAAGCACACCATGGCCTACCATACTAGACATTCAAAAAGAGGTTACTTTGATCATAAATCCAACCTATGGATCCCTTTTGATCAACTCAAAAGGAAACACGCAAAGAAGAGGTAATAATTTCACCACCCTCTTTCAAGTTATTTTCTTCTTCCAATTCCTATTTCTTTGTTGCATCCATAACAATATAATAAATCCAGTACATTATAAATAATATGATGTTATTATAAATATGATACAATCGTATTTTTTATTTTATCCACCCTATAAATGATAAAGTCACCATACGTGCGTATGTAGGACTTACCGTCTCCACGTCATGGTGTAGTTTGTTATTCAAAAACTTTATCATTAGGATGGGTATAATAATAAGTATAACTATTTTAAATAATAAATATAACATGTTAAGTATTCTGTAAATATGATATACCATATAATTACATACGATTTCAACATCAATATATTGATATTGTCGGTAATGCATACATACAGATTATCGTCTCCGTGAACGTGATGAGATTCATTCCCCATCATAACCATTCAAGAATAATTTCCATTTTATGATTAATAATAATGTTTAAAGACTTTATATCTTTCTGGATATGAATCAAATACATCCTCTCAATAACAAACATGACTTACGTTACAAAACATATAAAGGAAAACGAATCAGTTGAAACCCAAAAAAACGATACTACTAAAATATTAACAACAAAGAAATATTAGGGGATCATATATGATATCATATTTATGTATGTGGTTCTTGTATAATTTTATAAAAATTATTTAACTATTATAAATGAGGTTAACTTACCCTCGACTAAGGAAATGTACAAGGTAAGGGGTTTTAATCTCAATTCTTATTCTCGTGAGATTCATTCTATATTGCCACTATTTCCTTTTGTGTGGTGTATGTACTTCCCATGATTGTATTATTTGTGTAATATACATTAACTTATGGTTATTTACATATTCATTGTATGATACATCTTTCATGGGGTGTATGTTTTTTAAGTTACCAAATTGGTTAGGGAATTTCAAATTTCAATTTCCACACAATGGGCTTTACGCATACTTCATTGATTATTTTACTCCAAAATTATGTGTGGAATAACTATTTATTATTTATATAGTAATTTAAACTCCCTTTTACTTGGATAATCCTTTGATACACATAATCACTCCATTGATAAATTCACATTCCATTGATATGAACCTTTTAAGGGTAATCTTAACTCAATTTCCATTCATTGAGTTAAACATCCAAATCATTGGAATTATTTTTACAAGAATATTCATGAATTTAATATGATTGATTTACATTGAATATCCAATTATATTGAGGGTATTTATATTTTTCACACATAATTATTTCATTGATTTATCCTTAATCTAAGTATACAATCATTATAAGGTATTTCATCTCAATTTACATTCCTTTGAGACCACTTTGTCGTTCTGCACCAATTCACTTTTATATAGTGTATATATTGTCCATTGACATATTATATCATGAATCCCTTTATTCTCATTATATTAATATTTTTTGATTAATGTTATTCATAAATTACTTGTATTCAAGAATCTCTTATTTGGTTAGAAACTCATTAACTAATATATTGTTTTAAATGTTTTAAATATTTATTCTTCTAAATCATTCTCATTAATGTTCATGTTTTAAAAATAGTTTTTTATATTTATTTATTTGGGAAAAAATGTTTTGAAATTAAAATTACTATTCCAAGATCTAAAGTGGTATGGAACACTTTGATTCTATAATATATTTTAAATGACTTCTTTGATAAATGGTGTTACATTTAAATGTTTCAAGAAAAAGGGGATATTTCTCTCAAATAGTTTTAATGACTATTGATATCTATGTCAATATCCTTCAGTGTATATTATTCTTGTTTGACGTCGATTTATCATAATAAAATCTTCCATATTGATTTGAATGAGTTATGTTTTACTGTGGATGTGCTATTTTTATGCCATTCATTATCTGTGGTTAAAATATTGACATTTCATATGTGAGTTTAAATATGAATGTTTAGATTATGTTTCACTCTTTCATAAGAGGAATTCATTGCACTTAGTAAGTGGTGGGTGGAGCCTGCTATAGCTCTTCGATGCATCAGAAGGTCTCATGAGACAAACTAGTGTCTTAGAACAAGGCCTTGAAAAAATCTTATTTGTAGTCTTGGCTCAAGGCCTTAACTATGTTGTTATGATGTCGTGAATTATGCATTCCATCATTATGAAATTGGATATTGATATTACATGGATTATTCAACAAGTAGAATATTCATTTGAATAAGTAAATTTAATTATTTGATTTATCTTTTCCATATTATACTGAATATTAAGTTTAAAAGGATTCTATTCTAGTCTTATATATAGTCTTAAATGTTTATTCTTATTTATGACTGTTTCTGCTATATTGTTATCATTATTGAGCATCTGAGCTCACCCCTTTCTTATGTTTTATTTTTCCTAGAATGCAAAGAAGTATTTTACGATTAACCTACAGGAATAGGCTAAGGGATATAAGAGTGTTCAATTGGGACACAATGTTGTTGTTTTTATTTCATGATGTAATGTAAAACTTATGTATGTATCTAGTACTTATATGGCTACTAAACAAATCAGTCTTACGGGACATGATTCCTTGTTTCAGGCCAATGTTTTATAATAATGCACCAATTCTGGGTAACTAGGGTAAGGGAGTTACAATCAATATATCAATATCAAATACTGTAAAAGGTAAAAGAAGTAGCATTAATCAGATGAACCTCTACATATGGTTTCTCTAAATAAGATATTTGTTTCCCTGACTACTCATTAGAATAACATGAACGAGTGTTTCTTTATCTCTATCCATTTAATCGATTCAATAAATCTATATTTGGTAATCCATATTTCTCTCCCAATCATGGGAAGATATAACCTGAATAACCTCCTCTCCTTTAAAGGATATAAAAATGTGGTCATTAAACAACCCTTCAACAAGGTATGGAAGAATGGTTGATCTGTATAAACCATGTGAATAAACCCCCATATGGAGTGTACCCAAAAAAAATATAAGTTTAACAAATATCTAGTTGTATCAACCAAAAAAAATTGAATAGTAAAAAATAGTATCACAATAAAATTGTGTAGGGATTTCGGGGATCCATTACCATTTTCATTATTTCTATTGAACTCAAAAATCTTTTATATTTATATGATAATCATTTATATAATCAAGAAGGTGTTGATTTAATGAACTTAATTGAAATATAGGAACTACATAAATCCTTTATTTCATTTCATATAATGGAGGAATACCTCAATGTTGCTCCCCCAATTTTCAAAGAAGGCATCTCGACAACCATTTATGAACTTACAGAAGCGAATCTTGGAAAAAATGAATACCCATAACCCATATTAATCAGTGTATCCATGAACCTTGAATAATATGAGTAATAAACTGAATTCTTCAATAATCATAATGAATTTATTTCCTATAATTATATAAAAATTCATTTCCCAATCCCTCAGGTTTTCATTAACTTTATTAGTATTATATCTAGTCATCATGTTTATAAGCAGTCTATGGGGGGATGCACCTATCATGTGGAAATATTATAGAGACTGAAGTGGATAAAATGACCAAGTTATATTTCAGTTAGGAATTTCAATATCCCAAATAGTCGACTAAAATTTTCATCATAAATAATAAGAATAGATTAATTATAGTGTCTATTAATTTCCTAGAGAACAACTAACATGACCCGAAGGATGATTTAATAGTCTTAATAATGGATTTAGTAATCAACACAATTGTGGGATATTAATACTACTAATTTTTTGATGGATACTCTAGATAAAATCAAATTCAGATGGTTTTTTAATATAATGAATTCATGGATTTCCATGACTCCTAAACGGTGCATTTCTATGTGGTGATTCCCTTTAGCTAGAATAATTATGTTGTGACTTATCAATGGGATATGCATAAAAATTTTATGCCCATTCAAGGGAATGTTTTTTAAATTTTATTTTGACGACCTGGTTTTCAAATCAAGACAATTCAATGCCCGCTTTTTTGGTTTAAGATAGTATTCACCAAGATGAAACAACGCACCCTAAAAATGAACCTATTTAGGTGTTGTTTTTGGGTCACTTCTATAAAATTCGGTATGTTGTATGCTAATACCCACACTCCTGAACCCAATGCTTAAAACATAAAATTTAAATTTCTAACATGATACCAATAAATGAGACTCAATTTCAACCCTTCAAAACATATAGTATCAAACTGAAATATTGGATCAATTACCTACTAAAGGATCGTTTAGGTTTATAATTTTAGAGGATTAAGAAACCTTAAATAATGTTAGAGTTTGTAAAATTTTATAAAATCTCTTATTAATCTTTACTCAAGAAAGAATATTATTAGATACCATTCACCATTGATCTTATACTCATGACTATACTTATGAAAATCAATTTAAAAATTTTGGTTGAGAAAAAATGTCCCATTAAGGGGTTTTAAAACATGAATTAAAATCCCATATCTTTTAAAAAACTATAAAAAGTATTTCCAACCACATTCCATTTATATTGAATATTTTGAGGAAAATAAAACTTTTGGTTAAAAACATAATTTTTCCTAAATAACTATTTATAGTTTTTAAAATCCATAATATGGATTAATTTTCAAAACATTTAAAATAAATATTATTTTTAAAATCCATTTATTTACAATATGTATTATACATTGAGATAAATCAAGATTTTTTCCTTTGATACTTGAAAAAATTGCATTCAAAAATAATTTCTATTTATATAATATAATGATACTTGGAAAACTTTAAGAAAACCTTATAGAAACTATGAATAACTGAAGTATAAATACCATTTTTATGACACAAATCCCCTTGACATTATGGGTCCAATCCCCATTTATCTTCATCATGACCAATACACAAGTGCCAAAGTTTAACTAAAGCATTTTTTGTAAATCATTTCTTTATCAATATAAATCCATTAAATTAACATTTAAAAAACATCATAACTATGTAATTTATTTTCAAAGACAAAAATAATCACATATCTAAAAAACTTTAAAATGGTTTATTTAACGAGAATAAATAATTTTAAAAAGATTAGACAAAATATAAAATTTCATAGACAATAATTATAAATAATTATTAGGAAGTATACATAAAAAAATAAATTTTAAAGAATTTATTTAATTTAAATGACAAATATAGTGCATGGACATGTGATACATGTGATAATTAGTGACATTCATGTATTTTAAAAGAAAATCTTAAACATAAAATGACAAATTTTTAAATTATTAAAATCATCCTTGAAAACAGATATATTTAAAACAAAATTCCCTTCGAAAAAGGTTTCATAATATATTTTGGTTTTAATAATAAATAAATTTCTTTGAAAACTTTATAATTCATATTTTAAAATGATCCAATTAAAAATAATGGGTTTTGAAATCATTAAAAGAGAACTTTTATAAAAAAAATCTTCCATTACAAAAGGGTTTTGAGAAATGGAATTTGGAAAAAAACATTTTCCATTGGCTCAAATGAATTTCCAAGTTGATTTCTCACTTAGGAACACTTAGACAGAATACTAGTACACTTATATATTTTACCTTGATTGGAGAGTGGATTCCCATTAATGGACTCTATTTTTCTCTCCCTATATATTATTTTCATTTCCTTTCTCACTTATCCTTTTTCACTTGAAACTAAATGAAAAAAAATCAAGGATTCTATGAGGCCCTTAAGGTAGTCTGTAACTGAAGGAAGGGTGATATTTAATTTTATATCCTTTACTATATGTTTATATTTAAATATTATATATATTAATGAAAAGTTCCTTTTCCATTAAATTAGATATATTTTATATAATATAATTTATAGTGATGTTTATATAACATATAATTTCTATCACTATCCCTCTCTCCTTAGGAGTCACTATACGAAACCTCTATAAAAGAACCATATCTCTAAAATTTGGGGAAAATAATGTATGGACATATAGGACACAATAAATCTACATTCCATTTCATATGATGATATTGAATTTCCAACTATAACAATTTAATAATACATGAAACATTAAATATGATGCTTTTTGGTTGTTCAAGTTGTTTCTAGCTTACAGAGAATGTTGATGAAGAAAAAATGGTTTTATAAATGTAGTTATTCATACTTACATTATAATATAAAAATTTTAATATAATATTTCTAAAAAAATTGCATGTATACTGAAAGGATAATTATATATTAAATATATATGTTCTTCAGTTTTATATTTAGATTTTATACAAGGAAGAAGAAGATGTGATGCAATATATTAAATTTCCAAGTGACCACATAGCTTTATATGAAGATTCCCATTACATGGAATGGTGTTTATATTTATATAGATTCGGTAGTGAATGATACCCTTATGTATGTTTGGGCTTACCCTTACATGAAAATTGGTTTTCAGGGCTAACCTTTATGTAGTTTTTCTCTTCCCGAATGTTAAGTTTTAGATACCCTTACACGAGTTCTGTTTAAGGAAGACTAGCCTTATATAGCTATATTTCGACTTTTATGTGAGATTTGAAATTATAATGTACCTTTATGTCTTGATAGGTGAACCCTATTTCAAGTTTTTATTTATGAAGAATACCCTAACATAGTTACAATCTAAATTTATGTGATGTTATATTACCCTTACATGGGGATTAGGTTGCCCTTTCGTAAATTATTAACAAATCACTATACTGTTACACAAGTTCTAGAGTAACCTTACATATTTACCACCTAACATTTATTCAATATATATAATAACATGTATACCTTTACGCAAGATTAGGACTACCCTTAAATGAATAGATGGATTATAGGGTTTCCCTTATACAAGCGTGAAACGGTTGTCATTCCTTTATGCAAGGGCCAATTTAACCTTATGTTATAGATGTGTAACCCTTAAACAATGGTGATAAAATGTATATAGTCTTAAAACTACTTACATACCATTACACAGTTAAACAAAAACATCTTGTTTCTTTATTCAACCCTTTTAAACTAGCACTACCATTAAATAAGTTCATATTTTTACAGAAAATATATTTTTAGCTATTAAATTCAATAATTATAATTCTATTAAAATTATTATAATTAATTAATATTAATATATTTAATTTATTTATTCTTAACATAATTTTAATTTATCATAATTAATATTATTTAATGATATTATTTTATTACTATAATTTATTAAAATTTATAATTAATATTATAAACATTTATTTTCAAAATATAATTTCAAAAATTTATTTATTTCTATCTTCTTCTAATTATATTTACATAGAATTTTATTTATAATAATGTTTTATTTTTCAATATATTTTTTATATTTAATATTACAAAAAATTTATATTTATTAATTTAGTTACTTTAAAGATGATATAATTCATTAATTTATTTATTTACTAAATGTTATTAATCATTATTTTTGTTTCAAAACAAGAACAATTATGGGTAAGCATAAATTTTGAAATGTTAACATATTAAATGTGAATTTAGGTTTCATAGAAATCTATTCATATTTTTCCTTGGAAAATAATACATATATGGTTAATGAAGTAATTTATATAAGTTAATATATTTTCAATTAAATTATTCCAAAATTTATGTTGTTTTTAGATAATATTTTAATTTATGAAAATACTGTTTATATTTAAATACATATTATTTTCTTTAAATTATGAAAATTTTATTTAATAATCATATATTTAAAGGAAAAGTGTCCTAGAATTCTTGTGATGTTAAAACTAGAGTGTGTTGTCTTGCATAAATGTATTGATGTTGACCTCAAAAATTACAAGGTAATTTTCAATATGCCAACTCATCAGAACCTCTAAGTGTTGAGAGGATTTCAATGGGTTCTTATATATATTTGAAGTTTCATTGAAAATCACACAATAAAACTCATCCACTTCATGAATATTATTCTCTACCATACAATATATAATGTCAAAAAAAATATCTCACACCCTCTAGGATTTATTCCACCCTTGGAATTCAAGCCTATTATCCCTTATCTGGAAGCCATATAACTTTCATCTGGTACCCTTATTACACTAAAAATGATAAGTAAGTAGATAATAGTTTATATTACTTTAGCTTAAAAATTATAGAAGTTGAGAGTTGATACAGTATGATAAAGAATAGTTTTCTCACCCTAAGCATTTAAGTAAAGAATATATGAAACTACTTGAAACCTTATGAATTTCATCTAGTTTCTTCCATAAATCACTAAAACACATCCTCAATCATCTGATGTTGAATAAGTGATTATTTATATGGGTCAATATATTAAAAAAATTAATCTTTTAATTCATATAAAAAATTGTAAATAAAGGTTAAGAACTTAAAATTTTCATGGTCAATCATCCAAATATAAAACAATTTCCTCAAGATAGCGATTTTTGGAATAAATAATTAATTTATTTTAGTGAATCCTCATAAAAAATTAAAATTTACTTTAATAGATCTTCTCATAAAATAGTTAAAAAAATAGAGGACTCTAAATTCAATATGTTTATCATAGGGATAATATTCATTTCTCCCATTAAGGAACCCCATCCATAATCAATCATCATTTTATAATGTTTAAAAAACAATAATGTAGAATTATAATCCTTAATTAATATCATATAAAAAGCCTTACAAATTTTGATTTTTAAAATCCATGCCAAAGGTGACATGATATTAGTAATTAAGAAAATCAGTAGAGAATATTAAATTAAAAAATAAGGATTTCAGGCACCCATTTGATCATATGTAAGAATTAACATCATAGTTTCACACAATGAATAAAATTTATTAAATCCCATCAAAACATAATGTCTATGTAGACTCATTGGTTTACCTGGTTGTTTCCCTCACAAACCTAGATCAGTGAAATATGATCATTCATGTGGAACATAAAGTAGTATTTTCTTATTAGGTTGTTAATAAATTGATGAATTATATGAAACCAATTCTAATAGTATTCTAGTAGAATTCCATTCACTAAAAGACACCAAAATAACCAATTAGACGTCCCCAATAGAAGACTATCCCTAATAAGGGGATCTTCTATAGAAGTGATCCTAAAGGTAATAGATTCATAGATGATTGATGAAATTAATACTTTATGATGGATCATTTTTTTACAAACTCTTTGCAAGTGAATTTTATTGGATTCATTATTAGGATAATTATTAGTCAAGAGACCCTTAAGATAATGAGAGAAGTCCACAGTGGCACATGTGTTTCTCCTTAAAAAAGTGGAAAACTTACTCACAATGCTAGAAGAATTGAATAATTTTAGTCTTCAATGATATAATAACATGTGAAGTTCATGGAGAAAGGTCACATGTTTAAAATTCAGGCCAATTTTATATATCAACACCTATATAAATTACATGTCATAAAATAATTTTAGATATTTTCTATATGGGGAATAGATTTCAAGGGTCCATGCCTTCTGGGAATGACTCGACTATGAAATTGCATCATCACTTTAACTAATTCCATCATTAAGTAGGCTAAGACAGTACCCTAAAACGATTTTTAAAAAAATCTAATATTAAATTCATAAAATAGAATATCATTTGTAGATTTATATTTCATAATGATATTATCATAGATAATCACATGAAAATTTTCACACCTGAGATTAAGAAGTTCTATACAAGGTATAATATTTATTCTCACCACTCGATTAACTATAACATAGCTTCTAATAGATATATATACCTATTACAAGAATATATAAAATTTACAATAGAATATAGTGGACAAGGATAAAAATATATAGGTCTATAAGCTATTAAATTCACTATGCTATTATCATACTTATATAAAAACATTATATTACCTAATGTGTGGAATATAATCTTTCTTTCCAATTTAGATTCAACTAACCTCACTTGGAACATCCATATATGACTAACTGACTAAATATAAATAATCATAAATATATTAGAATGATATATATAGTAATTTATAATCACATGTAGGAATGATCAATACTAAGATGGGTGTGAATCAATATTGAAAACTTTTCATCATCAAACACAAATGTTGTCACAGTGGTAAATCAATGATCTCTCAAACTAACTCTATATTATAAAGTAAATGTGGTGCAAAAGATATATATCATGATTCATCTAGAATAAAGGTATCTATATATTTGATGTGTGATAGTTTTCATCCCATAAAAAATGAATAATATATTATTATCAAGATAAATCAATTGATATGGAATGTCCTTAAACACTTAATAATATTATCACTAACATGCCTTGCAAGAATTGAATTGATATAATAAATTAATAAAGAAAACTTCTTAAGAAACAATCATAATGAAAATACTGGGTCTCCATAGGGAAACATGGATTTAATATTTATTTCATTATAAATAAATTCATTGATATATGTTACACAAATTCAATAATTATCTCATACACAACAATAAAATTGTGTTGTCCATCACTTTTAGATTTCTCTTCTATCATTTTTGAAAATCATTCTCTAATTTTTTTAAAATAGACCTTCATATATTAATGGACATGAAATATCTAGGTATTACCCCCTAATTTTGAAAGAAAAACTATTAATTTAGTGATGTAAAAACTTATCAATGAATTGGAAAAATCATTATATTTGAAATGTCATCAAATCTAATTAACTTCCTTGAATCCACCGTATCTCAGTGTGATGTACATCGAGATGGAATCATATACTTTAAATGCCAGAAGATTTTAAGAACACTCAAATATATTGTGGCATGATTCCATAAATTATTGTATGATAAGAATTAATCATAAACTCATAAAAATAATCTATCATAAAATTTATTTTGAATCAAACATTTATGGCACAAGGAATATTCATTTAAAGATGGTGTGATTTCTATAATTAATTGAATCAACTTTTTAGTGTGAACAATACCTATAGTCCACAATCCTCAAACCCATTATAGAGAAATAAGATTTTATTCACTATGAATATATAAACCATCATTCCAGAGTTTCACTCAATTCTATCATTATAACAACCCGTGTATTTATGGGTGGTTGAATTCATGGGGGGATTTGATTTTTAGTCCCATGGCTGGGGAAGTTTCTGGAAATAAGCTTTGAATCAGAACTTCAAGAGATAGAACATGTATTGAAGATTGTTTATGATATAGATTGATCCTTGGAATGTGTTTTAGGTGCTCAGGTAAATTTCTATGTGGGGTCAGGTTGACCACTTTACTGATGTGGTCTGTACGTGGCTCTCCATGCTGTAATGAGTGAGGTTCACACCGTTAGAAGGAGATATTCTATGGATCAAACCATTAACTAGGTATTTTATTGTGTTGGTATTTTGTGTTAGTTTTCCCTAAGGAAGAAACATTACTTAGTGGTACAATACCAAAGATAAGGGGAATTACGGTGTGGGGTGTTTCATGTGTGAAATTTTCAGTATGAATAAATCTTTACTCAAGGAGGCCACACTGTAGCTTGATGGACTACATGCTGATGGTAAATTGAGAGTAAAATATTGATCCATGGGAGTGGTACTGCGCTCTTATAGTTAAAGGAAAATTCCACAGTATGTGGGCTACACTATAGAGGGTCTTTGAGTAGCATGAAGATCAAGATACCCTTAAAGGATCATTATTACATGGAGCACGGGGCTACACCACAACTATAAACTGAGGGTTAGATTTTATTCGAACAACAAGGGGTGGAACTAAAATTAAACCCAGGTGAGGGGATTTATATCATGTTATATATATCCATTCTACAAGGTTCCATCTTCCCTATTTTATTTTGATAGGTCTATAATTATATTTTTATACCTATACCCACTAGTTTTAATTAGATATGTGGGTGCATGGGGTGTCATTTTTGATCTTACCCTTTCACATTAATTCCTATCTCAACTCCCCTTGATGTGGGGTTCTCTTACTGGTGACTTCCTCGGTGTTTTTAGGTATGGTTACCCATTCCTTTGTTCTTCCCTCCCTTCTAAGATATTGATTGTTTTTATGTTTCCAGTTGGGTTTGCATTAAATATTCCATTGAAGCATGGTGGAATCATCCTGATATGATGGTAAATATGTTTGGATTTTCTAGATGATATCCCAAAAATATGATCTCTCATAATTTAATGATGTTTCACTAGAGGTATGCACCTTATTAATGTTTTCAGAAAAATTGGGTTTAATTAATGATATATTCATGAGTGTAAATGGGGTTTTTTTGTGGGTTGATTCTGAGTATGTTTCAGGAGTGGACAACAACATGGTGATTATACTTTCAATTTTTTTATGATGACTTGTGATTTTTTAGGATATTATTCCTATTTAAATAAAATTTAATAATTAATTTTTTTTGAATTTTGTGGCTCGAGATAGGAGCTCATGAGGTGGTATGAGGCTTAGAGGTGCCTGGGTGAGGATGGTTGGCATTTTTATGGAATAAATTTGAATGAATTAGGTGGTCATTGAACACCTAACTATGGTATGTGCATGGTGTTATATAGCATTTAATGATCCATTTATCTAGGAATATTGGGTTTAATTATTATAGTGATAGTGGGATGGAATTACGTCTCAAATATGATTGGGGAACACCCTATTGAGGGTGGATAAAAATGTTGGAAAGTTAAAAAAGAGTGATATATACTACAAAATTAGGTGATAATTGATGAGGAGGGCCTCCTATAGAAAATTGTCTTTATATATATATCCAAAGGGATATTTGGGATGTGAACAAAGTATTGATCATTAGAATTATAAGATACATTAGTATCGTGATTCCAAGACGTTGGAGTGTTTTTGATTGAGATGATACCTGGTTAGTGGGGATGGGTTTTAAAGTGTAATTTTGAAATGGTTTAGAACAACCAATTGAGAATAGGATCAGGAAAGGTTATGTGGTCTAAAATAACAATTTATGGTGTTGGATATGGCTTCATGTCAAATAGTAGAGGCTGGGTTAGGTATGAAGGACCCTCTTGGATCAGATGGGTATGACATCAAGTTCAGTGTGAAGTTATTATGTGATTGGTATGATCTTTAATGAAATATATTGTGAGGATTTTTTGATGTTGATAAATGATTAAGACATGGGATAGACCACAGATGATGATTCTATGTTTTTTTCTTGTGAGGTCATCCAAGAAAATGTGTAATGTGTTTATTGTGAGTTAAACCTATGAGTGTGGGTTTTAAGGGTTTAGAAGAAGGATATTCCCCTAAGTGTATACAATATAAGACGTTATAGGGTGATCTGCAACCCGTTTTTTTAAGAGATGTTTTCTTAGTGATGAGTATGTACTCCCCTGAGTTACTGAATGATATGTGATATATATTCCCTTGAAGGCAACATGTAATACCCCATGCTTCTAAAATATGTGATATATTTTTATCAATGGGGTGTAGGTACACCCATAATTTTCCAGATAACATGATATAAGTTTCCCATTTGGGAGGGGGTATTCCCTCAATTTTCTAGATAACATGATATATGTTTCTTGACATGGATTTTGTATGAACCCAAATTTTCAGATGATCTAATGTATGTTTCTAGATAGGGAGTGATTATTCCCCCAAGTTAGTAGAAGGTATGTCTCATATTTCCAGGGTTGGGAGTATGTATACCCTTGGGTACTTGATGATTACGTGACATTCTTAGAGGCACATTGGCATTGGACAAAGTTGGTTTGTTTGGTCCAATGTGTTACCTTAAAAACCTAGGATCAAACGTGCTTATTTTATTTTAGTTAAATGTTTTATTTTATTATTTTAATCATATAATATTATGAATTCACTAATTTACTATATATTTTAAGGGTTTTATTGGTGGTGTCCTATTGAGTTGTAGTCACACCCTATTCGGGTGGCCATATCACTTCGGTACCTAATAAGAACTCATTTTTTTAGGTTTAGGTCAGGAAGATACCTTGGATAAGATCACTCAACAGGAAATATTTGATGGAGTCCAGATATATATGATATGATTCTTCATAATCATAATAGATTGACCTTGTATTATTTCTTTTGTTTTTTTGTATATTTAATCATCCATATGGGAGATCCGTTGGGACGTATATTTGTATGATAACATTGAATTTATTGTATAATGGATTTTTATTTGATATTTCATACTTTTATAAGTATTTTGGATGTTTCTTAATTATATCAGTTGTTTTTAATCTAATATGAGGGTATAGTCTTACGAAAATATAAATTTAGACCCTTACTGCTATTTGGAAGCCTCTTTCATATGTGAAAGATATATTTGGGTCATGTGATGGATTTGGATCAGACATTGGTGTGTGGTCTTGGGATAAGGGATATTACAAAATAGTATTAAATAATATTTTTATTTTTCTTACTATTTTGGGTACAGTAGATATGAAATAGGAAAAATCCAGACGTTGTGATAAATCTCAGACTAGTGCATCACAAACACCATTATCAATTGGAAGTCTTGATTACCAGGGATATGTGATTATTGTTTTAGTTTTCAAAGTTATTATGGACATATTTATTAAAATATAATGGGGTTTTTTTGAGATTTATATTTTTGGGTTTTATCTATTAGTCTATAGTATAAAAAGTCCTGTGCACATGAATTATTCTTATCACATATGATTCACATAAAATTAATGAGATTATTTGAGATTTATTTGATAAAAAATAAAGGGTTTATAAATTTAATGATTCAAAAATAACTTATATGATGTTTTAATATATAAATTTTTCATGTATTTCTACTCAACTCGACCACAATACTCTAATTTGATGATAAGTTATGCAGATTCCATTCTAGGATTCTCTCAGATGATGTCTATATGATCCCTCCATGTGAGGGATATATAGTGACCCTTTATGTGTTGATATAATAATTATAGTCCTTAGTTATTGACCCATTTTGGTAAATGTGATGTTGGTTTTGTTGTATGATGTGGAAAAAATAACCCATATGTTTTTTCATAGATTGCTTCTTGAAGTCATTCTACATAACCAAACCATATAACTATGGTTTTACTCAATATGAATCATAATAGGAAAATATAATTATATATATTAGTATATAATCGTATCCTTGAGTGGTAGTTTGGTATGTTGATTCCCAGTTATGATGTGTTCTTGGGAATGAGAGGTTGATTTAGAATGTGACGCATGACTTGTATGTGCGAGAATCCTATAAGTGGTGCATTAACATGCCATTTTCCTTCTAAAATTTGAGATGAGAGAAAATAGTTTTCCCCATGACCAATAACCTATATGAGACATTGTTTATGGTATTAGTGTGAGAGCCTAATTATTTTGAGATATGGGTCAATATATAGGCGAGATGAGTGTTATGATATAGTAAAAGGATATTTTACAACTATTGTTGAGATGAGTTGTGATATGTGAGGGTAACCTAAGGGAGAGGTTGACCCAAAATTATTAGTTCCCTTAGAGGTGGATAACATGGATATATGTATTGTGTTTGAGACTTGATCATGGATAGTTATTGAGTTTTAATAAATTTTAAATTCATAAGAGGCAAGGTTAGCGGTTTAGGTGTCTGAGACAAGGTGTGATGATGTGCATATCAAGGGATATTAAGTTGTGTTATGCGAATGAGTGGTATAAGAGTATATAACCATTAGGTTTGGATGCGGTTGAGATTAATAGTGCAAAAAACCTATGAAAGGGTTCCTAGAGTTTCGAACATACATAAGAAAATAATAGTGGGGATTGAAATGTATTTTAGATAAAATCCTCAATGCGCAAGGGAATGTGCATGTTGGTTGCATGCGGTACCCATTTGGTTATAGATAATGAGTGGTCTTGTGTGGGTTGGGAACCAATGGATTTAATGATATAGTTGTGGGAATGGATGCACAAGGTGTTATATAAGAATGTCAGGTATCCCACTGTGGTGATAGGTGACATCAAAAATGTATTAGAGTGCGACGATATGGTCAGTCATACCCTATATCCCGATAGGGGTTGATAGGATGGGTGATAAAAGATCAATAGGAGTAACAAATTTGTGATCTTATTTATTGATAGTTTTCTCTCTCAAGGAGTTGTGTAGGATGATCTATGTGGTGGAGAGTACAGTTTTGGATTTTGAGTGGGTATGACCCTTATTTTGGATTAAATTTTGGTGGGTGTTATGGATTGAGTTACTAGTGATATGAGAATGGAAAATTATTATAGGTTTCAATGGGGCTCTATTTTGAGTAGGGAAGTAACTTATAGTCATTATTCATGGTAATCGACTGAGCATTTTCCTTGGATGTGGGACATTTTGTTTTGATAGAGTGGTGATAAGGGATCTCTTATGGTGGGGAGCGACTTATCAATCATGGAGGTATGATCCTCGTAATAGTAATGAAATGTATGTTATGAGGCTAATAAGAGGATATTTGAGAAGGAAATGAGATATCTCTGTGTAAAAAGATCCAATTATATTTGTTTTCCAATAAAATAATATAATCGAGATACAAAGGGTGTTTCTTATGGAATCTGGATGTCAGCACTGGGAATGGGATGGTTTCGGCCTGATCTATGGGAAAGTCAAATCGAACATGTGTTGGTGCTTGTGGGAAGAGTAAAATAACGTATTTGATTGATTAGGGATATAATCATGGGATTTCACTGAGTGTTAGGTTTAAAAAATTGTTTCTATGTTTAGGTGATGTCATGATGCCATTGGGGATTAAGGCATTGTGATCGAAAAATGTGATAACATGATGCAGGGTGTGGGTGAGGATTTTTTTGGAAAGATTAGTTGGTGGGGGACAACTAGTTCTTCCATGTAATTGGGTGTGTTGAGGTTGAAACGACATCAATCATGTTATTAGACCACAATGAACAAGTTTTTACTAGTGATTCTTATAGCAGGGAGCACTATGGTATTATATTATCCTTTTTGTGTAGAGTTTTGTAATAGAAGAAACCATATTCTTGACAATGAAGAAGTGGATGACCCTTGAATGTATTGAGAGAGATAGGTGCGGTTGAGTTCCATCTTAGTGTTGGTGATGATAATGAGTGGGTAGTTTATGTTTTGGTGAATATAGTTCCTTAGTGTTTTGATTTATACAATGAAATCACATTATCCATTTAGAGATACAATGTGGTGGGTTATTCATGAATTCAAAACCATGATGGGTCAGGATTGATGGCTGAGAGACCATCATGAGTTATCAGGGTGAAGAAGTTCTATGGTGGGGAGGTTGTAAATAAACATGTGTTTAGAAGCTTTTTTTGATATGGATTAAGGCCAATGTGGAGTTTCAGGTTCTTTGGTAAATGTTAGAGTGGGATCAGGGTGACCACATTGTTGATTTAGGTTGTTGGTGTCTCATCACATAATGAAGAGTGAGGTTCATGTCATGATGTGGCTGGCCTATGGTCCAAACCTTTGCCTAAGGATTTAATTCATTATAGTGTTTTAAGGGTTTTATTAAGGTAAAAACTATATATAAGGGGACCTTTCCATAGACCAAGTTCATAGTTATGTGGAATTCATCATATGTAGAATTTTCTTTAACTAAAATTCATTACATAAGGAGATAACAACCCAACAACAGTGGTTCCATTGAGAGGGTTGATTGAGGGTGAAGGATTGAACCATATGGGAAGAGTGGTGTCATAATGGATCTGGAATTAGAAGGTCCATACTGTAGTAGGTAGGCTATGCTATGGAGGGTTCTCATGAGGTAGATCCATTGGGATACTCGCAGAGGAGAATTACTCTTTAGAGTTTGAGGATGATTCATAGACATAGGCTAATGGTGAGTGTCTACAACACAAATTAAGGGGTTCTAGTGGAAGTAAACTCAAGAGATGATATTTTCACCAAGGACACTATAGACACCCCATAAGGGGAACTTTTTCTTCTTTTAGTTTTATAGGGTCATACCCATTTTTATGGTCAAACTCTATAGTTTTATGTCAAGTGGGGTGTATATAGGGATCCATTTTCTATAGCCCCATCAACCATTCATCCCTCTCTAGAACTCCATGATGCGGCTCTCTCTTTGTAGAAATTTTCACGTTGTTTGGAGGTATATTTCAAAATTATTCCACAATCATGCTCTCCCTTCATAGACATTAATTTTTTATGGTTTCTAGATTTAATGTCATTAATGATTCCACTAGATAATGGTTTAATAATCCCAATGTTTAAGGAATTTTGTATATATTAGCTAGAGGATGTTCTAGGAGGATGATCAATCAATTTTGAACATTGTTTTATTAAATGTACACTATCCAATGAATTTTCCTAGATGTTTTTGGTGAAATTAGGTTTAATTGATCATTTCGTTGTGTGAGTAATTATTTTTCGTGTAATAGTTCTGAGAGAATATTGGGAATGAAACACACCATGTTTTCTATGGTTTAATTATTATTGTTCCACTTGGTGAGTTTTTGGGAAATTATGCCTATTTAAATAAAATTTAATTATTAATTATAAATCATTATAATTAATTATTTTTAATATCGCATCTTGAGAACAATACATGGAAGGTTGTACAAAGAATTAACGAACTTTAGTAATAATGGTTTATCTACAAAAGGGAATAACTATGTATCAGGATGGTGGTCTATAAACATATCTCTAAAAAATATACATCATGTTATGTACAATGTAATTATTTTATTGGGTAGTCTTTTGGGGATTAGACCTTTTTTTGATGGTGGGATGTATTAAATCTCTTATATGATGAGAAATAACCTCTTTAGGGTGGATTAGAATCATGGTATATGGAAAGAGTGGGATAAATACTTTGAAACTAGATGAGGTGTGATGAAGAGAGTTTCATTGGATGATATTCTTGAGAGATATCCAAAGGTATGTGTGGGATGAGACATAAGTATGGGTCATTGGAATTCTGTGATGGCTTGAAATCAAGATTTCAAAAGTCTTGGATAGAGTTCACTTAGGATAGTCACTAGTTAATGGGTATGGGTTGTGAAGTGGTATTTTTATGAGGTTTAGACCGACCTATTGAGCCCAGAGTTAGGAAAGGGCCTATAGGCTGAGATAACACCATGGTGTGTTGGATATTTCTTTATTCTAGTGAGTAGAGGATGATTTGGGTCTAAAGAGATCTATAGTATTCCCTATATATCAAGGTAAGGATATTGATCGGTTTACCATGAGATGATTGTTTAACTAATATAGTCATGAGGAAAATAGCCTAGGAGGATAGTTGAATGAGGGGACTTGATTCAAGGAAGGGGATAGAACTTAGTTGATAACTCTAGGTAGTGTTTTTGAGAGGCCATCTTAGGGAATGTGTGTCAGGTTTTGTGTGAGTCCAACTCATGTTTGTGATTTATAATGGTTATGGAGAGGGTAATTCCAATGGATATGTATGATATATGAGTTTTTAGGGTTATTTAAAACCTTTGGTTTTAGGATATATGTTTTCTAAATGGGGATAAGGTAACCCCCATGTTTTTAGAAGATATTATATGATGTGTTTCCCCATGGGGAATGGGTATACCTGAATGTTTCAAGAAGATATAACATATATGTTTCTTGATAGGGAGTGGGTATTCCCTTGATTTTTTCAGAGGAAATGAAATATATTTCCCTGTTTGAAGCAGGTTTACCCCATGAGTTTCAAATAAGGTGATATATGCTTTCCAATAGGGTGTTGGTGTGCCACTGAGTTTTCAAATGATCTAATATATGTGCCTGGTCGGGAGTGGGTATGGCCCCATGTTTCTAGATGATTAGATGTATGGTTCAATGTGGAGATAGATTACACCATCAAATTACCTGATTATGTGTTGTGTGTTTCTAGGGAAAGGATCAGGTCTGCCCCCATGTGCCTAATGATAACTTAGCATGGCCAGAGACACTTCATCATTAGTCGATGAAGGAATGATCAATCTTGAATGTCACTTTAGAACATAAGGATTTATGGTGGTTTTTGTATTATACTTCTACATATTATTTTGTTATTTTTGGTATATGAAATTGTGCAAGACAAACTTTATTGTTTATTATATAGGCTCCATTTTTGCTAGCCTATTGACTTGTACTCAGGAGGGAAGAGAACATTGGTACACAAGAAACCCAAATGTTTATAGGTTCATGTGGGGTAGAGGCCTAAGATTGGATTTTTTTGCTAGATATCATAGAAAGATTCAGTAGATAAAAAAAATAAGGCTCTGGGATAGAAGTAGGGCCGATGAGTATTATTTATTTTGTATAATTTTTACATGTAATTGGATGAGTGAGTGATTTGTTGGGAAACATGCTTGTATGATAGAATTACACAGGTTACATCATGGATGTTATTTAATTTATCATACTCTTATCATTATTTTGGATGTTTTATGGTTATTTTCAATATAGTATTACAATAATTTTATGGTATAGTCTCCACACAGTATCACCTTAGCCCCTCGATTGTATTCATTAACCTATAGCATATGGGGAGGCGTACCTGAGGTCTCGGGATGGTTCTAGCACAAAAATTGGGGATTAATTTTGGTCCATGGAACCATACATGTGGGGATTTCATTATAGTGTGAATGGATCCTATAACTCACATTCTTAACCAACCTCATTAACTCATGTGGAATAAAAGTATTTTTAACATTTTAAAACATCAACATCCTCCAAATATTTAATCTTATATATGAGAATTATAGTGTGCACTCTTGTATCATGATTCAAAATCACCCACTTTGTCTCAAAACTAATTCATATGTATGATCCTTCATTTAACATCCATATTCATGGTAATGTTTTATAATAACTTTTTACATAAATAGTTCCCCACCCACACCTTACTTCTCCAAAATAATTCCTTTCTCCCTAATTATCCTGCAAATGCCACTCTTGATTTTTTAATTCTTATTAAATTTATTGAAAATAAATAAAACAATATCATTATACAATGAACTACCATTGAATCCATGAAAGAGAATTATAGGCCCTATACAAGCTCAAGTTCCACTAAAAATAGAATAGATTAATCATTTAACTATAGAGTCTAAATCTGATCATTCATTCAAGTGAAATTCGTTATATCTGTAAAATTACTGACGATCCTTAAAAGGAAGACTTTGGAATTAGAATAGAAATGTGAGTGTCCCTATATCATAAAAAACCTACTCCATTGTAGTTAACTACATGGTTATAATTGATAGAGAGTGTATCATGTCTACTAAAAATATGAGGTTTTTCAAGAAACAATTTTGATAAATACACATTGGTTCACTCTAGTATTTTTATCATTATAATAAACAATATGAAATTACATCCTCATCAAATAACACAAAACTACACGATACATTTATCCTTAATGGATTACTTTATTATATATAGAGTTGGGTCCTTATTATGTTAACTTAAATGACATGATTCAAGGTCCTCATCACATGAACTAAAACAACACAACACTTATTTACACACCAAATGACCTTAAACTATACTATTTTGGGTCATATCACACTACCTTAAGCTGCATGATTCAAGGTACTTGTTATATGAACCTAAACATACATGAGATATGGTTCTTTTCCATATTATCATAATACATTTTTCCGTCCATAATGCAAGACCTTTAACTAAAATATACGTGTCCTAGTCAAAAAAACATAAAATATAAAAACTTATTTGATAAAGAGTTTTATTTATAATAGAGTCTCTGTTTTTAGGATAATTAATGAAAATGATGATATTTTCTAACTTATGATGTCAAGGTTCACATAACATATAAGAAATGGGCGTTAGAACTATGTGAAGCTTTATTCATATTACCACTAGATATATAGTGATGACCTTATCTATTATCTGAGGTCCTTCATTGAACTTATCCTCTATTACATCCACCATTATTCCCTAGTATTTGAATTTTAATCAGTTAATATTATATTTATATTATTTCCAAAAATACCATGATACCCATTTAATATATACAATTTTCTAACCTCATACTTTAACATATAACCAATTCTCATTGTGTTTCTTATATCTAAGTGTATCTTATTGAACAAAGTGTAGATTTATTCCTACTACCATAGGGTACATAGTGATTCTTATGTCATCTATCATGGTTTTAGATACAAACTTATTACCATTTAATCCTTCATTTCATTCTATTTAAAGGTTCTACAAGTTCAAATTAGGCTTCCTCTAATAACCCTATACTAAGATACAACCATATGTAAATTTAGAGATAAAATTGGATTGATTAATGATATTATAATATATATAGTGATGCTTGGATGTCGTATCCAAGGCCCACCAATAACTTTCATATCTTGATGTATTTATCCTATCATTATCTAGTTCAAATATTTACCATATTTTTTTAGGTTTAACAATACCATCAGAAGAGTACCCCCATTCGTCTCACTCCATATTATATAAGTTTAAAATGAGTGGTAGTGGTCCAAGTGGTATAGACTCAAAGATTATAAACATTTAAATTATGATTATTTTATTATTGGATTTATCATTCATGTTATCTCTCCAACCATCCAGGTGACCCCATCCCCTAGTCCATGATTCACATCCTAAAACTAAGAAACATATTTTGGTTTGAGTGTTGAAACCTCGAACTACACATAGGACCTTTCACACCTCTTATTTTCTAGAGCTAATATTTGATTCATTATTCATGATGGATTAATTAGTATCTTATAAAAAAATTAACATCACAAATATTGGTCTGAGTAATAATTAACCTAAACAACATTCTCTTCTCCCCCCAATGTTACATTTGATGATGTTAAACATATCATTCAGTTCATGTAACTTTTCACCTAACATTTGGATATGCGACTTTAGTTTTTTTCAAATATCCATGAATTCAAATATTATCCAAATTTGGTTGAAGTTATATGAACCTAAATTTTATCCACATTTGGTCAAATATATATGGCCTTAATTTCATCCCATTTAGTCAAACGTATAAGAACATAAAATTTCATGATCTGTTTTCAATCAAATCACATGACCTTAAACAATAATATTCAAAAAAAAATTACAAAGATAATGTTTGTAATATTATGAAAAAAATTAATTTTCTGAAAAACACATGCAATTTCATACTAAGCTCAATTTTCTAAAGGATTATTAGGTAAAAGATAGAGAACAAAATAATGAGACCCAAAGTTCATGAGACTGACCCTTTAGAACATGTAAAATTCAAGATAATCTAAATATATTTACATATTTGGGTAAAAAAAATATCCTATTAGAAATAAATATTATCATCTTTCCATCATTCCCCTCAACATTGAATTAATTTCTATACTCACATTAGGATAATTTTATTCCCTCTAGGTGGATGAACTACCCATTTTAAATTACCCCATGTTCAAAGAGTATAAAATATAAGAAATTTTGAATTAATCTCTATGAAATTTAAATAATATCCACCCTTGGTAAAATTTTTATGACCATAATTTCTAGACACATTAAGTTTTCAACTATAAGAACATAAACTAAAACTATTTAGAGAGTCAAAGAAGTATGACACTAAACTCTATACATCACTCGGTCAAAATTATAAGGCCATTTAAATAAAAAATATAAATATTATTAGGATGAAAATATGAAAAGGGATTTTGGATAAAAATTTAAATTCTATTATATTTATCCAAAAATATTTTAAACCTTTGGAAAATATTAATGAATGAAAAAGTGTGTACAGTGATCATCAGATCAGAATCTATTAATGATAAAAGCTAAGTCATGTATGCTAGGACTATAGATCAAGTTTAAAGTTATAAAAGTCTATTTTTATTCACATATTCACATCTTTTTGGCCTAAATAATGAACAATAATACAACCTCATGAATCTTGAACCCCTCTTCAACAAATCTTTCTTTTCATAAAACCCACTTCATGATTTCAACTACAATGATCTTCTAGACCCCTCTATATATAAAGGGATGGTCTTGTCATAGGATGACGGAACAAACACGCCATATATATACTAACTATACTCCAATAAGTTTAGATTTAATATAAGATATAATATCATATCATGTTAAAAAATATCAAAATTCGCTTGCAATGCTGGTACACATGACTTGAATATAGCCTGACTATATCCACCATTGTGCCCAAATTTTGTAAGAAATTAAAATTTATTCATTTTACCATTAAATAATTCTTCATGGGGTGTAATGAAAATATATTTAAAACCTATTGTAAAAACATAGTATCTTAGATAACCCAAATTATTTCCAAAGAGGGGTGCATTTTTATTAGTATCATAATTTTAAAAAATGGGCAGTTGTGCTAATTTGAGTGAAAATTTGATTAGATAAAACAAAAAAAGATTAAGAGAATATTTATTGATTGTTATTTGAGTGTTATCCCTAAATAAAATGGTTTACTTGGATTCAAATGATTAATCATTTTTCAAGTTATTGATCAACGAGAGAATCCACAATCACTTATCTCTTATGGAGGGTTAATAGTGAATGTTAGTCTCAACCATGAAATGATCACTTCATGTTGACCCTTCATCCACTGCGCATTGGATGATATTAAGAAATTTACATAATACCATAGATTGAAAACCAAATTCAATTACATCAGTAACTCTCAATTGTAAGATAGTGATCTAAAAGAAACTCAAACATTTTCACTACCTTATATACTTTCACCTAAAATTGAAATGTACTTAACCATTCAACCAAACATATTCAATCATATACATGTATTACCTAGATAAGGGAGAAATAGTTTAAAAATATATATCGAAATTAAATCAAAGATATATTAAATTGAACATGTTCACCTATAATCAAACACTCACGAATGAAAATTAAGATCAATGAACATGAGTAAGATTTATTAAATATATTAATACTCAAGTATAATAATGGTTTACCTCCAAACTAAAATAATTAATAAAAATGGGTTTATCTCTCCCATTTAAGGGTCATATAAATGTATTAGTGGTGTAAATACCAATTTAAAATAGAAGAAAAATGGTTAATCCATCAATAAAACTCACCCCACATAATAGCCTCTAGATTATTAAATTGATTCCATATTCCATAATTACTTTTATTAATGAATCCACATTTTATAAAGTGAGGTAGGATTCCCTCCACGTGGAGTATTAATTCTTCCTTCATGGTAAAAAATTTCATTATTAATACATGCTTTCAATATTCTTATATTAATTCATCTCTCTAGGATCATGTGATATTGTGCTAATGAGATTTATTCTGTTCTAATTTGGATAATAAATTTCATTAAAAAATTTCACGTTGGTTTACTAAACCTTGTATTTTCTTCATATGTAATCAAAATTATCTTCATGTACCCATATTATTCTTCTAAAAAATTTCTTTGTGTTTGGTGACTTAGAGATTCTCATAAACTATAGTTCCTTACAAGAGTGGTTTGAATATTTTTTAATCTTACAACACTATCCAAAAAACTCACATATATCAATTATAAAATAGAAAAAATATTATATTGATTCTGAAAAAATAGTTGTATTCTTAAAAAAGATCCCAATTACTCTTATATTAGTTGTAATTAATCTTACATGGACCTATTAAATTTTTTACATCTCAATTGTGTCTGTTTCATCATTTATATAGAAAATTATTTACCTTTACATAATATCTATTCCCATAAAGTTATTCTTAAATAATTATATGTTACACTTACCTAACCTATTGAAAATTATATTTAATATTATTCAACCAAGGCCCTATATGAATAATTCTTATGTAACCCATAATAAAAAATGAGTTAGTTTTTCATACAACAATATCCCTTGGTTTTTAATCATTATTCCAAACTACATGATCCAATACTCCACCGACAATTTCATTTTATATTAAAAAAATAAATTAATAGATTATGAATAGTTTTCCATTTAATTTTATTCCCCAAAATGTATCAATCAAATCAATTTAAAAATTTTGGAAACGTACCCAATATCAAAAAATTCCATGAAAATGAATCTTTAAGTAACAAAACTAAAAAATACCTTTTATTAAAAAAGTTGACTGAATAAAATGAATTAAATATAAATAAAATATAATTAATTAATTTTCTATTTGAATTCCCCACGCATAATTAATTATACTCTTGGAAAAGTAAACATAAAAATTATACCCAACCAAAATTCAAAAATATTTCACAATGTGTAAAAAAAATTTATAGCCATTCCACCAAAGTATTAGGATTACTACTTCATGATAACCATACCATTTTAATTATTAGATAAATTTAATTTATTTACAATCCTTTTATCCTACTATTCTAATTAATACCTATCTTTCATAAAATATTTCACTCATTAAAAAAAGTATGGATTAATTTGTTTTATAAATCCAAACTCATGGAGGGGTTACCATAGGATTATTGTGTATTTATTGGATAAACCTAATTATCAAATAACTTATATCTATTATGAGGACTTTTAGTTGTTTTCTATGGTTTAGGTTTATTAGGTACTCATTTTAAAAACTCAGAGGTGGAAGAAGGATATTTTGATTTGTATATAGTAGAAAATATGATCTATTTTTTTATTCATGAAAAGTATCTTTAATTTCTTCAATTATAATGATTCACCCAAAATATTATAAGGATGAATTAGTAATTGAAAATTTAAATTGTTTAATAATCAATTTATATTTACCCATTCTTCTCCATTCAATACTTTATTACCTGGAATTTCTTCTTCATTTTTTATAGATTGTTTTTCTTTGAGATAAATAGAAATGATTTAATTTCAAATAGTATCATGACCTCCCATTAACATTTGAAGGATATTTCATTTATATCATACCAAGTATTAAATTTATCTCTAAACTATTCATAACCCCACCCTTTATTTTATTGGGTCCATGACCACTACACAATGAAACCATTAGAAAATATTAAACAAGGATATAACATGTGGAAAAAACTACAAAAATAATAACTTTCACTACAATAACATGAAATTTATAGTCAAACCCGCACCTAAGTCACCTCACTACAACACACAACCATTGAAATATGAAAAAATAATTATCAATTGTAATGATTCAAAATTAAATGAGGCACAATAATAACACAAGATATGATGTGGTATAAACATGTGGCCTAATCCATGGGTAATGATACTTTAATTTATTAAAGTGAAAAAAAATTATTATAATTCTAATATCAACACACCACAAATTTATCACGCTATATTAATATAGTGGTTTCTAATTGTTTATTTGGTCAATATCAACTTCATATCCTCACAGGTTTCAATCCAAATAAAAAAATCTTCACATATTATCCTTTATTTAGTAAAACACTCCTACTTACATAACTTGGTCATCTAGTGTACTGTTACAAATTCTAATATATTCTCATGATATCAATACTAGTTATTTATTCATTTAATTATATTTGGGTGAAACATTAAAATGTACCCTCTGTCTATCATCCATATACAAATTTGAGTGACCTAAACATCTACCGATACCATTTGCATTATCCCATTTCAAACATAAAAAATTTAGTATTTGAATTTCATCCTTTCAGTGATATTAGTTTCCTCATCCGGAAAATGAATCTCACACATATCGAGAACAAAAATCTCCCCCTTGATATTTTTTCTAGGCTTGCAACCATTTCCCCCATCATCTTTCAAGAGACTTATTTCCTTCCCGTGAAATTCCTTTTCGCAACTACATGGTTCCCCAACAAAAATTGTTTGACATCAAAGTCCAAATATAGCAAAACAACACCATAGTAATATCTTATAATAACCCTTCATCATAATGATAGTTGGATTTTGAAATCATTTAATCTTAAATAGATTTAACATTTTATCCTTTAACAACTTATAGGAAAAGTGGTACTTTAAATAAATGTTCTTTATCTATGAATAAACCAATAGATTTCTAAATAAGTGAATTTTTCCTTGTGAGTCACAAACCTATGTTCCAATTTTTGTATTCTTCCAAGATCATCTATCAACCCTTCCCGATAAACAAACAACTTCCTAGAATCATTCAATGTGATCTAATCCACTTCTATTTTGAGAGTGAAAATAACAATTGAACCTTTAACATCTAACTCATTGTCATTATACTAAATGAAAACACATAAGAAGAAGTTATATTCCATGTATCTGAATATACTATAAGGTCTGAGTCTTCCAAACCTTAAAATAGATCATATATTATAGAGAAAAGTCATATTGTTCTATAACTCTTTATGTAATAATAAATAAATTTCATCGCCTTCAAGTTATCTCTTTAGATTATCGGTATAAACTTTCTAAAAACTCTCATTGCTTGTGCAATGTTTGAATGAGTATAAAAAATGGAAGTCATGAAAATTTTTATATATGATGCATATGTACAATTTTCTATGTACTCTATATCATCTTATATAATTGGAAATTACGTCTTTCAAATATTGAAATGTTTTTCTAGGGGTGAAGACACTGGGTTTTCCTCTCTTTTCAAAATAATCCACTGTCTTTCAAATGTTTGTAGACTATGTCAGAAACTAATTACATGAACATAGGTTTTTTATAATCCTCATCCCTAAAATACATTTCAACATACATAGGTCATTTATCATGAATGTTTTTAGAAAATCACCTTTCATTTTTGATCCATTTATTCATCATACCGTAAATCATCATGTAATAAATATAGAGACGTTGGATAGAAAAGTTCTATTACCAACTCCATCCAATAATCACAATGATCTTTATTCCAATTTTTTTTATCCTTCATGAATTCATTAAAGATATTGTTCTAATTAAAATGTGTCTTCTTGAAAATGTAAAGGATATATTTGAGTCCTCACAGAATTCCCTGGTTATGATGAAATTCAAAACCAACTAACTTCTTTATATGGATATCTTAATCTAAGTCCCTATGTAGTAATTTTGTATTCAAATCCAAATATTCTAGATAATGCATTTCTAATGTTTCTTCATTTCACACTATATTAGTAGTGGTGTGCTTAACTTTTGGTAAAAATATCATTGAGAAATATAAACCTTCTTTTTCTTGAAAACATTTCACCACTAGCATATATTTATAACTCCCTATACAATCCACTCTTATTTTATCATATAAACCTAATTTTTAAATAGACCCTTCATAGTATTCCCTTACATTAACTAATAGGTTCTATATATAAATATATATATGGAATCAAGTTAATCCCTCATGTGTAACTATCAATTTTTAAATTTGTTCATACTCCTTGCCTATTATGGGATTTCAGGTTCACCATTGTCTATTAGTTGTAAGTAGTAAAAACCATCACCATGCGGTTTTACAAGGAATCTCACTCTGGTAGATCTCTATAGTTATCTATATAGATGAGTTTCTTCTGGTACTAAAACTTCTAGAGTTATAACTTTTATTTCTTAATCTTTTATAGTTCATGAACTTTTCGGTGCATTTAGTTTGGAAAACAGCATCAGTACATGACCTTTATGTTTTTGAAATCAATTAAATGGTCTGGTGTTTTCAGTATAGATGTTATTACTATATTTTATAGAAAATACATTACATTTAATGCATATATAATTAAAAAATGGGTTTTAAAATTAGTTTTCACTCATCAAATCATTCCAGTAAGTTATGATTATTATATGGGATCAATTTGTTGAAGATTACATATAAATTTTGGATTAATTTATGAGATTCATTATCCTAGAGTTGGAAAAAAATTATTCAACATATCCAACAAATTCAGAAGCTAGATACTTATCTTTTTTGTCATATTATTCCTTAGAATCATCAAACACATTTATAAAAACTACGATGTATTTTTAGTGGCTGAAATATATATTCCTTTTAGAACAAAAAATATATGAAAGTTATTGTCCAATTTTAAATTATTTACATTGATTAATTAAGTATGACATAATGTTATTGTCTTATTCTAAAAATATATTGGGGATCCTCACATGAATTACATAATTCTAAAATTATCCAATATATTAATAGTCATCATATTAAAAACTTCATTATGATCTGGAGTCCCTAGAAAAATCTTTTTAATTGAATCCCTTTCATCCAAAAAATCTAGAGTGCTCCCTGGTTTTTTACTCACCAACATTGTCTTACTAAAAATGTTTAACCTTACAACTGAAATCCTTATCCAACAAGTATATCCATCAGATAAAAAACATTAACACCTTAGACTTATGCCTTGGAAAGTACAACCACACTTTTTATATATTATAAATGATGAAAGTAACATAAACGAGTGATCCTCCAAGAGAGAAGACCATATATGCCCCTAAAATATTCATGTAAACCAACTCCAACTTCAAATTATTTAGTTATTTTTATCCATTATAAAGAAAAACTTACGTTGTATTCTAAATATATGTTCCCAACAAATCTTATACTCCATAAAACCAATACTTATAAATCCTTTAGTAGAAATGATCATAATCCCATTCTCACTTAGATAACCTAGACTATCATGCCATAACTTCCCAAAAAATATCTCTCATATTTGAATCTCTCCCTTTAGTGAACCTGTAAAGTACTATGTCTTATGCATAACTCCTCTTTTTATAATCTTGGTTCATTGTGAAATCTTCCACACACCATATGTGAAAGTATTATAGAAACCAATATCATTGATTTTACTCATGGATATTATGTTATTCCTTAACCCTGGGGTATGTAACACTTCCTTTAACTCCTGTATATTTATGTTCCTTTTATTTGAAAAAAACATAAAATTTTACATTTGTCTTAATATATTTGTTATTTATAAGATATACCATTCCATATCATCCTAAAGTATTAATTCACCCACTTACTCTTTTGAATACTAAATGGAATGAAGCTCTTACTTATATCATCCTAGACCCTAAGGTACTAGAGACATTAAGGAGTAAGAAACTATTATCACTGAATATATGATTCCCATACCCACTACCAGAAGCATAAATTCTATAATTATCCTCCATTCACATAAATAATTCTTTAAGCAACATTTTCTCTTGAAATTTCAACACAAGGGAGTACTATCCATAAAGAAACCCTTGATGTGGCCTCTTCTTACTTTAATTTTCCAGTGACTCCTCCATCCAATGGTTCACAACTTATATAACAATTTTTTGCATTCCTAGAATATTCCTAGATCTGATTTTGATGAATATCTTCATTTGAGATATAGTTTGTAACATTTTAAATATTTATGTCTACAATTATGTTATATTTAATCACAATAGTTACCATCACATCCCAAAATTTTGGGATTGATGAGAGTGAAAACATTGCCCAAACTAGGCCTATGAAAGTTACCTTCAATAAGTCAAACTATCTTATAACAACATTGAAGTCATTTATGTGATTGACATCCAAATTATCTTTCAAAATTTTGATATAAAATATCACGCTAGAAGGAGAAATTTATTCATTGGTGTGGGCTTCTCCTACAATTAAGTATGGTTATTATTATGTTTTGATGTTATTTTTAATTATCTGATGTTATACACCACATTTTAGGAAAGTTAAATTCATGTCAACCTGAATTACTTCTTACCCCACCAATATCATTCTTTTACTTTCATTACTTCTATATTTTTACAATCCAAAAAAGGCCAAGGATACTATATAATATAAAATCATATTTTTTTATCTTATAGGACTCAAAATACATTCCACAAAACTTCTCCACCTATTTAATAATGTCCTTCAACTACATACTTTGAAAAATGAAAACTCCCACTTCTTTTTAAAACAATAAAGAAAAGATATTATTAAATTCTTAATAATGATTTTCTATACCAAAAGGGTATAATTATTCTACTAAACCAAGATCTAAAACACTTTTATAGGGGTCTAATATTCTAAGACCACTCCAACATTTATCTCTAATACCACTTATTGGTATTTCAGACACCATACAATTAAACCACTAGAAAATATTCTAACAGAAAATAACACAAAAAAACAAAGACCCATAATGTGAACATGTACTATGATGACTTGAACTTATGATTAAAACCCACACCCAAGTCACCTCACTATAAAACTAAACCTTCAAAAGACACATACAAGAATTATTGATCGAAAAAGATCATAAATTAAACAAGGAACTATAACATCATAAGATATTATATGATTACCAATTTCATCTAAATATATGATGAAAATTTTCTATACTTAATTCACAAAAAATATAACATGATTAAAATTATAATATCGATACATCCCAAGGTTATCACACCATAATAATATAAAGGTGCCTAGCCAGTGATTTTGGGTTTTTTCCACCTTCTTACATTTATGGGTTGTAATCCACCTAAGCTGATATTCTTGGACGATCCACCATTTTGTAAATGGCTCAAACTTCCTTAATTGGATCATATAGTGATCTTTTCCCAATTATGATGTTATCAAAACATATCCCTCACACCTTATTATCTAGTGAATTATATTCTGGAAAAAGAATATTATTTACCCTATAAATATTATTTTTCTACAACTTCAGGTGAATCAAATAGTCACCGCTGTCCTTTCCATTATACACTTTTGGAAACTAAAAATTATACCTCTTTACTTCCTCTTTCTAGTGGTCTTAATTTAATCAGTTTGAAAATAAATATCCCATGACTTTATCCTAATATATTTCATCTAATATCATGCATTTACTTCTACATATGGGTGATAAGGGATATTAATCTTGTAATGTGGCTAACTAAAAATATTTTTTATGGTTGATATGGGCAAAATAAAAGGTTAAAATTTCAAGGTAGTTCCCAAACACAAGTTTATTATAAAACTAGTAATTTAAAAAATAGTTCCTTGGTCATTTCAATATATATTTCTCAATATACAAGGTCATAACTGAGAATTCATAAAACATTTGAGTTATTAAAGCATGTTTTGGGTCTCTTAATAAATTAGGTGATTTTTTATTAGTTTTAAAATGGTCTAGAAACCTCTCACGTATGTGATTTTAATACTGCATACTGTTTCATAGAATAATACTCACAAATCAATATGATTATAATGATTTTTTAAACATTAAATCAATAATTAACTACATTTAACATTTATTTATGTTGATTTACTAGAATTAAAATATCTAATAAAAAATATAATATCTTAAAAATTACTAATGGTAATAAAATTGATCTCAAAAGGTTTCAGGAACATATAAAAATCAAATATAAATACAAAAAACTAAAAAGAAAACAAAAAAAAATCCTAAAAAATACATTTATTTCCCCTCTACCACACTTGAATCATGAAATTTAAAAAATGATTTATAATATATAAGAATAGGCTATGTATAATAGATATTAGTTAATCAATAAGAAAGAATTAGGAAATTTATTACTTTGAGGTTCAAATGTAAAATGGTTTTAGGAGTGTGATCTCCTCTAAGAGTTCCCTTAAAAGATTCCCATGGAACATCTTAAGTATTTTTCCATTGACTGTGAGTGGATTCTTCACTCCTCTTAAATATATTTACATTGCCTAAAAATAAAAAACATTATTATCTATGAATGGTCATTTCCATAAAAAATTATGATTACTTGGTATAAGTTTAATCCTTGAATTATAGAGTATCACTTATTCTGTGTGGTGAAATTATCTTTACTGAATCAGTTGTTTATGAGCCTATATTGCTCTTTATTTATAAATTCTAGAATACTAAATAACTACCCTTATAACTCCCTCAAACTATTATAACTGATATTTCATTTGGTATCCATATTGATTCAAATCCATATTTATTATCTTAACATCCCCTTAATCTTTATGTTACAATTACATTGGTACATGACAAAATTTTTCTATATATTAGCCTTTATATTCTCATTATAGTGGTACTTTTTTAAATATTTATATAATACCACATGTTTTATTTCAACTATTGGCTCTATTCATTTATGTTTTTCATGATAATACTATTCATAATTCCTTTTATCTCCCGATTATAAACTTCATCTTTCCCACTAGTCTATGGATAATAAGAGGTTGATATCTTATTTTTCACTCCATATTACCTCATAAAATAAACTTTGATATTGTTAAAACATTGTGTTCTCAAATCAATGATGATATATCTTGGAATACAAACCGTTTAATTTAAATTAGTCTATAAATATTTACAAACAGTAGAAAAGTTATCGTTCTTCGTGGCCTTAGCTTTCATCCATTTGGAAAATAACCAGTAGCTAAAAAAATATAAGAATATCATAAATACACAAGAAATGGTCCAATAAAATCCCTTCCATGGACTTAAAATATTTAAACAAAAAATAATTTGTCTTTAGTAAATTTATTTTATCTTAGATATATTTTTAATGATTTGAAATTTATCATATTTTTAATAAAACTGAGGTGTATATTTAGTAAATATTTTCAAGTATATCCCCAATTCTAGAATTTATTAGTAGTTATCTAAGGTATTAGGTTACCTCCATAAATCTATGTATAACTAATATTAAGTATAGAAGTCATTTTACCTCTATATAGTAATCATATAATATTTTGGTCACTATAGGTTTTGTTTTTGAGATATGGGTCTCCCACACATTAAATTTTTATTTATATTTTTAAAAAAAATTATTTTATTTGTTCATATTTGATGGAACTTGAAAATTTAAAATCTATTTTACCATATCTATATACCAGGGTGCCTCTCCAAAAACTATGTAAGTTTATATAGGATGGTGTCATTTAGTGGTTCTTTTTAAGAAAACCCTACCATATGAATGTTAGTTAATCTACCCATGTGGTCTGCCACTTGATTCTCAATTACTTCCTTATATTGTATCTATATATTAAAATAATATATAAATTACATCTATATTACCATCCTCATATTTTTCATTCTTTACCTTATCAGGATTCTATGTGATTTATGACTTGAGATAATAGTTACATCAGTTCCAATAATATATGATTTAAATTTCTCTATGGAATTAAAAATGGCTACGAAATATTTCTTAGTTGTTAAAAATTTATTTTAAGTAAAATATAATATATTGGAATATTAGGAAATAAACTTAGTTTTCTAATAATTTATTCATCAAATAACTACATCCATAGTTTCATTAGAGGCATCACACAATAGTTCAAATGTGTAGTTCTTGTCTGGTGGTCAAATCACAAGTTTTTTGGTCAATTTAATTTTCTTTTCATCAAATGAATGACTAAAGGAATCATTAAAATTTAATTTGGTAAATTTTAAAATAAATCTTGAAATTGGTAAAGTATTTTTTGTATTTTTTTGACGAATATCCTATAAACTTATATTTCATAAGAAATATCTGACGTGATTCACACAATTACGGTAAGGTAATGAAATCATGATTTCAATTTTTAACTTAAAAACTTCAATACCATTTTTTATATCACCTGACCAAGAACAATCCATTTTTCAACCATGAAATGGAACTTTTAAAATTTAAACACAAGATATTTTTCAAATAATTATTTTAAAACGCTATCCAATTTCCTTAGACAATGATCAATTGAATTACCAAAAAAAGTATGTTCTCTAGAAAGTATTCTAGATAGTCTTTAATCAAATCATAGAAGATATTTTACATGCTCCTTTGAAATATAATTTACAAATATCACAATTCAAATAAAATATTATTTTAAGAAAAGTTTTTATACGGACTATTGAAGGTTTTATTTTATTGGTCATAAAGTATACATGTAACTAGGATGTACCCTAAAAATCCATAAAAAACAATAATAGGGTTTTTTAAATAATATATATAATGATTGGTTAATGAATTTTATTGGAAATGATAATTTATTATTTGTTGGTTCATTTTTTAATGTTAATGAACACTTTCTAAAAACTTTTCACTCTCAATGGTATCAAATAATTTGTTTAATTATCAACAATTGAGATTACTGACTTTTTGGGTGCTATGTGAATTGGGATTAACCACTATGAGTCTAAAATACAGTATATAAATTCTTATTTTAATAAATTTTCAATTTACTTTTTAACTACCTATTATATTATTTGGTTGAGTCTCCTATAAGTTTTATTAACAAATTTTGAACCACTCTTAAGTAGAATTTTGTTCATGAAAATTCTATAATTAAGCCCAAAAATATCTCATAGACCTAATCCAATAGAATTCACATTCTCTCCCCATAGTTTATTAAGTTTACGTTCACGGAAAAATGATATTGTTTTTGAAATAATTTCTCAAATATTATAATTATCCATTTGAAATAAATACATAAAATCTATTGGAAATTGTTTTAGCCCAATTTCTTAGTTTTTGAGTTAAAGTAAGCTTAAATTTTAGTTCATTTACCTTTATGGACTAAATTATATCACCATTGATTTGATTGTATAGTGTCCTTATCTAGTATATCTTTTTTTATAAAATTTTCAATTTTCAATTTATTTTCTAAATTTAAAATATCTTCAAATAAATCAGTTTCCTCATACAAAAATGGTTCCATTAAGTGTGAATATACTAAAATAGAGTTTCATTATGGAGGTTATTTCATGGACTCAAAAATGTTAAAGTTAAATATTCTTTCTTAAAATTATATTTTGATAGTACATTCATTGATATTTAAATTGGTCAATGATATTTTGAATAATGATCTCCCAAATATTACGGGCGATTGAGCAAGTTTACCATCCTTATACATTCTCAAAACATAAATGTAAAATGAATATATTAAATTTTGTACTGTTACTAGCACATCAAAAAGTTCTCCAATTGGAAATGTAGTGATTCAGTTTTTCAAATAAACAACTAGTCTAGTTAGATTTTATTATAAAATATATAAAGATGAAAGCACATAGTGAGGATTAAAATTAATTTAGGATCTAATATCACAAAAGGAATTAGTGATTGAAAATTTTAAAATTCTATATAAAATTTAAAATGAACATGCATCTTATTATATTTTGGGCAGTATTAGTGTTGTTAGAGATAAAATATTTCTTCATAGACTCACTCTGTCATTCCCTAAGAGTCTCTTATTATTTGGGTTTAATTAATTATTGAATTTAGTAAATTTGGGACCATGTCTCAATGATTATAGAAGAAGTATTTTTTAACCCTTTTATATGTGTTATGAATTTATTTCTAAATTTCTTCTTCATAAGTTATTTATTATATAATTCTTGAAACAAATGGAAGGATAATTTATTTATTTTCTCTTAAGGCATTTTAGAGTTTTTTATGGAGATTACTAATGTTTTTAAAATTATCCTCCCTCTATTTATCATTGGTTTGATTAGAATATTCTAGATTATTTTTTTAAAGTTAATGTTTTGTTAAACTCCATATTATTACTAAAGTCACATTTATCATAGGATTTAGTAGTGTTTGTCTGAGTAATTTTCCAATGTTTTTTGTCATCATTTTCATAATAATTCAAAAATTGTTTTTTAATTCATTGAACCATTAAATTTTGTGATCTGGTTGATTGTGAATATGATATTGGTAACTTGTTTAAGATTTTTCATGGATTATATTTGGATTAAATAGTGATTATTGGAAATATTGTTTATATTCTTTTTTAAACTCTATTGGTATGGTAGATATTATTGGAATTATTACATAAATAGTGGAATTGATTGATTATGTCAGTTCAAAAATCCATATTTAGTTTGATAATTCTCCCCTCATCAGATATTATGCTACACAATAACATAGATTTCAATATCCTCTACTTATATACATTGATTTTTAAAATGGTATTGATACTAAAAAAGGCCACATGCCTTCACCTATATAAATAGACCAGTTTATTACTTAATAGTAATCTATCAAAGAAAAGTGGATAACTCTTCTAATTTAGATTCATGTAGAGGATATTCAGTATATTTTACCTTATGGAATCATCATATAGTAGTCCCTATTGTATAGAGTTGTTAGTAATTATACGTTGTCTTCTCAATATATTCCTCAGATTAAAAAGTTGGTATTTTAATCAAATATTTTCTAGATATGGAATCTTGAATATTTACATAAAATTATAGTTATCCTTGATAGAATAATAAAATAATGTGATGCTCCTTATTTTCATGATACGAGAAGCTTGAAAAATGATTCTTTAGGGTTTCCTGATTCTCATACAATTTTTGTCCTGGGAATATATCGATTTTATAGATATATTTCCTTAATGAAGTAATTAATTAAGTTAAATAGACTATCTAGAGAATGATTCTTTATAACTCATCCCATCTAGTGAATTCTCATGGATTCAATTTGTATTTTTGCTCCATGGATTGTACTTTTGGAGGGAAAACATGCTATCAAAATTTATTATTACTTAGATACTCCTTTTGGATTCAAGGTTTTATGCACAATGGTGAACCCTATGATGTATTTTTTTTTGATATTCACCTATAGGAATATAATATTTTTTTAATATTTGAATTAGTTTAGTTTTAAGATCCAACATATCTTATAATACAGAGTATGGGATCTAGTGGTTTTGATTAATGAAATGAAGTGCACAAAATCCTATCAATGTTTGATCAGGATTTTCATCCATGGTTTCAAATGAAATTTCAAGGTGAATATTATGGGTATTAATTATGTATAATAAATAATATATTTTGAATTTAACATGTATATTTCTTTAATTTATCAATTCCCCTAATTTGGTTAAATTAGTTCTTTTAATTTCATAATCCAAAATGAATTTAACTTCATTATGATATCATCTCTATCATTCATAATATAATGATTATAAATGAAACCAAAACCCTATAGATGACACCATGTTTTTGATATAGTTTATTATGGGCTGTGAAAAAGTAATTTAAATTCTAAGGTTAAAATATAGTATAGTATATATATCATATTGTATCCTAAGAGGTTTGTATGTTCATTAGTGTCACAATTTCTGAGTAAAAGGTGGGGTTTACTAATTTATGTGAACACATAATCTGATAAAATATGGAAAATGATAAAAAAAAATATTGAATAATTAGTACAAGTGTAAGGTAACCAAAATACAATGTAATCATAATATTGAAGTAATTAATTCCACTATAAGTTATTAATGGATGAGATATTACATTATCACTTGTCTATAATTTAGAGTTAATAGTAAATGTGAGTCTCAAACACAAAATGGTCATTTTAGGTTGATCATACTCCCTTTTTTCATAGGATTACATCCAGAAATATCTATAGTACCTTAATAATATAGCCACCTTTAATTACATTAGAAACTCCACATAGAGAGTAGGTGATCTAAAAAAAATAAAAAAGTACATTACCTTATATACACATACCCATAATCTCTATGTACATCACCATTCAACCAATAATATTACGTCATTTATAAGTATTAATGAATTAAGGGAGTAATAGTTTAACAATCCAATCCCACAAAAATGAAAAACTGTAAATGATAATATATAATTAAATATTAACTACTAAAAACTGAGTTAAATGAACCAAAGTAGGATTTATTAAATATATTAAAACTCAATAATAATGATGGTTAACCTAACAACTAAAATAATAACTAAAATGGTTTTATTTCGTCATGTGAAGGGTCACAACCATGAAAAAATTATGTACAGATCCAAATGAAAATAGCAAAAAAAACATGGTATATAATAATTATACTCCCATTGCAGAAAATCCTATAACATATTAAATAGATTCTTTATTCCTTTCATAGTTTTAGTGATTAATACACATGATGGAATGTTAGGTGGATTCCATCCATATTGAGTATTAATTATTTCTTTTATGTTGTAGATTATTTTATATAGATCCATTATTTTTAGATTCTAATTTGAATTACCCTCTACGAGATTTAGTGACATCAGTCTAATGATATTTCTTCTTTGCCAATATGGTTAAACAATTACATTTAATAATTATATCATGGGACAATTATACTTTTATGTAATCAATGTGTCTCCAAAAAAATTATTCATACCTCCAACTCCTTATTCTCAAAAATATTTTAGTGTTGAGATACCTTGAGGTTTTTATAATTTCTAGTTCCTTATGTGAGGGATTATAAAAGTATTTAATTCTATGTTACTAACTAAAAAACTCCCATGGATCTATTTGAGAAATGAAATAATATTATAGTACTTATGGAAAAAGTAGTTTTATTATTATAAATACTATTTGTTACTTATACACATGTCCATATTTATCATAAAAAACCATTTTAATCTTACAAATCTCATAAAATAAATTTCTAAATCTCTATAGAAATGCATTAATTTATACATATCATAAATTCTACTAAATTTATTCACATATATGTGCATATTACTCTTATATAACATTTTTAAATCCCTATTTGATCTTAAATCACAAAGGTTATATCATAGTTATTCTTATGTAACCCATTATGAGAATGAGTTATTTTATATATGAGAGAATCCCTTGGTTTTTAATATTTCTTCCATTTTAGTCACTGCAATTCTTCATCAACCATTCCTCATTGTCAAAGTAACAAATACAAGGATTATGAGTAGTTTTCCATTCATTTTATTCCAAAAAATAAATAAATATAATAAATCAAATGTTTTTTTCTCAAACTTAACCAATATTGATGAATTTAAATGAAATGACACTTTAATTCCAAAAAATTATAAATAACATTGGTTAACAACTGAGAGAAAATAAGGTTAATTTAATATGAATAAATTATAATTAATAAATTACATATGACTTTTTGATATAATGAACTAGTCTTAAATTTAAGGAACACAATCCCTATATACATCAATCTTTTACCCATTAGATTTCACATAATTGGAAGATAATTTATGCATAAAGAACTTATTGATTTTTCAAATTCATTGAATCATGATTTAAAAATCCTATAACTTCTATTTTTTAGGTGGGATTTAACTAATTTCATGGTTTCTACTTGGGAAAATCTTGTGATCCATTAGTGAAAATATATACATTGAATCACAATTCCTTTATTTGACAAGTAAAATGAGTAGATGATGTTTTATCCAAGCCCAAATCATACAATTTCTTATTCTCCTACTCACTGAAGGAATACATGAGTGTGTGTGATGGTTTTTTGATAATAATCTTCTTTGAAAATTAATAATTTCCATTATTTAAAACATAATTGAGGCAATTTCACCAAAAATATGGGTCCATTTATAATAATAAAAGAGGGAGGAATAACATACAAGTATCACTAAAAAATCCTCTATCTGATTATTTCATATCATTTAAAAGTCATTTATAAGTGTTGAACTATTTATAGATAGGTATTAATTTAGAATCCATAGATTTATTTTGTGCACATTGTTATGCTTCCTATGAGGTGAACACTTCATACCCCGAATTTAATTCATTGATACCGTTTTTCGAAATTCGGAAGCTATGCCAGGATTGGTTATATTTGATGTTTGACCTATTCCAATTTATAATTTTGGTTATTGGATTGAGTATGGAGTTGTACTATAGTCCCCACTTAGAGGTTTGATAAAATTTAATCCCATTATAGGTGATCTATCCAACAACTTATGTTTTTATCCCAGAGAAGGTCAGTCGATTATACTAAAATTCTTTCTCAAACTACCAATGTTCTCTGAATAGTGGCACAAAATTATTGATTGATAAAATTTCCAACACCCAAAAACTAAAATAGCTATTATGGTCATCTTATTTTCTTATAATTTCCCCCAATAAAGTCAGAATTATTATTGAATAGACATCAAACTAGGTCCACCTTCTCATAGATCGATTCTTAGCGGTAGTTTCAAGACCTGAACACAATTCATCCATACACCACCATGTGTATATAGTATGGAATGAGGTCTTCTATAGAAGGACCCCTCAAGGTATTTAGAGAAGTAAAAGGTTAAACATTAGTGATTAAAACATTAATAACTTTATGGATTGGTTATATTTGTGGAGCCCAATCTTAGGGACCACCTTCTTCAAAGACGTTTTCACCAATATCAATGGTTTAATCATTAACATAAGTTTACACTTTATCTATATCCCCACACTTTATGTAACACCCCAAAATTATAGTTTTAAATTTCATTTTAAAACTATGATAACTCTTTTTACTCACAAAATTAGATTAAAATTCACATGGATTTATTTAATTAATGTAGAAATTAATAATACAAAATGAAACATATTACAAGATAACTAAAAAACATAATTAGAAAATTTTAAAAAAATAAAACCACAAGTAAATAAAAATAAAACCGGATTCAAAGAATCCCCATCCTAATATCCCTTGATGATCCTACCATTTATACTAATTATGGAAAGAATATAACAAGTAATAATGATGATAAATATATTTATTATAGAATTAATAAAATTATTTGAGTGAATATCATATATTAATGAAATATGACTATTATATATATGGTTATTGGTCTTATATGGATGTTGTGACTATGTGAATATTGGAACTATATGACCATTGATACCATTATTGTACACAATAATAAATAATGTGATAAAATGGAAGTAGTATTCAATAAAAATATGAATGTTAAGACCTAGATATTGAATTGGTATGTATAAATGAAAGTAATTTCCTTGTCAAACCAATGTTGAAAGGGTAATTAATGGAATTTAGTAGTGTAAGTATTCTTTATGAGGATTATATTGCCAATATTGTAAAGGAGGTATCATCAATAGGGTTTTCCCTAAACCAATCCGAAGATGGACATCAATAAGTAAAACTTGAATAAAACCATTCTTGGGAGATGTTCAAGATCATGGAACTCACTATGAGTTCAATTTCAGCTAAATCCTCCCACAAGACTACCACCATTACATATCCAAACCTATGATCCTATCTATTGGTATTTAGTGATATTTTAATTACATGTTAGGATAATATAAATATATAATTATTAATTTAACACACACACACACATATATATTTGTTATTATCTAAATTTTATACATTTGGATTTTTTTTTTACTTTTAATGAATAAAAATTATTAAATGGGAAAGTATGTTTTTAATAAAAATTTACTGATAAAATTCAATTAATGGATATTAAATGAGTAATAAATTTTAAATAATTTGGAATAACAATATTTAATGTTAAATTTTTTTTTTCCAAGAATTATTTTTTATATAGTGTATATATTTTTAACATTATTAATAAAATTAAAGAATTATTTTAATAAAAAATAGTGATAATATATAAAAAAATAAATTAAAATTAATCTAAATATTATTACATGATAAGGAATAAGAATAAATTCATTTTTATTGTAAAAAATGATTTTCATAAAAATTGTTTTTTTGTCTTATGTATTCTTATATTAAAATTACTTTTTATCAATTTTAAAAATTATATACAATTAAATAGATTTAATAATATTATTTTTAAAATTTTAATTATTTAATAAGTTTAATATCATTTTTAGGCATAAAAATAAATTACAAAGACAAAATTAGCGATAACACAATAATGGTAAAATATGCTTAAAGGGTTAAATTAAGGGATGAATGCCTTAAAAGTAACAAAAAATTATCTTTAAATGTGACTATGGGTGCATGATAAAACTCCCATTATAGTCTATCAATTATTTTTCCACCTTTGATCCAATTTCTATGTTAAATTACATTATTTATTCATTGAAGAATGGGTATTTATAAAAATGCAACTCAACCTCGCCTATAAAAGGACCCCTCTTATACCCACTTGAAAGAACACATTTACTTTAGTTTCATCTTTAATATATAACTAAATTATCTACTTGAAATAATCTATCATATTTTGTATCTTATAGTCATACAGATTCCCAAATTCTCAATTTCCAAGTGGCTCTCTAAGAGAATATTGAAGTCATGAACATAAGTATTATCCTCTCTCTAATAATTTTTCTTTTTCTTATTCATCCATATATTGTGAAATATAATTTATCACTATTAAAATATCATTTTAAAAATTTTATTCTTCTATAGTGGTGAAATTATATATATATAATAATATGTTCTTATTCATTCAACCATTATAATTAAATCATTTGGGGGTCAATCGTACCACCTACATGAATAATATTATAATGGTTATATCAAGAATGACTAAGAAAATTGAAATACTAATAATATGATTAAATTATTATTAATTTAATGTAGAGACCCGAAGCTTGACGTACATGGACAATACATTACTTTTGCGGAATACTTAATACATAACCAAAACAGACACACAAGGATCATAATAGTTTAGTGTCTTTGGAAACTCGGAATAAAATCTTCTAATCGTGGTGAAAGATCTTCAACATCTCCCAATAAAGATCTTCCCTTTTTTTCTTACCTAAAACCTTTCTTTATATCCTAGGTAAAAGAAAACATAAAATGGCTTAGATCAAATGCCTAGTAAAGGTAAACATAGAGAACATAAAACAATCCATAAACATTTGAATGAAAAAACTTGAACATAAAATCTAAACATCAAAATCATGAGAAAAGACATGAATCTTGGAAGTAAGTAAGGCATATATCATAAGGGAACATCAATCATGATAAAATATCATGGGAATAAAACATGTAATTATGGAAACCATTAAGCACATGATATTATTTCCATAGTATCCAAGGCATTGCTGCCAAGACCATCTTAGTAGACAAAGTCCCTTTCTGAATCGAGTTCACTCCTCGTTCCAGTCCTGTATTACTGAACCGGTTTAACTTGTCATTCTAGCCATGTATATCTCATGAGATATAAATCATTACCCAATGAATTGAAGAGAGATATAGGTCCCACCCATCTCAAAATAAAATCATTCTTACTTGTGCCACAACATAAACATAAATGATCCATCATAACCTAAAGAATAAAAACGGGTTTCATAAAAATCATCCCATCATAACATAATCCATATAAAACAAATAGATATCATTTAATCATAAGAAAAGTGAAACCATGTAAATCATAGAGACATTATACTTGAAACATACACATATAAAATAATGTCATCTTAGATGGAAAATGGTTTTGATAAAACACTTGAAATGAATTCCTGAGGAAAATATCCTTTATTCTTCAAAATCATTTTCTTTTCACAAAATGTCATGAAATTTTAAAAGAAAAGTATTTTGTTGAAAATATTCATGAAATTATTTGAAAGAAGCTTCATGAAAATAAGGCTTTATAAAACCGTAAAAATATGTTCGTGTCGTAAAAAAACATTCTTCTCGTACTTTTTCCAGAAAAGTCAAAAAGTACCTCGTAACGTAAAAAAAATCCTTATATAACAAGTAGTAAAAGACAAAATGGGTAAATAGGACATTAAACATACATCAAAACACTTTTATAAAACATGGACATTGATGATTGCAATAACCCTAGTAAATACTTACGAATAAGAAATATCAGATAAAAATGAGATTTGCAAAATTATCCCTTACCTTATGTCCGATTTGCATCGTAAGTGTCCGAAACTCCTATACAATGAATTAAATAATGTCATTGACTTATTAAAGAATCATAATAATTGTTATCATATCATATATGGTTCACTTATGACTTTATATTACCTGTTCTTTTGTAAATTCATGTTAAAGTAGCATTTTGGGTAAAATTGTTTCATTTGTTGTTCGTGTTTTAACTTGTAATTATTCATATGATTACTTAGATCATGATTACTTGCATCCAAAATGTAAAACATGATTTATATATAATATATATTCCGAATATACATATATATAATAGATCGATAAATGGGAAGAAATACACCATTCATGGAGACGATAGGCCGTACGTACGCATGAACACTGTTTTCGTTTCCTTATTGAATTGAATGAAATTAAGTAGATGACATAGATATATATATATATACATAAATCCAGTAGCATTATTATTTCATATATTTCATTATTACTTATTATATATACTTTATAATCATTCTTTAATGGTTAACACGTAGAGTGAATCTCATCGCGTCGTGGAGACGGTAGTTCGTACGTACGCACGAGCGATGATATCATTCCCAAGATCATGGAATTGTATTAAAGTGTATGTATGATATTAAAAAATTAATATCACTTTACAATAATCATATATATTAATTAATTTCACCATTATACCCATCCAAGTAAGGTGGTGGTGGAAAATAGATTACACCACGGCGTAGAGACGATATTCCGTACGTACGCATGCGCGGTGATTTCATTTTCCGTAGGATGGATAGATGGTGAAATAGGGTTGTTTCACAATTATAATAACATATACGTATATTAGTTATACTGATGTCATTACTTCATAATGAAACAACCTAATAAGAATATGTGGAAGAAGAAATAAAGATGAAAGAATCGGTAACGGGCATTACCTCTTCTTTGAAGCACCTCTTTGAGACCTCCTCTTAGGGCACTAAAATTAGTCTTTTAAGAAGACCAGGACCTCTAGGATATTTATAGGAAAGTTTATAAGAGAATTTGGCCGGTGTTGGCCGAGATTTAAGGCTAAAATTGGTGTGAGGAGGAGAGGGAGGAGGTGCCCTTTTATAAGGGAGGAGAGGGGCACCTTTGGAATACTTTAAAATATTAATTTATAATAAATATAACCCCACTTAAAAAACTAAAACAATGACTCATATTATAACCTTAGATGAGATAGGGTTTTAATCTAATCAACCAATAAAATTTAGACATGTTTTTTATTTTTTTAAACCTTATCATTTTGATTTATCCTTATTTAATCTATTTAAGTTTATTTGTGGTAATAAAAGTATAAATTTTAAATGGTTATAAATAATATCTTATGTGTTGTTAATTTTACATAATTGGATACTTTATGATATTTTAGACTATATAAATTTCAATTTATAATTTTTAAATATTTTTGTTATTTTTAAAAAATTTAATAATATGTAATTTTTATAAAATAACAACTGTGTCAATATTGACACTATTCATTTATTTGAATTTTAATAAACTCTAAACAGAGGATATATTCGAACTAAAATATTTAATAGATTCATAAAAGGTCATATGTATCTATAAAATTAGTTTAGAACATTAAATAGTTTATATAATATTTATTTTATTATTTTTAAAACCATTTATTTGGTTTATCTCTTAATAAAATAAATACTACAACATTTTTGTATAACTATTTAATCTAATTATTTGTTGCATAAAAATTAAAACTAAAATCCAATGATTAATAAAAATCTATTACCTATCACAATAATACTTTTAATAGAATTTATCATCTTAAAATCACAATATTAAAATTGTTATATTTATTAAATTATGAAGGTGACAACTTTGACATCATTTAAAATAAAATAATATAAGTGTCATAATCGCTTTTATAAGGCTCCAAATGGTCAACGATTAGACCATTGGATTATTATGGTTTACATTTACATGAAAAATAAGTTTTTTTCAGGGTTTTTTGCATTTTAGGGTCACTATTAGTTTAATAAAAACAATATTCTTTATTTTTCACTAGATAAACAATTTCTGCATCACTATTGTGTCATAATTAATGATAATTATTTAATCCCTAAAAATTATAAATAAATTCATATGATGTAGATAAATTTATTATATTTCTGGAGACTACTCAATTTCGAAGTTTCATGAAGTTTATCACTTAATTAAAATTATTATACTTATAAGATTTAAGATAGTGACATGTTGTCACTTTCTTTGGTTTTAATAATAATTATATTATTTTCATGGACTATAGCCTATTAAATGAATCTAATCCTACCCTTAGGTGATATGGGTCAACTTGTAGTCATCCAATAGGATTTTTTCAGGTGTTAGGGTAATTTTATAATCTTATATTTACCCTTAATTACCCGATTTACCTTTAACTATGGTAAATAAAAATTACCGTAGTTACTATTCATAATGCCTAAAAATAAAAAGTAGCCTATTAACATAATTTGGATCCACTGATTCCAAATATGGAATCCATTTTTCAAAATTAAAAACATATAAGTTGCAGTAATTAATTTAAAATAAATACCATTGTTAAGAAAACGGGTTTTAGAAGTTAAAACATTGCCAAAGATTGAAATGTTTTTACCTATGAATTCAATGTGAAATTAATGCTAATGACATACATTATATTAAATGGTAAAAATATATTATATTTATACTTTAAACCCATTAAATACTATAATTTAACCACATAAGTTATTACGATGAAAAAAGTTTTTTTTAATTAACTTATAGCGTGTTTTTACTATTTATTAAAATATGAAAGTTTTCAGAATAATATGAAAAATTTATCCATGGTAAAATTTTATATCCTGATTCCAAAAAATAATTTTATTTTGTAAAATTTAACTTATAAACATGTCAAAACTAGATTTAATGTGGGTGCGCCATCAAAAGGGGGCAAAACTGCATATTTTGAAAAATACTTATTTTACCTGAAAAATTTATTTTGTTTTCTTACCATATTCTAGAAAATGTGTAAGATGAATAATAATTTTATAAAATTCAAAAGGTATTTAATAATATTCATAACGGCTAGTCCATAATAATATAACTTTGTTTAGTGAAACCCGGTATTGCGTTTGACGCAAGCTATCGAGGAAGGTCGTGATTGCGTGTAATGCAAGCCAAGTTCGTATTGTGTGCTGTGAAAGATTACTTTGGTGTTTCATATAACAGAAGACATAAAAAAATATTTCTCATAAAATCTCAGGGTGTTACATTCTACCCGCATTAAAATGAATTTTTCCCTCGAAATTCATCGGGGTTATACATGGTTTTCTACTTGAAAGTTTCTTTAATTGCAACAGACATCGTCAAATGAAATACCAAAACATAACGTTAAAAACTAATGTATGAAACATATTATTTACTAAAATTAACTAATAACTGGGTTTCCATGTAGGAGAACATATGTGAAAATATGGATATGGAAGAAAAATCTAACCATCATGTTCTGATGGAGAGTGGTAGAGAACATGGCTATGAAAAAGCCAACAATCACAAAGCCATAGATTTGTGATGATCTAAGGTACTATCTGATTTATCAGATATAAGAGCAATAGGACAACATTTTTTGTTTTCAAGATCATTTCCCTAAAGATGATGAAATTGGAATTAGAAGAAATACTTTCGTGATTTTTGTACAGTCGCACCGTTGGTCATTATTTGGACAATTTCCACTTCATCTCTTAAATAAATGAAGTTGAATTTGTTATTCGTGAAGTGTTAGAAAATCATGTGATAGAATGATGGGTCATTCCATCTATCTCAAACAAATGGTTATAAAGGTTATCAAAAATACATAAGTCCATCTATAGTGAGATTAATCATATATGGTTCTTAAAATGGACTTATACTTCATATATCATACTGCTTAATATAATAAAAATAGTTTCTACTAAACAGGGACTTCATGTAGGCCAGTGGTAGGTGATAAAGGCCAGTCGCACTTCGGTTGTGGGTTCGATTCCCACAGACTTGTCCGATGCGATGGGCTGTCGCCCATCCTGCAGGTTGTCCTTTTCATAAAACTACGTTACTATAACATCCCATCAATTATATCGAAAGAACTTCTATCCTTAAACAATACTAACTTTTGTCCAACATAATCCATTCCAATCTTTAGGCTTATCCATAATACTGTAGTCCACTCTCATATTATAGTGAAAACGATTACCATATATTTCATATAACAAGCATGTTAATACCATCGTTGATCCCCATATATCATAAGATATGTCTTTTTGGTCACATTCCAAACATTCAAAGGCCTTAATCATGTATTCTCTTGAAAAAATGAATACCCATTGAACCTTAGTGAAAACATGAATACAGTTAAAAGTTAACATTTTCCACATACCAAAATCCTCAAAATTATATATACTCAAACCATGATATTACTTAGTCCTTATATCAATCATGAGCTCATGAATATTTTCAAACATTTCATTTTCTCCTTATCCCTTCATTATGCGCATATCATCTGCTTTCTAAAATATTTGAATCACTTTTCATGGTTACCGTTACTATAAAATTATTTAAATCCATAATAGACTAATACAAAAATATTCTAATACACCATAAAAGTACCTCAACAACATTATTCTTGAATACCAATACATAAACACTTCAATCCATCCTCTTCAATGATTGGCCTGGAATATGTCCTTCCTTGATTTAGAAGTAACTTTTTAGGTGAGGGTATTGAGTTGGGTAATGCCCATGTTCTCCACAAATAAGACATTGAACTCCATAACAGTCTGTCACTCTATGTCCCTTTTATCCACACAGATAACATCTATCCCTCCTTTTGAGGAATTCCTCAAGGTTCTTCTTCCCTTATTTAGAAATCTCAATCTTCCTTTATTTATTCTCCTCAACATGCGAACATGCATAAAAGTCTATATTCCTCTTATTTGATGAATTAGACATACCACTAAATTTCACCTTGTTAATCATATATCGCGATGACTGATTTGGAATAATCACAATATATTTCTCTCTAGGAATTATGAAATTTTTTTGCTCATAGTCACCAATTTGTCCATTGGATTCAATGTTAACAGAATTCCTTCTGGTTCCCTCCATTGACTAAAACACAAAAAGAAATATGTGAGAGGAAAAAATCATACAAGGAAAATAACATAATCAAGGGGTACTACCTTAAACATCTAACATACTAGGTTTAATTCTAATATCGATACCAAAATTCTAGGACTATAACCTATACTTATACTTAACATTAGGGACATCCCTAGACATACCTTAGAAATATCTCTAGGGATCTCACTAAAGTTCTCGCATCCTATTTTCCAAAGGTTAACTAAACCTTTCCACTAATACCAACTGTAGAGACCCAAACCATGACGTACATGGACAATACATTACTTTTGAGAAATAATTAATGCATAACAAAAAAAGACACACAAGGATCGTAATAGTTTAGGGTCTTTGTAATCTCGGAATAAAATCTTCTAATCATGGTGAAAGATCTTCAACATCTCCCAATAAAGATCTTCACTTTTTTTTCTTACCTAAAACCTTTCTTTATATCCGGGGGAAAAGAAAACATAAAAGGGGTGAGCTCAAATGCCCAGTAAAGGTGAACATGGAGAACATAAAACAATCCATAAACATTTGAATGCAAGAACTTGAACATAAAATCTAAACATCAAAATCATGAGCAAAGACATGAATCTTAGAAGTACGTAAGGCATATATCATAAGGGAACATCAATAATGATAAAATAGCATGGGAATAAAACATGAAATTATTGAAACCATTAAGCACATGATATGATTTCCATAGTAGCCAATGCATTGTTCCAAGACCATCTTAGTGGACAAAGTCCCTTTCTGAATCGAGTTCACTCCTCGTTCCAGTCCCGTATTACTGAACCGGTTTAACTTTCTGTTCCAACCATTTCTATCTCCTGAGATATAAATCATCACCCAATGCATTGGAGGGAGATATAGGTCACACCCATCTCATAATGATATCATTCTTAATTATGCCACAACATAAACATAAATCATTCATCATAACCAAAAGAATAAAAATGGGCTTCATAAACATCATCCCATCATAACATAATCCATATAAAACAAATGGATATCATTTCATCATAAGAAATGTGAAACCATATAAATCATATAGACATTATACTTGAGACATACACATATGAAATAATGTCATCTTTGATGGAAAATGGTTTTGATAAAACACTTGAAATAAATTATTGAGGAAAATATCCTTTCTTCTTCAAAATCATTTTCTTTTCACAAAATGTCATGCAATTTTAAAATAAAATGATTTTTTTGAAAATAGTCATGAAATCATTTGGAATAATCTTCATGAAAATAAGGCTTTATAAAACCGTAAAAATCCGTTCGTGCCGTAAAAAAACATTCTTCTCGTACTTTTTCTGGAAAAGTCAAAAAGTACCTCGTAACGTAAAAAAAACGATTCCTTACATACCATGTAGTAAAAGAAAAAATGGGTAAAAAAGACATTAAATATACATCAAAACACTTTTATAAAACATGTACATGGACGATTGTAATAACCCCAATAAATACTTACGAATAAGCAATCTCAGATAAAAATGAGATTTGCAAAATTATCCCTTACCTTTGGTCCGATTTGCTTCGTAAGTGTCCGAACCTCCTTTATAATGATTTAAATAATTTCATTGACTTATTATAGAATCGTATTCATTGTTATTATATCATATATGGTTAAATTATGACTTTTATATTACCCGTTATTTTGTAAATTCATGTTAAAGTAGTGTTTTGGGTAAAATCGTTTCATTTGTAGTTCGTGTTTTAACTTGTAATTATTCATATGATTACTTAGATCATGATTACTTACATCAAGAATTTAAAACATTTTTTATATATAATATATATTCAGAATATACATATATATATATAATAGATCGATAAATGGAAAGAAATACACCGTTCAAGGAGACGGTAGGCCGTACGTACGCATGAACGCTATTTTCGTTTCCTTATTGAATTGAATGGATTTAAGTAGATGACATAGATATATATATACATAAATCCAGTAGAATTATTATATCATATGTTTAATGATTACTTATTATATATACTTTATAATCATTCTTGAATGGTTAACATGGAGAGTGAATCTCATCGCGTCGTGGAGACGGTAGTCCTTACGTACGCACGAGCGATGATATCATCCCCAAGATCATGGAATTCTATTAAAGTGTATGTATAATATTACAGAATAAATATCACTTTACAATAATCATATATATATTCATTACTTTCACCATTATACCCATCCAATTAAGGTGGTGGTGGAAAATAGATTACACCACTGTGTGGAGATGGTATTCCGTACATACGCATGGGCGGTGATTTTGTTTTCTGTAGGATGGATAGATGGTGAAATAGGGTTGTTTAATACTTATAATAACATATAATTATATGAGTGATACTGATGTTATTACTTCATAATGAAACAACCTAAGAAGAAGAAGTAGAAGAAGAAATAAAGTTGAATGAATCGATAACGGACATTACCTCTTCTTTGAAGCGCCTCTTTGAGACCTCCTCTTAGGGAACAAAAATTGGTCTTTGAAGAAGGCCAGAACATCTCGTATGTTTCTATGGAAGTTTAGAAGAGAATTTGTCAGTGCTTTGCCGAGATTGAAGGATCAAATTGGTGTGAGTAGGAGAGGGAGGAGGTGCCCTTTTATAAGGGAGGAGAGGGGCACCTTTGGAATTCTTAAAAATATTAATTTATAATAAATCTAACCCCACTTAAAAACATCCAAAAATGACTCATATTCAATGATTAGATGATATAGGGTTGTAATAGCCTCAACCAATTAAATTTAGACGTGTTTTGATCTTATTTTAAACCTTATCATTTTGATTTATCCTTATTTAATCAGTTTAAGTTTATTTGTGGTAATAAAATTCTAAATTTTAAATGGTTATAAATAATCACTTATGTGTTGTTAATTTTACATAATTGGATACTTTATGACATTTTCGACTATATAAATTTAAATTTATAATTTTTTAATATTTTTGTGATTTTTAAACAATTTAATAATATGTTATTTTTATAAAATAACAACAGTCTCAATTTTGACAGTATTCATTTATTTGAATTTAAATAAAATCTAAACAGAGGATATATTCGAACTAAAATATATAATAGATTCATAAAAGGTCATATTTATCTATATTATTAGTTTATCACATTAAATAGTTCATATAATATTTATTTTATTATTTTAAAGATCATTAATTTGGGTTATCTCTTAATAAAATAAATACTACAAAATTTCTGTACAATTATTTAATATACTTATTTGTTGCATAAAAATTAAAAATAAAATCCTATGATGAAGATAAATCTATTACCTTACAATAATAATTTTACTCTAATTTATCATCTTAAAATCACAATATTTAAATTGTTATATTTATTAAATTATGAAGGTGACAACTTTGGCATCATTTAAAATGAAATAATATAAGTGTGATAATCACTTTTATAAGGCTCCAAATGGTCAAATATTAGAGCATTTGATGATTATGGTTTACAGTTACATGACCAATAAGTTTTGGTCAGGTTTTTGTGCATTTTATTGTCACTATTTGTTGGGAAAAAAATCCCTCAAGGTATCATTGAAGCATTTTTGAGGTGATTGTGTTTGTCGACAAAGTAGACATCTGAGTAGTGATTGTTGACAAAGCAAAACAATGACATACAAATTTGTTGACAAAGAGGATTTCATGATGGAATGTCGAGTTCAAGAGCCGAGTTCAACGATCCATGTTTGATTCAAGAACGTCTATAAAAGGAATGGATGATCTGGAGGCGGTACAAAAGAACAGATACAAGGTGGCGCCGTTTTCCAGTGTTTGCCAAATTTTTGGACATGAAAATCAGAAAATGAAGAAAAGTGTTTTTGGAAAAGGGACTTGCGCGCCGTGGACTTGGAGTATAGGAAACATGCTCGCCATATGTTTTTCATGATCAGAAGATCAAAATATGGCTAAGGAAATAGGTTCGCGCAAGTTTGGGAGATGGTCGCGCAAGTGTCTAAAAGGAGAGAAGACTTGCGCGCCGAGATTGGGTCGCGTAGGTGACTTGTGCGCCGTCGCGCAGGGTGGTCATATTGCCTATAAATACTGGACCACCCCTCCTCATTTTTCACCGGAGTTCAACTCAGAGCTCCCGTCGCACAGGTGTGGTGGTCGCGCAAGTGGTGTGTGTGGTCGCGCAGGTGGGACTTGCGCGCCAGTGGTTGAAGTTGTACGCCGGTGTTATAAGTTGCACGCCGGTTTGCAGTTGCACGCCAATAGTGGTTTGGGCGTAAAAGGAAGAGAGTCGCGCAAGTTTGGAGTTGAGGAAGCCTGTGTCGTGCAAGTGTCAGAGGAGTACTTGCGCGCCCGTTGTGAATTGCGCGCCGATAATTGCGCGCCGAGGTAGACTTGCGCACCAAGTAAGGTTTGTTCCAGTAGTATTTTTAGGGCTGCGTGGAAGCTGGAAGTTTTCCCGATACCTTCAGTGCAAATAGATATTCATCTTCAGGTGAAATTTGTACTTCAACAGAGCATCTACACACAGAGGAAGATGCATTCATTCATGCAAATGAAGAGACCTATAGGTCTATAAACTGTGAGTGGATTCCTTCCAAGAGCAGTGAGCTTAGGAAGAGAAAGAAGGTGATCCTCTCCACCGGCAGTGAGCCAGAGAGAGAGAAACAGGGAGTGACCCTTGGGAAAGAAGTGAGTTGACCCTAAACATTGTAAAGGCAGTGAGCCTGGGCATAGAAGTGATCTAGCCCGAACCTTGTAATCTACAGCTAGTGAAGATTAGTGGAATTTGGTACGACCGGCAACCTGTTGGCGTATTCTCCTTGGACGTAGCCCTTAGCGGTGAACCAAGTAAAATTGTTGTGTCCTGCGCTTGCTTTACTTTCTGTTTATATTGTGTAGCAGTAAAGAGAGAGAAGAGTGTTTTGCTTAAGAGCGAAACAAGATCAGAACGGGCATTAATTTTTAATTACTCATACCCTGATTCACCCCCCCTCTCAGGGTATTCAGCCTAGTGGACCTAACGAGTGGTATCAAAGTGAAGGTTGAAAGTTGTTCTTCTCTCAATGGAGGTAACCAATCATAAAGGGATTCCGATCTTCGACGGATATAATTTTCAGATATGGAAGAATCAGATGCAACACTATTTCCGATCCTTGGGAATGGATGTGTTTTCAGCAGGTATGCATGGTATCACAGCTGATATTAATAGTGGTGCCTTATCAGAAGCTGAGCATAGAGAGTTGGATGCTGATTCCAAAGCCATCAATGCCTTAGGGGGAGCCCTTTCCAATCCCATCTACACAAAGGTGATGTCATGAAAAACGTCACATTCCATGTGGGAAAAGCTTTTGAATATATATTAAGGGGACACAAAAGTCAGAGAGGCAAAGTTGCAGGTGTTGTGGAACAAATATGAAGATCTGAAAATGAACCCGAATGAGTCTGTTGATGCATTCTTTGACAGGGTAAACATTTTTGTGGAAGATATGCGAGGTCTTGGAGAATTCATTGAAGACATAAAGATTGTAAAGCGCATCTTGAGGAAACTTCCACCTCAGTTCAATCCGAAAGTTTCAGTACTAGAAGATAAAGATCCAAAAGAGCTGACATTGGACAATTTGCACAGCACCTTGGTTGCATATGAAATGAGGAATGATGATAATGAGGCTGTGGAAAAGGGGAAGTCTAAAGAGGTGGCATTTAAGGCCATGAAGAAGCCCACCATTGAAGATTCTAATGAAGAAGAAGAGACAGATGAGGTGATGTTATTCCTTTATTCAAATCTACAAAGAGGGAGAGGAAAGTTTAAAGGTAAACTTCCACTAGCATGCTTTAGATGTGGAAAGGTTGGTCATCTTGCGGCAAGATGCCCCAAGAAGTTTCAAGATGATGATGATGATGACGTTGAAATTCCCAAAAAGAAGACTTCAGCTTTTGTGAAAGGGAAGAAACAATTCAGGAGAAATTTCTTCAAGAAAAAGAATCTTCTTTCACAAGAATTTTAAAGTTCAGATGAGTGTGAGGATGAAGAAGTTTAGGAAATAGAAAATTGCAGAGATCGTGGGGTAAATGCCTTGGTGGCGATTGTTGGTAGTTCTCAGAAGGGAGAAGAAGCTGATGCTAAAGAAGAAGAGGAAATTGAAGGGTGAATTGATATGGAAGCCGAATTGGAAGTAGCTCTTGAGGAGATAGATGTTTGGAGAGCCAAAACAAAGAAAGCCAATAAAGTGGTTCGTGATGCCAAACTCTATATGCAACAACAGGATGAAGAAAAGTCTGAGCTGTTAGAAGAAATTGAAAGACTAAAATCCTCAACACGAGAGAGCTCAGAAAATATTGTCGAGTATAAGCTTAAAATTGAGGAACAAAAGAAGGAAATTGATTGTTTGACTAACACAGGAAAGGAGCAGGTTAGATGTATCAAAGAGCTTGAAGAAGAAGTGGTCAGTCTGCGACAAAAACTTAAGGATCAAGATAAACTATTGACCCCCAATGTGATATCCGAAAGGCAGGCCATTCAGAAGATAGAGAAGATGAAAGCGGAGCCTAGCAGTTTAGTAGGGAAGAAGCATAAATTGAGCTCAGATGTTAAGGTCATTTCTGGGCTTAGTCAAGAACAAAAATTTGCGACAATTGCAGTCAGACCGCAAGCACTCATCCTGAAAGTGAAGGTTGATTTGGGAACAAAACCGAATCAGAATATTCAGAGATCCCAAAGGGGAAATCATAGTGCCGAAATATCACGAGGGAATGCATCCTATATCAGGTGTTATTGTTGTGGGAAAATGGGACATTCACAGTATGTGTGTTCCATAGCAAAGAGATACAGAAGGGAACATGAACAGAGATGGCAGCCAAACAGAGAACGGTTTTCCAGAACACATTTTGAAGGAAACTGTTTTTGGTGCGGAGGATTTGGACACATGGCTAGGTATTGCACTTCAACCATTCATAGAAATGTGTCAAAGCATAATCAAAATGTTCTCAAGCAGCAGATCAATAAACCAACAAGTGAGTTAAAAGTTCAGAACAGATTTGCAGCACTTCAATATGAGGGTGGTCCATCATACTCTGAGAAAGAACAGAAGCCTCAATCCATGCCGAGTGTGAAAGAAAAAGTATGGACCAAGAAGAAGAAAAATGAGAAGACTGTGGTGGCTGAGATTGCCCTTAAAACATCAGATCGATCTGGTGTTTGGATCCTTGATAGTGGTTGCACATCCCACATGACGGGTAATAAGGATCTTGTTACAGGCATCAAATATGAAAAAGAAGGAGTTTTCAAATTTGGAAATGATGAAGGCCTGAAGATTGTTGGCTCAGGGAAAGCCATGTTTGGGGGCGAAGAGATGAGACGTGTTGATGTCTTGGTAGTAGAGGGTCTCAGTGATAACCTACTCAGTGTCAGTCAACTATGTGACTCTGGGCACTCTATCCAATTTACCAAGAAGATGTGTGTTGTGAAAGGAAAATATGGAGAAACTATTCTGAAGGGAAAAAGGTCAAAGGGAAATCTCTATCTTGTAGGTGGGGAAGAAGAAACTTGTCTTTTATCTAGAGTGGAAGAAAATCAGCTGTGGCATAAGCGACTTGGTCATCTATGTCAACCATCTATGGAGGATCTCGTTAAATGTGATGCTGCTAGAGACCTTCCCAAACTATCACATGATATCACTCATACGTGTGATGCTTGTCAACAAGGGAAAATCATCAGAAAGGCATACAGGCCAAAGGAACAGAATTCAACTAGAGTGCTCGAATTGGTGCATGCTGATGTATGTGGACCTATCTCACCACGAGCTATAAATGGGAAAAGGTACTATGTTCATTTCATTGATGACTATAGCATAATGGCCTGGGTATTCATCATAACCCACAAGACAGAGGTGTTCAGTTGCATAAAGAAGTACAGGAGGGAATCAGAAAATATGCTTGGGCAGAAAATTCTGAAGTTTCGTACTGATAATGGTACGGAATTTACAAACAGTCAGGTTGAAAACTATCTCGAGAAACATGGGATAAGGCATCAAGTTTCATCAGTAAGAACTCCTCAACAGAATGAATTAGTTGAAAGGAGAAATCGGATCATCAACAACATGGCCAGAACAATGCTTATTGATAAGGACCTGCCGGAGAAATTTTGGAAGGAAGCAGTTTTGAAATCGGTCTATGTTTCAATCAGGTCCCTGTTATGTCTGAAGCAAGGGAAGACTCCGTATGAACTGTGGTACGGAAAGAATCCAACGTTTAAGTACTTTCAAATATTTGGAAGTAAGTGTTTCATTCTCAACAAAGAACATCATAGGAAGTTTGAGGCACGAGGAGATGAAGGGATATTCCTTGGCTATTCCAGGAAAAGTAAAGCGTATAAATGTTTCAACAAAAGGCTGGGAAAAATCATTGAAATCAATGATGTCACTATAGTTGAAAATGAGAAGAATACTCAACGATCCAGAGAACAGTTCCTGGATGAAAGTGATGATGAGGTAAGCAACCCAGGGGGAGAAGAAGTGGCAGAATCTGACTCAGAAGAAGATACTGATGATGAAGAGGAAAGTGTCAAGTCGGTGTCTTTGAGAAAGCCAAAGAGTCGAGATGAAATTGATAGGCAGAATATCATTGGTGATCAAACAGCTCCTGTTCAGACTCGAAGGATGAAATCATCACAGCAAGCATCGTTTTTGTCTCAAGTGGAGCTGAAATGTTTTTCTGATGCAGCTGAAGATGAAAACTGGGTTCAGCCCATGAACGAAGAGCTTGATCAGATTGAGAAGAACCAGACATGGGAGATTGTTTCGAGGCCAGCAGACAAGAATGTCATCGTGACTAAATGGGTCTATCCCAATAAGATGAATGAAGATGGCATAGTGATTCATAACAAAGCATGACTAGTGTGCAAGGGATACTCCTAGATAGAGGGAATAGATGTTGATGAGACATTTGCACCGGTTGCAAGGATAGAGACAATCAGATTATTTTTGTCCATAGCAGTGCAAAGAAAGTTCAAAGTGTTCCAGATGGATGTCAAATCCTCATTCTTGAATGGGGTTCTGGAAGAAGAGGTGTATATTGAGCAGCCAGATGGTTTTCTCATTCATGAGGATGAGAACAAAGTTTTCAGGCTGAAAAAGGCATTGTATGGGCTGAAACAAGCACCAAGGGCATGGTATTAAAGGCTTGATCAGTACTTGAAGAAGCTTGGTTTCCAGCGTGGAGGAGTTGACTACAACCTCTATTTGAGCAATGACAGTAATAAAAGGATGATGGTACTAGTGTATGTCGATGACATAATTTTTGGCGGATCAGATGAAGCTCAGTGTAGACAGTTTTCCGAATTCATGAAAAATGAGTTTGAAATGTCAATGATTAGAGAGCTAACGTTTTTCCTTGGTCTACAGGTGACACAAGGACGGAATGGAACTTTCATTTCTCAATAAAAATATTCCAAGGAGGTTCTAAGAAGGTTTGGAATGGATAATTCCAAGGAAATGAAGACTCCGGTTGCCACCTGGATGAAATTATCAAAAGATGAGGATGACAAGGCAGTTAATATCACAGAATACAGGCAAATCATTGGAAGTCTATTGTACTTAACCGCAACAAGGCCTGATATTGTTTTCGCCACATGCCAAGCAACGAGATATCATAGAAATCCCAAGGAAAGTCACATGCTTGCAGTGAAAAGAATACTTCGGTATATCAAGGGAACAATGGACTTCGGGCTGACATATAACGACACGTCTTAGATAGAATTATTGGGATATACTGATGCAGACTGGGCCGGTTCAGCAGATGACAAGAAATCAACATCTGGAGGTGCATTTTATCTTGGCGGACTATGTATTGCTTGGTTGAGAAAGAAGCAGGATTGCATTTCATTAAGCACCACAGAAGCTGAGTATATTGAGGCCACTCAAGCATGCACACAGTTATTGTGGATGAAGCAACAGCTTGAAGATATGGGAGTTGAAGTGAAGTCTCCGATCGGAATCCAGTGTGACAACTCAAGTGCTATTAATCTTATCAAAAATCATGTCCATCATTCCAGGACAAAGCACATTGAGATCAAGTATCATTTCATCAAGGAGAAGGTTGAGCAGGGCATCGTGAAGTTGGAGTATGTGCCTACAGAGCTACAGGTTGCAGACATTCTGACAAAGGCCTTACCCAAGGAAGCTTTTGAGAGGCATCAACTAGCTCTGGGAGTTCAGTCGATTCCCCGTACTTGAAATAGTGTGGATGTGGGACCCTCCCCCTCTCCCCGAGGTATGATGTGTTTTTCCCTAATGTGATGATATTTGTTCTCTACTATGTTACAGACTACAAAGGAGTGACCTTTGGGTTCGTTTACAATGGGGGAGAAAAGTGTTAGTAAAAGGGGGAGAAAATAGTGATTGTTCAAGGGGAAGACAATGTGGAGATTTGATAAATCCTGAATGATATGGGGAGAAGATGATAGGTGGAGCAGCCAGATAGGGGGAGTTGACGCTAGTTGAACGTGCTTAGCCAGAGCTTAGCTTGGACAACACTGGAAGTATGGATAAAGAGGTGTTGAAGCTGTGAGAAGAAAGGGGGAGCGTATTAAATCTGGCGATGCTAGAAGTGATCGATCAAGGAATAGATATCACGACAACTGAGGATCGTGATAAAAGCAGAAGAGTGGTGTTGGAATGTGGTAAGACTATTTCCAAACCGAACATTGGTCTTCCAACAAATCCATCAACAATTGGTATCAGTTTAGTACAAATTGGTATCGGTTTGGTGTCAACAGTGGATGTCAGAGATAAAGTGATTCATTGATGAACTTTTCATTTACTCTTGTTTCTCACGCCGAGCATTGCTCATGTGGGCTTAGAGTATGTGTTGAGTAAATCCTTGATCGCTATCAGAATCGCAATGAGGCGAATAGAGGCTGAAGAATCAACGACGTATCTTTGTTTTGGGAGAGTTGTCAACAAACCCAAAGGGGGAGATTGTTGGGAAAAAATCCCTCAAGGTATCATTCAAGCATTTTTGAGGTGATTGTGTTTGTTGACAAAGTAGACATCTGAGTAGTGATTGTTGACAAAGCAAAATAATGACATACAAATTTGTTGACAAAGAAGATTTCATGGTGGAATGTCGAGTTCAAGAGTTGAGTTCAATGATCCATGTTTGATTCAAGAACGTCGATAAAAGTAATGGATGATCTGGAGGCGGTACAAAAGAACAGATACAAGGTGGCGCCGTTTTCCAGTGTTTGCCAAATTTTTGGACCTGAAAATCGGCCAATGAAGAAAAGTGTTTTTGGCAAAGGGACTTGCGCTCCGTGGACTTGGAGTATAGGAAACATGCGCGCCATATGTTTTTCAAGATCAGAAGATCAAAATATGGTTAAGGAAATAGGTTCTCCCAAGTTTGGGAGATGGTCGCGCAAGTGTCTAAAAGGAGAGAAGACTTGCACGCCGAGATTGGGTCGCGTAGGTGACTTGTGCGTCGTCGCGCAGGGTGGTCAGATTGCCTATAAATACTGGACCACCCCACCTCATTTTTCACCGGAGTTCAACTCAGAGCTCCCGTCGCGCAGGTGTGGTGGTCGCGCAAGTGTTGTGTGTGGTCGCGCAGGTGGGACGTGCGCGCTAGTGGTTGAAGTTGTGCGCCGGTGTTAGAAGTTGCGCGCCGGTTTGCAGTTGCGCGCCAATAGTGGTTTGGGCGTAAAAGGAAGAGAGTCGCGCAAGTTTGGAGTTGAGTAAGCCTGTGTCGCGCAAGTGTCAGAGGAGGACTTGCGCACCCATTGTGACTTGCGCGCCGATACTTGCACGCCGAGGTAGACTTGCGCGCCAAGTAAGGTTTGTTCCAGCAGTATTTTTCGGGCTGCGTGGAAGCTGGAAGTTTTCCCGATACCTTCGGTGCAAAGAGATATTCATCTTCGGGTGAAAGTTGTACTTCAATAGAGCATCTACACACAGAGGAAGATGCATTCATTCATGCAAATGAAGAGACCTACAAGTCTATAAACTGTGAGTGGATTCCTTCCAAGAGCAGTGAGCTTAGGAAGAGAAAGAAGGTGATCCTCTCCACCGGCAGTGAGCCAGAGAGAGAGAAACAGGGAGTGACCCTTAGGAAAGCAGTGAGCTGACCCTAAACATTGTAAAGGTAGTGAGCCTGGGCATAGAAGTGATCTATCCCGAACCTTGTAATCCACAGCTAGTGAAGATTAGTGGAATTTGGTATGACCGGCAACCTGTCGGCATATGCTCCTTGGACGTAGCCCTTAGCAGTGAACCAAGTAAAATTGCTGTGTCTTGCGCTTGCTTTACTTTCTGTTTATATTGTGTAGCAGGAAAGAGAGAGAAGAGTGTTTTGATTAACAGAAAAACAAGATCAGAACGGGCATTAATTTTTAATTATTCATACCTTGATTCACCCCCCCTCTCAGGGTATTCATCCTAGTGGACCTAACACTATTAGTTTAATAAAAACTATATTCTCGATTTTTCACTAGATAAACAATTTCTGCATCACTATTGTGTCATAATTAATGATAATTATTTAATCCCTAAAAATTATAAATAAATTCATATGATGTAGATAATATTATTATATTTCTGGAGACTATTCATTTTCTAAGTTTCATGAATTTTATCACTAAATTAAAATTATTATACTTATAAGATTTAAGAGAGTGATATGTTGTCACTTTCTTTGGTTTTAATAATAATTAAATTATTTTCATGGAAAAAAGTCTATTAAATGAATCTAATCCGACCCTTAGGTGATATGGGTCATCTTTTAGTCATACAATAGGATTTTTTCAGGTGTTAGGGTAATTTTATAATCTTATATTTACCCTTAATTACCCGATTTAGCTTTAACTATGGTAAATAAAATTTACCGTAGTTACTATTCATAATGCCCAAAAATAAAAAGTATCCTATTAACATAATGTGAGCCCACTGATTCCGAATATGGAATCCATTTTTCAAAATTCAAAACATATAAGTTGCAGTAATTAATTTAAAATAAATCCCGTTGTTAAGAAAACAATTTTTAGAAGTTAAAACATTGCCAAAGATTGAAATGTTTTTACCTATGAATTCAATGTGAAATTAATTATAATGACATACATTATATTAAATGGTAAAAATATATTCTATTTATACTTTAAAACCTTTCAATACTATAATTTAACCACATAAGTTTTTATGATGAAAAAATTTGTTTTTAATTAAAATATAGCGTGTTTTTTACTATTCATTAAAATATGAAAGTTATCAGAATAATATGAAAAATTTATCCAAGGTAAAATTTTATATCCTGATTGCAAATAATAATTTTATTTTGTAAAATTTAACTTATAAACATTTCAAAAACTAGATTTAAAGTGGGTGCGCCATCAAAAGGTGGCAAAACTGCATTTTTTAAAAGTACTTATTTTACCCAAAAAAATTATTTTGTTTTTTACCATATTCTAGAAAATTTGTAAGATGAATAATAATGTTATAAAATTAAAAATGTAGGTAATAATATTCATAACGGGTAGTCCATAATAATATATCGTTGTTTAGTGAAACCCGGTATTGCGTATGACGCAAGCAATCGAGGAAGGTCGTGATTGCATGTAATGCAAGCCAAGTCCATATTGTGTGCTATGAAAGATTACTTTGGTGTTGCGTATAACATAAGACATAAAAAAATATTTCTCATAAAATCTCAGGGTGTTACATTTAATATGTCTTAAAAATTATGTGATTTTAATAAATTTAATTATATTCATTAATAAAATCAATTCCTTTTATTGAATCGAAATTCATAAAAAGGGATATTTTAAATACTCTTTAATAATTATCTACATAATATAAATTGAATGATCATTATAATTAAAAAATATACCATTATCAGATATTTAACCTCCATTTACATTATATAGGTGATGAAAATGTGAGCAAGGATGAAGGACCAGAACTGTCATACCAAAGTTAGCACCGAACAAATAGGACAATTAACACGTAAATATTAATTTTATGAAATAATAATTAATAAAAGGATAATTGTAATTTATAAATTAATGTGATAAATTAAAAACAATATAAATATGGATATTATATATATTATTAATAATAAAAAATTGATCATATATGTTGTTAGAGTGCACCCACCCTAGTAGGAATTCATGGTAAGGTGTTTTGTTGACTTAATTTTCATTTGATTGGATCGTAATTCTCATATCTTGACTATGTTTTATAATTTTTTTATATTATTTCAGTTATCTATTTAATATATAATTTTATCTTTATATTTATATAAATAACATTTCCATGTCAAAATATTCTTATTTGATAGAATTCATTTTTCATAAAATATGAAATTATTAAGAATAATTATCATCATCTCTATTGTATATTTACTTTAAATTCATATACACCTTCTTCCAAAAAAAGGTTTTCATTAGTTATTTTAAAGGATAGTTTTTTATTTCTTTCTAAACCCTTTATACTTCACTATATTTCTTTTCAATAATAGATTTTATAATTCTTTTATTGATGTGGGTTTTCATTAAAAAGATTTAAAATGATTAAAAATGTATTTCATCCCACATTCAAATATTTTTATCTTCCACTCAAAATTCCTAATAAATTTACTCTATTTGTGTTCAAGATTAAATTTTTAGAAATTATTTTTAAAATGATGTTTTAAGAGGTCTTTATTTCACCTTTTAAAAAATTATTTTGAAAGTTATATGTAAATTGTTTTACAACAACACTATAAATGAATTAAAAAAATTATTTTTATGGTTTCACTTCCATTTTAATTTCTATCTTGAAAGTTTATATATATAATAGAGACATTCTTCATGAAAAAACTAGTAAATTATATAATGATATACTTCCTTTGGGATATTTTTTTATCATCTGATCTAATTATTGATTTCATTTTATGCGATATCGTTTAAAAATGACACATATCCCACTTTAATTCCTTTTTTTGTGATGAGGTGCATGGTTGATTCTTATATCACATAAATGTATGGATTATCTATTTTTGATGTTATCTCCTAGAATTATATGGTACTATAATTTATTGGGAAAATATTTATATCTCATGTAATAACAATGTTATAAGTGGTCATGATTACAGTTAGCTATGTTCAAAACCATATGCATGCACATGATTGTCATCTGTTATGTTCCCCACATGGTGTTTGGACATGATTAGGGTTAAATATTGTAACCCCCATAATTTGATTAGAATTATGACTTTTAATTTCTTGGTGTCTTTTGTTGTACGCTTCACCAAGATTAGATTGCACTATACGCAACACTATATTAGCTTTCAGTATACACAACAATATTCTTGGCTTGTGATGCACACAATTTCAAGTTATTTTGAATAAAATTCATTTTACACAACACCAAGTATAGATTTTAATCAATGTATAACTGAAATATATTTTGAGTATGTTATACGCAACACCAAAGGAAGTGTTCCCTACACACGACCCTGATTTGACTTGCATTACACACAATAGCGACCTTCCTCAATAGCGTGTGTTGTACGAAATACCGAGATTCACTAAACAATGATATATTGTTATAATATTATTATGAAATAGACGTTATGAATAGTATTAACTAAATTTAGAATTTTATTATATAATAATTAATCTTACACATATTCTATAACATGGTATGAGAATAAAATAAATTTTTTGGGTAAAATAAGTATTTTTCAAAAAATGCAGTTTTGTCTTCTTTTGATGACACACCCATTATAAATATAATTTTTAGTGGTTTATAAATTAAATTTTACAAAATAAAATTCTTATTTTGAATCAGTATATAAAAATTTATGTTTGATAATGTTTTTTTATTTTTCTGATAATGTTCATATAATGATTAATAGTAAAAACACACTAATGTTTATTTGAAAACAACTTTTTCATTAAGATAATTTATATAGTTAAATTATAATTTTGAGTGGTTTTAAAGTATAAATAGAATATATTTTTACCATTTAATATAATGTATGTTATTATCATTAATTTTACATTGAATTCATAGGTAAAAACATTTCAATTTTTTTCAATGTTTTAAATAAAAACCCTTTTTTTCGACAACGAGATTAATTTTAAATTAATTACTGCATATTCTGTGTCTTGAATTTGGGAAAATGGATTTCATATTTGGAATCATTAGGTCCAAATTATTTTAATAGGCTAATTTTTATTATTGGGCATTATGAATAGTAACTACGATAAATTTTATTTACCACAGTTAATGGTAAATTAGGTAATTAAGGGTAAACATAATATTTTAAAATTACTCTAACACATGTATTACTATAATTTGATGATTATATTTCATCATAAAATATACTTGGGTTGATATTATATTTATTAGAATCCACTTGTATGTGATTAAAACCTTTAATTTATTTTATTTAAATGAAAGTGAAATATGTCTCACCCAAACTTTAATAATTACATTATTTTTAATATAAGGTTATACAGAATATAAATTCTGTTATAAATTCTCATTTAAAATCTAAAATGTTTTTATTTATCATGGTAATTTATTTTTAATTTTTAAGAAATATATAATTACCTAAATAGTTTATACATTAATGATGCAGAAATTATTTATTTTGTAAAAAATCAATAATATAGTTTTTATTAAACTAATAATACCCATTAAAGGTCCAACAACCTACTTGAAACTTATTTTTTGGGTACAGTTAATCCATAATCATCCAATGGTCGAATATTTGACCATTTTAAGTCTTATAAATGTGATTATGACACTTATAATATTTTATTTTAAATGATGTCAAAGTTGTCACCTTCGTAATTTAATAAATATAACAATTTACATGTTGTGATTTTTAGATGATATATTCGAGTAAAATCATTATTATGGAAGATATTAGATTTATATGGATCATAGTATTTTATTTTTAATTTTTATGGTACAAATAAGTATGTAAAATAATTTTACAAAAATTTTGTAGTAATTATTTTATTAAAAAAAATATCAAATAAATTGTTTTAAAAATATTAAAATAGATGTTGTATGAAACAATCAATGTGCTACATGAATTTTTTTGATGGATATAAGATGTTAGGAATCTATTAATTATTTTTTTTTTGAATATATCCTGGGTGTGGATTTTATTTAAATTCAAACAAATGAATGTTTTCAAAATTGACACTTTTGTTATTTTATAAAATGAACATATTATTAAATTGTTTAAAAATCACAAAGATATTTAAAAATTATAAATTGAAATTTATATGGTCGGAAATGTCATAAAGTCTCCAATTATGGACAATTAACAAAAAATAATTAACTATTTATATCAATTTAAAATTTAGAATATTATTACCTCAAATAAAATTAAATAGATTAAATAAGGGTAAATCAAGTTTATAAGGATTAAAATAAACTACCTAAGTGTATAAATATTATTGGTTGATGTTATTAAAACTCTATCTCATATATTATTAGTATTTGAGTCTTTTTTTGTATGTTTGTAAGTGGAGTTTTAGTTTATTATAAATTAATATTTTAGAGGTTTCCAAAAGTGCCCCTCTCCTCTCTTATAAAAGGGAACCTACTCCCTCTCCTCCTCACACCACATTGAGCCTTAAGTCTTGGCCAGAACATACCCATTTATATTCTACCATTACCTAGAAACATACTAGAGGTCATGGTCTTCTTAAAAGACAATCTTTAGTTCCCTAAGAGAAGGTTTAGACAAGGCGCGTCGAAGAAGAGGTAATATCCTTTACCGATTCGTTCAAATTATTTTCATCTTCTAAATCCTATTATTTTATTGTTTCATAATAAAGTAATAACATCAGTATCACTCATATACGGATAAGTAATTATAAATATGAACCTTCCCTATTTCACCTTCTATCCATCCTACAGAAAACGAAATCATTGCGCGTTTGTACGTACGGAATACCATCTCCACGTCGTGGTGTTATCTATTTTTTCACCACCACCTTACATGGATGGGTATAATGGGGTAAATAATAACTATATATGGTTATTATAACATGATACTAATATTTACATATTATATAATCCTCTCTTATTCCATTCAATAATTATGGGATCGATATCATCGCTCATGCGTATGTACAGATTACAGTCTCCACGACGAGATGAGATTCATTCTCCAAGTTAACCATTAAAGAATGATTATAAAGTATATATAATAAATAATCATGAAATATATGAAATATTAATGATATTGTATTTATGTATATGTTATTTATTTACTTCCATTCAATTCAATAAGGATATGAAAACATCGTTCATGTGTACGTACGGTCTACCGTCTCCATGAACGGTTTATTTCCTTCCATTTATCGATCATTTATATATATTTATATTCTGAATATATATTATATATAAATAATATTTTACATTCTGGAAGTAAGTAATCATGATCTATGTAATCATATGAATAATTACAAGTCAAAACACGGATGATAAATGAAACGATTTTACACAAAACGTTGCTTTAACATGGAATTGACAAATGAACGGGTAATACAAAGTCATAAGTGAATAATATATGATATAATAAATAATATTATACTTAGGTTACAAGTTAATAATATGTTTAAACCCACTATATAGGAGTCTTGAACACAAACGGAAGAAATTGGACATAAGGTAATGGATTATTTTGTCTCACTTTTATTTCTGTGAGACATATGCCTTAATCACCATCTATTTCTTTTGTATGGTGTTTATGATTCCCAAGAATGTTTTATGATTTTCATTATGAAGTATATGATATTTACATATGGATATAATTTTATTTAATTTATGACGTGTATGATTCCACCGATCATAAAAGGTAAGGGATAAATTTTCAATCTTATTTTTATCTGGGATTTCTTATACGTAAGTATTTACTGGGGTTATATTTTTCAACCATCTCCATAAAAATGTTTTTAATAAAGTGTTTAATATTATTCCATGTTTTTTTAAAGTCATGATTGCCCATATTTGACTTTTACATTGTTTTATGGAAGGAATTTGTTTTTTACCATACGAGGATCTTTTTGACTTTTCCAGCAAAAGTAGAAGGAGAATGTTTTTTAACTTATACGGCATGAACGGAATTTTACAGCTTTATAATGCCTAATTTTCATGAATCTTCCTCTAAAATATTTCATGATTATATTCAAAAAAATACTTTTCATTTAATAGCCGATGACATTTTTTCAAAAGAAAATTATTTTGAATAAGAAAGGATATTTTCTTCAATAATTCATTTCAAGTGTTTTTTCAAAACTATTTTCTATCTAAGATGATATTATTCAGTGTGATTATGTTTTTAAGTATAATGTATCTATTATTTACATGGTTTTATTTTTCTTATGATGAAATTATATCCATTTGTTTTATATGGATTACGTTATGATGGATGATGTTTATGAAACCCATCTTATTCTTTGGGTTACGACGAATGATTATTTTGTGGAACACGAAAGAATGGTTTCATTATGAGATGGGTGAGACATATATCTCCCTCCAATGCATTGGGTAATGGTTTATATCTCATGAGATTGACATTGATGGAATGACAAGTGAATTCGGTTCTGTAATACAGGGCTAGAACGCCAAGTAAACCTGGTCCAGTAATGGAATTTTTCCACTATGATGGTCTTGGAATCAATGCCTTGGATACTATGGAAATAATAACATGTGCTTAATGGATTCCACAATTACATGTTTTATTCCCATGCTATTTTATCATGGTTAGTGTTCCTTTATTATCTATTCCTTATGTACTGCCAAGATTTATTTCATTGCTCAAGATTTTGATTTTTTATGTTCAAGTTTTTACGTTCAAATGTTTATGGATTACTTTTAAATTCTCCATGTTTACCCTTAATGAGCATTTGAGATTACCATTTTTATGTTTTCTTTTTTCACAGGATATAAAGAAAGGTTTTAGGTAAGAAAAAAGGGGATGATATTTATGAGAGATTTTGAAGATATTTCAACATGATTAGAAGTCTATGTTCCATGTTTCCTAAGAAAATAAACTAATACGGTAATTGGGCGTTTGTTTGTGTCATGTATTAAGTATTCCTCAGAAGTAAATTAATTTCCATGTACGTCAAGATTTCAGTCTCTACAATTGGAATCAGATCAAAGGATTAGTCAACCTTTGGAAACTAGGATGCAAAAACTTTAGTGAGATCCCTGGAGATATTTCTAAGGTTTATCTTGGGATGTCCCTAATGATATGTATAGGTATGGGTTACAGTCCTAGAATTATGATAAAGATCATGAATAACCTAGGATTAAACCTATGATGTTAGATATTGAAAGTAATCCCCTTGATTATTTTTCTTTCCTAATATGATTTTTCCTCTCACACTATTCTTTTGGGTTTTAGAAAATGGCTAGAAACAGGAAGATTCACGATAATGGAAGATATGATAGATAATGGAATGATATTCTTCATGAGAAAGCAAATTAAACGAGATTTGGAAGTCCCAATATCGTTATTATTCCTAATCAGCAATCTCTTAATATGATCAATAATCTCATCTTTGGTAAGTTTTTGGACTACGCTAATAAGAGAAATATGGAGTTTCATGATCATCATAGAGGAAAGAAAGTTCAATTTCCATCATGTAAAAGATGTGGTAAGAGGCATCAGGGAGAATGTTTCAAAAGAAATGGAAGATTCTTTGGTTTTGGAACAGAAGGACACAAAGTGAGTAATTGCAAAGGAAAAGGTTTAGTTAACACCATGGAAAAGGATAATGGTATTTCTAAGATATCAACAACGGTTGAATGTTTTAAATGAGGAATATATGGGCATTATGCAAACCAATTCCCTAAGGGAAAATCTCATGAATAGAATCATCATGGTCGTATGGGTAGTATTTATGTTGATGATGATGAAGAGACTACAAATGATATATGGGATGAAAGAAGTGCCGAGGAATAAAATGATGAATCTCGGTCAATGGTTTACGAAGGTAGTGGAATGATTTTTTTATCAAGATTTATATTTTATAGGTAATTTAATGGTACTATGGAATAAAGAAACATCTAAGTATTGTTACACAATTGTTTTCCATAAAGTATTTGAATGTATATGGTAAATGGTACTAGTAACCATGGAAGGTCATTTAGATATTTTTGGAAAGAAGATGATATGCTCATAATGAATGGATAAGGAGAAAATAATATGTTTGATAGTATTAATGAGATCAAGATTGATATAAGGACAAAGTGACATCAGGGTTTGAGTAAATAGAATTTTTTGGGTTTTTGTATGTGGAAATAGTTAACTTTTGACAGCATTTATGTTTTTCACTAAGGTTCAATGGGTATTCATTTTTCAAAAGAATAAATGATTATGGTATTAAGATGTTTGGAATGTGACCAACAACAAGATATATCTTATGATATATAGGGGATAAATTATGGTAATCACATTCTTAGTAGATGACCACTCTAGTTATATTTTTCTTTATATTATGAGATTGGACAGAAGTATTTTGGATAAGCCTAAAGATTGGAATGGATTATGTTTGAAATCAGATATCATTGTTTAAGGCTAGAAATTTTTGATATTATTTATGAAATGTTAAAATTGTATAGATTTAGAAAAAGGACAACCCGTAGGACGGGTGACAACCCGTAGGACGGGTGACAACCTGTTGCGTCGGACAAGGATGTGGGAATAGAACCCACAACTGAAGTGTGCCAGGCCTTTATCGCCTATCACTGGCCTATAGGAAGTCCATGTTTAGTAGAAATTAGTTTTATTTTATTAAGCGGTATGATAGATGGATTCTAAGTCCATTTTTGGAATTATATACGATTAACCTCATCATAGATGGAATTATGTATATTTGATAACTTTCGATAACCTTTTATTTGAGACAGATGGAATGACCCATCATTATAACACATGATCTGCTAATACTTCATGAATGTCCAATTTAGCTTCATTTCATTAAGATATGAAGTGAAAATTGTTCATGGAACGAACAACGACGAGATTATACCAAAATCAAGTAAGTATTTCTTCTAATTCAAAATTTTCAACTTTAGGGAAATGATATTGAAAACCAACAATGTTGTCCTAGTGCCCTCATATCTAATGAATAAGAAGGTACCTTAGATCATCAAAAATTTAGGGCTTTGGGATTGTTAGCTTTTTCATATCCATGTTCTCTACCACTCTTCGTTAGAACATGATGGTTATATTTCTCTTCCATATCCATATTTTCACCTATAATCTCTTTTGTGGAAACCCAGTGTTAAGTTACCTTGGGTGACTGTTATGTTTCTTACTTCCCTTTTTAAAATTAAGTTTCAGTATTTCTTTTTTATGATGTGGGTTTCAATGAAATAAACTTTCAAGTAGAAAACCATTTATAACCCCGACGAATTTCGAGGGAGAAATTCATTTTAAGGGGGGTAGAATGTAACACCCATAGATTTTATGAGAATTATTATTTTTAATTTCTTTGATGTCTTTTTTTGTATGCTTCACCAAGATTATCTTGCGTTATATGCACCACCGTATTAGCTTGCAGTATACGCAACACTATTCTTGCCTTGTGATGCACAAAATTTCAAGTTCTTTCGAATAAAATTCATTTTTCACAACACCAAGTATAGATTTTGATCAATGTATAACTGAACTATATTTTTAGTATGTTATACGCAACACGAAAGGAAGCTTTCCCTATATTCAACCATGTCTTGTCTTGTATTACACGTAAGAGCAACCTTCCTCAATATCTTGTGTTGTACACAATGTCGAGTTTCACTAAACAACGATATATTGTTATAAAATTTTTATGAACGAGCCATTATGAATATTATTACCTAAATTTTGAATTTTATTACATAATAATTCATCTTAAACATATTCTAGAACATGGTATGAGAACAAAATATTTTTTTTGGGTAAAATAAGTATTTTTTAAAAAATACAGTTTAGTCTTATTTTGATGGCGCACCCATAATAAATATAATTTTTATAAGTTTATAATTTCAATTGTACAAAATAAAATTCTTCTTTTGAATAAGTATATAAAAATTTACATATGATAAAGTTTTGTTATTTTTCTGATAACGTTCATATTTTGATGAATAGTAAAAACATGCAAAATTTTAATTTAAAAACATCTTTTTTCATTAAGATAATTTATATGGTTAAATTATAATATTGAATGGTCTTAAAGTATAAATATAATATATTTTTTCCATTTAATATAATTTATGTCATTATCATTAATTTTACATTGAATTCATAGGTAAAAACATTTTAATCTTTTGCAATGTTTTAAATAAAACCCCGTTTTTTTCAACAATGGGATTAATATTAAATTAATTATTGCATCATATGTGTCTTGAATTTTGTAAAATGGATTCCATATTTGTAATAATTAGGTATATATTATGTTAATAGGCCACTTTTTATTTTTGGGCATTATGAATAGTAACTACGGTAAATTTCATTTACCATAGTTAAAGGTAAATCTGGCAATTAAGGGTAAAAATAATATTATAAAATTACCGTTAAACTTGTATTAATAAAATTAGATGATTATATTTCATCCTAAAATATATTTGGGTCGAAATGATATTCATTATAACCCACTTTTATGTGATTAAGACCTTCAATTTATTTTATTTAAATGAAAGTGAAATATGTCTCACTCAATATTTAATAATTAAATTATTTTTAATATAATGTTATACATAAAATAAATTCGGTTATAAATACTCATTTGAAAGATAATATTTTTTCATTATGATGGTTATTTATTTGTAATTTTTAATAAATATATAATTACATTAATAGCTTATACATTAATGATGCAGAAATTATTTATTTGGTGAAAAATCAATAATTTAGTTTTTATTAAACTAATAATACCTATTAAAGGCCAAACAACCTGACCAAAACTTTTTGGTAGTGTACATGTAATCAATAATAATCCAATGGTCTAATATTTGACCATTTTGAGCCAAATAAATGTGATTATGACACTTATATTATTCTATTTTAAATGATGTCAAAGTTGTCACCTTCATAATTTAATAAATATAACAATTTAAATGTTGTCATTTTGAGATGATAAATTATATTAAAATTATTATTATGGACGATATTGAATTTTTATGGATATTATTATTTTATTTTTAATTTTTATGCAATAAATAAGTATGATAAATAATTATACAAAAATGTTGTAGTAATTATTTTATTAAGTGAAATATCAAATAAATGGTTTTAAAAATATTAAAATAAATGTTATATGAACAAATTAAGGTTCTCTGTGAATTTTTTAGACGCATATGACATGTTATAAATCTAATAAATATATTTTTTAGAATATATCATCTGTGTGGATTTTATATAAATTCAAATCAATGAATAGTGTCAAAATTGACACTATTGTTATTTTATAAAAATAACATATTATTAAATTGTTTAAAAATCAAAAAAAATATTTAAAAATTATAAATTGAAATTTATATTGTCTAAAATTTCATAAAGTATCCAATTATGGAAAATTCACAACACATAAGTAATAATTTATAACAATTTAAAATTTAGAATATTATTACCACAAATAAAATTAAATAGATTAAATAAGGATAAATCAAGTTGATAAGGTTTAAAATAAATTACCAACGTGTCTAAATCATCTTTGTTGATAATATAACCACCATATATCATCTAATATTTTGATTGGAGTAATTTTGGGAGGTTTCTAAGTGGGGTTTGTGTTTATTATAAATTAATATTTTAGAGGTTTCCAAAAGTGCCCCTCTACTCTCTTATAAAAGGGCATCTCCTCCCTCTCCTCCTCACACCACTTTGAGCATTAAATCTTGGAAAAACCTTACCATTTCTCTTCTCCACTTAACTAGAAACATAATAGAGGTCCTATTCTTCTTAAAAGACCAACTGTAGTGCCCTATGAGGAGGTTTAGAAGAGGCGCGTCGAAGAAGAGGTAATATCTTTTACCGATTCTTTCAAATTCATTTCTTCTTCTACTTCATCTTCTTTTGTTGTTTCATAATAAATTATTAACATCAGTATCAATAATATACTCATATGTTATTATAAATATTAACCAACTCTATTTCACCTTCTATCCATCCTATGGAAAACGAAATCACCACGCGTGCGTACTTACGGAATACCGTCTCCACACTGTGGTGTAATCTGTTTTTTTCCACCACCACCTTACGTGGATCGGTATAATGGTGTAAATAATAAGTATATATGGTTATTATAACATGATACAAATTCTGAGATATTATATCATCCACTCCAATTCCATTCAATAATTATGGGAATGATATCATCAACCGTGCATACGTACAGATTACCATCTCCATGACGCGATGAGATTCATTATCCAAGTTAACCATTAAAGAATGATTATAAAGTATATATAATAAATAATAATGAAATATATGACATATTAATGATATTGGATTTATATATATGATATTTACTTACTTCCATTCAATTTAATAAGGAAACGAAAACAACGTTCTTGTGTACATACGACCTACCGTCTCCATGAATGGTGTATTTCTTTCCATTAATCGATCTATTATATATATGTATATTATGAATATATATTATATATAAATCATGTTTTAAATTATGGATGTAATTAATCATGATCTATGTAATCATATGAATAATTACAAATCAGAACACAGATGATAAATGAAATGATTTTACCCAAAACGCTGCTTTAACATGGAATTCACAATTGAACGGGTAATATAAAGTCGTATGTGAATAATATATGATATCATAAATATTATTATAGTTATTTTACATGTCAATAATATATATAAACCCACTATATAAGAGTCTTGGACACATACAAAAGAAATTGGACATAAGGAAAGTGATTATTTTGTCTAACTTTTATTTCTCTTAGACTTATGCCTTAATCATCATCTATTTATTTTGTATGGTGTTTATGATTCCCATGAATGTTTTATGATTTTTATTCTGAAGGATATGATATTTATATATGAATATAATTTTATTTAATTTATTACATGTATGATTCCACAGATCATAAAAGGTAAGAGATAATTTTGAAATCTCATTTTTTTCTGGGACTGCTTGTATGTAAGTATTTACTGGGGTTATATTTTTCATCCATCTCCATAAAAATGTTTTTAATAAAGTGTTTAATATTCTTCCATGTATTTATAATGTCATGTTTACTCCTCTTTGAGTTTTAAATTGTTTTATAGAAGGAATCATTCTTTTGTTTACCATACAAGGAACTTTTTGACTTTTCTGGCAAAAGTATGAGTAGAATATTTTTTTTATCTTATACGACATGAACGGATTTCTACGGTTTCATAACGCCTAATTTTCATGAATCTTAATCTAAATTATTTTATGATTATTTTCAAAAAAATCATTTTCTTTTAACAATGAATTTCATTTTTTGAAAAGAAAATGATTTTGAAGAAGAAATGTTATTTTCTTCAAGAATTCATTTCAAGCATTTTGTCAAAATTATTTTCCATCTAAGATGACATTATTTAGTATGATTATGTTTCATGTATAATTTATCTATTATTTACATGTTTTGATTATTCTTATGATGAAATGATATCCATTTGTTTTAAATGGATTACTTTATGATGGATGATGTTTATGAAACCCATATTATTCTTTGGGTTATGACGAATGATTGTTTTGTGGCACATGAATGAATGATTTCATTATGAGATGGGTGCGACCTATATATCCCTCTAATGAATTGGGTAAAGATTTATATCTCATGAGACATACATGGATGGAATGGAAAGTGAATCTGGTTTAGTAATACAGGGCTGGAACGACAAGTAAACCTGGTTCAACAATGGAATTTGTCCACTATGATGATCTTTGAAGCAATTCCTTGGCTACTATGGAAATCATAACATGTAATTAATGGATGACACAAATAAAAGTTTTATTCCCATGATATTTTCTCATGGTTATTGTTTCTTTATGATCTATGCCTTATGTACTGCCAAGATTTATGTCATTGCTTGTCATTTTGATGTTTTATGTTCATGTTTTTATATTCAAATGTTTATGGATTGTTTTTAAGTTATCCATGTTTACCCTTACTATGAATTTGAGCTCACCCTTTTTATGTTTTAATTTCCCCCCGATATAAATAAAGGTTTTAGGTAAGAAAACAAAAGGAGAAGAAATTTATGGGAGATATTGAAGATCTTTCAACATGATTAGAAGTCTATGATCTATGTTTCCAAATACTAATACGGTCATTAGGCATCTGTTTGTGTCAGGTATTAAGTATTCCGCAAAAGTAATGTAATTTCCATGTACGTCAAGATTTGGGTCTCTACAAATATGTTCATATACTTGTTTATGGATATGATTTTATTTAAATACGTTCACAAAGTTATGTGTGGACATGATTATGGTTATCTATGTAAAAAACATTTTGTGTGGATATAATTATATTTATATATGTTTATAACCTTGTACAGGGTATGATTATAGGTATCCATGTTTAAAACATTATGATTTCCTATAGTTATGTTTATGCCAAATTTTTATGTTATTATCTATGGATTAGGATTATCAGTCCATGTTTCCAAATTCTAGTGACATGGTATATGATATGATTTCATGATGATCCTATTGAGGTTATATGTAATTATATCATGAATTATAGAAAACTCTTATTATTCCATGTTTTTTAATCAAGTATTTATCCCATGTTCATGTCTTTTTATATTATTCGGAGCTAAACCATTATAAATCATTAATATATTTTCCATTATAAATCATTTGAGAATAATTCATTTTCTGCTTCTTATTTCCACATATAATTACATAAAACAATATTATTAAGAGGAAGTAATGTGTGGAGAATTTTGCAGGGAATTCTGACTAAATAATATAAAATAATTCATTTATATATATAATATTTAAATATAGTAAACATCTTGTTTATAGGGTTGTGTGTTTTATATGTGAGATATACTTATAAAATTATTTAAATTATATAAAATATATGCATGTTATGAACAAGTCATATTCATTAGTATCAAGGGAGGGTTTAACTACTTTGGGGATTAGATTAATATGTATAATCCAGCCCAAATTAAAACATCCTTTGTTAAAAAAAGTATCATACGCCTAAATTACTGTTCTATAAAGTAATACATTTTAGGTTTGATTTTTTAAATTCATATGATTAATCGCTCTATTTTTCTTAAGATTATATTTTTTATTAATCATGTTAAGCCCTTTTGTTTTATTTAATGTGTAGAATAGTGTGTAAACGAGTTTAAATTGTGTGTGATGGAAAATATAGTGATAGTAAAAATTATAAACTAAATGGGATGGGGTAGATTAAAAAATCCACTTGGTGATGTTCACTGAACTTTACAATGCTATGAATAACAACACAAACCATGTCAGTCTCCCAAAAATGTAAAGGATATAAAAACTATCCACTAATTCATTCACTAGGAGACATATACCCTCCTTTAGTGGGTCATCCAATCCAAAAGTTTTCAAATAATGGATCAAAACAATAATAAATATATGTTTTATTCTCCAAAGCTCAAAGCATGAAAAGGTCATTTAGCTCTTTATCATTTGGAAGGTGAAGTTGAGAAATGTCAGAATATATTTAAGAATATGAGGTAGGAGGAAGAAATAATCTCCATGTAATGGGACATCTTTAATAATTTATTTTTTGATAAATATTTTCTATGTCCACATCAAACTAAAATAGAGAGAGAAATCATGGATTTGAAATAAAATGATGAGGAATCCATTGGTTTCTATGAAGAAAATTTCATGAGACTTTCAAGTTATGCCTCTAGTTTTATTATTGACCTTGAAATAAATATCATTCACTTATTTTTTGGCCTGAATCAGGTCATTTAATTTAATTATATATAATTAACTTTGGTAACTCTGAATAAATTACTCAATGTACACTTAAGGTTGAAATAGAAACTGTAGAATCTCATTATTCTCATGGGTTTGGTCATAATTAAAGGGAAATATGGTATCATGGAATTTTAAGTAATAATGATTTGAGATAAAATAAAATAAAACCTCATAAATTGCAAACATTTGTGAGAAATCACCTATGAGATTTTATAGTTGTGAGGGAATTTTTGAAATTTGGTAGGATTGACCATCAATTCCATGATTATCAAATGGATATATAGAGTTTGATAAATACAGTGAAGGGAAGAAATACTAATCTAATTCACCACCTAAAGTTAAAATATTTAATTTTAATGAATTTTGGTATAATTAAAATAAATTTCCAAATGCAAATACTAATAAAGAATGTGGACATCAGTAACCTCCATGATCGAGGGAATAATGAAGAGTCTATGCAGTCACTTACACTTATGTGAACAATAAGAATGAAGTTGTTAAAATAACACTTATTCTGAAAATATAGTTCTACAAATATCTTATTTGATTCTGGTTTTTTGTATTCTTTCATATCATTCATGTTTCTAAGACTTTTGATTCACCACCTCATTCATTGGATATTGAATTATCTTTGAAAGCACCTTGTGGTGTGATGATTTCATCCAAGGTATATTAATGTTCTATTATAGAGGTCTTATGAAAGATAATTATTTCCAATAGAGTTCTTTATACATTTATATAATTCAATGTTATATTAGGTATGTATTTTCTCTCCCAATATAGAGTTCATATCAATTTTTGGGTTGGGGACATCTCGTTTCATATCCCAAATCATCTCAAGATCAAATATGAATTCTTGATTGATAATGAACTCCCTTTTGGGAACAAATTCTAGAATATGAATTTTGATACCACAAAAATAGAGGTACTTGGATTAATTGGAAGTTTAGGAATTAAACACTAAAGGGATGTCAATTATTGGGGAATACATTGCTGAATTTGTCAAAGAACTATCATCTTTTCCCCTAGAACATGGAGTTTAGTTTCTAATTGAAGAAATTCCCAGTTTTATGATAGTATCAAAGATTCAATACTAAATGAATCCCAATGAATTAAATCAATTTAATAAACATATATAATAAAATATGGAAAACGGTTTTATTTTCACTATGCGGTGCATCAGTTATCTATCTCAAGAAGGATTGATCAATGGATTTTTTCATTGATTATCTTGAACATAATAAGATCAAAATAAAAAAATAAATTTACAACTTGTATTGAATAATTTTTATAAACATATAGGGGATAAATATTTCTAAAAGGTGGATCTAAAAATTTTATATCATCAATTAATGGTAAATAGAGAATATATACCCAAGAAAACATTACTTATAAGATGTTGACACTATGAATTCTTTGTGATTACATTCCAAATTAAAATTAAACCAAATAAATTCATGGATTTATTGAATAGAGTCTTTAGAGATTATCTTGAGGAATTTTTAGTAGTACATATTAATGATATCATAGAATATTCTAATAAAAATGAATAATAGGAACAAAACATAATGATTGTGATAAAGACATTACAGAATGAGGAATTAAATGTTATGTTCATAAATTATGAATTTTGCCTATAAAAAGTATCCTTTATGGCCCATGTAATCATGGGAATGGGTATATATATGGATCCATGAATGAAAACTATTATTGAAAAATTCCCCAAACTAAACACTATGGAAAAGATCCTTCTTTTTCCTATATTTGAAATTTACAATCAGTGTTTTGTGAAACTTTTATCACAATAATGAAATATTCTAACCATGTTACTATAAAAGGGAGTGAAATTCCACTGTGTTAGAGGTGGGTCACTAAACATGTACTTAAATCACCCTATAGTTGAAAAGGACTTGTGATGTATGATGATTCTTAAAATAGTGCTTGGGATGTATCCTTTTTGAAAATTAAAAGGTGATAGGTTATTCCTCACAAAAATTTAATACCCAAAATAAAACATTCCCATTAAATAGTCTAGATTTATTGGTACAATTTTTTTCATTAAATATATGTAGGCATTATATCTATGGTGAAATGTGTTATATATATACTGATAATATAACCATAATGTTTGTATTCATATAGAAGGTCTTCAAAATTCAACCCATAAGTTGGTTGGACTTGAAAAAAGAGTATTATTTCTCAATAAATTATCAAATTTTGAAGGAAAACAAGTTATTTTATTATCTAAGTGTAAAGTATCATGTTACCTTAACCTGGATTAGGATTGAAAGTTAGATAATCTTTATAGATATTCAAAGGATGGATATGGAAATATTAAAGGAAAGGATGAAGTCCTACCTTTCCCAAATGATGACTCAACCAGCCATCTATTTGATAATTAAGTAAGACCATAATGGTGATACATATCTACAAAAGGCGGTAAAAAATATTATATATTTTATCCTTGATAGAGATATAGTTATAAGACTGGAACCCATATATGTGTTCTATCCATACTAGAGAAGAAAAAGGAGCTTATGGATGATGCACATAGTTCATCCTTCTCAATTCACCTAGAAATCTCAAAGATGTATTGAGATATTAAGTTGTAATTATCATAGGACATCATGAATATGTTAATTTTAATGTATATATATTGACCCTTGGATAGTCAACAAGAAATTATAAATGTAGTAACTCTAATGGAATGATGAAACAAATACCTATAAGAATATGAGAATGAGAAATGATAACCATATATTTTATCATCAATCATCATAACAAATATAAAGGAAATAATTCTATATGGGTACTAATGTAAAAAATTATATATTCATTGTATTTTATTGTTATTCAAGAGGATTTATAACATGATCAACATAACATGTTATTTATAAATGAAGTTGTAAGGTTTCATTTAGTACCATTATAAATTATGTATGATTGATATCCAAGGTTCACATAATTGTTTTGGAAAATTATCTAACAAGAATTGGATAAAGATATGATCTTTAATAGGGTCGATCATCCTCAAATAATTTATCAATAGGAATGGAATTTTCAAACAGTGGAAGATATACTTGAATATTATGTAATATATTTTAAAGGATCTTGGGATCCATGTCTTCATGTGTTCAAGTTATGATATAATAATAGTTTCCAATATTTTATATAAATGGGACTAAATGTGGCCATATAAGGTAATAGGTGTAGAAATATATTATATTGGGATAATGATAGTGATATAAAGTTATTATAACCTAATATTGTTTCTAAAGTGATGGGTATGGTTCAAACCATTTAATGAAATATAAAAGAAGTAAAAAATGATAGAAGTTCTATATAGATAATCATCAATGAGATCTATAGTTTGAAGTTAGTTATAAAGTATTCCATCGAATATGTCATCAGAAGAGGGTTATGTGATACTGGAAGATGGTAATGTTTAGTGCTAGATATATTGTCCCCTTTGAGATTCTTGATCATGAAGGAACTATATATTATCAATTAACACTCTCACAGAACCTCTCTCAAGTGCATGATACAATACATGTATCAATTTTAAGGAAGTTTAGTCCAAATCCAATACATTTTCTAAAATATGAATATAAAAAATTGAAACATGTTCTATTATATGATGAATAGGTTGTAGAGATATTTGATTTCATAGATAATGTTCTTAAAAACAATACCACCCACCCTGTCAATGTTTTTTTTATGTTATCATTAGTTTTAAAAAGCTATGTGAGAACTTGAAAATGTAATAACATAAAATTAATCTCATTTTTCACATAATTAATGATTTTTCAAGTGTAGAGTTATTTTAAAGGGGTACCAAACTTATAGATCTATTTTTCCCATTAAAAATATAATAGTTTATTTTACACACAATATCAAACTTAAATGAACATTATTTTTTATTATGGTTTAATGTTATAATATATAATGAAATAAATTATATGATAGATACTTGAAATATAATAATAAAATTTACAAAATGAATAAAACCACAATTAAATAAAAATACAACAAGATTGAGATATCCCTTATTCTAGTTTTCCTTGAGAAACATGTCACAAATAATAACTATGGAATGAATATAATAAGTTAGAAATATGATAAAAATATTTATTATTTAAAAAGTAAATTAAATGAGTGATTCTCAAAAAAGAATATAATATAACCATTATATATATAGTAATTTTTATTATATGGAATTTAACATATATGGTTGTTGGGATTATATGGCCATTGACACCATCATTAGGAAAAATAATTATTTATGAGATAAATTAGATGTATTATTACACTATAATTTGGTTTCTATAACAAAGATATTGGACTGGATGGTATAACTAGAATTATGCACATTATGAAGTATAATTAATGGAGAATAAATTAATCTAGTATTAGAAGTCTTCCTCAAGAGGATTATTTTTTTATGATTTGACAGGAGGTGATTAATATGGTTTTCCTTAGTCCAAACACAGGCTAAACTATAAAAAGTACAGCTTGAGTGGAATTTTCTATAGGAGAAGTATAAGATTATAGAAATCACTATGAGATCAATGTTAGCTGAATCACCACCCATGACTAAAATCATTGATTTTATTACCCTAAGGTATTATTTGAATGGATTGGAGATTTTTTATGTATGAGTTAAGAGGATATACATTTGTAACTGTTAATGTAACAAATGATATTTTAATATATATATATATATATATATATTTATTATTACATATATACATTTAATTTGTTTTAATTTTGATGAATGAATTTATTGAAACTATAAAATCTATTTTTAATAAAATTAAACTAATGGTTAGTATATAAATTTTCAATTATAAATAATTTGGAATAAATAAATTTTATGCATGGAGAATATATTTTTTTGAATAATTTTTTTTTCTATGTGTGATAGATATGTTTTTAAATTAATTAATCACTAATAATGATTTTTTTAAATTTATTGATAAAAAATAAAACTAAATAAATCAACATTCATTAAAATAATATTAATTGATAAGGAACAATAATAAATTAATTTTTATGCTTAAAAGAATTTTTTTAAAATATGTGTTAGGAGTTCTTATATTGAAATGAATTTCTATCACTTTTATAAATAAAATAAAATAAATTTTTTTTTCGAATCATCTTGAAAAATTATTTAATAATTTTAGTTTCATTTTAGGCCTAAAAATAAGTTTCTGAGGTAAAAATTGAGTTACCATAATAGAGGAAAAATAATGTTAACGGGTTAAATTTCGAGGTAAAGTCCTAAAATACCACAAAATATTATCTTTAAATGTGTGTATGAGTAAATTATCGACCTCCCCTTATCCTAAATCAATTATTTTTCCAGTTTGGATCAACTTTTCATGAGAAACTACATTCCTTATTTATTTAGGTATGGGTATTTATGAAAATTATAATCAACCTCTGCTATAAAAGGATCCCTCATATACCCACCTAAAATCACACATTTCTTTTATTTTTCTTTTGAATCCCAACCAAAATTATATTCCTTAAATTACTCTATCACATTTGGTAACCTATAGTCTCAATTAAGTGTCCCAAATCCTTTATTTCTTAGTGTATCTCTAATATAAGATTCAATTATTCAATGTAAGTATTATCTTTTCCCTAATCATTTTTTAATATTTATCATCCACTTATTATTAAATTTTTTAAACACTTAAAAAACACATCTTTTAAAATATTATTACATTATAAAATTTATATATTATTAATAAAATAAAATTTTATTAATTTATTAATAATAATTAATCCTTGTTTCGGTCAATTCTACCACCTACAGAAATGATATCATAATGGTTTTATGTGGAATGATTAGAAAAAATTATGTACTTGTAATATTATATAATAATCATTAATTTAGGATGACTTCATAATTATATAACTATAATATATATAATTATACTGATTAATAAATTCAATTCTTTTTATTGGAGAAACATTCACAAAAAGAGAGAGATTTTAACATATCTTTACAGATCATCTCCAGAGCATCCATAAAATGAATATTGGAATAAAACTATATAAAAAAGCTATTTAATCTCTATTTCCAATCTAGAAATTATTAAAAAATGAATGAGGATCAAAGATCACAATTGTCGTACCTAAATTAGCACAGAATAAAACAGACAAATAACACCCAAATATTAATTATAACAAATAAATATTAATAAATGGATAATAATAAAATATAAATAAATTTTATAAATTAAATTAAATATTATATAGTTATGATATAGTTGAATAATAAACCTAAATTAATAATACATGAAGATAGAGTGTGTCTAACTGAGTGGGAATCCATGGTAATGTTTTTTGATGACTAAATTTTCATTTCATTAGGTCATTATACTTATACCTTGATTATGTTCTTATAACAATTTTATATTATATAATTTATATATTAAATACAGTATTTTCTATTAATATATGTTTAAATTAGTTTTACATGTCAAAATTTTCTTCTTTTATGGATTTATTTCTTTATAAAATATGGTTTCGTTATATAATGGCTCTTTCTCCAACATTTCTATGTAATTTTTTACCATGAAGGTTTTATTGACTTATTTTGAGGATAAATATATATTAACTTTTGTATCCTTTATATCCCACTTCATCTATACTCAATAAGTTTCTCTATAATTAGTTTTTCAATGTTGTTTTTATTTAAAACTATTTCAAAATCATAAAAATGTATTTCATTTAACTTTATTATATTTTTACCTTTCACTCCACATACCTTCTAAATTTAATTTATTTACTTTTAAGGTTCCATTATGGGAGATTAATTTTAAAATTTTGTTTTTATATTCCTTTTTTCACGTTTTTTGAAATTATTTGGCAGGTGAGTTGTAATTATATTTTTACAACAACATTATAAAAGCGTGAAGAAAATTGTTAATATGATTTCATTTTTATTTTCATATCTATGTCCAACAGATCTATTTTTTTATATTTATGCTTCATAAATTACCCAATAAATGATAATTTGATATAATTCCTTGGGTGTATTTAATTATTGGTATCAATCAATCCAATTATTGATTTCATCATATTCGATTCCATTTGAAAATTTCATGCAACCCATTTTCATTCCATAAGTTTTTTTATGATATGATATATAGTTGATTTCATATGGAACACAGATATATATGTTTTTAATTATGTTATTAATGGGATAAATATAATATATCCCTCCAATTCATTGGTTAAATCTTTATATCTCATGAGAAAATGGTGTTATGTGTTGACATGATTGTTGTTAATGATGTTCATATCCTTGTGCATGGATATGGTTATAGTTAACTATGTTCACAATCATGTACATGGATATGATTGTGATTAGGCATGTTCACAACCTTGTTAATGGGAATGATTTTGGTTAGTTATATTTACAACCTTGTGCATGGGAATGTGTGGAGTTAGCTAAGTTCACAATCTTATGCATTGACATGATTATATTTAGTTATCTTCAAAACCTTAGGTGTGAAGATAATTAGTCTTAACTATGTTCGCAATGTTATGATTTTCTATTCTTATATTTATTCCATATTCCTATGTTATTACCTATGGTTTATGATCATTTTTCTATGTTTCCACATTCATATTCCATGGTACATGTTATAATTTCTTGAGATCATTTTGATGTTTTATATCCTTTTATCCTGAATTATGGGCAACTCTTATGATTTTATATTCCATTTAATCATATATTTCTCACATGTTACTGTTTTTTCACTTTATTCTAATATAAAACTTTATGACTCATAAATAAAATTTCCCCTTACTGAGTTTTCCCATTTCTACAAGGAATTACATGCTGGAATATGTTTAGGAGAATTTCAAGTGTGGAGGTTTTTTATGAGACATTGAGTACATAATATGTAATAATATATCTAGATAGATAAACTAAAAATTCATTGAAACCTTGAACTCGAGGTTTAAATATTTTATCTATAAGATATAATATTTAAATTATGGAAATTATGTAAAATATATGCATTTATACTATAGGAATCTCACTCTACCAAATATTGAGCACCTGATGGTGTCACTATGTGTGAGTAATCCCTTTGATTCCTTTCACATTTGGTGTGATGACTCACATCATTAGAATTATGTCCCCCATTAACCTCCATCTATGATCAATATAAAACATGTGATTGAAATATTGATCAGAGGACCTGACCTAATACAATATTTGGGTAACATATTATCTAGGCCACAAAATTTTCATAGGATAGAATAATTGGTGAAAAGTAAAGTGGTAGAACAATATAATGATTTTTCTACCCACTCATCAACATCATCTTGAACTAATGTGGAACTGTTGGATGTTTCTTTTCAAGGACTGCATAATAAGCTAGTGAGGATACTCTTTGCAAGAACCCAAATTTCCTAAGAAATTGGTATAATCAATTGGGTTAATAAAGAACAAATTTTCTCCCTTGAGCTACCAAACCCCCATCTCTAAAAGAAATAATATAGGAGTTTTCCTCATGAGTTCCAATACCATTTTCTATAATTGACCCATAGTGCGTATTAAAAGGATTCAATGGTTAGTTTAGTGTACACATTATCATATTATAATCTTCTTTGAAATTCAGTGACAATGTTCTTATCCCATTAATATTGAGTAACTTTGGAAAACCTGGAATGAGGGATCATTATATTCTTTCAGATCTCATAACCACCATATTGATCCATTATCAATCTAACTACAAAATAAATCAAGTAATAGATATGTTAATTATATCTCTCTTAGTTTCACATGACCTATCATTTCATAAATTTGGGATAAAAGTTCCATTAAAAGGTTGATCGAATGTCCCAACACTAATAATTCATCTATAAAAAAAATTTACACAATTATCCCCAAGTATGCGTTACTTGTAGGAACGAAACTCCCATTGAGGAACATAGATAAAAATATAGCTTGATAAAAATATGGGTCTATCCCACCTATATTTTTTTAACCCCTTGTCCTTTTTAACCCCCCTTTATGATATACTAATATAATCTTTCGATATTGTGAGAAGTATTGGAAGGAAAAACTATTGAGAACCTTATCACCTTCTTTAGTCTAATTGATTGCAGGAAAAAACTGACATAGTCACCAAATGGGATTGTTGAATGAGATTAGATTTATATGCCTTATAGGCTCTTTGATTTTGTAAGACTTGTTTTTACTAATGGAGTGTTTGTTTTTCAAAATTATCTTAGTTTTTCGGTGTTGGGAGGAAAAATTTATTCATGTCCTTAATTATTGGGACATTTAAAACCAAGAATATATCCCAAATATTTATCACAGTTTCTATGTGTGGTAAGTGGAAAGTATTTTTCAACTAAATCTAGTATTTAAATAACTCTAGAATGTGGTTAGTCTACTAATGAAACATAAACAACGAGGTTAAGTCTACTTTACATAGGCGAACTAGCAATAATGGAATTAAGAAAACCTCACAACTATTTTAAATCCAAAAATTCTATTCCCACTCTTCAGAAAAAATTCCCTCAGGGTAAAGGTCCCATTATATGCTCCACCATCTTATTTGGGTAATTTAGTATGGATGTTGAAATCATTAAATCATTTAAAATGGTGGTTTCATGTCCCTAGATTAATCCATCCATAGTCAAAAAAATAAACTTTTGGATATATATTTCCTCTAGGACTATCTCCCACAAGAGTTTGATTTTATAGAGGGGGTCATGGGATCACCAGATTTAGGAACCTCAATCCACTATAATATCACCCATAGGAATTTAGGAATAGTTGAATTCAAACCATCAGAGCATCTACCCATTAGCTAAGTATACCAAAAGACAAGAAATTTTTTCTTCCTTCACGCCACATAATATAAAAAATTGTATATTATTCAAGAGAACTCACACAACTCACAAGCATAATAATGGAAATTAAAACCAATAAAAAAGAAGGGATTTACCTGGTTTGAGCAAGGTGTCATTGTAGACAAAATGAAATGTGTTCCATGCACTTTTACATATAATAGAAAATGATAACCTCACCTGGACACAAAATTATATGTTTCATTAAAATACGTCTTTATAGAGGATTGATATGATTGGATTTAAATTTGTCACAACTGAAAAATTCCTCGACCAAGCTCAAAATGTTCACTGTACGACTCTCTATTTTTCATGGGTGTCAACGACGGTAGTGAAGGCACTGGCCCGAAGGCCCATCACTGATCTCAAGAAAGGGTGAAACCCCCATATTATAGAGAATTATGTTCTTCAATGTGGTTCAACTTTCCCCTTTGTGTGGTGTAGCTACACTACACACCTATGCAACAAGAGGCTAGTGCAGGTTCTACCAGTTTAGTATAGAGGGTGAAGCCACCTATGCCAAGGACCTACGCTGGGGACCTACGTGGAAGTGTAATATATACACCACTATGTGGAAGTTCTACGATATGGATCTTTGAAAAAGACCTATAAATAAAAACCTCCCTTTTCCCAGGTCCCCTCTTTGCCTATAAATAGGACCCTTGGGCTTCCCATTTGAACAAACTGAAAAAGTTGGCAGAACTCTCAAAGCTCTCATTGCATAGCTCTTTCACCCAGGAACCCAGAATTTTTTCAGGTAGCTATCTAAAACATGTGAGAAGATATAATTAAAATGGATAAACAAGATCAAAGTCCCTTTAGGGTCTAAAATACAAGATAATTTTTTGAATACCCTCCTTCTATAGAAATAATTCACCTACATTAGTTTATTTCCTTAAGTAAAGACTGGTGTATGATTATTACAAGGACATCAAGGGACATCTTGGGCACTTAAGTTAAAACCTCACCCAAATGTTGTTTTCCCTATACTTCATTTACTGAGGTATATCATGCTTTCATAGTCTTATCCCTCCAATGTTAATCATTTTTTAGTTCCTCTTAGGACCTACACTGCATACATACATGACATACCTATGAGGCATACCTACATGGACCACCTACAAAAGCTATCCTTTAAGACTTATTTTATGCCACTCATGACCAATTTTCCCCACCATTGGCTCCCTTATCTGAAAGGGACCAAGTTAAAACCTCCACCAAGACCTCATGATTTATTAAAACATTGGAAGTGACACATCAATGTGTCTCTCATCTAAGTTTATATTTCTATGTCCATAGGTTTCTCACATCTATCTTATAAGAAAGTTAGGATCCCCAAGATGTCTATAGGTTTATATATTTATGGTTATGTGGACCCTTACCCCAAGGAAAGTGTTGGGGAGTTACCAGTCTTGGATTTTAGGGATATGATTCTATCATCCCCACCTCGTCTCTGAAACCTAGAGCCTCTGGTCCCCGGTAGGAAGAGTAAGGAGCACACTTACTTTTCCCTTCCATAGGGAATGATATCATCCTCCCACTCTAGGACCCATTTTAGGGAATCCCTCCCATAATAATATTCTAGCCTCTCATGCTGGACCTAATGAACTTAACCATCATTTCACATTGAAAGGATCACTACTACGTACCCTCATTCACTATTGCCTCAGCTTCTTTCATTATAGGCCCGACCTCTTCCACCAGCGGAGAAGGAAAAGTGTGCTATTTGTTGAACATTTTTCATCATCTGTTTTCTCACACCAAATATAAATAACATGGGAATAGTGGTTTGAAATTATTAAAAGATACACACAATCCACATGAAAAAATGAACTACAAGAACTCTAATTATCAATATAACTACGATATATAGGAAGACCTCACTTAGAGAACAAGCTCATTGGATATCCTCCCAAGTAATCCAACCTTAATTCCTATAATCTAGGAATAATATTTAAGAGTTGGCCCTGGATAAAGTATCCCTTAAATATCCATGAGTTTGACATCTTTTATGGACCATTTTATAAGGGCATCCTCTTTAGGCGTAACCCCCAACCTATTTCTTTCAAAGGGTCATATTCCTCTACCTGACTTACCGAACTATGTGGGCTTTGATTACAATCTAAAAGGGATATGTAGGAAGCCTCCATATGGTTCAAACCCAATATTCCCAAATCAACCACATTCTCCCTGGTCCATATTCCCAATAGGGTCCAATCCAACTTAGAAACTCATATCTTCTCCATGTTCCTTTGGCCTTTTCAGTATAAGTCCCCCACCAAACATTAACTAAGAACCATCTACCTAGATGTTCTTTCCACGTGACATTAAAATGTATGGTTGGGTTCTTATCACATGACCTTAAATGGTATGATTTGTCCTATTATAAGGCACCAAACAATGTGGGATCTGCTTCCTTTTACAAGGAAATGTAGGAAGCTCATTTTTATGTTCAATCCCAACATCAAAAAATCTTTCTTCTTTATGGATAAAAATAAAATACATAGTAACCTTTCGTCTCCTTGGATGATTATAAACATTAGAATAATTTTTCTTTACTTGGATGATAATAAATTATAGAGCACCCCACTGAGTGGATTAAAAACCAGCATCATTGTAATAACGAAAAAAGAATATCTATGTAGTATATGAGAGTATACCATTGATGGAGAACCTCAAATACATACAAATATTTCTATTGATGAAGAACCTTGAAAACATAAATATGATTTTGAATGTCTATATGATAATAGTTTATTTCCAATTTTGAGACGACCTTCCTCATACTTTAATGTTAACAAAGGATTGACGAACATATCTTAAATCTATAAGAGAGTCCTGGTGTAAGAAATAATTCTCTCCAAAAGGTTGTGATGAGCCCGATATCCCCACCTCTCGACCAACATGAGTTATCAAGAGTTTTAGGTGAGAATGCCTAATGAATTCCCAGCTTTGGAATGAATGTACCCTTGGGATACAAAACCATTAGATGTTTTTGGTTCCATAAATAAATCCATTTGAAACCATTCAGAAATAGAGATTCCTAACTAGAACACACTTCCTGAGGTAAACCATCTTATACCCATGGGAGAAAAACTATTTCTTTCATTGTCTCCAGAATTATAGGTACTATAATAAATTTAAATTCCATATAGTATGTAAACATTATAAACATTATGTTTTTTAATCTACTTAGTAGAATCAGATATGATTCATTATGAGGAACCTGGTATAATATTCACCACACAGATACACTATTCATGTTCTAATATCCTATTCACATTTCCTTTTATAGGAAGCTAATTAAATCTACCAGTTTTAGTAACCATTAAATATTATAGAAATTCATTTATTTATAATGGTATATTTTGATCACCAATATCCCTTTAACTTCAATCACTTCCCAAGTGAACTCTTCTAGAAGCATTATTATAGAAACTGATATCCATAGAATCTCCAAAAATTCTCTATTCAAAGATAAAAACGTTTCATTGAACTAGTACGTAATGTGTAGGATGTGTTTACACTATATTCCCACTAATATATCTAATCTTCTACTAACCAAATTCTAGTTATCAGAATCTAACGAACTGAATTCAATAACATTAAACATGTTTCACATCCCAAAAATGTCCCACTTTATGTTTGTTCCAATGAAAAATTTTTTCAAGTCTCCATAACATTGAAAAAACTAATAAATTTTCCATAATTTTTGTATATATTAGTGTTATCCACCCCCATTCCATTCACCCAAGTTCAACTGACTCATGATGATTCCTCTGACTTTTTTAAACTAATGCAATATTAAACATGCCAATTGATTTTTTTTTCTGGTTATCATATAAATGTCTAGATTTTTCCCCCAAAAAAATTTATAATGAATTGGTACTTTAGGTCAATATACTATTTCATCTATTGAAACATTATATTATAAACCAAATGTATCACCCTCTAATTGTCCCAAAATTAGACTCCACCCTCTTGGATTCTACTGATATCATTCTATAAAAAATATTATCCAATAAAAATCATCCTGTGATTCTATTGCAACAATATAGTCTATTTTAATTTTACTTAGAGTGAAATTCCTCTGAAATCATGACATAAAATTATTATTTTTCCTCAATTGTTGAAAAATGTCATTCTCTTCTGAATAACTAAATCTCCAGTGAAGTTTACATCAAAAAATCCTTATAATGGATCTGCCTCCCTAAATCATATAGAATAAATTATCAAATAATTTCATGTGTTGAATGAAAAAATAAATTTATCCATATACTAGACCATGTATTTCATTCATGGTTCATAATCCTTGGAAAAATTGAATTGTATGGAAATGGGGGTTAATACTGGTCTATACAGAGTCATTCCAAACTTTTCAATGATCTTCGATATTTTATCATTCAAGGATAATAAAAAAGTTTATCCTTTAAATATAAGGACACATCCTTAAACATTACATAATCTTGAATTATGTTAATAATTCACATTGTAGATCTTTTTAGGTTTAGAGTTTTATAGAATTAGGCCATTACTATTAAATTAAATCTCAAAAATTACAAATTAGTCACTTCAAATTAGTATCCATTTATTCATAAAATAAAAATTACAAAAAAAATACAATAATTATTTTCCTGATATAAATATTCTCGATTTCTTCCTTTCTCTTACCCTTCCTTATACCTTGTGAGAAAATTTCAAAAACTTAGGAAGATCATAAAAATATTAGTAAGGTTTATAAAATAATGAAAGAAAACATTAGTTCAACAATACATAAAAAACATAATCTCTTTAACATACCTCATGAAATCATTAGATTTATGAATAACACATAGAAATCATAAATCACAAAGGTAACTTATAACACCGATAAAATACTTATATTATAGCTTCCACAATTACATAGGGAGTTAAACTTGGAATACCCACCACAATACATTCCCTAACTCTCTTAGGAGAAAAATTATTGTTTTCCTCCGTTATGTTACCCAATACATTGGAGAGCTATCTCAGGCTCACCCTCCCTAGGTTTTTCACGGAACCACCCGTATACGTAAACAATCCCCAAAACCATAACATATTCCTAACACATAAAACTAGAATAGAGTAAAGGTAACATTTCCACATTTTAATCACAATATAACATTTCAAGATATTTACATAATCAATGATTTATCAGACCATTTTCAAAACCATTTAAAAATAGTTAATAATGTGATTTTTGAATAAAAGTGTCCCATACCACTTTGAAGGTTTTGAAAGAAATTTTAATTTCAAAAAATTCATCTACATATAAATAAATTCTTAAAACCATTTTTAAAACATGGACTTTAATGAGAAATATTTATAAGAATAAATATTTAAAACATTTAAAATGATGTTTTAGTTAAAGAGTTTCTAACCAAATGAGAGACGCTTGAATAAAAATAATAGAGTAATAATATTAATAAAAGATTATAAAATCTTTGTCAAAAAAATCTTATAATATCATGTGAATAAATAGATTCATGATATAATATTTCAAAGGGTAGTATATAGACCATATAAAATTGAATTTTTGTATAACAATAAATAAGTCTTAATGGAGTGTAAATTGAGTCAAAGTCCCTTACAAAGATCATATTCTTAGATTAAGGATAAATCAATGACATAATTATTTTGGAAAAATTAGAATACATAAAATATAATTGGGTATTAAGTGTAAAAAAACTAGATTTAATTCACACATCTTCATAGGCTGACATAATCAAGAAGTAGAATTTTAACCAAAAGAATTGAAATTGGGTTAAGATGTTTTCTTACCGAAATTCGGCAGAAAAACAATGTCACATAAAAATTAAGAAAATGAATGTATGAGAGAGAAAAGGTTCTATATTAACTTTTACACAAAATTTAAATAAATTAGGATATATAATAACATATCTTGACATAAGAAAGTGGAGATTAAAAGACAAAACATAAATGAAGTCTTTTAAAAATAGGAGGGTGAAAGATTCCCTCGCCGATTTGGTAACTTACGAAACATACACCCCATAAAAAAGGATCACACAATGAAGATGTAAATAATAATTAATAAAATTAAATTAAAAAATTAATACAATCATGGGTAGTACATAAACTGCATAAAAGGAAATAGTATAAAATATAGCCTGAATCTCACGGGAATAAAAAGTAAGATGAAAACCCATTTCTACATTGTAATCAATCGAGTCGTAGGACCAAAATTTAATAACCACCAAATAAATCACAGAATAACATGAATATAAATATAATTATGATAATATCTATCAAATTTAAGTTCACAATACACCACATGCAATAAATAATTGGTGAACAACAGAAATCTTAGGAAATTAAAAGTGAGATAAGAAACCCCTTACCACGTGTTTGACTTGACTGGTATGTTCCGCGGTCATCCTGAATAACAAATATGAGTTAATTTATACTTCCTTAAGAACCTTTTTCAAGTGTATTATTTCTTTTATATCACTTATTACATTTCTATAACAATTAGTTAATTATTTGAGTTCATATCAGACATTTTGTCAATGTTCGAAACAGTAGTAAAAAATGAACATGTTACAATGAAAAATTTTCCATCTAGTAAAAATTACAATATATCCAGAATAATATTCATGATTTAGATATCATATATATCATATATATTTAGTGTATATGTATTTATAATATTCCATATCATTTGGAGTTATGAAATGAGGCGCACCATTCATGGAGATGGTATGTCGTACGTACACATGAACACTAATTTCATTTTTATTTTACATTTAAAGAAATGAGAATTAATAATAAATAGGTATATTATAATTATATTATAATATCTATATTATGTAAATTAATTAAATCCATCCTTTATACGCTCCATGTATGGCATGAATGATTCATATAACTTTGTGGGGGCGGTTGTCTGCACTTCCTCAAATGAAATTATCGTATTTACCCAATATGGGAACCATAAAGGTATGCTATAAATGAATAATATAGAAGTATAAAGGAAATATATATATAATATATATCAAATATAAATACATTTCTATCATAATGGACACCATAAGAGGTGGTAGGAGAAGATTGAACAATCATCGTTTCATGAGGTAGTAGTTCGCCGTCCACAGAAATAATATGTTCTTTACCCATTAGATGGAGGTGTGTGTATGTGTAGTTATAATAATTAACATAAAAACATCCTAGTATATTTAATATAATGTTTTTTATAAAATAAAGAAATAAAGAGAGTTTAGGGGGTTGGAGAAGGAATATAAACCAAAATAACTTAAGAGAAGATGTTACCTTTAAATCAGTTAACTTTCTTTGGTTTGAACCAAAAGGATTTCTTGAAGAGATTTATGACTAGGGTAAGGATTATAGGAGGAATATAGTGATGTAAGAAGATTAATTGGGAAGATTTTCGACTGTCCAATGGGATTGAGAGGTGTGAGTAAGGAGTTAGAGGTGAGATCTTTTTATTAGGGGGAGGAGGGGCACTATAAGAATGTTTGGAAATATTATTTTATTATATAATGGTTTTTGGTTTCTGAAGGTCCAAAACTTATTAAAGTCGATGATAATTGTTCGAAATTAAATAATCCAATAATAATTGGACAAGTTTTGGATATTTTTTAATCTTTATAATCTTATTTATTTAAATCATTCATTAATGAGGTAAACACTGCATCATTATTGATTCAAAAATAATTTTATTTATTTGATGTCTAAAAATAATAAAAAAATACCATGATTTAGGAAAACTTTTTATTTTTCAAACGAATATTTATAGTCAAAGATATAACTTATATATCCCCATGTAAAAATTTATTTACTAAATGATATATGTTTGTGTCCTTTTTGTCTTTACATTAAATTAATTAATATAATGTTTCATTATCACTCTTAAGTGGCTCCACGTGGTCCCAAAATCGACCCAAAGATTTCCATGGTCATAAAGTTATCAAAAAATAGTGTTAGGACACATGTTAGGATAATTTAATATTTTTATAATATTCTTTTATCTTAAATTACACTATTTACCATTAACCGCAGTAAATAAACATCATAAGTTACTATTCACCAAAAATTATTTTCATCTTATTGAACCAAATTTCACTTACTAATAAATAAAATTTATATTGGATTTTATAAATTCATTTCACATAAGTGGTAAAATTTCATTTAAATGAAAGATATGGTTTTTTAACTACTACTTATTGTTTTCATTATTCATCAAAAATTGACTTTTTTCAAAAAAAATACAAAAAATTCAGCCTAAGATATATTTGATATTCTGAATTCAAAAATGATGTATATTTTACAAAATTTAAAACATAGAAGTTTCATTAATTAATTAAAAATTAATTCCCATTATCAAAACAAAAATTTTGTTTTTATGAAATAATAACTATCAAAAGATTGACACTTGTTTCTCTCAAATTTCAATGTGAAATTACATCCAATGACCAACTTGGATTAAATGGTAAAATATAATCAAATTACACATTAAAACTAGTTAAAATATATTCTATCCATATAAATAATTTATATTAAATGGTAGTTTTGAATTAAAATATAGTATTTTTCACTATTCATAAAAAAATGATTTTTATCAGAAGAATACCAAAAATTTTCCCAAAGTAAATTTTGGTGTCCCAATTGTAAAGAAGAATTTTATTTTTGTCAAATAGAATATATAAAAGTGATCAAAACTTTATTTAAAGAGGGTTCTCCATTAAAAGGTGGTAATCGTCCTTTTAATGTATATTAGATTATTTATGCTTAAAATTAGATTCATTAGCATTTTAAGACACTAAATATTATTGGATAAATTTAAAAACATTTAAGAAACATGTTTAATCATAATTTGGTTAGTTTTGTTCATTCCAGCAAATAAAATAGCTAGGTGTTAACTACGATTTAAATTAATAATATATTATTATTTTTTAGTACGACCCAACATTGGGAGCAACGTATGATTTCAATGATTCCTATTGTTGTGTATAAGGTATGCCACAGAACATAGAATCCCATTTAAAGTACAATTATTATTTAATTGTGAAATATTAATAATTATGAAAATTTATTATTCTTTATTTACTTGGGATGTTACATCCTTCCCCCCTTTAGAAATTGCATCCTCGTAATTTTAAAATTGGGCATGAAAACTTCATTAAAAGTCCTACACCTGAAAAGGAGTCAATAAAACTATAACTTTAAAAGAAATAAAGAGAAGTACAATGGTCACCTGACATAACCTATACATGAATTCCATGAAAATAGGGATATGGAGGAGAAAATAAGTGTAAAATTCTAATGGAGAGTGATAGAAAACATAATTAGGAGAAAGTTAACAACCAGAAAATCCCAAACTTGTGATAGGTTAAACAGTCTTTGGTTTCCCATTAGGAAAACTAAACAAACAATTTTTTTTTGTTTTAAGTTTCTATTTATAATGTTTGAGAATTTATTTAAGATTTTGACTAAGGACATAAGTAAATATACTTACTTTTCAAGTAGAGTTTCATCTTTGAATAAGTTTCTACCAAAACTCATATTTCCTCCAAATGATGAGTATTCCAGATGACTTATTCACATTTAATGTTCTAGAATTAACTTCTAGTGAATCACATAATCCTAAAAAGATGAACTATACATTTCCCATATCGCTAGACATTAACCAAATCCAAAATGGTTAGTACAAGATAAGATAATCCCAAAAAATGACAATCCTTTAAAAAATATTATTCATAATCTCCAAAACTCGAAAAAATACCCAAAGTTCAACAAAGACCATCCAATAAACAATTGTCCATAAAATTCGTCAATGTAAACCAAACAAAGATTCAAACCCAAAACTCATAAGGATTTAATCACATATTCTACCATAGTAAATCATAATATTTATCTTCAAATAACATCGACTAATCTTAATGTATCAAACTAAAGTGTAATTAACCTAATCACATATTCTCTATGATAGGTTAATCATTTCCATATATAACCCAAATATCCATAAAACATAGATTCTTCCAAAATAAAATTTCATCCATTATTCCGAAAATGAAATCCCATAGTATTCTATTTTCCTTAGGCATATAGTTTTTCCTCAAAATAGAGAACATCTTCCAAAATAACATGTATCCCTTAATCACCAAATAATTTTCCTATACTAATTATATCTATTTGATAAAAAATATGGTCCCAAAATAAACTTATTATTGATCTATTAAATCATTTAACTAAAATAATAACTCATACTAACCCTGGAATTTACATAGGGAAGTGGTAGGCGTTGCACTGTTGTCACCCTTCGCTTGTGGGTTTGATTCCCATGCCTTGCCGGACGCGACGGGTTGTCACCCATCCTACATGTTTTCATTTTTATAAAACTCAAAAATAACCCTAACATATTTTTACCTCAAATGTTGTCTTATACCGATCATTTTAATCCTAACTCATTAATACCTCAACATCTTAATTGAGACTAATATATACTTTCATTTTTTTATTTCACCTCAATATGATAATATAAAACTATTCTCAAATGAAATAACATAATACCTTGATCATGGTGTCCACATGGTTTCATTGTCATCTTGTTCCCATAGGTAGAAGGTCCATGTATTATGATAATGATTTAGATATCCTTAAAAATCATTTTATTCCTTCATCCAAATACACCATGAACAATATGGGTCATATGGGTGTTCACAGAAAAATAGGTTTGGAAAATATTCATGTATAACATATAATTTCAAAACATCTGATAAAACATGATTTTTATGAAACAATCAAACTACTTTTGAGTAGAAACTTTTAATCAATGGTCCTTTTAAAATACCATAAGTATGTTCTGAAAGACTATAATTTAAAATAAATTATAAATAGGTTGTGCAAGGGACTCCTTCTTTAGCACCTTTTTTAAAATCATAATATGCTTCAAAATCTTTTGATAAGGAAAAATATTTTAAAATGACTTGATAATATTTACCATTATTAAATATATGAGAATATTGTAAACATAGGATTTGATTAAATACAACCCATGATCCATGATGATATCGTGGTATGGTAGAGGTGTTTGATATCCTAAAAAACTTTTTTCAAGTGAGTTGTATGCTAGAAAAAGTATCACAATCATCTAAACATGACAATGAAATAATTATTGCAAGCATGTAAACATGAGGAGATATGAATGTTGTTTTATATCCCCCTACTTCAATTTTTAACTGACTTTCCTTGATTTGAAAAAGTTATAATACAAGGATTTTACTTAAGAGTATACATAGAGACTACCATGTGTCTAATAAATCTCTTAATCCCTATAGTTGTCTAAACCGACCTCTGATACCAACTATAAGTCCCAAGACTTAAACATTACATAATCATGAATTTAGTTAATAATTCACATTTAAAATATTATCAGATTTATAGTTCTATATAATTAGGTTATAAATATAACATTACATCCAAAAAATTAAAAAGTATACACTTCTACTGAGTATCCATTTTTTTCTTAAAATAAAAATTCTTTAAAGAAAACAATAATTATTTTCTTGATATAGATCTTCTTGAGTATTTCATTTCTTTTAGCCTGCCTTATACCCTATGAAAAACATTTCAAAAACATGGTATGAGCATAAAAATCTTAGTAAGGGTTATAAAATAAAGAAAGAAAATATTAGTTCATCAATACATACAAAACATAATCTCTTTAACATACCTCAAGAAATCATAAGATTTATGAATAACACATAAAAATCATAAATAATAAAGGTAATTTATGGCATCCATATCATAGATAAATTTTATCATTCATAGCTACATAAGGAGTTACACTTGGAATACCCATCACAATATATTCCCTAAATTTCTTAGGAGAAACATTAACGTTTATCTCTGTCACGTTACCCAATGCATTCGAGAGCTATCTTGGGCTCACCCACCCAATGTTTATCATGCAACCACCCATATATGTAAACAATTCCCAATAACCATAACATATTCATAACACATAAATCAAAAATAAAGGGAAGATAACATTTCCACATTTCAATCACAATATATCATTCAAAATATTGACATAATCAATGCATAATCAAACCGTTTTCAAAACAATTCAAAAAAATTAAATAAAGATATTTTTGAATCAAAGTGTCCCATACCACATTCAAGGTTTTAAAATAAATTTTAGTTTAAAACATTCTTGTACATATAAATAAATTCTTAAAACCATTTTTAAAACATTGAAATCAATGATAATGATTTAGAAGAATAAATCATTAAGACATTTAAAATGATATTTTAGTTACAGATTTCCTAACCAAATGAAAGATGCCTGAATACAAAAAAATGAGAAATAACATTAATAAAATCTTATAATATCATGAGAATAAAGAGATTCATGATATTATACGTCAAATCACAGTATATACACCATATAAATGTGAATTGGTATATAACAACAAATAAGTATCAATGGAATATAAATTGGGTCAAATTCCCTTTTAAAGATTGTATCCTTGGATTAAGGATAAATCAATGACATAATTATGTGTGACAAATTATATTACACCCAATATAAGTTGATATTAAGTTTAAAACAATCATATTTCATTCACACATATTCATATCAAAACATAATAAAGAAGTAGATGTTTAACCCAAAGAATTGAAATTTGGTTAATAAGTTTTCTTATCAAAATTCGATAGCCAAACAGCATCACTTAAAAATTATGAAAATGCATTGATGAGAGAGAAAAGGTTATATAATCACTTGGACACAAAATTTACAGATATAAGGATATATAATAACATATCCCGACATAAGAAAGTGGAAATTAAAATACATAACAGAAATGATGTATTTTAAAAAGAGGAGAGTGAATGATTCCCTCACCGATTTGGTAACTTAAGAAACATACACCCTATGAAAGAAGTATCATAAAATGAAGATGAAAATACCAATAAATTAATGTATATTAGACAACTAATACAATCATGGGTAGTACATACACCACACAAAAGGAAATAGTGGAAAATATAACATGAAACTCATGGGAATAAAAAGTGAGATGAAAACCCCTTACCATGTTGTAATCAATCGAGTTGTGAGACCAGAAGTTAATAACCACCAAATTTATCCCAGAATAAAATGAATATAAATATAATCATGATAATATATATCAAATGGTAGTACACAATACACCACACACAATAAATAAGTTGCGAACAATAGAAATCTTAGGAAATTATATGTGAGATAAGAAACCCCTTACCTCATGTCTGACTTGACTCGTATGTTTCATGTTCTTCCTGAATAATAAATTTAAGTTCATTTATACATCCTTAAGAACATTTTTAATGTTTATAATTCCTTTTTATACCACTAATTACCTTTTAAAAACAATTAGTTAATTATTTGAGTTCATATCGAACATTCGGTCGATTTATGAACTTTAATAAAAAATGAACTTGTTATAATTACAAATTGACAATGTGGTCAAAATTCCAATATATCCCGAATTATAAAAATGATTTAGATATCATATATATCATATATATATATATATATACTTTATAGGTATTTATAATATTCTATATCATTTGGAGTCAAAAAATGAAATGCATCGTTCATGGAGACAGTAAGCCGTACGTACGCATTAACACTAATTTTATTTCTATTTTATATTTAAAGGAATGAAACTTAATAATACAAAGGTATATTATAATTTCAGTATAATTTATATTTTATGTAATTTAATTAACTCCATCCTTTATAGGTTCCATGTATGGCATCCACGAGTCATATCACTTTGAGGGGTCGGTAGTCCGCACTTTCTCAAAGGAAATTATCGTATTTACCCATTATGGAAACCATAAAGTTATGCTATAAATGAAATATAAATATGTATAGAGACAATAAAAATATAATATATATCACATAAATATACATTTCCATCATAATGGCCCCCATAATAGGTTGTATGAGAATATTGAACAATCCTCATTTCAAGAGATAGTAGTTCACCATCCACAGAAACAGTATGTTCTTTACCAATTAGATGGAGGTGTGTGTATATTTTGTTCAAATACATATCATAAAAACAAACTATTACATTTAATATACTATTGTTGTTATAAAATAAATAAATAAAGAGAGTTTCGGGGGTTGTATAAGGAAAATAAAACAAAATAACTTAAGAGAAGACATTACCTTTAAATTGAGTAACTCTCATTGGTTTAAAGCAAAAGGATTTCTTGAAGTGCCTTATACCTATAGTAAGGCTACTAGGAGGAAGATAGGAATGTTGGGAGCTTAATTGGGTATATTATATTTTAGAAAATGGGCTTGAGAGGTGTGATTAATGGTTTATAGGTGAAGTCTTTTTATAAGGGGGAGGAGGGGCTCTTTAGGAAAGTTTCAAAATATTATTTTATTATATAATGATATTCCATTCCTAAAGGTCAAAAACTTATTAATGTCTAAGATAATATGACTATTTTATGAAATAAAATCATCAAATAATAATTTTATAGGTTTTGGATATTTTTTTAAATCTTCATAATCATATTTTTTAAATCATTCATTAACGTGGTAAACACTGCGTCATTATTGTGTCCTATATAATTTTATTTATTTTATGTATAATTTTCTTAACACATAAAATCATGTAAGAAATATTTTTATCATCCAAATTAATATTTATAGTTGAAGAGATAACTCATATAACCACTTGTAAAAATTGATTTACTAAAAGATATATGTTTGTGTCTTTTTTGTCTTTACTTTAAATTAATTAAAATAAAGTGTAATTATCAAACATAAGTGTCTTTATGGGGTCCTAAAATCGAAAAAAGGGTTCCCATGGCCGAAAATGAATCATCCAATAGGATTAAGACACATGTTATGGTGATTTTATATTATTAGAATTGAAATTCAATTCTTTGAAGTGGTAAAATTTCATTTAAATGAAAAAGTCAGTTTTGTAACTACTACTCAGTGTTTCCACTATTCATCAAAAATTGATGTCTTTCAGAAAAAATACAAAAAATTCAGCCTAATCCATATTTTATATTATAAATTAAAAAATGATGTATATTTTACCAAATTAAAAACATTTAAGTAGCATTAATTAATTTAAAATTAATTCCTGTTGTCAAAACAAAAAGCGTGTTTTTTAAGAAATAATAATTATCAAAAGATTGACACTTGTTTCTGTCTAATTTCAAAGTGAAATTACTTATAATGACCAAAATTGGATTAAATTGTAAAAATATAATCTAATTACACTTTAAAACCAATTAAGAATATATTATTACCATATAAATAAATTAGATTAAAAGAGAGTTTTGAATTTAAATATAGTATTTTTCACCATTCATTAAAAAATGACCTTTTTCAGAATAATTCAAAAAATTTACCCAAAGTAAATTTTGATGTCCTGATTCAAAATAAAATTTTTATTTTTTCAAATAGAACTTATAAAATTTATCAAAACTAGATTTAAAGAGGGTTCTACATCAAAAAGTGATAAATTGACCTTTTAAAGAATATTTGAGTATTTATGCTTAAAATTATATTCATCCACATTTTATACCAATAACTTTTATTGGATAAATGTAAAAACATTTAGGAAACATGTTTAATCATAATATGGTTAGTTATTTTAATTCTCACAAATAAAATGTCTAGGAATTAACAACAATTTAAAATAATATTATATTATTATTTTTTAGTACGACCAAATGTTGTGTGCAATGTAAGATTTCAAAGAAACCTGTTGTTCAGTATCAGGTACATCATTGAACATAAAATCTCTTTTAAAGTACAATTAATTTTTAATTCAAAAATATTAATAAATATGAAAATTTATTATACTTTATTTTCTTGGGATGTTACAATAAAATCATATCCCTATATTTTCCCTAGTACCTACGTTTTGTCCCTCACTCTATTATATCATTTTAATGATGAAAAACACATTTTGGTGTTCTATAAATTTCAATTAAAGTACTTTCATCACTCTTGTTAAAATATATTTATAGGTTTTCAGGCAACAAAATTATGGGTTAAATATGATATTGGATCTCCATTTGTGAAAGGATATAATAGCTACCACTAGAATCTACCCAGTAAGGTGAAACTAGCAAATCAGTGGCACTAGATAGAACCACTGATGTAGAAACAACCCACTAGTTTTTCGATAGAGTTCACCAACTAGACAGTTCAATATGGACATAACTAGATTTTCCTAGATATCCCATCATCTACCCTATATAAGTTATTAGCTACTTGGTGAGGTTTAGGAAGACCTATTAAGCTACAAAAAGTTTACAAACTAGTTTATGTCATTGGGTGGCTAGTCAATGATGTCAAGTTAGCAAGTCAAAGAGAGGATTGATGGGGATCTTTAATAGATTAATTTAATCATTAACACATTATACTCAATAAATAGAAAAAAATCATATAATTTCATAATTTTGGGGGATTATCAAGATACTTCAGTGAACTTAAATTAAATTAGATTATCTATCCTGAAAAAAATCAATCCAACAAGAATCAATGATAAAATTTCATCCATTGTTTCTCCCCTTAAGATCTCTTTGTACTTATTTATTTAAATAATTTTATCTCCCATATTTCTCCCACTAATTATATTAATTTCATATTATCTATCATTATAGACATTTGAGAGCATTTTTTGGAAGGGTTTGTTCCTAAAAAACCACCCTTTTTCTTTCTTTTTGGGTTTTTTTTCAACCACTTAAAGTAAGTTCTTTCACGGTAGGTTATTAGGAACAACTAAAACCAAGTACTTTTTTAGGGTTTCATGGATAAAATTAAAGAAAATTCTTTGTGTTATTTTCATTTTTTTATTCTATTAATGTAATGTTCTATTAAATCATAAACTCTCAAGCAATTGGGGTGGGGGACTAGGGGAACTTATTGAGCTATTGTTGAACTCCCTTATCAAATTGTGTATATTTAATTTAATAATTTTCCATAACATTAATTTTTTATTCTATTTAATTAAATTAATATTTTAATAACTCACAATATAGGTTTCTTAATCATTTTAATTGCTTAATTCGTATATATCATTTACCATTTTATTTGATAGTTCACTTCTATTGTGTACTTTCTTTTATAAGAGAGAGAGAGATATATATATATATATATTGATCTTAAATTTTTTATTATAATTTATAACATAATTTCATAATTTTATCACATTATATAGACTAAATATTTTAAAGGGAAATTTACCCCTCTATTTCCATCTTAATTCAACAAAAAATTTCCACCAAATGAGGTTTTTTTTCATTTTTTAGAATTTTAATTAGTTTCAAAAAACAATATTTAATTAATTTATTCTACCTCTAATACCCAAGGATATCCTAATGGACATTAAATGCATCATGAACCTTTAATTTATAGAACACAATATAATTATTGGAGAACTTTAATGTCTATTTCTTGGATATATAAGTAATTCTCTTCTGAAAATAATTATAAATGGGTACACACCCACAAAATGATTGGTCAAAAATGGACTTTCATTTATATTGATGCTTATGAAGTAGATAAAAAATACATGAATTACATTCATAGTTTTTTAGAACAAAATTAAATTATTAGAGTTTCAACCAATATAACTAACCAATAAAAGTTTGAAATTATACTAATTTACTCATGAAGGAACTAATAAATTTATAGACACAAGGATTGACATGTATAAACAAGTTTTTAAAAGATTCAACATGTATCCTAATGAATCTATTATTAAATTTATACCAATTTTATTGACATACAAAACGAATGAAAGTTTCTTGGAGATATTCTTTCTACCAAAACACTTGTGAAGAAGGCACTTTAGATTTTTTACAAGTACATGGGACCCAAAGGTAATTAATATTAAATAAGAAAAAGATATCAAGAAAATTGTGGTTAGATATCTCATTGGTTCTCTCATTAACTATGTTCTCACCAAGATGTGAAAAATTGTAAAATAAGAAAAGTTAGTGATTGAAAAAATCCAATTAAATTTAAAAAAGTTGATGATTACTCTTATTAAAGTGATGTTTTAATTTCACATCTAGCCTATAAATTAAAAAAATTAATGGATAAGAAGAATATATTAATTCCCCATACTAAAAAGGAAAATCAACAAAAATAAGTTGAGGTGACTGGTTATCATTTAAGCAAAGAGGGAAATATCATGTTTAATTTCCCTTAGATTAAAAAGGAAAACAAGAAAAGAATGAAATCCCTCAAATTTTTTACATTGAGTGTAATTAATTATTACCTCTCCTATTTTGAATAAGTGATGATAATGAAAAATCCCACGTCAATGAAATTGAAGTTAGTGATACTATTAATTCTATTACATATTCCCATTCTTCAAGTCAATTAAACTATAAAATCAAAATATACTAGAGATCTACTCCATTATGGTTTTTTGTGAACTTGTCACAAAAATTTAGATAACTCATAAAGAAATAAAATCATGTTTTTTAAAAGGAATAAACATTCAAAAAAAAATTTAAAATTAATTATTGAAAATAAGAGAATCCAAATAATAATAAATTATAATAAAAAATTATTGATCTTAAAAATTATCTTGCTAAGTTCACCCAAGGTGATAAGGGTTAAATTAAACTTTTTGGTCTTTAATTACATGTAAATAATGGATTCAATTTTGATTTCAAGAATTATAAAATAACATAATAAAATACTACCACATTTTTAAGAGGATAATCTAAAAATAAAATTTTAAATTATTGTAGAAAGACAAGGAATTTGATTTATTAATGTGATTCTAAAAATTTTAATTTTGGTAGTACTAAGTCAATTTATCCCTCTTTTAATACTTTTTTTATAATTCTTATAGAAAATAATATTTTAAACATGTATAGTTTCTAGAATCACTTTTATCTAATACATGTGAAACCAAACCTTGGGTACCAAAATCTTTAGTTTCATGATCGTCTTGAAGGAAAAGTATCTTATGTAAAAATACCATTGAAGCTACATAGTACTTAGATTGTTTTTTCTTTAGACACATGTATGGTGACTTCTTTGAGTTCAGTAAACTTAAAATATCAATGGATACCATGCCACATTTGGTGATAGCTCTAGGGGAAAGATCATTAGTATACTCATAACTAGTTTTTCAAAATCTTCTATTATTATAATTTTTTATATGATAGTGTTTTAAAACATAATTTTGTATGTGTTGTTCAATTATGTGGTAATGAATTTAAATCCACGTTTGAAAATGATGTTTCTAATGTTTTTGATTCCTAAGGAAAAATTTTACATTTTGATTATTATTTTCAAAATATTTGTTTTATTTATTTAAAATCCATTTAAAAACAAAATTATAAATATTTGAGTGTATAGTACTATGTTTCATTGATTTGGCATATGTGACTACATCATTATAGTACACACACACTTATCAAAAAAAAAATTAAATCATATAGTATGAAATTTACCTATATTTCATTTAAAAAATAAAATTGTCTGTGAACTATGATAACTCAGTAGAGAATAAACAAATTCGTTAAAATATAAAATGGAAATACCCACCTATAAGTACCTTGAGCATATTCATCTATATCTTTTTAGACAAACTTAAGTTACAATTAGAGGTTTTAAATCTTAAAATTTTATAATTATCTATATTTATAAGATATTTTCATGGGTTTTTTCATTGTATCATAAAAATGGGGCTAGTAAAGACTATATTAAATATTCCATAAATAAATAAAATGAAAATATCTATATGATTAATCCCATTTTATGTAATCATGGGGGATAGTTTGATAATAAATATTTTGATGAACTCTGTACTTAAAAGTGTTATAATCATTATTTTTTCACTATAAAGACTCCACAATAATATAGGGTCATTTAATAATAGAATTGAACACTTATAGAATTTATAAGAACAATCTTAAATGTTTTTAAACACCCCCAATTGTTTTTTATTTAAGGTAGTAAATACCTATTTTTTACATTGAATAATATTCTCATTAAACCCTTATATAATATGATCCCCTATGAACTTTGTAATGGTAAAATTATTAAATATTGATTTTTTATTTTTTTGGATGTAAATCTTATATTATTAAAAAAAGAAAACTAAGGAAAATTTGACCCCAAATCTGATGAAGTGGATTTTCATGGGTACTCTAACTCAATTTAAGAATATTGTGTCTTTAGTAAAAGGAAAATGACCTTAGGTGAATCAATTCACTTGAACATTTCTAAGAATTTACCTAAACCTCATCTCCAATAACTAACATTATGCTTGATTAAAAAAATTTAAAAATAAATAATCAACATTTTATAAATAAATTGATGTCGTGGAAGAACAACCACATATCCCTTTACCCAAGGCATGTGTGAAATCTAAATACCACCCTTTATAAAATGTTATCAATTATTTTCAAGCTGGTATCATAGTAGAATGTTATTTTCGAATAAGGTTGAATAATATAAATTTTTTAATCTTAAAACCCAAAAATATTTATGATTCCACTAATGATGAAAATTAGGTACTTACATTGCAATAAAAATTGAACCAATTTACAAGGAATAAGGTTTGGACTCTTATTGAATGGCCAGATGATTATCACATTATTGGTACAAAATGGGTTTTTAGAAATAAAATAGATGAGCATGGTTACATCACCCGTAAAAAAAGATAAAATCATAGACAAATACTATAATGAAGAAGAAGGAATTAATTATAATAAATTTTTTTCCTCTATGACTATGTTATAATCCAATAGAATTATATAGGAATTCACCTCCCAAATAAAGCTTACGATTTTTCAAATAGATTTTATTATTTTTTAATGGATTAATTTATGAAATTATTTTTGTTAAAAAACTCATGGATTTGTGGATTCAATGCCCTCAAATCCTAATTTTTTATTTACTAAACCTATTTAGGATTTAAAACAATCCACTTGGGAAAGGTATAAATGATTATCTAATTTATTTAAGAAAATTATTTTAAAATGTTGAAATATGACTAATTTTCTTTCAAAATATATTTCAAATGAATTATTAATTATTTAAATTTTTGTTAGTGGTGCCATTTTTAGTTTTATAAAAGAATCACTTCATATGAATTTTAAATTTAATGAGAGAAAACTTTAAAATGATTTTTATGTGTGAGTTAAATTTTTTTATTAGTTTTTAAATTTCACAAATAATAGATTGTATATTTAAAAAACTAAGAAAATACACAATTAAAATTTTAAATCATTTTGGTATGGATTAATACAAGGAAATAATTACTCTTATAAATAATTCTTTTAAGATAACATTGGGTGAAGATGGTAAACTAGTTGACAACATGCTTTATCGAGGTATAATTGGGAGGCTCCTATATCTTACCATGACCCAAAAAAACATCATGTTTAGTGTTTTTATATATTCTCATTTTCAATCCAATCCAAAAAATCACATTTAAAATATAATAAAATAATTTTTAGATATTTAAATGTTTTAAAAAATTTGGATTATTTTATCTAAAAGATAATTCTTTTGAACATAATATTTTTTCCAATGCTGATTTTAATGGATTTTAGTTAGACAGGATATGTAATGGTGGTACTTGTCACTACTTGGAAAATACCATTTCTCTTGCAGTAGTGATAAGTAAATGTTTGTTACTATCTCTATGGTCGAAGTGAAATATATAGCCATAGAGAATTTTTTTGTACAAACTTTTTTGGATGAAAAAAATATCTTATATTATATGTTAAATTAAAATTATTTTAATATTAATTGTGACATCACTAATTCAATTATTATTTCTATAAATCAAATACATGGATCTCACACAAGGAAAATTGAATTTAGACACCAATATTTTGAGAGATCACTGTCAAAAAAGAGAGATATTTATTAATTTCATTAGCACCAATATTTAATTGGATGATATATTGACCAAAAATATTGAGTTAAATAATTTTTATTTTATTATGGGGGAGTTAGATATGGTTTATTTTTGACACTCATATTTTAAATATGGTTAACCTGAATAATTGTTTTTGGAATACTCACTTTTTGGTAAAGTAAATTAACTGTGATAGAACTAGGAAAGGTATCCAAATATAGATAAAAAACTATGATGTGGTTTTAGAGTAGATGAACATAGTGGTATTAACCTAAAAAGGGGAGGGTTTGGAAAGATGATTTTTTTTAAATTAAAAAATCTATTTTCACTTATAATGCTTTTATGATTTTGTCTCTCTTTAAGAACTAATGGAATATAATTTTATTTTTTTCCCTAATTATTATTGGATATCTCTATGTTTAACATTATTTATTTATATGCATTTTTTTTCTATTTTGATAATCACAAAAGGATAGAAATTTATAGCATCATTGTTATGTTAATAGTTATATTTCTGGAGAGAAGTTTATTTTAATTCTTTAATAAAATTAAAATTGGAATAGAAGTTTATGGAATCTTTATTATATTGATTATTTTATGTGGATATATTATTTTGAACTAAATATTTAAATAATTTTACTTATTTTTTTTATTTCAATATTTTTTGATCGTTAAAGGGTGGGATTTTTGTAGTTTGATCTCTTGGATTTGTTTATGATCACCTGGATTTTGGTGTTCTAAAAATTCCAGTTTATGTATTTTCATTTCATGTATTTTCATATATACTTTTAATTATATTTATAGGTTTTAAACTAAAAAAAGGATGGGTGTGTGAGGATTTTGGATGGCCATTTGTAAATGAAACAATAATTTCTACCATTGAAAACTCGATAGGTTCTTACTGGGTAGTCTGTGGCACTAGACATAGCCGGTGATATAGAAAAATCACACTGGCTGGATGATATATCTCTTAAGCTATCCAATGAATTATAAAAAAACTTGGATATATCCATGTAGCCCGCCGATTACCCGGTTGAATATAGTGGCTACCCAGTGAGGTCTATGAGTACCTGGTATGTTACAACATGCCAACTAGCCAACCAGTGGCATCCGGTGGATTGCCAATGGAATCAAGTCAACAAGTCATAGGAAGCATTTATAGTGGTATTCAACAGCTTCTTTAATCCATTAACACCTCCCTATTGACCGAGAGACCCCCATAACCTATGAATTTATCTCATGTGAGGATTGTAAAGATATTTTATTGAAATTTAATGAACTTCATTGATCTATTGTGAATGAAAATAAATCCAACAAGAATCTATGAAAAAATTTATTCTATTGTTCCCCCTTTTGAGATCTAATTGTATTTATTATTTCAAAAACATTTATCTCCCATCGTTATCTCTCTATAATTCTATCAATTTAATTTTCTCTATATTTTTAGAGAATTAATGGAATTTATTAATAGATTTTGTGCATATGAAAAGATTATTTCTCTTTCTTTTTTGGGTTTTCGATACTTCTAAAACTAAGGTATTTTATTTTTAGTTCTTGGAAACCACCAAAGACAAAATATTTTTTTTGGGATTCTTGGATACATTTAAATTCAAGGGTTTGTGTTCTGTTTGGGTTTCTTAATTATTGATAAATTTAATGTCTATTAATTCAAAAACCCCCAAGAAATTAGGAAGGGATATATGGGGACTCTTATTGATTAATTTTTGAACTCCCTTGTCAAATTATGTACCTTTTATTTTATTTACTCTTCCAAAATTTTAATTTTAAATCCCTTCCATTCAATTAGTATTTTAATCACTCATCATATAATTTTCACAATACTTTTAATTGGTTAATTCACATAAGTTTTTACTCATTTAATTGTTTTTTTCATTAGGTGATTTATTTTACAATATATATATTGTGATTTATTTATTTTAAATTATCTATTAATTTTATAATTATACCACATTATTTATATTGAATTATTAAAAAGGAAATTTACCCCTCCCCACTTATATCTTACACTATACAACCCTTGTTATCTTTTCTAAGATATTTCATTTCAATCTTCTGGAAAACTCACACTTTAAATCCTGAATTTCTGAAACCCTTGAACCCATCATCAATATATAATACACATATAAGAGAAATATAATAAACTTCCCAACATACCATGTCTTTTGATAACAATAGTGATTTATGTTTAAAATATTTAATATTTATTTTGAAATAATGTATTTAAAATCCAGATTCAATTAATGTGGATATTACTAAACTATAAATATTTTTTTTGGATTAGAGGGTAAATTATTGATCCCTTATTCTATGAAACCCATCATTTTATTCATGACAATTTCAGTCCCCAAATCACTATGAAAAAAAGTCATCTTTATATCCATCTATTTTAAATCCATACCTTTTGATGTCACCATACATAGCATAGGCTATAAGGTTTCATAATTATCTGAATGTTAGAATATCTATGAAAAATAAATTCCTTTTTTTAAATCCATTTACAAACAGCGATTCCTTGAAGAATTTTTTTATCATTGGCCTCTTCTTTTAAATGGTAAACACACTTATTCTCATGTAGTCATTTCTCGTCCAGTAAATCAATAAATTACTAAGTCTAGTTTGACATTAATGAATGAATTTATTTATTAATTAATAAATTCAATTTTTAAGTCACTTAGTCTTTCCTCTTCTTTATGAAATTTGAGTTCCCTCACATCTGTTAAATATAATAAATTATTTTTAACCCTAAAAACATTAATTCTATATTCTAACTCTTGTTGATATCCTTAACTAAATTAACTAATTTTTTTTAAAATATGATCTATCTTTTAGATACCTAATTTTTGGTAATACCACTTAGGTTTATCCATCCTAGAACATTCTTTGATATCTTATATGGTCCTCACCTCCAAACATTCAGTACTTACATATGATTTCTCTAAAAAATGAAATAATCTAGTAATTTTACTTATATTAGCCATGATTTTTAAAGCTGATTTGTTACCATCAACTTCTCATCCCTCTATGTTATAGTCCTTTCAATGAACTGTCGCATTGAGTGGAACATATTTACTTTATATGACTTATCACTTATCATTATCCCATTTTCAATATCCAAAGTTCTTATCTCTAAATATAATGAAAAAAAATATTTTATTTTTTCCTCGAGGTTGTATTGATCCTTGTCATTAACAAGCGTATATTAAAATATTTTCAATAGTGTATTATGGTTAACTTATTGAAACTTACCGAACTATATCTCCTCTGAGAGTTCATGGCTAGCCGCCAATTCTAGACACCTGCTAATAAGGTATGTTGATATGTTAACTATCACTATGAAAAATGCCTTTGAAATTAGTGATTGACACTATATACTTTTATCATTATCCATTATTGTTTGATTCATACTTTTTGCCTCACCATTTTTATATTGTTTTCAGGCACAATTTTGATTTATCCCATTATTAGGTAAAAATATCTAAAATTTCATTATTATGTATTCAAATTCTTTTTTTAATGAAGTAACTTAATATTATAACCACAGTCCATTTACACCATGGATTTCAATGAAATGAAATTCCAGAAAAAGAAAAAACTTATTTTTCATAAAGTAAAAATAATCTAGTAGCATCCCCAATAAAAGTTAAAAAGTAAAGAGCACAAAAAAGGGAATGAACAAGGGAGGTTCCCCAGTGATATGATGGTAATAGGGTATACTTTAAAGTGTTGGGATTTTATACATCAAAATTAAATATCACCCATCTTTTATTTTCTAGATGAAAACATCCACACATTAAAATATCCATTCGAAAAAGATTTAGAATTTCATTTTCTATTAGAACTTTCATATTCTTATCCTTGAGTTTATTGAGCCTCCAATTTCAAACTTTTACATCTTTTGATTATTTGGTTCTAGCTATTTATATTCTATTGGTAATTATATTCAAATAAAATTTTATATAATTTACTCCTCATGAAACAACCATAAGTCCTAGAGTCAGTTTCCATACATCATTATAGAATATCATTTCATAAAAATCCTCATTAAGTAGACTTATAGAAATGATATTTTTCTGTATCCCTTTGATATTCGTAACTCCATATACTTTAAATAACCCACTGTTCTTCATCCAAATATTTTCATCAACTTGTTTGATGACATCTAAGGCTTCATCTTCTTCCATATATACTTTTTCAGAACATCTAGATTCATAATCTACCAAGAATCTGTGTTTTAATATTGAATGAAATGATTCTCGATAATCATCCACCCATGGTTACACTAGAATTTTGATACTGAGAAACAACCTATCGATTCCTTCTATTGTACACTTGGAGATTGAGCATATAGAATTTGAAGCATTTATGAGGTTTCCCTTATAACACCTACAATTCTACTTGATATTTCAACTTTTCCCACAACCCTATCATGTAAGACTAGAACTAGTAAACTTTATCTATTTTCCTTCTTGAGACATGTATTTTAATTGTGTCTTTTAGTATATTATTTTGGTTAATTTTCATCATCTGTTAGTATTTAGTGCACCACCAAATAGATCTTGTACATCCGATAAATGATTTTTCTTATTGAGAATTAAATTTCATATATCCATAAATACTATATATGTATATCTACATAAATTACAAATAAAAGTCACTATCACATCCCCAATCTTTGATGGTGATGATATTAGTAAGAGTGACCCTATATCATTCATGACTTTCATCTTTACAAATTTGAGAAGCCTTAAGGTCAATTTGAAATCATTTATTTGATCTTCCACCAATCTTAAATATAATAAATTCATTCTATGTAGTCATAATATCTTGAACACTTTATTAAATTTCATATTTTTCTTCTACATACCATCCATAGATTTCATGAGCTCAACTGTGTCTTCACTTCTTGAAAGATAAAGTAAAACTTTTGTCGAAATGGCATCTTGAACAACTTAACTGCCTTCATTTGCAACCATTTCAATTCTTAATTTTTCTTTTTCATAGGATTCACATCCACTAGAGTATCCGAGTATTTTTTTATTAGATGAATCTCTCTCTATATTTTACAAAATAAAAAATCCATTCCATAAAATTTGTTGAATCTGAACTTATCTTTATCTAATGACATACCTTCAACTAAAAGTAAAATCTCTTTAAAAAAATAAAGAAAAGGAAAGAGTGATCAAAACTAGAGCTTCCTCTGAGTGCATTGAGAAAGCATTGAACCCAATGCTTTGATACAACTTTTTTGGCGAGGGAGTTTTTGTGATAACTAGAAATAAAAAACTACATCCACTATAAGATCACCCTTAGGAAGTTTTTCATAGTGGAATTTAAACCGTTGTAGCATTTTACCCTCAACTAAGTGTTCTGAAAGATAGTAAGACTTCACACCCTAATCATTGTACAAAGTCAAACCTATCGCACAAATAAAAAAAATAAAAATAGAAATTAAATCAAATAGAATGAAAAGAATAATATATCACATGGGATTTATGGTGTTTAGAAAATGTTTCCTACATCCATGAAAAAAACAACACTACATTCATTATCACTAAAATTATAATAATTACAATCAACTAAAAAGTCAATTATTCAAGAAAGATTACAAATATTATGATTTCTTAATCACCTAATTAGAATTTGTTATAATTCTCTATAATGAATTTGGTATATTATTCACCTCACTGATGCTCTATGCATATTATGATGTTCTATTCGTGCTAGTACCCACTTCCTTTTATAAAAAAATTAGTCTGTCATCCAAGTTACACTAACCGATAAAATTCATGTAAATGACTACATCTGGAATGGTAAATTTTGATTATGAATAACCCTATGAAATTGATCTCTTTACTAAATGAACTTTTCTAAAAACATTATTCTAGAAACTTTTATATACTGAACTTCCAAACCACCATAATTGAATCAGATGATATAAACATCTTATTGATACACTTGCTCATGGAGAGGTTTTATTGTCATTTTCTACTCACTGAGTAAACTAATATTCCACTGAACAAATATTGGAGATGAAGTCCAGTGACCTGGATATGATGAAATGATATTGGATTCACATATTAAAATTTTATTTCTAGGGAAATTTTCTTAGATATTTTCAAAAGTGAGTTATTAAACCTTTCCAATGGTAGATTTTCATCATGATGAATACATATAGAAACATTATAGGGAATAAATCATACAAAGAAATAATTTTTAACAATGAATATCATTGACGATATAGTTTAATAGGTCTTATAACAGTATTGTGTCTTGATAACATAATATTTCTCAACTCATCCATGAAATTATTAGACATAGAATCCCTTCTCCCAACCAAACTCATTGAATTCTCAATGAAAGTGAATCTTGAAGTCATTTTACATGAAAAGAAAGGAATTTTGTTTTTCAAAATTTAGAAAGTATAAAAAATTTCTAGAAGGAATATAATCTTCATAAACCTTATATTATATTCCCTTTACAAAAACCTATATCCTTAGAAGTGAGACTTGTGTGTTTTTTAAAACATTAGATGTTAAATTATTATTTTATGGGTCAATCAGTCTCACAACCCATGGGTAATTCTATAGCATCCCCATCCTGAGAGCCACTTGAAGGGTGCCCCTTGTAGGGTCGACCACATAACCTCAAGCGCATCTTCTCAAATTCCAGAAGCTGCCGACTAGTAGTGAGGGAATTTTTCATGTCCGTGAGGGAGACTCTTCCCTCATAGGTAATAGGTATTATCACAAAGGAAGTAAACCAAAATTAATAATAACTAGAGGAATCATACAAGTTAATAAAATTCAAGATAAGCAATACGAATAATCCAACTAAATAAGTATCAAGTGTTGAAGCACATAAAACAATGTCATGATATGATGTCTATCTAATCTGAAAGAACATAAAACAAAAACTCAAGCATACTATCAACTAAAAATAATGGACATGAAGTGAAATAACTTCAACATGAGAAGGGCTTCGTCCTCTTCCACAGTCTCCATCGAAGCTAGTAAGAAATAATCAGGAATTGTGAGAAGCATGCTTCCCTTTGTCAATACCTAAAAGCATATAATCTTCTCTAGTGTCAACGATGCCTGAACAGGGTGTGAGATGAAATTATAGTAGGTTGATACCTAAATTTTCTAAAACATTCCATCTCATGAAGAAATAAAATGAAGCATTTCATTATATAATAAATGATGATAATTAACTAAGCATAATAAAATAAATAACTCGGCCTGATTTCCCAACGACACCCTTCCCTAATCACCTGCTTCAGCCTAAGCTTGGAGTCTGAAGGAAGTACCTATAATAAGAAGGATTCACATATGCATACATGTATATATATACATTTAAATCCTTGAAAATAAAGTTAAAACCTGGAAGAGGTACACCCCGAAGCTTGTGCATTAACGTAGGGACTAAATCATGTTTCGAACAAGTGTGCTTAAACATACTAGAAAAATATCAATATTCTCAAGAGGCTCAAAGAGGAATTAACATAAACCTATAGTGAATCATTATTAATGTTCAATTTGGATTTGGAGTCTAATCTCTCCATGAAGGTATCGATACGGTACATCCTTCAAATTATACAATACCACTGAGCCCGACCAATGTAATCTTTCGAAAGTCCATGCATCTCTCAAGGCATGGCTTTACCATGCATCCATCTCGATCTCGAAAAAATGGGTCGAGGATCATCAAAGGCTGGTATAGCCATATTACCAACAGATATGTCCTTGATGGGCCATTTTGGAACCAGTACCACTCAAAAGAACTTATAAATCCTAGGGAAGTCTCGGTATGGAAAAACGTATGACACCGCCCTCCGACACATAGTGGTAACCAGTCAAGAATGGAGAGCCCAATTGTGGACATTAGTACATTACCCACATTCTCTCCAAACCCCAAATTTAATTAAAAGTTATCAATAGTATATATGACATAGCATTCATATGTAATTGCAACTTGAAATCTATGTAGATACACCCATGCAACACAAGGTATGAATTTTATATTGCAGCATAAAAATATAACTAGGCAAGATACTATATCAACAAAAGAAGATAAATGAAATTTTTAATAAATAAATAATCCAGAACAAATAAATACAAAAAATACAACAATTCATGGTTCATAATTATTCTAAAATAATTATTTAATTCAAACACAATAAAAATTGGATGCGCAACACATGTAGTTAAATAAATTAAATGCTCCGATAATAGAATTTATACCAACCACATTATCACACTAAAGGGGGTGTCTGACCATGATAAAAAAAATTTAAAAAAAAATTTATGATAAATAAGGCTGGAATATTTTGGGAAAAAATTACATTGAAAAGATTGGGTGAAATTGAAAAAAGTCTGTAAGCATCGACGAATGACCAAACTATGCATTTTTATAAATCAAAAAAATGGAGATAAAAAGAGTAGACCCCCAACATTATAGTCACAAATTATTCTATGATTTACGGGAGGATTTGATTTGACCAAAAATGAAATAAAACTGATGATTTTAAAAAACCCCAAAATATTGTAAAAAAATTTCGTGACATAGTGTGCAAAGAATACTTAATGGAAATATACTATTCAAAATGTTTGAGGTTATCCTTATATTTAGGTTCACAACACACTTGACGATGAAGAAAACATATAACGAATGGAGGCGCGATGATCTTTCGAAGAGGGGAGACGGTGGAGCACCACCTAGAGAGAGGGGGAGGCATGACGTGAGAGAGGGAGGAGAGGAAGAGAGGAGATGAAAAGAAAGGAAGAAAAGAAAGAAGAAGAAAAGAAAAAAAATATACGAAAAATAAAAAAAAATAAAAAGGGAAAGTAAAATGACAAATAAAATAGAATAAAAAGGATGGAGAAATAATGAAGATAAAAATAATAAAAATGGTAATCTCCCACTTTAATTGTTTTTACTTTTTCTGTAACCCCCTTTCTATTGTATTTATAAATTTCGTTTTATCCCTTCTTATTTTAATTTTATTTTCTTTTAAATCTCTCCTTATTTATTTTCAATCCTTAATTAATTATTTTAATCCTGAATACCACACTAAATCGTGATATAGCATTTTTCCTAAATCCCCTACAGTAATTTAAATTGCCTAAATACCTTCCCGGGACCCGTAGCGGGGTGGGAAGGCATGTTCCCTAGGCCACTTTAAAGATTTAGATTAAAAAAAATTAAACCATCTGTACCTAATGAAGGCTGGGAAGTTACAACCTACCCTCTTTAAGACAACTAATCATTGAGTTACCATTTTGTTGGTAGTGGAACGTCTTCCGAGAAAAATTTCAACCACTTTGCACATACATCTGTCTCTCGCTCACAGGTCTCATCCTAAACATGTATGTGTTTCCATAACACCCAGACCAGAGGGTCTGACCTGCCTCAGAGGACTTTCGTGTTATGTTTGATAATACAAATTATATGTCCCTCAAAGAATGCATCTGCCTCAAGCTCGAGTTTCTTAGGGTCAAAAGAATAAGATGGGTCTAGATAATATTTTCTGAGCTGATATACATGGAAAACGTCATGCATGGTCTGATACCTATGGGGAAACAATAACTATTAGGCTACAGTCCCAACTGTCTCCACTACTGAAAACAACCAAACATATCCTGGTGATAACTTTCCCTACCTCCTGATCTGCCTATGACATTTCCTTGGAGAAACACACTGAAAGACTCGATGTCCCACCTCGAACTTCAGAGGTCTGTGGCAACAATCTATATATCGATTTTTTCTAGATTGAGCTATAGTCATGCACTTATAAATCATCTAAACATGCTTATAAGTCTTCTAAATGAGATGATGAACCAACAGAGCTACCTGGCCAACATTGAGCTAGCATAAAGGTGAACAACATGGTCTACCATTGAGGGCCTCATACAAAGCCATTTGAATTGTCTCCGGGAAAAAGTTATTATAGGTAAAACCAACAAGAGATATATATTTCTCCCAAGAACCTCCAAAATGAAGGATACATGCCCATAAAATATCCTCTAACACTTGTACAGTTCACTCGAACATCCCATCTGTCTGAGGGTGATATGTAGTACTCAGAAGTACCTCTGAGCCTATCACCTTTTACAACCCCTTCAAAAACTATGAAGTAAAGCATACATCTCTGCCCGAGACAATAGAACGAGGTACGCCATGAAGTCACACAATATCTTGGATATACATTCTTCTTAACTCATCAATTTTTAAACTCTCCTGGATAGGTAGGAAGTGAACAACCTTGGTCAACCTGTTGAAAATCACCCATACTACATCACAACCTCGAGGAGATCTTGGGAATCCTATAACGAAATCCATGGTGATGTCATTCCATTTCCATTAAAGAATGGATAGAGGCTATAAGAGTAAAACAGGTCACTAGTTCTATACCGTCAATGGTGGGTAAGTTGGAAGGCTTGGAGGCAGGTTGAACCAGGCGAATTTGAAACGGTGGTAAAATGACTCGGGAAGTTGGAGGAGAGGATGCCACCAGGATTTGATGTGGAGCTGTAGGAGCTGGTTGAGAAGATTTTTGAGGAACTGGTCAGAGTTGAGAGAGAGCTTGAGCAACAGAGATCTGATTTGGAGCAACATCAGAGGCACCGAGTGGGTCACCAGGAGGAAGCACAATGGCAGAGGCTTGTGCATTCAAATAAGGCTTCAAAAGATTTATGAAATTCTGAATAACTTCTGCACCATACTGCATAGCCTTATCAAAATCATCCTTATTTTCCATGAACTGTTCTAAGGTTGGAGTAAAATCTTGCAAATATCGAACTTGAGTCTTGAATGCTTGAGTGACTGGTGGTAGTCTCAGATTTTCAGCTAACACTTTGAAATTTGCGGTCATCTCATGCTTGGTATAGATTTTTGAAAAGTAGTGATAAACCTTTTCCTTGATCTCTCTCTGAGCTTTAGTGGAATCTACGGAATATAATGTTACCATCTTATGAATGTTATCACTGTGTTCCTTCATCTTCCTCAACGAGTCCAAATCAAGAACTTGCCTAATGACTGCCAATTCATCATGCACAATCTTCCTTAGAGACTCTAGCTCACGAGTAGTGATCTTGGTTACTTTGGTTGTACTGGCTTGAGCAACGATCTGAGTTATCTCAGCTTTCATCTTTCTCAGATCATACTTTTTAAGATGTTCAATCAGATTTATCAACACTTCCATCATACCAGAGATGGTGGATATAAATTCATTAGATAAAGAACTAACCCAGATTGTAGATCCTTCAGAATCTGATTTAGAGAGGCTATGTGCCTGCCAATAAACACACCAGTATTGGATAGGTCTTGTTTAATAGCATTATAAATCTCTTCTCTGATTGTATCTCTCACAGCAGTAAGCAACTCCCTTTTGAACTTGTCAAAATCAGACTGAGAGACAGTAGAACTGGGTAGATGAGCACCTGCAGCATCAATAACATGAGCAGACCTTGTCTCAACTGGGTGGCTTTCCATCATAACCGTAGTAGATTCTGATTCTTCTTATTCTTCTTCTTCTTCTTTAGAATACTCTAAACCCAACACAGAAAAACCAGGATAATCATCCCATACAGTAGCACACAGAGTATATTTCGGTTTATCATAACTTGCTTTTCCACTGTTTTCAAGAGATTCTCTCTTACCATTGGAATCTTTTTCTGGTATAGTTTGATGTGTTTATGTTGGAGGTACGGCATGACAATCCACTGGTCGTTTATCATCATCATCATCATTATCATCACCATTATCATCTCAATTTTCATTTCCATTCTTCGCAGAAACGACACTGTTAGATACTTCAGTGTCACTAGCTTCTTCATCATCAAGAACTGGTTCTGATTCAGGTAGGGGTAATGGTGGACTGGCAGATCCAAGGTCAATTCTTCTTTTAGGACTCACAGTATCAGGATCACTCCTATAATCAAGAGGTGACATACTTCCTTCTTCTGTTTCAGCTTCTTCCATCCCTTGTTTACCAGACTCTTCAGTGTCTTTATTCCTTTATTCTTCATCATCAGAATAAATTGGCTCCTCATCTGATTTCAAACCAGGGTCTCTAAAACCCTTCAACCTCTTTCCATGATCAGTAGGATTGTAGGATTCATACAGTTTTCCTCATCATCAACCCAGCATTTTTTCTATGGGTTCCAGTTTATTTTCATCCGTTTACAAATTTCATTGGTGATACAAAAAGCACTATCAGATTCAGCTATCTCATCGGCTTTATCAACACATTCCAGATTCTTTAACATAGCATAGATCATTTTGGGATAGAACAGGGCAGTGTCTTTCTTAGAAGGTTTCACCATTCTAGCTATGTGGACCATTAGATATCTACACAAATTGATCTTCTCATGGGTCTTTAGTAAAAACAATAGAAAAACATCCTGGTATCTTTCAGCAGAAAAATATCCTTTCCTGGAGCAAATTTGGTGCTGAATAAACTTAAAGAGAAGTCTACATTCACCATCTAGATCTGAGGCTATGATTCTCCTTGACTCTCTGTTTCCAGTCAAAAGTTCTAAAGCTAACTCATAAGAGAAATATTCAGTGGTTGGAGGAATGTTTCCAGCATAATCCTCATACCGACCCTCATGGTGTACATTCAAACATTCATCCCATTGTTTAGACGAAAAAGATATTTTCTTTCCTTTCACTACAAAAGACATTCTGGTAGCCTCGACACCATCTAAAGTAACTTGCAGATTTATATAAAACTCATGCACTAGCTTTGGGTAGTATACACGAGTGTTATCTGAGAACCAGGTTTTCCATCCTTACGAATCTAAAACTTGTAACAACAGCGACTTACTTGTCAAAAACCAGGCGAAGCTGACTTCCTTTTCTACAGCAACAATCCGAGTTTCCTGGTTCGAATTTACTAATCTTTGGGTGGTACTACTCGACTCGCCTCGAGCACGCTTTGAAGGTACATGACTTTCTGATCCTTTGCTCGGTCTCTTCTGCTTAGCCATTTGGCGATTTTGGGGAAAGAAGGAGTTCGAAGATTCGAAGTGGAGGAGAAGAGAGGAAATAATGTTTGGCAGGAAAGAAATGAAAGGTCGACGGTTTGGGGAATAGGAATAGTCGCATATCATTTATTTCAGCATTTAGGGTCCCCATAATAAAGATAAAAGAAATTAATTAATCACAAAATAAAAAGTAATATAAAGAAAGATCGGTTTCACAGATCAGTTTCACAGATCAGTTTCACAGATCAGTTTCATAGATCACATTCACAGATCAGTTTCACAGATCAGTTTCACAGATCAGTTTCACAGATCAGTTTCACAGATCAGTTTCACAGATCAGTTTCACAGATCACTTTCACAGATCAGTTTCAAAGATCAGTTTCACAGATCAGTTTTATAGATCAGTTTCACAGATCTATCATACACAATTCTTGTTTAATAAAATTCATTCTTTCAGAGCATAAAGGCTTTGTAAAAATATCATCTAATTGATGTTCAGAACTAATAAAGTCTAGAGAAATATCACCTTTCTGATAATGATATCTTAGAAAGTGATTTCTGATATCAATGTTCTTAGTCCTAGAGTGAGACATAGGATTCTTAGATATGTTGATCACACTAGTATTGTCACTGTTAATTGAAACTTGTTTAAAATCAAATCCATAGTCCAATAAAGTGTGTTTCATCCACAGAATCTTTGCACAACAACTACCAGCAGCAATGTACTCTACTTCAGTGGTAGACAATGCAACTGGGTTCTGTTTCTTAATACACCATGATACTAGGGACTTTCCATGTAAATGACATGTTCCAGATGTGCTTTTCCTATCTAACTTACATCCAGCAAAGTCAGCATCTGAATAACTAGTTAAGTCAAATGATTGTCCTTTTGGATAAAACAAACTTAAATTTACAGTATACTTAAGATATTTATAAATCCTTTTAACATTTAGTAAGTGTGATTCTTTAGGATTAGCTTGAAATATAGCACACATACACAAAAAAAACATAATATCTGGTCGACTAGCAGTAAGATAAAGTAAACTCCCAATCATACCTCTGTAATAGGTTTGATCAACTGGTTTCCTAGTTTCATCAACATCCAACTTACAGGTAGTACTCATAGGTATATCACATTCCTTAATACTCTCTTAACCAAAACGTTTTAATAAATCCTTAGTATATTTACTTTGATTTAGAATAATGCCATATTTAGTTTGAAAGATTTGAAATCCAAGAAAATACTTAAGCTCTCCCATTAAGCTCATTTCAAACTCATTTTGCATAACCTTTGAAAATTTAGTACATAAAGAATTTTTAGAAGATCCAAAAATAATTTCATCAACATAGATTTGTACTATTAACACATCTTTTTAAATCCTTTTTATAAATAGAGTGCGATCAGCTATTCCTTTTGTAAATCATTTTGAAATAATAAAGTTTGAAAGTCTTTCATACCAAGCTCTTTGAGCTTGTTTTAAACCATATAATGCTTTATAATGTTTAAAGACATGATTTTGAAAATGAGGATTTGAGAAACCAGGTGGTTGTTCTACAAAAACATCTTCAACAATAAAACCATTTAAAAAAGAACTTTTCACATTCATTTTGATATAATTTGAAATTCAGATGTGATGCATAGGCAAGTAAGATCCTAATATCCTCTAATATAGCTACAGGTGCAAAGGTTTCCTCATAGTCAATTCCTTCTTCTTGATTGTAACCTTGTGCAACTAGCCTAGCATTGTTTCTAACGATGTTTCCAGATTCATCAACTTTCTTTCTAAACACCCATTTCGTGCCTATGGTTATAGTGTCCTTAGATCTTTCTACTAATTTCCAGACATTGTTTCTTTTAAATTGATTTAGTTCCTATTGCACAGACATTACCCAAGATTCATCGTTGATAGCATCATTGATATTTTTAGGTTCTAGCTGTGACAAGAAGGCTTGATGTTCAACCTGATTTCTAAGAGAAGCTCTATTCTGTGTCACTCTATCAAGATTTCCTACAATAGCATCTATAGGACGATTCTTCTGAATTCTAGTTGATCTAGAGAAGGTAGGGCTCGATATTTCAGGTTCATCTACAGGATGAGGTTCAACAGAAGCAGGGTCTGGAAAATCTCCAGAACTAGACGCTTTAACTGTAGGTCCACTGTCTTTATCATTAGGGTTCAAAACAGAGAGATCATCTTCAATATTTTCAAGAGAGGTCTTAGGTTCATGTGGATCAGTTTCATCAAATTTTATGTGAACAGATTCTTCAACACATTTGGTTCTCTTATTAAACACTCTATAGGCATTAATAGAAATAGAGTAACCTAGGAAAATTCCTTCATCACTCTTGGATGCAAACTTTTCAAGATTATATTTAGTACTAAGAACAAAGGCTTTGCAGCCAAAAACATTGAAGTAGTTAACCTTAGGTTTCCTATGGTTCCACAACACATAAGGGGTCCTCTTAAGAATGGGTCTAATCAAGACTCTATTAATAACATAACAAGCTGTATTTACAGCTTCATCCCAAAACTAAACAGGTAGATCATACTCATTAAGCATAGTTCTAGCAATTTCTTGCAGGGTTCTATTCCTCCTTTCTACTACACCATTATGTTGAGGTGTCCTAGGGGCAGAGAAATTGTGACTATAGCCATTGTGTGAGCAGTAAGATTCAAACTCATGATTTTCAAACTCACAGCCATGATCACTTCTCAGGGTTTTAATCTTAAGTCTACTAAGGTTTTCAATAGACATGGAGTATTGTATAAGGCAAGAACAAGATTCACTTTGGTGAGCTAGAAAATATACCCATATATATCTAGAAAAGTCATCTACAAGAATATAGACATAATGCTTTCCATTTAAACTAGAAACTCTAGAAGGTCCAAATAAATCCATGTGAACCAACTCGAGAGGTTGAGATGTTGACACTTTTTTCTTTGATTTAAAAGAAACTTTATGTTGCTTTCCCTTTTGAGAGGGAGTACAAACTTTGTCTGCTGGAAATTCAAGTTTGGGTAGGTCTCTAACTAAGTTCTTCCTAGCAAGTTTTCTAAGTGAATGCACATTGCAGTGACCTAATCTTCTGTGTGAAAGCCAAGACTCTTTATGAAAAGCATTTAAACAAGTAATATTTTTCTTAGCTAAAGAAGTTAAATCAATAGCATAAACATTTTCATTTCTTAAAGCAGAAAACACTAAAACATTTTTAGAATTGAAAACATTACAAAAATCATTTTCAAATTTTACATAAAAACCATCATCACATAACTGATAAATACTTGAAAATTTGTATTTAATTCCATCAACAAATAAAACTTTAGAAATCAATACTGAGTCAGTGTTACCAATCTGGCCTAAGCCGATGATTTTCCCTTTAGAATTATCAGCAATGGTGACAAAACCTCCATCATCTCTGACTAAGATTTTAAAGCATGAGAAGTCTCTAGACATATGTCTTGAACATCCACTGTCCAAATACCAAGGCTTTCTATAGGAGCTCTTTAAGAAGGTTCCCTACAAAACAGATTTAGATAGGAAATGATTTTGGTACCCAGATCTTCTTGGGTCCAGACAGGTTAGCCAATAACACTTTAGGTACCCATATTTGTCTAATGGGTCTCATAAAATTTCTAAAATCAACAGATTTTAAAAGATAAACCATATTACATCCATAATTATAAATATATCTAGTTGAAGCATATGAAGTTCTAGAGCTAGCTACATTCTGTCCAGAGTTAGGAATGAATCTAGTTTTGGTAATTTTCCTTTTTCCATGTTGGTATCCTATACCAGAAGTGTATATAGGTGCTATTTTCTTACCTAGCATTTGAGTAAGAGTATCTTTACCATTGGTAAATTTCTCTAAGTCTTTCTTGAGTTTCTCATTAGATAATTTTAGTTCAGTATTCTTTTTAAGCAACTGAGTGTTCTTTTCAACTTCAATATCAAGATCAGATTTATGTTTAATAGTTAAAGCATATTGTTTCTTTAAACCTTTGTATTTGTCTTTCAGCTCATTACAGGTTTCTTATAACATATCACAATATTCAAACAGTTTAGATTTAGACATGTTGTCACATTCAGAATCATCTCAAGAATAATATGAATTAGAAGCAGGTGTTTCTGATGTTACCTCAGAAGTGTTTGTCATAAAACACATGTTTGCCTTATTTCTGTGTTCAGTTTCAGAAACATCAGATTCACCAGAACTGTCATCAGTTTCACTCCAAGTAGCCTTCATGGCATTCTTATACTTGTTATCCTTGTATTCATACTTCTTCTTGTATTTCATCTTTGGACAGTCTGTTTTTATGTGTCCTTTCCTTTTGCACTCCTAACAGACAACTTCATCTGATTTATCAGGCTTCTTCCAATCCTTTTTCCAATGTCCTTTGTTGTCATACTTACCTTTGTAGTTTGACTTTCTGAAAAACTTCTTCTTCCTATAATATTTCATAAACCTCCTAGCAATGTGAGCCATCTCAGCATCACTGTCAGAATCACTCTCATTGTCTTCACATCTTGAACTTTCATTGATAGCTTGAAGCTTTTCTTTATCCTTATTCTTTGAGGTTGTAGTTTTGAAGGAAATAGAATTCCTTCTAGGTTCATCATCTTGTTCTTTGTTCACTTTGAGTTCCTCTTCATACATCATCAGTTTTCCAATTAGTTCTTTAACTGGCAGTTCTCCAATGTCACACGATTCTCTAATAGAGACAGAGGTTCCTCTCCATCTTTCAGGTAGACATCTCAAAATTCTCATGATTTGTTCCTTTGATGAAACATCCTTTCCTAGAGAAGTCATTGTGTTGACAATTTCATTAAACCTGAGATACATGTCAAAAATGGGTTCATCAGGCTTCATCTTAAAATTATCATACTTAATAGTATAAGTGTTCAATCTCATTTCCTTAACATTAGTTGTTCCTTCATGAGAAACAGCTAAGATATCCCAAATTTCATATGCAGTTTTACAAGTAGATATTCTATTAAATTCCTAATCTCCTAGAGCACAGTACAAGGCATTCATATATTTGAAGTTATTATTGTAGGCAGCCTTATTAGATTCATTCCAAGTAGTTCTAACAGTAGTAGGAATTTTATATTCTAGTTCTATAGTAGTCCAAATATCAAAACCCATGCTTTCTAAATGAATTTTCATCTTGATTTTCCACTTATCATAGTTAATGCCATTGAAAAATGGTGGTCTATTGGTAGAAACACCTTCATGTCTATTATCCATGATGTCTTACTTAAGGCAAATAATTTAAAGAGATAAAAATTTAGAAATAAAAGAAATTTTAAGAACGTTAAAATACAACTAAAATCACAGTTGAAAACAGAGTACTTTTAGAAAATATTTAAAATCACCTAAAACCTCTGATACCAATTGTTGGTTGGAGTGGATAATCAAGAGGGGGGTGAATTGAGTTCCATTTAAAATTTCTGATTTATAAACATTGTCTTAAAATCCCCCAATTAAAATACAAAATTAAACTGTAGTGAATTTATACCAAAGTAAAGATTTTGTTATGTTCTCAAGGGCTTGATTATTCCCCAGCTAATCAAATCAGAAGAGTTGATTAACTTTTGAAAATAACTTACTGATTTACAACTAATATAAACACTTGCGAGTTTAATTATCAAAGTGACTTTAAAACAGTTTTGGTTTTAAAGAACATAGCTGCGGAATAAAAAATGACTTTGACAGATATAGCACAACAGATATAACCAAGTAGTTCAGTCTCAAGACGAGACTTAGTCCTCTCAAAATATTTTATAAAAAGATGATCCACACCCTGGATCGGGGATAACAACGGCAAACAGCCATCCAGGTCCAAGACCTCTACCACAGTTATTCATGGGAACAAATACAACAACAACCATCTGTTCAGGTCACACGACCTCTACCACTATCCCAATGGGAAATAAAAGATATAGAGATTTTCAGTGAGGATTTACAGATCCTCCAGTTAAAGTACAGGAGACAGTGTGTGTATAAAATATAGCAGATAACACACACTGTACGAAAGGTAAAAAAGTAAATCACAGAGACAACTATTTAGAGTTTAGAAATGGTTCTAGTGATTTTTGTGCAGCTCTGGACTCCTATGTTTGATCAGAATTCGTTCTGAGTCCTCTTCTGGTTTTTGTCTGGAAAATAGAGTATCGTCTATTTCCTGGACTTCCAGGTGTAATGATAGTTGAAGAAGTTGTTAAGTGATGTTCTTGTTTTTGTTCTCAGCTCTTCTCTGGTATGAAGAAGTGTATGAGTTCTTCTTGTAAGCTCAATCGTCTCTTTGCATGTACACCAGCTTGGTTCAGCACTCTGCGTATTCGTTCTTATGTTCAACACTTTTTCTTGCAGCACACACACACTCTTCAGCATGTAAGAAGCTCTTATTTAATGCATGAGCTCTGGAAAAAGATATGATTTCTTTTTGCAGGTATGAGGTACGGTTCCTTGACATGCAACAACACACATTAAATAAATGACAGAGCATTTAAAATATTCCTAATATGACCGTTGGTTAGATTAAATAAAGATAAAGAAATTCAAACAGCTGTTTATGACTATCAGTGTGTCAAGTGATCGGTAGGTCATCAGCATCAGCATTGGTGAGACATCTTCGGTGACTCATTTGATCAGCATTGGTGAGACATCTTCGGTGACTCATTTGATCAGCGTCAGTGAGACATCTTCAGTGACTCATTTGATTAGCATCGGTGAGACATCTTCAGTGACTCATTTGATCAGCATCAGTGAGACATCTTCGGTGACTCATTTGATCAGCATCGGTGAGACATCTTCGGTGAATTATTTGATCAGCATCAATGAGACATCTTCGGTGACTCATTTGATCAGCATCGGTGAGACATCTTCGGTGACTTATTTGATCAGAATCAGTGAGACATCTTCGGTGACACATTTGATCAGCATCAGTGAGACATCTTCGGTGACTCATTTGATCAGCATCAGTGAGACATCTTCGGTGACTCATTTGATCAGCATCAGTGAGACATCTTCGGTGACTTATTTTATTAGCATCAGTGAGACATCTTTGGTGACTCATTTGATCAGCATCGGTGCGAACGTTGTCCTTTGATACGGATCGGTGCGACCATTGTCCTTTGATATGGATCGGTGCGACCGTTGTCCTTTGATATGGATCGGTGCGACCGTTTTCCATTGATCCAAAGGACTTCCAGAATACTTGTAAATCAATAACAAATAGATAAAACATGATCCAACCAATATACACAGATTCACTAAGTTATTGTGATTATGTATATGAAAAATCCAACTGGATTAAGTAATTGATGATATGTGATTATTAAAACAGCAATCATAGGAAGAATTAAACAATCTTCCAGAGGGATCAACAATGATATAATGAACCCATGTTACTATTTTTGTGATTGACATACATATAAAATGATTTCTACGCCTTCATGGATAGTGCTAAAATATAGAGTTACTTCTTATTGGGTTGTAAACTATAGAAAAAACCCCACAAACCCTCATGTGATGAGCATATGAATCCCCACTATTTGAATATAGGAAGATTTAAATTCTTACAATGTGTTTTCAAATTATCAAGATTTATATAATCCATTTATAATAGTGGTTCTCCCCACAAAGGTGGAAAATGATTTAAAAAATGGTTTTATTACTTGGGATGGATTTAATAAACATGACTTATATAATTAAGAGAGTCCCAATCAAGAAAAAAATCTCTTATGTGAGATTAATCAAACTATCATTCTCTTATTTTTTCCTACACACCCCAATATGATCACGATCACTAAACCATCCTTTCACTAAAGTGGTATGAATGGTTGATAAAAATATATGGGGGTCCCGGAATATCTACTAACATAAATACTGATAAATAAATAAATTATTACGTCTTTACTAATTTTGAGGGACCCATATTCTAGAAATGAAACATGAAATATTTTATTTCATTATCTACTAAATAGGTATAATACATTACATCAACATAATCTATTAAAGAAGTTATATGGACAAATGATTAGTTATTAAACATTCATTATATTTTTTTAATATCAATATATTTAGTGACATAAAATATGCTTTAAAGTATAATAATAGTGCATTTTATGGTAGATATAAACATATGGATATAACATTTCATTTTATTAGATAATTCATTAAATATCGGGTAGACTAAAATGATACATACACGTGACAACACAATTAATCATTTTAATAAGGATTGAACACTGTCTCAATTATATAACTACTTATATATCTTAATTATATTCTCAGTTCAATGACATATATGTAAGAAAACTATGTGTTTATTTATGAATTATATTTGTAATATAGAGATTTGGGGAATTTTATTTATAATTTGTTTTAAAATAAAATTATTATGTATTTGATTAAAATATTTCATGCATCTAAATATATTTTACATTTTATTGTGATGTAATTTTTATAGTTTTTTTAATGCAGAACAATATTATTTATAGACCATAGTTTTTTTTTGCCCAATTACTTTTTTTTCATCGACATCCTCTTGGGGCCTTTGTTACTCAACCCATAGATTTGATCTTCTTTGATTCAATATAAACCATTGATTTTTAAGATCGAATACGTATAATGAGATTCTACAATTCAAGAGGGGGGTGAATTGTATACTTTAAAAATTCATTTTGGACCATGAATTTTTATATAAAACTTTCTTAAGAAAAGTTTCTCAATCTTAAATAAATATATTTCTTAAGGTTATATTTTAACATTCATAAAACATAGTTTAACAAAGTTAAAGAAATATTAAAAACCCCGTCTTAAAATACATTTTCTTAAACTTTACAACCTTAAGATTAAAACTTAAGAAAAATTTTCTTAAATGAATAATTATACCTTAATGAATATAGAATCTCTAACATAATCAGAGTAATAGAATTTGAATGTATAAGAATGTTATACTTTCAATCTTTGACAAAGATTAAATTGGAGCAGAATAAAAAAACATGAAATAGAAAACAAGTAACAATAAGATTCTTTTAACCCAAAGAGATGGGTATACAACAACCTTGGATAAAGGTTCCTTGATTTATACTTTCCAAAAAGTCTGTCTTACTCAAACCCAAGTATGCCCTCAATTCGAAGATTGGTATATATCTTGCTATCCCCAATAGCCCTAGATTTAGAAGGAAATAAGAACATTTTCCTTCCAAACTCCGAATCCCACAATCAATAGGATCAAAGCCCACACAAAGCAATTCTAACCAATTTTTTCATGCCTGAACAAGTTGTTCATGACATCTGAACGAAGCATTGAGATTTGTAAGAGACTCCCTCTCTATAAATCACCTAAGATATTTTTTTATACATCAAATTCATCCACTTTCATTGTATCTAGCTCATTAAAATGATCTCATATTTATGAGAAAAACTTTCAACGGTTGTCTTCACTCCAATGATCATATTTGCTTTAAATTTTGGAGGGACTTGGACACGTGTCAAACAGACAACGGTTAGTTTGTAACAAATTGTACGACATCGTTTCATGTATAAGAAACGATGTTAGGTTTAATATAAATGTTAAGAATAATAAAACATAGAATATAATAATATTGGAATGATATATTAAACAAATCTAACATTATAAAGAAAAAATATTCTTAAAAAACCGGATTGAGAAAATGGTATCACTAGTATAGGTACCAATATTATAAAAATGGCATGACATTTGTACCGGAATTGGTATCATGAAAAACAGAATCAAATTTGTACCAGAATCGGTATCATGAAAGACATTATCACAATTGTACCGGAATCGGTATCATGAAAAACATTATTACATTTGTACCAGAATCGATATCATGAAAAATAGTATTATATTTTTACCATAATGAAAAATCTATATGTAAACATAATGATAGATATATAATTTAACATAATGAGAGTTCTATAAGTAAACATTGTCACCGATTCATATGTATAACAATGATGATAATTCTGTAAGTATAACGGAATTTCAAAACTATAAGCAAAACAAAATGGCAAATTCTGAATTAAATAAAAATTGTTTTGGATTTTCAAAACATAAAAACATAATGAATGGAGAAGTCATATGATAAACTTATTGACTCAACACGATTTTCCTTCATCCAATAGTTTTGTTGGTTATCCAATATGATTATTTTTTAATATTATTGAAGGTGAGAGAATTTTATCCTTTTTTAGATAACATGATCTTTTATAGGTATTCCATGTGTCCACTCTTAATGGTTTAAGTTGCCACCTTCACAGGTCTTTTAATTGATTACTGGAATGTCCCCAAGGACTAATATTTTTATTTATTTACTCAGATAATTCCCTTTTTAACTATATGGTGAGAGAAATCTTACATGGCCCATAGGACCTGGGGAACTTGGACTAGTACGTGAGCTGAAGACTTAGATACTCAAATACACAGAAACTACCCATCCCTAACACCTTCTTCACAGATGGCTCCTAGATCCTCTTCTCACATGGATGATCGGATAGAATTACCCCACATACATATGCACAGATCATGGTAATGATGGTGATGTTTCTATGAACTCTTTTCTTTAAAAAACCCATTATCTCTACTCTGGTGTCTTCTAATTTACCTAATTTAACTTCTCGGGTATTCTCATTTGTGGTCTGATCTAACAGCTTCCTAGCCTTGACCCATGGAGACCCAAAATAGTCTGGACCAAAGGCCGAAGGTGGCTCATAGGATTTATATCCTAGAGGTATATGGTGGCCTGAAGGCCCCATGATCTACAATAAAAAATATATGGCCCGTAGACCCAAATTGGGGGAATAGTTCTAATGATAAAAAAACCATCCATAGTAACTACTGCTTTGACTGCTATAGAAATATGGAAATTCCCCCTTCCTAGTTTTGAACCTGGGTTCTTAGACCAACTCTCCCTTGGTGGTCACACCTGATGCACGATGCGATTTTCCATAATTTGTCAATGTTGCCTTAGTTTTTAAATGAAATATTCTATTTTTTCCTTTGACGATCACTTCTATTATTGAAATATTTTTTGAGACTCTCTCGATGAAAATATGAAACCCTAGAGTGAGTATAAAGATTAAGAGAGAAGTTTATGGACCATAGGGCTCAGATACTCTTTGTCCTTACATTGATCAAATCTATGGATATTAGTTCCGAGTATGATCATTGTACTACATTCAATTTAAAGTATCTAGAGATGTAACACAAAGACTATCCATAAGGATTCACAATTTTAACTTATATTCATCAAGTGATATCAGGTTTTGGTTTCACTTGGTTTTTTCAATATCTCTAATATTTTTAAAATTATGTTAAATAACTCATTTTTAATGGTTCATTTCATTCTCTATGTGTTGTGTTATTCCATCTACCATAACAACATATATTGTCTCCTCAATGTAAAGTTGAACACAACCTCCTTTTTCAACAAGAACTATATGTCAAATTGTTATTTTATTACTTCTTATTTGTTGTTTTTGATTCTATGTTGTATAGATTTATATTTTTCTATTTAATTATAATGAAATATCACTCATTATTTTTTTACAATGCATGTAGGTCCAAAAAGTAATGAATGATTAAAATAATTGTGTCATTTCCATTTATATTACTCCCTGAGCATGCACATACTTAACTTTTCAACATTATTGTGTTTTTTATCTTTTTTTATATGCTTTATCTATATTTTCATTTCAAATTTAATAACCATCATAATACATTGTGTGGCATGAAAATTATTTAATGTGGGGGAAATACCATGGGTTTCACTGACCTCCCATAATAAAGTATTTTAAATGAATGTAATTTGTGAGAAATCATGTTTCTCTTCTCTCAAAGCACCTTCATTGATTTTTTTTTAAAATTGAGTGCTATATATCACTCCCACAACTCCAAAATTTTTAAACCCCATTTTTTGAATTTTTGTTAAAAATTTTCTATTACTTGGGAATTTTCCCCATATATATATAACAATAATAAAATATTTTGTTTGAATTTTTTTTAATCAGAAACCCAAGAAATAGAACATTGGAATTTATTAATGTTTTAATTAAGTGCTAATAAAAGTTTCTTTTAATTGTACTAAAAATAATCGATGATAAAGTTGAACCTTTATCGGTTCTTATTATTTCTATGATAAAAGATGAATTTTTCATTAAATCATATGTATATTTATAAAATTAAATCATATATATATATATTCATATTCGGACATTAACACACCCACAGGAGTGTGTGTTTATATATGTATTATGTTTTCACAATTGAAATCATCATGAAATTTTAAAATAATTTAATTTTAATAATTATATATTTATATATAAATTTTACATATTATTATATACAAAAAAAATATTTATTTAAATATTAAATTTTAGATTTAAAATAATTGAAATTTGTAGAGTAAGAATAAATATTTATGAAATTAAAATATATAATATATATAAATTATTTAAGATTAAATTTTATTAGATCCAAAAAATATGAATAAAAATTTCTAATATAAAATAATTGAAATTTGAAAAATTAAAATAAATATTTTTTAAAATAAAATTTATAATTTACATATGAATTATATTTAAATATATAATGATATCCGTGATGTTATATTTTAATATATTTATTACAAATTTTATATCATATTTATTCTAATATAATTAAGGGGTATTTAATTTTATATATTAATATTCTTTTAAAATTTTTATTTACTTAAGTTATATTTTAATATATTTATTGCAAGTCAAATTATATTTCAATATAAATCAATATTGTATATATATATATATATATATATATATTATTAATAATATTTTTAACTGTGATTATATGTATAATTACACATTTAAATAATTAATGCTATTTTTTGAATTATATTTATTTATATTTACAAATAATTAATTGTTAATAACTGTTATATATAATTAAAGGTAATATTTAAAAATATATTTCATAATTCTTTAAATATAATTATATATATAATATTACATTTGTATAATTAATGATTATTTTATATATAATTAATAATAATACTTCTAAACATTTAACTAACAATATTTAAATATTCTATTACTTTATGATATATTTAAATGAAATTACTTATATATATATATATATATTATTGTAAAGAGTTATAAATAAATATATTTAAATATACATTCGTGTGTGTTACCTATTTAAATAAGTTTGTCTGTTCATGTAACTGTAAATAAATAAATTAATATAAATTTTGTGAGTATTTAAAAATATATTGAACAACATATTTATATTTAAATATATTTTCATCTGTCCAAGGATGGTGATAAGTAAAAAATGACTTACAAGTAAATTTTAAATAAGCTCGGTGAGACTCGAACATGACCACTTGTTGAGACCCCACATGGGATCTACAACAGAGGTTCACCTTAGGACTATATATAGTATGAAAAGGGAAAAATCCTCAATTTTATTAGCCCCTCATTAATGGTGAGCATGGATTTTGAAACATGTATTAAGAATGAATATCCACAAATTAAGTCTCTTTCTAATGACTGAAAAAAAACTAAAAGAAATGAAGTCACCGAAATTATGTTTGTAAACTCATTTATTTCTAGAATAACATTAAATTATTGGATCTAGGATCCTTTTAAGTTAAATATACTTTTAAATCTAACTCAATTAAATTTATCTAGAAAGGGGTCTTCAATGAGAAAAGAAATTTTTTACCACACCTTAATATATTCGTCCAAATTTATATCCTCTTCATTAAAGAAACATATTTGGATAAGATCATGATAATTAGTTCAAATTGTTTTTTTCATTTATATCCATTTACATTTCACATTCGTACATCCTACCTTTTTCATCATTAGGGGATTGTGGGGTCCACTCCCAATTAGTGTGTTAATTGAGGGGAAAAATTTTCCGCACACAAATTGTTTACTTATCATCAATAACCTCGTGTAGGTATTCATTGGTTGGAAGTAATCCATGAACCACGGATGAAACCAGTGATGAGGTATTTTTCAAGGATAGATGATCTACCTAAAAAATCTTTTATGAAATAGTTTTTTCATTCCTATTTAAAATGGGATTCAATACCATGAATTGTGATTAGAAGATGCTCTATGTAAGCCTTTATGTATCCTCTAATGTTTCGTCCAGAGAAGAAATAAAGAATAAGACCCCTTTCTCCTTTGTTCTTAGGTATACTGCCAAACCATGTTAAATTATAATTAAATACTCATTTTTAATTTCTTCTTCCATTCAATTTGACATATTTTATCTCTTATTCCCCAACGAAGGGATTTTAGAGCCACCATGGTCAAGGTAATGATAGTACAAAGTGATTTTCTAATGATTAGATGATTGTAGTAGGTTATAATTACTTTTTTAAATCCATATTCCTGAATATCTAATTGATAAAATTAAAACAGTTTAAATAGTATGAAAAATGGATCTGAAATGAATTATGGAGAAGTGGTCAGAGTATCATTCCACTCCTGGGTGCTACAGTACCCGTCATTTTTTGAGATATGGTATTGTTCATAACGATGGTGGATTTCTATTCATTTTTCCATATGAATGTTCCGCGAGGACACATTACAACTACCTAAATGATCGATCTGGACTATTGAAATTGTTTTGGAAATATCTTGTCCAATTTGTGTCTGTTTGTAGTGATCTAGTTGTCATTTTTCGCTATATTGATTGTGTTAGACATAAATATTTGCATAGATTATAGGAATTTACACTACATCAATGGAAGAAAATACTGGAAACATAATTAAAATTACTACTTAAAATTATGCCATCTGGAATCCCAAAATGGATGATATTTTTTTATTAAAAATATGTGGAATCCAATAGTGGAGACTGTTAATCCCATTTCATTATAAGTAGAATAATATTCGACAAATGTCCAATCCCATGAGATAATGTCTACAAGTAGCCCTCCAGTTGATTTTGAGTGAGTCGTTCCCAACATGATGTATGGTGAATAAATCAAGAAGTGGTCCGACAAGAGCATCCCCCATACTTTTTGAAACGAACATGATGATTTCATTATATTATAGAAATTGAAAAAATGTATTCCATGAAAATCATGCAGAATAAAGTAAACCTGATACACTAACTTGATTAATTTAAGTACAATGATGGGAACAACATTTTAGATAACATGATAAAGTTATAATTTATTTTCGGATATATTTAATTCTATGAAAATTATGGTTGATGTTGAGTTTTAGGAACTATTAATGGTGAGATCTTTACTGAAGATGTGGGACCCACTAGTTGAGAAAATTATAAATTTTACTCTAGAAGGAAATATCACAACAGATATGGTAAAAGATATAATATATAATTAGTAGCACTGAATAATTCATGAGGTATATACACCTGAATCATAAGATCTTTTCAGTAAAATAAAAGAGAATAACAAATGGATAGGGAGATGTAGAGGAAGAGAACCTTGGAGATAAAGTATGGAAAGGTGGATGTGAGAAAAATATTGATCAAAATATGACTTGAAGTGACTCCATTATGGAGAGACTAAATTCATCATCTAGTAGTGTAGAATATAAAAGGAAAAATAGAGGAATTAGGATGGTTAATCAAAAAATAATAATGTTGCAATTGACATTGAGGAAATCGATATTATTCAAGAAAAAAATCAGATCAATCATGTAAAAAAAGAATCAACATGGGCACTAAATTTGGGAAAATCATAACATATCATGACTAGCTAATATTTCATCACATATTACACTTTAGGGAGTTTTGGAAACATAAATAATGGAAATAATGGTTCATAAAAAATCACTGGTATTGGTAATATTTCTTTTGGAATCATATATTGGATGTAGGTAACTACTGAAAAATGTGAGACATTTGTCTAATATATTTTTCAATATTTTTTTTAAAGGTTGGGGCCGAAGCCTCATTTTTATTATTAAATCAAGGCAAAGACCTCTTTTAATTGGGTAGAGGGAACCCCATTACATATCCCGAAGTCCCAGTGGGCTTGTAGCCCATTACATAGCCCGTAGGTCCAAATTCAAAGGCCAATTCACATTCTGTGAATAGTAACCTGCTGCTATAGTACCGCACAGTATCGTCGCCGCTACAGTACCCACTGATGAACAGTGCCTCCACTACTACAGTACTGCTACAGTGCTACTACAGTATCTGCGCCCCATGGGTTTTGAACCCCCATTTTCTATTTAGTATTACGGGGTTCTTACCACTAAGCCAATATGATACCCACTAGAAATCGTGAAAATTATGGATTTTTTAGTACCTTCAGTAATGGGTAATGGAAGATTACTAATGGCATCATGGTAATTGATACAGGCATGAATGAAACTTTTCATTATCTCACATATTCTAGACCATGTGGTGTGAAGTCAATCCATCCAGAAAATAGGTTCCTATAGAATTTTCGCACTGATCGATTTCTCACATGAGGAATAAAGAAATCAAAATTCTAATTAGGAAGGATATCTTATCAAGATTAAAAGGTTTAAATTTGGATAATTTTATTGAATACATTATGGGAAAAGAACATATAGTATTATTTCATGGTAAATTACATTCTAGAAAATCGATGGTTTTAGATTCGATTCAAACCGATGCCTTCATGATGAGCACTATATTAGTGGGAAGTGATATTTTTATAACTTCATAGATGATCATTATAGAAAATTTCTGGACATTTAATTGAAAACTAAAGATAAACTGTAAGATATTATCAAGCAATTTCATGTGGAGGTGGAAAGAGAAACATGAAGGTAGTTAAAGTGTATGAGAGTAAAAAATAAAGGAGAGTATGGTGATTCATTTAAGGAGTACGGTAGGGGTTTAGTTATTAGGATAGAAAAATTTGTACTAAATACACTTTATCATAACAGTAATGTTTAGAGGATGAACATAACAATTTGTCATAGAGTCCAGTGTATTCTCTGAAATTCAAAACTATCTATCACATTTTATTGGGCGAGTCAATGAGGACCAAAGTTTATCTTATCAACCATTGACCCTCAGTTCCACTTAACTATAATATTATAGAAATGGTTTTTATAGGTAAATATTTTTCATAGAAACACTTGATAGTATTTGGGTTTATGGAATTTTTTCGCATCCCGGAAGATTAGTGGGTGAAGATGGATGGAAAATAAAAGAATTGTATCTTTTTTTTAATTGGATCACGATAATTTTGGGTAAAGAAATTGGGATCCTATGGGAAAGAGGATAATCATATTTTTAAAAGTAGTGTTTCTTGAGGATTAGATGATTAGAGATTTTGAGGAGCCAAAAAATACAAAGAAACTACATTCAGAGGTAAATCTAGTCAATAAAAGACTAGTATCACCACCATCAGTTCAATATACTGTGAGGGAGACACAAAAGATAATGATATATTACTACAAGATAATACAATGTCATCTATTGATATTTATCCATAATATGGTGTTATAAAATAGATTCACCCCAAATAACAATTGGGGAGATCCACCAGAGAATGAAAAATGAGCTGTAGAAACTCACCACATGAGAATGTGATGCTCACTAGTCGGGGATATCCAAAAAATTATGATGATGGGATATGGAGTTAGCAGAAGATAGAATAGAAGAAGGTTATGAAAGAGTAGATTAGATCCTAGCACAAGAACCACTCATTTTTTTAATGTTACCACATGCAAATAAGGTACTAAATAACTAGTGGTTGTACAAAATCAACGGTGTAGAGGATAGATCACATCTATGTTATATAAATAGAATGGGTTTGAAGAGATCCATTCATAATAAAGGTATTGAATTTGATGAAATTTATTTTAATGTGGTAAAAATGTATTCTATAAAATTTGTTCTTGGATTGGAATGTAGTCTAAACCTAATGGTTCAACAACTGGATTTAAATACACTGGTCTTACATAGTGATATTGATGAGGAGATTTACATAGTGAAACTAGAGCGATTTTTTTGAATGGTATAAAAACCTAGTATATATACTTGGTAAATTTTTATTTTGTTTGAAACAGGCATCAAGGAAATAGTAAATGAAATTCGACTCCTTCATGGAGAAAAATGTGTACATATGGATGACTGTTGATCCCTGGGTGTTCATCAAACATTTTAGCAATGATGATTTTAATTTTTTTTCTTTATATTGATGATATGTTTATTATTTAAAGAGTTATAAAAAAATTTATAGATTGAATAAGGTGTTGAACAAGTCTTTCGAAATGAAGGACATGGGAGATGCTACTCAAAAACATGGTATGATGATTACCCATGACAGGAAAAATCGTATGATTTGGATATATTAGGAATGAAACATTGAAATGATTATTAGAAGGTTTAAAATGAGAAAGAAAGAATAGTTATGAATCCACATGGGAGTCATTTTAGGCTCATGAAATGAAATAGTTCATAAAGTAGGATGAGAAAGTCAAGACATAAAAAGTTCCTTACTTGTTAGCAGTTGGAAATCTTATGCATACTCTGGTGTGCACCAGACTAGAAATTTCTCATACAATAGGAATTTTGTATAGATTATTATCAAATCCTGGAAGGGTTAATTAGATAATGGTCAAACGGATATTGAGGTATCTCCGAGATACTTTGAGTCGTTATTTATGCTTTGGAAATAGTAAACCTATTTTAAAAGGATACACAGACACATATATTAATGGATATATTGACACGAGAAAATATATATTTAGGTACATAATATAATTTACCAGGGATTTGTTTCATTGAAACCACATCTTTAGAAGTGTGTTACCTTTTCTACCACCAAAGTAGAGTATATTATCCTCAATAATGGATCTAAGGAAATACTATGGAATAAATATTTTGTTTACCAGATCTGGGAAAAAGTTATGATAATTACATTATCTATTTCAATAGTCATAGTGCTATTCCCCTCAACAAAAACCCAAAATTTCATTCTCGTTTCAAACACATCGACATGTGATATTAAAGGATTTATAATTTCTTGGAAGAATGATTATTATAATTTCATAAAATCCACTCCAATGATAATTATACATATATGATGAAAACATTTATACAGAAAGAGATGCTAGATGCATGTAAATAGACTGTAAGTCAACCTTCTACCCCAAATTGGTTATTAGGGGGAGATTAGTATGGGCCACTAGAAATTTGGGAGTTTTTTTAGGGGAAAATATGTCAAAACATTGGTTTTTTATTTATTGGTAGAAGCGTGGTGTAGGCATTCCTTGGCTGGCAGCCTACCAAGGATTGTGGATGTAGTCGATGATAAAGACTTATTCCTAGGATGAAGGTCTACCCAAACACCCATTGATGATGCAGTTTTTCATTCCCCTTTAAAATGATATTTAATCCCATGAATTTTAAATATACAAAAATCCATATTACTCTTTGTGTGTCATCCAATGTTTTAGCCAAAGTTGAAATAAAGGACATGCCCCTTTTCTCCTATAGATATAGACACACTTCCTAACCACTTTTAATTCTGATGTTCATCTCATTTTTAATTTTTGTTTAGATTAGTTTAGATATATTTTAGTTCTTCTTCACGAACAGATCTTGGAAAAAAATTAATTTTGATTAATAATAGATAATTCATGAGAAAGATGAGTGTGTATTCCTAACAGAACTTTCCTATATCCATCCCACAACCACTTAATCTTTTTTATCAATAATTATAACCATCAATTATTCTTTTCCTAATGACCTCGTGGGAACCATTCTATGATGATTCATTTAATATTTAAGTATTAGACTTCTATTTTATAAAATGATAGAAAATAATTTTTTTCTATAAATTTTTTTTTCCATTTAGGTAAGATTTTGATTCTTGAATAGAATAAACATGGGTCTTTATATAGGTAGGAAATGGAACTAGGGGATCCAACTCTTTCTCCACCGCTATTATATCTTCAGAAATACGTGATTCCACACCAATAACTTTACCATGTATTTATTCATCGACATGAGCTTCATAAGTGGGGGATTTCCTTGTGACATTTAAGTAACCCAAACCCTCAAAAGGACCATCATCATCATGATTGTTACATTGGTCATCTCACTGCCACAAAATCGGCATTTAATAGCACATGCATTTATCATTACTAAAAAAAAGCACTAATAAATGGTATCTTTATTTGCACTGAAGAAAGAGATGATAAATTTAACCTTTTATCAGTGATTTTTTAGCAATGATAGAGGTCCCCTATATCAGTGGTTTATTTTTAGTGTAGATAAATGGTCCTTTTATCAGTGCTTTATTTTTTTCACTGATAAAGGATATCCATTATCAACGGTTTATTATTAGCACTGATAAAGGAAACCCTTTATCAGTGCTATATTTTTTGCGTTCATAAAGGAGTCCTTTATCAGTGGTTTTTAGAACTGATAAAGGTCTGAATAAATTAAATGAACTAAATAAAATAAAAATAATAATGAATTTATTAAAAAAATATTACAAATTTTATTAATGAAATACTTTTTGAAAAAATGAATAAATTTATTATATTATATATAAATTATAAATTATAATAAACAGTATGTATTGAATATATAGATATGAAAAATGAAAATTAAACAAATTAAAATTAAAAATAAGTAAATTGAGAAAAATATTAAACATTTTATTAATTATATGATTATTGATAATGTAAAAAAATATTATATATTATATATATATATATATATTAATATATATAAATATTATTTTTATATTACAAAATATTTATTCAATTTACATTAAATAGTCATATATTCAGTGAATAATGGTTTATAAATAAAAATTAATATGAATACAAAATTTTTACTAATTTCATTGAGTAATGGACATATAATTGAATATCGTTTGATTTTTCAATTTAACACATATAACATTTGTGTTATATTGATTTCATATATTCGTAATTAATGCATTTTTATATACAATCCACAAAAAAAATATTCATTTTTCTAATATTATTAATGTGTACTTATTTTTTATTTATTCAAATTCACTCATTTTTAACACACATGCACTTAAAATAAGATATTCATTAATAATGTTTAAAAAATGTTTATAAAAAATATTTATAAATAAATATATTGAAAAATAAATATATTTAAAAATGTACATTCTATATTTATAAAATTATATATTTATAATTATGAATTTATAACGTTTTAAAGGTATTTATATAATTAAAAATAAATAATTATATATATTTAAATAATTATTAAATTTATTATAAATTTACATAAATAATGATTATATTTAATATATATATATTTATGTATATTTATTAAATATATATATATATATAATTATATAAATATATAATGATATAAATATTATTGTTTAAAAACATTTATAAAATTTTAAATAATTAATTATATATTTAAATAATTATATAATTATAATTAATATATTTAAATAAAGATTATATTTACTAAATTAATATATATATATATATTATATATATAAATATTTATAATTTTTTTATAATTATATTTATAAATCTTTTATCAGTGCTTAAGTAATAAGCGATGATAAAAGAAATCTTTTTTCAGTGCTTATAAAGAGGAGGGTTTACCATCACTAAAACTTTAGCACTGATAAAGACCTACCTTTATCATTTGCTATAGAATAACTTATAAATATTCATTTTATTAGTTCTTAAATATTAAGCACTGATAAAAGAAATCTGTATCAGTGATTTTAAGAAGTGCTGATAAAGTTTTGCTGATCTAATTATAAAACCTAACCTCTTGTGAACCTGTCGTGATATTAGAAGATTTGTGTGGAATCCTCCCATTAACAGTGCTCCTCCTTGGAAAATCGATGCTCGAATCACAAAAACCCACTTCCTCCAGTTTCTTAAACATCATCTGATATCTGGTGTTCGGTTGTAGTGAGGGTTTCAAAAGAAAACATTGATATATGGATCTGAGGGTATTAGATTTTCTTCATCCTATAAATTTAGGCGTTTTTTTCCTTTTTATGTTTTTTATTTTTTTCTGTATATGTAATTGAGAGATATAGATTTGAGGGTTTCAAATTTTCCTTTGTAGGTTCTAATTTTTTTTTTCATCGATTATTGAATTCCATTTTTCTTCTGTTTATGATTTGTTGTTTTATTGAATACTATTTTGTATATTGTTTTGTTCTTTTTTAATTGTTATTTTGAATCAATATTATTCACCATCTAAATCTAAACCCCACCTTTCCTTACTGTTTAGAATAAAATTACTTTGTAGGTTCCATGAAAATTGATTTACCAAACCATTTCTCAGTCTGATGATGGAGAGAAGAAACAAAAGAAGCTGATATTATGCAATTCATATGATTTAATTTATTTATTTATATTCAAATGTAGGGTATTTTCCTTAGAAATTTATTTTCTTAGAATTGTGTTGTTTTATTTTAAGATAAATCTTAGTAAAGGTGATAACATATTTATTTATTTTTTAATGTTTATCTATTTTTAAAAATCACTATAGTGTTGTATTTATTTTACTATATCATGATATTATACTGTAAGGTTTAATTTTTTTACCAATTTCTATTTATTTTCTAATGATATATATATATGTGTGTGTGTGTGTGTGTGTCTGTGTGTGTGTGTAAATATATATATCTCTATCTATTTATGAGCATCTTCAGAATTTATTATGTAAGGGTGATTTTATAATTATTTATTCAAAAATTATGGTTCTGCATTTCCAAATTAGGAAGGGATTATATTTATTTTCATTAAAAATTATTTATAAATGTGAATTTGTTTTGAAATTATGTTTTTTATAAATTCCATGATATAAATATGTTTAAATGTATATTGGATAGACATTGCAAGGGTTTGTGTGTTTTATCCTATTTTTATGATATATGTTGTTTATATGTATTATTTCATTATACAAACTTCTTTATGGACCTCCCTAGAATCTCATGTATGGGTCAATGCATATTAGATGGCCTCCCAAGAATCCATAGCTGGCTACATCATTAGTTCCAATAAAGTGAATTGAATTAATCAAATTCATTATATTAGAAATTATTTTTAGGTATTCATAATTTTAGGTTTATATATACATTTTAGGTTTATATATACATTTAATTAGTAGTAATATAATTTATACTTAAATAACCAATAAAATATTTTAAACTCATGTTACATTCAAAATAATAAAATTGGGTAACTATATTTTTATTTTTTTGAAATAATTAAGTTTGCCAAAATTTAAATAATTTTATTTTATACATAATTACCCTAAATAATAATTATTTATAATTAATATAATTTAAAATTTAATATTAATACAATTTTTTAGTTTCATTGGAAAAATTGTATTGTATATATATGCATCGAATAATATATTCTATATTTAAATAAATTTAAATATGATAAATAATATATATATATATATATATATAATTATACTCAAATAAAGTAACTAATATAATATATACATATATATATAATATAATATTTAGGTAGATTCACGTTCTTTATCTATGTATCGAATGAGGAGTGACCTCCATTTTATAGTTTTTAGTGGTGGAAGGCGTGAACCCTATTCAGGTTTATTACTTATCGAGGTAAGTGTGAATGAATTACAAACCTCCATAGAACTATTTTTCCAATCATATACAACCCTATCATTTATATTAAAACAAACCCAACTATACAAACCCCATTTTATAAAAAAACAATATAAAAATCCCCAACCAAATATTTTAGTAATATTTTATTCAGATACATGCTAATAAATTTGACGATAAAAATACAATTAATTCATCGTTAACATTGCCTCCACATGTAGTAATCATCCATACCTCGATATGACAAATGGTGTGACCGATGTGACTCCAATTAAATATTTTTATTTAAAAATGTCATCAATTTTAATAAAAAGGACAACTGACCTATAGAAAACTAAGAAAATACATTTATGTTGTTTTGATACTTTAGGGAAATAATCCTTAAGTAATTTTTGATATGTAGTAATCCGTCGCACCTTAATCCAATGTACGGTGTGACCAATATGACCCAATGTGTCTATTATCAGTTTAAAATTGATAGTTTAGTTCCAAAAATGTCACTCACTGAAAACTGAGAAAACACACTTGGATTTAGTTGATAATTTAGAAAATTTATACATAAGTCATTTATGATGTGTACGGATCAATCTTATGTCAAACCGATACATGATGTGGTCAGTATGATTCAAAGTGCGTGTTTCCAGTTACAAATTACATTTTAGTACAAAATAAAAGTGGCATACTCAAATCTAAGTAAACATATTCATATTTCATTGATACCTTATAAAAATGATCCATAATCCATTTGGTACATGTAAGAATAATTTGAACCTCAATATGATGTAGGATGTTACTAATATGAATCAATGTGCATCTTTTTATCTAAAATTGACATCAATTTTAGTAAAAAGGACAACTCACCTACTCAAAACCGAGAAAATGTATTCAGATTGTTTTGATACATTAGGACCCAGATCCATAAGTCAATTTTGACGTGTAGAAATCAGTCACACCTCAATCCAATTTATGGTTTGATAGGTATGATCCTGAGTTCATTTATTCAATATATAGGTATCATATTAGTTTAAAACATGAATCACATCACAAAACCGAGTAAACAAGCCTAGTTTTTTTCTATTCATTTTTATTTTGTATTCAATCATGGATTATCCATTTATTGGGACACCATAGTTAGTTCATGCCAGTACCAATATAGACTATGTCTTGTACATTAGAGGGGACCAAAAATAGGGGATTTGGATACTCGATAGAGGAACCAAATCCGTGATTCCTATAAAAAATGAAACAGATCTCAATGATATGGTAAAAATGTTTTATAATATGTTATGTTTTCCTCAGAATATTATATGTTTTTTTCTAAATTAACCTAATCTAAATTAAATATTAGACTACTCACACAAACAATGTATTCTACACATGATAATGTTACCAATCCCTTGGAAGAACTAACTATAATGTAGGAAAACATTTAGAAAGATGTAAAAGTAATGTTATGATATACATTATATATTTTAATGAAAAAATATATCATAAAACATTGATTTAATTTTCATTATTTCTTACAGAGTTTATTTATTTTAGATGATTTATATCCATGTTTCATGCCTTTGTAAGAAGGGTAATGACACTATCTCCTCTCAATCACAAAGGTAATATTGATGTTTTTACATTAAAATAATTTTCCATATAATTAATATATTTTTTCATATTTATGTGTAAATTTGTTTCTATTTAGTATTACTCATATAATAATTGTTTTCAGATAAATGTGGATTCCTTTTTTAGAGTTGGTGGGGTCTGTCAATCATTCATGCATTTCTGCACCAAAACTTCTGCAGACTTCTTCCCCCTAAAAACATATTCACCCCTATAGTGGTTCATTTATCACATTAATTCAAGTTACCTCTACTGACTTTGCAGGATGTGAAACAAAACTACCTCTTATCAATTACAGAGGTAATATACGTGTTTTAATTTTAAAATCGTTGTCCCTAGAATTAATTTATTGTTTCATATTTATATTTGATTTATTTCTTTTTAGTATTACTCACATAATAATTGTCAAGTCCCCATCCCCACAAAGTTTAACCTTCCAGGGCCAACAATGTGAGAAGGGAGATATTGACCCCCGAGTCCTGCCTCTAGTAGGCCCAGGGTTGACAACTGGCACTGAGGGTATAGTAAACACAAAGATGAGAAGCATTACCCTCTAAGATAACACATGTGGAAGATAGAGATAAGATAGACACCAACAAAATCCAAGTCAAACATCAATTTAAAAGAAATCCTATGTACACATATGTAATGTCATGAAAACTACTACTAATGAAATATGAAAAACTTCAAGTACCCAAAAAAATAAAAAAGAATAGCAACCAAGAATCCCGAACAGCTCCTGTAACCCCAAGATAGTAGAAACCAGCTTGATCTCCAACGTACTCCAAGGGACCTGAGAAAATAGATTATATAGTCATAGGGTGAGTATAACAATATACTCAATAGGATCCTCCCCAAAACCTCTTGTGTAATAGGTAAAGAAAGCATGCTAAAGAACAATGAACAACAAGTGAAACTAACCCATCACCTAAACAGGTATACTATGTTCCCAGCCTCACTATGGATACTCTCACCAAGTAACACATACAAGAGTATATAATATAATAAAGAATATCAGGGGTACCCTGCTTCTACATACCCCACTGGTTTTCTACTTTACCCCAACGTCACACCTCCTAAGCATATCTCTCCAAAAAGGATTTCCCACAGACACCTGGGAGAAGCACCATAACATGCACCTCATGCAACAAAACCACCACATCCATGTAAGAAAAGTAACCATGTAGTTTCTGGGAGCCACCATAGTTCTCATAAAGTGTATCATATGTTGGGTATTAAACCTCAAGCCATTATAGCCCACAGGCTAAGTAAGGATCCTCAAGCCATCAAAGCTTATACACATTACACCTATAATAGTCCATAAGAAACTATATCTAGAATATATGTGTGTGAATAACCAGAAGCCATTACAGCCCTCTACACACATATATTGATAAAACTAACCAGCATTCCTACCAGCACAAGTAACTACCATGAGAATAGAGTGGGGCCAAAGGGGATATTCATCCATCTAACCTCCCACATGAATGTTGGGGAAACACACCCCATGGCTCAGAATCCTCGGGGTGTGAGTTTCTATAACTAACGGGATAAAGTAGCATATAGAAACACAAAAAGTGTAGAATATATTGTAGCTCACAACCACACTATGTACATAACATTGTCCTAGAATCAATTTTAGTAAACGCCTATTGGACTCCCGGCTACTACTTCTAAGACTAGGTATCCTATAAGTACACAACCATTTAAAGAACTTTATTACATTACTTCATTCCCTTTTTATCAGTTTCACTTTACATTAATTAATTATTTAAATATTAATTAACCATATTAAATTTCCACATTATCTTTCATTAGAATCATACCCATAGTCTACTGTCCTTTTAAAAATTGTTTCATCAGCATTGCATCCCAGCGAGCTCCAACCCCAGGGGTGATAATCATTTATTCAATTTTTTTTACAGCATTACTTTCCCATATTCCCATTCATCCTATAAAACATTCTATACTACTAAACACAAGGGGCCTTGACACCATGAGTAGATGAACTACTTGTCGATTCTTTGCTGCCTTAGTAATAAAGTAGACCCATCCTCCCTTGAGAAGCTAAAAACGGAAAGCACGTGTCATAACCCACACGTCTTCACCCCTTTCAGATGATGGGTAAGAAAGACTAGCTGTATTGATCAATGGGGAATGTAAAGTAGATAAAAAACCAATAAGGATTAGCAAGCATCCAAACATTCACATCAAACCCATTTCATCATCCCAGGTGTCCTCCTCGACACCCACATGCATAAAACAATGCATCTCACCACTCCAGGTGTCATCTGCTGCCACAACCAATAGGCCTCCCTACCCACACATATTACAATAGTGTTCCTGTCTCACATCACAACACAAGCAGCAGAAAAACAAACATCATATCAATTGGGCACTTGGTTCTTAAATAAGCAAGATGGTAACTCATAACATTTCAAAGAATTAACTTTTATCAAAAAACCAGCTTTTAATCCATATTAGATTAACCGATTTATTATTCATAAGTTCCAACTTCGGGAAACCTTTACATTAATCTATCACAAATAATTAAACATGATTACTTCCCTAATTTGATTAACATCAAATTACAACAAGAATAAAAAGATTTATTTACATGTCTCTTTATCTTTAGCGAAACAATTATCAATTAATTATGGCTTTATATTCTTTACCAATTTCTGTCATGAAAGAAAATCTAAACAAATCACACATATATATAACACATTATGGCAATACAAGAGGCAATAACATATGATCGATGTCAATTTGTTTATCCATTTGAAATATTTATTATGTCAATTACATTGTGATCCAGTGGGAAAAATCATATTAACAATGAATTTTCACATAAAGTTAAAGTGAATCAATGAATCCCCTACCTCAACTAGTTCATGACATTCTTTATATGAGAATGAGCCACACAACATGTTAATATCTCCTTCCCTAAGAAAACTATGTCCTCCTGAGGATGTAGAGACACCACCACACCAGCAACACCCAAGAAAAGTCCATTAGGAACATGGAGATAGAATTCCATAAAAGGGAAAGGAGAAACATATGCAGATGAATCCAAAAGAATGATGATAGATCATACCTTATATCAAAGATTGATCGATAATACTTGGTTGCATCTAAAATAGAGGGGAACTGATCCAAAAAGAAATTTTAATTTTGTAACTCCTTTGAGATGGAATGAAAGTTTCGAGCGTCCCACAACCAAGAACAAGGAGGATGAACTAGGGAGGAAAATATATCATCCCTTTATAAGATTTAATGAAGAAGTAGTTTAAGATAAGTCATATTTTCCATTAAAAGTGGGTCACATTAAACCATTCGGTTTGACCAAGTAAAATTATCCCAAGCCTTAGAGAAATTAATATAGGATTTATGACATTTTAATTGGCCTAAGAGTCCTTAAAACAAGGCCTTAAATTAATTTTACGTCAAAGGAAACGTCAAAGGGGTGAAACTGTAGGAAGCTAGAAACAATATTCATTAACAAAACATTTGGCCAAGGAAATAGAGGTTGTAGTTGGAACCTCAATGTTCTAGAAGCACTGTATACCCTACCATTCAGGAAATGCTATACACCCTATCATTTTTGAAACACTATTCATGAACAGAAAATTTTGAAAAGGAAAGAGGTCACTGTTGGAACCTCACCATTTGGGAAACACTATTCATGAACTGAAATTTGGAAAAGGAAAGAGGTCACTGTTGGAACCTCACCGTTCTGGAAACACTATTAATGAACTCAAAATTTGGAAAAGGAATGAGGTCACCGTTGGAACCTCACCATTTTGGAAACACTATTTAACTAAGGTTACATATGATATTGTTCACATATGGTTACCGTTGCACTATTCACCTAAGGCTACTGATGTCACTGTTCACATAAAGTTACCATTGAACTATTCATCTAAGGGTATCGATGACACTATTCACCTTAAGGCTACTAATGACAGTGTTCACAAGAGGTTACCATTGTACTATTCACACAAGGGTACTGATACACTATTCAACTAAGGCTACCGATGACACTGTTCACCTAAGGCTACCGATGCACTGTTCACCTAAGGCTTCTGATGCACTCTTCACCTAAGGCTACCGATGACACTGTTCACCTTAAGGCTACTGATGCACTATTCATAGAACTGGAAATTTAGAAATGTGTTGAGGATAAGTCACCTTGACTTCCCAGAACACCTCAGACGCCGTATTTTTGCAAAGGAATGGCCTAGAGAGGTTTGGGCCATTACATCAAATACCTCTCAAAACATTCTCATCCTCGAGAATTCAAAACCAACCTAAAAGAAACCGAAAAATAACTCTGAACAACCACCAATCAAGATACCTCTAAAAAGAGAGAAAACCACAAGAATAAACCAAAGAAAGCCTTCTCATAAACATGAAAGGTCTATAACCACAAAGGGGACATCGTTACATTAAAAGAGTTAAACATAAAACAACTCTAGGTACTGAGCACGTATCGGTGTCTCACGTTCCCTGGTACTCTCCTCCATGCCACTATGTCACTAAAAGACACGAACCAAGGGGATAGAACGCCCATGCAACACCTTCTCTTTGATGTATTGGACCTCCATAGGTCGCTCCTTTAAGGTTCCATCATTATCAACAACAATCTCTCCCCAATCATTGATGTGAGAGTCATCATGATGATAACAACGAAGTTGTGATACATGGAAAACATCATGTATCTGGATCATCTTCGGGGGATGTTCTACTCGATACATTACAACTCCAACACAAGTTAATAGCTCAAAAGGCCCAAAAAATCATGGAGAAAGCTTACTTCCATGACCAAACCATCACTTCCCATGACTAGGAGTCACCTTCAGAAACACGTGATCCCCAACATCAAACTATAAGGGTCACCTCCTTTGAGTGACATATGATTTCTAATTATCCTGCACTATCTTCACCCTCTCACGAATCACCTGAACCGTCTTTATCGTATTCTGCACTAGTTCTAGTCCGAGAATTGCTGACTCTCCAACCCCAGTCCAGCACAACAGAGAATGGAAAGTCCAACCATACAAGTCTTCAAAGACATCATACCAATGGTGGAGTGAAAACTATTTTTGTAAGAGAACTCCACCAAGGGTAAGTGCCTCATCCACAAACCTCCAAAATCTAAGACATAATAGTGTAACATATCTTCATGAGACTAGATGTTTCACTCTGTCTGACCATCCATTTGCGGATGAAAAGCAGTGATAAGGCATATATGAGAACAGAAATCATGTTGGATACCTCTCCATACACTGGAGGTAAAATGATGATCTCGATCATAAATGATCATCCTTGGGACTCTATGAAGTCTCACTAACTCCACCAGATACTGCCTCGACAAAACATCCAATGAGATCGACTTTGTGATTTCAATAACGTGGGCCGATTTTGATAAAAGATCCACTACCACAAAAATTACATCATGTCCTCCATAAGATCAAGGTGAACTGCTAAAAAGTATATTGAGTTGTCCTCCCGCTTCCATTGAGGAACATCTAATGGCTAGAAAAGACCTCCAAGAACATGGTTTTTGAACTTCACCTTTTGGAAGACCAAACATCGAGACACAAACATTGTAACCGCACGCTTCAGCCCAGGCCACAAAAACTGGCTCCCCAATGCTTGGTACATCTTTTTCATGCCAGGATGAACTGCTAAAGGATAACTATAGACTCTCTAAGAATTGTCTTACACATCATCAAAGGAAAAAAATTCATTCTTGTGATTCAATACTTGATGTTGTTCATCCTTAGAACAAACATCAAGGGCCTCGCCATAAACAAATCGGTCTTTCCAGACCTCCACCTCTAGATCACCCAACTGGGACTCTTCCACCTACTGGACTAGAGATGACAACATTGTCATCTAAAAAAGAAAACCCCTGACCCCAAATTGTCCTATATCAAGATGTAATTATGACAGTTCTTCCATTACTCTCCATGAGTCACTAGATTCACGCACTACATCCTTATGTGACTTTCGACTCAGTGCATCAGCTACGACATTCCCCTTTCTAGGTGTTTAAATTTTTTCAAAGTTGTATTCCTATAAGAACTCCATCCACCATCGCTATCCTATGTTCATGTCACACCGGGTGAAAAAATACCTCAAACTCTCATTAATGGTAAAAACCACAAAGCTCTCACCAATGAGGTAATGTCTCTATAACTTCAGAGAAAACACCACAAATGATAACTCAAGATAATGGGTGGAATAGTTACATTCATGGGGATGAAACTGCTAAGACGCATAAGTGACAACTGATCTCTTCTACATCAGAACATAACCTAACCCCATATGCGAAGCATCACAGAAAACATCAAACTGAACTCCCTCTGCTGGAAGAAAAAGAACAGGAGAACTTACTAACTTCTATTTTAGATACTCGAAAGCTTCCTAACACTGATTAGTCCCTATGAACTCCTGATCCTTCTTAGTCAAAGATTTCGGAGGTTTCGCAACTCAAGAGAACTTGGCTATGAACCTCTTGTAGTATCTTATGAGACCAAGGAAACTTTTCACCTCTAACACTATCTAGAGAGATTCCCAATACACAATTTCTTCTATCTTCGATGGATCCACAACTACTACCTACTGGGACACAACATGCACCAAGAAACAGACTTCTAGAGTGCAAAACTCACACTTATACAACTTCCCAAACATGTAATTTTGATGAAGAACCCCCAAAATGGCATGTAGATGCTCTGCATTCTCCTCCTCAGACATGGAGTACACAATGATTTCATTGATAAAAACCACCATGAACATGTCCAGGAACTCACGTCACACAGTGTTCATCAATCCCATGAACACAACTGAAGCATTCTTCACACCGAATGACATTACAATGAACTCATAATGCCCATGATGAAAACAGAAAGTAGTCTCCAAGATATCCTCATCATTCACACAAAACTAATGATATACTGATGTCAAATCGATCTTTGAGACTGAACTTAAACCCTTCAGTTGATCAAATAAATCACCAATCCGCGGAATAGGATAGTGGTTCTTCACTGCCACTTTGTTTAAGCGATGACAATCGACACACAACTGCAAACTGCCATTATCCTTTTACACGAACAAAACTAGTGCACCCCACGGTGACACACTATGATGAACAAAACCACACTATAATAGACCATCAAGATATATACATAGCTCTTGTAACTCATAAGGGGATATCCTATATGGATACATAAGGATAGGAGATGCTCCTAGTTGTAGCTCGATCCCAAACTTGATCTCTCGTCGAGTCGGTAAGGATAAAACCTCTTCTAGAAAGACATCCGGTTACTCTTCCAGAACCCTAGGAAACTACAGCTTCTGAACCTCTGATGAAATTAGCATTATCTCAGCCATTATGGATGATAAGGATGAATCACGCCTCTAGCACATCTGAGGGTCTCGCTTGCCAACGAACACCATTGGCTCTCCATCCGCATCGAAGAACATAACCTGCCTCCTAATGTAATCCATGATAGCCTGCACCGAAAACAACCAAACCATGTCAAGGAAGACATCTTATGGTTCTATTCGTAAACATAGGAAATCTCCCCAAGAGAGGAGCTACCCCAACACTAGCTCACATTCTCTACATACTTCAAACAAGTCAGCTTGACATCCAACTGGCATAGTCAACGCCAAGGGAATTGGAAGCCTCTCTACCTCATGCACCAAATCATTGTAAAGGGTAGGTGATATGAAGGAGTGTGTCACTCCTGAATCAAACATGGAATATACCAAGGTAGAAAACAAGAAAAGGGTACCTCGAACAATGTTTGGACCACCTGGAGCTTTTAATGCTACAACATGAATCTGACCATGACCTCCTCCATGGACTCTCTGACCCTAATGAAAACCAACACCCCAGTCGCGCTCTCCTCTCTGAGGATGGGGAGCATCATGGGGTTTTCCTCTAACAGCCCCATCTACCTTTTACTGATCAAAAGCAGGTGCAATCTGCTGCTGCTGCCTCGGCTGAAACTGCCTCAATGGAGGAACCTAGAGAGGAACACCTGGTGTATAATGACTTCTCTGAATGGTTGGAAAATCTCACTGTTGATGACCGCAACCACCACAAGAAACACAAGAACCTGGTCCCTTGTAATAGTCCTAAGAGCTTCCACCCCTAGAGAAATGAGTTGCTAAGGGTTGGGACCTACCCCCGGCTGAATGAAAACTGTTCTTCCCTGAAACCCAGGAACCCGGGACCACAACTATACTTTTTGGGGAGTCATGAAGACTCCCCTCTCATGATGATCTAGTTCTGGCCAATGTCCTCTCGATGACCTCTTCCCCTGCCAGCACCTCTAGACATGTCTTCAGCATAAATGGGGTGACCTGGAGTTGGATCGTTGTATGCAAAGCCTCCTTGAAATTCCTCACCCTAGCATCTTCATCTGGTAACAGGTCCAAAGTATATCAGAAAAGGTTCCTGAAATAGATTCCAAACTCTTGAACACTAGAGCTCCCCTGTCAAAGGGTAAGAAGCTCTTGGAAATTGGATGCCTTTACGATCGAAGAAAGAAACTCGACTCTAAACTTATTTCAGAACTCCTCCCATGAGATCGATAACTCCTCGTGATCCTCGAGGAACAAGAACCACCACTGCCTATCTACTCTATGTAGCATCTTCACAACCAAGGACACCTAGTTCTCTTTCTGTGCACGGATTAAAATGAAGCCTATCTTGACCTCCTAAAGTTTCAACGTCGTGAAACTCTACCCTGCTAGATCTACAGGCACAACATGATGGACATCTTCTATGCGATCCTGATGAAGACTTCAACCTGGAGACATACCTGTAAAATAAAAAAACATAGTTAAAGATCCTAAACCTTGAATAAGGAATAATCATAAATAACTAATTAGTTGTTTTCTTTTATTCATTTTAGGTTATGCAATCCCAAGGTCTACTCATTCAAACACAGACACAAAGAAGAATGATGCCTTATCTTTTCCTAGGACTCTACCCTACAACTAGTATCACATCGTTTAGTAGCCATTTTCTATATAAGGGTATGTACATCAGATCATAGGGGGCCCTCAATGCCTATGTCACAGTAGGTCTCCAATGTTTACGTAACTTTGTAAAATTGACTGACATTGTTTCCCTACTAACCCATGCAACCTCACATGTGCCTAACTCCCAACTCCATTATATCCCTTGACCAGACCTCTAATACCACTCTGTCCCGAAGCCCTCCCAACAAAGTATACCCCTCCTTGGATGAAAATGTGAGAAGGGAGATAATGCCCCCCGAGTCCCGCCTCCAGTAGGCCCTGGGTTGGAAACTAGCACCGAGGGTATAATAAACACACAAATGGAACACATTACCCTATAATATATCACATGCGAAAGAAAGAGATAATATAGAAACCAACTAACTCCAATTCATACATAAATATAAAATAAATCCCAAGTACACATATGTAATGTCATGAAAACTACTACAATTGAAATGGGAAAACTACAAGTACCCAAAAAAAAGTAAAAATAGCAGCAACCACAAAGCCCCAACAGCCCCTGCAACCCCAAGCTAGTAGAAGCCAGCTTTATCTCCAACCAAATCTATGTGACTTGAATAAATAGTATATATAGACATAGGTTGAATATAAAAATATACTTAGTAGGATCCTCCCTGAATCCTCTCGTGAAAAAGGTAAAGAAATCATGCTAAAGCATAGTGAACATAATGTGAAACTAACTCATCACCTAATCAAGTGTACTATGTTCCCAGCCTTTCCATGGCTCCTGTCACCAAGTAATTCATCAAAGAGTATATAATATAATAAGGAAAATCAAGGGTACCCTGCTACTACATCCCCATTGGTTTTCCACTTTTCCCCAACATCGCATGTCCTAAGCATTTCTCTCCAAAAGGCATTCACACAGACACCTGGGCAAAGAACCACAACATGAACCTCGTGCAACAAAACCAACACGCCCACATAATCAAAGTAACCCAATAGTTATTGGGAGACACCGAAGCTCACATAACATGTATCATATGTCAAGAATAAAATCTCAAACCATTATAGCACATACAACAAGTAAGGATCCTCAAGACATCATAGCCTATAAACAATACATCTATAGTAGTCCATAAGAAACTATATCCATAATATATGTGTGTGAATAACCACAAGACATTACATCCCTCTACACACATATATGGGGAAAACTAACCACTATTCTTATTAGTACAAGTAACTACCAAGAGAAGAGAGCAGGGAAAATGGGGGTAGTCATCCATCCAGCCTCCCACCGGAATGTTAGGGAAAACACCCCCCAGGGCATAGAATCCTCGAGGTGTCAATTTCCCTAACTGATATGGTGGAGTTGCATATAGAAACACAAAATGTATATAATATACTATTGATCACAACCACACTATGAGAATAACCTAGTCTTAGACTCAACTGCAGCTAATGCCTCCCGGACACCCGACTGCCACTTCTAAGACTAGGTATCCTATAAGCACACAACCATTAAAGAGATTTATTATATTTCTCCATTGCCGTTTTTCATTATCCGTTTACATGAATTAATTATTTGAACTTTAATTAACCATCCATAATTTCCACATTATATTTCATTACTATCACACCAAAATTCTATTGTCCCTTTAGAAACTATAACCTCATCATTGCATCCCAGCCATCTCCAACCCCATGGGTTAAAATCATTTTTTCAATTATTTATTTACAAAATTGCTTTCCCATATTCTCAGGAATTATAGAAAAAACTCTATGCTACTAAAAACAATGGGGCTTAACATAGTGAGTAGATGAACTTCTCGTCGAGTCTTTTGCACCTATATCAAGTGCATAGACCCCTCATCCCTTGAGAAGATAAAAACCAAAATCACAAGGCATACCCTGTGAATCTTCTCCCCTTTCCAAAGAAGGGTAATCAAGAACATCTTCCTTGAGAAGTGGAGAATGTAAAGAAGAAAAATAACGAATAAAAATCAACAAGCATCTGAACATTCACATCGATCCCATTTCATCGTCCCTGATGTCCACCCCGACACCTATATGCATAAACCAATACATCTCACCACTATATGCATTAACTATTGCCACAATCAGTAAGCCTCCCTGCCCCCACATATCACAACAGCCATCCAGGATCACATCACAAAATAAGAAATAGGAAAACAAACATCATATAAATTGGGAACTTGGTCTTTAATCACGAAAGAGGGTAACATAGAACCCTACAAAGAATTCTCTTTTATCAAACAACATGTTCTTTATTCCATCTTATATTAACTGATTTATTATTCGTAGATTCCAACCTCCAGAAACCTTAACAGTAATCTATAAAAAATAATTATACCAGCTTACTGTACCAATTTAATTAACATCAAATTACAAGAAGAAGAAATAGATTGAATTACATGCCTCTTTATCTTTAGCCAAACAATTATGAATTAATTCGAGCTTTACGTTATTTACCAATTTCCATCATGAATGAAAATATAAACAAAGAACGCATATATATAACACTATCTATCAAAACAAGAGGCAATAACATATGATAAATTTCAATTTATTTATCTGGTTTAAATATTTATTATGTCAATTCCATTGTGATCCAGTGGGACAAAACATGCTAACTATACAGTTTCGTGTAATATAAAAGAGAATCAATGAATCCCCTACCTCAAATGGTTCTTGTCGTTGTTTTTACAAGAATGACCACACAATTGGTTACGATTTCCTCCCATATGTCAATTGTGTCCACCTGAGGATACAGAGACACCACCATGCCAGTCAGACCCAAGAAAAGTCCATGAGGAACATAGAGATAGAATTACACTAAATGGAAAAGAGAAATTGAAGGAGATGAATCCAAAATAATGATGATAGATCATACCTTATTTTGAAGATTGAAAAATACTACTTGGTGCATCAAAAACAGAGGGGAAGCAATCCAATGAAGAATGTATGATTGTGAAACTACTAAGGTATGGAATGAAAGGTTCAATCATCTCACAGATGAGAACAAGGAGGAAGAACTTGGGAGGAAGATATATCGTCCCTTTCGAAGATTTAATAGAGTTGTGGTTTAAGAAACATTGGATTTTCCATAAAAACTAGATCGAATTAAACCACATTGTTTGACCATGTAAAAGCATATGGAGTCTTAGAGAAATTAATATCAGATTTATGGCCTTTGAATCAGCCTTAGCATCCTTAGAACAAGGCTTTAAATGTATTTTACGTCAATGGAAATATGAAATTGGTGAAACTGTAGGAAGATGCAAACTCTTTTCATTAACATGAAATTTTCCAAAGGAAATAGAGCATATAGTTGGAACCTCACTATTCTGGAAACACTGTACACCCTACCATTCTGGAAGCACTGTACACCCTACTGTTCTAGAAACACTATTCATGAACTCAAAATTTGGTAAAGAGGTCACCATTAGAACCTCACTTTTTTGGAAACATGTTTCATGAACTCAAAATTTGGAAAAGGAAAGAGGTCACCGTTGGAACCTCACCATTCAGGAAACATTCTTCATGAAATAAAAATTTGGCAGAGGAAAGATGTCACCGTTGGAACCCCACCGTTCTGGAAACACTTTTCACCTAAGGCTATCGATTACACTATTCACATAAGTTTAGCGTTGCACTATTCACCTAAGTCTACCGATGTCACTGTTCACATTTGTTTACCATTGCACTGTTCACTTAAAGCTACATATGATGCTGTAAACCTAAAGCTACTGATGACATTGTTCACATAGGTTACCATTACACCATTTACATAAGGTTACAGATGCATTGTTCACCTAATGCTACAGATGACACTGTTCACCTAAGGCTACCGATGACACTGTTCACCTAAGGCTACCGATGACACCATTCACCTAAGACTACCGATGCATTGTTCACCTAAGGCTATCGATGCACTGTTCACCTAAGTCTACCAATAAAACTGTTCACCTAAGGCTATTGATGCACTATTATAAGAAATATAAATTTGGAAAAGTGTTGGGGATAACTCACCTTCCCCTCCTGAAAAACCTCAGACACCATATTTTTACAATGGAATGACCTAGAGAGTTCTGGGCCATTACAATAATTGTTTTCTTATATAGGTGGATTATTTTGTTCGATTTGGGGTGTTCTATCCCTCTTTCATTCATTTCTGCACTGAAAATTCCACAAACTTCTTCTCCATCAAAACCATTTCACTCCTATAGTGGTTCATTTATCATTCTATTTAATGTTACATCCACTTCCTTTGAAGGATGATCAATGATGCTCCCTCTTCTCAATTATAGAGGTAATGTTGTTGTTTTCACAGTAAAATCAATGTTCGTAGAATTAATGTATTGTTTCATATTTATGTTTAATTTTTTTATTACTCACATACGAATTCTTTTCTTATATAGGTGGATTCTTTTTGTTTGAGTTTGTGTGCTCTTTCTATCTTTCATACCTTTCAATACAAAAAATTCTTCAAAATTCTTCTCCCTCAAATCCTTTCACCCCTGAAGTGTTGATATTTATTAATTTCCTTCAGGTTCCCTCCACTACTCAATTAGGGAGGTAATCTTGATATTTTCACAATAAAATCATTATCTATATAATTTAGTTATTATTTCATAATATGTTTAATTTATTTCCAATTATTTTCACTCATAATAATTTTTTTCTTATACAGGTGGATTATTTTTTTTGAGTTGATGTGGTTTGTTTGAATCTACTCATGCAGTGTTGGAATTCTGACAAATAATTTCAATGTAAACCATGGTTACATTGGTATCTCTGTTTATTTTGAGACTTAGGGACATGTAGGAATCAACTTCACATCAACCAGACACAAGATGTGACCGGTATGACTCCATGTACTTCATTATATAGAAAACATACATTAATTTAAAAAAAATAAAAAAAATTAATATGTATTTTATCAGTTTAAAAATTACATTTTATTTCAAAAATATCCACTAAGTAATAACCGATAAAAAATACTAGAATTTTCTTGAAAAATTAGTGCAATGATGCATATGTCATTTGTGATATGTAGGAATCTATTTCACATCATACTAATACACGATGTGATCCGAATGAGTCAAAAAGGGGGTGTTTGAAGTTTGAAATGAAATTTTAGTAAAACAAAAACTGACATACTCAAAACTGGGAAAATTAATCAATATTATTTTTATACATTATGAAAACAATCCATAAGTGATTTGAAACATGTACGAATCAGCCAAACCTCAATCTGAAGTATAGTATGACATGTACTGCTCTAAGTGCATCTCTATTTAAAATTGTCATCAATTTAAGTAAAAAAACAAATAGACCTACTCAAAACTAAACAAAATAATTCGTATTTTTTATACTTTATGAAAATGATCCACAATTTATTTTCTATGTTCATGAATTAGTCACACCTCAATCTGATACATTATGTGATCAGTATGACTCCACGTGCGTGTTATTATTTAAAATTGACATCTATTTTACTAAAAGATGAACAGACCTACTCAAAACTGAGAAAATTAATTCAAATTGCTTACATTCTTTTAAAAAATGATCCATAAGTCATTTGTGATGTGTAGGAATCAGGCGCACATCAAGCTGATACACAATGTGATCAGTAGGAGTAAAAGTGCATGTCTTAATTTTAAAAAGACATTTTGTTAAAAAAGACAAGTGATATACTCCAAACCATGAAAATACATTTAGAATGTTTTTATACATTATGATTTTGATCCATAAGTCATTTGGGATGTTTATGAGTCAACCAACCCTCAATTCGACGCATAGTGTGACCAGTATGACTCAAAGAATGTCTTTTTATTTTAAATTGTTATTAATTTTAGTAAAATGGACAACTGTCCTACTTATATCATAGAAAAAAATATTTTATTTTTATAATTCACGAAAATGACCCATTTGTAATATTTTACATGTAATAATTATCCACAATTCAATCCAATACAATACATGCCTATTGTGACTCAAAGTGTCCATTATTAGTTTAAAATTGACATTTTAGATCAATGTGTCACTCACTGAAAACGAATAAAATAGGCTCATATTTTCTTGATAATTTAGGAAAATGATCTAAAATTTATTTTTGACATGTAGGAATACATTTCACATCAAAACTATTCATTATTTTATCATAATGAGTAAAAAGTTCATGTTTCCATTTTAAAGTGATGTTTTAGTGAAAATGACTATTAACGTACTCAAAACTAATCAAACTCATTTAGATTGTTTTGATACTTTTGGACATTGATTCAAAAGTCATTTGAGATGTTTTGGAATCATCTAAACCTCAATCTAATCCACAGTGTGATTGGTATGACTCCATGTGATGTTTTTATTTCAAATGGATATGAATTTTAGTAAAATTTACACTTTTGGTTAATTAATTTCTCTATATTATTACTAACATAATTCTTTTCATATATAGGTTTATTATTTTATTCAAGGAGGGGTGGTTTGTTTGGAAACATAATGATTCAGTCCAAGATTAAAAGAGAAAGTAACATTGATGTTTTTTAATGTATGTAATAATTTGGATTTAAGTAATTGAATACACCAATGTTTGAAAGGTGTATAATATAGTGTTTTTTCCTGTGTTTATGTTGTCAATTTCATTTCTTTTAAATCGTGTATTAGGACTTGTTGTTTAGATATCTGGTGCATTTCTGTTCTTGTGGTGTTCTGTTATAGCACACTATAGTGGTGCTACAGTTTGTTGTTACAACACACTGTATTGTGGCCCTTTATTAGTGATTTTAAAGCACTAATAAAGGGATCATTTATCATCACATTTAAATGGGTTGATAAAGGACTACATTGTCAATGCTTTCATGATATTTGATAAAAGGTCCCTGATCAGTGATTTTTAAGTGCATTTAATGTAACACATTATCAATGCTTCTATGAGCGCTGATAGAAGACCCTTTATCAGTGATTTTAAAACCACTGATAAATGATGCCTTTTGCAGTGCTAAATTGAAGTGATGATAAATTTTTCCTTTATCATATATTTTAAAAATGATGATAAAGGTCTGATTTATCAAATATCTTTCTTTGGAACATTAAAGGACACCTTTATCAGTGTTTTTTCAACGCAAATAAAAGTTTAGGGCTTTTAACCTCTCTCATGTAGTAAACGCTATTCTATCACTGATAAAGGACATTTATAATGCTGTTAAAGGCCTATCTTGTAGTAGTGTCTCATCACTGGTGGTCTATTCCTTATCATTCATTGTGAATGGATCATGAGTTCCTACCTCTAAGTCATATTTTGTGTCAAACGTTACATTAGAACTATCATACTCTTTATATTTGACACTATATTTATTTAATATCTAGTTCATCATATTCCCAAAGGTCCCCTATATATAACCAAAATCCTATATAATCTGAACTCCCTTACCCGCATCCCAATACACCCTGATCACAGCTATAACAATTGAATCCTTCAAACCTTTTGAATGAGTATCTACATGATATTACACATATATATGAAAAGATTCATTCTTCATAAATCATAGATCATTATAATGAATACAAAAATTAAAAACAACCCCACACCACCAAAACATATTAAAAAACCACTTTTGATCCATTATAAATCCCAAAAGATCATAAAATATATTTTAAAACATCAATATTAATACACACTCGAGCCAAAGATTAGATAACCATCATATTCATTGAATAATCCATCTTAAATAGGTATCTTAATGAACTCGAAATAGCCCAAATTGAATGGAAATTAAAAAGGTCCATTGGGAAACAAAAGAAGCCTATGCATATTTTTAAAATAAGAGATTCACTATCATTCAAGATGATGAATACCACTTGAAAATTTCCATTCTATATCCCTGAATCTTCAATGATTCATGACACCATAAATTATAGAAGTGTTCTCTCTCTAAAAATATTGGAAGAACAAAATAATAATAAAGAAGACCTATTTCTAACCATAAGAAATCTATCAACCACAAAGTGTGATGAATGGTGGAAACAATATAAAGACCCCCATGAATATACCCAATGTGAGTTAAATAAAAATAAATAGATAAATCCCAAAACACATTGAGAAAAAAATCATTAGAACACCTTTGGAAGAAGGAAATATAGGCTACACTAAATATGTGGTAACACATTTTTTAGCAGCATCAATAAATGATTTTATATTTTTCTCCTTCATCTCCCCATTTTGTTTTGAAAGTAGAGAGGTTGGTTATTCCACCATCACATATATAATTTCACACACACACACACACATATATATATACACACACACAAACACACACACACAGAGGTTGTGGTTAATGATTAAAATAGTCTCATGTTGGAGAACCTAATATTTTCAATTATCTTATTGTTTAATTAATTATCATTCCCTGTGGGTGGGAATTTTAGAGGGTGTTTTCATTGGGTTTTTTCATTGTGTGTTTATTGGAAAAGTTTTAAAAAAGTTATTCCTTTCTGATTACATTTAGAATCTAAACAAAAAGTGGATTTCTATTTGAAACTCCACTATGATTTTTTATTCAAAATTTCCACCACTAATTCCCATTGGTAAATTTTCTTAGAATTTTCCATTGGTAAATTTTCCTATTAATTTCCACTATTAATTACTAAAATTAATTCAATGATGAAATTTTTACTATAAAATTTCACTATGAATTCATAGTTGGATTTGTCAGTTGAAATATTTAATGGTTTCATAATAAGTGGTTTATAATTTAAATTTTATTTAAAGAGTAAATTTATTCTTGTAATTCTGAAATGATATTTGAATCTAAATCAAATTGAAAATTGCCATGTGGAGTTTCTATTGACAGTCTCAATTATAAATTCTTAATGTGAATTCCTAATGATAATTTTAATGCACCGGAAGCTTCCAATTGATTCCATGAACATGTAGATATTTTCCCTAGTGATTTCAACTATAAATTTGAACTGAAAATTTACACAAGGAATTCCAAAATGACATCTATACTAGATATTCTCACTATGAATTCATATTTCTAATTCCCACATAATATGCTTTAAATATACAAAAGTAATTTTATATTTATAATAGATTTAAAATAGAGCTTTTAAATTGTATTTTTATCTTTGAATTTAAAATTGAATTGAAGTGTGAAGTTCAACTTGGATTTTCATTTAAACATTACACTATAAATATTTAAATTAAACTAAAAATTGATTAAATAAAAATCACCCCATACATGGTCTCCATGTAGTACATTGTTTGTAAAATTATGGGAATTTGTGTCATCATGCAGTCAAATTATTATAGTGGATTGATGTGAAGTGGTTTCCATAGTTATATATCCATAATAGATAGACATGAAATGACTGTAACATCCATTTGGAAGACATTACAATTAATCATTTTGCATAATATTTCGATGAAAAAAGTTATAAATGTGACTGAAAAATGGATTGAATGGAAATAAAGCATGTAATAGAATCATATGATTTTAAATAATGGTATATTATTAGGATGTAAAATTTGATCAATTATGCCAAGGAATTACAAAAAAGCATGAAATAATTACCGTCAACACTAATTTATGTTGAATCTAACTTGGAAAATAAAAAATAATTTAAAACATAATTAATGAAGAAATATAAAAGGATAGGATGTGAAAAGTTAAAATGTTTATTATAGTAGGAAAGAAAATGCATTAAGAGAATTTGCAATATCATAAATCAAGAGACCACGAAACATGTATGAAATTTTTATTTTATTCTTAAGTTATTGAACTACTAAATTTTGTGATATCATGTGTAAATAATGTTTTAATTTTATTGAAGGTATGTTTTAAAGAAATTTCAATTGCTGGCTACCATGGAGATCTGATCATAGATTTCAATGTATGTAATAATTGTACCATTGGTTAAAAACAATTAGATTTAAAAACACATCATAGGTCTTCCTATATTATAATCTTTGAATTCTTCCTGAACTAATTTATGAAAACATTATACTTTTTATCTTATTAATTATTGATATAATATTTTTATTAGAATTAAGAGGAAAATAAGAACAATTTTCATCCATTAAAAGTGGAAAATTCATCAACCAATACAAATTAGAATTACATTAGATGTTTCAGGGCTGTCATGTCAATGGAAACATTCTAAAATTTAATTGATCTATGACATCAACTATAGATTTCATCACAATATCCAACTATTTATAAATACTTTTTTTATAAAAAATGATATTGGTGTATCTAATAGATTCTTGATACAATTTTTTTATTTAATATTAAATTTATATTGTTAACCTATATTAAATTTTTACAAGGAATGATTCATTTCATGTAATTCAGCAAATAATAAATTCCATTTTACTTGCCATAAATTTTAATAGGAAATTAACAATATGATCCAACAATTGGGACCTTCCAATGGTCATATCTAGTGGGGATTTATATTTTTGTTTGTGTAAATTTCTACTACAATTTTTTAGCACTGTGTTGTAGTGGTGGTAATTTCCATCAAAATATATCACAGAATCATAGTTTAAATCTCCAATAATAATTTAGAGTTTTATTTCCCCTAGAAATTTTAAATTGTGAATTCTTAGTGGAAATTTATTTCTACATGATGTTTCCAACTGCATACAAGAACATATTATAGAGACTCTAAAGTTAAATTATAGTCTAATATGCATCATGTTGTCTCAAATTACATCAATATTAGATTTTCCAAAATTCGCATCTATATCACCAAATAACAATTTCCACCCCCTATATACCACCAACCCAAATGATCTAAATGAATGTGGAAATTTCTAATCAGAATTTATAGTGGCAGTTTACATTGGAAATTCCCAATGGGATTTTCTATTGGCGATTCCTATGCACTGTATGATTCCAATTTTATACTAGAATAGATAGTAGAGACTCCAATGTAAAATTATATACTAACATCCACAATATAGTAACAAATTACATCAATATCATCTTTATCAAAATTTTCATCTAGATCACCAAATTACCATTTCTATCCCCTATATACCACCCACCCAAATGAACTGAATGATGATGGAAATTTCCATTCAAAATTTATAGTGGGAGTTTTCACTATAAATTCACAATGGGAATTCTAGTGTAAATCTCTACACATGAGATATTTCAAATTGATTCCATGAACTATCAAAGGAGACTTATATGAAAAATTATTGTCTACTAGTTATAATAAAATCACACAAATTACATCAGTATCAGATTTATAAAAAATTTCATCCCGATATCCAAGTAAAAATTTCAACCCCCTACATATCACCCAACCAAATGGTTTAATTTAATTATGAAAATTTGAGTTAGATTTTACTGTGATAGATTCCTCTAGAAATTTCCAATAGAAATTCCTAGTTCAAAATTTCTATGCTTTGTAATATTCAAATTGATTAAAAAAATTGAAAATGGGGACTACTAAGAAAAATTATAGTCTTCCGATTATAATAAAATCTCAAAGATTACATCCATATTTTTATACACAACACAAAATATTCATTTCCTCTCCCAATCTACCACCCATCCAGATAATCACAATAAATAAAATTATTTATCTTTGGTAAACAGTATCCAAATTTCTATTTCAATGAATGACTGAATATACAACATTAATAATTTCCTACATCCACCAAATACTTCTTTATCGTAGCATGTATCACCAATGTTATTCTTCTAGGATCATTTGGGAAGAAATTAAAAATATAAAATCCCCATTCACTAACTTCTTTTTCGGTCAAATAATATGGCACTAGAAGTCCTATCTCCAAACATTCAATTACATAACCAATGATGACACCACGAACCAAATTTTTATCTCCCTAATTCAGCGTATTTTGAATTCTAATATCCCATTCACAATGATTCACATTTTATACACTATTATGGATAAATTTTTTTTTCAAAATATGATTTCTATAAAAAACCATCAATCCAAATTTTAATGTATTGAATTTTTTGTAAAATGTATGACTTCTTACCACATTGTCAACAACTTTAATAAAATGATCTCCAAATGTTTTTCAAAAAATATATTTCATGTATCTATAATATATAAATATCCTTTTTTAAAATCCATGAATAATAAATTCTAATTCATATTTACTGAGTATACTAGGTAGAATAAAAACTTGGAGTGCCTCATACAGACAAGTATTGCCCGTTTCATAAAGATTTACATTAATTTATAGTTTTATGAATATAGAACTCCCTAGAAGCCAATAATAAAATAAAATATAATAATATAGTCTTATTTAACTTTAATAAAACACTTAGGTAACATAAATCATGAAAAAATACGGTTATTTCTTGTATAAAAAATGATCTATGGTCTTATTTTAAAGATGATGGGAATGAACAAACTACTTTCCATTTAGGCAATGCCAACCATAATGTGTATCTGATATCATTACTCAATTATCACTCTTTATTATTATATGATCTTTTTATAAAAATAGAATGAAATAAAATAAAAAAATTGCTTCTTAATTAAACTGATATAACGCATACTGTACTTGGAATGCACCTATTGTTTAACAAATCAATATTTGTCTTCAAATTGATATTATATGATTTGTAAGTATTTTACTATACTACATTGATATTTTCATGAAATGTTATTTATATTTTACGATCAATGTAATTGAAATTAAATTCTATTCTAACTATATAAATTTAGTAACATTAGCTCTCCACATCACCATCAAGCAGTATTTACATCAGCCTTGTGTCATGATTCATGACTATAGTCTTATAATTATCCCACATAGTTATTAACTAGGATATATATTGGGTAATTGAAGTCATATTAATCATATTATTCTCTAAATATATATACAATGATTAATGCTTTTGTTTCCACACCCCACTGTTTACACCTCTAAATAATGATGTTTTTTGTTTGAGGTAGAAGTGACTACACTGGACTGCTGAAGACCATTTTTCTCTTCCACACTTAATCCTCCATTTAAATATTACCCACCCTCACTTACTTCAATATTACATTTTTCCCTATTGTCATCTCAATGATTTTAATGTTTTTATCCCTCAACCGTAGTGGATTAAGTTTCACTTTCCACCTTTTTAATTTCATGAATCCCAATATCCTATAAAACTCTACCTCTATCCTGATATTAAATTTCTTTTATCTCTTTATTATCCTTGATCATTAATGTTTCTCTCAGAATCATATTTTTTTATTCATAAATTTCAATTGGGACTCCATTGCCTTGAAATTTTTATTATGTTTTACATTCTCTATGTATCCACCCTTAGGTTCCTAATTTGATAGCACTGTCACGTATCCATTGATACTAAACAGAATTATTTTCATCAAGAACCAGCTGAACATGTTTTTTAACCTTATAAGGACTTGATTTCATCTTGTATCTATATCCTTACATATTGAAAGTATATATAGAATAATGGATACACAATTATCTATGATATAAATTAATTTTTAAAAAAGGGATACTTCGAAATTTACTCTAGTAACATTAAATTGTTAGTTTCCTATAGAGTAGCATCAATATCATTCCCAGAATACCTAACAAATAATGGTACACCCTTTCTTTTTCATAGTGTATTCCCAAAATTCTTAGAATTCCAATACTATTATAGTTATTATTATTACAAATAGTTTAATTAACTTAGAAAAAATATTTAAAAAATGTTTAATACCATACCAATAAACCAAAAACACAACCTACCGCCTCTAAATGAGTGTTTTAATTTCTTTTCACCGATGGAATTAGTTGTTCATGGATACCATTAGCCTATGAATAAATCTTCACTTTTGAGATGTCTTAATAATATTTGATTTAAATCAAACCTAAATTGAAACCGGATGTGGGGAATTTTTTGGTCACGCATTCAAAAAAAGAAAATAAAAGAAGGCACATCAAATAAATATTTCTCCTCACTAGCTCCAACAGTTTCAATAATGGTTCTACCTAAAAATCCCTGTGATAATATCCAACAGACATTGTAAAACCACATCATAAAATGTATTGAACTATTTTAATGTAATTTATATGTCGTTCACAAAGCTATGTCACCATCCTCAATGCCAAATATATGGAAGATGTCACCATCTATTAATTCCATCATCTGCACTACATTGTCAAACATTTTTAAATCGATGTAGTACCTATGTAGTAAAAATATTAGACACAATCATTGTTTTCAAATCGTATGATGGCAATGTGTTATCAAGAAATAATTTAAAAACCCACCAAAATGAAATCAATTTTATAAATTTGATATTATTATCAGTAATATATGGAAAAATTTCAGGATATATTTTCCACAATCTAGTCATCAATTTCTGTAATGGCATGTAGTTGGTTTAGAAGATTCTTTTGACTTAAAAAAGTACCCATAACAAATTATAATTTTCTTATTGAATGATAACACAAGGAAATGTAGCGAAAATAGGAAACTATCAGTGTAAATTCCAACTATAAAAAATTAACATGGCACTAAATGGTGACTTTTAAATCAATGTACCATTTAAAATTATATAGATAAATCCCACTATAAATTCACATAAGAAATTCACACAATATTTTACCAATGGATGTCCGAAGGGAAATTCCTAGTCTAAATTCCATGTGGAGATTCACATTGACGAGTCACAGTGGAAATTCATATTGGAATGTATTATTGGATTTTAATTACAATTTATAACTACCAAAGAATTTACCAAAATCCATTAAATCATTACACTAAAAATTCATAGTGGAAATTACTAATAAAATCCTAGGGGAAATTCATGGAATAAATTTTAAATTATATTAAAAAACAATTATATAGTTGTCAATTATAATTATGTTGAAAATTTACACTAGGAATTTACACTAGGAATTTCCACTATCAATTTCAACTAGATATTCCCAATGGAAATTCCAGCAGAAATTCCTAGTGGTATTTCCCAGGGTAAATTTTTATTTGGATAAAAAATATTATTATGAAGTTAGAAGTTATCCCTGAGTTGAAAATTTACACCTTGAATTGTTAATGAAAATTAAAAGTGGGAATTACTAGTGAAAATTTACAATATATTCAAAAAAAAATTTAAGTAGTTGAAAATTATAATTGAGATAAAATTTACAATGGGAATTCCCACTATAAATCCCAATATAAATCCCACTCTAAATTACCAATGGGAATTCCTAGTGTAAATTTTCAATTTTTTAAAATATTTTTTATACAAAAGAAAATTATAATTAAATTATGGTAGGATTTTCCACTATTATTTCCACTTGTAACTTCCATTGGGCATTCTCATTGAAAATTTTCAGCTTTTTATATAAATTTTTCTATAGTTGGAAATTATAATTGAATTACACTAGGAATTCAGACATGGAATTTTTGTTTAGATTTTCCACGTAGAATTTTCAATGGGAATTTCATATGATATTTCAATAGGTAATTTCTAGTATGAATTTCCACTATGATTTTCTAGGGTATTTCTAAATGGAATTTACATTAATAATTTTAGATGGAAGCTTTCATTTTATTTATTTAAAAATTATTCTATTGGTGGAAATTATAATTTAATATCACTATGAATTTCCACTAGGGATTATAGTGAAATTTTACCCATGGAAGTTCCAGTGGGAACTTCTAATGGGACATTCTGTTGGGAATTTACATTGGTCATTATTAGTATTAATCTATAATTGATTCGAAATAATTGTTTAATAGATTCAAAATTTTAATTGAATTTACCTGGGAAATTCAATTGGGAATTTCCCTTGAGATTTTCCATTCAAATTTACATTGGGAATAGTCATAGGAATTTATAGTGGGACATTCCACTGTGGAATTTCTATTAGGGATTAACAGTGGTAATTTGAACTAGGAAATATCCTTTGGAAATTTCATCTGATTAAATATCTAGTTATAATGAATTCGAATCTTCAACATGAAAATGATTGATTGCAACAATTTAATTTGAAATTTCAAGTCAGTTTTTTGGAAACATTTTAATGTCATCAATGGGAATTTCTAGTCATATACCATTTAAAATTCCAGTAGGTACTAATGGTGAAAATATAAATATAAATTACTACTATATAAAATTTTTTAGTAGGAATGTCTAGTTGGCATTTCAAATGGGAATGATAGGTTGGAAATTACAAGTGGAAAGTCCCAATTATAATTCTTACTACAATTTCCCAGCACCAATTATGAGTGAATATAAATTCCTAGTCAGAATACCAATATTAAATTTCCATTGGAAATCTATATTGAAAACAGTCAAAGTACGTTTCAATTTGTATTGAACTTCTAATATAAAATGAAAATAGCCAGATGAAATTCACACATTGAATAAACTGGTAATTAAAAATAATTTTTTTTATTAAATCCAAATTTATAGTGGAAGTTTCAGATGAAATATTTTATTTTAAATACCTATTGGAAATTCAAAATGAAACTTTCCACCAAAAATTACTCAAGGAAACACTAAATAGATATTGTAAGAAACTTTCCCACTAAAAATAAATGACATTGAAAATACCAATGAACGGTCACTCTAAAAATTTCAACCAATAATTTCCACTTTTTCAAAAACACTAAAATGAAAAAAGTCCCTTAAAAATTAATCAATTCCACAAAATTGGAAAATACCAGAAAAACAATTCAGTTCTATAAATCAATTAAAAATAATAATTTCCCAATATTAATGGACAATTACAACTCTAAGTGGTATTTTATAGTGGGAATTGAAACTAAAAAATAGAAGTAAAATTACTTTGTACAAATCGATTAGATGATATTGAAAATTTCCAGTTTAAATTCATAGTGAAAATCAGTTGGAATTTCAGGTGAAATCAATTAGAGGTTCATGTGAAATTCCACATTCATGCAATTACTAGAATGAAAATTAATCATTGAAAAAAAATTCCAAGTTGAGAATCACAATAAAAAACAAAATCATCACATTCAATGAGTTATAATAACCCACACACAAAAATAAAAATTGGTATGATATTAATCTATCTATATCCATAACACCTAAAATTTATAAACAATCAACAAAATATGACTATATCATAGTCACTCCAATAAATAATAATAAAACCAAAAAATCATAATTCTCATAAAACACCAATAATAATATTTCGTTCTCCATATAAAAATAATACTATATCATTCTGACAGCTCTCGCCCAGGTTTATGTAAAATGGTTCACCGAAGCGTTTTCTAAGGGATTTACTGAGGGGTTCTTCAAGTGATTTACTAAGGGGTTCCCAGAGGTATTCTCTAAGAGATTTGTTCAGAGATTCTACAAGGGGTTCATTGAGGGATTCTCTAAGGGTTTCCCCAAGGTATTAACTAAATAATTTTGTGATCCATTCATCGATGGATTTAGTATGGGTTTTTTCAAAGCATTCATTAAGGGATTCGAGAACCAATAACCATTGACTGGAAGCCCAATTTCATTTTCAAAACCCATGAGTTATTGAAGGTCCATAAATATGATAAAACATAGGGAACAAAACCTATGTCCAACCTAAGGTTCAGGTTTATGGTCGAACCTCATATGATAATTTCCTGCACTGCTATGTGGTACCAACCCTGTGGATGTCTCTAGTGTTAGAATCCCCAAATTACTTCATGCATACAATCAAATATTTATTTATATATATATATATTTTTGTGTGTGTGTGTTTCAACCATTCCATAACTAAAATAATAAGGGGTTAATACCCTACATCCTTTAATGAGTAGTATATTTTTTTAGATTTGATTTTATCAGCATTAAAATAAGAACTAATAAATTTCCTTTTTTTATTTTTTTAACATGAAGGGGGTAACACCCCTTCTTTTATTAAGGAACCAAAGATATAATTTTTAACTATGTTGGGAAGTAACCCTCAAACTAACCAAAAGTCATAGTGGCTCAAAAAACCATTTCAATTTGGATGTATGAAGGCCAACCAGCCCAAAAGCATATACACAGCCCCTTTTAAGGTCATAAGTGAGCAGTGTGAACCAATCCATATTTCCATTCCAATGAAACACCACCCCCATGCTAGTAATCATTACACCTTGATCCAAATATGAAGGTTTCATTGCCCTATTTGTTATAAATAATTTCATCATGCACGCTTATGCATCATGGAATGGCACCCCTCCTACCATAATGTGGGAGGAGGGTTGAATTATAGGTTTCATCAAATCAATCTCTCTTTTGATCCACCCACCCAGTGATGTCTGCGTAATCCTCACTTACATCACCGTACTATTTCTCCACATCTTCAGATTGCTCTCTAGTGTAGATGTTCAGGTGATAGGAAACCCCTCTATCCCCCATTGGCTCCATATGTATGGAATGATGGATGATAAGCATCTTCACACGTATCCCACTTTTTGAGGCCACCCACCCAACATTGCTTGTCCACACCATCTTCCTATTGTGTCAATATGTTATCATGGTCTATATCAGTCTTACTTGTTTCCATTAGTGTTAACATTAAGACCTCTTTGTATCCTAGATGCTATGTTCCCCAAATACATTGGATAACCTAAAGGCCATGTGGCCCATAGGCCCAAATCAGATGCCTGAAACCCCAAATCAAGTGAATAGTTCTTCCACGATATTCAATTCATGATATAGTAACTTCATAAATTCTCCCCCAAGATTTAATCTTGGGTTTTATATAGGATTACGGGATGTGTTTACCACTCAACTACAATTCCAAGTGCAAGTTCATTTTTATTAGTGCTCAAATAAACACGAATAATATTGATCCTTTATCAATGCTAAAAAAAGGATAAAAATGTATGATTTTTTGACAATAATATTTTTAAATATGATAAAGTGATATTATTTCACTTGTTTTTTATTTTCCCTAAATAATGGTTATCAAATTTTTATTAAAACCTATCCACTACATGATTATTTTTCATCTTCATAAAGCTTTCAAAAACACAATTCTCTATAAAAAAAATTATCAAATAGTTGATTTTTTTTGGATGATTCGACTCGATAGACGTAAATTATATACTTCAATCGAATTTTCTACATGTTTGGGTGTAAAATGAAGAATATATATATATATATATAAATACACATATATATATATATATTTGTCTGTGTATATATTTTTATTCAAGTGTTTGTGTTTAATATATTAATATATAAAGATATTGATAACCAATATACATGTAAATATACACATACATATATATACATACATCTCTCTCTCTCTCTGTTCAATTATTGTGAATATATATATATATATATATGTAGATGTATACATATTGAGTAATATTTTATATATCATTTTAGTAAAAATTCATGATGTGATAATAAAGGTCACCATTTATATATTGTTATAAAAATCATTGATAAATTTCACACATTATAAGTGATAAAAAAGCACCGATGACCAATTTCTTTTATCAATATATTTTATTTATAATAAATAGTATCCTTTGTTAATTTCTATAGAACAGATAAAGGGTATCCTTTATCAATACTATTAGTGATTTTATAAAAATAGACAAATGGTTGTTGGGCATGGATATCATGCACCCCATCTAATTTTAATGATCCAAATGCATTTATTTTATTAATAAATTATTTTATTTATATTCTTAGTTTTATTTTTTCATAAAATTATTAATTATGGGTTGCACTATTGTCAATGAATCCACTTGGAAGTTATTTTAAAATATATTTTTTCTACTTCCCCACTGGATGGAAGTTAGGATACTACTAGAAAGGTATTATAAGGGACAAAATTTACTAAACTAGCTACCATAACGCTACTAGGATTCACTATAACTCTGGTAGAGTGAAGATAAAACACCTTTTTGAGGTGATTTCAACAATACTACAATATATTGTAACTATACACCATAATATGTTTTTCTAAAAAACTCAAATAACAAAATAATATTGATTATAATGGATAATTTTGTCCCCAACATCTCTCTTCCACCTCTAATAGTTCAAAACACATAAACAAGCTATCTAAATCTATAACCACACCATAATGAATATTGAAAAATAAATTGATACCAATGATGGATGTTATCATGATAATTTCACTATTTATAGTGTTTTTATTATTCATTGTTATAATTTACCCCCATTCATTTCTCTGTTTCTCCCATATTTCAAACTCTTATATATGAGAGAAATTAGAGACTAGAAATTAGTGGGATTGTATCTAAATATTTCACACTCCTATCCTTTTATTTTCTTTTGGCCGATCACTACAACTAAATTGAGGGATTTAGTTTCTTGATTCAAACATTAAAAAGTTTATTTATTCAATTTGGGATAATTGTTTACTACTAAATCAATGTTAATAAATGAATCATCATAAAATTGAAGAAACTATTTGTAGGAAATTATATAATCTAGTTTCGGATAAACATCAATAATAAATTCTTGTTTCATTTTTTACTTTAATTCAATACACTATTTTTATTATATTAATTAATTTTTAGTTTATTTTATTAGATTTAAATTTAAAAAATGAAATTCATCCATCCCTTATTCCCATCAAATCAGACCAAAAATTGGTATCAGATACTCCCTTGATTTACTAATATTAACTGATATCTAAGAACTATTAAATGGTGGAATATATGTATAATAACTACAGTTCCCTTGAGGGACAATAAATGTAACATCCCACCCCCTACCCACTATCATGGGAAGTGGTGGTGGGTTTTAATAGATTTATGTTACATCCCCAAGACACTAATGGGTAGAAATAAGTTCCAATGGATTCATAAAAACACGGTAGGAAATTTTTTACATTGAAAAAAAACTAAGCCAACATTTAATTAATAATAAATACTCTATTTGATGCATGAGTGAAAAAATAAAACTGAAACAAACAAACTACAACATCAGAGTACAAGAAGAAACCAAAACAAATAAAACACAATGAAACCAAAGACCTCAAAACCCAATGTAAACAAATACACTCAAATTGAAACTCCCAAAATGATCTGAGATCTAACTCAACAAGACATTCCTAATGTATCAAGATGCCTCTCTAAAGAATTGGGATAAATTTCTATAACATGTGTCTTGGTATTCAATATATTCAAATGAACCATAGTATAGAAGGAGGAGGTGAGTATAAAACTCAATAGAATTTCCCCAACGACTTCCCAACTCTTGCCACTAGGATGGAACATGTAATTAAATTTTTATTAAATAGTTCAAAAAAAGTACATAGATTATATTGAAGACCAAAACATTTCCCAAACCAAAACTTTTTCCAAATAAATCAACCAGACAAGATTTTAAGGTATCCCCGAATTCCATTTGGAATACCCAATGTATAACTCCACAAATACTCACATGAATTCCCAGGTAACAATTCTGTAATCATGAGTAGTCTCTCATCGATCTACCAAGTCGTCACAAGGTAACCACTACCGAGTTCCCCAATGACAGACACCCATTCCACAATTCCATGTTAATGAATACGAACTCATGCCAAAACCCATGCCAAAACAGGCCAATGAATTCCAATAAAACATTTATTTTATTGAAAAATATTTCACCAACATTTTCCATTCATACAAAAATCCTAATTTCAATATCACCATATTAAAATAATGATCCAAATCAATTTTTTCACCAAAAAAACCAATTTACACTTTTTAACAAAACTATCATTAGAGAGGATTTAAATCAAGAATCATACATAAATTTCACAAATTTAATTCAATCAATTCAATTAATGTGAAACCAAGCCTTTATGTTATAATCTGGATGAGTGGAGAGTGAAGTCACACAACACTCAAACATAGGTAAAAACCAAGAATGCACAAAAACTCCAAAAAAAATGTTTGAAACTCTTAGAAAGATCCTTAGATTTCGTTCGCTATTATTAAAAACACTCATATATCATCATGATTAACATCAAAAAATGTGGATTTATCCCTAATGGATTAAATCAATGATTATAGTAGAGGTATTATGAATAAAACAATATAAAACGATGAAGAACAATCACTTTACAACAAATATAGCCAACAACACACCATGATTATCCATGAAATCACTGGGAGATCAAGAGGGATATTCTCCACAGCCTTGGGAGGATGTGGATTTGTGTTTTAACATATTTAGGGAAAAATAATGACTTACGAGATAAATTGGATTAGATCTATAATTTTTAGATATAATTTTATATGGTTCATGGTTGAGGAGAATAGTTAGGAAATATTGGTGCAAACTATACAATACCCACTACCTCCATATCGACCTCAAATGGTTGGCTTGCATAGTTGGAAAAACAATGCACCAACCATGCAATTACACTCTATCCAAAGTTGCGTGGTTTTTATTGGGAATCTTCATAGTTTGGAAAAATCATTCACCAAAACATGATCCTACATATTTCTAACTGTTTCAGTTTCATGATTCCCTAGTATTTGTTTTACGGTTCTTACCAACCATTCTCAAACCTTGAATCCTAATGAAAGTCCCCAAAACATGTCCAAACTCCTTCAAACCTCCGAAAACATAATGTAATAAATTTATATACAAGAAATTATTGAATAAAGGTTCAGGTACCTAAAATTTGGGGTGCTAAATTCTCCCAACCATTTGACATTCCATCCTTAAAATATATAAACCATCACTAGAATGAAAGATTTTAGGAGATTGATCCACTATTTCTTTTTCACGCTCAAACATTTCATCCTAAATCTAATTTGTTTTCCATCAAACCCCAACAATACGGATTATTTTTCCAAAAAAGGCTTTATCTTGCCTATCTAAAATTCTGGCAGGCATATGAACCAATTTTGCATCCAATTATAGGTCAACATGATTGTTTCCGACGCTTCCATTAGGGCGCGTGCATCCGTCTGCTTGTGGGCGCGACAGGTGCGGCTTTTGTGTTGACCCGCATTCCCGATTTCCAGAGGCGGGCAGCATCCGCTCCTTATTGAGGGACGTTTGCTCCTTGATCAAAACTGGGATGATGGGATGTTGGTTCTTCCTTCCTAAGATTTCTCCTTGGAACTCGTCACCTACTCCAAGTATCCCTCATAGATTTAATACGTTGTTCATGAAACTCTTCCCAGTGCCATGTTTCCATGGACATCGGTTAATTACAATGCTTCTATCAGGACATTCCAAAGGGTCTGGTCAGGGCATCAAACTTCAATCGGGGGAGTAGTCATGTCGAGGAATCAGTAACGTGTCTAAATGCTGGGGAATTGATGTGTCTATCTTTTTCCCCTTATTATAGGGCTTCTCGAGGGCACGAAAGCCCGAGGCATCCCACATCGAGCATGAGGAACCATATGTTATAGGCATGTATCTAAGGGTTTCGTCAGCTTCCCATGTTTAACACATGGTATGCTGCAAGATTAACGTCCAGCGAAGACGGATCAGCCTGATCAGAACACCATCTGGAGTGGATCAGATTGAGGAACCCCTCTTGAGGGAACACCGATATCGGACCCTGCCTGTGGCTGGCTTCCCGAATGATGTGGAGTGGAATGAGGTGGCATGATCTCACCGGGATGTGGCGGCCTGGGTAAGAATCAGGATGAATTATGGAGATTTTCATGGAGTGGAGGGGATATGAAATGGGACCATCATGGAGATGGCGGTGGTGATGGGATTGAATCTTGATGAGACTACCTACGTATCCCCATGACAGGGAATCAATGTCCACGTAGTTCGGGATGGATGTGTTGGGCTTACACTCTAGGATGCCCAAGGTGTTGGAAGAACCGACTTGAATATGGTCGGAACGACCAGGTGGTGGTGGGCTTGAACCTCGTGAGGCTTCCTACGTACCATGCCTTGGTATGGATCAAAGTCCACATTGTTTGGGAAAAGGGGTTGTTATACTGACATGGAGGGGTATCAGAACAACTGGATGGCATTGTCACAACAGCTTACCACTGGATTGGGATGCAGTATAACGTCATGAGGGACGGGGGCGTATCAGAGAACCAATGTGAAGAAGGACCTTGGCCTGGGTGGATGGTAGGATTGAACCTCAAGAAGGCTTCCAACGTACCATGCATTGACATGGATCAAAGACCACGTAGTTCAGGTGAAAATAGGCGCTTGGCACACTGACAAAGAGGCAGTTGAGGCCAATGATTGTTGGGCTTGAATATTAGGGAGGCTTCCTACGTACTATGCCTTGACATGGATCAAAGACCGCGTAGTTCAGAAGGGATGTGGGCGTCGGTGAGCCAACGTGTTAAAGGACCTTAGTCCGATGAATGATGTGGCTTGAACCTCAGGGAGGCTTCCTACGTACCGTGCCTTGACATGGATCGAAGACCACACAGTTCAGGTGGTTGTTTTTATCAGTGAACCGACATGAAGGTGAACCCATGGGTCCACTGTTGGGGGGATTGTGCCTTGTGAGGCTTCCTACGTACCATGCCTTGACATGGATCAAAGTCCTCATAGTTCGGGATAGTCACAACGGCTTACCGCTGGACTGGAATGCAGTTTAACGTCATGCGGGACGAGGGTGAAACCTGACGTGAATAAATGACGGGTGGTGGTCTTGAACCTCATGGAGGCTTCCAACTTACCATGCCTTGACATGGATCAAAGTCCTCGTAGTTCATATTGACGTACAGTTTAATGTCATGCGGGATTGGGGCATGCCGTTTAACGTCATGTTGGACGAGGGAATACAGTTTCACGTCATGCTAGATGAGGGCATACGGATTCACGTTATGCTGGACGAGGGCATACATTTTCATGTCATTCTAGACGAGGGAATTTCCATGGTCTATTCTAACTCTAAGCTCAAGTGAGTCATGCTCGGTTTTAGAAACAAGAGGCAGCAGAGACTTGACAATCACGTCGCGAAGGGTGCGTCTGTGAGAAGGGAAGAGGGGATTACGCGTTAGGTGGCCCATGGTGTTGGGACTTACTCCAGGATGAAATCCCAAAGTGCAGCAAAGTGCAGTGGGAGAGGGATTTGGGACCAAATATGGGAGGTTCCACCTTCCCTATCGCGCCCTCCACTGGCCTTGGATGTGGAGAAGTACGGAGGTGCATGGGTGCTACCTTCCGCAAGAGGGGCTAGGGGATTACACTAAGGTGTTTTCCCTTCTTCTGTGGACATACACCACTCTGAGAGGGAGGATATCATCCCATTTGAGGGTTATTCCATTCCCATGGAGACGAGCAGTGTAAAGAATGTCCCAGCCGGGGGACCCTGCGTGCAAGGCACAGGGTTGGTTCACAGTTTAAAATCATGTGTTGAGGATGAGGTGCTTGGAAGTTTAACGTCTTGATGATCAGACTAGGTGGGCTTACTCCGCACCCCTAGGGCTTAAATGACCAGCACCCTCTACCCCTTGTGGGATGGAAGGCATCAGCAAGGCCGTAGAAAAGGGGGGTCGTAGAGCGAACCATCGAGGGGTCCATGTTAGTATGGCTATGCGATGAAGCAATAGAATTTAGTGTGCATATGCGGAGAGGAATTAGGAAAAGCCACATTGTGGGTGGTGTAGTCCAGGGGACTTTGAAATCGCATCATGCAAACCTGTAGGGTCGCACAAGAAGAGGAATTTCCAAGCAGAGGGGTCCACTGGGAGGGACATTGTAGAGCTCGGTTGCTTTGCATAGTGGAGGATACTTGTGAAGGGGTGTGCTTTGAAAAGTGGAGTGTATTTTCCTTAGCATGGGGCATAGGAGAGAGTGGGATGTGCTTTGCGAAGTGGAAAGGTGTTCGCGGAGCACTGCCTCGTGAAGCAGAGGTGCCTCGTGAAGAAAGGTGTTGTGAAACAGTGTGCTTTGCGACGTACAGTGACCCTACCTGGGCATGTGGATCACCTATACAATATGGGTGTTTCGCGAAGCATAAATGCTCCGTGACTGCCCGGGTTCTCTTGGAAATCCCCTTACTTTGTTAATTCCCTTCGGCTTCACGAAGGGAATCCCTCTCAGATGAGGTGCTCAAAACGAGATAAGGCGAAGGCCTCTCACGAAGAAAAAATACCACACGGAGCTCATGATTCCCATAGAGAAGAGTGATTCGTGATTTGGGAGTTGAGAAGCTAAAAGTAAGGATTGGATGTCTAGAGAGCTCAGAGGGATCTCGGTATTTATTGGCAAGGGGCACCGCGAAGTAGGGCTCACGTGGCGTGAAGGGGGCTTTGGTGGCTTCACGGCGGGTCGCGAACGTCAACCAGATTCGCAGAGGGTTACCGCCTCTGGGGCTTCACGGCGGACTCATGAATGTCAGGCCGTTCACAGAACGTTACCACCTCTAGGGCTTCGCGACGGGCTCATGAACGTCAGGGCGGTCGTGGAGCATTATCACCTCAGGTGCTTCGCGGCGGGCTTCACGTCAGGGCTTCGAGAGGCAGGGCGGGGGGCCTCTTTCTTCTTTCCTTTCGTCAAATATTTTTGGCGCCTAAAAATGACCCACCATAGACTTGGAGCCGTGGAGGGATCAAGGGTCGATGTATGAGGGAAATCGCCAAAATTATCGGCCATTCACAGTGCTGACTCGCGAAGAAGGCACGCGGGGCAGGCAAGGGCCGCGTGCTCTGGACGCACCGCGAAGCTACGCGTGGGTGGAATGTACCGTGAAGATCTAGGGTCGCTGCCTATAAATAGGGGGGATGACCTCTATTTTTTCCTTTCCTTCTCTTCAACTTTTTCCTTTTGCTCTCTTGATTCACGAAGCTTCGCGTACTCCACGTCTGCTCACCGCGAATCGAGCTTCGCAGTGAACTGCGAGTCTCTGACTTCGTGACTGCACCAAGCGAGCATCTACCTTCAAGCCGAGGCCAGGCTCCTCTTCTTGTATTTACGCCCGAGCTCCACTAACGGGCTCCACGAATGTCCTTTGTGGCTAGACGTGAATTTTTTTCACGTTCTAAAACCCAATGGCCCCTCAAGAAGCTGCGCTGGGGGTGCTTGCGGACGCTGCCCGGAGGGATGAGATGGCCAACTGTCTGGGCCTGGGGGAGCTAGTCCGAAGTCACTCAGATAATAATTCTTTGACAGAACTTCTATCAGAGAGCCAAATTAATTACCCATTGTGCAAGAAGCTACCCTTGTATGGATTCGTGCTGAGGGATGACGTCTTCATCCCTTAGGCGAGCAGGGATGAGCCAACTTGCTAATTCAGGAGCACGTCATGCCAGTGCCAATGGTTCAGGGCGGCCGATGGTCATGCATGGGAGGACATCACACCTGTCACCACCGACTGTCTATACAACCATCTAAAAAACATCGATGGGAAGCCACTGCTACCGAAGATGTCCCCTCCCATGTACCGCACCATACTGAAGGCAGATTTGCAGGATTCGAAGAAGGGGTGGTCCGATGAGTGGGACCTACGCCAGGGCGGTAACTTCACTAATGACTGGGCATGGGATTACTGGGTAGGTGCCTCATGTGAGGAGTTTGGGGCTGATCTGAGAAGAGTGGGCTTGTATGAGGCGGCATGGGCCTCCCAATTCCACATTTATCAACCAAAACAGATGATGCCAGAGTTGTTGAGTAGATGGTCATCTAGGACCAACACTTTTCACCAACACCATGGGGAGGTTGGCATCAGTCTGTGGGATGTCCATCGGATCTCGGGGGTCCCGATCATAGGGGCCATGTATGATTAGTTCCTCCTCGTCATGATTGAGTGGGAGGATCCAGAACAGATGTCGCGGCTGGCACTGGCATTGATGGGACTGGTCCCCGAAGTAGACCAAGAGGTGGTGAGAGATGTCCACATTAAGAAGTGGTTCAAGTGGTTCCTGAACTTCCTGAAGGATCGAGAGTTCCCTCTGAGGCCTCGAACTTGTCCGAAGGGGGCTCAACAGTGCAAGGAGCACTCGTATTGGAGGCTCTTGGAGGACAGCCAATGGAAGACATGGAGAATCAGTGTCAGCACTGAACATCATCCAATAGTCAGGCTGGCGGCGTTCATCATGGCCCTTATCTGCGGTTGGATCCTACCAGTGAGGGATACCAACATGGGGGAGCGACCCAGTTCGTTCATCATGGCATCCATGTTGGCCATGGGAAGGCGGGTCATTCTGGGGATTTCGATGCTCGCCAGATTGTATAGGATGCTGCAGCATGTCAGCGAGGGCAAGAAGCTGCTGAGGATATGAGAGCATTTCCACCTTATGTATGGGTGGTCCGTGGCACACATCAGGGGGGTTTACGAGTATCCAAACCCCATCTCGCCACCAGAGTAGAACTTTTTCCCTTCCATTCTGAATGTGTCCAGGAGCTTCCCAGTAAAATTAACCGTACTGATGGTGCTGAACCGGGTGTGGAAGGCAGATGAATTTAACTTCCACCCATTTCCATTGCCGGCGGGAGTACTTACTGATGAAGGTCAGGGAACGAAATAACACTGAGATTATCTCCTGGCCTTTAGAGGTGGAGTTTTGGTGGCACAGGTGGACCGTGAGCTGATCTGCGAGTTGTACACCCCGCACCGGTTCACGGGGCAATTCTGGTACCTGAAGCGGCTGACCGAACAGGTCTACTGGGAGGTGCGCCATGAGGATCACCCATGTGTGATGAGGAAATTGTGGATCATGTTCACATGGGAAGACAGAAAAACGCGAAATACATTTCCTCCATCCACTGCCGCCTTCAGACTGGTGAAGGAGTATGCCATTAGCTGGGAGGAAGCTTATCCGGGGGAAATGCTGAAGCAGCCAACCCTTCGGGCCAGCGATAGTGGGCCTCCCCTATCCCAAGGTTGGGGCGGAGGGTAGAAAGGGCCTCTTGCAGTGGCGAGGCAATTGTGGCAGCAAGGCCTACACTGGCTGAGGATGAGGTAGCATCGGAAGATCCAGTGGTACATAAATAACAGATCCATCTGGAGGGGCGGCCACCAAGGGGATTCTGCAAGATATCCACTCAGGCTCCGGGGAAGTGGTTGCGCCATATCGACATTCCTGAAAATGTTGTTTTCCCGGAGGCCTGGGATGTTTGGGATGTCAACCGGCAACACCTTATTCCGCCTGCAATGAGGGAACACCTGAACCATCTCAAGATGGTCTTACTGGGTATAGGCCCTATCCGGGCCAGTTTCACAGTGTCTCTTGCGAAGGCGAAGCAATATCTGGATGAGATGGAGGACTACATACATTCCAGTGGTGTCCCGCGCCCATTGACAGACCGGGTGAGGGTGCTGCTGGATCGGACGGTTCCCCCATATCTATCAGCCTCCGAATTGAGAGAGCACTTCCCCCTTCCAGAAGAATCAGACGAATCATTCGGGGAAGATGAGGCTGGCGGAGGGAGCTCATTGGAGGAAGGCGATGTTGGAGATTAAGACTCGCATTCCGACGATTTCACAGAGGTTCTCGAGGTATCATTCCAAATATCTTTCTTCAGGGTCTGCTCTCAGGCTATTATGGACCTCCTACGAACATCAGAACCATGCATGAGGAACCTGTATACTGACCTCACTCTCGCCCCTCGGTGGGTGATGATGCAGGGTCGTCAGAACCCGTGCCTGCGGCTTCATCCAGTTCTGTGTCTGGCAGGGCTAGAGCACCCGAGGTGGCTCCTCCAGAATCTCCAAACCTTCCAATAGTATATGGAGGGCCACGCCTCGGGGTTGTGTCAGCATCGACTCATGAGCAGCACCAGGAGTTCAATCTTCGTAAGTTTTCTCCATTGGATTTATTGCTGTCAAATGTAGATCGTCCCAACGGACGTTCATGCCCTTCTCTGTCGTACAGTTCTCCGACTGGCATGGGCTACTATGACAAGGCTGGTCGGGATGTGTGGTTTCATCCCTCCTAGGGGCATACCGGTGACTTTGGAGATAGTTCCCCCACCTACCCGAGCTACAGCACTTCCTATCATTGGTGGGACTACTAGTAGGGTCGTGCCCGAGGTTATTGAGGAGGAGTCCGATGATGAGGATCAACCGGCCGACCCATGTCCAGCCACGCCTACCCCAGTGCCAGATGTCGCGCCGTATTCAACGCCAGATGTAGATCCTGCCGAAGATTTCCAGCAGGAGAATCCCACATATGAGGCTGCCAATCGAGCGGACTGGGATGAAATGACCTCCGATGAAGAGGACAAAAAATAGTCTTTCGCCGATCGTGGAAGTTAATCATGCACTTCATCAATGACACCCCCCCAAGCGCTATGGCTGAATGAAATGGAAAAACTTTTCTTGAGGTTTCACAAGTTGTGCACTGGGGGAGTGGATGCCCCGTGTCCTCATATGCTCATCTGAGATCTCATGGTATAGAAGATCCGGGAATACAATTGCGTGCTAAGCATGGGCTGGAAGCGAAGGAAGGCGATGAATGTCATGAGTTTCTAGGAGGCTTAAAATGAGGTCCAACAACTACAGACCCGGGTGGATGAGCACTCAACCTCTCTTACTGCACAATCTGAGCTGATCTCGTGATTGAAGGCCCAGCTGGCAGAGGTAGAAGAGCGTATGAGGCGGGCATCCGAAGAGATGGCTATCATTCAGGCTGACATAGAGAGGGAATGAGAGGGGGTCGATGAACTACACCCCATCACTACTGAGGAGGAGTGGGAGCTAATTCAGCGACAACAATTCCTGGATGCCACAATTCAAAGGGTGGAAGAACTGCAACTCTCTTTTGACGGGGTCAATCCGGGGGAGTTGACCCCCTGGTACTTTAATGATTACAAACCCTTAAGCACACTTCCGTGCTTTAACTATTTTTTTTAATGCTGAAGCATGCACGAGTTCCATTGTTTGTACTGGTTCATTTTTCATCCTTACAATGTTTTCGGGACGTCCGACGGTAATTCCCTAAGCTCATGTGGTTCAGGCCCGATGTGAGAAACAAGTGATAGTCGCCTCATTGTCCAATCCAAATATAGGAGGGTAAACCATGATTCGGGCACCTGGAGTTTGGATAACCGATCTGGATTTTTGGGAAATAGGAGAGACCTAGCCAGAGAAGGAAGTTCTCAGAATAGTAGAATTACCATTTTTCCAGCGCGCTCTTGTGCACGAACGGTGTAATGCCAGGGGCGCTGAAATTGGTCCAAACGGATGGGAACTGGAAGTGTGAATCACGATACCCAAAATTCAGAACATTGTGGGGGTCGTGTGATAATAAAGGTCAACCATTAACCGTGGAGGAAAAACGGTATCCTTACTATGTTAGCCTGAAATGGGGATAACAAATGAATGAAAACCGTTGACCATGTTCGTAACACAGGGCCTAACTCAAATATCTTCGATCAGTCTTCCGGGATGTTGGCCCAGGACAGTAGGCGGACCATAGGTCGAGCATCCATACTGTTAGGGGGTCCCTTGAAACATGACCGGTCTTCTGGAATGTTGGCCCAGGACAGCAGGTAGACCATAGGTTAGGCATCCATACTATTAGGGGGTCCTTCTAGACATGAAAGGGGATGATGGTCCAAATAAGGGGCACACGAAGTGTGGAATATGGACTGATGGGTTGTCCTAACAAAATCCAACACTCATGCGATTACACCACTGTGGTGGGAGTATGCCAGATGGGCACATTGGTTTGATCATGGATCATTCCTTCTTTCAGACAGGGCCTCTCTGGCGAGGGGGTCTGTCACTTCCCAATGTCATCTTGGGGCATCCTGATCTTCTTTAGGGCAGAGTTATAATTGTATGGTTCCCTACGTGGGGTCCGTCCAGGGGGCCATAAAGGGGAAGAACATGTTTTATAACTCCTTGGGGATGGACCCTATGAAAAATACTAGGGTGTCCCTATGTATCCCATGATGATGGGAATCAAGCCACACGTAGTTCTGGAAGCACCGTTTAACGACATGTAAGACAAAGAGATTCCTGGTTGTGCCTGTACATATCCCACCAAAACTACTAAGCCCACATGAGTCATGCTCAATGTGGGAAACAAGGAGTAATCGGTAACTTTCCCGACATAGGAAGGAGCATGTTAGGGCGAAGGGACGCTCGGTGAATACCGGCCCAATGACACTAACAAGTCCATGTGGCGCACCTAGATGCGGGAAGAGGTAGATCCGAGTATGTTGGAATTTCACTTGAGCATGAGGAAGTGGAAATGTGTGAATCATGATTCTCGAGACTTAGATCACAATTATGGCGGCATGACGATGGAGGATAACTATTAACCATGGCAGAAACATAGCATCTGTATCACATTAAGCTAGAATGGGGACAGACAAATGAGGGTCGACTGTTGACCATGTTCGAAACACGGGACCATGTCACAAATGTTTTCAGAGATCTGTAGGGAAGTTAGCCTGAAACGATAGAATAACCCTTAGGCCCAACATACATGGAGATACCTTAAGCCTAGAATCCATGTCGTTCGAGGGTCCTTTCGGATGTGGAAGAGGATGAGGATCCAAATAGTTAGCTCACAAAGCTTGGTCATGCGATGTGGGGATATCCCCATTAGTATTCCATACCTCAGGATTTTTGTCAAAATGAATCTAAATATGACCACGAGGCATATTAGATAGAGGGAGTCGAGTCCCTTCCAAAAAGAAGATCTTAGTTTAGGGTCGTAGAATTCAGACCATGGATGGGAGGAATCACAGGAGGCGCATGGTGGGTAATTATGATAAACCCAACGTGGATGGGAACCGGGGGTGTGTACGGCACGGTGAACAACCCGACGTGAATGAGGACATAATCCTACCACACCATACAACCCCCCTTGAGAGAGCTTTTAGGACAAGGAAAAAAACGAAAGTTGAGTTAGGACTGAGAAAAGTGAAAAGCCGTTCCTACATACCCCATGGGGATGGGTATCAAGATTAACGTAGTTTATTTAAGGTGGCATGGTAAGGTAACAGTGCCAGGGATAAAGGGCAGTGCGGGCATGGCCCTTGCACCAAAAGAAGAAGAATTTGATAAATATTGTTTGTCCTTTAAGGTGAGTGGTTCTTTTTGTGAAGCGACATGCCTAGGGTAGTAAGCCCTGGTGTCACCACAAGAATCAAGCCGTGATAGGTGTTGAAAAATGGCATGGCACATGACCAATACCAAAAATGACGCCCTCTATGATGGGGTCATCACAATGCAGTGTCGTTTTTCATCGTGCGGCCAGGAAGATAATGTCAGAGTTTAGGGTCATGTGATAGGACCAAGCATGCATTTTAATGTCATGCAGCGCAGACGTAGCAGAGACAATCCTAGGCGGGGAATGTGTACGATTCCATGAAAAATAACCGATGTGAATGAGGAAATAATCCCACATTGTGCCGTATGAAATTATGATACGGAGACCTCAGGCCAAGGGGCCTACATAGAGGTGAGATATAAAGGGGAAGAGACTAGATCCCAAATGAGATAGACCGGAGAACGAGATGTCAGAGCGGTCCTACGTATCCCATGAGGATAGGAATCAAGATGGGCGTAGTTCTGAGGAGATCTTAGTTTATGGTCTTAGTGCTTGGACAATGGGATCCCTGAAGGATTCCATATTGCAGCTTTATCCCCCTGATATGCAAACAAGCACTGAGGGGTAGCACCAAGAGTGTCGAGATTCCACCTGGACACGATGGGGTGGAACATAACGTGAATCATGCAACAAAAATTCAAGGCCTGAAAGGGATGGCATGACGACCGTGGATTTCTGCTGGCCATGTTCGTAACACAACATCCTGTCGCATTATCTGGAAATGGGAACAACAAACGAGCATCAACCGCTGACCATATTCAAAACATGGGATTTTTATCGATTTTTTGTCCAAAACCCTCGGGGGCGTTGGCCCGTAACGGTAAGAGAGCCCTTGGGCATTGTATCCAGGCCATTCATGGGGGTCCCTTTGGGTGTGAAAGATGATGACAATGTGAATGGAGGGGAACATGAAGCTTTACAAGTGGAAGTAACTTGACCAAGTTGAATCTCACACTCTTGGTCCTGAACTGGAGTACTCTTAATACATGGGTGAACCACTTCAAGGGGTTAAGGGACCCAACCTGGGGGTAACTAAGAGATGGAGGATTCCCGGGAAAAGGGGGTGTGGTGCCAACAACCTTGTACCACATCTATGCATCCCCCTCGGGGAGAGGGATAGGCCAAGGGGGCTAGGTGATCGGGAGATCGGGGGATCCCTAAGAGGTGGGGATGGACCTAAATTCTAGGCATCCGGGTGGTCCTACGTACCCCATGAGGATGGGAATCAAGCCACACATAGTTCTGGAGGGTTCCTTTTAATGTCGTGCAGGACAAGAAATAGGAGGGCTAATTCATAGAATGGGGTGCGCGTGGTGTGGCTATTACAAACCCGACGTGAATGAGGACATGATCCCACATCACACCACGCAGTCCCATAGTCATGGTCCTGAAGGCAGGACAGAAGAGACAAATTAGCTGAATTAAAATTGGACCCAAGGAAATGAGGTCAGGGTATTCCTACGTATCCCATGAGGATGGAATCAAGCCAGACATAGTTCTTGGGAGATCTTAGTTTATGGTCTTAGAGCTCGGACCATGGGTGGATGGTAACCTTCTAAGTAAGCGCAGACCTCGAGCCAATCCCGAATCCAATGTGAGTTAAACTTGGTGTGGGAAATAAGGGAGGAAGATCCTTATTGAAATACCCAGAATGTCCATCAAAGGGAAGTCGGTACAGGGCCCCGAAGGACACCTTTGACGCAGCATTGTCCCCCTAACATGCAGATACGTACTAAGGAATAGTACCAAGAGTTTTGGAACTCTACTTGGACATGATGAGGATGGAGAAGGATGTGAATCATTTAATCGAAATTTTCGGCTTAATGGGGTTAGTGTGGCGATGGGGGATAACTGTTAACCATGGTGGAAAAGTAGTCTCGATATCTCATTATCATGAAGTGGGAACAACAAACGAGCATCAACCACTGACCATATTCACAACACGGGATTTGCATCGATTTTTTGTCTGAAACCCTCGGGGGAGTTGGTCCGTAATGGTAGGAGAGCCCTTGGGAATTTTATCCAGGTCGTTCTTGGGGGTCCCTCCAAGTTTGAATGGTGATGGAAGCCCTGATGATGGGAAACATGATGCCTAAAAAGCGGGTGCGGACGTGTCCGAGTAGAGTCCGACATACCAGGTAACTAAACCAAGGTACCCTTAGGTACATTGGTGAACCGCCGAAAAGGGTCGACAAAGTGGCTCAGGAGGGAGAGGTATATGGTTCAGTCATAATGAGGACATAATCCCAAACCACACCATATACTCCCCTTATAGAGGAAGGATAGGCCAAGGGGCCAAGGTGGGATAGAGATTTTCGGAAGATGGGGCTGGACCCGAAGCTTAGACATTCGGGTGGTCCTATGTATCCCACAAGGATGAGAATCAAGAAACACATAGTTCTCGAAGATACCCAGGGGCATGATACCCTAACGAGGATGTGTATAGTGCAGCGAGTAACCTGACATGAATGGAGACTTAATCTCATACCACACTGCACAGTCCTGTAGGAAAAGAAACATGGTCCAGGGGGGCCCGAAAAGGCTAGTTGGGTTTGGTCAGGAAGGCCAAGCATACTCACAGTTTAATGTCTTACAGTGAGGATGATGGTTGGAGAATAGGGCTCTCTAGACAGAAGAGGTGTATGGTACAACGAACAAACCGTCGTCAGGGTGGACATAATCCCTCACCATACCATACACACAGGGTAAGAACATGGGCTAGGGCCCGAAAAAGGCCAAGAGGCCTGAGGCTGGGCCTCAGTAAGGGAATGTGTACGACATGGCAAGTAACCTGACATGAATGAGGACATAGTCTCGCACCACCACGTACACTCCCTATAAAAGGATCGGGGCGAGAGGACCGACTGTTGGAACCAACCAAAAGGAGGTTTGTCGCTTCGGGATGGGGTAGAACAAATCACCACACTCGATGTTTGGGACATATTGGGGTGGAACTGATGATTAGGGACATTGTTGAACATGTTCGAAACACAGTTTCCCTAAGCTGACTTGATATGGGAGAAAAAAATGAGCACCAACCGCTGACCGCATTCGAAACGTGGGACTTGTATCAGCTTGTTGCTCGACATCCTCAAGAGCGTTGGTCCGAAGTGGTAAGAGGGCCCTTAAGCTGAGAATCCATACCATTCAGGGGCCCTTCCAGATGAGGAAAGTGATGGAATCCTAGTCAAGGAGTGGGTGAAGCATAGTTGTACCCATCTGCAAAAGAGGAGAACATCTCTTGGGGAGGGGACGCACAGCTGGGTCGAGGCTTGCTCGACGTAAGTTGGGGAAAAATTGTGTACCCTCCCATATTTCTTGACCCGAGGGGAATATTTTTTCTTTGGGCTGGGCCAACAGACAAAGTGTTCAGGCATTCCTACGTATCCCATGAGGATGGGAATCAAGCCATACATAGTTCTTGAAGGCCATGCAGTTTAACGTCATACGGTGAGGTTGTGGGAGGATAGATGAATGGGAGTGGTCACATGGTGTGACCCTTATAATCCTTGTATTAGTGGGGCTAAAGAATCCTACTACTCATCCTACAAGGACGCTCCAAGGAAACTATACCCAGTGGGGATGATCAAAGAGAAGAGTTCGGGGATGGCCTCAAGATGAGACATCTGAGAATTCCTACATATCCAATTAGGATGGGAATAAATCCATACATAGTTCTAGAATCATAGTTTAACATCATGCAGGATGAGGGACACATCTCATCTGGGGATATGTATAATACAGCGAGTAATCCGACGTGAATGAGGATGTAATCCCACACCACACCGTACAATCCCACAAGAGAGTCTGAGTCAGGGAAGGCCAAGGGGCCTGAGGCTGAACCTTGGTCAAGAGGTCCTGACTGGCTTGCAATTTAACGTCTTACAGTAAGGACGGGGGCCAAGGTCTCGAAGAAGACAAAGGGCCTGAGGCTGCGCCTCAGTTAGGAAGACTTGACTGGCTTGCAGTTTATCGTCTTGCAGTAAGGACGGGGGCCAGGGGCCAGAAGAGGCCAAAGGGCCTGAGGATAGGCCTCGGTCAGGAAGGCCTCACTGGCTAGCAGTTTAACATCTTTCAGTAAGGACGAGGGAGATTTTAGTTTAAGGTCACAGATCTTGGACCATTTTGCAATTTATTGTCATCCAAGACGATGCTGCTGTTTAAGGTCATGCAAGATGGTGGTGCAGTTTGAGGTCATGTGGGACTATAAATTACAGTTTAGGGTCATGTGAGACCATACAATTTAAGGTAATTCAAGACCATAATGTACAGTTTATGTTCATGCGGGACTGTATAGTTTAAGGTCGTACAGGACCATAATGTTCAGTTTAAGGTCATGCGGGACCATACATTTTTAGGTCGTGTAGGACCATAATGTGCAGTTTAAGGTCATGCAGGACCGTACAGTATAAGGTCGTGCATGACCATAATGTGATTTTTAAGGTCATGTAGGACCTTATAGTTTAAGTTCGTGCAGGACCATAATGTTCAGTTTAAGCTCATGTGGGACCGTGTAGTTTAAGGTCGTGTAGGACCAAGGGGCTCAGACAATGTTTTTCTTGAGGAACTTGGTGTTGGTGGGAGGAGTTATGCGCTCACCATCCATGATCACTAAGAAGTATGCTCCATTGGGGTAAACCTTATGAAGGATGTATGGTCCTTCCCATTTGAGATCCAGCTTGGGTGGTTTCCTACCAGGGATCATTAGCGCTCGAAGGGCCAACACCAGGTCTCCTTGTAGAAAAGAGTGAAGGCGAACCTTCTTGTTGAAGGCTTTGGCTATCTTACTTTGATGTCTATCTAGATTGTGAAGGGCACGAAGCTTGTTCTCGTCTAGTTCTTCCAATTCAGTTAGATGGATTTCGGCCACTTGGTGCCTGCTGGTCATAGACTACAGTGCATAACGATGGCAGATGGATCTCGATGGGCGGTATGGCCTCAGCCCCATACACCATGGAATATGGGGTCACCTGGGTGGAATTGCGATTTGTCGTCCGATAATCCCAGAGGGCGTTGGGGAGCTTGTCCGACCAACTTTTCTTATTCTGACCAACCATTTTCTGCAGAATTTTAGAGAGGGTTTTGTTTAATGTCTCGATCTATCCATTCGCCTGTGAATGATAGTGAGAGGTATGGATCGAACGGAAATTGTACTTGGTGTACAATTTCTTCAGTTATGCTACTCGGAAGTTGGTACCGTTATCTGTGAGGACGACGTGAGGGACTCCAAACTGATGAATGATATTGGAGGTCATGAAGTCAACGATGGAGCAGGCCTTGACCTCTTTGAGTGGAATTGCCTCTGCCCACTTGGAGAAGAAGTCTGTAGCGGTCAGTATGCACCTACACTGGCGAGCTGTCACCGGTAGGTATGGTCCCACGACATCGAGTCCCCACACCGCAAATGGCCAAGAGTACTTTGTGGAGTGGAGAGGCTCTGGCGGCCAATGCAGGAAATTAGTATGAACATGGAACGCATGGAATCTCTTGGAAAACTCGATACAATCATGGATCATAGAGGGCCAGAAGAACCCAAACTCCAGATCTGATGGGACAGCTTGGGCCCAGCCTGGTGGGCACCACACGAATTGGCATGAACCTCTTACATGACCTAAAAAATATTGACTCCTTGAATGAAATGGAGGAGAACACCATCTAAGCCCCTCTTGTAGTGGATCCGCTGAATACTGGGACCACTCTAGATAGTAAATTGTAGTGCACAACGTCGGATTCACTCGTGCTCAGCACGATCATCCAGGAGGCAACCATTTTGGAGGTACTCGACAAATGGTTCCCTCCAGTCAAGAGTGGCCTCAACCACTGCATCTGAAGAACCTGGGGCTCCTGACGTAGAGGGTCTGGCAATAATATGGCTTACTCGCAGGCTATCTTCATCCCATGTGGTGACGGGGGAAATGAATCTCTAGTGTGACACATGTATGATCAAATCATCCTGCTCGAGTTCTGCGAGTGATGCAGCTAAGCCGGCCAAAGCGTCTTCTCGACCGTTCTATGACCGAGGGATGTGGGTAACCTCTGGTGGAGAAGGGAACTGGGCCATTAGATGGAGGGTGAAGTCTAGCAATGGCATAAGATTCAGCTTCATGATAACATAGTCACCATTGACCTGCTTGATGACCAGTTCATAATCCCTTTCACTTGTAGATGGGGAACGTCAATCTCAAGGGCCAGCTCGAGGCAAATGATGAGAGCCTGATACTCTGCCTCATTGTTGGTGCAGCCTTCTGACAACAAGAATGAGTACGGAAATACATCTTACGCCGGGGTGATGAAGATGAAACCCAAACAAACTCTGCTGAGCTTAGGATCGCTGATCCTCCTACCGGTGGGGCTCCAGGAGGCACTGTCGAAGTTCATTTTCCATCATGAGATGACCTGATCGACTGAGAGGATTGCCTCATCAAGAAAATACATATCCAGGGATTGATTCGCGGAGGCTGGATGGGAAGCCAGGAAGTCTGCCAATGCTTGTCCCTTGATGGCCTTCTAAGGCACGAACCTGATGTCGAACTGCTGGAGGATCAGCGCCCACTGCGCTAGTCAGCCAGTCAACATAGGGCGGTTTAGGATGTACTTCAGTGGGTCTACCCGAGAGACCAACTGTACCTCATGGTGCTGCAGGTAATGCTGTAATTGCTGTATGTCAAACACAAGCGCAAGGAAACTCATTTCGATAGAGGAGTATATGGTCTCCGTATCAAGGAGCATGCGACTGAGATAGTAGAGGTTGTTCTCTATTCTCTCATTGTTCTTCTGGGTGAGAGGTGCATCGAGGGATTGTTCCAGAGAAGTCATGTAATGGACCAGCAGATTTCCGGAGACGAGTGGCATCAAGACCGGAGGTTGGAGAAAATACTGCTTGATTTCCTTGAAGGAAGTCTGAAACTCTTCATCCCATTCATAGGCGGAGCCTTTCTTCATGAGTCGGGAAAAGGGCTTACACTTTCCATCTAGATTCTTAATGAATCCGCGTATATATGATAAGTGGCCTTGGAGACCATGAAGCTCCCAAATATTGCTTGGGGGAGGCATTTGGATAATGGACTTTATCTTCTCTGGGTCGATCTCAACGCCTTGGTATCTGAAAAAAAAGCCAAGAAACATCCCGGAGGTGACCCATAAGGCACACTTTAGCAAGCTCATCTTCAGGTGGCAAGAATAGAGGAAGCCAAACACTTTATAAAGGTCCTTGAGATTGTCCTGGCGCTGGCGAGATTTGACCACCAGATCATCCACGTAGCATTCCACCAGATTCTCGAGAATTAGCTTGAATATCCGATGCATGGCCTGCTGATAGGTGGCACCTGCATTTTTCAGGCTGAAAGACATGACCTGGTAATAGAAAGTACCTTGGGGAGCCCTGAAGTCAGTGGACTCTTTATTATCGGGGGACATCTGGATCTGGTTGTACCCAGAATGCCCATCCATGAAAGAGAGGGCTTGGAACCCAGTCATGGAATCAATCAACTACCCTGTCACTAGGAGGGGAAAATCCTCCTTCGGACATTGGTGGTTGAGATCGCGGAAGTCGATGCATACTTTGATATGCTCGTTCTTCTTCTTGACTGGAACAATGTTGGCAAGACACTGGGGGTACTGAACTTCCTTGACAATGTTGTCTTTGATAAGCTTGTCAGCATCGGCTTCTACCATGGCACCATGATAAGGGTGCATCTTTCTGGGAGGCTGCTTGAACTCGCGATGGCTTGTCGGGAGGCCAAGGTGGTGGACGGATACCTGAGGATCTAGTCATGGCATCTCATTGTAACTCCCGGAAAACACGCCACAATGCTGTTTGAGAAAGTCCACGTACTATTGCTACTCCTCGATGGTCATGGCTGCACTGATCAATGTTGGCCTCAGATCTACCTCGCTACCAAGGTTCACCTGTAGCAGTTCATCGACTGTAGTAGAGAAACCTTCTTCAATGGCTGGGGGAGTATCCTCCAGATCATCTTCTCCACCTATGGAGGGAGCTTCCGTGGGGGGAGCTGCTTCTGAGTTATCAAACCCTGATGGTCGGCTGGTGCCAGATTCGGTGGCAGTGGTCGTCAGGTCAGGAGACTCATGCGCTACTGAGACCATAGAGATGAAGGCAGTTGATACAATCCCATCCAGTCTTCTACACAAGGGTCCATGCTTGATGACATCAAATCAGTAGTGGTGTGTCGGCTTGAGCCGGTTGATTCCAGCCTGGCGGAAGAGACACGTATAACGTACCTTCGTTGCCATGAGCTTGACATCCCGATACCGTACAAGGGTAGGAGGTTATGGGATCACCTGATCCTAGTTGGTGTAGGAGTACGAGTTGATTTTCCATCGTCGCTTGGACATGGGGATATTCCTTCCTCTTGTCCCTAAAACAAAAAAACATTGCCCCATGTCGGGGGGTCAAGGCCTCCAACTGATGGATCGGGAAGATGTAGGCGTCGTCCAGGCCTGCCCAGGGATCACTTTTGACCGGGGCGGGTTCATCCTCACTTTCCAGGATTTACTTATCCTTGCTCTTGTAATAGTCGGTGTCGAGATAGTGGGCTTCACAAGAGGAAAAAGGAGATGCATCTCCTTGGAGCATGTCTATTTGACCATTGAGGGAGTATTTGAGGCATTGGTGATACGGCGAAGGGACCACTGCATGCAGATGGAGCTATGGCCTGCCCATCAATGCGTTGTACGTGGTGTCCTGGGAGACGACCATGAACTCGGTGCTGGAAATTAGGCCACCGAATTGGGTCTTCAAGTGGATCATATCGACTGGGGATTTCTTGATCCTATCATATCCCTAGATTATGAGGTCGGAGGGAGTTAAATTATCCTCAAAAAACCTAGCTTTTTGCAGTGTCCGAGTCAGGATTAGCTTAATCCCAGAACCCGTGTCAACAAGACAGCGGTAGACTTCCACGCCATTGAACTGACCAGTGATGTACAATGGTCAAATGTGGCCCTATATGGGATGGTCTTCATTTTCAACGAAGAATGAGAAAACTTACTGACATTCGGCATTCTCAATTTCCTTAGCGTGGAAGGCTTCCGCAGCTTCTACCTCGGTCTCAAACTGGAGGGGGATCCTTAGGGACTTGGTAAGTGCCTCACGCATTTCAAATGACAGGCGAAGAGCCTCAAGGATCGTAAGGCTTGCTGGAATTCCGTAAAGGTGATTTAGAACATCATACTTCTATGCCAAACGTGAGCCTCTGCTTACTGGAGGTTGTTCTGCAGTTGGAGGCATGGCGGGCCGTACCGGTAGGACCGACGGCTGGTTGTACTGGGTACATCCCACTGCCTACTAGATGATGCCTGAAGAGTAGCTGTCGGATGAGCACCAGAAAACTGATATTGGCCTGTAATAGGGCAAGACTGGTCATGGTACGGACAAGACAACTATGCCTGATCTAGTATGACAAACAGCGGTGGAGGTAGATCTGAGGGCACCAGATGAGGTTTCACGTGCTGAGATCTACACTGGTCCAACTGTCTAGTTTCAGTAGCATGCACGACCTGACTGAAAGCACCCAATCATGTGCCTCGATGACCCATGTGGTTGCGGTTCCTCTGACATTGACATCGGATAGGGACGTTGGGGGGGGGGATTCGCTTGGCATTCCCCCTCGTCGAGAGTCATATAGTGATTTACTAGCTCCACGGTATTAACTGAAGCATACCCCTGACTTTTTCTTGACGAATCATCCACAACTGGGTGGATTCTGGGGGGGAATCCCCATCTCAGGGGGCATGAATTCACCGAGAGTGCGGGATGCCGATGGCAGGAGTGGAGCGCATTTCTTCTTCTTGTGCTGCCGCTGCTTGCCGTTTTGGGAAGAGGTCAGTTGTGATGACGACACTGAGGTACTGGTCGCATCTTCTGAAGGCTCCAGCTGATTCAGGCATGCCCGAATGATTCCATGGGTGTGGGCGATGGTTTTACAGTCCATCCAGTCGTCGAACTTTTAGGACCCACAGCTGGGAACCTACTGCCCCTCGCCATCATCGTCGCTACCAATTTCTGACCCTACGGAGACACCCACCACTTGTGTCGGGGCTGGGCTCAACCTGACTATGTTGTGGTCGACCTGGTCTTGGAGCCAATCTTTAAAAACATAGCACTGCTTGAGGGTGTGCCCCAGAATCCGATGACAAGTGTAGTAGTTGGGGCGATCGGTGAGATTCGCCTCTACTAGCCTTCTGCACTCAGGTAAGTGCACAATCCTCTACTCTAGGGTGCTACGGAAGTAACTAGGGACATGATTCTCATTGAACAAGTAAGTCTAGTGCCTTCTTTCTGGATAGGGGGCTCTGGGACCCTGGCCCTGAAGAGGGGCCTGCTGAGAAGGTGGATCCTGATTGTCCCGCCTAGGTGGTGGTGGCGCATTGCGTAGGGGAACCTGTCAGTTCTGAGGCGGTTGCTACCGGGCAGGAGCCTGTGCTTGAGGTGGAGGGCCTCTGTGGGGTTGCGGAGCCGGTGCCACTAGCAGTAATTCTAGTTGCATGGGGCCTTCTATTTGGTCCACTTCGGCAGGTTCAGCTCTGGAATCCCTCCTTGCTAGGACCACATGGGGAAACAGACGTGCCTGTCTAGCCTGTTGCAGAGCATCCTCGAGGCGCTGAGCCTTATCTGAGAAGTCCTGGAACCCTCCAGGGTAGTTCTGGGTGACCAGGGAAGGAAGAATTTCTGTTTTAACATTCCCTACGAACATCTTCAGTAATTTCTCTTGATTTAGTGGCATGTCGGGGGAGTATGTAAGCCCCATCCACCGAGCGATGAAGTTTGTGAATCACTCGTCATGCCTTTGTTTTCACTTGAAGAGGTCTGTGATGCTAGTCTTTCATGTGGTGGAGCTGAACTGGTATAAGAACTACCATCGAAGATCCTCCCAGCCGGTCACTGATTCGATAGGGAGCTAGCTATTCAAGACAAATGCAGTTCCCTCCAATGTCTGCACAAAACATCGGATCTTGGGGGCTTCATGTTGTGTTGGGGTCCCCAACATCGGGCCACACCTGGAGGAGAAATGAGCCAAGTGCTGTGGCAGGTCCCCAGTCCCATTAAAGGGATAGAAAGTGGGATTCCCAAAACCCAGGGGTGCGGTCATATCATCCACCCATGAGGGATAAGGCTTTCCATCTGGTGGGACTTCCACCAGTCGCGTTTCCAACTCCTCAAGGCAGGAGATGAGTGCTGCTATAAGATCATCTGGGTGGGGGTCCTTGTTTTGATAGGGACCCCTAACCACGAGTGCGTTTCCGGGCTCTTTGACATGGTAAACAACTTCAATGGCTCGTGGAGCGACTGGTGGAATGGCCCTTGGGGCATCTGGGGAACCCAGGCAGGATTCCTCAGATTCCCTCACCATTCAGGAGGGTTTGGCGAAACGTATCGCTCTTTCTTGTCATGAGGTCCGACATCTATCCTGTCTATGGGAGTAGCATGATCATGGTTGCCTGGAGGAATCTCGCTGGGGTGGATTTTTTCCTGCCACTGCTGCCCCGGCTTAGGATCACAATAGTAGGGTAGCCTCTCTATAGCGTGCTCGGCTAAGAGTTCGTCGACCAGCCTCTTCTGCTCAGCAAGTTGTTGGCGCAGCGCAACCTTTTTGGGGTCTTCATCCGTCTTATGTACTGAAGCGGATGGGTTGGAGTGGTTGACAGTTCCAACATGTTCTTTACCCTTATCAGCATTCTGACTGAGTACCAGCGACTCGGTGGGCACATGGAGGCCTAGAAGGTTCCTCTACTGATGAGTAATCCTCCCCGATGGGTCTAAAAATGGTGGTACAACCTCAGGGGGTATATCTCCATCGAGAATCTCCAACTCATCCTCTTGGTCCACTATGTCAGCCATATGGACCGCAACCCTTCTTGGAGACATGTCCTAAATATCACATAACGAATCGGGCTGCCGTCAGATAGGACTAAACTGGAGGGCGACATACTATCCCCAGCCACAGAATTGCACATGGGGGTAGCTTCCCTGATGATTTTGTAAAGTACCTTGAAACTATGAACGCATTTTTGTTGGAGAGCACTCTGGAGACCTAGCGACTCAGGGTACTAGGCCACGGGGAGTGTGGCCAAATCAACCAGACAACATTGCTCGCCGATTTCCTCAAAGTGCACTTGGATCCTAGGGTACAACACCAGCTGATAGCGAAGACGAAAGTGCATCACACATAGGGTTTGATGAAAGCACTCGACTTCCTCTAGGGTGAGGGATTCCGGCGCACAAAAGTTCGATGCTGCCACCGGACAAAACTTCTCTGGGAAGTGGTCTACTGCGAGAATGTTCCATAAGATCCTGGGCTCAGATTCAGGGTCCGACCCCATATTTCCCCACTCGTCAACCGGAGGTCGCTAAGGAACCAGTAGTGGTACTGAGGTGGACTGCTGGAATAGTAAACTGGGCGGTGGAGAATAAGGCGAACGAGCTGACTGGCCGCCGAATTCTGGGCCGTCCTCCGAAGAGTGTGGTGACCTGACCACAATGTCACGATATGATGGGGTAATAGCCATAGCCTCTGGCATAGGGATCGTGGTTACCGGTGATGGGTCACTGTAAGAACACGGTTCTTATTTTTGAGGTACGTGATTCTTCTTTTTCCTTTTCCTTAAGTATTTTTGAGAAAATATGGAAAATGAGGAAAATCCTAAATTTTGGAACTACATGCCGTGTACTTTTTTCACACGCCATGTACATCTGGACGTGTGGGGATGAGTACATGGGGCATGTAGCCATGCCGACGACGAGGGGTGTAGGAACTGACTACACGCCGTGTGGTGGTACCTTACACGCCGTGTAGTCAGTCGGAAGGCTTAAACAGTAAGGTGGTGGAGTCGTCGCCAGCTGTGTGGCAGTACACGCTATGTGCTCAGGAGTACATGTCGTGTACTCATGTCGACTGATGAACAGTGTAGCGGTGCCGCCAAATGAATAGTTAAATGAAATAAGTACACATTGTGTACTCAAATGTACACACCATGTACTTTGTTTTTTCAGCTTAAAACAGGACGTAGCCTCCTCATTTGGCAGAGGAGGCACTTGAGCCATTTTGTAGCCAATGGATGAGGCCGTATCTTTGAAGATCCACTGGGCGTTCATCTGGAATCTGATTCAGCTTCAGACGATCTCGTTGGAACCGCACGAGTTAGCCCTATCCTCTCTTGGTACCGTTCCTACCAATTCTTCTCCTAACGTAAGTTATTTACTTTTGAATGGGTTTTGTTCTTAGTCATATCTATGCCATTCTTGGGAGTTTCAGGAGTAGGTGTTCGGGTATAACGCTCTTTGACGTATAAGGTAGGTGTCTTTGTGTTTATTTTCCAACTGTCGTGCATTTTTTTTTGCGTTTTTGAGCTACGAACCCATATTGGGGTGTCGTGAGGCTGAGGACGTTGCTAATTTAACTACCTATAACTGTATAGGTAATTAAATAAAGTTGTAAAAATGCTGTTTGGGATCGTTTCTTGGATCCAGGACCATCCCGAGGGGTGTGTTCCTCTGTTTAGACGTTTTCCAGGATACCCGAGGGTATTTTTTTAATGTAGTAAATGTAGAATTTCCTTGAGAGTAATTTCTTGTTTAATGCATTTTGATATGTTGGGCGTGGCCCGATTACCTGTTTAGCCTGAGGGCGTTGTTGTGATTGGCCGGAGGGCGAGACTGTTTAGCCCGAGGGCTATCATATTTCACTTGAGGGAAACCTTTCGTGCCTGAGGTCTTGACTTCTGTGCCTGAGGGCGACACTTCCTATGCCTGAGGGAAATTTATGTCACGCCTGAGAGCAATACCTACAGGTTGGATTCTGTGTGGCCTGAGGGAAAGCATGAGGGCATGGTTACTATTTTAGCCTGAGGGCATGGTTCTGGTTGGCCTGATGGCTTGGTGCTGTTGAGCACAAGAATGTTACTAAATTAAATAAATTAAATGAATAATAACATGGAAATTAAATTGTAAAGTTAGTTAATTTTTATTACTTCTTACATTATTGCATTTTACTATTTCACACTGTTGTTGCATGCTTACACACAGTTGGGCACGAGCCTTTGGTGGGAGCCTACTAGGATATATTTCTCACACCCTATTTGGGTCATGCTTTTTGGACAAAACAGATTATGTTTCTATAGGTTTAGATAGGGGAAAGAGTCCCTATACAGGTACTTGACTATTTCTATGGAGTAGGAGGGCGTGGGACCGAGCCTAGGCTCGCGATACCGCTGCCAGCTGTTTTTCTTATTTTGTTGTGCTTTGTATTTTGTTGTACTGTAGTGATGTATAACATGTTCTGGCTGTTTTCTTGGAACTTGAAACATGTAGAATCATCATTTATATACTATTGGTTATATCCATCGCTGTAGTTTATTTCCGTTGTGTATGGTTTACTAGTTCCACTGTCGTTGACTGTTTATTCTGTATTCCACTGCGCACACTTTGAAAAATAAGGGCATAGTTTCCCCACTATCAGACCTATGCCCTCGCTGCTGGTCAGAACCCTCTAGAATTTGGGGAAATGCGCTTGAGGTCACATGGTGAACTGGGTTCGGGGAACCCGTTGCGTGGCACCCGGGTCCGGGACGTTACAAAGTGGTATCAAAGGTCTTTCTTTTCTTTGAATTACTATTTGGAGCCGTATTCAGGGATAAGACGGAACGGTAGTTGGTAATTTGTTGTGCCCAGGCATAGCTAACCCGCATACAGGGAAAATCCAATTTACCTCGTGATTGCAATTTCATTGATTATGGAATTTATAGTTTATATGTCTTCACCATTGGGTGACACACTTTGAGATTGTGCAGTTTATACTTTATCTGTGGGTTCTATTTAGTTTCAACCCGATGAGATGTGGGTATGAAATCTCATGCATCATATAAGAACATGGTAGATATCACATGCCATGCATAGTTTCCATTACATGTAGGTGCATTAGAATTTTCATGTTGTTGTGGTAATTGTTGTGATAGAAAAGCATGTTGTTGTGATAACTGCTTGATAAATACCTGCCTTGTGATATGGTGTTTTTGTTTGAGCCTATTATAGAAGGGACGCCAAACTTTTGTTTTTGGGGAGTATGGGCCCCCATTGACTAGAATATGGGGGATTATTGACTGTTTGTTGGTTATAACATAGATAAGATGTCAAACTTTGATTCGTGGGGAGTATGGGCCCTCACAGATCGGAATTTGACACTTAGGTGTTGGTTTTTAGTATTTTCTAGGTTCTGGGGAAGTTTCTGAGGCATACTATCTGGAAAACATAGAATACACATTATGTAGGACCTTATACATGTTGTGTGTGTTCTTCTGTTCAGGAAGAAAAATGAACTTTTTGAGTACATTTCGTGTACCCTGAGTACATGCCGTTTAGTCTCTTTTCGTGTCACAAACCGTGTGGGTGGAGACACGGGGTAGGGAAAGGCTTGGGTAAAGCACACCATGTAGTTTATGTACATGCCGTGGTGTGTGACCCAGAGTTCGGCCGTGTAACTAACAACACGGGTTGGTGAACTCCTGTATAGCACACCGTGTCAATGATGAACATGAAGTGTAGTGTGACATGGGGACTTGGCTGTGTAACTAACAACACAGGCCGATGTCACCTCTCCCTGGACACGTCGTGTACCTGTGGGACACACCGTGTAGTCTTGTACGAGGAAAGAGCGTGTGGAATTAGATGTGTGGCTGGGAAATGGGGTGGTGTACACGTCGTGTGCGGGTGTAACACACCGTGTAGTGTTATGCCGAGTAGTCGACCGTGTCACAGATGACACGGGCAGTTGGAAAATAACACCGTACACACCGTGTAGATATTAGAAACACCATGTAGTTTTGTTCGACTAAAGCCATGTGGCTTATCCATATAGAAGGACCCAGGCAGGGGAAGGGATGTCAAGTACACACCGTGTAGTCAGTGTACATGTCGTGTAGTCTTGTCTTGAAAATTTTGAAATACTTTCTTCCTCTTATTCCTTTGTGGTTCCTTCACTTTCATTGTTAATAATCTCGAATCTAAGGCGTGCTTTTGACCTTGTAGAGTCATGAAACCTAGATGACCGCAAGTTGTTCGCCAAGAGAGTGGCGACGATTATACTCCGGAGATGGTGGGCCATGGGCTACCAGTTGATCCACCAGCAAAGCCAGATGCGGCACCAGCTATTATACCGGACACATGCACGAAGGCGCAGTTCTGTGAGGGCTTTATGCGGTTCATGGAGACCTTTCAGGGAAGACCGCAGGCTGCCACATCTATAGCCGAGTTGACACGTATCTTTCAGCAGTAGCATCCGCCTACGTTTTCAGGGGATGGTGGACCACAGGCTGCGGAGTCTTGGCTAGGATTGATGCAGACTATTTTTGAGCATCTTGAGATGCATCTAGGGTGGAGGGTCAAGCTAACGACTTACATGCTGCGTGATTCCGTCAAGAGGTGGTGGGATGTTACCACCCAGTTTGAGCATCACAGAGACATGGCGTGGGAAGATTTCCAGGAAGTTATCTATGACTTCTTCTTTCCCGAAAGGCTGAGGGATAATAGAGCTCGAGATTTCATGAATCTACAGCAGGGAGCTATGTCGGTGATGGACTATTCTGCTCATTTTACGGAGCTTCAGCATTTTGCACTCGTGCTGGTGGGTGATGAGACGTTGAGAGCCAAACGTTTTGAGGATGGCCTTCGGTATGACATATGAGCACTGGTAAATGTTTTCAGGTTCCCTAGTGTACACGTGACTGTGAATCAGGTGCTGATTACAGAGAGGAAACTGCAAGAATCTAGTGGTGTGGGCTAGGGTGGTTCAGCACCAGTTACTGGTACTATTTCTACTAGCAAGAGGAAGAGACAGATGGACTTCTCTCAGGGTGGCAGTACCAGCTAGGCAGCTTCTTCAGGTGGCCCGATCAGGTGCTACCAGTGTGGCAGAGAGGGGCACAAGAGGCCGAAGTGTCCACGAGACATAGTGGAGTACCGAGCATGCAGTAAGATGGGTCATCTGTAGTACTTTTGCAGGGCGTTTCTACCAGTGGATAGTGAGAGGGGTTCTATGCAGACTCCGTGTGTGGGAGCAGGACTAGTGCCTTCTTACTAGCCAGGGAACTGGATATGTCAGGGCATGCAGGTAGAGATGGCGGTCTTGGACATGGTATCCAGACACCAGGATCTCAGAGGCAGCAGGGCAGGACAGCTCAGGGTATCCAGGTTGTGTCATAGGGCCGCGACACTGGGCATGCATATGCAGTGCAACAGGCCCAGCAGGAGCAGGATCCAAGACCTTCTACAAGTCAGAGACACTATTCTAGTAGCTTTTATCTTGTATTTAGTACTTTTCGATATGGGTGTTACACATAGTTTCATATCTGTGCCCGTTGTGGTTATCCTTGGGCTCTGTGTTTCTTTTTCTTCCTCTGATATCTTGATGCTAGACATTCCGTTAGGGACTAGGACGGCTGGTGTTCCTCAGTGTAAGGAGTTCCCCCTTGAGGTTGGTGGGTGTCACCTCCTTTGGGACCTATATGTCATGGAGATGACGAGATATGATGTCATTCTTGGGATGGACTGGTTGGTTCCCTTTCGAGCCTTTATAGACTATTATCGTCGGAGGGTGCATTTCACGTCACTAGAGGGCGGAGAGTTTCTATACATGGGAGAATGGGATGTTCAGGAAAGTTGAGCGGGACTAGAGCATCATGGGTGTGGTGGAGTCACAGTCCAGATTGCGAGATTATATCTGGATGATCAGGGGACTTGTCAGACGGATTTCCCTCCAGTTGTTGATTGTTTTAGGGATGTCTTCCAAGAAAAATTTTCACGTCTACCTCTGGTGCGTGAGGTGGATTTCTCTATCGAGATAGTACCAGGAGTAGCACCGATGTCCATTCCTCCTTATAGGGTGGCCACGCCTGAGTTGTAGGAGATCAAGAGGCCATTATAGGAGTTACAGGAAAAGGGTTTTATCCGACCCAGTACTTCTCCTTGGGGTTCTCCGGTCCTTTTTGCGAAGAAGGTGGATGGTACCCTCAGACTTTGCGTGGATTATCAGAAGCTGAACCAGTTGAGGGTTAAGAACTGATATCCCTTATCTAGGATAGATGATCTGTTTGATCAGCTTCCTGGAGCATGAGTGTTCTTGAAGATTTACTTGAGATCAGGATATCATCATCTGCACGTGAGACCATCGGATATACCGCTTACAGCTTTTCGTAGCAGATATGGTTTGTACGAGTACTTGGTTATGCCGTTCGTACTCACGAACGCGCCAGCAGTTTTCATGGCTCTGATGAACCGTGTGTTTCATCTGTATCTTGATTCACTTGTGGTATTATTCATGGATGACATCTTGGTGTACTCTCACACTCGACACGGCCATGCCACCCATCTTGAGATCGTAATGAGTACACTGATAGAGCATCGGCTGTATGCTAAGCTCTCGAAGATCCACTTTTGAATGGAACAGATTCACTTCCTGGGTCATATCATCTCAGAGGCATGACTTGCAGTAGACCCAGATAAGGTGAGAGTAGTAGTTTCTTGAGAGTAGCATAAGAACGTGTTTGAGATATGGAGTTTCTTAGGGCTGCCTGGTTACTACAGATGCTTCATACAGAACTCTTCCCACTTAGTAGCACCGTTGACAGGTCTGACTAAGAAGGGTGTGAATTTTTTTTGGTCAGAAGCTTGCGAGACAGCTTTTCGAGACTTGAAGCGAAGGTTGACATCATCACCGATCCTGATACACCCATAGCAGGGGAAGAGCTATATAGTTTACTGTGATGCATCATAGATTGGTTTGGGAGTCGTTTTGATGCAGGGTGACCGATTTTTTGCGTACGGGTCTCGGCAGTTGAGGCCACATGAGAGGAATTACCAAACACATGATCTCGTGTTGGCCACAGCTGTTCATGCGTTGCGCTGTTGGATACACTATCTGTTGGGAGAAAATTTTGTGGGTTTCACTGACCACAAAAGCCTCAAGTATATCTTTACTCAGCGTGAACTGAATCTGAGGCAGAGAAGGTGGGTTGAGTACCTACAATCCTTCGATTTTGAACTTACCTATACACCTGGTAAAGGTAACGCAGTAGCTGATGCACTGAGCAGGAAGACTCAGATACAGGTAGTGGAGGAGTCCAGTGGTGAGTGGCAGCTCGTGGCTTTGTTCTCTGAGATGCATCTAGAGGTTCATGACAGTCAGGAGCATACTAATATTTCCTCGTTATCTGTGACTTCGACCCTCCTGGAAAAAGTGAGGATGAGGCAGCTATTAGTTTCAGAAGGCCTAGTTCTACAGGAGTCAGTGGAAAGTGAGAACCCTCCTCCCAGTTGGACGGTAGGCAATGATGAGGTTTTGCGTTTCCATGGACGGGTATGGGTTCCAGGTGATATATGTGAGGAGCTGATGCGGGAGTTTCATGAATCAGCTTGGGATGTTCATCCCGGGGTTACCAAGATGTTCGGAGACTTGAGACGTCAGTACTGGTGGCTGGGTATGAACAGAGAGATAACTGGTTTTGTTACGAGGTGTTCCACATGTTAGTAAGTGAAGGCAGAGCATCAGAGACCAGCTGGACTGTTACAGAAGTTACCCATTCCAGAGTGGAAATGGGATGATGTCGCGATGGATTTCGTGATGGGTTTTCCAAGGTCACCTCGAGGTAATGATGCCGTCTGGGTTGTTGTGGATAGACTCACAAAGGTAGATCACTTCTTGCCGATCAAGGAGACCTTCGGTGTGGACGGGCTATATCCAAGAGATCTTACATCTTCATGGGGTTCCTTATTCTTTCATTTCGGATAGGGATGCCCGCTTTACGTCTCGTTACTGGCAGAGTTTTCAGAGGGCGTTGGGTACACAGGTGCTTCTGATCACAGCATACCACCATTAGACAGATGGCCAATCAGAGTGGACGATACAAGTGCTAGAAGACATGCTGCGCGCATGCGTCCTAGACTTTGGGGGCTCTTGGGAGAAGCATATAACCTTAGTCGAGTTTGCCTATAACAATAGTTTTCAAGAAACTATTGAGATGGCACCATATGAGGCTTTATATGGTAGGCCATGCCGATCACCTTTGTGCTCGTTAGAGGCAGGTGAGGCAGCTTTGCTGGGGACACAACTCGTGCAGGAGACATCTGAGCAGGTTCAGTTGATTCAGAAGCGGATGGCTACGGCGCAGTCTCGTCAGAAGTCTTATACTGATCGCCGCAGACGGCCTTTGGAGTTCGTGGTCGGGGATCAGGTTTTCATGCGTGTTTCGCCAAGGCTGGGACACAAACAGATCAGGAGATAGGGTAAGCTTTCAGCGAGGTATGTGGGACCATTTGAGATTCTGGAGAGTGTCAGGCTGGTTTCCAATCAGTTGCACTTATGACAGCGGTACCGAGCCATGCACGACATTTTCCACATGTCTCAGTTGCGTCGCTATCATTCAGACCCATCTCACGTCTTTCAGCATGAGGAGGTTGAGCTTTAGCATGATGCGTCCTTTGAGTATCATCTGATTCATATCGTTGACAGGATCACAGAGGTTCTCTAAGATTGGTCAGTTCCTCTCATATGGGTTCTATGGCAGTATGGCCGAGTGCAGAACAAGACCTGGGAGCGGGAGGCCGACGTAAGTTCTCAGTGGACAGAGTTGTTCTGAGCTTTATCTTCACCACCCTTGGAAGGGAAATTCGGGGACGAATTTTTATAAGGGGGGAAGTTTGTAAGAACCCATTTCTTATTTTTGTGGTACTAGCTTCTTCCTTTTCCTTTTCCTTAAGTGTTTTTGAGAAAATATGGAAAATGGGGAAAAATCCTAAATTTTGGAACTACACGTCGTGTACTTTTTCCACATGCCGTGTACTTCTGGCCATGTGGGGATGAGTACACGGGGTGTGTAGCCATGCCAGTGATGAGGGGTGTAGGAACCGACTACATGCCGTGTAGTGGTATCTTACACGCCGTGTAGTCAGTCGGCAGACATAAACAGTAAGGCGGTGGAGTTGTCGCTAGCTGGGCGGTAGTACATGCCGTGTGCTTGGGAGTACATGCCGTGTACTCCTGTCGACAGATGAACAATGTAGCGGTGCTGCCAAATGAACAGTTAAATGAAATAAGTCCACACAATGTACTCAGAAGTACATGCTGTGTACTTTGTTTTTTTGGCTTAAAATGGGAAGTAGACTCCTCATTTGGCAGAGGAGGCACTAGAGCCATTTTGGAGCCAAAGGAGGAGGCCGGATCATTGAAGATCTACTGGGCGTTCATCTGGAATCCAATTCGGCTTCGGACGATCTAGTTGGAACCGCATGGGTAAGCCCTCTCCTGTCCTGGTACAGTTCTTACCAATTATTCTTCTAATGTATGTTATATAGGTTTAAATGGGTTTTTTTCTTCATCAGAGCTGCGCTATTATTGGGCATTTCAGGATTCAGTGTTCGGGTATAACGCTCGTTGACGTATAAGGTAGGTGGCTTTGTGTTTATTTTCCAACTGTCATGTGTTTTTGTGCGTTTTTGAGCTGCGAATCCATATTGGGGTGTCGTGAGGTTGAGGTCGTGGATAATTTAACTACCTATAACTGTATAGGTAATTAAATAAAGTTGTAAAAATGTTGTTTTGGATCGTTTCTTGGATCCAGGACCATCCCGAGGGGTGTGTTCCTCTGTTTAGCCGTTTGGCCAGGATACCCGAGGGTGTGCCTTGAATTTAGTAACTGTAGAATTTCCTTGAGAGGAATTTCTTGTTTACTACCTTTTGATATGTTGGGCATGGCCCAGTTACCTGTTTAGCCTGAGGGCGTTGTTGTGATTGGCCTGAGGGCGTGACTGTTTAGCCCGAGGGCTGTCGTATTTCGCCTGAGGGAAACCTTTCATTCCTGAGGGCTTGAATTATGTGCCTGAGGGAGACACTTCATTTGCCTAAGGGAAATTTCTGTTATACCTGAGGGAAATACCTGGGGGTCAGATTCTATGTGGCTTGAGGGAAATCCTGACGACGTGGATTCTATTTTAGGCTAAGGTCATGGTTCTGGTTGGCCTGAGGGCTTGGTGATGTTGAGCACAAGAATGTTACTAAATTAAATAAATTATATGAATAATAAAATGGCAATTAAATTTTTACGTTAGTTACTTTTTGGTACTGCTTACTTTATTTAATTTTAATATTGCACACTGTTGTTGTATGCTTACACGCAGTTGGGCACATGCCTTTGGTGGGTACCTACTCGGATATATTTTTTCACACCCTATTTGGGTCAGGCTTTTCGGCCCAAACAGATTATGTTTCTACAGGTGTATATAGGGGAAAGAGTCCCTATACAGGTACTTGATTGTTGCTGTGGAGTAGGATGGCATGGGATCGAGCCTAGGCTCGTGATGCTGTTGCCAGCTGTTTTGCTTATTCTCTTGTGCTTTGAATTTTGTTGTACTGTAGTGATGTATAACATGTTCTGGCTGTTTTCTTAGAACATGAAACATGTAGCATCATCATTTATATAATGTTGGTTATATTCATTGTTGTAGTTTATTTCTGTTGTGTATGGTTTACTGCTTCTGTTGTCATTGTATGTTTGTTATGTATTCCGCTGCGCACACTTTGACAAATGAGGGCATAGTTTCCCCACAATCAGACTTGGGCCATTGCTGCTAGTCGGAAGTCTCTGGCGTTTGGGGAAATGCTCTTGAGGTCACGTGGCGAACCGGGTTTGTGGCACCCGTTGCGTGGCACCCGGGTCCGGGACGTTACAGTCACCTTGTCGCTCAACCACTGTCGTTCCCCAAAATAGCTCTCTGTGATCTCTGGTCGAGGTAGAGGGCACTTCTTGTGACGACGGTGGTGACTGTACGGTCAGAGCCTACGGGATTCCCACAATTTCTTGCTCTTAGATGTACCTACGAAGAGAGGTGGGAATCTGATGGACTTCACATTCCGAAAGGATGAGGCTGACATGCCTTGTTCCTTCCCCGGTTCGTAATATAGTGGAATGAGGGGAGGGTTCTGATGCCGAGTCGCACTCTGCCTCATAATCTGATAAGTGTGCTGGTTTGATCTTTGCCCGGGATTTCCCAGGATTCTTCTTGTGGCGGTGATGACCCTCCCTCCTGCCCCTAGCTGGCACTTCGGGACAAGGCAGATTCCCAACATGTAGTCTCGGGGCAATGCTGACGCCATGGAGGAGAGGACTTCCACTTGAGATGGCCGGGGTATGAGGGGAACCGGGGAAAATGTCGAAGGGAACATGGGGAGGACCTCCATGGACAACACCTGAGCGGGCGAAACCTCCGTTTGAACTGGAGGGAGCATGGGAAGGACCTCCATGCTTGGTGTAGGTGGACCGAGGCTGACCTTCACCACTTTGGTTTCCAGGGCGAGGAGGACCTTCACCGACTCCGAAGAGAACTTAGGGAGGATCCCCACATTGGAGAGGGACTAGATGGGAAATGCCTTCATATCGACGGTTGGGGGAAGGAGGGAATCTATACCCAGTGTGGTGGGCACAGGAAAGACTTCTACGCCGAGTGTCACTGCCACGGGGTAGGTCTTCATTCGGGTTTGGGGTAGCATGAGGCATACCTCCATGAAGAACTACGTAGTGGGAAAGGCCCACTCTCTATAGAGTTTTCGTACGGGGAGGGCCTCCATACGGGGTGACACACCTCGGATTGGTTCGCGGCGATCACCACATGGGCCAGTGACCCGAAGAGTCAACCCAGCATGCCTGTGGGGCGGTTAGGGCCTCGATCTCTGTCGGGCATAGGAGTGTTTCTGCTCAGTGCATGTAGGAGATTCTTGATTTACTTTGGCGGTGGCTAGGGACACTGTAGCTGTCGACATCGACGCCCCATGGTGGGTGCCCTCGGCTCGGGCCCAACACTGGCATTGGGTCAGGCGAGATGGTGAGGGTGGTGGAGGGACATAACGTACCTACTCCTTTGGCAAGGCCGGACTAACCCAGCCGGGTAGGGGCCCTTGCTTGGAGTCCTTGGATCGGGAATCTAACTGGACTGAGCCGAACATCACCCACCTCATCAGCGTAAGGCAAGGAGTCGTCGAGGAGTTCCGGGGACAGGCTCTCGAAATGATTGAACGTTGGGGTGGGGATCAGGGTCTCCCTGCACGACCCTCGAGGGCAGCATTGACTATGGGTCTCGGACACCTCCAGGTTCAGGCAGGCCATATCCAGAGTTGGGATTATGACCTCCTCCTTGTAACGACGTACGAGGTCATTAATCACCCTTCATTGGATGACTTCCGATGGGGATAGGGGGTGTGGTCGCCCCACGCACGTGGATACCGACGTCGTTGTAGCGGCAGTGGAGCCATGAGGAGCGGATGTACTGGTATTGCCCCTGCCCCTGCGTAGGCGGGTCGGTGGCGATCGTGTTCCTATAGCAGTAACCTGATTCTTGAGAAGCAGGGAGATTAACACATCCACACTGCGAGGAGAAGAAATCGACAACCAGTGCCCTAGCGCCATTCCGTCTTCTGTGGCTAGTAAAAGGGATCCACACCAACAATGTTGTAGAACGGAATTCCCCACGTTCTAATTCCCCAACTTTTGATGAGTTTCACGCCAGACCTGCTATTTTCTTGGCGGGACCCGACGCCAGATATCTAGATCTGGTGGCACGTCAATCTACCGATGCATCGAACACTACTAATCTCCACATTGAGGAGAAGAACATCATGTCAGGTTCACCATTTCTGTTTTTGACACTTTCACAGGGGCGCGCGAATCCATCCGGTTGGGGGCATGACAGGCGCTGCATTTTTGTTGCCCCGCATTCTCGCTTCCCAAAGGCGGGCGACATCCGCTCCTTATTCAGGGAAGTCTGCTCCTTGATCGAAACTGGGATGATGGGATGTCAGTTATTCCTTTCATGGATTCCTCCTCATAACTCATCACCTAGTTCAGGTCTCCCTCATATATTTAATAAGTTGTTCGTAAAACTCTTCCCAGTGCCATGTTTCCATGGACACCGGTTAATTACACTTCTTCTGTCAGGACATTCCAATGAGTCCGGTCAGGGAAACAACCTTCAGTCGGGGGAGTAGTCATGTCGAGTCATCAGTAACATGTCTGATCAATGGTGTATGTTGATCAAAAATATGAAGCCTGAGAAGGAGATCAAGGCGTTGGAATGGAAGGATTTCCGGAAGATATTTTTCAATAAATATTTTCTGCACACCCTCTAGATTTAGATGGAAAGGGACTTCCTTTACCTCAAGAAAAAAGACAAAGAATCTGTTGGAGGGTACGAGGAAAAATTCACAAGGCTTGCACGATACGCTTCCGTCTTTGTCGTTACCACTAAATGCAAAGTTGACCGCTTATTTGGTGGGCGAAATCCTAGCCTACGGAAAGCATTGTCGATCCGTGACTTTGACAGCTATGAGGAAATTTTCCTATGTGGCCTCAAGGTCGAAATGAAGATCGGAGAATCCCAGGGTATCATGGGGATAAGAAGCATAAGGTGGACTTCAATGCTGGTGGTCCGATGGATAAATCCAACGGTGCTAAGAAGATCCATCACCCCACTTGCCAAAAGTGCGGAAAGAAGTACCCAGGAAATTACCTTAAAGGGATGAGGAAATGCTTCAGGTGTGGAATAAAAGGGAACCTAGCTATTAACTGTGGTCAAGAAAGACCCGCGGCTGCGACAGAGGAGAGGAACGCTCCGTTCGAACCTCAACGCGTTGTTCAATCCTACAAATGAAAAAAACTGGATCATTTTACAAGTCATTACCCTAATCCAAGTGTTTTCGGAGGCAACCAACAACCTCCAATGCAGCAAGGAAGAGATTTTTCCATCACTTCTACCGAAGTGATCCCCGAAAACGATGTGGTGATAGGAACACTAGTTATTCATTCAAAAAAAGTGAACGCACTTTTTGATTCAGTTTCTACGCATTCTTTTATATCTCAAAGGTTTAGTAGAACAATCCCAGTACCACCATAAATCATGGAAGTGAAGAAGTTTGTGAGTACAGAAAATGGTGAAATCATTGCATCCCATGAATATAAGTCCTCCTCTGTTTTAATATATTGATTGAATTCCCCGGTGAACCTCTTCATACTCCCTCTGGTGGAATTTGATACAATTCTTCGCATGGACTGGATTTTCTTATATAGAGCCAACAAAAACTGTCGGGAGAGGTAAATCACACTCCATATGGAGAATCGACCCCCAATTATTTACAAGTGTAAGGAGGAATATGAATCTCTTTTAGCTCCATCATCTCAAGAATGGATATTACTACCCTATGGGCACACGTATCTGGCTATGATGATTGAGTCCAAGGAATAAACCATCCTTGAAGAAATTCCTATTGTAAGGGAATTTGCTGAAGTGTTTCCAAAGGAACTCCCTGGTCTTCCTCCTAGAAGAGATGTTAAATTCTCAATTGAACTTATACCTGAGCCATTTCCAAAATCCAAGACTCTATATAGAATGGATGTTGTAGATCGTGAAGATCTGAAGAAAAAACTACATGAGAATCTATATAAAGGGTTTATATTCCCAAGTGCTTCAGCATGGGGTGCACTAGTCCTCTTCGTCATGAAGAAGGATGGGCCAATGCGGATTTTCATCGATTATCGTGAACTTAACAAAATCACCATAAATAACATGTATCCTCTCCCACAATTTGATGAATTGTTCAATCAGGTGCGTGGATCACAATACTTCTCAAAGGTGGACTTCCGATTAGGATATTATCAAGTAATGGTAATGAAGGAAGATATCCCCAAGACTGCTTTTCGCACAAGATACAGGCACTATGAATTCATAGTAATGTATTTCGGACTCACTAATGCTCCAGAAATCTTCATGGACTTAATGAATATAGTCTTTAATGATTACCTCGACAAACTTGTGGTAGTCTTTAAAGATGATATTCTAATATACTCTAAAACCAGGGAGGATCATGAGGAGCATTTAAGAACTGTACTAGAGACTTTGCGCAAGGAGAAGATCTATGAAAATTATAGAAAGTGTGAGTCCTGGTTGAAGGAGGTCTCATTCTTGGGACATATAATCACAATAAATGGGATATCTGTGGATCCCTCCAAAATAGATGCAATTGAGGGATGGATGAGGCCAACATCGGTAACGGATATTCTTAGATTCTTGGGGTTAGCTGGATATTATCGACGATTGGTGAGAAATTTCTCATGATTGTCCAACCCTCTTACCAAGATAAATCAAAAAGGATTAAAGTTTTCTTTGAGTGATGAATGCGAAGAAAGCTTCAAGGAATTGAAAAGGAGGCTTATCACTATGCCTGTTCTCACTTTACCCACAAGTGGTGAACTTTTTGTGGTATTCAGTGATGCTTCATAGAAGGTCTTAGGCTGTGTGCTGATGTAGAATGATAAAGTGATATCCTATGCCTCAACACAGTTGAAAATCAATGAGCAAAACTATCCAACGCATGATCTCGAGTTAGCGGCGGTAATCTTTTCCTTGAAAATTTGGCGGCATTACCTCTATGGGGAGAAATGTGAGATATATACTAACCACAAGTTTGTTAAATATATATTTACATAGAAAGAGCTTAATATGAACTAGAGAAGATGGATAGAGCTCATCAAGGATTATGACTTTTCAATACATTTCCTTCCTGGGAAAGCGAACAAGGTGGCAGATGCCCTAAGTAGAAAGGACCCAACGATTCTATGAATGACGAGAATTGAGAAGGATCCAATATTCTTATACTTGATGAAGATGGACATGGGAACCATAAAGAAGGGAAAATCATCAATCCTTTCACAATTGATTGCTCAACCATCTATTTTGGAAACGTTAAAGATGCTCAAAAGGATGATGTGGGAATTCAAGAAAAAGTGGAAGCTATCAAAAAAGCGAGATCCTTGGAGTTTAATGTTAATGAAGAAGGAACTGTGCGGTTTGGGAAAAGACTATGTATTCCATCAAGTCTAGAACCGAGGAAGGAACTTTTGGATGATGCACATAGTTCAAATTTCTCTACTCACCTAGAGAGTACAAAGATGTATCGAGATCTCCGAGAAATCTTTTGGTTGTATAATACGAAGAAGGAGATCATTAAATATACATCAAACTGACTGGTGTGTTAGCAAGTGAAGTCACAGAGGAAGAAGTCTAAGGGGATGATGCAACCATTTCCCATACCAGAATGGAAATAAGAGAACATCACCATGGACTTTGTCCCCAGACTTCCGAGGACATCCAAAGGAAATAATGAAATCTGGGTTGTTGTGGATTTTCTTACAAAAACTGCACACTTCATTGCTATTCAGGAGGATTTCTCATTGGATCAACTGGAACGAATATATATCAGAGAAGTGGTAAGGTTTCCTGGAGTACCAATATCTATTGTGACTCACTGAGATCCAAGATTCACCTCTATGTTTTGGAAGAGTCTGCAACACGCTCTGAATACTGAACTGAACTTCAATATGGCCTATCATCCTCAAACGGGTGGCCAATTCGAGCAAACTATCCAAACACATGAGGACATGTTGAGAGCATGATCAATGGACTTTAAAGGAGGATGGGATCAACATTTTCCTATGGTTGAGTTATCTTATAATAATAGTTTCCACTCAAGCATCCAAATGTCACCATATGAAGCCCTGTATGGGAAAATCTGCAGAACACTGGCATGTTGGGATGAGGTCGGTGAACGTAAGCTACTTGGACCAAAAATGGTAGAAGAAATGGTGGAGAAGGTGAAAACCATTCAACAGCATATCAAGGTAGCCCAGAGTCGACAGAAGAGTTATGCAGATAACTATCGACGAGACCTTGAGTTTAAAGTTGGAGACATGGTGTTTCTACGCATATATCTATAGAAGAAGGTCATGAGGTTTGGAAAGAAAGGGAAGTTAAGTCCAAGGTACATCGGCCCCTTCGAGATTCTTGATCGTGTTGGGGTTGTGACCTATTGACTAGAACTTCCACCTACCATTCCCAAAGTACATGATGTCTTTCATGTATCCCTCTTAAGGAAGTACATACCGGACCCTTCACATGTACTCTCTTCTAAGGTGGTATAGTTGGAGGATGATCTTTTTTATGAGGAGAAACTAGTGAATATATTAGATCATAGAGAAAAAGTTCTACGAAATAAGACAATGCCCCTCGTCAAGGTGTTGTGGAGAAACCACAAGTTTGAAGAAGCGACATGGGAATCAGAGAAAATTATGAAGTTGAGTTACCCACATCTGTTTTACTGTGGAAAAATAAAAATTTCGAGGGTGAAATTTCTTAAGGGGGGAATATTGTAACAACCCAATGTTTCATTAATGGAAATCCCTCTTGATCTAATAAAATGTCTCTTATTTTCAACTTCTTTGGTTTTATGTTAAGAATTTTGACCATTTCTAATATAGTCGTTGAACAGTCATCACATGATTAGTATAAATATTGGGCTTTAACAAATCCAATTTACTCAGACAAAAGAAGCGATGACCTCATCCAGTAGAATTGGTCCATACAAAGCCCATTTGTCGGAGCTCGGATAATAGGTGGTGTCCTTGGGATTCACTCTTGACCAAGCCCAAGCTGAGCTTCATCATGTCAAGCTCGAATGAGACCGTCTACAGGAGAAGTGGAAGTTTATAGAAATTACCACTCGAGCGATGTTATCCGAGGCACCCCAAGAGATCGTCAGCATCGTCACCTTACCCTTAGGTCTTATGCGGCTGTTTTAAGGGGTTATGTAACAAATCTATAGTACTATGTTCGTGTACATTATTTTTTTGTATATAATAATGAATATACCATCTTGTCATTATTGATACATTCTAAATAGTTTTTAAAGTGAAAATAGTGCTTTTAGTTATTATTTAATTAAAAATATTATTTTTTTTAAATTAAGGAATTTTTGAATAAAATATTATTGTTATTATTATTAAATTAATTTTATTATATATAAATGATCTTATAATTTTATGAATGCAATTATAATTTTTGAAAGCTATTTCTGTCAAAACCCGTGAATTTTCGATAAATGTCTGTTTTTATTTTAAAAGTGAACATTAACATATTTTGAAAATTATTTAGATAAAATAAATGTTATTTCTAGAATCAAGACGTCGAAATTATCCAACGGTGAATTTTTCATAATTTTATGAGACAGTCAATTTTTTGGGTAAAAACTAAATACAGTTTAGATATATAATGTGTTTTATGACCTCATAATGACCCAATAGTGATGTAATAAAATACAATAATCTTTATGTTCGGCCAATATATGTTTTACCATTAAAAAAATGTGATTTTGGGTTTGTTTGACTTACTTTTCAAAGAATTAATGGACCCCTCAAGTCTTATTATACACCTTGTCTTTTTAAATTAATTTCCATGGGAGTGTGACTCATCTCTACATAGGAAACCCAATTATTTTAAGAAGTTTGGACTTCATCCTTATAAAATATTTTTTTCCTATTCCCTTTCCCAATAACCATGGGCAAAAACCATGGGATGGTTTGTGCTTTGGATTAATTTTATATAACGGGTCCCAAACCTAAATAATAAAAAATTCCCTCACCTTTCCTATATAAACCCACCCAAGCTCCCACTTCCTCCTCACAAAAATACATTAGAGTCCATCCAACCTCTTACCTACTCTTTCTAGAATCCTCCCAAGGTGCCGCAAGCTCCCAAGAAGCCTCTCTCAAGCCTCTTTCAATCCATTGGAAGCACACTTCCATGTATGGGTTTTTCTCCTTTCTCATTTTTGTCCAATTTTCATTAAGTTGTTTTGAACTTTTAATTTCAATTATGAATGTTGGGGTATGGTTTCACACCTCCCTCATACATACCTATTTATGTTTGAATGATGGGATACCCATTTCACTCTCATTAAATTCCTCCCATGTACACCCGTTACTATACCGAAATTCCGAAAGGAACTTCTCTCTCCTCATTTACATTCAAGCAATACTTTTGTATCATTAATCTAAATTCCATTAAAATTGTTGGGAAATGTATCTATATGACCTCATTACTATACATTACATGTAAATATGATGAGTAACCCCTTTCTCTCTCATTAAATTCCTCTCATGTACACTCGTTACTATGCCAAAATTCCGAAAGGAACTTCTCTCTTCTCATTTACATTCAAGCAATACTTTTGTATCATGAATCTAAATTCCATTAAAATTGTTGGTACACGTATCTATATGACCTCATTACTGTCCATTACATGTAAATATGATCAGGAACCCCTTTCTCTCTCATCAACCGTTTTTATGAATTCTTATGTCACGCCGTTACGCTGCCGAAATCGCACCAATTTTCTACACCAATGCCACTGTGTAGTGAATACCATGCCCATTTCTCCGTCAATGGTATTCACCATTATGCACATTTAATTATTGATTATAAAGTTTCATATATGAATTCCACATTCCTTTATCATGTAATAAATGATTATGTTTTATGAATCCATGTATTATGATCCATGTGGCACACTTATGCATGAAATGAAATGTTTAAGAAGGGTGCGCCCTTAAAGGGATCCAATGCATTGGGTAAAGTATAGTATCATGATAAGTCATGTGCAATGAGTGTTGAATCATGATAATTCAAGTGCAATGAGGTTTTACTTGTGCTTCACGTGCAATGAGGGTTTACTCAGTCTCCATGTGCAATGAGCCTTGGCTCTGCTAATTCCATGTTAAGTGTTGTTGCCACATTCCCATGTTATGATTATCATGCTTTATCATGCCTTTATGTTCATGTTTTTCTTCTGCTCTACTGATATGCCTAATGTCTGACATGTATTGTACTCTCCATGTTATTCCATGTGTATTCCCTTACTGGGATTTATAGCTCACCCTTTTCTTATGCATGTCCTCAGGTTATCCCATTAAATGCTAAGTATGAGGGAATGTAGTGGTCATGTAAAGGATATTTTCAATAAAGATGTTGTATTTCATGTTCCAAGTTTTTATGTAATGATCATAATCCCCAAATACAATAAACCTCTCGATCTTATTTGTTATATCAATTGATGTTTTATGTAATAAATCATGTTTAAGTTTTTAATAAAAGTAGGGTTGTCATAATGCATTGGGTCAGGCATGTATTTTCTCAACAGTGATATGTGGAACACATCATGAACATTGGAGAGACTTGGCGACATTTACAAATAGTAAGCTACAACCCCATTTTGTTCTAGAATTTCGAAATGTATAATTTACTTAGGACTTAATTTACCCTTCATACCAAATCGTATAACATCCTTCCATGGGGATACCTTTAAGAAAACATGATCACCTATTTGAAATTACAAATCTTTGCATCAGTTATTGACATAGCTCTTTTACCTAAATTGAGGTACTTTGATGTGGGTTTGGATAACCTTCACCTTTTCCATTGTTTCCTCGACATGTTCTAGGCCTACAAGTTTTATTTCACCAACATCATCCCAACAAGTTGGTGTGTGACATATCTTTACATATAACGCTTCATATGGTGCCATCTGAATACATGAATGGAAAATATTTTTATAGGAAAATTCTATGAGAGTTAAATATTGTTCCCACATACCCTGAAAGTCATGTCAGAAATATCTCAACATTTCTTATAATGTTTTAATAGTTTTTTCTAATTTTCCATCAGTTTGAGGGTGGTAGGCAGTGCTCAAATGATGTTTAGTATCCAAGCCCTTCTGAAGACTTTTCCAGAATCTTGATGTAAAACGGGGATCACGATAAGAAACAATCGATAGGGGTACTCCATGAATTCTTACAACTTCATTAATACAATGTATTCCTAAAGGTTCAAGTGTTAAATCTTCTCTTATAGCAATAAAATGTGCTAACTTGGTAAGACAATCAATAATGATCCATATTGCATCATTCCTTCTATGAGTCTTTGGTAGCCCCACGATAAAGACCAATGTAATATCAACCCATTTCCACTTAGGTATGGTAAAAGGTTTCATGACTCATCTATGATGTTGTCTTCCAGACATAACCTGTTTAAAAACTATACATCTTAACACACAATCAGCAATCTCCCTATTCATTTGGTCCCACCAAAATTGTTCCTTCAAATATTTATACATCTTAGTGTGGCCAGGGTGTATAGAGAGAATCACCCAACAGTTCCCTTTTAAGATCAAGTATATCAAGAACACAAATTCTCTTCCCAAATTTCAAAATTAACTCTTCATATAATAATTCAATCAATCTCCCATCATTTAATGATTCAATTTTATTTTGGAAATCCTCATCATCAGTCTGATAACTTTTTATCCATTATAGTAAAGATGGTTTGGAAACCATTTGAAAAAGTATTGATGTTTAACCTTCCATGGTTACTCCCATATCCAGTTTTACTAGAACAATGAACATAGGATCTCTTTCAACTCTCATCTTGTTGAAACCTCCATGATAATTTCTGCTCAAATCATATTCCACATTATATTCCTTCTCCGGGTTTTAGTGTATAGTGAAATCACCATCCTTGAGTAGTTTGTGACATCTTCTTTTCCTCATTTTGAGTTCTTTTTGAGAGAAAATATACTTCAAGATCTTGTGATCGGTATATTTCTCACATTTTCTTCGTAGATATACTGTCTCAATATCTTCAAAGCAAAAATTACAACTAATAACTCAAGATTATGAGTGATATAGTTTTGTTCATGAATTTTTAGCTGCCGTGATACATAGGCAATTACTCTATCATTATGCATAAGGACACAACTATGTCCTTCTTTGAAACATCACTATAAATAACAAACACATCATTACCTAATGGTAGGGTCAATATAGAAGCATTGACTAATATTATATTCAGTTATTCAAAACATTCTTCACACTCTTTTGTCCAGGAAAATTTAACACATTTACGTGTGATCTTGGTTAATGGGTTATCCAATCGACAAAAAGTTTGGTCAAAACACCGATAATAACCTTCTAAACCATTATAACTACGTACCTCAGTTATACTCGTTGATGTTGGCCATTCTTAGATTTTCTTGTTCTTTGAAGGATCAAAAGAGATTCCATCCTTATAGACAATATGGAAAAGAAATGAAATCTCTTGTATCCAGAATTCACACTTGCTGAACTTCCCATATAATTCATTTCTTCTAAGAGTCTTTAGAATAGTGCATAATTGATTTTTATGATATTCATAGATTTTGGAGTTAACCAAGATATCATCAATAAATCCCACTTCAAAGTCATCATGATATTCCTTTAAAACTCTGTTCATTAGATCCATGAAGACAGAGGGTGCATTAGTCAATCCAAAAGGCATTACTATGAACTCGTAATACCCGTACCTGGTTTGAAATGCTGTCTTTGGAATGTATTCCTTCTTCACACACAACTGATTATATCCATATCGAATTTAAATCATTGAAAAATATTGAGCTCCATGAATTTGGTCAAATAAATCATCAATGCGTGGTAGGGGATACTTGTTCTTTATTTTTATAGCAATGATCTACCTATAGTCAATGCACAACCTCATAGATCCATCTTTTACATAACAAAAATAATAAGGGCTCCCCATGGAGAAACAATAGACCAAATAAAACCTTTATTATTCAACTCCTATAATTTTTTATTTAGCTCCACTAATTACACAATGGCCATTCTATAAGTGTTCTTCGATATGGGCCTTGAACAAGGAGTTAAATCAATGGAAAACTCAATTTCTCATTTGAGAGGATGTCTAGGAAAATCCTCTGGAAATACATCAACATATTCTTATACAATAGTACATCCTCTATTTAAAAATTAATTTCCTCACACATAGTTGTTTCACTCTCTTCTTCCTCAATAATTGAATTTCGTAGAGCTACATGCGGTGGATCTACATAAGAATCATATGATGACGTTTCTACTATAATGATAAGTTATTGTTTATCATCATCACAATTTTTAACCTCCTTCTTCTTACAATAAATTTTCGCATCATGTTCTAAAAGCCAGGCCATACTGAGGATTATATCAAATTCAATAATGGGTATGATGATGATATTAGCAGATAAAGAACATTTATATGCCTGAATGGGGACTAATTCACAAAAAGTTGTGGAAATGATACTTCCCTTAAGAGTTTTGACTGATAACTCCCTTGTTAAATCAATTTAGAAATATCTAATTTTCTTAGAAAATTGGGAAGATATGAAACAATGCGATGATCCATAATCAAATAAATCATTGGATAAACTTGAGGAAACGAATAAATTACATGCCATCATGTCTTTCAGAGCTTCAACCTCAGCAGTAGCAATCACATAAGACTGCCCTTTCTCCCTTGTCCTTTTTTAGGTATGTTTTTTTGGTGCATAAGACATTCATTTTTATAATTCCCCATTTATCTACAATTTTAGCATTCAACATTGATAGTCTCTTTCATTCCATTGTAATCATGAGCTTGGTGGAAATTTTCACCACAATTGTAACATGATCTCATTCCCTTCAGGCAAGTACCAGAGTGTTTCTTCCCACATTTACCATAGGATTGATATTCAACTTTTCCTTTCATCCCATTTTTTCTATTTCTAGATTTTTCATCATATCTCTTATTCAATTTCATTCCTTTAAATTTGTAAGACTTAGAGAGTTCCTTTTCTATCTTCATATCACATGAGACAATATCTTCATATGATGAGAAGGATTGTGAGACTAATGCTCAATGGAGATATGGTTTTAACCCAAAAAATAATAGATAAATCTTACTCCTTGGGTTATGTATATAATGTACAACATTCCTTACTAACCTTTTAAAGTTATCCTCATGCATTGCAACATTCTCATCCTCATTTTCCCTCAGACCCAGAAATTGTCTTTCCATATATGCTCGATGGTCAAGAAGAAAGTATTTTTCTATGAAAATCTATTTAAACTCCATCCATTCCATATTTGATACTTCTTCGTCCTCTTTGAGTTCTGAATTAATGACCACCATTGATCTGCATCTCCAGTGAGGTGATAAACTACCATGCCAACTTTTTCCCTTTTGCTACTCCCCAAAAAATGAAATACTTTCTCTGAGGAACTTATCCATTGCTCATCTAAAAATGGATTTGTAGTCCCGTTGAATGTTGGTGGTTGTTTCCTCATGAATCAGTCTAACATTAATCCTTCGCATTGTGGATCAGGGTGCTCCATACGGGTAAGGTTATTATTCATAACCTGAGTGGGTTATCCCAGTATGGTGATAAGCTGATCAACATCAGTTGAATCACTATCTCCACTATAATTATCTTCAGTAGGAGGTAAATCCATACATGGATTAAGTTCATTGATACGGTTCCCATTTCTTCCACTAGTCACTACTTCTCAATAATGGAATACACTAGTTTGGTTTATAAACCACAATATATAATCCCATACTTGTAAAATACAAAACATAAATTGAACAGTTTATGGATATAAACCATAATTATAAAAAAAAATTCGTTGAGGAGGTATATACTCATAAATCCTTCATAATGGTTTGTAAAAAAATTGAATTATCCTAACTATATCCCCCAAGAGTGTCTTAAAAATGAGTATTGCAAGCCCTATTGTCGTGTACCAGGATAGTTCTGGTCAAGCCCTAAACTCCTTGTCAGAGTTTTAACTCTTAGGTAAATCTGTATCAAAGCCACTTCTACATGCTCCTATCTATGTAGTGATGTATTGCTTGGAAAATACAAAAAATATCTACATTTCCAAAATTATAGGAAGTTATTCTACATTAATCCTCATGTCTATATTATGGAAATGTGCTTAAATCAATGTTTTTCTAAATCTAGTTTCCAATGTTTGTACTAAAATGTCTCTGATACAAACTATAAATCCCTGACCCTAGTTACCAAAAGTTGGTGCATTATTACATAAAATTGGCATGATACAAGTAATCATGCCCCAAAAGCCCGATTAGTTTAGTAGCCATGTAATTAATAGATACATACATATGTTTTACATTTCATCATGAGATAAAAACAACAACAACATTTTGTCCGCTTTGAACACACTTATATCCCTTAGCCTATCCCTACAGGTCAACCATAAAATACATCTTCACATCCTGGGAAAAATAAAACATGTAAAGGGGTGAGCTCAGATGCTCAGTAAGTATAACAATATAGCATAAACTTCATAAATAAGAATAAACATTTAAATAAATGTATAAGACTAAAACATAATCTTTTTAATCTTAAACTATGAAATATTACGGCAAATATAAATCGAAAAATTTCATTTACTTATTCACATAAATATTCTACTAGTTGAATAATCACATGAAATATCAATATCCAATTTCATAATGATGGAATGCATAATGCTGGACATCATAACAACATAGTCAAGGCCTAGTGCCAAGATGGACGATTTGTATCATACTAAATCAACTTCAAACAAGTATAAAATCCTTTAAAGGATGTTGACATAGATGAAATGAAAATTATTTGAGAGGAATATCTCTTTCTATTTGGAAGTCATTTAAAAGTCATGTAATTATAAATGAAAATATTTATTTTGAAAATATTCTTATAAGCTTGTAAGAGAAACTTCAAAGGTGTATTAATGGATGAGAATAAATGCACCCACTATAAAATTTAAAAAAAATTCTATCCTAAATTTTTCGAAAGGGTCATAAAGTACCTTGTTTGGAAAATGACAGAAAGATTTATTTCAAACCATTTATAAAAAGTAAAACAAGGGTATAAATGACTTTAACCCATAGTCTAGTAAATGGTAAAAATGTTTTGGAATATATTTTTAAGAAACACAGATGTGGATAATAAAGAGGTCCTAGTAGATACTTACGTAAAAATGACCTCGGATAATAAAGAGATTGTGAAATTAACCCTTACCATGTAATTTTCATTGTTCGAGGGTAAATTAACCTCCAGTATAATAGTTAAATCATTGTTATTAAATTATACAAGAACTACATACATAAATATGATATCATATATGATCTTCTAGTATTTCTTTGTTAATAATATTTTAGTAGTATCATTGTTTCAGGTGTTAATAATTCACTTTCCTTCATATATTTTGTTACGTAAGCCATGTATGTTATGGATAGGATGTATTTGATTAATATCTAGAATAATTTAATGTGCTTAAATATTATTTTTTATAATCAAATGAAAATTACTCTTGAATGGTTACGATGGGGAATGAATCTCATCACGTCCGTGGAGACGGTAATCCGTAAGTATGCACGAACGATACTTCCATTTCACTATTTTATTTAAAAAAAAAAGAAGACCAATTGATACATAGGTATATTATTATTATAGTATAATATAATATTTTATATAAGTTATGTATGTTAATTAAAATCATCTTTTATACATTCCATGTATGGTGTGAACGAGTCACATCACTTTGTTGGGGCGGTAGTCCGCACTTCTTCAAATGAAATCATCTTATATATTCAAGTGAAAAGAATAATTGTATGATATAAAATAGAATTACAGAAGATTATAGATAAAATAAATATCATAAATATTATATATAATTACAGTTCCATCATAATGGTCACCCTAAGAGGTGGTAGTAGAAGAATGAACAATCATCATTTCGTGGGGCAGCAGTTCAGTATCAACAGAATCATTATGGTCTATACACATTAGATGAAGGTTTGTATAAGTGTAGTTCAATTAAATCTCATACAAAAATCATAGTATATTGAGGATACTGGTGTTGTTATAAAATAATGGAATAAAGAGAGTTTAGGGGGTTGAAGAAGTAAAATAAAATAAAAGAACTTAAGAGGAGATGTTACCTTTAAATTGGGTAACTCCATTTGGTTTGAACCAAAAGGATTCATTGAAGTTATTTCTTACTAATGAAAGGATTATAATAGAAATATAGTGATTTATGTAGCTTAATTGGGTAGAGGATGGATGATCCAAGCTTCTTGAGAGGTGTGAGGAAAGGGTTAGAGGTGACAACTTTATATAAGGGGGAGGATGGACTCTTTAAGAATGTTTGAAAATATTATTTTATTATATAATTATTTTCGGTTTACAAAAGTCCAAAACTCATTAATGTAAAAGATAAGATTACTCATGTTCAATATAAAATCATCCAATTAAAATTGGGCATGTTTTGGATGTTGTTTTAATTTTTATAATCTCATTTATTTAAATCATTCTTTAATGAGGTAAACATTGTATCATTATTGTGTCATTAAAATTTTTTTTATTTGGGGTCTAAAAATTATAAAAAAATACCATGATTTTGGAAATATTATTAAATTGAAAATGAATATTTATAGTCAAAAAAATTACTCACATAAACCCTAGTAAAAATTATTTTACTAAAAGATATATGTTAATGTAATTTTTGTCATTACTTTAAATTAATTAATATAAAGTGTCATTATCACTATCATGTTTCTCTTTGAGGTCTGAAAATTGACCCAAGGATGACCATGGTTGGACATGTATCTTTTGATAGGGTGAGAAAACGTGTTACAGAGATTTAATATTATTATAATATTATTTGTTACCCTTATTTACCGGATTTACTCTTTATCCATGGTAAATAAAATATTTACTAAAATAATTATTCATAATGTCTAAAAATAAAAGTTACCTAGTTACACAATTTGGACTACCAGATTCAAAATATGGAATCCATTTTTCCAAATTCATAACATAGAAGTGGCATAAATTAATTTAAAATTAATTCCTGTTGTCAAAACAGAACGCATGTTTTTAAGAAATAATAACTATCAAAATATTGACACTTCTTTATGTCCAGTTTAAATGTTAATTTACATCCAATGACCTAAATTATATTAAATGATAAAAATATAATATAATGATACTTAAAAACCATTCAAATATATAATTTAATACTATAAATTATTTTGATTAAAAAAAGTTTTTTTAAATTAAAATTTGGTATTTTTCACTTTTAATCAGAAATTGGAAGTTTTCAGAAAAGTAGCAAAAATTTTCCATATGCTAATTTTGATATTCTGAATACAAAATTGAAGTCCATTTTGAAAAATAAAATATTTAATATTTCAAAAAATGGGTATTACTATTCATAACAGCTTTTTTGAATGGTCGTGGTGCGTTAGAATCACGAAGTTTCATATAGAAGAAGCTATTACATTATTCAATGGGAAACATACCGTGGAAGCTTGGGGTGTTAAAATTATTGACCAAGAGAATATCTCAGAGGAACTAGCACCTGAGGATGAAAGTGATATTGAAAACGAAGAAGAAGATAAAGAATAAGAAGAAGAGGAAGAGGAGGAGGAAGAAGAAGAAGCAGAAGGAGGGGAGACCGAGGATGGGGATCTTGGAGGTGAGGGACCCCAGGAGATAGAATCCCATCAAATAATCCCACATTAGAGTAGAGAAAATGCAGGCTCTAAAATGGAATTGGCCAAAAAATTTGAGGTAAGTCCTAACTCCCATCTCTCTTGGTTCCTTCTCATTCAATTTCTCGAATCCCCTAACTGTACTTTCCCCAATTTTGGAACCCATTGGTGATGATGACCAGGGATATCCCACTTTAGGGGGAGAAAATGGGACAACGAACATGGAAGAACATCTCCATGAACCTGCATCTAGGGATGAGCAAGGTAGAGAACCAATCACAGTTGAAGCAGTCGGGGATGAATCAACATGGGATTCCAGGGTGACGAACACAAAATCATAGCCTTTCCCTATAGTACAGAAGGATATGGTTCCAATCATTTAGTTTACTAGTGATGAAGGGTCTCTTGTGGTGGACGCTCCTATGGTGATGCAATGACTTGATTCAACTACACTTAGATCTTATAATCCTATATTTTCATCGATCCACATTTTTCATTCGATCATTTAGCAAACCAAAGTGTTCATTCCACATAGTTATCATAAGACTACAATCCCAGAAAATAGAATAGATAGAGACATATATGGGAGATCTCTTGTTGGATGAATCTATTCATGAGGAGTCAATCATTCAAACTAATCTGTCCCTAGCACAATGTGAGAAGGAAGTGGAGACTACGATTGATGCCACTTTGAGGGTGGAACCAGAATCTGGGGAGGAAAAATAAGAAGAAGAAATGAGTGAATAGGTCATCCCACATATCATAGAGCCTAATCCTTTAGAAAGGATGCCGAAGGATGACCCTTCTGCTAAGATTCTAGCCATATTTCTTAAATATCAGACTACAGTCCCTGAGGAGTATGATAATTCTGATTTTGATGTAGCTGAGGATAGTCTTATGATATGGTGTAAGTCATGTAAGTGAATCAAGCACTACCTCGGTCACCCGGATGTATAATGGATAAGATGGAAGGAATCATATAACACTTGGCTATGTAATCTCTATGCTGGTGGGGTGGATGCTCACCAAATCCATATGATGACCCTTGATTATATTACTGAGAAGATGTGGGAGAGTAGCCAATACATAGAAACCTCTTGATGTAAGAAGAAATATGATAATATTAAGAAGTTCCTTGTGGCTGAATAAGAAATCAGATGCCTTAAATAGAAAACATATGATTGAACCACATTCTTCATGAATCCATTCAAAATTTTTGAAGGACTGAGAGCCTAGTTAACGGATGTCTAGGAGTAGGCAGTGTAGGAAAACCTTCAGATGGATAAAATCTAAGCTGAGAGGGAACACATGCATATTTGGGATGATGATATTTACTCTATAGATTTCAATGATTAATGATAACTCAGGTAGTGGGAGGAAACCCTAGAAGTGACAAGCTATAATTTTACAAAACAGACACAGTATGTTGAAATTGACCATCCATACGAGATGTGTTTTGGACGAAAACTTGAAACATATCTTCCATCTTATTTTCTTATCCTGAACTATTTGAATGGATTTTTAGGCTTGTTTCACTATATCCTAATCATAACTTCAATACAATCAATGATGAATATCTAAGAACACATGGGTCATATTCGGTGTGAGAAAAAATAGATGACCACACAATTATCCAGTTTGTGTATGAGAGTTCCAGCAAGCCATTAAATACTTAGGGTCTATTTTGGTTGACCGAAAACCCATACTATAGGCTAAGAGAGAGGTTTTTACCAGAGGATAATGATCCTAGAACAACCAAATTTTCCTTCCCAGTGTTCTATGGTGCTCAAGAAGCATAATTCGATGGACATTGGAATTAATTCGAACTAAGGGGGAATGAGAAGTGTGAATCATGATACCCCAAAATTTAGAACATGGTGGGGGTTCCATGATGATGGAGGGTAAATTTTGACCATATTCAAAACATATTATCCATATTGCATTATCCTGAAATGAGGAAAATCAATTGTGGTCCAACCATTGATGGTATTCGAAACACGAGGCCAAATCTGAAGTTTTGTCTGATTCCCTCTGGAATGTTGACCTTGGATAGTAGGCGAGAAATAATGTCGAGAATCTATATCGTTAGGGGGTTCCATCATTTGAAAAGGAGGATGAGGGTCTTAATATGGGGCACATAGAGCGTGGATATGGAGTGACAGGTTGTTCGAATACAGTCCAACACTCTTGAAATTATTCCACAATGAAGAAAGTACATTGGGTGAGCATCTCGATCTGAACTAGGGTCAAAAATACTCATAGACAGGATCTATCTAGTGAGAATATAAGACATCCTATAGTTTTACGTCATTGAAATGAAGATGATGAACACATAGATTAGCATCATATAATAATGATGATACATTGAATAGATTACCATTATATGACTAGGATGTCACATACAGTTTTAGTTCATACTACTTGGATCATAGTCAATAGTTTAAAGTCGTGTTGCAAAAACTAGGGGATCCATGTTTAAGGTCACTGTGTTTGCACAGCAGTTGCGGCCAAATGTTCTGAGAGGTTAATGAACCTGGGGTTGGACATGAAGACAAAATTTTTGGTTGTATCTATGTATCCCATGCGGATGGGAATCAAGAAAAACCTAGTTTTGAGGGTTCATGTAGTTTATCTTCATGCATGGAAAAATAAATGATACACTTTATTATCATATGTATAGGACAAGCATGCCCTAAAGAAGAAATGTGTGACACGGTACATAACCTGACGTGAATGAAGAAAAAGGAGACCTAGGACACATCACCCATTATCATAGGGGATCCCAACCCAAAAGGTCCAAAATAGGGGGTCCTATGGTCTTATGGATGGATTTGAGGATAAGATATCTAGATTTCACTATGTATCCTACAAGGTAAGGAATCAATCCATACGAAGTTCTTGGAAAACATTTCTATCATAGACCAACACTGGTGGGGTAAATCTTATTTGATAGGGAGGGAGATGAAGCACCCCGTAACTATCTTGGGGCATACTAAACTTGTTCAGGGTATGGTTAAAATTTAACATCAATTGTTGAGGATGAAGAAAAAGGGGAAATAATGTAGATGTTGGACCCAAGATCGATGATACAGGCATCACTACATATCCAGCCAGGTCAATAATCAAGCCATACATAGTTCGTTGGGGTTCATACATGTTTAACATCATGCGATAAGGACATAATAGTTTAATTTAATGGGGGCAAGGATATATAATTTAATGTCATATCTCATTGATGAAAATAGATATTAGTTTAATTTTGTATAACATGGACCATGAGGTAGCATAACATTATATTTGGGTATAACATTACTAAGACTCCTAATCCCATGAGATCGATGCTCAGTGTGGGAAACAAGGAGTAATGTTAGGATTTCCCAGTTACATGAAAGTGAACAATAGTGAAAGGAAGCAACGAGTTGGAGAATTCAAACATTATAACATTCTAAATCTACAAGCTTGAATGCACAGAGGGGCCACACTATAGGCATTATAAATCCACAAGAACATGAAAAGGTAGGAAAATGTGAATCATAACGCTGAATATATTTAGAGCAATGGGAGCATTGTAATGATGGAGGCCAATTACTGATCAATTCGAAACACAACAAACATATCATGTATCCTAGAATGGGAATAAATATTTTAGGTTTATCCACTTACCATGTTTGAAATGTGTCCTGAACCTGTCTCAAGATTTCGTTTGAGATCCTCTAGGAAGTTGGCCAAGAATGGTAGGTGAGCCTTAAGGTTGATAATCCATACCATTTTGGTTATTTTGGATATGAAATTTAATTATGTTCCAAATAAAGGGACATGTGAAGCATGGAGGTGATGTTTGGAAAATGTCCCTATGGAATCCAATGCTCCAAGCCTTACACCACCACACATTCAAGCATGCTAGCGTGTTACATCTGTTGGTATAATCAGTCCCACAGTTAAGGATTAGAGTCTTCAGGGGCATTTTGAGAAATTTAAAGGTCATGTATATTATACCTCAAGATCTAATTTTGAGGTCATATATTGTAAACCCTAGGTTCCTGGTTTAATTTCATACATGCGAGACATAGAAGAAATGTGTGGTATGGTAAATAAACTTGATGTGAATGAGGAAAAAGAAATATCATATGACACCCCATATTTTCAATAGGAAACCCATGCTGAGAGTGGATAGAAAGGGAAAATGAGTGATTTTGGGGTGGCTCCCGGGGACAAAATGTACTGGTGTTGTTATGTATTCTACGAGGTCTAAAATCTAACCACAAATAGTTCTTGAAGGGAAGCGTGAAAAATAGATTCTTCCAAAGGGGGAGATATCCTCTAAAATGAGGAAAATAGATGTTTTTATGCATGTTAATTTCATGAAAAAATGGAAACAAAAGATCTTATTTTAATGTCATAGAGTTCAGATTGTTAGAAGATGATTCCCAAAGAACAAACATGCAATGCAGTTCCAAAAAAAACCTGAAGTGAATGAGGAAAAAATAAGTCCACATTGCATCAAACATTTCTAGGGGAAATCCTGCACATTGTTTGAGGTCATAATGTTTGTACCATGGGAACTGAACAGGGTGTTGTGTCTATTCTATGAAAGTATAAACCTTTTCAAGAAATCATAACACCATGTAATCCATGATTAGTATAGGGAACAAGAGGCTGAGAAGATCTTTACAACATATGGAAGCCCATAATAGGGGAATAGAGGGTTTGAGTAAAGGGAAACCCCATGATGTCAGCCCACCCACTCAACGTGTAATTTTGAATGGAGGGATGACAATGAGAGTATTGAAGTTCCATTTGGAAATAAGGATGAGATAAGAAATGTGAATCACGAGGCCAACATTTGGGATGCAATGAGATTTGAGAAATGATGGAGGATTACTTTTGACCATGTTTGAAACATAGTATCCATATCATGTGGCCTAGGATGGGAACAAACAAATGAGGTTCATCCACTGACCATATTCAAAACACAAGCAGAACCTATCACAAGATTTCGTTTAACATCCTTCAAGATGTTGGCCTGTGACTGTAGGAAACCCTTAAGGCCATGAATCCATACAATTTGGGGGTCCTTTTAGATATAAAAGACGGTGGATACCCAAACAATGTGCATTGAAAGCATGGTAGTGGAAAGAAAGAATTTCCATGAAGATCTCAACACCCTAAGTCCCATACCAAAGGGTATATGAGCATGCTAATAAAGAAAATAAGATAGAGGGATCCGATAAAGGATGGGTAACTTGAGAGGATGACTGGAAGAATGAATAAAAATAGGTGGATATACATGTGGATGGACCTAAAGACAAATCATCTGAGCATTTCTATGTATCCTATGATGTCTAGAAATCAATCCATACATAGTTCTGAAATTCTGTTCAATTTATCTGCATACAGAAAAGACATATGTTGTGATGTAGTTTATTTTCATGTGGAAAGGATATAACAGTTTATCATCATTCAAGGTGGTATGGATCTTAGTTTAAGATCATAGAACATAGACCACAGAGGAAAGGCCAAAGGACATTGGGCTGGACATGATTATATCACGTCCGAGCATTCCTACGTTTCTTATAAGGGAATGAATAATGCCACACATAGTTTTGAAATTCCAGGTAGTTTAACATCATGTAGTAAGAATATATGTTGTGATGTAGTTTATTGTCAAGTGTCTAGCACATTTGGGTGTAAATAATGTCTCAATGGGAAAACTCATGGCATGGTAAAACAAACCTGATGTGAATGAGGACTAAAGAGGCATGTACCAGACAACACACACCCAAGAGAGAACTCAGGCTAAGGGGACAAAAAGAAGAGATCTTGGAAAAGTGACAAGAATCATAAAGTCATATAGTACATAAAAGTAGTTTAATTTTATACAGGAAAAAGGATCTTTCCTTTTAAGGTTATGTAGAAATAACCATAAATACTATGTAGTTTATTGTCATGTAGGCAGGACACAACAACTCATCGCCATGCAGGATGGTAAAGATCATAGGTTAAGGTTGTAGATATCATTACATAGAGGAAAAAATGAAGGAACTGGGGATAGACCAATGGAAAACACGTCCGGGCATTCCTACGAATCCCATAAGGGAAGGAATAAATCGACACATAGTGCTAAAATGTCATGCAGTTTAAAGTAATGTGGTAAGGATGTATGATGGGGGGTTATCTCAAAAAGGATCATGGTGCGACTATTGTAAACCTGACAAGGATTAATAAAAAAGAAGTTCACCCCACCAAATACTTATAGGGGGATCTTTGAAAAATAAGTGATGCCTTATCAGATGAAACACCAAGGAATTGTGTAGTTTATTGTTATGTGACCAAGATGAGATGACAATTTAACATCATGCAGGATGATGATGCTAGGTAGTTTAACAACCTGAAGCCCATAAAAGGGTGTGTAGTTTCCATGTGAAGTACTATTTTATGAATTTGGCTTCGTTTGGAAGGGTAAAAATCTCACCATCCATGGTGATCGTATAGTATTCACCATTGGGATAAACCTAATGAACTATGTAGGGTCCCTTCCATTTGGGTCCAACATTGGTGGATTCCTACTGGGTATCACTGGTGTCCTTAGAGACAACATTTTGTCACCTTGGAGGAAGGTTCAAAGATAAAATTTCATGTTGGAAGCCCTATCTATCTTCTAATGGTGTCTCTACATATTGTTCAAGGCCCAAAGGATATTCTCATTGAGGGCCTAAAATTTATCCTGTCATACATTAGAAACTATTTTCTGGCATTAGCTGATCAATAATATCCATACAAAGTGATAGAAATTGTATCATGATGGGAAGGACTGGCTTTGTAGTGTACACCAGAGAATATAGGGTAAACTAGGTGGAATTATGAGTTTTTGTTTGGTAAGCCCAGAGAACGTTGGGGAGATTTTAGAGAAAAATTTTCTTATTCTGAACAACCATATTATACAAAATGTTATATAAGGTCTTGTTGAAAGCCCCAATCTTCCAATTGTCTTGCACATGATGGTGAGAATTGTGGTTAGAACAGATGGTGTACTTAACATACAGTTTCTTCATCTTGAATTCTTGAATGTTTTCACCTTTATTAGTGAGAATGGTGTTACATTCTCTGAATTGGTAGATGACTTTGGAGCTATTGAACTTGATGATAGAATGAGACTTAACATCCTTATGTGGTATTGCTTCTACCCACATTGAAAATAAATATAGGGCAGTCATGATGAACTTTCACGAGCGAGCTATTGCTTGTGGGTATGGCCCCGTGACATTTAGTTAAAAGACTACAAAATTCTAGGATTACTTGGTATTATAGAGGGGCTCTAGTGGTAGATGCATGATGTTTTTCAAGGATCAAGAACACATGACACCTCTTGGAAAAATTAATATAGCAGTGAACCATGGAGGGCCAGAAGTAGCCCAATCTTCAGATATGATGAGAGTATTTTGATATGACCTGATGAGATCTATAGAAACCAAAATGGAATTCCTACATAACCTGGATATTCAATTCTTCTTGAATGCATTGGAGGACAAATCTATCAGAGTAATAATTTTAGGGAAGTTTCTCAAGACTGGGAACACTCTGGGGGGTGAGTTTTACTGCATGCTGACGGATATGCTCACATTCGGCCATGTCGGGCAGGAGATGACAATGTTGGAGGTACTCAACAAAAGGATTCATCTAATCTGGGGTATTGTTTTCAATGGAAGGGAGATTTGGTGGTCCTTATGTAGAGTCATTAATGGTATGATGGATTACCTACTAGTTATCATCATCGTCCTAACTGATGGGAGCTATGAACCTTCAATGTTCCACGTAGATAATCAAATAATCCTATTCAGGATCGATGAGGGAAGTGACAAGGATGGATAATGCATCATCTTGACCATTCTATGTCTAAGGGACATAAGTGACCTTTGATAGATAAGGGAATTGTTCCATCAGTTGGAGAGTGCACTCTAAGAGGGTCATGAGCTCCGGCTTCAGGATGACATAGTCACCATTGATATGCTTGATGACCATATCAGAGTCCCATTTTACATTTAGGTGGGGGATATCAATCACAAGGACCAAATTGAGACCAATGATGATGGATTGATACTCTACATTGTTCTTGTTTTATCCTTTTGAAAAAAAAAGAATGAGTATATAAAGACAGCCTTTGCATGTGTTATAAAGACGATACATTGGCCTACTCTATTGATTCTAGGATTGTTGAGCCTTCTACCATTTGGACTTCGGGACACACCATCAAAGTTCATCTTCCATCATGGAATGGTCTTTACCACTGATATAATTGACACATCAAGAATGTAAAGTTATAGAGACTACTCTATGGGTATTGGATGGTCATCAAGAAATTCTTCCAACATCTGACCCTTAATAGATTCATACATGATGAACGCAATTTCGAACTACTGAAGGATCTTTATCTACTAAGCTAGATGTCCTGTAAACATAGGGAGATTTAAAATATACATTAGCATATCAATGTGGGAAACCAATTATATCTTATGATGCTACAAATAATGTCCCAACTTCTACTCTTCAAGGACCAACATGAGGTAGTTCTTATAGTTATAGGAATATATGATCTCTATGTAAAGGAAAATGTGGCTAAGATAGTATAAACTATTCTATGACCCTTTATTATTCATCTGGGATATAATAGCACTGATGGATAATTCCAGGGTGGTCACATAAAGGACCAGTGACTTACCAGAGCCGAGTGGAATTAGAATTGGAGGTTGGAACATGTATTGCATAATCTCTTCAAAAGTGTCCAGACATTCTCCATCCATTTGTTATAAAATTCCTTTCTTTATGAGTCAGTAAAATAGATTACACATTCCATCAAGATTCTTAATGAATCAGTGTTTGTAGTCTATTTGGACTTGGAATCATCAGATATATCAGATGATGCTCAGAGGATGTAACTGACTGATTTCCTTGATCTTCTTTGGATTGATCTTGATACATCTATATATGATGGAAAAGATGAGAATATTACTAGATCTAACCCTAAAGACACACTTAAAGTTGTTTGTCATTAGATGATAGGAGTGGAAAAAGTCTAAGACCATTTCAATATCTCTAATATGATCCTAACGCTGATGGTATTGGACCACCAAATAATCCATGGGGCATTCCACTATGTCCATAAGGATCGGTTTGATTAAGTGTTTCAAAGAATTCTAATAGGTTTCACCTTCATTCTTCAGACCAAAATTCATTACCTGGTAACAAAAGGTACCTTACGGTTCACTAAAGGTGGTTGAATCTTCATTCCCAGGTGCCATTCAGATCTAATTATATCCAAAATAGCCATCCATTAAAGAATTATCTTGGAATATAGTGGTAGCATCAATCAACAGCTCTGTCATGGGAAAGGTAAAGTCGTCCTACAGACAGTGAAAGTTGAGATCCCGAAAGTCAATGCAGACACTAATATATTAATAATTATTTATGATTGAAACTATGTTGTCCAACAACTTATGGTACTAGACTTCCTTGATAAAGTTGGATTTGATGAACATATAAACATTGGACTCAACCATGGCCCTGTGAGAATTGTGTATTTTTCTAGGAGGCTATTTGAACCCCCGATGGTTTACCTGGAGGCCGATACAGTGGAATAAAAAATTGGGATCTAATCATGGAATCTAATCAAAACTCTATGAAAATACATATTGACGCTACTTCAGGATTCCACACACTGATGCTGCACTCTAACAGGTATAGCTCTTCTGATTAGTGTTCTTCTTGAGTCTTCCGGGGTACTGAGATTCACCTAGATCAACTCATCAGTAGTGATGGATCCACCTTCCTAAAATGAATTAGAGGAATCTTCCAAATCATATTCTTCTTCCATGATGCAATTTTCACCATAAATAGTCAGCTATTTTGAATTGGATGACCCCGAAAAATTGCTGGTGCTGACCTGAGTAGTGGTGGAATCATCATTATGAGACAACCATACTAATAAAACCATGGAGACAAAGGCTGTTGATCTGATTCTATTATTCCTTCAACCCAATGTTTTACTCTTGATAATATCAAATTTGTTTTGGAGGGTTAGCTTAAGTTAGTTTCACCAAGCCCAAGGAAACAAATTATTATGGCGTATTTTTGTTGTCATGGGGGGAATGTCTCCATTCCTAACAGGGGTATATGGCTCTAGTATCACCCTATCCTTATTTTTGTAGGAGTACGAAGTGATCTTATAGTGCTACTTTTTCCTGGGAACATGATTCTCACTTCTTCTAGAGACAACAAAAATGTTTCCTAAGTATGTGGTTGTGACCACCAAACGGTGAATCAGTATGATGAAAGAATTGTCCAAGTCTATCCACAGTTCTTCCATGGAGGTGGTGGGATCAACTTCATTATCATGAAGATATTTTTCCATTCTCTTATAGTATTCTGAATCTATGTAGTGATCTTCATAGTATGATAAGGGAGACCCATCACCATGGAGTACACCCACTCGACCATTTAGGGACTACTAGGGTCCCTTGTGATACGAGGAAGAGACTGCCTCTTGCATATAGATCCAGGGTATACCCATCAGTGCATTGTAGGTGCAGTCAAGAAAAATGACCTTGAACTCAATGATGGATATCAGGCCACCGAATTAGATCTTTAGGAGGATCTTTCTGACCTATGTCTACTCTGTTCTATCATGATGATGAATTTTATGGTCAGAGAGACTAAGATATGCTTTGGTCAGTCCTAACATGCTAAGTATCCTGGTCAAGATGATATTAATCCTAGAACCTGTGTGGAAAATATAGTGGGTAACATCCACACCAAAATTTTTTTTGATGATATAAAACGATAGGATTCACCCATGAACATGATAAGCATCATCATCCCCTACGAATGAAATGATGGCCTAACATTCTGCAAGCTCAACTCCCTCAGCATGAAAGGCATCTGTAGCTGCTACCTCTATTTTGAACTAGAGTGGGTCATTAAAACCTCTATAAGGTATTCAAACATATCCTATGACATGAGAAGGGCTTTGAGAATTGAGAGCATTATAGGAATTCCGGTGTGGTTCTTAACCACACCATACTTCTTCAATAAGTTCACATTTCTACCATCAAGAAGATTTTCTATGGAAGGAGGTTTGACATGTATTACTAGTCAAACAAGTAGATTCTAGATGGTACTAATGAAATACCATTTCTCATTGTCCGAAACACCCAAAATTACTACTGGATGACATCCAGATAGATGAGGTTTGTCCATAGGTGAATGTGGCTGGTCAAAGCGTGACCACGACTGCTCTACCTAATCGAGCAACACAAACAGCGGTTGGGGTGAATTTGACAAGACATGATGGGAGGAATGTGCTTGTTTATCCCTATACTGATCATGCTTTTTGGTTTCAGTAGCATGCATGGTATAGTTGAAAGCACTGGTCGGTGAATTCTGACAGTTCACATACCCTCATTTTCATTGGCGATTTCACCAGCTAAGAACATTAAGTGGAGTCGTTTGGTATTCTATGTCATAGAGAACCATATAAGGGTCCACCAGCTTGATGGGGCTTTCTGATATGTTCTCCTAATCATTTTTTGAAGAATATTCCATTATTGGGAGAACTATTGTGGTAATCCCCATATCCAAGGGTAGGAATTTTCCAAGCGTATGGAACAACTTCAACACCGACGAGGGACTTTTCTATCCCTTGTGCTATCGGTGCTTGCTCTTCCTAGAGGTGGAAGATTGAAAAGAGGAGTTAGAAGTGAATGTAGGGGTGGTTTTGTGGATTCAAAAGGAATAGGATAATTCATATGGGCATAGATGATACCATGAGCCTGAACGACTACCTTGTGATCCATCCAATCATCATACTTCTAAGACCCATTATGGGAGACCTTCTTCCATTCACCCTCATCATTTCTATCTGGATTTCAGAAACACATTCGACCTATACCGAGGCCAGACCCAAATTGACAATATTATTTTCAACCTGGTCCTAGAGCCATGTTGTGAACACATAAAACTGCTTAACTGTAAGTCCAAGGAACCCGTGAAAGGGTTAATATTTGGGGAGATCAATCAGATTAGCTTATTTGGGCTTTCTTTATACTAGAAGGCTCATTTTTCCCTGACATAAAGAACTCTGTGAATAACTGAGGACCTATGAATCTTTAAAGGAGTAGTTTTGGTTTCTTTAGTATGGGCATTGGACTCTAGGAACATAGACCTGACGAGGTGTTGGATTATGATGATGAGGTTTAACTTGATTAAATCTCCATAGTGGCGGTAGTTGATGGGGTAGTGCCAAATGATTCTGAGGTAGGCGATGCTTTCCCTAAGGTTGAGCCTGAGGCTACTTTTCTTTGAGAGGCTACGGTGGAGAATATACCGGTAATAAATTCAATGGAATGGGAGACTCAACCTATGCAATGAAAGCTATCATATTTTTTGAGATGCTTTGGGAAGGTGCGATGGGAGAAAACTGATGTGAATTTATCCTTGTCATTGAAGGATTCCTCTAGTCATTTGACTTTGTCAGAGAAGTCCTAGAACCCATGAGTAAAATTCTTTGTGATGAGGGAGGGGACCAATTTAGTATTCATGTTCCCCACACACATTGTTCTCAACTTCTCTTGAGTCAATGACATGTTGGGTGAATATATGATTCCCTTCCACCGAGAGATGATGTTTTCAACTCACTAATCTAGAATTTTCTTTCACATGAAGAGGTTAGCACTACTGGATTTCTAAGTTGTGTAGATAAACTGATACAATAATTTCCTATGTAGATCCTACCAACTAGTTATGAACCTGAAAGCTAACTGGTAATTCCCGACAAACGTAGACCCTTTGAGTTTCTGTGTGAAGCACTAGATCATGGAGGATTCATGATGTGCTTGGGTTCCTAGCATCGGTCCACACATGGAGTTGAAGGTGGCTAGATGCTATAGTAGGTTGCTCATCCCATTAAAGGGGGAAAGGAAGGGTTTTCAAAATCTGTGGTTGCGGGCATGTCATTTACACACTCCGGATATAGATTTCTATCAGGAGGAATTACCACCTATCATGATTGAAGAGCCCCAATGTAGGCCATGAGAACATCCTTTGGATTAACTGAAGAGGGATTTCTATCATGGTGAGGATTCTTATCAACCAGTACTTTGGCGGGTTCATCACCATTATAAGTGGGCCTAGTGACTTTTGGAGCAGTTGGGGGAATAACCTAAGGAAATGTTGGAGAATTTCCCTATGACATAGCTAGAATAATAATATGAGGAGAGGCATATGGATGATTCTAAAATAGTTCAAGATATTTTGTTGATGCATAAAATGACTAATTTCCATAGTCTATAGCCTCTACCCTATCTAGATGAGTGTGGTTAGTAAGATCAAAATGATGCTACTCATCTAGAAGAACTAGTGGCATCCCCTGAAGCCCCGTGTGGAGGATGGACGGGATCATACCATGGATCACAAAAATCTAGCCGCTGTTCTGTAACACTCTTGGAAATGATCTCATTAATGATTTTTTTTGTTACATGATTTATCGAAGAAACATGGCATTTTCATGGTCATCTTCCATCTTCTATATTGAACCATATGGGCCTGAGGGCTTAACAGTCCCATGGGGTCCTTTACCCTTATTAGGTTCCCAACCGAAAGGAAATGACTCATTGGGCACATTGAGGCCAAGCATGTGTCTATACTAGTGAGTGATGATGCTTGAGGGATCCCACATAGGTGGTACTACGCCATGGGATATGTTTTATTCAATTAATTTCATCTCAACATCCTTCTATGATGGATCATCCATGTTTACTGTGACTATACTTAGAGTAATATCCTCTATATCACCCGGTAGATCGGGTTGATGCCAGATCGGGCTGAAATGGAGAGATTCATATATCCCACTTCCATATATTTGAACATGTGGGGGTTCCATAACAATAATCTTGGGGATAAAAATGATGATTTGGATGCATAATTGCTGGAGGATTCAGTGACAGCTGGATGATGCAGGGTGCTGAGTGATGGGAGGCACAATAGGTCTTCCATGAAACACTACTAGATGATATAATAATAATGCTCTTAACTTTTTGTATAAATCAACCATTGATGAAGAATATGAAAATGTATCATCCAATGAGTCTGGCCAAAACATGTGATTTCATCTTGGTCAAGGGACTTTAGTGTTTTCAAATCTGGTGTAGCAATCAGCCAAAACATCTTGCGGAAGTGGTTTTCGATGAGGACATCCTATAATCTTATTCATTCAGAAGTGGGATTTGTCATTCAGTTTCCCCATTCCTAAAATGGAAGTGGATGAAGGATAGAAAACAACATTGATACTCACCATTGTAGTGGTCGAATAGCCAGTGGAGAGAATGGTACCCAAGCTGACAAGTCGCTGCATACTGGGCTATCCCTCAAAGATAATACCTAATACATCAGTACCTCCCTATAGGATAGGGTATCAAATTATTTTGGTACAAGGTTGGTTATCATTGATGGTGGATCTAGAAGGTGTTCATAATTATCCAAACCCCAGAATAAATCCTTGTGATCTCGTGTTGAGGTAGAGAGAGTGTTTTGAAATAGTAGATGAGACTGTAAATTATGACCCAAGAAGGGAACCAAATCTACCTCCTCTCGCATGTACCTATAGAGTGATTCCAGGATATGGGGAATCTCACTTTTTTTGAGGAATAATCTTACACAACGGGTTCATGCCCTAGACCCAGATATAGATGATCAGGGTGAAGGATCCATCATCAAGTTGCATTCTCCTTCAGAATCTATAAAGAAGATCGGGTTGACTACAGCCTGATTCTTGTCATTATTGGTCCTTCGATGTAGTCAGTTCTCCCTCTTACCATGGGACGGTTATTCAGGGAAACAGAGATCTTCAATATGTTGAGGACCTTTATGCGGGTTGATTATAGAACGGTGAGGACCTCCACCTATGGAATATAGGACATGGGGGGATCCATCACATCAATTTTCATTGAATAATGGATGACATCCACTTTGATGAACTGGGGTGTAACACCCCGAAATTTTATGAAAAATATTCTTTTTAATTTCATTAATGTCTTGTGTTGTACGCTACACCAAAAGAAGCTTTCACAACACGCATCCTTGACTTGCCTTCCATTACACGCAATTGCGACCTTCCTCGATAGCGTGTGTAGTACGCAATAACGAGTTTCACTAAACAACAATATGCTATTAAAATATTATTAAAACTAGCCGTTATGAATAGTAAAAACCACTTTTTGAAATTTTTTATATTTTATTTTTCAAAATAGAATTAATTTTTGGATTCGTAATATCGAAATTAGCTTAGGGTGAAATTTTGGTAATTTTCGGATAACTTTCATTTTCTGATGAATAGTGAAAATTACTAAATTTTAATTAAAAAAAACTTTTTTAATAGTGATAAATTAATAATTTGAGTGGTTTTAAAGTAAATCTAGAATATATTTTTACAATTCAATACAATGTTGGTCATTGGATGTAATTTCACATTTACACCAGACATAAACAAATATTAATCTTTTGATAGTTATTATCTCCTAAAAACACGCTATTTGTTGTGACAGCGGAAATTTATTATAAAATTAATTAATGCAACTTATATGTTGGGAATTTTGTAAAATAGAAATCATTTTTGAACTTGGAATATCAATTATATATTTGGGTGAAATTTTGGCATTTTTCTGAAAAACTTCAATTTTTGATGAATAGTGAAATTAGTAAGTGGTAGTTAAAAAAATTAATTTTTTCATAAATCATAATTTTACCGCTTCTGTGAATGGAATTTCAAAAATCCGAGAGACACGGTTGATGTAAGTAAGTAAAATGTGGTTCAATGAGATGAAAATAATTTTTGGTGAATAGTAACTTTTTACTTTTATTTACCAAGGTTAAAGGTAAATAGGGTAATTAAGGGTAAAAATGATATTAATATTACCCTAACACATGTCCAAATCCTATTGGGCAAGTGTATATCGACCAAAAAAAACCTTAAGTGTAAAATATTATCATTTAGGTCCACTTGGATTAGATTAGGACATTTATTATTATTTAATTCAAAGAAGAGTTAAAAGAGTTAAAATCAATGTTTATTTACTAAAACATTTTTAATATAGGGTAATACATAATATAATTTCTACTATAAATATTCATTAGAAAGATAAAACTATTTCCTACATAATGGTATTTTATTTTTAATTTTTATACTTTAACTAATTTAATTTATTTGTGACACAACGATGATGCAGTAATTACCTTTTTAAGAAAATATTAACATAATTGATGTTATAAATTCCCAAATAAATGCAATTTGAGACTTTTTATGACATAAAATAATTTTATAGGTTAATATGACATGTTATTGTTGATTTAAGTTACTTGGTTTGAACATATCATTCTGTTAGAAATTTCATAAAAATCATGTACCAAATAGTGTCAAAATTGACATAAATTAGTTTTTAAAACAAATATTATATTATTAATTGTTATTTAATTCCTAAAAATCTAAGGTTCGTCCAAATGACTTAGAGAAGGATAGATATATTAATAATAAACAACTTGGGGTTATTTTGGCTTGATATACTATGTTTATTAACCATATAGTGTAAGAAAACAAAAAGACACGGTAAAAGTTAAATTATTTATCTTAGAGTTAAATCTAATTGATAAGGTTAAAATAATAACCTAAACTTGTCTAAATCCTATTGGATGAGAGGATTACGACCTATACCCACTTTATCTTCGAAATAAGACCATTTGGAACCATTATAAACCGAATTTGACCTTAATATAAAATACTTTTTTGAGATTTTCCTAAGATGCCCCTCTCCTCCCTTATAAAAGGGAGCCTCCTCCCTCTCCTCCTCACACCAATTTTAGAATTCATGCTCGGAAAAACCCTGACAAAATCTCTTCTCCACTTCCCTAGTATCATCCTAGAGGTCCTGGTCTTCTTCAAAGACCATCCTTAGTTTTTAAGTGGAGGATAAGTGAAGGCGCGTCAAAAAGAGTTAATATCCATTACCGATCTTTTTCAATTTCTTTCTTCTTCAACTTCTTCTTATTTAGTTGTTTCATGATAAAGTAATAAAATAAGTATTTCTTATATACTGATGTGTTATTATAAATATCAAACAACTCTAATTAACCTTCTATCTATCCTACGGAGAAAGGAAATCACCGCGCGTGCGTACGTACGGAATATCGTCTCCACGCCGTGGTGTAAACTATTTTCCATCACCACCTTAATTGGATTGGTATAATGGTGTAATTAGTAACTATATATGATTATTATAAACTTATATTGATACTGAAATAGTATACATACACTTCAACACAATTCCACGACCATGGGAACAATATCATCGCTCGTGCGTACGTGCGGACTACTGTCTCCACGACGCGATGAGATTCATTCTCAATGATTAACCATTCATTAATGATTATAAAGTATATATAATAAGTAATAATGAAATATATGACCTAATAATGATACTGGAATTTTTTATATTTATATGTATGTCATCTACTTAATTCCATTCAATTCAATAAGGAAACGAAAACAGCGTTCATGCATACGTACGGACTACCGTCTCCATGAACGGTGTATTTCTTTCCATTTACTGATTTATTATATATGTATATTCTGAATATATATATATAAATCATTTTTTATATTCTGGAATTAAGTAATCATGATCTAAGTAATCATATGAATAATTACAAGTTAAAAACACGAAAGACAAATGAGACGATTTTACCCAAAACACTACTTTAACATGAATTTACAAAAGAATGGGTAATATAAAGGTATAAGTGGACCATATATGATATAATAACAATGAATATGATTTTTGGAATAAGTCAATTACATGATTTAAATCATTATACAGGAGGTTTTGACACTTATAAAGCAAGTCGGACCTAAGGTAAGGGAAATATCACAATCTCATTTTTATCCGAGATTGCTTATACGTTGGTATTTAGTGGGGTGTATTTTATCATCCACATCCATGTTTCCTCAATATTTAATATTATTTCCATCCACCTACAATTGTTTAAATACAATTTTACCCTTTTGTGAGTTTTTAGTAAAAAATATGAAAGTTATCTTTTGTCGTTTTTCGTACGAGGTACTTTTTTGACTTTTCTGACAAAAGTATGAGAAGAATGTTTTTTTAACTTATACGGCATGAATGGATTTTTAAAACATTATTTCCATGAATCTTCCTTTACAAGTTTTCAAGTTTATTTTTAATCAACTTCTTTTTGTACGACATGTTAAGAAAGGAAATTTTTTTTTGATGAAGAAAGGATATTTTCCTCAGGAATGGAGTTCAAGTGTTTTATCAAAATTATTTTCCATATAAGATAATAAAGGGTTCTATTTTTATCTCTGTTATTACATTTATTTGATAATGTTGTGATGGAATTATTTTTATAAATTCCTTTATCTTATATGAATTGTTTTATGATGTCACGATGTTTAAGATTCCCATTTTTATTACATGAGTTATGAAATGATGTATGATTTATGATTTTGTGGCACACATAATAATGGTATCATTATGAGATGGGTGGGACCTATATCTCCCTCCAATGCATTGGGTAAAGATTTTATATCTCATGAGATAGACATGGCTAGAACGGTAGGTTATACCGGTTCAGTGAAATAGGACTGGAATGAGGGTGACTCGGTTCAGAAAGGGACTTTGTCCACTAAGATAGTCTTGGAAATGAGTCTTGACTAACAAGAAATTATTATCTATGATTATGTGTGTATGCCACAAAGTTTCATGTTTTATGTTATGATTATTGTGATTACATTTCACTGCCATGATTTATCCCATGTTATGAAATTATTCTCTCTTTTGCAGGTTAAGATTTCCAAAAGTAATGTTATTATGAATATGATGTGATTGATTTTTATTTTGTTTACCCTTACTAAGCATTTGAGCTCACCCTTTTATGTTTTCTTTTCCCCGGGATATAAAGAAATGTTTTAGGTAAAAAAAGGGAAGATCTTTATGGGAGATATTGAAGATCTTTCACCACGATTAGAAGATTACGTTCTGAGTTTCCAAAGACACTAAACTATTACGATCCTTGTGTGTGTGTTTTTTTGTTATGTACTAAGTATTCCGCAAAAGTAATGTAATGTCCATGTATGTCAGGGTTCGGGTCTCTACAGTTGGTATTAGAGGAAAGGTTTAGTCAACCTTTGGAAACTAGGATGCGAAAACGTTAGTGAGATCCCTAGAGATATTTCTAAGGTATGTCTAGGGATGTCCCTAAGGTTAAGTATACGTATAGGTTATAGTACTATAATTACACTAACGATCATAGAATTAAACCTAAGATGTTAGATATTGAAGGTACTCCCCCTTTATTATGATGTTTTCCCTAGAATGATTTTTTCTTCTCACACTATTCTTTTTGGGTTTTAGACGATGGCAGGAACCCGAAGGAACCGTGTTGATCAATGCAATGGACAATGCAATGATTGTCCTCCTGAACAAACAAATGTTATGGGAGATGGAGTGAAAAATCTTATTTCTATACTTACAGAAGCTATGAATCATTCTGGACTTCCAAATGAGCAGAGAAGGGAGCAATATTCTATTGAGTCCTTCATGAGGCAACGTCCACCTTCTTTCAGTGGGACTTCCGACACACTTGTGGCTGAAAAATTGATCAGTACCACGGAAAAGATATTTTCAGTTCTTCAATGTTCTGAACATGATAAATTCATCTTAGCAGTATATCATTTGGAAGGTGAAGCTGATCAATGGTGGAATCTTATCAAGAGTACGAGGCCAAGAGATGAAATTGAGTCCATGGAATGGGACGAGTTCAAGAACTTGTTTTTCAGTAAGTACTTCCCTCGTATTCATTGAACAAAGATGGAAAAGGAGTTTCTTGAGCAGATGCAGAAGGATGATGAATCTGTTGGTATATACGAAGAGAATTTTACAAGACCTGCAAGGTATGCATCTGGCATTATCATCCAACCTGAAAGTAAAGTTGTTCGATTTTCAGTGGCTTAAAACCAAGTCTTCGAAGGGCATTAGCTATAAGAGACATAATTAGCTATGAAGAAATTGTGCGATTTGCTATCAAGGTCGAAATGGAAGTTGGTGTTACATATCCATCTCATGGTTTTGACAAGAAACGAAAGATGGAGTTCAAGGAGAAATCTCAGAATAATGGTGAAAAGAAGATGAATGTTTCCTTATGCACAAAGTTTGGAAAGAAGCATGGTGGAGATTGTCTTAAAGGGACTAGAAAATGTTTTAAGTGTGGAAAAGAAGGACATCGAGCAGCTGAGTGTCGAAGTAAGGGAAAAAGGGTTTCTAATGATGTGAATAAAGCAAACACTGCAGAGAATGCACCGCCAACACTTCAATGCTTCAAGTGAAAGGAAATTGGGCATTATGCAAATAAATTCCCTAATCCAAGGGTTAGTGATGATCGACATGAGCAACCGCTTAAGGCAAAGGACAAAGGGAAGTCACATGCGATCACTATTGGCAATGTTGAATATGACAACGATGTGGTGGAATGATTAAGTGTTTATGTAATGGGATTCCAAAATTATGTTGTATCATGGAGCATTGGAATATTTATTTATTGGTCTAATGTGGTATTCAAAGGGATTGAGATATTATGCGCATAATGAAGGGAAAACGAGAAAATGAAATGTTTAATAGTATTCATGAGCTCATGATTGATATAAGGACTAAGTGATATCATTGTTTGAGTATATAGAATTTTGACTGCATTCATGTTTTCACTAAGGTATTCAATAGAATACATGATTAAGGACTTCAAATGTTTCAAATGTGACCAACAAAACATATCTTATGATATATGGGGATCAGCGATGGTATTAAATCTCTGGTAATCGTTTTCACTATGAGAGTGGACTGCAGTATTATGGATAAGCCTAATGATTGGAATGGATTATGTTGGACATAAGTTATTATTGTTTAAGGATATAATTTTTTTCGATATTATTGATGGTATGTTATAGTAATATAGTTTTAGAAAAATGACAACCAGCAGGACGGGTAACAGCCCATCGCGTCGGACAAGGCTATGAGAATCGAACCCACAACCGAAGTGCGACTGGCCTTTATCGCCTACCACTGGCCTACAAGAAGTCCCTATTTAGTAGAAACTAGTTTTATTATATTAAGAAGTATGATATATGAAGTATAAGTCCATTTTAGGAACCATATATGATTAATCTCACTATAGATCAACTTATGTATATAATTCTTGCCAACCTTTTGTTTGAGACAGATGGAATGACCCGTCATTCTATCACATGATCTGCTAACACTTCACGAATAACAAATTCAACTTCATTTATTTAAGAGATGAAGTGGAAATTGTTCAAGGCACGAACAACAGTGAGATTGTACCAAAATAAAGTAAGTATTTATTCTAATTCAAAATTTTCAACTTTAGGGAAATGATCTTAAAAAAAAATGTTGTCCTAGTGCCCTTATATCCGATGAATCAGATGGTATCCAAGATCGTCACAAATTTATGGCTTTGTGATTGCTGGCTTTTCCATAGCCATGTTCTCTACCACTCTCCATCAGAACATGATGGTTAGATTTCTCTTCCATATCCATATTTTCACCTATGTGGAAACCCAGTGATTAGTTTATTTAGGTAACCGTTGTGTTTCATACCTTTGTTTTTAAAGATTGTTGTTGGTATTCCCTTTTTACGATGTGGGTTTCTATTAAAGAATCTTTCGAATAGTAAACCATTTATAACCCCGACGAATTTAGAGGGAAAAATTCATTTTAAGGGGGGTAGAATGTAACACCCCGAAATTTTATGAAAAATATTCTTTTTAATTTCATTAATGTCTTGTGTTGTATGCTACACCAAAAGAAGCTTTCACAACACGCATCCTTGACTTGCCTTCCAATACACACAATCGCGACCTTCCTCGATAGCGTGTGTAGTACGCAATAACGAGTTTCACTAAACAACAATATGCTAGTAACATATTATTAAAACTAGCCGTTATGAATAGTAATAACCACTTTTTGAAATTTTGTATATTTTATTTTTCAAAATAGAATTCATTTTTGGATTCGTAATATCGAAATTAGCTTAGGGTGAAATTTTGGTACTTTTTGGATAACTTTTATTTTCTGATGAATAGTGAAAATTACTAAATTTTAATTTAAAAAAACTTTTTTAATAGTGATAAATTATTAATTTGAGTGGTTTAAATATATCTATAATATATTTTTACAATTCAATACAATTTTGGTCATTGGATGTAATTTCACATTTACACCAGACATAAATAAATGTTAATCTTTTGATAGTTATTATCTCTTAAAAACACGCTATTTGTTGTGACAGCGGAAATTAATTATAAAATTAATTAATGCAACTTATATGTTGGGAATTTTGTAAAATAGAAATCATTTTTGAACTTGGAATATCAATTATAGCTTTGGGTGAAATTTTGGCATTTTTCTGAAAAACTTCAATTTTTGATGAATATTGAAACTAGTAAGTGTTAGTTAAAAAAATTAATTTTTTCATAAATCATAATTTTACCGCTTCTGTGAATGGAATTTCAAAAATCCGAGAGACATGGTTGATGTCAGTAAGTAAAATGTGGTTCAATGAGATGAAAATAATTTTTGGTGAGTAGTAACTTTTTACTTTTATTTACCACGGTTAAAGGTAAATAGGGTAATTAAGGGTAAAAATGATATTAATATTACCCTAACACATGTCCTAATCCTATTGGAAAAGTGTATCTCGACCAAAAACAACTTTAAGTGTAAAATATTATCATTTAGGCCTACTTGGATTAGATTATGACATTTATTATTATTTAATTCAAAGAAGAGTTAAAAGAGTTAAAATCAATGTTTATTTACTAAAACATTTTTAATATAGGGTTATACATAATATAATTTCTATTATAAATATTCATTAGAAATATAAAACGATTTCCTACATAATGGTATTTTATTTGTAATTTTTATATTTTAAATAATTTAATTTATTTATGACACAACAATGATGCAGTAATTACATTTTTAAGAAAATATAAACATAATTTATGTTATAAATGCCCAAATAAATGAAATTTGAGACTTTTTATGACTTAAAATAATTTTCTAGGTTAATATGACATGTTATTGTTGATTTAAGTAACTTTTTTTGAACATATCATTCTGTTTGAAATTTCATAAAAATCATGTACCAAATAGTGTCAAAATTGAAATAATTTAGTTTTTAAAACAAATATTATATTATTAATTTTTATTTAATTCTTAAAAATCTAAGGTTCGTCCAAATTACTTAGATAATGATAGATATATTAATAATAAACAACTTGGGGTTATTTTGGCTTGATATAGTATGTTTATTAACCATATAGTGTAAGAAAACAAAAAGACACGGTAAAAGTTAAATTATTTAACTTAGAGTTAAATCTATTTGATAAGGTTAAAATAATAACCTAAACTTGTCTAAATCCTATTGTATGAGAGGATTTAGACCTATACCCACTTTATCTTCGAAATAAGACCATTTGGAACCATTATAAACCGAATTTGACCTTAATATAAAATAATATTTTGAGATTTTCCTAAGATGCCCCTCTCCTCCCTTATAAAAGGGAACCTCCTCTCTCTCCTCCTCACACCAATTTGATCATTAAAGCTTGGCCAAAACCTGCCAAAATCTCTTCTCCACTTCCCTAGTATCATCCTAGAGGTCCTGTTCTTCTTCAGAGACCATCCTTAGTTCTTTAAGTGGAGGATAAGTGAAGGCGCGTCAAAAAGAGGTAATATCCATTACCGATCTTTTTCAATTTCTTTCTTCTTCAACATCTTATTATTTAGTTGTTTCATGATAAAGTAATAACATAAGTATTTATTATATACTGATATGTTATTATAAATATGAAACAACTCTAATTAACCTTCTATCCATCCTACGGAGAAAGGAAATCATCGCGCGTGCATACGTACGGAATACCGTCTCCACGCCGTGGTGTAATCTATTTTCCGTCACCACCTTAATTGGATTGGTATAATGGTGTAATGAGTAACTATATATGATTATTATAAAGTGATATTGATACTGAAATAGTATACATACACTTCAACACAATTCCACGACCATGGGAACGATATCATCGCTCGTGCGTACGTACGGACTACCGTCTCCACGACGCGATGAGATTCATTCTCAATGATTAACCATTCATGAATGATTATAAAGTATATATAATAAGTACTAATGAAATATATGACCTAATTATGATACTGGAATTTTTTATATTTATATGTATGTCATCTACTTAATTCCATTCAATTCAATAAGGAAACGAAAACAGCGTTCATGCATATGTACGGACTACCGTCTCCATGAACGATGTATTTCTTTCCATTTACTGATTTATTATATATGTATATTCTGAATATATATATATAAATAAGTTTTTATATTCTGGAATTAAGTAATCATGATCTATGTAATCATATGAATAATTACAAGTTAAAAACACGAACGACAAATGAGACGATTTTACCCAAAACGCTACTTTAACATGTATTTACAAACGAATGGGTAATATAAAGTCATAAGTGGACCATATATGATATAATAACAATGAATATGATTCTGGAATAAGTCAATAACATGATTTAAATTATTATATAGGAGGTTCAGACACTTACAAAGCAAGTCGGACCTAAGGGAAGGGAAATATCACAATCTCATTTTTATCCGAGATTGCTTATACGTTGGTATTTACTGGGGTGTATTTTATCATACACATCCATGTTTCCTCTATATTTAATATTATTTCCATCCACCTACAATTTTTTAAATCCAATTTTACCCTTTGGTGAGTTTTTAGTAAAAAATATGAAAGTATTCTTTTGTCGTTTTTCGTACGAGGTACTATTTTAACTTTTCCGACAAAAGTATGAGAAGAATGTTTTTTTAGCTTATACAGCATGAATGGATTTTTAAAAGATTATTTACAAGAAGCCTCCTATACAAGTTTTAAAGTTTATTTTTAATCAACTTCTTTTTGTATGACATGTTAAGAAAGGAAAAATGTTTTTGAAGAAGAAAGGATATTTTCCTCAAGAATGGAGTTCAAGTGTTTTATCAAAATTATTTTCCATCTAAGATAATAAATGGTTCTGTTTTTATCTATATTATTACATTGATTTGATAATGTTGTGATGGAATTATTTTTATAAATTCCTTTATCTTATATGAATTGTTTTATGATGTCACGATATTTAAGATTCCCATTTTTATTACATGGGTTATGAAATGATGTATGATATATGATTTTGTGGAACACATAATAATGGTATCATTATGAGATGGGTGGGACCTATATCTCCCTCCAATGCATTGGGTAAATATTTTATATCTCATGAGATAGACATGGCTGGAACGGTAGGTTATACCGGTTCAGTGAAACAGGACTGGAACGAGGGTGACTCAGTTCAGAAAGGGACTTTGTCCACTAAGATAGTCTTGGCAATGAGTCTTGACTAACAAGAAATGATTCCCTATGATTATGTGTGTATGCCACAAAGTTTCATGTTTTAATTTATGATTATTGTGATTACATTTCACTTCCATGATTTATCCCATGTTATGAAATTATGCTCTCTTTTGCAGGTTAAGATTTCCAAAAGTTATGTTCTTATGAATATGATTTGATTGATTTTTCTTTTGTTTACCCTTACTGAGCATTTGAGCTCACCCTTTTATGTTTTCTTTTCCCCAGGATATAAAGAAAGGTTTTAGGTAAAAAAAAGGGAAGATCTTTATGGGAGATATTGAAGATCTTTCACCACGATTAGAAGATTACATTCCAAGTTTCCAAAGACACTAAACTATTACGATCCTTCTGTGTGTGTTTTTTGTTATGTACTAAGTATTCCTCAATAGTAATGTAATGTCCATGTAATTCAGGCTTCGGGTATCTACATGGGGTGTGAGGATCACCTAGGAATATGTCAGATGGAGTAGTGGTATGTCCTCCATGTCTGTTCTCTGGTGCGTAGGGGGGACTTTCATAGTAGGGTGTTCTGGAGAGGGGAGGGCCTTCTCCAGACCTAGTGAAAACATGGGGAAGACCTCCAGGATAGGTGTATATGGTGGAATGAGGATGGACTTATTACTAGTAAAACTATACATGGGGAGGACCCCTATTCTGACCTTCGATGAAGCGGGATGGAAAGTTGCTGATGCTGGTGATGACACTAGGAGGACCTTTTCCATGATAAACTGAAATATGGGGAAAACCTACATACCAGGGATCATGGGAATGAGGAGGAACATCGTGTTTCATGATAAAATGATGGGGAAAACCTCTACCTGGAATGATTCTAGGGGCACAAGGAGGACCTCCATACTGATCATTAGAGTAGGGAAGACCATCTCTTTGGATAAAAATGGTACGTGGAGGACTTCACTGTTGAACATTGTCGTCATTGCTCAGCCTATGATGACTACTACTCAATCCAGTGATTGGAAGTGTCAGCCCCGCCTGAACATGGGGTGGATGGGTTCTTGATCCTGATTGGTCATTGACGTGGCCCTAATATGTAATAACAGGTAACTGATGGAGTGTATTGGTAGTGTCATGTGCCACTGAAACTATAGAAGATGATGCCCTTATACTGGTTTCTTCTTAAGCCTATGCTTGATGTTGATGTCGGGTATGTAAGACTAGGGATGAATGAGTAAGGACATAAAAAATATACTCCTCAGCATGGGGGACTGGATGATGATATTGACATGACCTGTTGGGATCCCTCCCTGGAATCCCCATGGATAACGTCGAATCCAGGGAGACTCAAACTTCCCTCGCATCTTTGGTCAAGGGGAATGAATTGTAGGAGTGTTCCTGAGAGAGTCCCCTGATATGGTTGGACATCAGATTGGGAATAAGTGGCTCCATGCGTGGCCTTTGGTTTTGGTAGTGACAATAAGGCATAAAAGTTTCAAAATCTTATTGGGACATACCCAGCATTAGGAATACCACCTCCTGTTCATTTTATCAAATGAGAGTGCCAATCACCATCCACTGGATGATCTCAGAGGGTGAGACGTGGCATTAATGCCTAGTATCTATGGTTGTGTATGTTATCATGGTAGAGGACGAGCCATGCGGAGTGGCTACCTTGGAATTTCCTCTACCCATGCATCCTTTGGAGGGGGGTGACTGGTTTTCTATGGCTACAGCTTTAGTCCTGAAAAGTGAGAAGATTCTACCATCAGCACATATGTTAGGAAAAAAATTTCAATTCCACCATTCCATTCAGTATTCTATGGTTGGAGAGAAATATGCATGCTAGAGATGCCACAGATCATAATTCCTAGTGATCAATAGCCCCAAATTCTAGTGAGCTTCATGGTAGGCCCACTATTTTCAAGGTCATAAATGGTGCCGGATATCTGAATCTAGTGACATTATCATTTTATAATATCTCGAGCATCACTAATTCCCATAATTAAGGGACAAGTAGTTCACTTCGTATACACCATTTTTGTTTCTGAGGCTTTTCGCTGGGTTGTGATGCATCACCTTGTCATATCGATGCTCGCTGACAGTCACATTGTACCCCATATTCCCGCTTTCCAAAGGCGGGAATCATCTATTTCCTTTTTAGAAATGTTTTCTCCTTTATAGAAATGGGATGATGAGTTGTTTGTTTTTTCTTCCATGGATTCATCTATAGAACATGTCACCTAGTCTGGGTTTCCCTCATAAATTAAGATGTTGATCTGGAAACTCATTCCCATTGCCACATCTTTTTGGAATCGGTTAATTACGCTGCATCCGTCAGCACATTCCATGGGGTCAAGTCATGAAAGGAACATTCTGTTAGGGGTGTAGTCATGCTGAGGCATCTATTTCTTCTCTAGATGATGAAGCACTTAAACACCTATATTCTTCCATGTCTGAGGGATTATCAAGGGAACAGAAACCCAATGATTCCAACATTGATCGTGGGGTATCATTTTCCAGAGGCATGTCTCTGATATTTTAATTGTTTTTTAATTTTTAACATGGGTTATGTCATGAGTTTATTGTCTAGTGGAGTCAAATATGACAGATCAGAACACTAATGAGAGTAGATCAAATGGATATGCCCCTAGGAGAGAGTGCCTGGAAGGGTTACTAAATGGTTGGATCAGAACTCCAGATGAGTGCGAACCCAAGATGGAGTATACAAAAAATGGCAGGTTTCACACCGTGAAGGCTGATCTATACACCACAAATGGAGGATCAAAATATGTGGGTCCAATAAATGGGAAAAGAACATTTACCATTTTCTACGATTTAACTCTAGAGGGGAGTCCTACGCACCCTATTTAGAAGATAGGGATCAAAACCCACGCTATTCAAGAGGGTGATTTAGGCTCACACATGATTAAATGCCTGTACGAATGGTGTGATCCCACCAGAATGTGGTGGCTTGAGTAAGAATTAGGATTTATAAATGGATGATATAATGAAGTGAATGGGAAGGATGGGATGTGACAATTGTGGAGATGATAGTGGTGTTGGGATTGATCCTCAGGGTGGCTTCCTACGTATCCCCATGGTAGGGAATCAAAGTCTACATAGTTTGGTGGGGAGATGGGACACCTAAGTAGGCTTCTCAAGATAATGGAGTGCATGGATGGGGACCCAAAATATACAGAACTGCTTTATTGGGGAATGATATTCCACAAACACAAAGGATCAAGGGAGATACAATGATGGGAAATGGATGATAAGGATGAACCTCAGGGAGGAATCCTATGTATCATTGTGGTAGGGAATAAAAGTCCACAGAGTTCAAGATAGGGCATAAAATTGCGGTGTACACAGAGGAAAATGACTCAGATACATTCTAGGGATTACACATGGTTAGTATCCCATCATAAGAGGGAAACTCTTGGTTGAAGGCATATAGTGAAGTGTGGGGATTACATAAGGTTATCCGCATATGGATGGATCAAAACACCCCAAGGAGGTGGATCTAGGAGATGTATCCCAAAAAGGTAAGATGTCACATCCTGAGGGTACATACCTATGAGGGAGCACCAATGTTTACCACTGATTGGTGTTGAACAATAAAGAGGCATCCTACATACCCTATGTAGAAGATAGGGATCAAAACCCACATAATTTTGAAGGAGAAAGGGTATTGTAGTTTAACATCATGTGGGATGAAGGTGAATAGTCATGAAGTGGTCGGGATAGATGAATGTTGGGATTGAATCTTAGGAAGTCTTTCTACGTATCCTTGTGGTGGGGAATCAAATTCAACGTAGTTCAGTATGGGAAAGGGGGTGGGGATTATGCCTGGTTAGCGGTCCAAAGAGGATTTCATGGTCCTTTATTTCTCTAAGCCCATGAAATTCATTCTCGATGTGGGAAAGTAGAGGTACCAGCAGACTAAATGATCATGTCGTAAAAGATGTAGCCATGAGGAGTGGTGAAGATTTAGATTACTCCAAGATGGAAGCTCGTGGAGGTTGACCCGATGTATGAGGAAGATATGGCCATAATATAGGGAAAACCCTATCAAGGTGTGTCAAGGATTACTTAACGACTTCTTGAAGAACCCATGGTGACAAATCCCAAAAGGAAAGAGATGGTGGAAGAGCTATGATGATCTTTCTCAATCGACTCCTCCCAGGACTACCAAACATGTGATGATCATAGTTTAACATCATATGGGGAGGAAGAGGGGTGTGTGGTAGTTTAACATCCTATAACTCAAACTATTAGGAACTAATCCTTACCCATTTGACTTACATAACTTGTTCCAACCAGCACTTGGGGGAGGGAGGGCACCAGAAATTCCTGACATGAGCGAGGTGGAGGAGTGGTCGATAGAGGGGTCCATGTTTTCATAGCTATGTAAAGATGAAAACATTTGTTAGAGTACTTTGTGATGAATCATGAGTTAGATCCATGAAACATGAAGCACCACTCGAGGTACTAAGAAATCAATACACAGAAAACTGGAGGGATACATGAATGTGGTGCACACAAGATAGGGATGCAGCACTCAAGGGGACCTCGAACATGGTTCCTTTGAGTGAATAAAACACATGGAGCCCAAAGGAAGGGGCACACAGAATATTGAAGGATTGCATTCAAAGTAAAAGGATACACACAAACATGGAGCCATGTGCACCAAGGTAAGGGGCCCAATCACAAGATGTACAACACAAGGGTAATCCTTGAGTGAAAGAGGGATCTTTTTGCGTACTTGACTTGTGGAAAATGGAAATGGGTGAGGCTCAAGCTCTAGTAGGCCCACCCAACGGGGGACCTACGGGAGACCTATCACACAAGATCCCGTAACTTGACATGAGGACTTCCACATAGTCATGGAAGGTGTCGTCTTATATGCATGGGAGTGATGGTTCGACTTTCGAAGTGTCAACCTTAGGGGGGGTACCCTTATATTTATAGGTGAAAATCTCGGAAGTGGTACACATGGTGGCATTCACATAAGAATTATTTTGGTGTAGTATTGGGTATAGAAGAGGGTTGCATGCTGGTATATACCTTTCCACAGAGGCTTGGCTCAGTAGAGCATCTGACTTAGCCATTTCTAAGAGATCAGAGAGAAATAACCCATTTGACATTGTATCAGGCATGCAAGAGGATTTCATGTGGATTTCACTTTTTTCACAAAGGCTTAAAATATTACATGTAGCTCCCTTGGGATCTTCAGTGTCATCCACTAAAGTAAAATATGCATTTGGGTTTATCAAATATTCCAATCTGTGGCCTCAAGTGAAATTCGAGGCCAAAACCAAAACATTGATAAAGAAAATTAAAACAAATAAGAAATATTATGGAATTTAAAAAAATTACTAGTTTATGTTAAATAAATAATATAAAAAAGTCATTATTATTTTTTAATTTGACTCTTTGTTTTATCAACAACATTTTTCATAGATTTTAATTTGAATTTATATAATCCATCACAAAATTATAGCCTTTTTGTAAGAATGCTTTGTGAAATGAAAATATAAAATGGATGTGATAGGATGAAATTAAAAAATTATTAAATAAATCAATAACATTAAAAGGGTTATAACGAAGTGGTGAACTGGAAAGGGATTATGGTTGAAGAGGGGAAAGGGTGTGAAGGGAGACCACACTGTCAAGGTTGAGGGGTTCAAAATAGTAGTGAGGGATTGATATCATATAAGCGAGGACTAAACTATGAGGGATCAGTGGCTAGGTAGAAATGGTGAAAAGGGAAATGGGACATATGGTGAGGGATCAATGAGGGGTGAAGTTGGCTCATAGATAGCACTGTGAGGGATTGGGGAATGGTGGCATGGGGAGGAATGGTGATTTGTCGGGGAGGCCTAGGGGAATTGATATGGAAAAGGATTTGGGAGTGGTTGTGAGGGATCAGTCAGGAGTGGTGGAAAGGGGGAAATGGATAGGCTGGTTAGGCGGGGATAGTGAGGGGGAAAGGGTCATAGTGGGGGGGGGTGGTTGGGAGTAGTAGGGGGACCAGGTAGTCACAAGGTTAAAAATGGGGGCTTGGTTGGGTTATACAACACAGAGGATTAGGGAGCATTGTCAAGGGGGAATGGAGGGCTCGGACTTGATTAGTGTAAAGGGGATCAGGGAGTGGCAGTGAGTTCATTCAAGGAGAAATGGTGACAAAGAATGGGTAGTGTTGGAGAGGGATGAGGGGTGGATTCAGGGAAGGTGGTGTTATTCTTTATAGTATCTCCAAATATTTAGTGGTGGGTTTTCGAAAGTGGTTTCCAAAAGTTTATAGTTTTGTTTAGTGGGAGTTTCTTAAACCACCACTAATAATCTACCATTAAATACTGAATTTGGTATAGTTGTGAACTGGGCCATCAACTCATCAGTTTTATCTGGTAAGGGGAATGTTCTTGATTCATGAAGACATAATATCAATTGATATTATTGATCAATTGATTAGACTCTCCCTTAACATCGTGATGAGTGATATCAATTTCAAGAGAAAAATCATGTATAGTGAGGAGAGAGTAGAACTCAACCATGTTGTTGGTGTTGCCTTCGAATAATTATGATGATTATGGAAATACGATCAGTGAAGGAGGGATGGTGATAATCTCTTGGCCTACCCTATCATGTTTTGGGTTGTTGATCCTTCCCGTAGTCAAGAACTAAGAGGAAAATTCAATGTGAATCTTCTAGTATGACACAACCTCATCCATAGAGCGGATGGATACATCTGGGTTGTTGAAAACTAGGGGTAATTTCATTAGGGTCAGATGAGAATCTATGAAATGTACTAGCTATTGGACCTTAAAATATTTCTTAGGGATATACCTAATGTCAAACTATTTTATGCATACTTCTAAATATGCTAGTTTTCTAGTCATTATAGTGTAGTTGATGTTATATTATAGAGTACCAACATGGGACTAGAAGGTCACCAAATGACCATTTTATTGTTATAATCTACAATGTCACCAAAGAACCATTTTATTGTGGTCTTATGAAAGACCATAGCATTTCCTTGGACTAGAATCATTAAGACCGGAGGATATAGTGGCTATCTCCTAATATCCTAAAACACAATTTAGAAATCTTTGTCCCACTAGTATATTGTTCTCTTCTAAATGACCCATAATAAGGTTTTTCATTGTTGACTATATTTTCAATAAATCTTATAATATAGGTCATGTATACATAGAGATATTTAAAATTCATAAGGTCACATGGGAGAGTAATATGAATGATAGTCACGATCTTCTCTTGATCAACCTTAGTGCCTCTATTTCTAATGATGAAGCTGATGAACTTTCTTTTGGAAATCTGAAATACAAATTTCATGGGATTTATCATTATATGATGTGAGTTGAGTAAGTCAACATATTTCTCATGATCCTTTAGAGGCTCATGATATTGGTTATATTTAACCTTAAATTCACCCACATTGTACTCCACTAATGACCTAAGGAGTGGATTGATGATTTTTTGCATGACATGCCGGTATGTAGCCCAAGAATTATTCAATCCAAATGAAAAAATCATTAATTAAAGTTTCCTTAAATGTAGTGGATTCTTCATCCATGGGATCCATTTGGATATTATTTTATCCAGAGTATCCGTTCGTGAAGGATTGGGTGGGAAAATTAGTGGTTTCCTCAATTAGCACAAATTTCACATGAAAAGGGAAAATTGTATTTTAGGAAATGATGGATAAGGTCTCATAAATTCATTAAGTCGTTGATCTATCCATTCTTATGGATAATTGAGACTATTTTGGCATGAAAACTAGGGAATTTGGATTCAATGATAAGGTAATAATTGATGTGATTTTTAACATCAAACACAACCATGCCACCATGGTAAGTGTGAATCCTCTTGGGTGGGTATTTGAACCTATAGTGGACCCTTGGGAGGCCAAGGAAATGAAAAAAAATCCTCGGGATTGAGATTTAAAATTTCATTGTAGATTTGGGAGAGCACATTACAATATTGTTTCAAGAAATAAGCATACCACTATTACTCCTCTGAAGACTTGACCACACTAATCAACGTAGTCCTCACATATTTATCTATTTTTTGATTCATAATGGTAAACCCATAAATAGTAGTAGATAAATCCTATTAAAAGGATATAGGGGCATCAGTCAAATTCTATTCATCAACTGAAATGATAGGATATGATGATGAAGGTGACTCCCATAGTGCAAGAGGAATTTGAGTGGCACTACCATATGCTTTGGTGGGAATGGAATCCTCGAGGAAGGATTCATTCTTTATAGAAACCATGTAAGATAAGTTAATGTGCAAATCCCATGTGGTATTTAACCATCTTATCCACCTCTAATGTCAAATTAATGATTATGGGTGGAACTCCATTGAGTCATGCCTGCTTTCTGGAACATATAAAAGTGTTTCAATCAGTGTATATAGGGAGAACATATTGTCATATAATAAGAGTAGGATTTTAGAGCATCGGTTGAGCCTATCCCAAGTAGGAGTGTGCGGTAATATTTTATAACTCCTTATTTTTGTGGAATACGAAAAACACTAAATATATTGGTTTTCCCTATAATTGGTGGATCATAAGTGTGAAGTGATCTTTATGATCCACCCAAGGATCCACTAAGGAGGTTATAAGATCATTGGGGGAATTTATATGCTCAAACCCATTAGTACAAAATTATTTTCCTTCCCTCATGTAGTACCCAACATCCTGGTATCAAGCATCATAAGAATTTAAGGGATCTATATCACACTATAGTACCCCTACTAGACTATTGACGGTGTATTTGAGGCACTCATGGTATGATTATGGTACCACTCTGTGTAAATAAGTCTAGGGAATTCCCAATGGGGAATTGTTTTTATAATCATATAGGGCTACCATAAAATCAGTACATGGTACAAAATTAAAAAATTGATAATTCAAATGAATCTTTCCTCAGAAACTCTACTCACATTTTTCATACCCATGAATTTTCAGGTTAAAGTGAGATATATCTACTTCCCTGAGTCCCATCTTATAGAGCATCCAATTTGGGATAAGAATAATTCCTGATATAATATAAACCATAAAATGATAGATCTTAAATCCAATGAATTGGATAGTGGAATAATGTGGGTGTATGCACCCCTATATAGGGGAACTATTTTCCTCCCTAGAGAAGGAAATAAGTGTTTGATATTATTCAATTTTGGATTCCTCTATATGATAGGCCTCAATGAAAACTACCACAATCTAAAACATGATAGGGATCTTAAGGGCTTGATAAGAGCCTCACAAATATCCATTGAGAGGAAGAGTTATTAACCAATTAAGAGACTCTATGTTATACTAGATAGGTTCTTTAAAACATCATAATTATATCTAATATGAATATTTATGCCTATCGAGGGTCCCAATTTTGTAGTGATCATAGTGGGGATTTTCAAATTATAAACTAGGGATTGGTTGTTGCTTCCCAAATTCTGATAATGAATGGATGGCTTAGGATGAGCACTATATACATTACATCAGTCCTTAGTTGGCCGTATTTAAGTTCCAGTCTTCCACAGCTAAGCCACATGATCAACTAATATAGTCAGTTATGGAGGAGTACCCGACGGTATGGCCCATGAGGGTTGCGCCTCTTAAGCCTTACATATGGATTTCTATTTGGTCTCAATTATGTTATTGGTCCTTTATAGGGACAAAAATCATATATATATCACCCCTCCATTCGTCTTCACTAATTACTATACAAATATACACTATCCTTATAGAATTCACCTAAGTATACTCTTACTATTCATCTTTGTAAAATTATAGAATATGACAGATTCTAGGAGAATATTCCAATTGGGGGGGGGGAAGGAAGTCACTGAGACCATATAATGGATTTTTCACTAATGGGAAACTAGGATTTCCATATCATCATCAATGTTAAATTTTTTAGGACGTTGGAGTCAGAAATTCAAATTTGGTGGCCAAAAGTGGAGTGGTGACTACATGGGGTTTTGTTCTGCCCAAGTATGTAGGAATAATTCCATGGGAATATGATACCATGTTATGATCCATACCTTCATTGTACATTTATTTACCATTTCTAAAAAACTTATTCCATTCATCAGAATCTACATTATCACTATCGGGGGTGGCAGAGTCATATGCCACATGTGTCGGGGCATCCCCGAACTCAAATAAGGCGCAGTCCACCAGGTCAAAGATCCAATATTGAATGATAAATAACTATATGATGTTCAATACATGGTACCAATGGTACATGGTAAATTTGGCAAGATTGGTGACTTTAGGCACTTGGGTCCTCTATCATTCAGGTAGTTCCAGGATATTCTTTTCTAGGGAACGTATGAAGCACCAGACGACTTACACATCCTTGAAGGAGTATGTCTTGTTATTATACTTCATGATGGTATTTTTGGGTACATGTATTTGGGGGGGGGGGGATTTGGTAGTGTTTTTATGGTGAGGTTATACATGATGAGGCTTCATATGGAAATGTATATTTAATTGATTTCTTTGAACATAGAATGTCTATAGGGCCACAGTCTATACAATGGATGATGTTTCTTATTTAACAGACCTTTTCATGGTTTCTAGAGGAGTTAATAAATGTGACAACTACATAGACTACTATAAGGATCTTTTAATAAACAAAGCTCATTTTGTGAATTCCTAAAATCCTCTACGATATCTCAAAGAGATGATGGTAGGGACTATCTCATCTCAATCATTCTCTTGACACATAGCGAATAGCTATTATAGGGAAAACTACACATTGGGGGATTATGTAAGTCCCTTAAATAGGGAAATTAATTCAGAAACACACTCGTAATCCCTTTTCACGATCATAGGTTTGTTATCTATGTTGGTCTTTCATAAGTTGGATTTGAATTTGTAGAGGATCTTCCTAAAGAGATCGTCCCACCAGATAGTGGAACCCAAGTCCAGATGCCTATACCAAAAAAAGGTGGATCCCACCACAATCTAGATGAAACACTAAATCTTGATATATTCTTACTACTCTAGAGTAATTGACATTGGGATACACAGTGAGGTGAAGTGGTCGAGGTGATACGATGGATCACCTATTCCATTGAATGGGGTAAAACTCTGAGTGCTGAAATCTGTGGGTGGAAGGACATAGTACTCCCATGATGAGTACAACTTCCATTAAGGTGGTATTGAGGCTTTTGTATCTATAAAGCCATAATATGGTAGATGAGATTGAATATAACTTCATCTTTGTTAAGGTTGGTAGTCATTAATGTTTTGACTAACCAAATATCTTGAGAAACAAAGCCATAGTGGTCCCATGGTGGGAATTTACACTACCTAGTTAGGGTATGTAGGTCATACAATGGTAATTTTATAGATCCACAATCCTCTACATGATCAATTACATGGGACAACCTTCCTTGACCCTGGGTTCCTAACGAAGGACTGGATGTTTGGCCAATAGTGGAGCATGGTCCCCTAAAACATTATCCCACAATAAGTGGGTTTTGGAGATGATATCAATAATGAGCCTCTTTTATCCCTCTTATTCCTATAAAAAATGGTAATCCTAGAATCTTACATAGACACTAGTGATGACTCATATGGGAAAATTGGTTTATACATCCCCTTTATTTTATCAAGATTTCAATGATCTGGAGGTAGTATAATGCCCTGAGCCCGCTCTTTCAGACTGGGTGCTTGAAAATGTTGTGTAATGTTTTTTATATAAAAGTGACATAACAATTACACAAAACGTTAAAAATACTAGGATCTTTTATCGGTCTAGGTTCTTGAGAGATGATAAATTCTAAAAAAACATCAGATTTACAAAATAAATTAAAATGAAAAGAACGATCAACTGCCCTTCTGCGCACGCTACAACAAATACAACCAACTCAGGATTTCAAGGAAACATGTGAAAAACATTTCAAAAATGTAGGGAAGGCACAAAAGGTTGCCAGTAAAGGTTTTTTTGAAAACCTATGATATATCCCATTAAAATATTCTTTTGGTAATTCATTTGGAAAATTCAATTAGAAATACATTTATAGAAAAACCTTTTCAGAAATACTAAAATTCTTTGAAAATTAATTGTATTTTGAAAACACTTTTAACATTAATCCAGTTATTCAATTGAAAATATTAAGCAAGCTCTTAAAAACAAACAACTGAGGGAACTCGAAACATTGAAGGATATCTTGGGCCTACCCACTTGAGTGATGGAATCACTATCCAATTCCCTATGGTATTTACAATGTTCGAGTACTGATTTTTATAAAAAATTTTTGTATTATCTTTCCTTATATACATATAATTTTCATTGGTGATTTAGTTTCGAAAATATATTCATAATCTTGTTTGGAACAAATGAATATAAATATTTACTAAAAATTATATATTCGACTTGGTACAAACAAATCTCATCATACATGATGTTGCATAATCACATGAAAGATTAATCAACATCCATGCACTTAAAATTTCATCCATATTGTCAAAAAAAATCCATTTTTGTAATCTTTGTTTAATGATCAAGTATATATGTATATACCTATATATATATATATATGCATATGCATGTATGAAAACTTATCGATATATTTCCGTAATCGTGATATGAGTATGACATGCATGTAGATCCATCATTTAAATTCATAAAATTCCATAAATAATCACTCGAAATATTTAAAAAAAAAATTAATCAAACAATACATATTATAATTCATATGATACATAATAATTTTCCTTACAAAATAAGTTTAAAAGATAAAATCATAATTTTTCATTAAATAATATCTCGCAAAAATCGGATAATAAAACATTTTAATTATAAAATAACATAATTTAACATGATCAATATAAGAAAAATTAATTTCAATTTAATTGATTTTTGAAAATCAGAAAAATAGATGTTATGACTTGAGATTAATAAAAAAAGGTCCGTATGAAGAACTAGAAAATATAATTTATAAATTGACAGTTATAAACCAAATTCCCTTACTAGAAATTAAATTGATTTTTAAAAACTAAACCCCATCGAAATCAACTTTTAACATAAAATTCATTTATAAAAATAAATGTTTGAAATCCAAATATTTCCCCTTGTAGAAAAATAGAACACATAAATTTGAAATCAATAATAACAATTACCTTACAGAAACAATAATATGCAATTTCATAAAAAGTATTTGAAAATACATAACCCCTTACTAGTTTTATACGCAGTTGGACGTTTTCCTTCTTCTGATTGACACAACTCAATTCCCACTCCATACTCATAGAAGTAGAAAATACAAGGGATACGTCCCTCTTCCCCCTGCTAAACCAGGTCTCACCCAAATGCATATGAAATAATAGTGAAGGCACTACTGCTTATATTACAGTCTCAAAGACTGTTGATAAACTAAGAAAAATACTTATCATGCTTCCAGTGATGCTTATCGTGCAAGAAGAACCAATACCAATAGAGATTGTTTTATTTAAAACCACATAAAAAAGTTTATAAAATAGATATTTACTTCTCTCATTCAGAGAATAAGACATATGAAGTGGAAAAAACAATTTCCATATCATTTTCAGGTTATAATATTAGTATTCTAAAAACTTACAAATCATTGAATGGAAACAAAATGTTGGACGAATTCAATTTAGGAAAATTATTGAATTAATCCCATTCTTTCCATAAAACAACTTGAAACTAAATTGGCCCAGAAATTATTGATGCACATACTAAAATAATCTTGATTGAATGAAATAGAAGAAAACTGATCCATAAGGAAATCAATAATATTTTACTTTAATCAAAGAGTCTATATCCAGAATAAATATAGAAATCCAGTTGAAGAAATTTAAAACAAAATGACTTGGAATAAGGAAGTAGATTAAACTGACAAAACAAAGAACTATTGACCCAGTTTTTAGACGATTCAGTCAATCTAGAAATTAAATGTGATTCACCTACCAGATTTAAAAAAAGTTGAGACCCTCAAGACAACAAGCAACCTTACCTCCTCTTCCAAACTCAGATTTACCAAAACTAAGCCCGCTCTGCTCACCGGTAGTTGAAACTTCTTCAGTAGAAACATATAATCAAAAAAAAATAGCTCAAGACAGTGACTCATGGTTTGAAGTAGTCAGATTCATATCCTTGCTTGGATCCCCATCAACCTCTACTTGGTTCCAAGCCATAGATATCGATCGTTACAAACGTCATCTACTCTGAACTCATCCGACGAAGACCTCAAATCATGACATATCTCGAACATCCGAAATGTACGAACCCCTTCTTGGTCTTCTTATTTACAAACCCTAAAACCCTAATCCCAACTAATTAGGAATTTATTTTATTTTTTTATTCATTTCTTTTTAATTTGTTACTTATTTTCATTATTTTGTTTTAATAATTCCTTGCTCTTAATTTTTTTTTTAAAAATGACATATATATGTGTATATTTATATATATCATATTATATGCTAAAAAAATTTATGATTATTAAATTGAAAAATATTATAAGGGAAATAATTTATAAAACATTTAAAAATAAAATATTCATTTCATATTACATAAAAATAACTTAATATTAATAAAAATTATCTTTAGAATGATTAAAACCTGTTTTATTGCATGCACTAAATATTTTCAACATTTCCTTTAAGATGTTTTTATTATTCGTAAATGAAATAAATATCTATAATTTAGAAATAAAACTTATATATTATCACTTAATGTTAGGTCCACTAGGTTAGATACCCTAAGAGGGGGGGGGGGGGTGAATCTCGGTATGATAGACTAAAACAACTGCCCCTATTGATCTTGTCTCATTATTAAGAAAGACTCTCTTCTCTCTCTTTCCTGCAGTAAAGTATAAAAAAAGTAAAGCAAGCACAGGACACAACGATTTTTACTTGGTTCACCCACACTGGGCTACGTCCAAGGAGCATACAGTGATGATTTTCGATGTACCAAATCCACTAAATGCGCACTGATGTTTATAATGTCCAGGATAGATCACTTATATTCCCATACTCACTGCCTTTACAATGTTTAGGGTCAGCTCACTGCTTTCCCAAGGGTAACTCCCTATTTCTATCTCTCATGCTCAATGCCGATGGAGAGGATCACCTTCTTCCTCTTCCTTTACTCACTACTCGGGAAAGGATCCTATCACATTTAATAGACCTATAGGTCTCTTCATTATCACTAATGAATGAATCCTCCACTGTATGTTGATGCTCCATTTAAGTCTTGATTTCATCCACTGATAAATACCCCTTTCCCCATGAACACCAGGAACCTCACTTTGGAAAAACCTTCGCAAAGCACCCTACTTCGCAAGGCTTCCAATTTCGCGAAGCTCAAACAAACCTTCGCAATGGTCCTTCATTTCCGTGAAGAACTCTTATGAGGCACTCTCACGAAGCTCAAGTCGTCTCAGAGCGACTATCATCACTAATCTCACTGAGCCAACGCAGAGCTCACAACTTTTTTGAAGCTAGATTAGCCGCAGCGAATCTCTTCTTTCGCGAAGCACACTGCCTTCACAAACTACCTTCATGAACCGAGAGCAAAATATTTTCTTTGAAAACTCTCTCTTTCTCTCTTCTACTCTTAAAGGGGTCGAGGCCTATTTATTGGCGATTCCCCCAACCATCAAAAATTCTGTGCGAAGTCAGGGCCACGTCATCTCAAATCGTAAAGCTTCGAAGTTTCTTCCGAAATTATCTCAAAAACGTGAAGCTACAAAACAATTTTTCGATCACGGAGCATGACGTAATCATGGAGCATCACCGTCAATCCCTTCATGCCTTCTCCACGAAGATCCCTCACAAATACCTTCACCGCCGTGATGTGCTTCAACCTCTTCCATTTGCGAGGCTTGACGTAATCGTGAAGCATCACCGTCAACATTCTTCCGATCTTCGTGAATTCCAAACCATGAAGCCTATCTTCACGAAATTCATGCCTTTGCCATATTTTGATGAGATCTTCAAGGATTTCCACTTTTCACAATGCTCACCAAACTCCAAATTTGGGACCCCAATAATTTGGAAAACACTAGAAAACGACACCACCTTGTACTACTCTTTTTGTACCGCCTCTAGATCGTCTATTCCATTGTCATGGTTCTTTTCCAACATGGATTGTCAACAACATCTCTAGAACTCAACAATTCACCACAGAAGCCTGCTTTGTCAACAAACACAATCAACCCAAAAATGATGCAATGTTACCTTGAGGTATTTTTTCCCAATACCTAATCCATACTATGATATTTTATAAATTATTTATTTGTTTTATGAAAATTTATTAATGTTAAAACAAAATTTTTAAGAGAAATATTTTAATATTAAATATTATTTATTGAAAATAATGATTTATTTGAAAATTGTAGAATTATTTTAATGTTATAATTGAAGAATTATAATTATAATTTATTTATTGATAATTAAATTACCCATTCATTATTTAAAAGAAAATAATTAATAAAAAAATGTTTTTACTAAAACTTTGGATGTTATATTCTCCCCCCACTTAAATGAGTTACACCCTCGCAATTCTTTTGTCAGACTTACAAAAATTATGAATTTCCATCTTCAGAATTTAAGAAACTCTTGGACCGCTAACTCTAAACTTTTCCACTTAGATGACGACATCTAATCTCCAAAGTTTTCTAAACTGTTCCTCTAATACCATTTATAATGCTCTGAGCCCGCTCTTCTTGACTCAGTGCTTGGAAATGATGGGCAATTGTTTTTATAAAAGTGACATAATAATTACACAAAACCTTAAACAAACAACGATTTTTACTGGTCTAGGTTTTAGAGAAATGATAAATTCTAAAAAACATCAGAGATACAGAATAAATTAAAACAAAATGAAAGATCAACTCCGCTTCTATACATGCTACAACAATGACGACCAAATCTAGATTTTGAGGCAACCTGTGAAGAACATTTTGAAAACGTAGGGTGAGCACAAAAGGTGCCCAGTAAGGGTTTTTGGAAAACCTTTGATAACTCCCATTAAAATGTTGTTTTAAAAATTCTTTTGGAAAATTCAATCAGAAATACATTTGTAGAACAAACATTTCAAAAATACTATATTGATTAGAAAATTAATTATATTTCAAAAACAATTTTAAAATTAATCGAGTGATTCAGTTGAAAATATTAAGCATGATCTTAAAAACAAAACAACTAAGGCCACTCTAAATTTGGAAGGCTATCCTGGGTCTACCCACTTGAGGGATAGACTCACTATCCTATTCCTTATCGTATTTACAAATTTTGAGTTCTGGTTTTTATAAAACATTATTATATTAGCTTTCCTTATATACATATAATTTTCACTGGTGATTTAGTTTGGAAAATATATTCATAATATTATTTAGAAAAAATGAATACTAATCTTTAGTAAAAATTATATATTCGACTTGGTATGATAAAACTTCATGATACATGATGTTGCATAATCAAAAGAAAGATTAATCAACATCCACACACTTAAAATTTCATCAATATTGCCATAAAAATCCATTTTGGTAATGTTTGTTACCTGATCATGTATATATGTATATATACATATACACACACACACACACATATATATATATATATATAAATGTGTATTCACGTATGAAAACTTATCGATATTTGGCCATAATCGTGATACAAGAATGACATGAATGAAGATCCATCATTCAAATTCATAAAATTATATAAATAATAAATTTCTATATCTATTTTTTTAATAAATAATTAATGAAAAAATAATTATTAAAATTCATATGATACATAATTGTTATCCTTAAAAAATAAGTTTGAAACATTGAATAATTATTTTGGATTAAATAATATCTCACTAAATTTGGAAAATAAAACATTTTAATTATAAAATGACATAATTTAACATGATCAATATAAGGAAAATTAATTTCAATATAATTGATCATTGAAAATCTAAAAAATAGATATTATGACTTGAGATAAATAAACAATGGTCTGTATAAAAAACTACAAAATAGAATTTATAAAGAGAAAGATATAATAAAAATTCCCTTACTAGAAATTAAATAGAATTTAAAAAACAAAACCACATTAAAATCAACTTTTAACAAAAAATTCATTTATAATTATAAATATTTGAAATCCAAATATTTTCTCTTGCAAAAAAATAGATCATAGAAATTTTAAATAATTAATAAAAAATACCTTACAAAAACAGTAAAATGAAATTTCATAAAATATATTTGAAAATACATAATCCCTTACTAGTTTTATGCACAATTGGACATTTTCCTTCTTATGATTGACACATATCAATTCCCACTCCATAATCATAGAAGCATAAAATACTAGGGATACATCCCTCTTCCCCCTACTAAACCAGGTCTCACCCAAATGCATAAGAAATAAAAGTAAACGAACTACTACTTATATAGTAGTCTCAAAAACTGTTGATAAACTAAAAAAATTACTTATCATGCTCTAGTGATGCTTCTCGTGCATGCAGAACCGATACTAGTAGATATTGTTTAATTTAAAACCACATAAACAAGTTTATAAAATAGATATTTATTTTTCTCATTCATAAAATAAGACATATGAAGTAGAAAAAAACAACACCCATATCATTTTCCGGTTATAATATCAGTGTTTTAAAATATCACAAATCAATTAATGAAAAAAGAATTTTGGACGGAATAAATGTATGAAAATTATTTCATTAATCAATTTGTTTCTAGAAAACGACATGAAACTATATTTGTCCACAAATTATTTATGCATAGATTATAATCATCTTAATCAACTGAAAAAGAATAAAAATGATCCTCAAAGAAATTAATAATATTTTTCTTTAATCAAAGAGTCTATATACATAACAAATATAGACATCCAGTTGAAGATATTTAAAACAAACTGAAATGGAAGAAGGAATTGGATGAATCTGACAAAAAAAGAACTATTGACCCAGTTTTTATATAATTAAATCAATCTAGAAAATAAATGGGAAACACCTACTAGATTTGAAAAATTTGAGACCCTAATGACAACACACTACCTTACCTTCTATACCAAGATCAAATTTACCAAAACAAAGCCTGATGTGCTCACCAGTAGTCAAAACGTCTTCAGCAGAAACACATATATTGAAAAAAGTAGATCAAGATAGCGACTCATCATTCAGAGTAGTCGGAGTCGTATCCCTTCTTGGATTATCATCAACCTCGACTTGGTTGAAATCCATAGATATCGATCGGCTCAGAATTCAACTCCTCCGAACTCATGCTAAGAAGACCTCAAATCATGACATCTCTTAAGCACCGGAAATGTAAGAACCCCTTCTCGGTCTTCCTATTTACAAACCCTAAAACCTGATTCCAAACTAATTCAATTTTTATTTTAATTTTTTATTCATTTCATTTCCATTTTTTTACTTCTTTTCATTGTTTTGTTTTAATAATTCATTGCTCGATTTGTTTTTTAAAAATACATATATATCTATATATATATCGTATTACATGCTAAAAAAATTATGATTATTAATTTTAGAAACTTTATAAGAAAAATAATTTATAAAACTATTCAAAATAAAATATTCATTTTATGTTTCATAAAAATCAATTAATATTAATAAAAATTATCATTAAATTTATTAAAACTTGTTTTATTGCATGCAATAAATATTTTAAACATTTAATTTAATATGTCATTATAATTTTTAAATGAAATAAATATTAATAATTTAAAAATAACACTTATATATTATCACCTAATTCATACTATTATATTTTATAAATCATTTATTTTTCTTTATGAAAATTTATTATGTTAAAACCACATTTGTAAGAGAAATATTTTAATATTAAATATCATTTCTTGAAAATAATGATTTATTTTAAAATTTTAAAATTATTTTAATGTTATAATTGAAGAATTATCATTATAATTTTTGTTATTGATAATTAAATTACCCATTAATTATTTAAAAACAAATAATTAATAAAAAAATATTTTTATAAAAAATTGGGATGTTACAGGTAGTGAATTAGTGGGGGACTTCTGAGTTCCATCACTTGTATCTATAGACGAGTGCAGGTTCCTATCATGATATCTTCATGATATTTTGTCACTTCTTGGAGAAGGTTCAATTTATCATGCATCATGTCACCAGTATGATTTCATTGATCATCCAGGGGATTAATCATGATGACATTCATGGTAGATGTTGTTGGAGTGTAACTTCCACTCCCAGTGGGAGTGGCAGCCAAACTATCTCATTATTTCCATGGAAGGGAATAGAAATGGAAGGTAGATTATTACACTAATATAATAATTTGAAAATTTAAAGGTGCTTCTTTCATAACCCACTGAAGCATAGGGAGTCTGATGACACAAGTTTATAGAAATATCAGGTGATACCCAAAAGATTTGAGGTGTTGAACCATTGAATGTTTGGTGATATCAACATTATGAAACAACTTATGGACAACCTCAAGATGCTCATTTTATCCTAGATATGTCTGCTGGAACTTTCATAGGCAATTGAATTTCTCCCAAATATTTTGGTAGGAGTTGGGTTCATGTTCAACATCCAGAGGCTATTGAATATCAAGTTATATATAGGTGGAGGCTTGGATCTCCTACAAGATATTCTCTTAGTGGTTGTATGGAGTGTAATACTATTACAGATCACCCTAAGACCCAATCCGTATTATTTAGAAAACTAGTGGTGGGGTGATACAGACCTACTCTATAGTTTATTTTTTAATAGAGGGGGAATCAAATGGTTCAACCATATCCAAAACCTCATAGTGTCATTCAGTAGAGGAGATGACATCATGACCATATACTTATAGTATTATGTTCATAAGGCCTCATAATGATCAAGAATAAAATCATCCATTTGTCTTTAGTAGAGTTCTTACAGTCATTAGAGGGTATAAATCTAGACCCTATCATCTCCTCTACTTCTTATGGTGTAGGTAGAGAGGTGGTATATTGATGAAAATTAAGACTATTACATGAAAAGTAATTAGAAATAATATATGAAATCTTCTAGAAGAAGGTACATATAGAGGGCTCTGAGAAACTATGGACTACAACCCTGGGGATGGTAAACCTCAATTTATAGGCTTCTTCCCTGGGCTCTGCTGGTGACATATTATGTGTCTCCATTGAGTCTTATGTCACCTCGAATCCTAAGAGGTCAATAGTTGTGTGGTGTTTTCCTTGTTTTATTCCATTGAAGATGTATGGGTTACTTGAATGTGAATGTATAAGGGTAATGAGGGTTCCTTCAACTTTTATTGTGGCCAGTTCCACTTGTATTCCCCCCATGTCGATTATTTTCCCTCTAACCCTGAGAAAAATCAATAGGGAAGTGGAAGTATTCGAAATGTGGAGTACCTCAGTATTGGTTGTTGGTGATATAGAGTGGAAATCCATGGTGGAATTATTTTTATGGGATGGAACATGAAATGTTCTAATGGTTACCATGATATTGAGATTCAACCCAACCTACACTATGGGTGGATGGGTTCTCGATCACAATCAAGAAAAGACAACTATTAGAATAGTGGTTTCAAGGGTAGGGTGAGGTATTCCAATGATGGTAGGGGACAATTGAGCTAATGGAGAGGCCTACTATTTGGTGAGGTTAGGGACCCTCTCCTAGCATCGAGACTGGGTATTCGGACTAGGGTCAAAAGAGCAGGGATAAGAAAATTCTTTTTGGAATCATACAATGTCAATCGACATTGTTGGCATGGTCAAGTGGGAGCCCACGTGGGTGAATACTTAGATATTTTCATGATGTTGGTGGAATAAAATCTCCTACTATCTCAAAATAGGGAAGATGGATTTAAAATAATTATCTGGAGAGGATCTTGATGTTGTTTTTCATCTGATATCAAGAGTTTTCCCCCTATGTGGCCTTTGAGGCTAGTGTCACCAATGTGGTTCCAATACAGTTATGTACCGACATGCCATGTCCCTAGTTGGGATTAACTATTAATTCTAATAATGAACAACTAGGGTGTTGATGACCCATCGTTGAATGATCTCTCATGGAGAGAAATGGAGAGAGAATGCGGTAGCTATGGGAGTTGTGGAAACTGTGGTAGGCGCATAGTGGTACAGGTCTACCGCAATATCAGTTCTCTTTCCCCCTCACCTATTTATGGTTTTTCATCAAGAATTTATTAGAGATTTAGTCCTATAGGATACATGATTTCAACCTAACTTACCAATATAATGAAGGATATTTCTAATTCCTCGAATTTTATTTATTCAATCTATGGTAGTGGAACGATCCACATCGATGATTTCTTAAACCAAGTATTAACAATGTTTTACATTTTTCCCTAATTATAGTAAAGTAGTTTTTTGTTAGGCCCAACATGTTTTTTTGGAGAATCCTAACACCATAAATTCCTAGATCTTGAAATATCCAAATCTAATGGCTTCCAAAAATAATCATCTTATCATTTTTAAGGAGAAGAGGTTTACCCTAGGTTATCCATTTTGATTTATAATGATTTTTTTGTGGAGCGCATCAGGTAGTAAACACTTGACTCTCCAAGAGTGTTTGACACCCTGGTATGGGTCATATTAACTCTAGGGTAGTTTTCCCCACACTCCCAATTTGAATAGGTTAGTGACATATACAAAAAATGGTTGATGATGTAGGCTCCTTAATCAATATAGGGTGTTGAGTTTTCAATTCCTACTTCCTTGGATTCCTCCCTGTAGATCATTTCACAACTTAATTATTCCTCATATATTTGAGAATGTTTGTGAATCTCATTCCCAATTCGATATGGACATGGAAACAAGTTAATTTTGATACTCCAATCATGATGGGGTAACTACATACAATTGGGACTTATGTAGATGACGGACTTTTTTGGATATCATTGGATGTTAGATGTGTATGGAATCTCTTAAAAGTCTCCCCAATTCAAATTTTAGGGAATATCATGTATGATTCATCTTAGGTATGGAGCATAAGGTATCATTTTTAATCAAAGGTACAATTTTTTATAGGGTGTATGTAGTCCTAGGATCATTTACTTAGGTATCTCATGTTTATCACATGTGGTAGAGATTCTGATACACCAAAAAGGGTCATCGGTGCATGGTCATGTGGGGGAACATGCACATGTTTTGTTCCTTTTAGAGGTGTGTCCATGGGATTAGAGTATTTTAGGGATATGGTCACATATAAAATTTATTTTCGGGAATTTTCCCATGTATAATTATTATGTATTGAGACAAATACGTCTTAACATCATGTAGTGATGTCAGGGTCTAGTGGGGATGTCATGTTTGGATGGATGTTTTCTCCAAAATGGGGATGATGGTCACATATTGGGGTTATAGTTTCCCATGGGTAAGAGAGACAAGTTCATGACGAAGTCATGATTTTGGGAATGAACCTTAGAGAGGCATCCTATGTACCCTTTTAGGAGATAGGGATCACAACCCATGTAGTTTTAGTGATCTGTTTATGGTCCTGTCGTAGGAATACACCATGTTGTTTAAAATATTTATGTAAGGATTATTGTGTAATACAATGATAAAAAATAAGGTATGTTTTTGGAATTAGGCATAGGATATTGTTGTAATATTTGGTGTCATGATGTTCCTTTACATGAGGCATCCTATTTTTATCGCACAGGGTCGAAAAATAGTTTGATGTCATATGCTGAGGATGTTGTCATGTAGTTTAAAATCACGTGAATAGGACTTTTTCATGTAGTATAACATCATATGAATAAGATATAGATACTATTTTCTTTAAAGTATTTCATATTGGATGTTTATGGTGATTTCACTAGTGGATTACCATTTCTTTTCAGGGATAGAGGATAGGAGTATACAACCCTTGTCATCATTAAATGGAAAAGAGTGTGGTTTCCCATAATTATATGAACACTTGGACTACACATGGGGATCTAGATGTTAGGTTTCATATGATTAGGATAAATAAGTGACATTTTTTTCGAGCTCATAATTTGAGTAAAGGGTCTACATATAGGGGTGATGATATCAATCATGCAAGAGATTGAGGAATGAATAAACCTAAAATCAATAGGCATAAGACATATATGCATTCAAATTTCATTTAGGTGTATCTATTGAAGGGATAAATCATATAGGGTTTCTAGCGGTGATTTTCATGAAATATAAGGGGTTTTAGAATGTGGGTCTCATGAGGTCGATTCCCTCATGAATCATTGGTTCCCTACTATGGGGGGGTTCCCTAGTACACATAGGGGTGGTTTTAGGAATGATTGAGGTATCACAAAACTCCATTAGGCATGAAGTATTTTACACTATCATGATGAGAATTATACTTCAGGAAGTTCATCTCCACCATGGTATTAAGAGATAATGTATTCATATGATTTTGTTTTCAAAATATCGATACCCGTAAGAATAAGTTTCTTAATTGGATTATGAATGATAATGATTCAAGAATTTAGAGTTTCTTTTGGAATTCCAAAGGTCACGAGGCCCTTAAACTAAGGATGAATAGGGTATTTATAATCTCTTTATAGGTTGGGAAATATGTTCCTTGATGAATTAAGATGATCATTCACTATTTTCCGAAAACTTTTTTGAACCCTTCAACATTCATGAAGAACTAACCCTCTATGAATCCAACACCTTAGATGAATTTTAGGAATGTCTCATTATCAATTCACCTAAAACCATCTTTACTGTCCCCAAAATTCTACCATAACATGTGTTTTTTTGACATTGATAGACTCCATTAGTGTTGGCTATATGAGTTGCGCTCATACCCTATTCGAGCATTGTGGGTACCCCCAGAATACATTATGGTTCTTGGGGGTAGATAAGGGAAATGGACTTATAATTAGTGCTTGATCTATGTAACTATGTAAAATTGGGACAATGGACTAGTCTAGGGCTCATAACCTATTTTATGGTTATATATAGTTTTCTATCCTTTGTATTTGTTTTTGGATATTTTATATATGACCTGCACGCAACAGGGGAGCTGAACGGTTCCTTATTATATATGTATGTCTCACAAGGCATGAATAGTGATTCATATTGTTATATCGAGATCTATAATGTTTAAGTTTTGTGAAATATATATATCATGTAATTTTTTAATACTAATTGTCTTATAATGTCCACTGTTATTATTTCCACAACTAATACTTTATGGTTATCTGTATCTATGGGGATATTATTGAAATACTCACTTATAAATTCGCACCACTAGTCAATGGTCGCTAGCATATGCGGAGGCATGCCTGGGTTATAAGAAGACCCGACATGTTGATGGAAGAGGTGAACTAGCCCAAGGATATTACAAAGTGGCTCTAAAACCGTATTCCTTTTCTTTTTTCTAACTATTTTGGTATAGTGTGAATGATATAGGATATGTTAGATCTTGTTATAGACCTTGTTCCTAGGAGTAACTAACATACATATCTGGGTACTCCATGTAACCTGGGACAAAATATTGTTCTTGGTTTTAGAGATATGTGACTCTAACAAAATATTTTTTTTATTTATATTATATGTGAATTTACACTTGTCTTTGGGGTGAATGATGCACGTGTTCATGCATCATATCAGTCATGTAGGATCTACATGACAATTTTATGAATTATAGTGATTGATAACAATGATTATGACATAAGTTTTAGTTATATAAATTGTCTTCGACAACATATATGTTTCTTTCCCATATAAGATGATGGTGTCACTTTATCTAACTAATTAATTATATTGTTTTGGTTAATATGAAATATTCAATGGTTATATGGATCTACATATATTTTTAACCTTGAGTGTTGGTAAAGAGGGCTTGACAGAGTTACTAGATCATGCGATGTTTGGTTATGAGGGATGTGTATAGATTAGTGTGATTCAATGCCTATTACAACTTACCCAAAATTGTGATATTGAGATCTATGATATACTATGACAATATGTGACCCTTGTTAGTTTCCACCTAAGAAAATAGTGGGTATGTTAGTCTATAATCAAGACTATATGTGATAACCTTATGTTATAGGGAATGTGTGGATTAGAGAGGCATGTTGTATATAATTTCTTTTGGTCGGTTATATTGGAAGATGAGTTGATGATAACCCTAGAGCATGCGACTAACTTTGGAATGTGGAGACCAAATTTGCATGGGAACCCTAGGATGAGTGTGTTCATCTTTGAGTTGACTTACAATATTCCAGGAAATACCATTGATGGTGATTTTTGAGCTATGAACATTAGAGGTAGGGTTTTTTGGACTAGTTTAGAGAGCCTATGGGATGTTGAGATTTGACTTAGTGTATAGGTGATTCGAGTGTGTTGGGGGAATAATGAGGTGATTTATTTAAATTTATATATATAGCTTACATTTTACGAGGGTAACCAAAGAGGGAGGGGTTCACTAAATAATAGGTATTCCTTCAATGGAAGGATGTATGGGTATATAATTTTTGTTATGTGATCAATAAATCAATTGGTCGTTGCATAATGAATGCATATAACATGGAAAATGGTTAGAGTCAGCTATTTAGTTGGGTGTGTGATCCTAGGATGGGTGTTATATGAACCATGTCAGTATTATATGAGTGCTGTGACAGGTAAACACTTGTGGTATTTTTGGTTGGACATAATGTTTCTGATGATAGTGGTAGTTATGTGCTATTATAAGTGGTTTGTTAGATACTCTATGACATTGTGAATGAGTGAGTGAGAATTCACCCAACATATATGGTATGTGGGATGATATATCTTATTTTTTCCTTGAATGGTGAGATTAATGATTTTGTTAGGTATAATCATCCAATTATGACATGGGTGACACATTAGTGGGATGATTTTTTAAAATCTCAATGAAATGAAGGTTGAGTTAGGGTGTACATGTGACTCTTAGGGGATATGGTAATTGGAAATTGATGATTCGTGGTGATTATTGGTGAAACTTTACATGTAGTTGGGTTAAGATGATTTCGGATGTCTATTTAGTCCCATGAGACCATATGGGAGTGAGACCATAAAGGATTCCCATAGGTCATGATGTTGTCTAGGAGTCTTTATTCCATTACAACCACTTAGAGTTTATTCAATGGATGTCAACGACTTTTTAGAAGATCACACATGAGAGGTGATCAGGTATGAGGTAATTTTTTTAAATGTGTAAACCACCTTTATATGTAAATTGACTAAATGGGAATGTTAGCCAATCTAGAACATTATTGAGTGTATGTGGGAGAAATCAATGCTTTGGAACTAATAAAGTGTGGATTAACTAGTGATGATTAGGGGGTAATGGTGCGTGTGGTTAATTAGGATGGATAGATCATATCCATCCAACGGCCTAAAGGCCTTCAATTGTTTTTATTATGATAAAAATTCCCTTTTAAGGGAAGAATGTGGAATCTCACATAGGCATAGTGGATATAAGACAAATCAAACCCAACTGACAAGAAACTAACACCAGACTAAAGAAATGGAGCTGCCCCGCCCCACCATTTAATCATGATGAAGCTTTCTACCATTGCAAGGAAAATCGGTGAGAAAGTGTCCTGTGTCAAAGCACTGGACAATGATGAGGGACTCTTTGTTCCCTGTTAGAATATGATGCGTTTCTTAATCATGGGTGGTGAGACATAAATTTAATATTGAAACTTCTAATTTGGAGATAGAGTCCCATAGTGAGTGGGTATGTGGGGGTCATGTGATGGAATGTTTGATCGCTGATGTTTGGATACACCTACCAAGGTCAGGTGTGCGGTGAAAGATTATTGGTGACTTTGGATGGTGACCATAAGGGGAACTATAATGTATTATACCCTACAACAATGTTCATGAGATGCATTTTTCAAGGTCTGCTGAGTGGGGACCATGAGTATCAACATTAAATTAATAGAGGATTACAAGATAGATAGTTTTTATTGAGAAGGTTTGCGGGATGTTTTATGGTAGGGAGACCACCATCAATGGTCAGATTGTGGCACACTCATCATGAGAGAATATTGGTAATCATTGAAGGTGATTTGTTTATTGGACCAACTCAAGGGTGGTTATAGTTATGAGTTGATTATTGGATTAAATATATCAACTTGAGTTTGGTAAATGGACCTATATATGGTTATTGATCTATGATGGCCAATTAAATTTTGTGTGTACATTAACTAACAAGATTACTTTACGGGTTAAAATCTATTGAGGATAATGAGTATGATTTTTTGAGGAATTAGTTGGATGGGTGACCATATTTATATTTTATTAGTACTCATGGAGGAGAATGATAATTTTCATTTAAGTGTATGGATTCATGTTATTATTATGGTCTTGAGGATGGGACTACACGTTTGGATGAGAATTTATAAGAGATGCTTCGGTGTCAGACCAAGATAGTGATTATCTAATGTAGATCAATGAAATTAATTGATGGTGTTTGGATTTCATAAATTTATAAATTCATGAGTGAAATATAAATCTGGGAATTTTCATGGATTTGATGGTCAGGGTCCACACCATAGTTTTTTGGAAGTCAAATATCTAAGTTAATTAGTGTAGTGGGATACTGAATTATATGATTATTTTTTCATCAAGTTATATGGATCTAAAATATACAAATACATGTCAACGATTGGATGATTTGGCGGGGAATTGTGATGGGGTTGTTGAGGAATCCTCATGGTAATGAAAATCTCTAAGTTGTTATGGACCATTTGACCCAGGTTTCTCATTTCCTACTAATTCAAAATTGATATTAAATCAATGATTTGAAAATGATATGTTTTTTTGATATGGTAAATATAAAAGGGTTGATGGGGATAATCATGTAAGGCCAAAATTTTCATTCTATATAGAACTCTTATAGAGTTTTATTGAACGAACTTGACACACTTGTTATCTTGATAACTTCTTACAATCCTTATATAGACAAATAGTCTGTGTACACTATCCGAATTATAGAGGACATTTGGCATGCATGTGTCCATGATTTCAAGGGTTCATGGGGATGTTACCTTGTTCATTATGATTTTTATACAAAAAATATTTATCAGTATTCTATTTTGATGGAGCATTTATATAATATGTCATGTTGATCGCCCATATGTTGGTAAAAGATAGGGAAATTAACAATTATTATAAGTGGTATTGTACATGACTTGTTAGAAGATATATAGATAATTGGGAAGTGTTTTTCTAATGTTCAAAGTATGAAAGGACCTTATCACGACTGCTGAATTAATTCTCTTTATTTTGATGTGGGGGAACGAGTATTTTTATTAGTGTAGAATGGATTGAGACACCAGAAGATTTGAAGGTAGGGAGAAATATCAGACATGTTTATGGGGATATTTTAGATTTTGGAGAAGATCTGTATAATTGAATACTTCTATGTTCCGAATAGCATTTCATGCGGATGGATGGAATATTTTATTTATTTTTTCTTTGGTAGTATCATCATGATCCACCTCATGTGATTGATATCAAGGATATTGACCTGGATCTAGACATGCCATTTGAGCATCAATGTGTTCATATAGTTAATTGGAGTGATTATAATCTTTATCAAAAGATAGTTCCTCTTGTACATGTGTGGAGGTATCTCAGTCATATTTTCTATGATACATGGGGTCATTGGTCTAATATGTGTACTAAGTGGATAGAGTAGTTTTTTGATTAGGTAAGGGAATAGAGTGATATACCTTAGGGAAGATAATCCTTTTAGTGGGTAGGTTTTTATACACCACATTGATATAAGTTATGAATGTATTTAATTTTTTGATCAAACATCATGTTTTTTTAATTTTATTGAGCTATTATAGGAAATTTTGTAGGATCATTGGTTCAGTTTTTAGAGTTAAATGGGGTCTTGGTATGAAATTATACCTCAGCCTAAGGGTCTTACTACAACACTAGGTTGTTGTTCCCTGAATAGGTCAAAATTATTATTTATTTTATTCATAATTATAGAGACAAATTCCTCAAGGAAGGTATTGTTGAGTTGAGAAGGCTGTGTAAGAATACATTGATGTGTAATGTGGGATGTCTTATATTAACACTTTTATGTTAGTGTCTTGTCTCAGCACCACACTTATGGGTTAAAATATGAATTTAAAACTGATAAAGCAGTTAATAACATGAAGGGGGTGATGTGAAATTAGGACATTTTTCAAAAGTTTGAAGGTTTCTATATAGATGGGGGAATTTTTCCATGGCCATAAAAAAAATATACATAGGTAGTCATTGTGGTGTGACCATATTGATTATTACAAAATTTACCTTTCCCAAGGTCACATTAAAGTGGGATCTGAGGGTCACAACACATTTATTAATTCTATGACTGAACTTACTATCATTATAATCATGTCCTAATGGTAGAACACACTTATTCATTGCGCAAACCACTCTATAGGCTGAGAATTAATGGTGAAATCCATAAGCATTATGACATAACCATCCACCATCAAAAAAGGATGTATCCAATATAACACTTATTGTACCATGATTTATTCTTTTTCATCTCTCACCACACCACAATACCTTAAAATGAAGAAAAGTATCTCATAGACTCCATAAAAATAATCCTATGTAGGGCCTCATCATGGAACAACCACCAACTTTTATAGCACTACCCATAACCTGTAGTTGAATTTCTTCCCGAGCAGATGGGAAACTCTTAGAACTGACCCCCAAGACCCATTCCAACATGTCAAATAGAAAAATAAAAAATAAAAAATATGAATAATGGAATAGAATTAAATGAATTACAACTTCTTGTATATGATGAGTGTCATATTGGAGCTATGAATTGATTTAATGAAATAAATAATTTTTAATATAACATTGATTTTAATTGAAAATTTGGATTACTCTCAAAAATATCATTATAACCTTGGGTTTGGTTTTTAGATAACTGTCACATTAAAGGTATGCTATGAATTGTTCATTATTTCAATTACTACATGGTTTGTAGATGTTTTCTATGTATTTATTGAACATTTGATCATATATGATTAAGAGGATTTTTAGACATAAATTTAATTAAATGAAATTAATAAATCATATGAAGGAAATTCCCGTTCAATAGAGGTTATGAAGATAAATATTTTTCTTTTCTTAAAAATGTTTTGATAATACAATGTAAAATTATTATTTTAGTGGCCATTTTAATTTTATGAATATTAACCCCATGACTTGGTTATTAGTGAAATTTCCATAATAGAATACATTATCATGTGTTTCTCTAGTGGTTGTTTATGTGGAGGACCAAAATAGAGCTTTTTGATATCATGATCATCCATGAAAATTCCCATAGTGAGTGGGTGTGATTGAAGATTTCAAACATAATGACTCGAGAGGGGATCTAAATTTCACCATTAAGAGCATTATAAAAACATGCATGGTAGTTTCCATTTTAGAAGAAATAAATACTTATATGAAATATATTAGAGGAAAAAGAGAATATTTTTTATCCATATAATGTTTTGTGATAAGACGACCATACCGAATAACCCAATTTTATGTTTCATAGTAGACATAGGAGTTACTGATATGGACCTCAAGGAGCAAAATGGGAATTATTATGGGAAATTTGAGTTGAAATTATATAAAAAATCATATGTAAAAAATAAGATAAAAGGATATATAAATGAGGATTGGGATCTAACTAATATTGTCTCAAATATTGGTATTTTATAGGTCTACACAAGGCATTGATTCCATATAAATAAATAAGTAATAAATATTTTCGTTCAATGTGAAGAGATTCAATAAATCTCTATACTGTTTTAATTCCCATTACAAGCATTAATCCAAGAGGGTTTCACTCTAAATTGAGGATAAGAATGGCAGTTAAAATTTTATCCAAATCCTAAGGAACTTGATGTATCATACTTACCAAAATCACTAGCTTGAGAATAGATGAAGTGAAACTAACCATAGGGGACAACCCCAGAACACCAAAGGGTGTAAATAAATTCCTATTTTTTTTTGGAAAATCATGGCAGATGATTTTCTATTTTGAGAATAAAACCCAAAAAATATAATACATAAGCATCCAATCATTCTATATGATTCAGGATTATACGAAATACAATAAAAATATAAAACCAATATATATACAATATCACAGTTAAAATGGAACAATAAAAATAAAGTGCTAAACTATGTGACCAAATTAATCAATGAAAACAAGTGACATGATACCAAACACCATGTGAACGAGATCCAAGACCTAAAACCACTCTCCATGGAAAAATTTTAAAAAAATATCATTATATAAATAATATATGTTCACATTCATTATGTCTTAGTATATGATGTCAAAAAATTCACCAAAGTTAAATAGAAGGGGGTGAGTATAAAATCAGTAGGAAATCCCTAGAGACTTAGCAACAAACACCACTAGGACAAGAACATGTTTTCCAATTTTATATAAAATAGATAAAAAATAGTAAAATAATTTAGATTAACCCATAAGTGAAATACATGTGAGAAAATAGAAAATAATATTATCACTGTTGGTTCTTACTTTTCACAACCATTCCCACATTAACTCCCTCCCCCCACACACAAATCCATACCCATAGTTTTGGTTTTTCCATTTATGTAAATAATTCATGACCATAATTCATCCAAACTTTATGGGGGCACTTCTAACTACACTTAATCCACATAAAAACACACACCAACCAAATTATGAAACATTCCAAGCCAAATCAATTTCAATAAAGAAAATATTCTTTTGAAAAGAATTTATTAAACAAATTTCTTGAATTAAAACCATTCCATAATTTTAAATAATCATTTTAAAATAATAATAATAAGTTTTTTATAAAAACCAAACAATTTTCCATAAATTAAATATGTAAAAAAATCTTTCCTTCAATAAATAAAACAATGATACCAAATAAAAACCATGATTTGTTTAATAAAAAAATCCTTCAAGTTCTAGAACTAGTGGTGATGAAAGAGAATGAACATACATGTAAATAGATGGAAGAAATAAATAAGGGTGTAATAAAATATTGATCTATCTCAAAAAACCATCTTTTTAATAGATCCAGTAATATCCCACAATGATTCAAATTATAGCACATTGATCTATCTTTAAAAAACTGGATCTGTAGATTCAAAATATAGGATAATAGAAGATCTATGAAGAACAAAAAATAACAAGGGGGTTATAAAGATTTTTTATCTCCAACACATTTTGATACGTCCAAAAGTAACATTTAAATCAAGTAGAATTGTCTTTAGATATTATGGGTTGAAAGGACTTCATGAACTTAGAATAATTGGTGAATAATGAGGGTCTTGATGATTTAAATTTAATTAAATAAAATTTTTCATAACATTAACACACATAGTATTTTTATTTCACATTGTTTGTAAAACTATATTTCTAATCATTCATGTGCTTCTGGACAATATCTAGAGAGAAACACGATCAATGTCATATGGTTTGGAAATCTGTGCACTAACCATGCAATGCAACCATCCTAAGGCCACACCATTTCATGGTTTGATTACATGGTTTGATAAATTATCTATATACCATGCTTCTCCCACTATATATATCAACACACTTTCCTATGGTATGTGATTGGGTTGGACAAACCATGATCTTACCATGCACCAACCCTGTGACCCCCAACACCACCTTGCAGGGATTTGGGAAGATAGTTCACAATTTATTTTAAAAATTCTAAAACATTTCACATCCATAAACACTTATCCAAAAATATAACACTTTCTATAATGTATTGAAACATAACCAAATACTTATATAACTTAAAAATATTCAAACCAAGGGGAATGTACTTTAAAACTATGCTTTTAAATTCTACCCACTATTGGTATTTTCATCTTAGGAATGTGTAAGACCTACATTACATTGTGAGAGCTCTATCCCCTTCCCCAATTTTTTCTTTCCAGTCTCACACATCTCTTCTTGAATTTTACCATTATACCATAAACCCCATACCAAAATAATTTTGTTCCCACACACGATCTTCTATTTCCTATACAAAATCTATCTTGGCACTTGAATCAATGTAATATATGGTTAGAGATCAACATTTTCCAATCAAATCACATGTTCAAGATCATAATGGTATTTTAATTAATCACGATACATGGAACAAATTGTGTACCAAAATTATCTGTGGTGGTAAATCCAATAGATATAGCAAATCAATCACTCATTCAAGTATCTAAAAAGATATAATGTATGTTGGAGGGAACATTCATTATTTACCAAAATAGTGGATCCCTTGACTTGGAGAGATTCACAATAAAATAGTATCAACCACTTAAGAAGATAACATTTGTTGACGATGATCTGTATATAATTTCAAATGGATCTGAGCAATCACTATTCTCTTTCTAATCATCTAAATATTATCTATTTTAAATTTTACAATTTTAGTTATGATATGTGTTGTTTCAACTATTTTCAACAATAAAAATCATAAAATAAAAGGATGACCATAAAATGCTTCAAAAGGATCCATATATATATATCGAGGCCAAATAAATATTACTCTATGTGAACTCCAATAGAATAATTTACCCCCCCCATGAGCCTCCAAAATCCATCAAACATGCTTTAATCTTGTATTCTACTATTTGGATCATCCATTCTAATTTTCCTTCAATTTGAGGATAACAAGATTTGCACATGGTTAACTGGGTTCTGAGGGTTTTCAATAAGGAATTCCAAAATAGAGATGTCAACCTTGGGTCTAGGTCAGAAACTAATGAAATTGATATACCATGTTTCTTTAAAACTTCTTTAATTTATAGTTTTTATAGGTATTCCACCGTATTGAATTCATTAATAGGGATAAAGTGATCAAAATTCACGAGCCAAACCACAATCACCCATATGGAATCATCTTTACTTACCATTCGTGGAACATATTGTAGAAAATACATAGTTATATTCTCTAAATTCTATATGGGATTTAATAAATAATGTAGCATAATAGCTATACATTGGTGCTATTCCATGACCTAGTAATATGTGAGGCATCTCAAGAAAAAACTATTAATATATCCCTAGATACTTCCAAATACATTCTATGGGAAAAGAACCATTTTTTATAAAAAAATAGCTGAAAATACTTAAATACTTTATATAATTCTATAAGTGAAATACATGTGAGAAAATCATAATTAAAATTTTCATCATGTTTTCATACTTGGAATAATTATTCTCATATTCTCCTCCCCCCCACGGACAAATCAATACACTAAATATTAGTTTCACCACTAACAGTCGTACTCTATGACAATAGTTTATCGTACCTTGATGGTGTCACTTCCGAACACACTCTATCTTCTATAAAACACACACCAATCCAATTATTCCAAATTTCATGTCCGGTTAATTTTCACAAAAAAAATATTCTATTGAGAATATTTCATCAAGCACATTACTTGCATCAAAACTATTCTATAATTTTAAATCATTGTTTTAAAAATAGATGTAATGAGTGATTCTTAAAATCCATCCAAATTTAGAGGAATTAAAAAACATAAACCAAAACATTTTTCTTTAATAAATAAAATACTTATACCATAGGAAAATAAAGGAAAAACTATAAATAAAACTGATCCTTCATGTTATAGAAAATGTTGAGATGATAGAGATGTTACATAGCTCTAAATAGATGTAAAAAATGAAGAACAACCCTAAGACCTTATTGATCTATCTCACAACACCATACCTTCAATAGATCCAACAAGATCCCATCATAATTAACATCATACCACACCAATATACCCATTTACGTCTACGTCTATTGATTGTAGATATAAAAGAAGAGTGTATTTAATAATAACATCGATGAAAAAGGACTTATCTAGAATTTGTAATCACTAAAACATATCGATTCTTTGAAAAGTAGATTCTGGATCAATGGGAATTGTATTGGGACTCTAGGGGAGGAGATGGGTTCAATAATATGAAATAATAATAGAATAATGAGAGTCCCATGGCCTTAATTAGAAATAAAAAATATTTTTTTTAGCATTAACTTCACATTTCATGGTTAGGTTGCATGGTTTTTCCAACCATGTTCTAACTATGCATGTGCTACTTGAAAAATTCTAGAGGGCCACAAGGTATGCGTCGTATGGTTTGGCTACCCTCTACCAACCATGTGGGGATACAATCCCAATTCCACACCCTTACATTATTGTATCACACTGTTTGATAAACTTTGTGCTAACTGCACTTATCTCACTATCTCCATCGACATTCTTTCTTCTAGTATTCACATTATTTGGATAAATCGTGCTCCAGCCGTGAACCAACCTTGTGACTCCCATCATCACTTTTCATAGTTTATAGGAGATAGTACATGGTTTTTACTAACTATACTCAAATCATGAACCACCATAAAAACTTCCAAAAAACTCAAAATATTTCTATAATTTCACAAAACATAACCCAAAGAATATATAATCAAAAAATATACAATAAAGTCCTTGAAACTGGGGGTGTTTCACTTGATTTTGGGGGAATTAAAGATCAATTGACTTGTTTGTGCTATTAATTCCTTCTCATATATGGGAGTTTAGGGATCCATCCCCACTCCTTTATTTATTCATAATTATCATAAAATTAGAAAATGTATAATAGGATTGAAATAATTTCTCATCAGGGATTATCCACTAGATAAAAATAAAATTTCACTAACTGGGTATTGGAATAACATATAATGATATTTCCAATTATTGATAACCAATGATTCAACCCCATTTTCAATAGAGTAATTCTATCTCATGGGACGATTTAATGGAATCTAATTGTTCTTAAATTAGTTGAAAGTATATTTTATGAAGGATATATTTTTTTCAATGTCTTACATATTCGATCAGTATGATCTTTATAGTCTTTGAATACCATCAATAACAATAGAGTCCTCACATTTTGTGGTGATAGATTTAATTTATGGAATGAGATAATGGTTTTGTATCAGGTATCTTTTAACCTAGATATTATTAACATCATTGAGAATGATATACATCTTCCTTTAGTTGTAAGAAACAATACATTAGTTGATAAGAATAATATTAAAGAAAATGGTTGAGCATATAATTTATTATTTTAATTGCTCTTTGATAAGGTTATGACACGAGTCATGTGAATAAAATACTGTGTGGAATATAAAATAATTTTTAGGAATTTAATAAGGGGAAAATAAAGAGAATGAGTCTTCATTATAAAAATGTTAAGATCAATTTGAGTAAATACGAATAGGTGAAGATGGAACACTAGATGATTTATCCATTTAAGTAAACAATATTATGATCTTGATTCAAATTGATGGAGAAATAAGGTAATATTTCGGTATAGTGAAAAAATATAATGTGAATCCTACTAGACATGTTTAATATGATTATTTAATCCCTTTATTATATAAAAATAAATGAGTGGGACATATATGAAAATAATAATGTTTTTATTTCTTATGATATAAATAGAGGACCTTCTTTAGAAAGAAAAGTTAAAATTGATAAGGATAAGACTTTCAATGTTTCCAAAGGTTTAAAACAAGTTGAACCAAATATATCTCTTGAGAAGGAAACTAGTGTCAAAGATGATTGCACGGGTTTTGATGAGTTGTTAACATTATTTTAAATAGACATGCAGTAAAGAAAAGGTAAATATAAGTGGAATGATTGTACACTATTCAGCTAATTCCATTGAGAATGAACGTTATAATGTGGTGGATGAACAATATAGAATTTCATTAAGGAGGAACAATATTTCACATGGTTTTAATGGTGGAATGACATTCAATGGAAAGGTAAAATATGAAATAATAAATAAATAAAACCTTCTCCAAAAAATAGTGCCACATATTATGATAAAGAAAGTGAAAGAGTGTAAGAGGGATCGAAGGATGGAGGGAAAATAACATTCATGGAAAATTCAAATCATTGTAAATATTATAGAGTAAAAAAAGAATAATTATTAGTGAATAAGAATAAAGTTAAGATGAGGAAACAATATAGGAGTTCTAATTAAGAATGATTATTTTTTGTGTGATTAAAAGAATATGAGAATATTAAGTGATAATTTCAATATTTGAAATATATGAATCTTTCATTGAGAAAATATCATAAAGAATAAAAATAGAAATAAAATTTTGATATTCATAAGGTGTTCACTTAAAGAATGTGATATCTTAATTAAATCATTAAAGATAGGGATACATTACATTATATTACCAAAATTATTCTCAATGCTAAGAATGATGAATTAAAACTGCATGAGTAAAAACTACAAGATGCTAAAAATTCCCTTAGTTACACTTATCTAATATTCACAATTTTTTTAATAAAGTTAGTGACTTCACTATCGATGTCGAAGAAGTTTCTAATTCAACGAAGAGACATAGAGATTGTCCCATTGTAACATTCATGATCATAATTTCTAACCTTTATATATGTCTGATCTCCACAAAACCTTAGGCACACATCCCAATTTCCAGATGTTAGCATAAATACCAAGATTTGGATAATAAATAATTGGGTCATAGTTCCCCCTTTATATGAAGTATTAATGTAGTCACGGTTCTTGCCTATGTGTGGATCAATAAATCCATGCTTTAATTAGATAAAGAAAGTATCCCTTCATCAATAGAAGTAGGTGAAACATATGTTGATTCGGAATGTGTAACATGGAATATAAATTTATATCTAAAGATAACATTTAAAAAATAATCAAAAATATTTAATAATTGAGTGAATAAATACAATGTATATATTATTGATTTAGGGAAACATGATATAAGGATACAAAAAATTACCTCTATGGGTAAAACCTCTATAGAAAAGTACTTGGGACAACCCACATATCATCCACAATTATTGCCATAAAAAACCCAAAAGATCCTAACTATGTTCCATGTTCCATGAGTCCTATATCCTACTCATAAGGGAATTTCCTTTACTTGGGTTATATATAAAATGGCCTATACCCATCCCATTTGAGCCCATGAAGGGCGTGAGTATAACATAACTAATAGGCGGTCACCACTTACCCCTAACCACCTACCATAAGCTAATGTGAATGATAAAAACATTATAAAACTAGAGGCATGAGTAATATATCAATGAATAATAAACTAGAGAATTGTAAATAAAATTATTAATAATAAATTAATCCCCACTTGGGGTGGGTCTTTACTTATTTTCCAATATCAATCATTGACTTGAGATCTAAGATGGTAATCCAATTCCAACCCCTATGAGTGGTAGTTCTAGTATCTATAAATATTATACACATTTAAATATCTTCACAAACACATAAATCTATATATGTTCAATATAATTCTAGTTTCTAGAGATCCACCTTGGGGAAAGGGAATTACGTATAATGAGTCAATGAAATTTTGTAGTCCATTGTAGGGAATAAGGGAATCCGTATAAAGAGTCAGAGCACAATGAGACCATTTGAAACTACCCATATGTTCATTATCATATGGGAACCTTCACAATATCACATGAAAATATACATTTAATATATTTTCCCCGTATAGAAAATATATCAATCAATAGATTAAAAATAATTTTTAACAAATATGGAATGATATAAAACTACAACATAAATTCAATAAAAAACAAATAGAAAAAAATAAAATTGTTTCATGCCTTTCATATTTCATTGACTATAAATATAAAAATAATATTGCTAAGATAATGAATATATGTGATACACATCTTGTGAGTAATGATCCAATCAAACCAGTGTAGAAAAAAACTATATTTGTTTAAGAATAAGATTCCAAAATTTTATTGAATAGTTTTTGAAACTTTTATATACTATAAACTATTTCTCATTTTAGTCCTCACTCTTCTCCTAAAAAATTCTATGATCACTCTATACAGGCATGAGAGATAGAAGTAGTACACAAACTAATTTATTTATATTAAATCATTAAATAATAAACAAAAAGGAAAAATCCACCAAAAAAACATAGCAAGAGAACCTATCATAAAAACTTTTTGGGGTTTTATTCACTTCTATACCAGTATGGTCAATTTGGAAATCAGGTTAAAATAGATACTGATATGAAATACCAAGAGATTAAATATTAGAGTATCCATTGTATCATGTTGATATTTTAAAAGCACACTATATTATAAAACATGTACAACATGCAACATCGAGCTTAAGTGATCCACGAAATAATATTATCTAAATATGACAGTTATAAAATAGGTATTGAATTATTGAGAATGAATAAGATTAACCAAATAATTAAAATAAGTATAAGGTTTTTATATAATTTATTTATTAGTAAAAAAAATTACATAATTTTTTGTAAAATTATTTTATACTTGAAAAATAATTACTTAAAAAATGGGTTTTTCATTTTGTGTATGAGAATTATAATTAATTTATTCCAATTTTAGAAATTATATTTTATAAAAATAATATTTTTTTAAATAACCATATCAACTTTATTTTAGGGTGGTTTTTTTGGATTTTCATGAAAAAAATAAATGTTCAGTGAATAATCAAAAAAATACTTATTTTCAAACACTGTTATTTACATTCGTTGAAAAGGCCAAATAATATTTTCAATTTGTGCCTAAATTAATATATGTATAATTTTGATATAAATTATATAATTAATTACAAATTAATCGACATTATACACGATCTTCTGATAAAAATACTTCTAGAAAATAAAGCAATTTTTTCTCTAGAAAACCATTTTTATCAGGATTTGTGGGACAATATAAAATGAAAATTTGAAATTTAAAGAGATTTAATTTGGGAAAATTGGTTCCATATTTAAAATTAACATATATAATAATTTCTAATAAGTTTAACATTTTTTTCATAATTAGTATAAAAAATAATAAAAAATTATCACCACAATAAAATGGTAAATTAAGTAATTAAGGTAAAAAATAATATGATAAGGACAAAAAACTTACCAGAAAACTGGCCTTTATATTATATAATGAGTGAATTTTTCCATTTACATCCTTGTATAGAATATATTTCCACTTGGTGCCATATGTAGTTGATATTGGCCTTTTTAATATTTATGCAATAGATATGATTTTTTACTATTATGCTTTTAATAACTATAAGGTTTTGTGATAGGGATAAAAATAACTTATATTTAGTTATAAATTGTAATTGTAATGATAAATTATTTTTTATCAAGTTAATTTGTTTTTAATTTTTATTATTGAAATAATTACTCTTTATACTTTTGCAACACTGAAACAATATTTATTCAGTCAATTGAAAAAAATAAAATAAATGATTTTAAAAATATTAAAGGCAATAAAAAGTGATTTAATTATTTCGTTCCATGAATTTTATGATAAATATAATATTTTAGTGACCTTTTAAAGTATTATATTCTAATCCCATTACTTTAATTTATTTTTCAATTTCAAATTAAATAAATAGTCAAAAAAATTACTTTAATGATATTTTATAATTATTAATATTTTATTATATGATTTAAAGTTCCAAAAAAATTATATATGTCCAAATGATTGGTATATGGATCTAAATATAAAAAATGAACCATTTATTTCCAAAATTGCATTTTAAAATAACTATATTGACCCCAAAAGTGTGAAAATGTTGTTATCACTGTAACTGTCAAAAAGGGCTAACGTAGGTTAAAACAAAGAGATAAGGGTAAAAACATAATCTAAACATTGGTAATTTTTTTAATGATTCTATTTAAGTATATACACATCATATATTGAAGTTATATAATTTTTTATTTTTTTCAAAGAATAATAATTTATATTAATTAAATATTTTATGAAATTCCAAAAGTGACCCTCCCCTCACTTATTAAAGGGAACCTCATATCCTCTTTAATTAAAACTTAAAAAAAATTTATGATCACTAAATCCTAGAAAAAATAAATTATTTAATTTTGTTACCACATATTATAGCTCTTTGTTTTTAAGAAAAACATCCTAGGTAGGCTACTCTGTAAACCGAAATAGGTTTTTCGAAGAAGAGGTATCATTCTTAACCGATCATTTTTGTTTTATTTATTCATAAAACTATTTAGAATCATATTAAACCATGATGAAAAAATAATATGAACATATAAAATATAATGTTATGTATTTATGTTAATTTAATTCCAAATATCCATCTCCTCTTCCATAAAATGGTAAACCAAACCATCTTTCACGTGTACGATATACTACCACCTTGCAAACTGATGTCAATAATTTTCCATCACCACCACTCATGAATGGATTTAATGATGGATTTAATATATATATATATATATATATATATTATTGACTTATTTATCATTCTTTTAAGATAATATATCGTACAATTTATTAAGTTGGAATTCATTTAAAAATGATAATGTTGTTCATGCATATGACTGGATTATCACATCCACGAAGCGATGTGATTTGATTTTAATTAACACACCACATGAATCATAAATATATGTTTAAAATATTATATTTATTATATAATTATTATTATATAAAAATAAAATTATACTTTTCTTCATTCTATCATGATCATTGAAAAACGAAAATGTTATTCATGCATACATATGACATTCCATCTATATGATTATAACATAGTTAATTTTTCATAACCATATTTCATGGTTGGTTTAAAAATTATAATTTATGTATAAAAATTATAATTATTTCATGATTATTATTTTTTAGATGATGGAATGATGACCTATTTTACTATAGTAAAATTGTTGTAGTAATTTTGGACCTATGAACCGAATATCATAAAAATGTCCGACAAGAACTTAATTAATTAACTAATAAAATATAACATTGTATTAAATAAAATAAATGGTATAATAAAAATTAAATGTTTCTTAGCAATTTGAAAAATTAAAATATATTTATTATTCGGTAAGATAAAGAATGTATATAATGATTTGGACATAAGGAAATGGGTCTTATAACACAATTACATTTCATTAGGTTATATTAGTTTTTCATTGTATTTAATTTTATAACATTATATTTGTGGTAATTTTTGATTATTTTATATTGAATATAAATTTTTAGTGTGGATTTAAATTTTATACACATAATCAATTTTTTGATTAATTATCCCCAGAATCATAATATCTTTGTAAGAGATTTCATATCAATTTCCACTCTATTGAAATATATTTGATATTATGAGACTATTTATTTTTACAAGGAATATCTATTACCCATTTGATATTTTATAACTTTAATATATTTATATTTTTGGTATTTAATGTTCCATTTGAAGTTATTTCGTTCATGGGGGTTATGATTCAAATGGTAATAAAGTGGTAAAATTCTATTTCACAATATCATCACCAATTTATATTATTTTTGTTTATGTATATATCATGGGAATTATATGACATATTGATCATAAACACAATATAATTTCTTATAAAATTATTATTTTTTAAAATTATATATTTTCAGTTCATTTCCCTCTTTTATGAACTCAAGATATAAAAATATTTTTTTAATGAAAACGAACTTTATTTTCTTTAGTAGGGAATAATTTTCTTCAATGTCCATTTTTTCAATGAAATATTTTCACGAATCATTCTAATATTACATTATTATTTTTTATATTCTTTTTTAACCATGAATTATGATTCACAAAACATTTAATTTTAATCTTTTTTTTCATTTTACAAACAAGGTACTTATTTACATTTTTAATAAAAATGTTAAATAAATAATCATTTTAATATACTCTAAATTAATAAATTTTCCACAAATAATGACCACTTAATGATTTTATGATTATTTTAAAACATAACATGGTTATTTCCAAGGAACATTATCTTCATAATATTCTATAATTTTTAATTTTTAAACTATAATTCTAAAATAAAATGTGAATTTTCATCAATAATTATTTTATTATCATTTTACTGTTTTTATATTCATTAGGGACAATAAGACTTTCATTATTCATTGGGAACATATTAGAATAGTGTAATAAGTATAAATTATATAGATGGTTGATGATATTTTTTAATTAGTAAAGTATTGAAATTCTTTGTGATAGTTCTTTAAATACATATATTTTTTAATAAGGATTCTTGATTAGGTTTTATTTTTTATTCATATAATGAATGTATTAGAGACAGTAAGTGATATATTTTTCCTAGAATTAAATATTCACTCAATTAATTTAAAGGACTCTTGAGACAAACTAGTTGGGCAACCTCATTATGTAGGTTTTATGTGTAATCTTATCCATTGTTTAAATTATCCTAGAATAAGGCCTCAGTGGTATATTTTAGATGTTAGAAATTACGAATTACATCATTCTGAAATCAATTATTAATATCCATATTATTATTTTATTAGTTATAAAAACCAATGATTAGCTTTATGCTCATCTTATTATTTATATAGAATTATTTGATCATCTTTTATTCCTCTTGTATTATTCTTGGCTCTCAAGTTATTGATGAAATGAATTTTTTTTCCAGTTATTTACCTTTCCAAATTGATTATTCATTATTTATTCTATGATAATATCCACTATATATAACACATAATAATCATTTTAGACCCCTATTTTTGGTTTCCCTTCTCCTAGGATAATAAGACAGAATATTTAAATGTATTTATGGTTGACAAATATTTTTTCCCTGTGTTTTAATTTATGATTTCAAATGTAATGTATGACTCAATTATGTATCTATCATACTGGGACTACTAAAATATACCATCCTTTGTGATGATATTACTTTTACATTATCACAATGTAATATATAAACCACTAGAATAGGATACTAGGGTCAAGGACATTACATTTGGTATCAAACAATGTTTTCTACAAACATGGAGAACTAGATTTTGGAAAATAGTGATTTGGAAACATTACCCTATGACTGAATTTGAGGAAAAGTCTATCTATAGGATAACAACCAAAAATTTTGGTAAGGTATAAATTATTTGATTTTTTTAAGTACATAACTCTTTAGATACTATAAGTCGATGTAGTTATGGATCCTATTCTTCAAGGGGTAACAACCCTAATAAGAGTTTTCTTAGTATAAAGTGTAAATTATTACAGTGAATAGTAAGTGTGCCCTTACTGCACACCTAGTTTGACACTCTTGGGGGATATTCTTGGATTAATTCACATTTTTCTGATCTATTATAATGGATTTAAATAGATGATTACAATTAATGACTTAGTTTAAATCTATGGTGTCATAGATTAAAAATAATGTTTCATGATTTAGACATAATATAAATAATTATGTGCTTACCCACTATGATTATTGTTTCTCATACTATCATTTTAGGTTTTATAAAATTGTTGGAACTAGGATGACTCATTTTAACATAGACTATGATGGAAAATCTTGTGATTATGAGAAATCAAATTAGATGATAACCACAGATGAAGATATTGTTATTATGAAACATCATTTACAATGATATGTGATTAATAACATGCACCTAAAACAACTATTGAACTCTCCAAAGATGGGAAATAATGTGTTTACTAAGATATCAGATAGTAGATACCAGAAAAGAATGATGTGTCATTTTTTATCCTATTAGAAATATTGAAAGAGATAGCCCATGGAATGTCTTAATGGAAGGGGAATATGTTTTTTTGTTGAAATGAATTACATAGAGAAATGAATCACTGATGAGATAAATGTCTCATGTGTGGGTAATATGAGAATAATCGGAGTCAATTCCAAAATCAAATGGTTAAATCCTAGACCAAGGATGTATACGTGACAAGAAAATCAGTAAAGTGGAAGGATTGAAATGTTTTTATACTGATAATAGATAATTATGTTGTAGAAGTGTTAAATCAATTATTTCTTGGTTAGATGAATAATAAAATATCTAAGGATTGTTCAATTATATATTTCTTTAAGTATTTTAAGGAATACATTGAATGGTATTGATAACCTTTAAATGTGATTTAAAGTTAAGGTTATATTTTTTGGGAAACACATGACTGGGAGAAATATTACCCTTAATATGGGCCTGATGTTGAATTAATATTGTATTGTTCAGATAATGTGATGATTGACATTAATGAAGTAAATCAGATTGTACTGGTGTCCTTGAAAATAAATAGTGATTTGATGCCAAAGTAATTTTAGATTTATTTTAGTTTTTTTTCTCAGAAACATGAAATATATTTGAAGATATATTATTTTAATTAAAGAATAGGGATATAATTAATTTTGTAATTATATATCTTTTCACTGAAGTTTTATGGTGATCAAGGTATTCAAATATTTGGTATATGACATTAAGAGATAGTTAATATTATTAAAGGGAATAATGTTAAGTTTTTTCTTTGAAATATAGTGACATTATTATAAAAAATATTAATTTTTAATTTACTTATATGTATTTTGGATGTTTTTTAATGATAAATACATAATAAATGGATTAATTTTTAACTTTGGGTGTTAGTGTTGAGGTTTTTGAGATTAATTTATTATATTAGAAAACTTGTGCTAACCATTATTATTATTGTAAATATTTAGATATATATGGGATGATTTGTGTCCCCTTTATAGATCTCGTGACCCATTAAAATTTAATTTTGGTTCTTTAGGCATAAAAAAATTCATATTTGATATTAATTTCTTAGTGTATGTAATGAAGTAAAAATTGATCGAAGTACAACCAAATGATGTAATTGTACTTATGAAATAAAAAAATATCATGTATGTGTATTTTCAAGTGTTCTATTTCATGATAGTAAAATAATAACCAAAACATAGGAAAATGATCTTGAAATAAATATTTTATATATTTTCCTTCATTTTCAGTGAATCAATGGGTTTTCACCCATTTTACATTTAAGGATTTGTAGTCATTAAATATTTCTTGTCCATGTTCTCTATCACTTTCTATTAGTACATGGGGATTAATTTTCTTATTTAGGTCCATATTTTCACTTCTATTTAATGTTATATTATTTGGAAACATATCTCTATGTTATTGTAGGTAAACTTGGTATTCTCTTTCCCTATTATTTAGAGGAGGTTTTATAAACCCATTTACGGTTTGGGTTTTCCGTAAAGAAATTTTAAATTTTCAGACCCTTTATTTCCCTGAAAGATATAAAATTATAAGTTATAATGTTAATAAAGGTGGAGATATTTTAATACTCTAAGGTTTTATAAGAACACCAGGTTTGAAAAACTATACAACAAACAACACTGAGCATAAATAGACAAACAAATATTATAATTTAAATATAACTGTTATAACAAAGTCATTGAATTGGAGGGTATGAATATGATTAACCACATTATTAAAATATATAAAAAATATATATAATTTATTTGTTAATAATAAATAAGTAAATAATTTTCAATAATATCATTTAATACATGAAAATACATATTCTAAAAAATCGTTTTATTTTCCATTTTTATATAAGAATTATAATTAATTTATTAAACTTTTAAAAATTATATATTTTAATAATAATATCATTTTGAAAATAAATAATAAAAGGCTAAATTTGGGTGATATTTTGGGATTTTCTTAAAATATTGAATATTATATGAATAGTAAAAAATACTGGATTTTCAAATAATTTTACTTATTTTCATTGAAAAACCTCCATAATATTGTGAAATTGATAATAAATTAATATAAGCCTCATTTATTTATAAATAAAATAAATAATTACATATGAATCAAAATTTTTCTTCATCTGAGTATAAACATAGTTTTAGACATACAATGCATATTTTTTCACCATAAAACCATTTTTTCATCACACTTTGTGGAATAATAATAAATTGAATTTTTGCGAATTATAATGATTGAATTTTTTAAAATAGATTTAAAATTTTTTATTAGAATAATTAAAAAAATTTAATTAGATAAACTTATTTTTTCTTCATAATTAATATTACAAATAATAAGACTTTACAAATATGAAAACATAGTAAATTTGGTAATTATGTTTAAAAATAATAATAGTAGGACGAAAAATTGACTATAAAACATGTCTTAACCCAATTCTATGAGTTTAGTTTGGCCATTTCCATCCAAGTCTCAAATATATGGACACTTGGTACCATATTTCTTTGATTTTGAACATGGTAATATTTAAGTAAAATATAAATACAGAAATGTCACTTTGCTGCATTTTATAACAATTAAATTTTGTGATAGGGGTAAAAATGACTTATATTTGGTGATAAATATTCATTTTAAATATATATTATTATTTTTATTATTTAAATTTATTTCTCTATTTTTCTAATTAAATAATTACCTTAAATCCATATGCAACACTGAGACGATATTAATTCAATATAGCAAAAAATAAAATAAATTATTTTAAAAATATTAATCGAAATATTAATTAAATGAAATATTATGTTCCATGAATATTTAATATATTTTTATCATGTTAACTATTTTTGAAGTATAATATTATAATTCAATTGCTGTAATGTTTTTTTCAAATTCAAATTAAATGAATACTTCCGAAAATGTTATTAATGATATTTTAGGATAAATAATATTTTATTGAATATTTTAAAATTCATAAAAATAAAATCTATAAGGAAGTGATTGGGATTTTGTCTAAAATATCATCCAAGGTGAAATTATTTCCCAATTTTCCTTTTATAGTAACTTTCATAAACCCCAAAGAGTAAACACATTGTTATAACAATAATTTTCAAAAAGGGTTAATGTAGGTTAAAAAAAAGAGATAATGGTAATAACCTAATATAAAAATATAAAAATTTAATTGGATGATAGTATTTTGACCCAAAATCTTTCTATAATTGAATATTATTAGTTTGGGATATTTTTCAATGAAAATTAATTTATATTAATTTAATATTTAAGGAAATTTCAGAACTGCCCCTCCCCTCACATGTAAATGGGGACCTCCTCTTATCTATTTGGCACACATAAGAAGCCTTTTTTAGCCAATACCTTCCCATATACCCAAATAAATTACATTAAATAATCCTATATTTGTTTTATTTATTATAAAACTCTCACAGAGAATATTTTGATGTAAACCTAAAGAGGTTTCTGAAGTAGAGGTATTGTTCTTAACTGAGCATTTCTGTATAATTTAATTTTATAAATCCTTAAAATATTGTTAAAAAATTTTATATAATAAATTTATTATCTCACATAAACTAATATAATTTTATCTTAATGGCATACCTAGTATCAATATCCTCTATCACCAAATAGGAAATGAAAAAATCTTTCGTGTATGTGGCAGACTACCACCTCATGAATTGATGTAATAGATTTTCCATCACCACCACTCACAGATGGATTTAAAAGTGTTTTTAGCATATATATATGATATTAATTAAATAATTATCATTCAGGAAATAAAGCATATCATATATTTTCTTTACTTTCCATTTATTTAAAAATGATAATGTTGTGCAGGCATAGCTTTGGATTACCACCATTACCAAGTTATGTGATTAATTTTGCATATCCATAACACATAATTTCTATATATAGTTGTATAATATGATATATATATTATAATTATTATTATATAAGGATAAATATTACTTATGTTATTTCCTTCATGATCATTGAATCATTGAAGCAATTTTTGAGGTAATTGTTTTTGTTGACAAAGTGGACATCTATGGTGTGATTATTGACAAAGAAAACCATGACATACAAATTTGTTGACAAGGGGGATTTCATGGTGGAATTTCTATTTCAAGGGTTGTGGTTAATGATCTATGTTTTATTCGACAATGTCGACAAAGGAATGAACGATCTAGAAGTGGTACGAAAAGAACAGATACAAGGTGGCGCCGTTTTCTAGGGTTTGCCAAATTTTTGGGCGTGAAAATTGAAAAATGAAGAAAAGTGGTTTTTGGAAAAGATACTTGCGTGTCGTGTACTTGAAGTATTGGAAACTTGAACACCATATGTTTTTCATGATCATAATACCAAAATATGGCAAAGGGATATGGGTTGCGCATGTTTTGGGTTAGGTCGCGTAAGTGACTAGCGCGGTAGAGACAAGGGGCAGAGACCTACGCGCCGAGACTTGTGCGCCGAGGGGAGACTTGCGCGCCATCTCGCAGGTGGTCCAAATGTGTATAAATATAGGTTGACCCCTCCACATTCGGTAATGAGCTCAACAGTTGGAGAAAATCAAAGCTCCCGTCACATAGGTGTGGTGGTCGCGCAAGTGGTGTGTGTTCGCACAAGTGGAGGTTTCGCGCCAGTATGTAAGTTGCGCACCGGTTGTTAGTTGCATGCCAAAATAGTTTTGGGCATAAAAGGAATTGGGTCGCCCAATTTTGGAGTTGGGTAAGGAAGCGTCGCGCATGGGCTTTGGTGACACCTGCGTGCCAGTTTGGAATTGTGTGCCGAAGACTTGCTCGCCATATTGGGACTTGCGCGTCGGGCATGGAGAAAAGTGCCCAATGTTGTTGGAGCACGCCGGTCTTTTAGGGGCTGTGATAAAGATGTAAGATTCTCCGATACCTTCGGTGTAAAGATAAAATCATCTACGGGTGAATGTTGGACTTTAACAGAGCATCCACATACAACGGAGGATGTATTCATTAGAGATAATGAAGAGACCTACAAGTCTATAAACTGTGAGTGGATTCCTTCCAGAGTAGTGAGAAAAGGAAGATGAAGAAGGTGATCCTCTCCAATGGAAGTGAGCCAGAGAGAGAGAGAAACTGGGAGTGACCCTTGGGAAAGCAGTGAGTTGACCCTAAACTTTCTAAAGGCAGTGAGCCTAGAAATAGAAGTGATCTATCCCAAACATTGTAAATAGCAGTGCGCTTTTAGTGGATTTGGTACATCGACACATTACCAGTATATGCTCCTTGGACGTAGCCCAGTGAGGGTCAATCAAGTAAATATTGTTGTTTCATTTTTATGCTTTACTATCTATTTATATTGTGCAATGGGAAAGAGAGAGAATAATGTTTTCTTACCAGAGAAACAGTATCAGAACGATCTTTAATTTTAAATTAGTCATACCTGGATTCACCCCCCCCCCCCCCCACAGGGTATTCATCCTTATGGACCTAACAATTGTTATCAGAGTGAAAGGTGGATATTAGTTATTCTATCAATGGAGGTTACTAATCATAAATGGATTCCGATCTTCGACGGATGTAATTTTCAGATATGGAAGCCAAATTAGAAGCAAATCTCGAGGAGATAGACGTTTGGAGAGCCAAAACAAAGAAATCCAATAAAGTGGTTCATGATGCCAAACTCTATATGCAACTACAGGATAAAGAAAATTCTGAGCTATTAGATGAAATTGAAAGACTAAAATCCTCAACACCAGAGATATCAGAAATTATCATTGAGTATAATATGAAAATTGAGGGAAAAAAGAATTAAATCGATTGTTTGACTAAAACAGGAAAGGAGCAGGTCAAACATATTAAAGAGCTTGAAGAAGAAGTGGTCAGTATGCCATGAAAAGTGAAGGATCATGAAAACTACTGACCTACAATGTGATATCAGGAAAGCAGGTCATTCCAAAAACTGAAAATATGAAAGAGGAGCCTAGTAGTATAGTAGGAAAAAAGAAGCAATTGAGCTCAGACGTTAAGACTGATTTAGGGATTGATCAAAAGAAAAAATCTATTGTAATTGAAATCAGACCGCAAGCACCCATCCTGAGATTGAAGGTTGATTTGGGAACAAAGCAGAATCAGAATATTCAGAGATCCCAAGGGAAACTCGTAGTGCTGAAATAACACGAAGGAATTCACCTTATATTAGGTGTTATTGTTGTGGAAAGATGGGACATTCCCAATATGTGTGTTCCATAGACAAGAGATATCGAAGGGAAAAAGAAAAGTGGTGGAATCCAAACAGAGAATGATTTTACAGAAAATATTTCGAAGGACACTGTTTTTGGTGCGGAGGTTTTGGGAATATGGCTAGGTACTACACTTCGATCATACAGAGAAATGTGCCAAATAAAAATTAAAGCATTCGCAAGTAGTAGATCAATAAACCAACAGGTGATGTAAAAATGATGAACAGATTTGTGGCTTTACAAGATGAAGCTGGTCCATCATACTCTGAGAAAGAACAGAAGTCTCAATCCATGCTGAGTGTCAAGAAAAAATTATGGTCCAAGAATAATAAAAATGAGAAGGCTATGGTGGCAGAAATTTCCCTTAAGGCATCAGATCGCTTTGGTGTATGGATCGTTGACAGTGGTTGCACTTCTCAGAAGACATGTAATAAGGATCTTGTTACAGGAATCAAATATGTCAAAGAAGGATTTGTCAAATTTGGAAATGATGAAGGATGGAAGATTGTTGTCTTAGGAAAAGCCAAGTTCGGGGGAAAAGAAATGAGACGTGCTGATGTCTTGGTAGTAGAGGGTCTTAGTCATAAGTTTCTCAGTGCTAGTCAACTATGTGACTCTGAACACTCCATCCGATTTACCAAGAAGATGTGTGTTGTGAATGGAAAATATGGAGTAGTTGTTCTACAGGGAAAAAGGAAGAAGGGAAATATTTATCTTGTAGGTGGGGAAGAAGATATGATCCTTTTATCCAGAGAGGAATAAAACCTATTGTGGCATAAGTGACTTGGTCATCTATGCCAACTATCCATGGAAGATCTGGTAAAGTGTGATGCTACTACATACCTTCCCAAACTCTCACGTGATCACACTCATATGTGTGATGGTTGCCAACAAGGGAATATCATCAGAAAGACATACAAGCTAAAGGAATAAAAATCAACTAGTGTGTTCGAATTGGTGCATGCTGATGTATGTGGACCTATCTCACCATAAGATATAAATGGGAAAAGGTACTATGTTCTTTTAATCAATGATTATAGAAAAATGGCCTGGGTATTTGTCATTACCCATAAGACAGAGGTGTTCAGTTGCATAAAGAAGTATAGGAGGGAATCATAAAAGATTCTTTGGTAGAAAATTATGATGTTTCGTACTGATAATAGTACGGAATTCCCAAACAGTCAAGTCGAAGACTATCTCGAGAAACATGGAATAAGACATCATGTTTTATCAGTGAGAACTCCCCAACAGAATGGAGTGGTTGAGAGGAGAAATAGGTTCATCAACAACATGGCCATAATGATGCTTATTGAAAAGGACCTACCAGAGATATTTTTGAAGGAAGTGGTTTTGACATCGGTCTATATTTCTAATAGGTCTCTGTTGTGTCTAAAGGAAGGGAAGACTCAGTATGAAATGTGGTACAGAAAGATTCCAATGTCGAAATACTTTCGAATATTTGGTGGTAAGTGTTTCATTATCCATAAAGAAAATCACAGGAAGTTTGAGTCATGGGGAGATGAGGGGATATTCTTTGGATACCCAGGGAAAAGCAAAGCATATAAATGCTTCCACAAAAGGCTGGAAAAAATCGATGAGAGCAATGATGTCACTATAGTTGAAAATGAACAGAATACTCAACGACCCAGTGAACAATTTTTGGATCAAAGTGGTGATGAGGTAAGTAACACATGGGGATTAGAAGTGGCAGAGGCTGACTTAGAAGAACATTCTGATGATGAACAAGAAAGTTTCAATTATGTGTCTGCAAGGATGCCAAATAGTTGAGCTGAAATTGATAGGCAAAAGATAATTGGTGATCAAAAAGCTCCAATTCAGACTCAAAGAATGAAATCAGTACAACAAACATCTTTTTAATCTCACGTGGAGATGAAATGTTTTTCTGATGTAGCTGAAGATGAAAACTAGGTTCATGCTATGAATGAAGAGCTTGATCAGATTGAGAAGACTAGACATGGGAGATTGTTTCGAGGCCAGCAGATAAGAATTTCATCCGGGATAAATGGGTCTATCGCAATAAGTTGAATGAATATAGACTAGTTATTCAGAACAAATCACGACTAGTATGCAAGGGATACTCTCAGATAGAGGGAATAAATGTTGACGAGACATTTTCACCGGTTGTAAGGCTGGAGAGAATTAGATTATTTTTGGCCATAACAGTGCAAATAAAGTTCAAAGTGTTCTAGTTGGATGTCAAATCTTCATTCTTGAATGTAGTTCTAGAAGAGGAGGTTTATATTGAGTAGCCATATGGTTTTATCATTCATGAGGATGAGAACAAAGTTTTCAGGATGAAGAAGGCCTTGTATGGGCTGAAACAAGCACAAAGATCATGTTACTCAAGGCTTGATTAGTAGTTGAAGAAGCATGGTTTCCAGCACAGGGGAGTTGATTACAATCTCTATTTCAGCAAAGATAGTAATCAAAGGATGATGGTGTTAGTTTATGTCGATGACATAATATTTGGCTGATCAGATAAAGCTCAGTGTAGACAGTTTTCCAAATTCATGAAAAATGGGTTTGAAATGTCAATGATTTGTGAGCTAACGTTTTTCCTTGCACTAAAGGCGACACAAGGAAGGAATGTAACATTCATTTCTCAATAAAAATATGCCAAGGAGGTTTTAAGAAGGATTGGCATGGAGAATTCCAAAGAAATGAAGTCTTCGGTTGCTACCCGGATGAAATTAACAAAATACGAGGACGTCAAGGCAGTTAATATCATTGAATATAGGTAAATTATTCGAAGTCTGTTATACTTGACCGCAACAAGGCTTGATATTGTTTTCTCCACATTCCAAGAAATGAGATATCAACGTAATCCTAAGGAAATCCAAAAGATTGCAGTGAAAAGAATACTTTGGTATATCAAAGGAACTGTGGATTTCGATCTGATGTATAATGACAAATCTCAATCAGGGTTATTGGGTTACAAAGATGAAGATGGGCCCAGATTAGCAGATGATAGAAAATCAACATCAGGAGGTGCATTCTATCTTGGTGGATTCTGTATTTCTTGGCTAAGAAAGAAGTTAGACGGAATTTCATTAAGCACTGCAGAAGTTGAGTATATTGCGGCCACTCAAGTGTGCACACATTTATTGTGGATGAAGCAGTAGCTTGAAGATATGCGAGTTGAAGTGAAGTCCTCGATCGGAATCTAGTGTGATAACTCAAGTGCCATAAATATCAGAAAAAATCCCATCCATCATTCAAGGACAAATAAAATTGAGATAAAGTATCATTTTATCAAGGAGAAGGTTGAGAAGGGAATCATGATGTTGGATTATGTTCCTACAGAGCCACTAGTTGCAGACATTCTGACAAAGGCCTTACCCAAGGAAGCTTTTGAGAGGCATCAACTGGATCTGGGAGTTCAGTCGACTCCTCGCACTTAAAAGAGTGTAGATGTGGGACCCCCCATCTCCCTGTGGTATGATGTGTTTTTCCCTAATGTGATGATATGTGTTCTCTACTCGGTTACAGACTACAAAGGAGTGACCTTTGGGTTCATTGTCAAAGGGGGAGAAAATAGTAATTGATCAAGGGGGAGATAGTGTGGCTATTTGAAAAATCATGAAAGATATGGGGAGAAGCTAATAGGTGGAGTAGCTAGATAGGGGGAGTTGAAGATGTGCTGAAGGGGATTTGCAGCAGACAATAGTTAAAGCTTTGAGCAGATATGGGGATAATTTTAAATATGACAATGAAAGAAGTGATCAATCAAAGAATAGATATCACGACAACTGAGGATCGTGATAAAAGCAGAAGAGTGGTTTTGGAATGAGGTATGAATATTTCCCAAAATTGGTATTAGTTTGGTGTCAAAAATGGGTGTCAGAGTTGATGTGATTCATTGACTAACTTTTCATTTACTCTTGTTTCTCAGGCCGAGCATTTTACATGTGGGATTAGAGTATGTGTTGAGTAAATCCTTGATCACTATTAGAATCACAATAGGCAAATGGTGGCTGAAGAATTATCAATTTATCTTTTCATGGAAGAGTTTTCAACAAACCCAAAGGGGGATACTTTTGGGAAAAAAATGCCTCATGGTATCATTGAAGCATTATTGAGGTAATTGTGTTTGTTTACAAAGTGGACATCTATGCTATGATTGTTGACAAAGAAAACCATGACATACATATTTGTTGAAAAGGGGGATTTCATGGTGGCATGTCGGGTTCAAGGGATATGGTTAATGATCTATGTTTGATTCTAGAACATTGATAAAGTAATGGATGATCAGAAAGTGGTATAAAAAGAACAGATACAAGGTGGCGTAGTTTTCCAGGGTTTGCCAAATTTTTGGGCCTGAAAATTGACAAATGATGAAAAGTGGTTTTTGGAAAAGGTAATTTTGTGCCATGTACTTGAAGAGTTGGAAACTTGCGTGCCATTTGTTTTTCAAGATCAGAAAATCAAAATATTGAAAAGGGATAAGGGTTGCGCAAGTTTTGGGTTAGGTCGTGCAAGTGACTAGCACGACAAAGAGAAGGGGTAGAGACCTGCACGCCGAGACTTGCACGCCGAGGAGAGACTTGCGCACCATCGCGCAGGTGGTCCAAATGCCTATAAATATAGGTTAACCCCTCCTCATTTGGTAATGATCTAAACACTTGGACAAAATCATATCTCCCGTCGCGCAAGTTTGGTCGTCGCGCAAGTGGCATGTGGTCATGCAAGTGGAGCTTGCACGCCAGGTTGTAAGTTGTGTGCCAATTGTTAGTTGCGTGCCATAATTGGTTTGGGTGTAAAAGGATGATGTTCGAGAAATTTTGGAGTTGATGAAGGAAGCATCACACAGGTGCTTTTGTGACACCTGCACGCCAGTTTGGACTTGTACGCCGAAGACTTGCGTGCTGTCTTGGGACTTGCGCTCCAGGCTTGGAGAAGAGCGCCCGGTGTTGTTGGAGCACGTCCGTATTTTCGTGGCTGCGCAAAAGTAGGAAGATTGCCTGATACCTTCGATGGAATGATAAATTCATCTACGGGTTAAAGTTGGACTTCAACAAAGCATCCATATACAATAGAAGATATATTCATTAGAGATAATGAAAAGACCTACAAGTATATAAAATGTGAGTAGATTCATTTAGAGTAGTGATAAAAGGAAGAGGAAGAAGGTGATCCTCTCCACAAAAAGTGATCTAGAGAGAGAGAAATAGGGAGTGACCCTTGGGAAAGTAGTGAGCTAACCCTATACTTTTTAAAGGTAGTGATCTTGGGAATATAAGTGATCTATCCCAAACATTGTAAACAGTAGTGCGCTTTTGGTGGATTTGGTACATCGGCACATTGCCGGTGTATGCTCCTTGGACATAGCCCAATGAGGGTGAACCAAGTAAAAATTGGTGTTTACATTGCATTCTTTAAGTTCTATTTATATTGTGCAACGGTAAAGAGAGAAAAGATTGTTTTTCTTACCAGCGAAACAAGATCAGAACATGATTTAATTTTAAATTAGTCTTACCCTGATTCACCCCCCCACTCAGGGTATTTAGCCTTGTGGACCTAACAGAATCATTACTCATGCATACATATGAGTCACCATCTCCATGATTATAACATAAATCATTTTTGATAACCATATTTCATACCTTGATTAAAAATTATAATTGATGTATCAAAATGAAAATTATATAATGATTATTATTCTTTTAATGATGGAACAATAACCCCTATTACCTTATTCTAACTACCAAATTCATTTTGGACATATGAACTCAATTTCACTAAAATAAAGAATTTTTTTTAATGATTTAGTAATTAAATATAACATGGTATGACAAAAATAAATTCTACAGTTACCCAGAAATTTTTCTTAAGAAATTAAATAATTAACACAATATTATTATTCTGGTGGATTAGAAATCACATGATAATTCAGACCTGGGGTAAGGGGTTTCCTAACTCAATTTATTTTCATTAGGTTATAATACATATTCAATATATTTGATAGTATAAGGTGGTTTTTTTAATGAATTTTGAATATTTTATCTTTGATTAAAACTTGTTTCATGTGGATTTTTATTTTATATTCTTAATCAATTCCTTGATTAATTCTAACTTCAAATGGTATAATATTTGTATGATATTTATTTTGAAGTTCCACAATATTGAGTCATATTTGGTTTTAAACACCTATTTATTTCAATGAGGTGTTTATACTACCCTATTAATATGTTAGGTCATTAATATCTTTCTATTCATGGAGTGTAGTGTTTCATTTGATGTTATTTATTTCATGGTAGTAATGATTAAAAAGATACCAATGTGATAAGGGTTTATTTCACAATGTAATCATTATTTGATATTGTTTGTGTTTAATTCTCCACTAGGGGAATTATATTATATTTATACCTTAAAACAATATTATATTCACTTTAGATTATTTTTTAAAATAATAAGTTTTTATTTTATTTACTTCTTTTAAGTACTCTAAATATCCAAAAAATGGTTTTAAGATTAACTTACATTATTTTCTCTTTAGTTGGGAATCTTTTTCTTCCATGTTCATATTTTTGAAAAATGTTTTAATTTTATTTTATAACAATACTCTATGGTTTTTAAATTCATTTTTAACAGTGATTTAATTTTTATAAAATGTTTTAAAATGATCTTCTTTTTATTTTCTATATGATAGACATATTAATTTTTTACATAAAAGGGAAATAAATCAAGGTTTTAATATAATTGGAATAAACAAAACACCACCATGTCCACCGAATGCTTTAAATATTTCTTTTTTATGTATCCATGGTTATCTTTAGAAAATATTTTCTTAAGATTTTGGTAATATTTTGTTTTTAAAATTCAATTTCAATGTGAAAATGGAATTTTACTGGAAACAGTTTTCAATGATCATTTTAATAAATTTCTATTAATAAATGACATCAAACATATTATTATTTAATGATAATTTATTGTAATGGTACCATAATTCTTATTTCATTACATTATTAATTATTAGTTTTAATAGGGAATTTATTGAAATTTAATGTGATAGTTCATTCTATATGAACTTTTAATTGAATAAGAAATTTATGTTATGATTAATTCTATATTCATATAATGAATACATTAGAAAAATTAAGCGATGGATGGGGCATAAAATTACATATCCCATTGATGTATATGTTGGTATCACTAGAAAAAAAAATTAGATAGCTTCATTCAATATGTTTTTGGTGTATGCCTACCCATAGTTTAAACTCCCACTACATTAAGGCCATGATGGTATGTCTTAGATGTCCTACATTATGAATTACATCACTTTGAAATAAATTATTGATATCCTTGTGAATATTATATATGTGATCATAAAAATATATTATCTTCAATATCTTGTCATTATTTACGTGGGATTTTTTAATCATCCTTTATTACTTTTATATTATTTATTGTTCTATATTTATTGATTAAACGAAATTTGTTAGAGTATTTTACATTTCAATATTGATTATTCCTTATATATTCATTAATAAATTCATATATAAATAACCATTATTGAGAATATGTTCTCACCATTTATTTATTTTCAATTCCATAGGATATGAAGAGGGAATATTTAAATGAGTTCAAAGATGATACATTTACTTCGACTATATTTTAATTTATATTTTCAAATGTAATGTGATACTCATGTATGTATTTGGTATACTAGGGCCAATAATTTCTTCAGACCGCAGGGATGAGATTACTTGTATCACATTCCAATGTAGTAAAGATGCCACTAGATCTAGGAATCTTGGGTTAGGATGTATATAGTTGGTGTTAGATAAATTTTATTAGAAACCTTGAGACGAAGATTTAGGAAAAAATAGACTATGAACCATAACCCTACAAATGTATTTGAGGAAAATTCTATGTATTCGATAACTTATAAAACGTTTTCATAGTATAGACTATGTTTTCCCATAAATACATCCTAATAAGCATACTAAAAATTGATATGGTTTTGGAAGAGATGCATCTATGGGTAATAACATTGAAAAGAGTTAGTTGAGTATGTTTTGGACATAATTCTGGTTCATGGTGAGTGTGAACGTACCATGTACCGAGTTTTGAACTCATGGGGGATATACATGGGTTCATTCACATTTTATTCAAAAAAAAATTATGATGTATTTGAATATATTATGACAAGGAATTACTTAGGTTAAACCTAATGTGTGTTATATTAAAAAAAGGTTTCAATATTTAGACATCATATAAATAATTATGTGGTTTACCACTATGAATAATGTTTCTCCAAGTATGATTTTTGATTTTAGTAAATGTATTAAACTAGTCGGGATCATGCTAAAACTAAATATGATGGACAATTTAGTGATTATGTGTATCCAAATTGGATGATTACAAGAGAGAAATCAATTTTGAATATCTATAATCTGTTATCATAATATAAGATTGAAAATTTGCACTATGAAAAACTCATAGATTCACTAAATAAGAGAAGGATGTTTTTTTGAGAGATTTTATAGTAGATGCCAATGAGGAAAGAAGGCACAATTTCCTTCACATTAGAAATGTGGATAGAGAAACCCTAGGTAATATCTCAAAGGACGGAGAAGATTTTCTCTATGTGGAAATAATGGACATGGAGAAATGAATTATCAAGGAGTAGATTGTATAATGTGTGGGGAACATGTTAATTATCTTAACTAATTCACAAATCCATGGGTTAATTCCTAGACCAAGGAAAGTCATATTCCATCACAATCAATGAAGTGGAATGATTTAAGTGATTAGGTACTGAAATTTGGTAATTATACTTTAGAAGTGTAACCTCAATGATATTTTGGTTATAAAAATTATGAAACACACATGGATTGTTTTATAGTTGTTTTATATAATGATAGTAAATCATATGTTGAATTTTATTGATAAAATAAAAATGTGATTTAAATGAAAGGAGATATTTTATATAAAATACATGATTGGGGAAATATTAAACATAATATATTCCAAATGTTGAAGTATTATTTTTTAGTTGGGAGGAAGATATGATTGCAGTTGTTGAAGTAAATTAGATAGTATTGGTGACCTTGAAATTGAGTAGTGATTTGGTGAAAAAGTAATTTAGGTGGAGTTTACAATATTTTTAGATTCATGTAATATATTTTATAATATATTATTTTTTAAGGAATATAAATATTACTAATTTTTGAAGTATTTATATTTTCCATGGAATTTTATGGTGAACAATGTTGTCAAATACATGGTTTGTTACATTAAGAGTTATATTATAATGTGTAATGTTTTAATGTTAAGTTGATTTGTGTAATTTAGTTACCTTCATTCTAAATTTCTTAATTTTGAAGATGGTAAAATATAATTTGAAAGGTTTTTAAGGATAAATACATATGGAGTGAAGTAAGTTAAAATTTATGTGTCATTGTTTATATTTTAGAGATTAAAGCATTATATTTGATAACTTGTACTAGCCATTTTTATTTCTGTATGTTTTCATAGATATATGAGAATAATCAATAATATTTTATGTATAATATAGTATTTTACAAGTCAATATTAATGATTTTAGCCTAAAATTATATTATCTTAGGTATTAATTTTGTTGGAGCATGAAATGAATTGGAAATTGATCAACGAATAACCAAAGGATGTAATTGTGCTTATGATATAAAAATATATCAAGTAAAAATATTTTCTAGTGTTCTATATATTGATATTAATATAATTCCTTAACCATAAGAAAAATACTTTGAAATAAAAAAATTATACATTTACCTACTTTTCCAATGAAACAATGTTTTTTTTCACCCATCACTAATATATAGATTTTTGGTCGTTAATGTTCTCTTATCCATGTAATCTAACACTATCAATTAGTACTTGGGTGTTAGTTTTCACCTCTAGGTCTATATTTTCAATTCTAATAATGTTATATTATTTGAAAACATATTATTTTATTTCAATATAACTTTCGTATTTCCCTTTCCATCTTTTTAATTTAATTTTTTAAATTCCCTTTATGATGCGGGTTATCATCAAAAGAATTTCAAATTTTCAAAACCTTGAATTATGATCCAAATAAAAAATTTATATAATGATATTTATTTTATGTGGAGTGAATTGAAAACCTCCATATTTTAAAAGAACACTATGTTCGATAGCATATATAACAACCAACACTGAGATAAAACAAACAATAAAATATTATTATTGGAATATGACCACTTTAAGAAAGATGATTAATTATTGGGAAATAATTTGTTTAAAAAATGATGAAAAATTTATAAAGGTTTTATATAATGAATAATTTTATAATAAATAATTACTTAATTTCTAGTAATATCATTTTATACATCAAATATAAATTTTTTAAAAAATGGTTTCATTATTCATCATGTTTATGAACATTTAGAAATAATTTGTTTAAAATAATATCATATTTTAACTTATTATATTAAAATTAAATTAATTTTAATATTTAAGGATTTTTTCAAAAAATTTGAATTTTCATTGAATAGTAAAAACACTGATTTTCTAGTAGTTTCATTTCTTTTCATAGAAGAAGCACAATAATATTTTGAAGTTGACCCTAAATTAATAAAGTATATTATATTTATAAATAATATAATTAATTACATATTAATTAATGGTATACTTTAAATTAGTATACAAATAATTATTACTTGAAATGATATATATTTTTCAGAAAACCAATTTTTCGTTGTGCTTTATGAGATAATTATAAAATAAATTTTTCACAAAATATAGATTAATTTTTTTAAAATGGATTACATATTTAGAATCCTAATAATTAATTATTTTTAAATGTTCATATTATTTTTTGTCATAATGAAAAGTAAAAATATTTAAAATTTATCATGATGTTGAATGGTAAATCTAGGAATTAAGTTTAAAATTAATATATCAAGGACTAAATATTTTCCCTAAAACATGACTTCATCCTATTTTATATGTTTATTTCTACATTTTACATACAATTATTGAATATATATCCCCTTGCCTCCATATTTCATTAATTTTTACAATAATAATATTTTTGTAAAATATAATGATAAAAATGTCAGTTTCTTATTTTTAATAAATATAAAATCATTTGATTATGAAAAAAACTTATGTACGGTTATAAAATGTATTTTTAATGATATATAATTATTTATCAGGTCAATTTATTTATAATTTCCATTAATGAAATAATTATGTTGAATTCATATGCAACTCTAATAGAGTATTCCTTTAATTAACTGAAAAATAAAATAAATGATTTTATTTTCTTTTAAATTAAAATAAATTGATTGAATTACATTGTTATATTAACTGTTTAGAAAAATATAGAACATTCATGATATGTTAAAGTATTATATCATAATTAAATTGATTCCAATTTCTTTTAAAAGTCAAATGAAGTGAATATTGCAAAAAATGACATTAATCATATTTTATAATAAATAATATTTTATTAAACTATTTAAAATTCTTATAAATCCTCTATTTAAAAATGTTTTGTGAATATGTCTTAAAATATCAACCATGGTATATTAATTGGATAATTTCTCTTTTATAGTAACTATATTTACTTCTAAAAATATAAAATTATGTTATCATGATAATTGTTAAAAACAGGTAACAAAGATTTAAATAAACAGATAAGGGTATATACCTAATCAAAACATTTCCAAATTTTAATTGGTGATATTATTTCTACCCATTATTAATTTATATTTTAATTATATTATTTTTTATCAATATTTCTTTAAAATTAATATATATTAATTTAATATATTATGAAGTTACTATAGTGAACCACCCCTAACTTATAAAAGGGAACCTACTCTTAAATTTTTTCACAAATAAAAAGAATTTTCTTTAATAACATACACACCCAAATCCATTAATTACTTCACCACATCCATGATTCCTTTTTTTTATTAGAAAAACCTTCGAGGATGTATTTGGGTGCCAACCTAAAGAGGTTTTCTGGAGAAGATCTATAATTCACAAATTAATTTTTTTTATTTCATATTCCTCCTTCTTAACATCTTATTCAATAATACTTATATCATAAAATAAGTATATACCATATAATTATATTTTTTTCATGTTAATGTAATATACTATATTTTCCCCATCTTCTATTAAATGGGAAACAAAATCGTCATTCATGTGTTTGGTGGACTACAACCTCACGAACAGATGTAATTTGTTTTCCATCACCACCACTCATGAATAGTTTATAAATTCATTTACCATATATATATATATATGATATTAATTAAATACTTATAATTTTTTAAATATAATATATTATATAACATCATAAATTTCTTTTGATTTAATAATGAAAACATTGTTTCTAAACACATGTAGATTACCACATAAAAGAAGTTATCTTATTTATTTCAAACACACACCACACACACTCAATATATAAGAATATAATATGATATTTATATTTTAATATTCATTATTTAGAGATAATATAGTACTCATTCTTTTTCCAGTATGGTCGATGAAAAGTGGAAATGTTACCCATGTTTATATACGACTTAATGTCTCCATGATTGTATCGTCGGTCATTTTTCATATCAATATTTCATGGATGGTTTAAAATATATAATTTATGTATAAAAATTATAATTATGTAATGATTATTATATTGAATAATATTGAATAATTACCTCTTTTACCATATTCAAACTACTGAATTCATTTGGGTCATATGAATTGAATATCCTCAAAATGTTCGATGTGAACTTAACTGATTAAATAATTAAATATAACATGGTATTAAATAAAATAAAAGGAATAATTAAAATGAAATATTTTTATAATAAATTAAATAATTCATAGAAGTTTTCTATTTAAGAGGATAAAGAATGTATGTGATGAGTTAGACCATTGGTATGTGGATTCGTAATTCAATTTATTTTCATTTGCGTTATATTACTTCTTAATTATCATTAATATTATATTATTATGTATGTAATTAATTTTATATTATTTTTTGATTTATTTGAACTTGTTTTATGTGTATTGACATTTGATACACATAAAAAATTCATTGATTAATTTTCTCTTCAATGGTATGATCATTGTTAGAGATTTTGTCTCAATTTCCCCTCAGTTAATATTTTTTATTAAACACATATTTATTTTTATTAGGTGTATCTATGACCCATTTGATATGTTATATCAATAATCTCTTTTTATTCAGGGTATTTAATATTTCATTTTAGGTTATTTCTTTCTTTAGGTCTATGATTCAAAATTTTTCAAAGTGACAAGGGTTTATTTCACAATCTCATTATTATTCTAGATTGGTTAGGATTAAGTATTAACTTGGGGAATTATAGAATATTTCAATAACAATTCCAATTTATTTTATTCTCCTCGGATTATTTTTTAACATTATATGTTTTCCTTTTATTTTAATCATTTATGATATTAAATAAAAAATTATTTTTTAATGAAAACCAATGTTATGTCCTATTTAGTTGATAATATTTTTATTCAATGTCTATGTTTCATAAAAATGATTTCAATAATATTTTAAATATTAATCTATGATTTTTTAATGTTATTTTCACCTATAATTTAATATTTAATTTTTTTTAAAAGGAATATTTTTTTCATTTTCAAAACACGGTACTAATTGAATTTCTTTTCAAAAATGTGAAAGACATCATTATTTTAATATACTCTGAATGAGTAGAATTTACCTCTATGATAATCGATAAATTATTTGAATATTCTTTTCTAGGTTTCCATTATTTTTTAAAAAATTATTTTTTTAATGTTTAGAAATTTTTTATTTTTGAAATGTGAATTTCAATGTGAAAAAAGTATTTTCTTATATTATATTTTAAAGATCCTTTTATGGTATATATATTTTTTCAAAAAATAACCATTTTAATCTATACTAGAAATACGTTTCATTAAAAACATCCTTATTTTTTATATGGATTATTTATGATCACTTTTGTTGGGGAAAGTGTTAATATTCTGTATGATAGTTTTTTTATACATTTATTTTTTGAATAAGGTATGTTTACTAAGTTGTACGATTTATTCAGATGATAAATTCAGTGGAGTTATTAAATGATTATTGGGGCCTAGAATTAGATAACCCCATGATGCATCTGTAAGTATCATGAATAAAAACTAGTTACATATCCCTATTAAGTGGATTTTTGGTGTACGATTACCCACAATTTAAAAAATCTTGGTAAAAAACATCGACGATATGTTTCAGATGTTAGAAATTATGCATTCCAAAATTATGAAATCAATTATTAATGTCCCTAGGATATCTTTATTAGTTATGATAACAGTGTATTATATTCAATCTAATATGAATATTTATACGGAATTATTTGATCATTATTTATTCCCCCCATAATTTTATTTGTGCTCAGGTTATTGATTAAATGAAAATTATTTTCAATTATTTACCTTTCCATATTCATTATTCCTTATTTATTATATGATAATTCCACTATACATAACCCTTATTGAGAATCTGAGCTTAACATTTAATTTTTTTCCCTTTCTACAAGATACAAATAAGGTCGCCTTAAATGATCTCAAGGATGCAGAATATTTACTTTCACTATGTTGTAATTTATGTTTTGAAATATAATATGCGAATAAAGTATGAATTTTGTTTACCAAGAATAATAAACAATTCAGTCCTTTGAGATGTGATTGTTTTTATATTATGACAACGTAATAAAGAATCCACTATCTCTGGGATTCAATGGTTTGGGTCTTTATTCATGGTATGGGAGAAATATTAAAATAATCCTTAGAAGCTAGATTTAGTTAAATAGAGATTAAGAAACACAAAAAATTGATTTAATTTAAGGATATATATATGTACTTTATAACATCCTATAATTTTGGAAAGGTAGAGAATATATGATTTTATTAATAATGCATCATTGTATGGATACTATAACTGGATGTGGTTTCGGAAAAAATTCCTCTTAGGGTGATAACCCTGAAAATAGTTGGCCGAGTATACCTTGTGCATTATTCTATTTTGTGGTGATTGATCCATTACTACACACTTGGTTTGATACTACTTGGGGATGTACTTGGGTTAATTCAAGTTTTCATTACAAAAACTTTTGAAGGATTTTAATAGATGGTGATAGTGAATGACATTAGTTAATCCTAATGTGTATTTTATTAAAATTTAGGTGTCATGATTTATACATCCAATAAATTATTGTTTGTTTTCCCACTATGAATAGTGTTTCTCATATTTTGATTTTTAGTTTTAGTAAATATATGGAACCATGATGAATCATGTTAACACTTAATGTTCTATAAAATGTGGTTATTATGAGCATCCAAATTGGATGATGATTGTTGAGAAATTTATTGTGATTACTCCTAATCAGTTATCAGGATATATAATTAATTAAATTAACCATAACGAACTCTTATACTCACAAAATAAGAGAATGATATTGTTTTCTAGGAGATCAGATAGTGGAGAACACGTATGAAAGAAGACTCAATTTCCTCAATGTATGGAATATGGAAAGAGGAACCATAGAGAATGTCTCAAAGGAAGGGAAATATGTTAATTTTTGAAATAAAGGACATATAAAAACAGATTACTGAGGTGCTCAATTTATTATGTATGGGGACTATGGGAATTATCAAAGTCAATTCCCTAATCCAAGAGTTATCACCTGGACCAAGGAATAACCTATTCCATGAAAATCTTTGAAGTATAAGGATTGAGATTTTTATGAATTAAAATCCGATAATTATATTTTAGAAGTTTTACATATTTTATTTTCTACTTACTCAAATCATGAAACATCTAGGTATTAATCGGAAATAGTTTTATTTAAGTATTTGAAACCAAATGATGAATGGTATAGATGAACTAGAAAAATGATTTAAAGGTAAGGTGATATTTTATATAAAAAATAAGATTAGGGGAAATATGACCTTTAATATCTGCCTAATTTTAATGTAATAATATTTAGTTTGGATATATGGAATATTTAAATTGATGAAGGAAATCATATAGTGTTGGTGAACTTGAAAATTATTTGTGATTTGGTGAAAAATAAATTTGTGATGGTGTTTACTACTTCCTTATATTCATGGAATATATTTTAAAATATGTGGTTTTATTTAAGGAATAATGATATAGTTAATTTTGATAAGTAATTATCTTTTCATTGATGTTTTATGGAGATCATGGCATTCAAATATTTTGTATGTGACATTAATAGTTTTCTTATAATGTTTAAATGATTAATGTTATGTTGATTTTTCAAATTTAGTGAAATTCATTCTATGATTTTTAATATTGAAATTGGAAAAATGTATTTTTGATGGGTTTTAGGATAAATAATTATTGAATGGATTATGTTAAACGTCGGGGGTTGTTGTTGATGTTTTAGATATTAATGTATTATATTAGACAACTTGTTCTAAATATGTTGGATTTGGTTAATATTTAGAGACATATATAAATAATTGACAATATTTTATAAATCTTATGATGTGTAAAATGATAATGTTAGTGCTTCAGGCATAAAAAAATCAACCTGTGTATTTATTTCTTAGAGAAAGAAATGATGTGGAAATTGATAAAAGCAAAACCAATGGATGGAATTGTGCTTATGAAAAAAATATATCTCGTAATTATATCTTTGGTGATATATATATTGATAGTAAAATAATCATTAAACATTAGGATAATGATCTTGAAATAAAAATGTTATACATTCACCTTAATTCCTCAAGATTCAATGGTGTTTTCACCCATCATTGATTTATGGATTTTTGGTAGTTCACATTCTTTTGCCCATGTTTTATATAACTTTATATTAGTCCAAAGGCCATAATTGTCTCCCCCATTCCCATATTTTCACTTACCATTAATGTTATTTTATTTGGAAACATATTTTTGTGTCATTATATATGACCTTAGTATTTCCCTTTCCCTCATTTCAAGAAGATGTTTCATTAATCCTTTTTTGATGTGGGGGTTTCCATAAGGTAATATTCAAATGAAAAACCCTTGATTTTTGATAACATGTGAAAATTTCATGGATGAAATTAATTTAAGGTGGAGAGAATATAATATTATAAGATTTTTGATGATCATTATGTTTGATATCTTATACAATATAGAACAATGAGCTTAAACAAACCATAAAATATTACTATTTAAAAAACCCATTATAACATATCTATTTAATTGAATGGATTGAATAGGGTTATTTTTTAAAAAATATTTAAATAATTGTCATATTATGTATTCATTTATAATAAATAAGTTATTAATTTTTTGTAAAATCATTTTATACTTCAAAAATAGATTTTGTTCAGAAATTGTTTTTTTTCATTTTGTCTGTGATAATTATATTTAATTTATTCCCATTTTATAAATTAAATTGTGTAAAAATTGATATAATTTTTAAATCAGCATAAAAAATTTACCTTGGATTAATGTTTTTTAGAAAGGAATGATGTTTTAGTGAAGGCTAAAAAATACTGTTTTTTCAAATACAGTCATTTCTATTCATTAAAAAGCCCATTAATATTTTAAATTTGATCCAAAATTAATATAAGTATATTTTATTTATAAATAATCTAATTAATTTATTATTAATAAAATTAAACTTCATATCCTATAAAAAAACTTTTAAACATAAAAAATTATTTTTTGAAGAAGACTATTTTTTCATCGCGCTTTGCGAGATAAAAATAAAATAAACTTATGCCAACTATAGAGATTGAATTTGGTAAAATAGATTCCTTATTTTTAATCAACATAACTAATAATTTTAAATACGGAATTCATAATTGTTGGGGATAATGAATTGTAAAAATAGTAACAAATCATCGCCATAGTTAATGAGTAAATAATGTAATTAAGGTTAAAAATAAAATGACGAGGACTAAAAATTAATGATAACACCAGCATTTATTTTACCAGATGAGGGTAATTTGAAAATTTCTATCAACGTATAAAATATATATCCACTTGGTGTCTTATTTATATGATTTTAACATTTATAATTTTTAAGTTATAGATAAAGACCAAAATGTCACATTATTGCTTTTAATAACTATAGTATTATATTAAAAGAAAAAAACAACATATATTCTATTATAAACTGTTTTTTGAATGATAAATTATTTTTTTATTAATTTAATTTATTCATATTTTTTAGTAATTAAATAATAGCATTAAATGCTTATGAAATATTGATACATAATGTATTCAATTAATATAAAAATAAAAAAAATTATTTCAGAAATAATAAATGTAATATAAATTAAATGAATTATTGTTTTCCAAAAATATTTCAGATAGATATATCATTTTAGTGATGTTTTAAATGATTTTGTTCAAACAATTTTGATGATATGTTGTTTCCAATGTCAAATTAAGTGAATTTGTATAAAAATAAAATTGAGGATATTTTATAATCAATAATATTTTAAAAAATTGTTTAAAATTCATAAAAATCCTATATTTGGGCAAGCGAGTGGGATATGGCTATAAATATCAACAATGTTACTTTTCTTGTCCAATTGACCTTTTATTGTAAACTTGGCCCAATTATAGTAGATTTTATTTATTTTACCAATTTTCATCCTATATTCTAATTCTATCATTTTTGGGCATTTTGAACATGAAAATTAATTATATTAATTTAATATTTTTTGATATTACAAAAGTGTCCTTACCCTCACCTCTAAAAGAGCCATTATCTCCTCTTTTATTGGAACTTAAATAACCTTTTTTCACTTAATACCTCTCCATATAAATTACTTACTTCAACTACCATATCCAAGAGGCGTTGGTTTGATTAGAAATATCTATTAGGAATTCATTCTGTGTAAACTAAAAGAGTTTTGAAGAAGAGGTAATGTTCCTAATTGAGTGTTTTTTATTTTTCCTTCCATATAATTAAAATATTTTTCCACAATTTTGATATAATAAATGTTTTATATCTCACATATCTATATGTTTTTATCTTAATTTCAAAACCTATATCCATATCTTTTTCCATTTAATTGGAAACAAACCCTCTGTTTATCTGTATGAAGGCTACCACCTCGCAAACTGATGTAATTCATTTTCCATCACCACCACTCATAGATGGGTTTAATGATGGACTTATTATATATATATATATATGATATTAGTGAAATATTTATCATTATATAATGAAAATATATCGTATAATTTATTTCCATTACATTCCTTTAAAAATGAAAATGTATTTCTTCTTACATATGAATTACCACATCCATGATGTGATGTTATTCATTCTTCATATACACATCACATGAATTACACATTTATGTTTATAATTTGATATTTTTTAAAATGATAATTATAAGATGATAAAATAATAGTTATGTTCATTATATCATAATCGTTGGAAAATGGAAAATTTACTCAAACATACATACGACATGCAGTCTCCATGATTGAAAATAGTTAATTTTAATGACAATATTTAATGATTTGTTTAGAATTAATAATTGATGTAAAATAATTATAATTATTGCATGATTATTTTTTAGAGAATATGGAATAATGAACTCTTTTACCATAGTGAAACTATATAAGACATTATGAACAGATGAACTAAATATCATCAAAACATCTGATGTGTACTTAAATAACTAAGTAATTAAATATAACATGGTATTAAATAAAAAATAATAATAACTAAAATGAAAAATATTATTACTAATCTAAATAATTAATATAATATTATTATTTAGAATTATAAATAATGTACACAAAGAGTCATACATAGGTTAGGGGTTACATAACTCAATTGTTTTTCATTGGGTTATATTACATCTTCATTTTATTTGATATTATGATACTATGCATGAAATATTTTTTTTATATGTTTTATTTTCAATTTTTTAGATTTAATTTTTATTCATTTATTAATTCATTAAATAATTATAAATTCAATATTATGATCTTTGTATGATATTTTGTCTCTAATTCCATTATATTAAAACCTATTTGATATTATGCTCATAAATGATTTTATTATGTTTATATAATTCCCATATGATATGTTATATCATGAATCTCTTTATATTTATGGTATTTAATGTTCTAGTACAAGTTATTTCTTTTTTTTATATAATTCAAATGTTACCAAAGTGGTAAGGGTTTATTTACAAAATATCATAATTATTTGAGATAGTTTATGTTTAAGTATCTATTGGGGGAATTTTATGTTATTTATATCTTAAACAAAATATATTTTATTATCCTCTAACTAATTTCTGAAATTAAATGGTTTCCTTTAATTTTATTATTTTATGTACTCAAATGATAAAAAAAAGTTTTTAAGAAAAATAGACATTATTTCTTCCTTGTTTGGGAATCTTTTTCTTCTTTTTCAATATTTTTAAAAAAAATCAAGAATGTTTTAAATATTAATCTATGATTTTTGAAGACATTTTTAGAGACCCAATTTTGATGTACATGGACATTACATTACTTTTTCTTAATGCCTATTACTTGACACAAATAGACACCCAAAGAACATATTAATTTAGTCTATTTAGAAACTGGGAACACGTTCTACTAACTTTTTAAAAGATCATACACATCTCCACAAAGATATTCCCCCTTTTTTTCCAACCTAAATATTTTATTTATATCCCAGAAAAAAGAAAACATACAAATAGGGTGATCTAAAATGATTAGTAAGGGTAAATAGGGTGAATATCAAATGAAACATAAACATATTAATGTAAAAACATGAAAATAAATTTTGAAAATCATAACATCTTAAAAAAATATCAAAATATTGAGTAATTAAATAAATATTGGTAGTTCGTGGGGAATAAATAATAATAGAAAAAACTGTGATAGAATATCATTGGCATAAAACATAGAATTTTGGAAAAAAAATAATCACATAAAATCATTTCAATTTTAGCCAAGGATCATTTCCAAGACCATCATAGTGGAAAAAGTTCGTTAATGAACCACGTTTACTTGTCGTTATGGCCCTGTATTACTGAACTAGAATTACTTGTCATTCCAACCCTATATTACGTAACTAGATTTTCTTTCCATTATAGTAATATATATCTCAAGATATATAAATATTTACCTAATGAATTGGAGAGAGATATAAGTCCCTCCAAAACAAAAAATCCATAAAAACCATAAATCGTCATCATAATCAAACATAAGAATAATAAGAATATTATACTCTAAAAATATCTTTAATATTTGATGGAAAATAATTTTGATAAAACACATGATATAAATTATTGAGAAAAATATCCTTTTTTTCAAAAATGTTTTCTTTTCCTAAAACTCCATGAAATTTTAAAATATTTTTTTATTGAAAATGACATTGGAAACCTTTAATATTATATTCATGGAAATAAGGTGTTATGAAAGTGTAAAAATTCATTCATGTCGTATAAGTTAAAAACAATTCTTCTCGTACTTTTTTTGAAAATTAAAATAGTCCATCATATGAAAAAAATACTCCATCTAAACCATGAAGTAATTTTAAAAAATGGGTAAAAAATAATTTGAACATCTATAGGATAGCATGAAAAATTTTATGAAAATTTTTTAAGAAAACATGGTTATGTATGACAAATATACCCCAATAAATAATTGTATATAATCAATCTCATATAATAATGAGATTGAAAAATTATCCCTTACCTTAGGTATAAAATCCTTTATATGTTTTTGAACCAGCTATATAATGATTTAAATGATTTCATTGACTTATTCTAGAATCATAGTCATCATATATGATCATATTATCATCTATTTGTCAATAACATTATTACTCATCCACCGAGTATTAAGTTCTTTATTTTCTTATGCATGTTTCATCAGATAAGTTCTTCTTATTATGTAATATTTATATAATTTAAATAATTATATTAGTATAATATATATCATATTTATTCATAAAATACATTTATATAATCGAACCTTTATGAAGATCATGTAGAATGAACCACATTGCATCATGGAGACAGTTAGTCGTATATACACACGAGTGATGATATCATTACCATATTTGTGAAACAGTATGGAGGTGGATGATATATATTTTGTTAAAGAATCATTATCATGTTATAAAAATCTTATATATATATATATCATTTCAATCATTATATCCATCCTAGTATGATGGTTGTGAAAAACAGATTACACAATAACGTGAAGACGGTATGTCGTACGCACACACGTGTGGTGATTCCATTTTTCATAGGATGGTTTGAATGTGGAATATGATTGTTTTATAGCCATAAAAAAATCTCATCATATAATTGATAATGTATTTATTACTCTAGAATTGAAAAAATGATGAAGAGGAAGAAGAAGAAGAAATAATTTGAAAGAATCGGTAGAAGAGATTACATCTTATTCGACGTGATCCCATTAAATATCCTCTTAAAGGCACTAGACATGGTCTTTTGAGAAGACCAGAAACTATTGAATGTAACTAGGAAATTTTATAATGGAAATGGAAGGGGATGACTGATCGTGAAGGCTCTATGTAAAGTTAAGTGGTGAGGGATGAGGTGCCCTTTTATAATTGAGGTGAGGGACACTTTTGGACTCTCCAAAAGTATTAATTTATTATAAAACAAAACCAGATAAAAAACATCCAATATTTCCTAAGTTAGAATATGAGAATAGATAAGGTTGTAATCTCATAAAAAAATAATTTTTGAACATGTTTTTTATATCCATTTCAAAATAATCATTTTAATTTAACACGTTGTTATTCAATATCATTTTAACTAGTGTAACAAATATTGCATACTAAAAGGGTTATGTATTTACTTATATATTTTAAATTAAATAATAAATAAATAATATAAAAAAATTTATACCATATCATATTTATTATATATTTTTAAAAATGTTTTAATATTTTTAAATATTTTAATAAAACATTATTTTGACAAACCAAAAATAGTGTCAATTTTGACAATATCCAATTCGTGGATTTTTAATAAATATAAATATACGATATTATCCTCAAACTAAATATTATATTATATCACTATGGGGTCAGGGTAATCATTGAAATTAATTGGATATATTAATTATGTAAAATTATATTTATTTTAATATAGTTAATCACATCAATTTGAAATTTCTAATAATAAAAATAATTACTATATTAGTTTTGTGTAATTATTAAATATAAACATTTTTATAATAAAAAATAAATATAAAATATTATTTTGATGATAATTCTTTTATATTTCATTGTAATAATTATAGTCTATTATATATTCTATATAATACAACATTAAAATTGTTATATTTTTAAAACATTAATGTGACACCTTTAGCAACACTTTTAATAAAATATTATAAGTGTCATAATAATTTCCATATGGCTCCAAATGGACAATAACTATAAACTTTGATGAATATTTTCAAGGTATAATCTACCAATAAAATTAATTCATTTTTTTGTTTTTAAATGGTTATTAAAATTTTATTTTAATTTATTTTATAGAATATTCAATAATTATATAATTTCTACATCGTCGTTACATACGAATTTAAGGTAATTATTTAATCTATCAAGATTATAAATAAATTACCATGATGTATATAATATAATTATCTTTTTGTAAACAAGTAAGTGTCTAAGTTATCTCATATTTATCAATATATTAAAATTATTCTACTTATTGGAAATAAGAGGGTGACATGTTGTCACTTTCTTATATTTTAATAATATATATCATTTTCTTGGACAAGAGTCCATTAAATGATCCAATTCTAATACTTATGTGTTAAGGTTCTCCTTTTATTCATAAAATATAATTCTTTTCAGGTTTTAGGGTAATTTTATTTTCCTTATCATATTATTTCTTTCCCTAATTTACCTGATTTTGCTTTATCCATGGAAAATAAAAATTAGTAAAGTTACCATTCATAAATTCTGAAATGATAAATGGATATTATTTACATATTTTGGACTTAATAATTCCAAATATGCAATCCATTTTTAAAATTTAAAATCATAGAAGTTTTAGTAGTTAATGTAACACTGTTCATGCTGTTGGAATGAAAATCATGTTTTAAAAGTTATAACATTGAAAAAGATTAGAATGTTTTTACATAAAATTCAATGTAAAATTAATTCCAATGACATAAATTATATCAAATATTAAAAATATAATATATTTATACATTAATACCATTCAATAATATATGTTAACCATATTAATTATATCAAAGGGAATTTTTTTTTAAATTAAAATTTATTGTATTTTTTACTAATCATCAAAACATGAAAGTTATCCAAAAAATATCAAATGTTCATCCAAAGTAAATTTTTATATCCATATTGGAAATAAAATTTTTATTTTTTCCCATTATGAAAAACTTAGAATGATAAATATATTTTGAATGTAATAGATTCATTTCTCAATAACTAATGGATCAATCTTTCCACTAAAATACAATGGTTGTTTCTTTAAGAATGATTCAAGAGAACATAGATCACTCCTTTCGTCATTTGGAATCATACTAGGATTCAATACTAGATAGAGTTTTGTAATCATATAAACATGATTCTACATTCCATCTCCCATAACATTTGGTTGCTCAAAAGGACAATCATTTAATTTCCCATTGCATTCATCATTAACATGGTTCCATAAAGTTACATTGATTATATAAATAATAAAAAGAATTTTGTGAGAGGTAAAGATAATACCAGGATGTCAATATAATCAAGGTGAATTACTTTAAATATCTAACATATTAGGTTTAATCCTAGGTTAATCATGATCATTACCATAATTCTAGGACTCTTACCAATAATTAGAATTATCGTAAGGACATCCTGATAAATAACCTTAGAAATACCTATAGGTATCTCACTAAAATTTTCATATCCTAGTTTCCAAAGGTAGACTAAATTTTTAATCTCATAACAACTGTTGTGACCCAATATTAACGTGCATGGAAAATATATTTCTTTTATTGAATACTTAATACAGGACACATACATTCACTCCAAGACCATATTATTTTAGTGTCTTTGGAAGTTGGGAACACGTTCTAACTACCTGGTGAAATATCTTTATCATATCCTATAAGGATCTTATCTTTCAGCATTCCTACCTAAAACCTTTATTTATATCATAGGGAAAATAAAACATAAAAAAGGGTGAGATTAAATTCTTATAAGGGTAAACATGGAGAATATCAAACAAAAAATAAACATAATAATGTAAATACATGAACGTAAATTTTGAAAATCGTACCATCTATAAAAAAGATAAAAATATTATGTTATGAAATAAATAATGGAATTTTGTAAGACATAAATTATAATATAACATGAACCATGATAAAATATCATTGGCATAAAAAAGGAATTGTGGAAAACAAATAATAATATTAAATAATTTTCCTATTACCCAAGCCTTATTTCCAAGACCATTATAGTAGACACTATTCATTTTAGAACCATGTTAACTTGTCTTTACAATCCTGTATTACTGAACCAAATTTACATATCATTCCAGCCATGCATTACTGAACAATATTTACTTATTGATCTAGTCATTTATATCTTAAGAGATATAATTATTTACTCGATTCATTGGAGGGATATATATGTCCCACCCTTCTCATAATGAAATCACTCTTTCAGGTTCCATAAAAACATAAAATATTCATCATAGAATAACCCAACGAAGAAAAATGGGTTTTAAACATCATTCCATATTAACATAATCCATGTAAAAAATGGATTTCATAAATAGGATTTCATCATAATCATAAAAAACTATAAAAATAATAGGTATTTTATACTTAAAAAGGTAATTAATATTATATAGAAACTGATTTTCAAAAAACACTTGAAATTAATTCTTGAGGAAATATCATTTCCTCTTAAAAACGTTTTCTTTTCCTAAAATACCACTTATTTTTAAAACAAATGAATTTCATGGAAAATAACCCTTAAAACATTTAAGATAAACTTCTTGTAAATATGGTGTTGGGAAAGCTTTAAAACCCATTCATGTATTATAACGTGATAAAAAAATCTTCTCATACTTTTTTCAGAAAAGTCAAAAAGTACCTCATATGAAAATAGAAAGAAATATTCCTTCAAAACAGTTTATTAAAAGTCAAAAATGAGTAAAAAATACTTTAAACATCCATAGTAGAATAGTAAACATTTTATGGAATCATTTTTAGAAAACATATACTTGGATGATAAATATACCCCGTCAAATAATTACCTATAATCAGTCTCAGATAATAATGTGATTAAAAAATTATCCCATACCATAGATCCACTATCATTTGTATATGAACCCCACATATAATGATTTTAATGATTTTGTTTTCTTGTTCTAGAATCATATTCATCATATATTATTCTATAATCATCCATTTGTTAGTAACATTATTACTCATCCATCTGTTATTAACATCTTTATTTTCTTACGCATGTTTCATCTGATAAGTTCTTATTCTTATGTTATAGTAATATCATTTATATAATGATATTATTATAATATAAATCATATTTATTCATTTAATTTATTTATATAATCATGCTTTAATTAAGATCATGTAGAATTAATTGCATCATATTGGGGAGATGGTAGGTCGTACGTACACACGAGGGACAATATCATTCCCACAATTATGAAATTGTATGGAAATATATAGTATATTTTTTTCTATAATCCATATAATGTTATAATAATCAAATATAGATATCATTTTCCCCATTATATCCATCCATGTAAAATGTTGGTGAAGAACATATTACCCCACGACATGGAGATAATAAGTCGTACGGACGCACGTGTGGTAATTTCAATTTTTATATGATGGATTGAAAGTGAAATATGGGTTTCCATAGAAATAAAAAAAATTACATATAAATGATACTATAGTTATTAATTTAAGATTTAAGCAACTCAAGAATAATATGTATATGTAAAAATAGTTGGAAAGAATCACTAGAGAAGATTACCTCTTATTTGACATGCTCCCTTTAAATCTCATCTAATAGGCACTAGAGTTGGTCTTCTGAGGAGACAAGAACCTAGAAACTGTTACTATTATGTTGATAAGGGAAAAGGGGAGGGTATGTTTGGCTTTCAAGGAAAAACTTGATGTGAAGAGGTGATGGAGGAGGTTCTGTTTTATAGTTGAGGTGAGGGGCACTTTTAGAATCTCCAAATGTATTAATTTCTAATAAAATAAAACAACATCCAAAAACCAAAAACAAATTTCTTAATATAGAATATTAAATGACATAATGTTTTAATATAATCAAAAAATAACATATAGAAATGTTTTTCTATCTAATTAAAAATTATCATTTTAATTTATCACTTAGTTATTCTATTTCAATTTAGCTAGGGTAACAAATTTTTAAATATTTAAAGGGTGGAATATTTACTGATTTTATATCAATTATATAATAAATAAATAATTTTGAACATTATAGACCATTTAATATTTATTATATATTTTTAAAAATTATTTATTATTTTTAAATAATTTAATGAAACAATATTTTGACAAACCATCAAGAGTGTCAATTTTGATATTATTAAATTCATGGTTTTTTTAAAAATATCAAGATAAGATGTTATCCTAAAAAAATTATTAAATCCCTATGGGATCAAGGTAATTTTTAAAATTAATTGGATATAGTAATTATCTAAAATTATATTTATTTTAATATTGTTAATCACATTAGTTTGAATTTTATATTAATAAAATAATTACTACATCAGTTTTGTGTAAGTATTTAATATAAATATCTAATGAATATTATTAAAAATAAATTTATATGATGAAGATAAATATTCTTGATTTTTTAGGAATACAGATATTATAATATATCTTATGCATAATCCAACATTAGAAATTTATATTTATTAAAACATGAATGTGACAACATTAACATAACTTTAAATAAAATATTTTAAGTGTCGTGATTTTTCCATATGGATAAAAATGATCAATAACTCTACCCTTTGATGATTATGATCGAGATATACTCTACCAATAGAATTTGGTCAAGTATTTTGGTCATTTAATGGTCATTATCGTTTTATTTAAAATTATTTTATTGATTTTTCTACAATTTAATAATTTTTAGATCATCATTTCATAAGCATTTAAGGAAATTATTTAATCTCTAAAAATTCTAAATAAATAACCATGATTTATATAATTTACGTAGATTTATATATACTATTATGTGTCAATGTTATTGCATATTTATCACTATATTAAAATTATTCTACTCATAAGAAATAACAGGCTAACATGTTTTCACTTTCTATTATTTTAATAATATATATCATTTTCATGGGAAAAAGTCCATTAAATAGGTTTATTTAGATCCTTCTGTTTTAAGGGTTGAATTTTATTCATCAAATTGTATTTTTTCTGGTTTTAGAGTAATTTTATTACCCTTATCCTGTTATTTTTTCCTTAATTTAATCGATTTAACATTAACCTTGGTAAATAAAAATTAACAAAGTTACTATTTATAAAATTCGCAAAAAGGAGAATATTTACATAATTTGGACCTACTGATTGCAAATATAGAATTAATTTCTACAATTTCAGGTCCTATAAGTTTTATTAATTAATTTAAAATTAATCATATTGTCAGAATGAAAATGGGTTTTAAAAGTTAAACCATTGGAAAACATTGAAATGTTTTTACATCAAAATTCAATGTAAAATTAATTTCAATGAAATAAAATATATTGAGTTATTAAAATATAGTGTATTTATACATTATAACCATTCAATAATATAATTTAGCCATATAAATTATTTTTATGAAAATAGTTGTTTTCAATTAAAATTTAGTGCCTTTTAACTATTCATCCAAACAAGAAAGTTATCAGAAAAATATCAAAAATTCCTCCAATATAAATTTTTAAATCTCACTTCCAATGAAAATTATATTTTATTAAATATAATATATAACATTTTCAATAATTATATATAAAATTTGTTCACATAAAAATGTGGTTAAACTACTTTTTTTTGAAAAATAATTTTTTATCTAAAAAATTGAATTTGATCTTATATCATGCATAAAAAACAAATAATATTTTTTATAAAAATTTTGTTCAATATATTAAATATATATTACATTTATAAAATCCATAAAAGTGATTTTATTATTTTATAAACATGCTTATTTTCATTTAAATTGCTTTTTAAAAGAAAGTTGATACTTTTCAGACCAGCCATTGTAATGACTATGCTATATGGTAACCGAATAATATTTAGTTGTTCAGTTAAACTTCATATTGTGTGAAATAAATTTTATCAAAAGAACTCAATATTTTATGTAAAAAGAGACAAGAATAGTGTTGCATATACAACAAGCTCAGCCAATGATGTATATTATAGAAGCTTATGTTGGTTTAATGTACAACACAAGTAATCAAAGAATTTTAAAAAAAAATTCTTATAAAATTATCATGGGGTTAGAAATTTCTTCCCACTATTGAATTTGGGTTTTTTAATGAATCATTTTATAATATTTCAAATGCAGAACTTATTTTTTTATTTACAGAAATTATAAAGAAATATTTGTTTTAACGTACTCGGCATGAAAAAAAGTTCTTTCCATCACGACCCTGTAATTATTTAATGTATAATTTATAATATTCCATGGTTTTTTTCAAATAAAATTGTTTTCCTAAAAATTTTAATTTTAAAAAATTAATTTCACACAATAGTAAACTAAAGAATCATTAAAGAGGCCATTGATATAATAAAAATGATGATAATATGACACCCTTTTACACCACGATCTGTTTTCTTAGTGTTGATTAATTTATATGAGATGATATACTCACATGACTTTGGTACAATCACACCATTGGTGATGCCTTGAACAATTTCCTCTTCATATCTTAATCAATGAAATGAAGTATAATTTTCCATTCCTAAAGTGTTAGAATCTAATGCGATCCATTAATAGAATGATAGATCATTCTATATCTCTTTATCACAATAAAAATTTTAGTAAAAGTATTAAAATATTCACAAATCCACTTATGGGAAATAATACGTTATGCTGAAAAACATCAACCAATGTTTAACTTAAACTTTACCTAAAATTATAACCTTTAAATCCATCTAAAAGAGGGAAATCAAAAACATTGGAAAAAGGTTGAGCAAATCAACCTAACATTTCCCCCCACATATCATAAGTTATATCTTGTTGGTCACATTATAAAAATGTGAACAACTTCATAATGCATTTTCTTGAATCATGGTAATAACCTAAATTATCATATATCCTGATTGAAAATATCCATGTTACCTTATTTGCCCCGAATGGCCCGAAGGCCTTATTTTTTATTTTATTATAGATAATCCCCCTTTTTAGGGATAAAGGGGAACCAATACATGACCCATAGGCCCAAGGAACAAGGCCCGACACGACTCGCAATACATGACCTGAAGGCCCAGAAGCATACTATGCCCAATAAATGACCCATAGGCCCAACCCACAGGAACTTCACCTCCCCTAGATTCTACATAATTGATCACCTAGCTCCCCACCTGACATTGCAAATCGGCTAGAATTTCCCCATACAAAGCTGCACGGTACCTGGTCTCGATGGCAGTTTCCATACCCTCTCATTCTTCTAATCTAGTAGCTCTACATCTGGTGACTACTAGTGTTGTTTCTCTGATCCTATTCTGGGTCCTGCTTTGTGTAAACTGGGCTACTCCATGGTCTCTATGGCTCGAAGTCCCTAAGGACCGAATACCTTTGATGACCCGAAGGTTCTAGAGACCCATAGGCCCAAACTGGTGGCCCGAAAGCCCGAATCGAGTGGATAGTTCTAGCTACAACAATACTAAATAGTACCTGTCGCAGTACTCCTATAGTACCCCCCTAGAAATTCACCTCTCCCCAGTTTTGAACCTAGGTCCTTTGGATGCCCAAAAGGATCCCTTACCACTCATTTCAAGGTAACTTATATTGTTTTATCAAAACACCACCCGCAATAAATCCTTTTAATTGGTGATCTCATATGTCAATAAATCAATCGAACTATATGTGCCAAGTAGGAGCCCTTACCACTCGTACCACTTTATCATGCGTGTAAAGTTCTTCCCTGATAGCAGAAATAATATGTCAATATATCCTTAATAAGTTCCAAGGTAACTAATATCGTTAAATTTACTTATTCATATCCAAAAAATATTTATCCAAATATCATTATCTCAACATCAATATAATATTAAGGGTTATCCTTCCCTTAATCATGTGTTTTCCAAAAACATTACCTTATTACCTTATCCAATTTTCATGGTTTCTGGTACAACTCAACATATACTTTCAAATACATGTGGAAAAACACAGTGGACCACTTCATAGTTATTTCATTATTCCATAATACCGTAAGACTGAATCTATAACATTATTCTATAATCCCATTATATAAACAATCAATAATTCCCCAAATTAGTTGTCATACTCCACATTGAAAATTGTGATCGCATATGTTTTTTTTGTTTCCGTTTCTCCTTAAGATGTTTTTGACATAGATCATCATCAATTACTCTTAGATTAGGGAATTAGTTACCATAATACCCAATTTCCTTGTACATGATACACTGATTTGTGGGAGGTTCACTCTTTGGATATTATTGTTTATTCCTATTACATAAACAAAAAAATGCCTGATGACCTTCTCTTCCACACGTAAAATATTTATCAGTCCCATTAAGACAATTTTTCTTTGTATGATTCCACAGTTTGAGCATAACGACAATATAATCTTCATTTCTCTATAATATTTATAGTTTTCTTCGAATTCTATCATTATTTTCTTACCATAAACATGAGATATATGGGACAGTACAATATTCAATTTTGTAAGAAGTATAATAGGACGCTACAAACAGAAAAATATGTTCTGGAAATCATCCCAATCCATGGATTCAGTATTATCCTTTTTCCTTGTATTATTGATAAATTTTCAAAAAAAGATTCTATTTACCTTCTAAGCGATAAGTTCCAAACTTTACATTTTACCATTCTGAACAACATAGAATGAAAAATATCTTTTTCAATGGTACAAATATATTTCATAGAAACTAGTGGATCAGTCTTTTCACTAAAATATGGTGGTTTTTTCAATAAGAATGATTTAAGAGAACATTTTTCACTCTTTTGGGGACTTGGAATCATAGTAGGATTCATGAATTGATAAGGGTTTTTCATAATATATACAAGATTATGAATTCCAGATCCCATAAAATTTGGTTTTCTAGAAGGAAAATCGTTTAATTTCCAATTTCATTCATCATTATCATGGTTCATTTAGGTTCCATTATTTGTATAAACACTAAAAAGAATTGAGTGAGAGGTAAAAATCATAATAGTAATACAATATAATCATGGGAGACTATATTCATAATCTATCATATTTTGTTTAATCCAAGGTTATTCATGATCATTACCATAATTCTAGGACCCTTACCTATAATAAGGCTTATTGTTAGGACATCCTAAAAAATATCTTTAGAAATATCTCTAGGTATCTCAAAAAAGTTTTCATATCCTTGTTTCAAAATGTATACTAAAACATCGATCTCATCCCAACTATTGAAGCCCGATCATAATGTATGCGGAAATTTGATTAATTTTATAGAATACTTAATACATAATAGAAATAGGAACCCTAAGACCGTATTATTTTAGTGTATTTGGAAGCTGGGAACACATTCTAATAACTTGGTGAAATATATTGAATATATCATATAAAGATAATCTCCTTCATTTTTCCTATATAAAACTTTTTGTTATATCCTAGGGAAAAGAATACATACTAAAGGAGTGAGCTTAAATGCTCAATAAGGGTAACCATGGAGAATATATAACAAAAATTAAACATAATAATGTAAAAACATGAACATAAATTTTGAAAATAATACCATCTATAAAAAATATATAAATATTGAGTAATGAAATAAATCATGGCAGTTAGTAAGACATAAATTATAATCAAACATGGACCATGATAAAATATCACTGGCATAAAAAATGGAAATGTGTAATACACATAAGCATATAAATGAATTTCCCTATAACCCAAGCCTCATTTCCAAGACCATCATTGTGGAAAAAGTCTATTACTGAACCATGTTTACTTGTCGTTCCATTCCTATATTACTAAAGAATATTTACTTTTCATTCCAGCAATATATTACTAAAATATATTTTCTTACTATTCCAGTCATGTCTATCTCATGATATATTAATTTTTACCCGATGCATTGGAGGGAGATATAGGTATAACCGATCTCATAATGAAATCAATATTATATGTTACCCAAAAATATACATCATTCATCATAACATAACCCCATGAATTAAATGGGGTTTTAAACCATTATTCCATCATAACCCAATACATGTAAAAAAAATTATTTTCATAAATAAAATTTTGTCATAAACTTAATCAACTATAATTATAATAGAGATATAATATAAAAATAAATTCAATAAACATAGATGGAAAATAATTTTCCTAAAACACTAGAAATTATTTATTGATGAAATATCATTTCTTCATTAAACAAATTCCTACAAAAAACATTATTTTAAAAGAAAATAATATCTTTTAAAAGATCCTTGATAACCTGTAAGATAATATTCTTGTAAATAAGGAGTTATGAAAGAATAAAAATTTATTTATTTCCAATAATCTCAAAGAACATTTCTCTCATACATTTTCTCGAAAGTCAAAAAAGTACCACATATGAAAAATGAAAGAAATATTCCTTCAAAACCATGTAGTAAAATGTAAAAAATGAGTCAATATGACTTTAAAAATACATAGTAGAATAGTAATCCTTTTTTGAAAACATTTTTATAAAACATACACATGGATGATAAATATACCCCATCAAATAATTACGTATAATCAGTCTCAGATAATAATGAGTTTCTGAAATTACCCCATACCTTAGGTCTAATATCCTTGTATGTATTTAAACCTCGTGTATAATGATTTTAGTAATTTTATTGACTTATTTTAGACTCGTATTCATCATATATGATCATATTATCATCCATTTTTAAGTAAAATTTTTACTCATCAATCAGGTATTAACATCTTTATTTTCATACGCATGTTTCATTAGATAAGTTATTAATATTATATTATAATTATATCATTTATAGAATTATATTATTATAATATAAATTATATTTATAATTTAAATTCATTTATGTAATCATGCTTTAATGAAAATAATGTAGAATTAATCGCATCGCATCACTGAGATGGTAGGCCATACGTATGTACGAGGGACGATATCATTCCCCAAATTGTGAAATGGTATGGAAGTGTATGGTGAATTTTTTTTCATAATCCATAAATTTTTATAATAATAATATATAGATATCATTTATATCATTATTTTTATCCATGTAATATGGTTTATAAAAAATATATTATACCACGACATGGAGACGAGAAGTATTACTTACGCACACGTGGTAATTTTATTTTTTATAGGAGGGAGAGAAAGTGAAATATGGGTTTACATGGTAATAATAACATATAAACATATAATTTATACATAATTTCATTAATTTATAATGTAAACTACTCATTAAGAGGTTCTATAAGCATAAATAATTTGAAAGAATCAGTAGAGAAGATTACCTCTTATTCGATATGCTCCATTTAAATCTCTTCTTCAAGGCACTAGAGTTGGTCTTCTGAGAAAACCAGAACCCAGATAATGTAATTATGGATGTCAATAATAGAAATTAGAAGTGGATGGATGAGAATAAAGGCTCAACTTTATATGAAGATCTGATGGGGGAGGATCAATTTTATAGTTGAGGTGAATGGTACTTTTGGAATCTCAAAAATGTATTAATTTATAACAAAATAAAACCACATCCAAAAACCAAAAAAAATATTAATTTAGATTATTAGATAATATAATGCTGTAATATAATCAAGCAATAATTTTTTGAAAAGGTTTTCTTTCCATTTAAACCTTATTAGTTTAATTTATCACTTAGTTATTCCATTTCATTTCTACTAGGGCAACAAATATTTAAATATTGAAATGGGTGGAATATTTATCGATTTTGTGTCATTTAAAAAATAAATAAATAATTTTGAACATTGTTGACCATATCATATTTATTATGTAATTTATAAATTATTTATGATTTTAACCAATTTTAATAAAAAATTATTTTAACAATCCAACAACAGTGTCAATTTTGACAATATTCAATTCCTAGATTTTTGAAAAATATCATGTTAAGATGTTATCCTCAAAAAAATATTTTATTGTATCCTTGTGAGATCTATGTAAATCTTAAAATTCAATGGTAATATTAATTATCCAAGATTTTATTTATTTTAATATTGTTAATCACATTAATTTGAAATTTATATTAATAAAATAATTACTTCAACAGTTTTGTGTAATTGTTCAATATACATTTCTATTGAATAAAATTTAAAAAATACTATGATTAAGATAAATCTGCTATATTTTTTATGAATATTTATAGTTGAATATTTCTTTTGTATAATCCTATATTAACAACTTTATATTTATTAAAACATGAATGTGAAAACTTTAACATCACTTTAAATAATATATTTTAAGTTGCATAATTTTTTCAATATGAATAAAATGATAAAAAACTATTCCCTTTGATTATTATAGTTGATATATACTCTACCTATAGTATTTGGTCATGTGTTTTTGTCATTTAATGATCATTATCATTTTATTTAAAATTATTTTATTGATTTTTCAACAATTAAAAAAATCTTCATAATTTCATAATCATTTTAATTAATTATTTAATCATAAAAAATTAAAAATAAATTACCATGATATAGAAAACTTTTTTAACACTCATTCGAAGGATTTATTGGCATACAGTTTTATCAAACCTCCACCTGCAATTTAGTTGTCATACTCCACATTGCAAATAGTTATCACATAAGTTTGTTTCGTTTCTATTTATCCTTAAGATGTTTTTGACATAGATCATTATCAATAACCCTATGATTAGGGAATTGGTTAACATAATACACTATTTACTTGTACATGATACACTGATTTGTGGGAGGTTCACTCTTTGGATCTTATTGTTTATTCCCATTACATAAACAAGAAAAATCCCTCATGACCTTCTCTACTACACTTAAAATATTTATTAGTCCGATTAAGACAATTTTTGTGTGTGTCCTTCCACAAATTGAGCATAAAGACAATATAATATTTTTTTCACTATAATATTTATTGTTTTCTTTTAATTATATCCTTCTTTTATTATCATAAACATGAGATTGATGGGACAACACAGTCTATAATTTTGTATGAAGTATAAGAGGAAGCTACAAACTGAAAAATATGTTCTTTAAATCATCCCAATACATGGATTCATTATTATCCTTTTTTACTTGTATTCATGATAAATTTCTACCAAAGATTCTATTTACATTCGAAGAAATAAGTTTCAAACTTTACATTTTTACATTATGAACAACATAGAATGAAAAATATCTTTTTCAATGGTACAAATCCATTTCTCAAAAACTAGTGGATTAGTCTTTTCACTAAAATAATGTGGGTTTTCCCATAATAATTATTTAATAGAACATTGTTCACGCCTTTGGTGACTTGGAATCATTGTCGGATTAATGAGTTGATAAGGGTTTGTCATCATATATACATGATTATGCATTCCGGATCCCATAAAATTTTATTTCCCAGAAGGAAAATCATTTAATTTACCACTGCATTCATCATTAAAATGGTTCATTTAGGTTACATTGATTATATAAACACAAAAAATAATTTAGTGAGAGGTAAAAGTCATACTAGGAATACAATATAATCATGGGGTAATACACTCAATCTCTAACATATTTGGTTTAATCCTAGGTTATTCATGATAATTACAATAATTCTAGGACTCTTACCTATAAATAGGCTTATTTTTAGGACATCCTAATAAATATCCTTATAAATATCTCTAGGTATCTCAATTTTTTTTTTCATATCCTTGTTCCCAAATGTAGAGTAAAACATCTATCTTATCCCAACTACTGAAACCAGGTCATAATGTATATGGAAATATGTTTACTTTTGTAGAATACTTAATACATAACAGAAAGAGGAACCCTAAGACAGTATTAGTTTAGTGTCTTTGGAAGCTGGGAACACATTCTAATAACTTGGTGAAAGATATTTAACATCTCATATAAAGATCACCTCCTTCAGTTTTTCTATATAAAACCTTTCGTTATATCCCCGGGAAAAAATACCTACAAAAAGAGTGAGCTTAAATGCTCAATAAGGGTAAACATAGAGAATATATAAAAAAAATTAAACATAATAATGTAAAAAAATGAACATAAATTTTGAAAATAATACCATCTATAAAAAATATCAAAATATTGAGTAATGAAATAAATCATGGTAGTTAGTAAGACATAAATTATAAAAGAACACGAACCATGATAAAATTCCATTGGCATAAAAAATGGAATTGTGGAAAACATATAATCATATAAAATAATTTACCTATAATCCACGCCTCATTTACAAGACCATCATAGTGGAAAAATTCCATTACTGAACCATGTTTACTTGTCGTTCCATTCCTATATTACTACAGAATATTTACTTTTCATTCCAGTAATGTATTACTAAAATATATTTTTTACTATTCCAGTCATGTCTATCTCATGAGATATTAATTTTTACTCGATGCATTGGAGGGAGATATAGGTCTCACCCATCTCATAATTAAATCATTATTACATGTTACATAAAAACATAAATCATTCATCATAACATAACCCCTGGAATAAAATGGGTTTTAAACATAATTCCATCATAACCTAATCCATATAAAACAAAATGATTTCATAAATATAATTTCATCATAAACTTAATCAACTATCATAATAATAGATATATTATATATGAAAAAATTCAATTAACTTATATGTAAAATAATTTTCATAAAACACTTGAGATTATATCTTGAGGAAATAACATTTCTTCTTCAAAGAAAAATTTTCCTACAAAACAACATTATTTTAAAAGATAATAATGTCTTTTAAAATATCCTTGATAACCTGTAAGATAATATTCTTATAAATAATTAGTTATGAAAGCGTAAAAATTCATTTATTTCCTATAATCTGAAGAAACATTTCTCTCATAATTTTTCTAGAAAGTCATAAATGTACCACATATGGAAAATGAAATAAATATTCCTTCAAAACCATGTAGTAAAAGTAAAAAATGAGTAAAAATGACATTAAACATCCATAGTTTAATATTAAACCTTTTATGAAAACATTTTTAGAAAACATGGACATGGATGATAAATATACCCCATCAAATAATTACGTATAATCAGTATCAGATAATAATGAGATTGTGAAATTACCTCATACCATAGGTCCACTATGCTTTTATGTATTTTAACCTCATGTATAATGATTTTAGTGATTTAATTGACTTATTATTGACTCATAGTCATCATATATGATCATATTATCATCCATTTGTTAGTAGCATTTTTACTCGTCCATAAGGTACTAACATCTTTATTTTCTTACGCACGCTTCATCAGATAAGTTATTAATCTTATGTTATAGTTATGTCATTTATAGAATTATATTAGTATAATATTAATTATATTTATTATTTCAATTCATCTATATAATCATGATTTAATGAAAATCATGTAGAATGAATCGCATCGCATCATGGATATGGTAGGTCGTACGTATATACGAGGGACGATATCATTCCCCAAATTGTAAAATGGTATGGAAGTGTATGGAATATTTTTTTTCCAGAATCCATATAATGTTATAATAATAATATATAGATATCATTTTTATCATTATTTTTATCCATTTAAGATGGTTGTGAAAAACATATTACACCACGGAATGTAGACGATAAGTCTTACGTACACACGCGTGGTAATTCCATTTTTTATAGGAAAGATAGAAGGGTAATTATGGGTTTAATTGGTAACAATAACATATAAAAATATAATTTATACTTAATTTAAATTATTTATAATGGAAACTACTCATTAAGTGGATGTATAAGGATAAGTAAGTTTAAAGAATCTGTAGAGAAGATTACCTCTTTTTCGACATGCTCCCTTTAAATCTCCTCTTCAAGGCACTAGAGTTGGACTTTTGAGAAGACCAGAACCTAGAGAATGTAACTATGGATGTTGAGAATAGAAAATGGAAGTGGATGGAAGAGTTTGAAGGCTCAACTTTTTGTGAAGAGGTAATAGAGGAGGTTCTATTTTATAGGTGAGTTGAATGGCACTTTTGGAATCTCAAAAAATGCATTAATTTATAATAAAATAAAACCATATCCAAAAACCAAAAAGAATCTTAATTTATATTATTAGATGATATAAGGTTGTGATATAATCAAAAAATAATTTTTAGAAATTTTTTTTCTTTCCTTTTAAACTGTATCATTTTAACTTGTCACTTTTTTATTCCATTTCATTTCTACTAGGGTAAAAAATATTTTAATATTAAAAGAGTGGAATATTTATTGATTTTATGTCATTTAATAAATAAATAAATAATTTTAAACATTATAGACCATATAATATTTCTTATTTAATTTATAAATTATTTATTATTTTTACATAATTTAATAAAACATTATTTTGACAAACCAACAACAGTGTCAATTTTGACAATAATCAATTCATGGATTTTTGAAAAATATCAAGATAAGATGTTATCATCAAAAACAATAGTTTATTATATCCCTATATGGTCAATGTAAATTTTAAAATTAAATGGTTATATTAATTATCCAAGATTATATTTATTTTTATTTTGTTAGTCACATTGATTTAAAATATATATTAACAAAATAATTACTACAACAGTCTTGTGTAATTGTTTAATATACAGATCTATTGAAAAAAATAAAAAATAAAATACAATGATTAAGATAAACATGCTATATTTTTTAGGAATACTTATAGTAGAATATATCTTTTGTATAATCTTATAATAACAAATTTATATTTATTAAAACATGAATGTGACAAATTTAACATCACTTTAAATAAAATATTTGAAGTGTCATAATTTTTTCAATATAGATAAAATGATCAAAAACACTTCCCTTGGATTATTATAGTCGATATATACTCTACCTATAGCATTTGGTCACGTTTTTTGGAAATTTAAGAATCATTATCATTTTATTTAAAATTATTTTATTGATTTTTCAACAATTAAATAAATTTTTCATCATAATTTCATAATTATTTAAGGTAATTATTCAATGTTAAAAAATTATAAATTAATTACCATGATGTATAAAACCTCCTTAGATTTATGGATACTATTTGTTGTCTATGTAATATAATATTTATCTCTATATTAAAATTATTCAACTTATAAGAAATAAGAGGGTAACATGTTATCACTTTCTTTTATTTTTATAATATATAACATTTTTATGGATAAGAGTCCATTAAATGAGTCAATTGAGGACCTTAGGTGTTAATGGTCTAATTTTATTCATACAGTTGAATTTTCTCTGGTTTTAGAGTTATTTTATTATCCTTATCATGTTATTTTTTACCCAAATTTACTTGACTAAACATTATCTTTCGTAAATAAAAATTACCAAAATTACTATTACAAAAATTTGAAAAAAACAAAATAAGACTATTTAAATAATTTGGACCTACTAATCCCAAATATGGAATCCATTTCTAAAATTCCAAATCACAAAATTTTTAGTAATTTATTTAAAATTAATCCTATTGTCGGAATGAAAAATGGGTTTTAAAAATTAAAAAATTGCAAAAAATTGAAATATTTTTACATCAAAATTCAATGTAAAATTAATGTCGATTAAATAAATTATATTGAGTTAAAAAATATAGTCTCTTTTTAAATTAAAACCATTTAATAGAATAATTTTACCAAATAAATTATTTTTATTAAAAAATATGTTTTCAATTAAAATTTAGTGCATTTCCAAAATTCATCAAAACATGAAAGTTATCAGAAAAATATCAAAAATTCATCCAAAGTAAATTTTTATATCCCTCTTCCAAAGAACATGATTTTTACATAGAATATATAAAATTATAAAATATTATATTTAAAATGACTTCCCATCAAAAGATGGCCAAACTATTTTCTATTTGAAAGTTACCTTTTTTATCTAAAAAATTAAATTTGTTATTATATCATTCATAGAAAACATATATGATGAATTCTAAAATTTTTATTTAATATTATATATATATATATTGTATTAACAAAATCCATAAATTGGATTTTATTATTTTATAAACAAACATATTTTCATTTAATTTTTCTAGTTGAAAGTTAACACTATTCATACCTGCCATTGTAATGACTAGGTTATATGGTAACATAATAATATTTTGTTTTCATGTAAAATAAGTCTTTCTTGAAATGAATTCTATCATAGGAATTCAGAATTAGGTGTAACATATGCCAAGCATAGTGTTTCATTTACAAAAACCTCAACCATTATTGCATATTACACAAGATTATCATGGTGTAACATACAACACAAGTCATCAAAGAAATTAAAAAAATAATTATTATAAAAATATCACGGTGTTTAAAAAATTTACCCATTGTTGAATTGGTTTAATATTTCTAAAAAATGAATCTTTTTATAAATTTTCAAATGAGGAACTTATTTATTTATTTACTGAAAATTATAATGGAATATATGTTTTAACATACTCAGCATGAAAAAAAATTATTTCCATCATAACCCCACAATTATTTAAAGAATAATTTATAATATTCAATGGATTTCTTCAAATAAATGTATTTTTCTAATAATTTAAAATTTGAAAACATAATTTCATAAAACAGTAAAATAAAGAAGCGTGAATGATTTCATTGATGTAATTAAAAATGATGATAATAGGAACACCTTTTACATCACAATATGTTTTATTGATATTGATTAATTTTCATGAGATGATATACTTACTTGATTTTGGTACAATCTCGCCGTTGGTCATGCCTTGAACAATTTCCACTTCATCTCTTATGCAACAGAATGAAGTTGAATTTGTCATTCCTAAAGTTTTATAAGATCACGCGATCCATATATATAATAATAGATCATTCCCTATCTCTTTATCACAACAGAAATGTTAAAAAATGTAATTAAATATGCATAAATCCACTATGGGAAATAATACGTTATTCTAAAAAACATCATCCAATTTTTAACTTAAACTTCCCATAAATTGAAAACGTTTAAATCCATCTAAATTATAAAAATCCAAAATAGAGAAAAAAGGTTCACTAACTCAAATTAATATTTATCCCCCATATATCATATGGTATTTCTTATTTATCACATTACAAAAATCTGAACACATTCATTATTTATTCTCTTGAATCATGGTTAGAACCTGAATTATAATATATCCTTATTCAAAACATGCATGTTTCTTTATTATTAAGTCAAAAAGCTGTAAAGTTCATCCATGATAGCATAAAACACATGTCAATAAATCCTTAACTAGTTATAATGTAACAAATATCATCCAATTTACTAATTCCTATCCAACATATATTTATCCAAATATCTTTATCTCAATATCATTCTGAAATTAAGGGTAATCCTTCCCTTAATTACATGTTTTCCAAAAGCATCACATTATTACCTCAACCAATTTTCATGGATATTGGTACCACTAAACATATACTTTCAAATAAATGTGGAACACCACAGTGGACCACTACATATAAATTTCAATATTCCATAATACCATATGATTACTTCTATAACATTATTTTGGAATCCTATTACATAAACACTCATTCATTCCGCAACTTCATTGTCATACTCCACATTGTAAATATGGATTGCATGAGATTTTCCTTTCTATTTCTCCTTAAGATGTTTTGAAATAGATCATCATCAATAACCCTTGTATTTGGTAATTGGTCACCATAATACCCCATTTCCTTGTACTTGAGACACTGATTTGTGGGATGTTCACTCATTGGAGATTTTTTTATTCCCATTACTTCAACAGAAAAATGCATGATGACCTTCTCTACTACACTTAAAACATTTATCAGTCCCATTATGATAATTTTATCCATGATTCCATCTACACTTTTACCATAATATAATATAATCTTCTTTTCTCCATAATATTTAAAGATTCCATTGAATTCTATCCTTATTTTCTTATCATAACTATGAGATCGATGGGAAACTACAATCTACCATTTTTTAAGAAGAATACGACGAAGATAAATACTGAAAAATATGTTTTTGAACTCATCCCAATCCTTGGATCCAATGTTGTCCTTTTTCCTCATATTCATGATAATTTTCCACCATATATTTTCTTTACCTTCTAAGCTATAAGTCCCAAACTTAACATTTTCACATTATGAACAACATATAATGAAAAGTTTCTATTCAATGGTACAAACCAATTTATCATCAACTAGTGGATCCATATTTCCACTAAAATAAGGTGGTTTTTTTCCTGAAAAAATATTCAAGAGAACATTGTTCACTCTTTTGGTCATTTGGAATCATAGTAGGATTCATTAATTGATAAGGTTTTGTCGTCATATAAACAAGATTCTATATTCCAGCTCCCATAACATTTGGTTTCTTAGAAGGACAATATTTTAATTTCCCATTTCATTATTTATTAACAAGGCTCTTCTAGGTTCCGTTGATGATATAAACACTGAAAATAATTGTGTGATTGGTAAAAAACATACTAGGAATATAATATAATCAAGGGGGAGTACATTCAATCTCTAACATATTAGGTTTAATCCTAGGTTATTCTTGATTATTACCATAATTCTAGGACCCTTACCTATAATTATACCTATTTTTAGGAAATCATAAGAAATATCCTTATAAATATCTCTAGGTATCCCAATAATGTTTTCATATCTGTGTTTCCAAAGGCTGACTAAAACATAAATCTCATACCAATGATTGAGACCCAAGATTAATGTACTGAGGCATTATATTAATTTTTTAGAATACTTAATACATGACACAAATTGGAACCCCAAGACCATATTATTTAGTGTCTTTCGATGCTGGGAGCACATTCTACTGACTTGGTGAAAGATCATTAACACCTCTTATACATATATTACCCTTTAGTTTTCATACCTAAAACCTTTTTTTATATCCTAGGGAAAAGAAAACATAAAAATGGGTGAGATTAAATTCTCATAAAGGGTAAACATGGATAATATCATATAATGAATAAACATAATAATTTAAAAAAAGAGCATAATTTTTGAAAAGTATACCATCTATAACCAATATCAAAATATCAGGTCATGAAATAAATCTTGGTTGTTTGTAAGATGTAAATTATAAAGGAATATGAACCATGATAAAATAGAGTTGGAATAAGAAATGGAATTGTGGAAAACACATAAGCATGAAAAACAATTTACCAATTACCCATTACTCATTTCCAAGACCATCATAGTGGGAAAAGTCAAATACGAAACCATTTTTAATTATTGTTCCAATCCTGTATTACTGAACTAGATTTACATGTCATTCCTGCTATTTATTACTGAACGATATTTACTTAAACATCTAGTAATGTCTATCTCATGAGATATAAATCTTTACCCAATTAATTTGATGGAGATATATATGTCCCAACCATTTTATAATGAATTAATTCTTACGTGTTCCACAGGAACACAAATCATTCATCATAGCATAAGATAAGGAATACAATGGGGTTTTAAACATCATTCCATCATAAAATAATACATGTAAAACAAATGGATTTCATAAATATAAATTCATCATACAAATAATCAACTATAATAATAATAGGGATATTATACTTGAAAATTTTCTTTAATCTTAGATGGAAAATAATTTTCATAAAACACTTGAAATTATTTCTTAAGGAAAATATCATTTCATCTTCAAATACATTTTATTCCTAAATCACCATATAATTTTAAAATAAAATATTTTCATTGAAAATAAACTTGAAAACGTGTAAGAAAATATTCTTTTAAATAAGGAATCATGAAAGTGAAAAAATCAATTAATGTCCTATAAGCTAAAAAGACGATGTTCTCATACTTTTTATAGAAAAGTCAAAAAGTACCAGATATGAAAAAGAAAGAACGATTCGTTCAAAAAAATTTAGTAAAAGTAAAAAATGAGTAATAACTAATTTAAATGTCTGTAGGATAATATTAAACATTTTATGAAAACATTTTTAGAAAACATGGACATGGATGATAAATAAACACCATCAAATAATTACGTATAATCAGTCTCAGATAATAATGAGATTGCGAAATTATCCCATACCTTATGTCCATTATCCAGTATATGTACATGAACCTCATGTATAATTATTTTAATTATTTCATTGATTTATTCTAGAATATTATTTTTCTTATATGATCATATTATCATCCATTTCTTAGTAACATTATTACACATCCATCGAATTACTTTATTTTCTTATGCATGCTTTGTCAGATAAGTTATTATTATTATATTATATTAATATCATTTTTAGAACTATATTAGTATAATATAAATCATATTTATTCGTTAAATTCATTTATATAATCATTATTTAATAAATATCAAGTAGAATTAATCGTATCGCATCGTGGAGGGGGTAGCCAGTACGTACGAATGAGGGATGATATCATTCCCAAAATTGTGAAATTATATATAAGTGTATGATATATATTTTGTTCTAGAATCCATATCATGTTATAAAAATCATATATAGATATCATTTCCATAATTATATCCATTAATGTAAGATGGTGTTGAAAAATAGAATATATCACGTCGTGAAGACAATAAGTTGTATGTAGGCATGCGTGGTAATTTCATTTTTCATAGGATGGATAGAAGATGAAATATGAGGTTAAATGGAAATAATAACATATAATCAAATAATTTATACAGTTATTATTAATTTATAATGGAATCAACTCATGAAGAGGATGTATAAGCCGAAATAATTTGAAAGAATCAATAGAGGAGATTACCTCTTATTCAACATGATCCCTTTAAATATCATTTTAAAAGAAAAAAGACTTGGTCTTTTGATAAGTCCAAATCCTATATAATGTAACTATGGATGTTGATAAGGGAAAAGGGAAGGGGATGGCCGAGCTTTAAGGCTCAACTTGAACTGAAGAGGTGACGGAGGAGGTTCCCTTTTATAGTAGTGGCGAGGGGAACTTTTGTAATCTCAAAATGTCTTAATTTATAATAAAATAAAACAAAATCAAAAAACCCAAAAAAATTATTCATTTAAAATATTAGAAGATATAAGGTTTTAATTTATTAAATCAATAATTTTTAGAAAAGTTTTTCAATCCATTTAAACCTTATCGTTTTATTTTGTCACATAGTTATTATTTTTCATTTTAACTAGGGTAACAAATATTTAAATATTAAAATGGTGGAATATTTACTGGTTTTATGTCAATTAAAAAAATAAATAAATAATTTTAAAAATTATATACCATATAATATTTATTATATATTTTTAATAATTATTTTGGATTTTTAAATAATATAATAAAACAATATTTTGACAAACCAACAATAGTGTCAATTTCTATAATATTTAATTTTTCGATTTTTGAGAAATATCAAGATAAGATTTTATCGTAAAAAAATATTTTATTATATCCCTATAGAGTCAAGGTATTTTTTTTAAATTCATTAGATATATTAGGTATCAAAAATTATATTTATTTTAATATATTTAATTACATTAATTTGAAATTTATATTAACAAAATAACTACTACATCAGTTTTGTGTATTTATTTAATATACATATATATTTCATAAAAATTAAAAATAAAATACTATTATGAAGAAAAATATTCAAAATTTTTATGGAATACTTATTGTCGAATATATATTCTGTGTAATCTTAAATTAAAAATTTTATATTTATTGAAACATGAATTTGACAACTTTAACATCACTTTAAATAAAAAAAATTAATTATCATAATTTTTTCCATCTGGATAAAAATGATATATAACACAACCCTTGGATGATTATGGTTCGGATATAAAATACCAATGGTATTTGGTGAAGTGTAATGGTCATTTAATGATCATTATCATTTTATTTGAATTATTTTCTGTATTGTTCAACAATTAAATTATTTTGGAATCATCATTTCATAAGCATTGATGGTAATTATTTAATCTCTAAAAATTCTAAATAAATTACCTTGATATAGAAAATTTCCTTTTATGTTTGGATACTATTTATTGTTTAAGTTATATCAGATTTATCACTATATTAAGATTATTCTACTTATAAGAAATAAGAGGGTGACATGTCGTCAATATCTTTAATTTTAATAATATATAGCACTTTCAGGGAAAAGATTCAATTAAATGTGTCAATATAGATCTTTATGTGTTAATGGTGTAATTTTATTAAATTACTTGTATTTTTTCGGGTTTTAGAGTAATTTTATTATCCTTATCAAGTTATTTTTTACCCTAATTTACTCGATTTAACTTTAACACATTTAATAAAAATTACCAAAGTTTCTATTCAGAAAATTTGAAAAAAAACAAAAAGAGCCTATTTAAATAATTTTGGTCTATTGATTCCTTATATGGAATCCATTTCTAAAATTTCAAATCACATAATTTTTTTTAATTAATTTAAAATTTATCATATTGACAGAAAGAAAAATGGGTTTTAAAAGCTAAAAAATTGCAAAAGATTGAAATATGTTTAAATCAAAATTCAATGAAAATTTATTTTTAATGAAATGAATTATATTGAGTTATAAAAATGTAGTCTATTTATGCCTTAAAACCATTTAATAATATAATTTAACCATATAAATTATTTTGATGAAAAAGTTGTTTTCAATTAAAATTTAATGTAGCTTCAGTATTCATCAAAAATTGAAAGTGATTAGAAAAATATCAAAAATTCAACCAAATTAAATTTGTATATCCCAGATCAAAATAAAATGTTATTTTTTTAATAAAATATAAAAAATTAACAAAGTCTATATTTAAATTGGTTTTCCCCCAAAAGGCGGCTAAAGTGTTTTTTTTTGAAAAATATTTCTTTTATCTAAAAAATTTGATTTGTTCTTATATCCTGCCTTAAAAACATGTAAGAATAATTATAAACATTTTATTGAATATATTACATATTTATTACATTAATAAAATACATAAAAATGATTTTATTATTTCATAAATACACTTATTTTCATTTAAATTATTATTTAGAGGTATGTTAATATTGTTCACACTCACCATTGTAAGGAATAAGTTATATGGTAACATAATAATATTTAGTTTTTCACATAAAATCAAACATTCATGGAATGAATTCTATTAGAAGAACTCAAAATTGTTCATAACACTAGCCAAGAATAATTCTGCAATACTATAAGCTCAGCCGTTGTTTCGTATTCCGTAAACTTATCTTGGTGTATCTTAAAACAGAAGTCATCAAAAAAATTAAAAAAAATCATTCTTATTGAAGTATAATGGTGTTACAAACATTTACCCATTTTTTAATTTGTTTAATTTTTTTTAAAATGAATCATATTATAAATTTTCCAAAGGGGGACTTTTTTATTAATTTACCAAAAATTATATTGGAATATTTGTTTTAACATACTCAGCATGAACAAAACTTATTTCAATGATGAACCCACAATTATTTAAAGAATCATTTTTAATATTCCAAGGGTTTTTTGAAATAAATGTATTTTCCTAATAATTTAAAATTTTAAAACATAAGTTCAAATTGAAAAGGCAATTTACTTCAAGTGTTTTAAGGGTTTTTATAGTATTTATATTAATCAATGACTATATGTCATTTATTCTCCACTGGGAAAATGTTATACTGATACTGTCATTATACTTTCCCTAAATTTTTTATGACCATTTTGACCCGAGAAGGTATTGATATTCCTTATGATAGTTCTTAATATATAGTCATTTTTTGAAGAAGGCATGTTCATAAATTTGTATTGTATATTCATATGATTAATTAATTGGACAAATTAAGTGATGGATGGGACCTGAAATTACATGAACCCTTGATGCATCAATAACTATCACGAGAAAAACCTATTTTCTATCATCATTAAATGGGGTTTTTGTGTATTATTACACACAGTTTAAACTATCTTGTAATAAGTCCTTTATGGTATGTTTCAAATGTCCGAAACTATGAATTCAATCATTATGATATTAATTATTGATTTACATATTATTATTTGATTAGTTGTTATAACCATGGATTATCATCATGATTATTTGATTTTTTGTATGGAATTATTTGATCATAATTTATTCCTAAAATATTATTCACCATGCTCTAGTTATTTATTAAATTCAATGTTTTTTAGTTATTTACCTTTCCATATAGATTATCCCTTATTTATTTTATGATAACTAATGTTGTTTGTAACCCTTACAGAGAATCTGAGCTCACCCTTAATTTATTTTCCTTTTCCTAGGATCTAAATAAATAATGTTTTAATTGGTTTAAGGATGAAAAATATTTACTCTCACTATGTTATAGTTTTTGATGTCTAATGTAATGAAAGACTGATGTATATATCTAGTTTACCAAGACTGTAAAACTATTTGACCCTTCGGGATGTGATCTCTTTTATCTTATACCAATGAAATAATTAAACCACTAGCTCTAGGATATGAGGGTTTGGTTTTTCTATAGTCATGACCATTACCTCATCAAATTAAAGCTTTTAAGACTTATATTAACCTCTTGGATATAGGGTGGAGAATGGTTCAATATAGATAGGATATGAGGAGAAGGAGTGCTTAAAAGATTGGTCAACGAAGGTAATTGAAGGTGAGTTCCTAAGACCCATTATTTTTACGGTTAATATTGAGTTCTAAAATGACTATTATTCCCCTTATTGACGTTGTTTTTCCTAATAACATGTTAGGTACCTGATGGTATAAATAGAACCACCCACACCCCTAGTATTCCCACCAATACCTCAATCCTTTCCCACAAAGTACCCGGTGGACTCTTAGAACATGGTTCCTTTTATGTTTCATCACTTTCCCCTATTAATTTATCAAATTCCACAATAAATTATAAATAAAATAGAAAAGAGTAAAAATAAATATAAATTAAACTAGATTAGTTTCCCATAGAGGATGAAATATTTACAACCTCCCCAACATCAGGATTCTTGTCCTTAAAAATAATTATCCAACATCCTTAGGGAACAAATATAACCATTAAATCTTCATCTCATCTTCCTACACTTAATTTCCATCTTATAAAATCCCATGTTACTATTTAAAATGATCAAGAGGAATTACATGGCCTCATATAACCATTTAACTCAAATAGATGATACAGAAAAGTTGCTCCATATATGTCACATCGGCCAAAATCTCAACATTTTCATATTGAATCATGTTTATAGGGTATAGTAAATACTTTATTATTTTGAAAACACGTAATATTTTATGCATGGATCTAAATTTCATAAGTAACAAAATATGATAATAAACTTCTCTAAATTGGCCCGAGATTTGAAATGGATTGAAATATCTTGAAGATAGATTCCTCTATCAACTAATCTATTAATTTTTCAACCTTGATGAAAGACATTAGAACATATGGTCACTAAATTTTAATTCTGATGGGTACTTATGATGATTCAAATAATTGTTTTATCATCATTGAATGGTTATTACATACTTTTTAATAATTATTACATACTCAACAATATCCTTGATGAGACTAGGTCCAATCAATGTAGACATGCCTATCTTGATCAACGAGAGTGGAGAATGATATGGTCAACATTAAATAGTTTCGAAAGGTACCACTTCAAATTAATCATGGTAGCTATTATTGAAATATAATTATTCTAATTATATTTGATTATTTCATGATCCAAAAAAAATCAAGAATGCATTTCTAGAATATATCCTACGTAATATGAATGGTATGAACTAAGTAACCGGCATCTAGAGGATAAAATATTGTTATTAGATTCAACTAGTAAACCAAATCTCATTATAATACATTCTTAAACCAATATAGGAATATAGGGAACCATTTATAGATGATTATAGAATGAAATTCATAGGGATTAATTGTTTTTCTATCATATATCTTACCAATCTCATAAACTAAAGGACATTCTTTAACTGATAAAAGGTGATCCATCTTGGTTACATGATCCATAATCACCCATACTAATTCTTAAGAACCTAATTATATTTTTAGATTAGTCATTATTTCCATAGATACTTATTCCCACATATCTACCAGAAAAGGATGTCTTTGAAGCGTACCCATGGGTCTTTGGTGCTTCCAATTCACCAACTTATAGGCAATAAATCTTACAACAAACCCATACAAAGTCTTTTTCCATACCTTACAACAAACTTTTGTGACTAATTACCCATTACATTTTTGTGATTCTTGGGTAAATAGGCCATTAAGAAGTATGATATTATTTCATCACACATTATCTTATTCTTTTTAGAAGAAAAAAAATATTCCATGTATATTTTAAAAGGATGGAGATTGATAAAATATACCATCAAGAATCATAAAACCAATGAATTTATTTGAATGATGATAAAATATATATTATATATGTAATATTACTGGACCCACTCTATAATAATGGATATAAGCTCAATATTTTATAACTTTATCCCATTATGATCTTCCAAAATATCCAGGTGGAGTTAATCTATATAAAACATCCATCATCATTCATACTTTTCTACATATACCCTTTGAAGTTGAAATTTACAACTTAGGGAAATATAAATTAGATTTCTCTTTATAAGATCATAATGGATATTGAAATTATATTATTTCAGTTACTCTTCCTAGTATTACAACCTGAGGTTGAAATAGTAACATGTAAAGATGTACTTCAAATTCTAGTGGTCTATAAACACCATAAAAAATTGGTCATATAGATAGTGCCTCTAACATTTCAAGGCACAAACAATAGATGATAACATGATATAATTATTATGGTAGTATAATTCATAAGGAAAACAATTTTGGAACCATACTTTACTACTTGATGATCCAACATTAGAATGAAATAAATTCCTAATAAAAAAGATTCATAATAAACCTGAAATCTCTCACATGTCTCGGGAAGAGAGAAATTGAATCTATGCTTAGTAAATACTTTATCACTTAAAAACTAATTCACATTTTTCTGACCTAAAAAATTTCACCCTTGTATTGTTAAATTGGTAATCCATATCACAATCTTGGACAAATCTTAGAAAAAACAGTGATAATTCCCCACAAGTATAAGAAAGATCATAATTTCAAATACATTATATGGTAAATTCCATAAGTTTACTAATTATATATTCTTAGGATATACAGAGATAAAATATTCAAATATTACATAACCATGGATGTTTATTTATTAAATATAAAATAAATATTTGTATAATATAGTGTTTAACATATGATCCTATAATGTATCTTGAATGATACGATGATATTGACCATGCTCGGTGTGAGATCATGAATAAAAAAGGATTACTTTTACAAAGACGCCCAATAAAAAGTTTATGAATTGGTAAAAAATATTTTCTATTAAATACATCAATATAGATAGAACATTAGTCAATATAAAATAAATAGTATATATTTATAGTCAGTAAACATGCTTCAAAAAATTGTATTTGGAATATCCTCTTTCATGAATCAAAGCTAATGATAACAAGAGAATATTTTAATTTCAGATAAGCATTTTTTAACTTTTAGTTAATTATAATGATTTTTAACTATGGGTAATGGATAGTTGTTTTTAATCATAATTGGGAATTTTTTTATATTATAAACATAGACATAGACATCCATCAGCCATCATGGAAAACTGAACTAGATCACCACAAGAAGATTTACTCAGTTGATAAATCCTTTTAACATAAAAAATCCCAATGGAATATCTAACTCCCAAAATCTTGTTGGAGTCATATGGTGTAGAGTAAAACTGATTACATTAGTTCATGATAGATTATTAGTGGTGAATTCCACTTCACACTTCAGATTTATTTCCAAAAAGTATTCAAGCAACACATCATGATATAACTACACCAAATGAGATACGACTTTCCTTTCTATAGTATCTACTAATCGAGGAATACATCTACACATCTTTATAGTGATTTACCCAACCTTTCACAGATTAATATTTTCTTGAACAACCTGAATCTCACACCCTTCATGGATAATGTGTTAGAAACTAGTAGGATATTGGGAAGTTATTTTCTTATTATAACAGTAAATGTAGGTAGGGAAATAGGTTAAATAGTCCATTTATAGAATTAAATGAAATAAATTTATATTGAGAACCATTAATTCGTATATATTATCTAAGTATTCCTCTACAAGATCATAAGATAAATACGTCTGGGTTTACTCAATCAAATTTCATAAAGGATTATCAAGGTTCATATATGAAGGTAGATATTCCACTTTCAACTAAAGAAGTTACAACAATTGATTTGATATAAATGAATGAGAAGAACCTATATTAATGAACATATTTTTTAGAGTTGAGGATACATGGATAATACCTATAATAGTAGAAGGATCAACCCTGACATTAGTTATAAGTTTCTCATTGACAAACATTCTTCCTACTAACTCATACATAAATTGAGGTATATATCCCTACTAAAAAACTAACTATTATTGAATTAGGAATGACTTATTTACAAGAAACCCATATCAGATCCCCCTAACTATGGTTGACTTATAATATTAAACTATACAACTAACGCGTCTTGAAATGGATTTGCTGGATGAGGAATATTCCCAATACTTTCTAATATTTCCTATTAATAGAACCTCTAAATAGGGACATACCGACCACATGATTGTCACTTCTTTTCCTAAAAATCACTTTTAGGAATTTTTTTGTTGGGGATGGTTAAAGGAGTTTGAAAAGACCTATAAGTTGTTATAGAATATGTTAAGAATGTTCTTTCTTTCATTTTCCAAATATATATGACCTTAACGTTATTAACCATTTTATAAAGGGAAATTATATAGAGATGGTTGGTTGATTTTACAATATGAGTCCATTAGATAAATTTTATTAGACTGAGGGTTTCAAATGATATTTTGTGATAATTTATTTATTCTATGATACATATAAGTTACATAAAATATAGAATTTGATAATAAAATTTGGCGATGTTTTCTTGTTCTGAATGTTTCTAAAATAATGAATAAGGAAATACCTCATGATCAGAGTCTATATAGAAAGGGAGATAAATTTCATTGTATGTACAATGGCCATAATATTTAGTTTTAAAGTAGTTCATTAGATACATACTATTTTAACTAGGTTTAGAGTAGAATAACATTGCGTTTTCAATTTTTGTATTTTTGGGTGAGAGGAATGTTGTAGAATTTTAAAGTGAAGATGACAAGGAATGTAATTAGATGAAGTCTAAAAGGATGAAGCCCAAATAGATGAATACCAACAGATGATATTTTTCAATATCTTTGTTCCTCATATATCTCATAAACACTTTATGAAATTTATATTGAGTGTAAATTTATAATGTTAAAAATATATGTTTTTATTGGATGATTGGACATAATATTCTGAGTTTTTAGGAAGAAGGTTTCGGTTGAAAACATTGGATAGATGTTTTGATAGTATGTTCAACAGACCGAAGATTTCATGAAAAGGTTTCATTAAAAGTGTACTAATTCATGTAATTATATATAAGATGTTTAAATATTAATACTTTTGAAATTTTTTTATGATATTTGGATGGAACATCGGGTAGAGCATCTTTGGATCAATGTTTTTCTCCAAACTTATACATGATATATGTTTGGTATAATTATTACCAGTTAAAATATATTTATGAGTTTTTTTAATATGTGAAATGTGATAATTTTATGATAATACATCATGTTTTACATAATAATAGAAGATGTTCTAGGTTCCGGAAAAGATTTTATACTTGTTGATGAAGTTTCTTAATGCTAATGTTTAATAAGTTTGAGGTATATTACGGGTGATGATTTTGTAATGGGATTAAATAATTATATTGATGTGTAATTAAGATTCCAGTGAAATTTTATGAGAGAGAGCTTTGAATTTTGATATTTCATTATGTGGGAATGTGAAATTATATTCATGTCTTTTTCTATTACTTACACATCAATAAAAAGGGTGAAATCATAGTATGGTGATGTACACAATTCACACATGAAGAGGTTTTCCAAAGTGATATCAATTTGGTACTTTGATCAAATAGACATTGTAACGAATCATCCAAAATCAGATTACACAAGCTAAATGTATAATTAGTTAGTATTAGATATATTGTTATTATAAATGATCATAAGAACATATTTATAACATTAGTAGTTTAACTGTCAAGATATGCATTAGTAAAACATTGTATAGATTATAATATTATGAGCTATTAGAACAACTGTATACGAAGGTGGAAAAATCAATAGAAAATTATAAAGTGATATTATGTTTCAAAAGGCACTGGATTCGATTCTATAAATATATTATTGGATGAATAAATTAGAATAACATGTGATCAAATAGATGTTATATACATAATTTTAAGAAGGAAGTTATTTCCTCTTAAATATCAATAAAGTGAAGAATAATTACTTTCTAAAAGAGATTGTTTGAAGAAGTAAAATTAATACAGTGAAAAAATACAGAATTATTATGCTCTACTGGATTGTGTTTGTGTGCTTGATCTTAGTAAAGTCATAAATATTTTATAATAGGTGAAGGTGATATCATATGTTTGAAAATACTAAAAATAAAGATAATTAATCCCCCCCCCTTAAGTGTTCAAATTCATCTTGATCAGTCCTTAGAAGTGGTATTTGAATAAATGTTCTCTAGGATTTCTAGTTTAATAACTTCATGTAAAAGGAAAGGTTCCATTGTGATTTTTAATTCTGTGAATAGTAAGGGGATTATTGATTTTTACTAAAAGAACTATTAAATTTGGAAATATATAATGTTAGCTTATCTTATGGAGATTTTCTAAGAAGATTCTATAGATGGATTCCCACATATTTTTTAGGGAGTTCCCCTAACAACAATTGATTTGATGAATTTGGGGAATTATGGATGAGTAAGAAATGATATACATCCCTCACTATATAAAAGTGAGTTTTTTAGAGGTAAAAGAGTTGGAATTGAAAAAGGAATGATGGAAAAGTTAAAAAACATCTATAAATGAAATATAAATGTGAATAATGAAAAGTAAAAAAATATAGAGAATGATGTATGATTATCTTAATAAGGGTGATTATGAATATTTTTATGACTTCTTTATAAGGTTAAATGAAATTTATAACACCATAATATGTGTTGGTTAGAAGTTACAAGATTCAAAAAATATTGAAAAGATATTGTGAATTATTCCAAAAAAAATTATTAAAAAAGTTTCAGCATTTTATGATATATTTCAAAAACTATATCTATTTACGATCTACATAGTACTCTCATCACACAAAAAATAAGAATATAATTCAATGATACCAATCATGTGATTTCTAAGAAATTTATCGAAGAAGAACCTTGTGAATCTTACAGTGAATATGACACTAGTAAAAAATTTAAATTTTTTGGCTTTGTAATCTAAAATGGTGAAATGATTCACAAGAAAGAAATAAACGAAAGTTACCACTGAAATGAATTTACTGTGGAGCTATCGTACATTTTACATTAAAATTCCCTTGATAATAAGAAGCTGAATAATGTGATGAAGTTTACATAAAGTCAAGTAGATCCATAAATAAAAAGGTATAAAATTTTATTTTTATTATAAGGTAAAGGGAAATAAATTTTCCAAATACAAAAGGAGAAAAAATTTGTCAAAATGTGAGGAAGATGATAACAATAAAGAAGAGGCTGATGTCTTCAGTGATGATGATATTGAAAAATTTATTAATAAAAAAGTGAATGATGAAAATTTCATTAGAGAAAAAAATTAATATCATATAATAGAAACAAACTCATATGGATATTATGCTAAAAAGAGAGTTGATATAATTTCTTATAAATATTGTATGATTTTAGACGGAGGAAAATATGTCTAAGAAAGAAAATAATTCAAAAAACAATAAATAATGTTCTCTTGATGAAAAATGAAAATTACTAAAAAAATATTGGAGAAGCCTAAAAAACCATGGCAGGGGAGGGGTGAATTAGTTTGTCAAATTTTTCTTTTAAAATAATAGATCTCATTCCCACATTGGTCATAACATATAAAACCTTTCTGATGGAATTGTTCATTTATTAAACTATCACATGAAGAGAGAAAAATTAATAGTTTTACACGGTCCAAAACTATAAGATATTACAATGAAAATACGAAAAAAGTGTGTCCATTATACATTAATCCACTAACCATCACTAGTTATTATGAAATACAGATGTTCAGAAACATTCACTCCAAGCTTGGAACACTACCTTTACAAGATGTTTAGGGATAGAAAAAGGCCTCCCTTATAAAACTTCTATAACCCCTCCCCCCATCTCACTTATTTGGGTGAATACTTACTCAGTTTAATGTATTTATGGACACTTTATTAGATTGGAATTTATATTTTTCCCCTTATTATCATGATACTATAATTCCTCTATAGACCTGTGTTGATTCACTTGAAATAAATATTCAAAAAAAATGAGATGATCAAAACTATTATTCACCAAACCTTTAGCCTTCTGGAAACCAAATTTATTTTTCAATAAAAATCCTAAATTTTAACTTATTCACTTCCATGAAGCTCTTTCACGAAGAAAACTGGATTCTCAAAGACAACTCCCATCACAAAACACTAAGCCATCGCAGAATACCCAGTAATCGAGAAACTAATTATTCCAAGAAATAAAAGAATTGGTAAAGTCTAAGTTATTATTCTCACAATGCTAAGGATCACAAGGAATATATGATTCAATAATATATCATCCCTCATTAATTCAAAATGATTAATCATTTTCCAATTTTTTTATATAAAATGCATTATGGGTATCCTTGAATTTATAATCATAGCCTTTCATGAAGATTCCAAGCTCACTGTATCCATTTTGTAAAGCTCTTCAGTCATTCTCATGAAGTTTCTTTATTTGATCATCTCTAGTGATATTTAATATTTTTTTGATCCTTATCTTAGTTGTTTAGATTTACCAACATCCCATCATGCATTTAAGATGCTCCACATCTTTCAGAATATAAATCATTGTGAAACCCATTCTCCACGAAACTCATAACTTTACCATATTAATGAATGTTCATTCCAAGAAAATGAATTTTGTAAATATTTCTCATTCATCTAGATTTTGAGTCTAAAAATTTGGGAAACACTAGAAAAATATGCCACCTTCGACAGTATATAGACATCTTGTACTATAATACAACTATCCTTAAAATCACCCAAACAAACCAAGGGTGGATTGACAATAAAAACAAAAAAGACTCTATTTATACCTGTGAAAGTATTTGGTTCAAAACATACCCCCCATTGGGTTTTTTTGAAATATATAGTTACATTCAATAAAGAAACAACCTCAATGAAGAACATGGTTGAACTAAAATAACTCATCCTCACTTTATGTCTATGATAGCAAAGCTTGGTGTAGAAAACAGAAGTGTAAAAAAAGAATTACATGCCACCATAGACCATTGAACAAACATTTCATGGAAAACCCTTATTGAAATTCAGTTATCTCCTCCTTCGGAAATAAACCCAAAGAACAAGTATTTGAAATTTTGCTATTAAAAAACTCACCCTAGATCATATATCTCCCTTAACCATAATCAATTCCATAAATAGATTAAAAAAGATAACACAAAGGGGAGAGGGGACGAACCATTAACTATTCATACACTGGTACATGGTTGAACACTGAGGATTAACCAATGGTTCTTGAACTTTTGTTCCACTAAAGGCTTAGTAATAATGGAAACCACATCCCCATCAGTTCAAACATCCTCCATTATAATCCCACCCTATTCATTTTTTTCTTTGACGAAGTGATATCTAATCTCAATTTGTTTGGAATGAAATCAGTAAACTAGATTCTTCATAATATAGATCACAATCTTGATTTCACTATGAGTCACCATTGGATGTTTCACCTGATCACACATACCAGTCATCTATTGCTTCATCCATAATAGTAGAGTGTGATCCCCTTATAGAAAATATATACACCACTTTATTCATACTAAGATAAGTGATTTCCTATTTATTTTTTAACCACCCACATATTTATTTCCTACAAAAAATGCACCACCACAGGTGGAAATTATATCCACCATGTCTACAACCATGTTTTGATCAGGAAATTCCAATAATTTATTATACATTCTTCCTGCTATGTATAAGAAAAAATTGAGAGTACCCTAAATATACCTCATGATTATTTTTACTACATACAAATTGTCTTCCATTAGATTACTTTTAAAGAGAGTTATTATGCATGTTGCAAACCTGATATTTGGATTAGTTACAGTCAAGTGTAATAATCATCCAATGATTCTACTATACAATGTGGGATCCAAAAATGTCTCATCCTCAAACTTTAAATATTTTGTCCCAAACTATGATAGGAGTCAAAATTCATTTGGACTAATTTATATTGAATTTATTCAAAAAATATATTGTATATTTCTCCATAAAAATGAAGGTATAATCTTTATATTTAACCACCTTCAGGCCTAAAAAGTACATTATTTCACTAATTATAGAAATATAAAATACATAGTTCACATGATTTAGAAATTATTTCACTAATCTCTTTTTTCCTCCATAAAAGAAATTATCATCCAAATGTATAGGAACTGTAAATTGATATTTATGAAAATTATTTATATTGAGATTATGTTCGACATGAAATATTTTAAATTAAGGCTCTTTTAGATAGGAATCTTGTCAAGAATACCATGCTTGTGATGCCTTATTAAAACCATAGAGAGAATTATTAAATATAAAAATCTTAGTCTCGTCATTTTAAATCTGAAATCTCATTGGTTTTTTAGTGTGGGCTTATTCTTAAAGAAATCAATTTAAGAATTTTATTTTGAAATCCATATGATAAGGTATGTACTCTCAGTGAATTTACATGGAAAGGAAGGATACCGATTGACTCGAGTCTAGCCATTAGAGAAAAAAATTCTTTAACGTCAATACCTTCAATCTGTTTATAATATTTACACACCAACCATGCATTATTTCTTATCACATTGTGATTTTTTTCATCTCTTGACACGATCCCTTTTCTAGTTATTTCTAATATGTTCCAATTTTTCATGACACAAATATTAAGATCAATACAAGAAGATATCTTATTTATCCTATCTATCTATAAATGTTTATCGATTTCTACCACTTTATAAATCACAATATTCTATCATATTAGTATTTGAATACCAAATTGAGGAATAATTAAAGGATGGTAGCTACTTTATCTTTTCGATCAATGATTAACCGCCCTCAATACTTTTCATGTTCCATCCCTAAGATCATTATTTACCTTTAATTCCCTAAATTATAATCACACATAAAATAAAAAAAAGACTAATAGAATAAGGTGGATCTTCCTTGCTTCATCAATATGAACAACGATGTTGAGATGATATTCTCAATAAATCTCCCCCTTTTATCTAGTATTCATGATTTAACATCCGAATATATATTGTAATTTATGTTGTCGAAACATAGATCTCTTCACATAGTCTTATTATTTTTATACCTAATTTGTCTTCTTAGTAGAATTCATGGATGATACATTCTTATTCCCCTTTATAAATGCATATTGTTCTGGAATTAAGGTTAACGAACCTTCAACAATGTGATCATATTTCTTAGATCTCTCACGTAGATCATCCTTAACACAAGATATTAATTTTTATTGAAAACTCTCATTCACTTTATATTCATCAAGTGGTATCTTCTCTTTTTCTTTTTATCTAGACATAGCTTGTGAATATTCCAGTTTACTCATTATTTTAAAATACTATACCAATATAACTAACTTGTCAATATGAAACATGGAAACATGTTTTTATGTTTTCTATGGGTTCTTTTTAGTGTTATCCCTTTTATCAGTTATTTTTTATGCCCATTCCCACAACTTTGTGAATTTAAGATCCAAAGTCATCTCATCGTTCCTCTTTGGAATCTTTTTAGAAGAATGTTTGTCAAAAAATTCTTATGATTTGTTCCCAAGGTATCTTCTTCATACATAGATATAATTTTATCCTTTTTTTCTAAATATTGGATGAATAATGAGATACACAAGTACCACCATTCTGACCACTGCAATTATATATATAAAAAATGTTATCAATCTTCCCAAATTTTTTCATAGTATAAAAATTCTTATAATCATATGGTTTTTTCATATTATTATCTAGATTTCTCCCCTTGAAATTGGATTCCTTTGGGATTTTTCATTAAGTGTAATGTACCATAAATTCAATGCACAATGCCCAAGTTTTCCACGACACCAAAATTGACCAAAAAACGTTATTCTCCCTATAAATTCTATAAAAGGATGTTGTATCTTCTTCACACCTTGTTATGATCTTTGGGGGGAACCGATTTCCACACTCTTTTTACTATCCACCATAGTAATGGTGGCATGTTTCTTATCAGCTTTCTTCACCCATATTTGTTCAAAATTTGACTTACAACCTGAACTATTCATGATAACAGGTTTAGATACATTAATACAACTCGGTATAGATGGTACTGGTTTCTTGTCCTCCTTTTTAGATAGATCATAAAATGTTTTCATAATCTTCTTATCACATTTTAGAGGTATTTCAGCCTTAGAATCCCCCAGTGATCATTGTGTAGTTGTAGAAAATGTTTCCTTCATTTTTGAAGTCTCAATATATGTATTCTAAAGATTATCAAACTTAGCCTCCAAATTTATACATTTCATTATGAGGATGATAACTGATCTTCATCCATAATCATATTTTCTTCCCGATATTTTTTTATTAAAACTACTTCTATTAACATTATATGCATGATATATCTTCATTATTAGAAATGAATAGAGAAATATATATTACCCCTTATTTATATAAGAGGTACTTCTTCACATTTAAATTTCCTTTCTTATTTATGTTCATCATGGTCTTTTCAGATATAGAATTATGCTTGGAGATATCTAAATCTTCACCAAAACCACACTTAATTGTTGTATTAGAAAAAAAACTCAAATATCCAAAAGAGAATAACTTTACTGTATAAAATCCAAAAGAGGTGAAATTTGGCTATGATACCACTTGTAGGAACCTAGAATTCATTTAGTGGGGATGAGTGATTTAGGGTGTCAACATTTTATTTTAAAACAACTAGTCTTCTTCCCACATTGGTAGAAACTTATAAAACCTATTTGAAGGAATCGTGAAGTAGTTAAACAATCACACGTTGAGAAAAAACATAATGTTTTTCTATTAGTCACCACTACGGGATAGTCAATAGATCATACCCAGAAAGTGTTTCTATCATACCTTAATCTACTAAGCATCACCTGTTATTTTTTAATATAGAAGTTTAAACACAATCGCTATATACCAAGCACACATCCTGTATAAGAATTTTAAGGATAACACACTACCTCCCTCAGAACAGATCCATCTAATCCATCTAGATAACTAATTTTGGTGAGCTCTTACTTAGATTATTGAATTAAAGTTCACATCAATATATTTACATTTAATTAATAATCCTTGATTAGAATGAGATTCTTATATCACTATAGCCCTCATTTAATGCACTTGAAATCACTATTTACATAAATTATATGATCAATAATATTGTTTCAAAGCTCATATCCTACATAATACCCTCTTTATGTTTTAATGAAATTTCATATTTTGAATCCACACACTTTTGTGATGTCCTTTCGGGAATCTCCTCCATGAAGAAAACTTCTTTCATGATGAAAACTCTAATCATGGAACACTAAGTAATTGTATAACACCCAGTCTTTGTAAAACTCATTTTTCAAAGAGACCTAACTATTGGTAAAGAATGGGAAATAATTTTCAAGATACTGATGCAATAAATGAATAATATATTAGATAATATCTCAACCTTCCCAAATTTATAATGATTCAATCTATTCTCCAGTTATTTTCATATCAAATGAAGTTGTGGTAGCCACCTATATATAGGATCAACCTTTGGTGAATATCCCATGTTCCCAGTAGCTATTTCATGAACCTATTCAGTCATCCTCATGAATCTCTTTAATTTGTGAAGATTTAGTGATATTGAACCCATTCATGGACATTCTCATAGTTGTATTTATTAAATTTCATCTCATTTTGTGTTCATGATGCTTTTTTCAAATGCTCAACATCTTCCCAAATATCCACATTTATGAAACCCAATTTTCAAAAATCTCATTATTTTAACATGTTTTTGATGATTCAAACAAAAAAACCACCTTTCACAAAGCATTATCCTTAATCTGTATTTTGAGAAAAAAATATTTGGAAAACATTAGGAAAAGACTCGACCTTTATCATTATAGACATCTTGTACTATAAGATCACTTACCTTCAAAATTCCCCGATCAACATAGTGTGGAATAAAAAAACATGAAATTGACTCTATTTCTAGCTATATAAGTCCTTTGATTCAATAATTAATGATGAGAATAAATTTAAGGATGAAAAGGAAAACCTCAGCATTAATCTTGAAGATAAGTTGAAGCTATAAGATGGAGAGTTTGAAATTATTAAAAAAACATTTAAATTTTAATTAAGGAATTAACAATTAAGAAAAATTAGATACATAATATGGTGAAAATTCAAGGAACTTTAATCCTTAGGTGGATAAATTAAAAGTTTCCACAAAGAATAATAAAAAGGATGAAAATGTGTATGATAAAAAAATATAACATGCCATTTTGTAGTAAAAAAAGAATAGATAAACCTAATGTTTCTATGATTTATAAGATTGATCCAAAAATTATAAAACTATATTTTTTGTTTAGGGTAATAAGAAATCTTATAGACACAACCAAAACATTTGTGCACAAAAAAATAACAATGTTGAAAGTAATAATTTTGATGAAATATATACACATAAATATAGACACTATGTAAGATACAACGGAAAATATTATTTCCATGGAAATTCTATTATTGTATAGTATTAATGAATACGATAAATATGTGTTGGTTTAATCATGAAAACAAAAGTAAATCTATGATAAATTAGAGGTACTATTTGTGGGGGATTCAACCCACTCAAATTAAAAAAATGCAAAAAGTAATTTGAAGGTTCAACATAGAATCCAACCATCAAAAAATATTCGTGAAATATATGGTCAACCTAGATACCTTGAAAAAGGATTCCTCATAATTAAATATTAAAACAAATATTTATATAATAAATCTCAAATGATGCATGAGAAAAAAAAAATCAAAAAGAAAATAACATTGTTTTTGAAACCTCCCTCAATGAAAAAAAAGGATGATGACTTTAGATATTTTATTGTGTGTGTTCATCACAGATGATAGTATATTTGAAGTTTATGAAAATTTTTACTGATTATATGGAAGATATAGTTATTTTTGGTAATGAAGAGACACTAGAAAACAATTGAATTTGATCTTCTATAATTAGGGAAGAAAAAATAAAATCCAATAGATCCATGTTTTTTATGGGATGAAATACAATATTTAAGTGTTCCACAACATTGTGATGATTTCAAAAAAGATGTATTGAAGAAATATGGATTTTTTGTTAAGATGATATAAGAAAGAAAATTTTTAACGACAGGAAAACAAAAAAGGGATACCTCATTCAAGTTGGAGATTCCAATATTTCATGCTATCTAAACATGATGGATGAAAATCAGTTCTGACATAAAATAATGGGGAATATGTGTCATAGGAATATGAGAAAACCAATTAAGAGAGAACACAATTGTGATATTCTAAATATTAAAAGAAGAATTGATTTTTTTGTTTCATTTTCATGAAATGGATTATTACAAGTGTTGTACACAAGAAGGTTGAGATAAATTAAACTCATCCCTTGGAGTTGATAAATTTTCATATCTATGGATCCGTGAGTAAATAATCAAAAATGGAGAGAAGTACTCTAGTTTATGTTATTGATGAATTTACTCCAATTTAATGTATTATGTTTTTGAATAAAAAAATTACAAGCTCTAAAAATGTTTAAGAGATTCCACTGATGTAAAAACAATAATATAGATTTTCTATGAAGAATTTTTATAAAAATAGTACTGGGGAATATAAAAGTGGGAAGATAAAATATTTTATTGAAAAATGGAATTCATTATGATTTTAGTGAACAATACACATTGTTGTATAATGAATTTACTGAAATACAAAATATATGTTTTATAGAGATGACATGAAATATATTTATCGAACATGATACTTATCTTCAAAGAGGAAATCTATCAATGTAAAAAATTTATGGTCATACTGGATGTTTCTATAGTACAAACTCTGATATTACTACTTATGAGTTACAATATTGGGAAAACTCATGTTTGAAACACATAAGGTTATTTGAATGTCCTTGAATTATAAACATCAAGGTTTGGAATTGTTGGATGTTTGATCATAGTGGTGTTGATAAAATAATTCCTAGATACCCTTATAATGGTATATGATCAAAGTGTTATGATAGAGAAACATGAAATATTTTTATCTCAATACATGACAATTTTATTAAATAGTGTGGTAAGACGGTTTCATATAAATTTTCAGATATAGAAGAAAAATAATATGAGGTTGTTGTTGTTTAACAACATGAAAACAATCTTGATGATTGTAAAAAATGTTGATTTTTATTATGATGATTATTCAAACCAATTTATCTCAAGTGATGAGTAATAATTAAATACATGTCATATTATGATCTAAAGGAAAGTGTAACTTCATAACATCAATGATGATAAATGAAAAACGGTTCAAACCATTAGAACATAAAAATCCATTACGCATAAATACTTATACTCACAGGCTGAACCAGAATACATTGAAGAATATTTAAAATATCAAGAGTGGATTTAATCATTGAATGAAGAGATTTATTATATTGAAAAAAGGATATTTAAAAAAAACCCCAAAAAATTAACAGAAATGTGATTTGTAAAATGTGGGTTTTCTGAACTAATTTGAATTTAAAAGGTGCAGTGATAAAAAACAAGGAATGACTGTTTTGAAATTGATACCCACAGATTTAAGGTGTTGACAATGATGATAATTTTATTTAGTGGAAATACTAGAAATTTTTAGAATCATTATTTATAAAAATACACAATGAAGATAAAAAATATTTCAAAAGGATATCAATTTAGCTTTTTCTTAATGGAGATCTCAATAATGATGTTTATATTGAACTATATTGTGGATTTAAGGTTGGGGAATGACTAAAGTTATGTGTACTAGTTGAAAATGGATTTTTTGTGGTCATGTAGGATCCAAGAGATTGGTATTCAAAATTAAATACTTTATTAATGAATTTCGAATAAAATAAAAGAAGAGTTGATGGTAACTTATATATAAAATAAATTCTATAGGATTCTGTCATTGTGATTATTTATGTTAATGAAATATTATTCATAGAGAATGATGAATAGTCTTGTGAAAAGCTTTCTAAGGAGATGATAAATATTTATAATATATCTATGCATAGAAAAAGGAAATAATTTCTTGAATAAAAAATCTCACATTAGAAGAAATATATTTCCCTATCTTAATAGAAGTATACTAATAAACATTTAAGTAAGGTTTGTAAGGAATATTAAAAGAAATTAACTACATCAATTTTAATGGGAAACAATTTTTCAAAATATAGGGAAGGAAAGAAGGAATATCTTATAGATTTTATAATTTTTTGGATGTTTTTTATATCTAAAAGTTTTAATTCAATATATTTTGTACAATGTTAAAATTTATTCCAGTTATCAAATTACACCAAAAGAATATCATATCATTATTGGAAACTGAATTCTTAGATATATTGAATGTAATTGATTTTGAGTAAAAATATGCCCATGAAAGAATGATTTATTTATTTGGTTATACATATGTAAATTGGGTAGGAATTGTAGATGATATAAAATCTACTTATGGTGGAGTTTTTTCTTTTGGGTAAAAACATTAGCTGGAATACAATGAGATTGAATTTGGTGACTCTTCGTAAAGTAGAATATGAGTATGTTTCTACTAATCAGACTAATTAAAAACATATTTGGATGAAGACATCACTGGCAAAAAAAATTATATGATGTCTCCTGTTATCATATTCTATGATAATAAAAGTTCAATAAATACACCTAAAAATATTGTGCAATATTCTCATTAGATTAAGATTAATAAAAACTATAACTTTTTTAAAGAGAAAGTGGATAAGAATGAACTGACGCTTGAGTTTGTTCCTTCAATGGAGAAAATTGTTGACAACATTACAAAACCATTTTGAATGGGAACAATTCGTATTCTTCATTTTAAAATCAGTATTCACCCATTATATCTTCATACTAGCACTATCATATGAAGGTTATCATATTAAGGGTTTTAGATGAAGTTTTTGGCATAGTTTTTGTGTTCTATAATATGTAAATGTTACATTGTATAGATCGTTTGATAAAAAAATCCATAAGTTCCTTTCTATTATATAATTTTCAATCATCATGAGTAATGAATGATCCCATGATCTAAAAATGAGTATAAAGTGGAGAAAATCATTTTTATATAAAAAGTTAAAACTTTGATGCCTTAAGGATGTTCATTGAATAGATGTTTTTTGAACAAGGTTAGATGATTAGAATTATGTGTTCTACATTTATATAGTTTACCAAATAGAGGAATGTAGTTTATGTTGAAAGGGATGATACTGATGAATCTAATCAGATGACGTTCAATATAAAAAATTCTAATTAGATAAAGTCAGAATGGATAATGATCATTAGAAAATATTTATCAGTATCTTTGGTCTATTCTATAATAATTTTTTTTCATTGTCTTTTATATTGACACGTATGAAGTTAGTATGTTATTTTCCCCCAAGATTATTAGATGGAAGATGATGTATTTTTAGACAACTGGTTTTGGTTGAAGACATTAGATAGTTTTTATATACTAATTTCATTGGACATTTTCTAGTATTTAATGGAAACAATTTTTTTTTTCATGCTAGTTATATGAAAATGGAAGTTTATGGAAGAATATTTTGATATATTCCTTTGAATCATTAATGGAAAATCAGATGAAGTCTCTATAGATGAATATTTGCCTATAAAATCTTACATGATAGATTTTTGATAAAAAGGTTTCTGGATTGATGTTCTTTATGAAGATTCCATAAATTTATGGAATATAGTGATGATTATGATATAATCATTCAATTTTCATACAAACACAGAGCAAGATCGTGGTTTTTTTCAAAATGGATGAAAGGAATATGATGTTCAATAATTCTCTAGTTAATAACTTTTCTGTATAGTTTCTAGTGATATGATTGTAAAATGATTTTATAATTCCATTGAAGGGTTTGAAAGTGTACAATGAATTGTTATGAGTAGGAATTTTATAATTTTTCAATTAATTAAGAGGGAAATTGAAATTGGATTCCTTAATTATTATCCTACCAATACATCTATAAATAGGATTCAAGTACAGTATTGTGTTGTATACTACTAACATGTGTAGAGGATAACCAAAGTGTTTCAAATTTTGATATTTGATCGTAAATTAATCGTAAAGAATAATATTAAAATAAATTAACATATAAGGATTTATCATCAGTTCTTATTATATAGATGGTGTGTAGAAAAAATTAGATGAGTAGAGTTACAAAGGATATAATAGAAGTGTCTAAATAGGCATCAATTAGACAGCAGGAAATGTTTATTGTCAGGTGGGATTAGACAGACTGTATATATAAATGAATGGATGGAAAGATCTTACAAAATTGTCCTCAGTTTTGATAAGGCTCTATAAAATGTTTTTTGGAAGGATTACCAGATATATAAATATAATGAATAGGTGAGGAGAAAGACTTTTTATATGTAAGCCCAAGAAGAAATTTCATTCCTACTATTGGGAAAGAAAGTGAACGATAAGTACTTAAAATAAGATAAATTATAAATAAGTGAATGTATCACAATGAAACTATACTAAATCATGTTAGTTAAGGAAACTATTATCTTCTGTGAAAATAATTTTGGCATATTATTTCTATGAATAGAACACATGTAGTTTTGTTGAATTATAGTGAAACACAAGTGTAATGACATTATTTTCTTACTGCAACCAGATTCAAAGGAATGTTTTCATATTTATTTTGTGGCATTAGATTATTTTTAAACCATTACAAGGACAAGATATTACTATTTATTAGTGAACCTTATAAATTATATTTTTCATGTGGATTGCTCTTGTGTTCTAGTTTTCAGTAAAGTCAGATATCATTAACTTAATGCAACTGTTTTCTATAAGTTTTAAAATATTAAAATAAAATTTCACTAATTTTCACATCCCTATATTAGTGATCACATATATCATAATTGTACTTTCTATGCTAGACATCTCAAGGTCATCTTCACTGATGAATCCAAATTAATGATCTTCCAAAACATATGGATAATGGAAGACCAGCACAAAAGTTTATCCAATGAGATCCACCAATACATACCTCCACTCTCCATATATTTTAAATACAAGAGGATCAATCACCATATTTATGATGCGATATTAAACTACACACTCTAGAAACACCTACAATGCATGTATCAGTAAGGATAAGTTTCTTTATTATAAGTATTTATTATCCACTTCTTTTAATTTCGGAAAATTAAAGAACATAACTTGAGTTTTCAAAGGGTCATTGAGCCCTATTTCAAAATGGATTTATTTTAATTCCTTTTATATTCTCAAATACTATTTAAGGAAGAAGAGATATATAAAACTTTTTTAATATTATATAATTTAAATTTATCCATTCTAAAGCCTTATGGGGATTTTTAAATTGACCCCAAATAGTTTTTTTGTGTAAAATTACTCAAAGAAAATCACTTGAAACTTCTCCTAGGGGAAACTTTTGTCCTTCTTGGACTTGAGCATCAGGCCCTACCAATGTTGATCTAACCCTTCTAGTATAATGGTGGATATCCATATCTAATTTTAAAATATTTTTCAATAAATTTAATGATATTATAGATGTGATTAATACACTCCTTATACTCTTAATGATATACATCACCCCAAAAATTTATTGTATTGCAAAACTAAAAATACATCATATTGTCAAAGGATGATGCAGCCTTTGAAGTGATAGATTTTTTATACAACCATAAAATTCCTCAGGTTCAATAACATGTTTAGCTAGAAGTTCATTCTCACTCACCCCTTACTTCTCAATAAAAATTTAGTCATTGTTTATGACAATGAATCCCAAATCAAATTTTATAATGAATCCAAATTTATAATCAGTGGATAAAATGGGTAATATATTGAACTTCATTCAAAAACAAAAAACATTTATGAATCACATGAATCCCTTGTCAAAGAAATAACCATGAATCAAAAATCATTTCATGAAAAACCATAGTTCACGAAGCTTCACTATTTATGTTGTAGAGAAATAATTATTAATGGATCAAAATACAGAACACATGAGTTGTTGTAGTTGCAGGATCACTTTATCTAACCCTATACTGGAATCCGTTTATTTGTTAATCACAATGTTCCTTCTTAGTTCCAAACAATCCATGTTACTATATTCCCCACCTTATAAAATCATAATCCTAGAAAATCTATCTAATACCATATATAATTAATTTTTGTGAATTTAGGGAAGGGATGATGAAGGTGAGGTGATAAATGTAAAGGGATGAGTGTAAAAAATAATACTCATGTTGGAGGAAAAATATTTTTAACTAATGATAACATCTTCATTATACATAGACAAGTCTTTAATAGGTAATCTATGATCAAATTGAATGAAACAACAGTCTACAAAACCTAATCTTGTAAGGTCCCTTCGTGAGGCCCATGTCCTTAAGGATGCCACACTAGGCATGTGTTAATGAGGCTACAATGTTATGTATTCACCCGTGTGGTATGTTCTCACAAGTCCCCTTCATGAGGCCTATTACCACAAGGTTACTTTATGAGTTTTTTTTCCTATGAGGATACTTCATTAGTTTTTGAAGGCCTATTCAAAATAATTTTCCCACATGGATACCTTTATATACTGGTGGTGTATGAGGTATCCTCTGAAATGAATGTCCTCTTTTCACAAAATTATTCTATAGAATACCCATGATACATTGTATATTAAGTTGTATCCTTCTAGAGATACCCAATACCACTAAATTTTCCCTCATTTTACCAATCCAAATATCCTTCCAATAATGGGTAAATAAAAGTCTCTAATTTCTTGACATTCACCTATTAAACCAACCTAATCCATTCGAACAAAAATGATATTTATGGTTTCCATTTATCAATGTTAAAACCTTGAAAAGATCAAGTCAATAACTTCTCCAAAACTATCAAGAGTGGTTTTTAATTCCACATTCTATCTATATTTTATGAAAATGTTTTGTGTTAGCCAGCCTTCTTTGGTGTAAGCCCAATCAGTGTTCCCATAGAGGATTTCATCACCAGAATTAATTAATGAGAACATGACAGAGAAAAACCCATTTAGTAATTTATACTAGATTCACCTAAAAAATATTTGGGAGGCACATTCAGGATCCCAAATATCACTTCCTCTCGTGGAAATATCTCCCATGAGTATAAACATCCTTTTATACAACCATCAATCATCATGATGAAGACACACCCTTAAGCATCCAACATGGTGTAATCCCTAACCCATCTTCAAATGGAAATCCAAAATTAATAATCCCCAATTAATACAATGTTATCTCACCTTTAATGACATATATTTTTTAGTCACATTATGTTAAAGTGTAAGAAAATATTCTTACTTTATGAAGTTAAATTGTAAGGTACAATCCTACCACATTACCATACATTGTGTAATATGAACTCTGTCGACTTTGATTCAAGTTAACTAGGATTCATAAGACAATACTCGGGGTTATAAGACCAACATATATGTTCCTAAATTTAATGATCAATATTCCATATGAATACCTTCCTTAATAGGCTATATTCCATATTATTCAACCTTTTATATAGTTCCATATTCTAAAAAAGAAGGACAAGAAAAGTGATGACTATGAGTAAGTCCTACACCATCCAATTCTATAAACCTTTTACCAATTAGTATAATCCACATGAATTTAAATGATTTTTATTTTGTCATAGTTTCATAACGTTAAGAGGCAACTTGTTAAACAACCTTAAAAGGTATAACATGTCTCATTATGTGTCATATAAATATCAGGTTATTCTTCCCTTAAAAATGATACATAGGAATCCAATTTTCTGGGCTTCATCCAAAACCACAATATACACCTTATACCTAGATGGAAACGAATTCTAAAGTTCTAATATATATGGCTTCAAACCACAATGTAACAAATTAATGAGAGATATTTGGAGAACCTCTATTATGAACCATATATTCCATTGATGGGGAACCACTATTACATGTAGATTATCTTATTTTTGGAGAACCATAAATAATTATATATTTTCACATAAACATACTATTTCAATCAGATTATTAGAATAGGGGTAACCATTCACACAGTAGAATTTTTCGAGTATTCAGCAACATATCTTAAATCATTAAGAGAGGCTTGATGTTGGGAATAATTCGCCTCTAAAGAGTGTGATGCACTTGATAACCTATCCTACCATCCAATATTAAACCCAAGCATTTCTGGTAAAGTCGTAGTGACCAACATCCAATAAGAAGTATGCCAGAATCATGTCAAATAAAAATGTGGGCATATTGTGCATCAAAAGTAGAATATTGAATCTAATGCGAATCCTTTAACTATAAAAATGATCATTTAAACTTGTTATTCATTAAATTTACACATCAATTTTTTTTCTTATTTGTGTTCACTAATCATTAAAGGAAATATAAAATAATATCCACCTTTAATTGGGTATATAAGTCATCAACAAAGTGTAATATGTATTCCAGAACTACTGTAAAGGTCATGGGATCACCTATTAGGAAAATGTTGTCATTGATGCAACCCCTTAAACAATAGGTGGTCAACATGATATTGGGGAGTCACAAATTATAAATATTATCAACACTCTATAGGTTGTATAATATATCCTCAAATGAATTAATCCACAATGATCACCTCACCATATGGGTAATACCATGATGAAGACATTGGTTTATGTAGAAAAATGAATCCTCTCTATGAGTATCTTCCCTGAGAAAAAAAGAATAACCTCACATATATTTTGGATATGGAATAGGTTGTTGATCATGACATCACCATAAACCAACATATTCCAATAAGAGGTCCTTCAAACTGATACTACTACCAATGCTATGTAGATTGAACTCTGCAAAAACCTAATGATGATCTCATACATGCTAACCCAAAAATCTCACACAAGATATTTCTAAGGGTGTTGGACTATTAATGGTAGGTAGAAGGCTTATATTCACATTTATGAAGATGAATTTCTCCATTATATGTTAGTGAAATCTAACAAGAATTCATATATTCTTTCTCTCATTCAGCACATCATCTAGCTTACCATGATAGAATTGGAGAAATCATGTCTGCATATCTTGAAATCAAATACGGGGAGGTTCTATATTACTTCCCCTATATATAACTCAAATAAGCATAAAATAACAAAAAAGAGAGTGAATATGTGGGATGATATCCCCAATTCCACTGAATAATGAACCTATATACTAATTCATTTCATAGAAGCAGGTCAACACATCTTGGAAGCAATAGAAGGGTTGACTTATATCCCTTACCATGTCTTATAGAGAAGATGTGGTATTATGCTAGTGATAAGATATTATCATTAGAATATTTCTATAGTAAATTAGGATGGGACATATAATTCCACCCCCCTTTTGGAAAATAATTTATATATTTCAATGAGGAATGATAAAGATGATTAGGCACATGTTCCCATTATAACTAGAGTTCCCCAATATATGTCAACATCTATGAGCATGTATTCCTTCCTAGATCATAGATACATAGAGTTATATTCATAAGACACTCAAATTAAGTCCCATATTTATTCCCCATAAGTATAAGGAAGTCCATCAGAATATCCCAATTAAAATTAACTGGAAGGATGATATTTCTACCCATTCTGAGGAAACCCACCCGCATATTCTAGTGGATACAAGAGGGAAGGATCATATTATTTCCCAATCTCAATAAACTTTTTGAAATACTCAAATTTGAAAACAGGAGTCTCCTAGAAGGTCACCCACCTATCTAGGTCATTTTTTCTAATAAAAAATCCATCTTATTGATGAAGAATATCTAAAAAGAATTATCAGCAAGGGAAATATACAAGCTAGGGGAAGTATCTAATAATAACCTTGATCAACCATGGGGTTCTTGAGTATCTTAATTTTTTTAATAATATATCATGAATCTATAGAAACATCATTATAAATAGGAGTGATTTTCTATCACGTGGGTCCTCCATGAGATATGACATTCATCATATCTGGAAAACCTCCCAAGAGTGTCTACTTTTGAGGTCATTCCTATGAAAACATGAATTTAGATCATGGGAACATTTCTTATGGTGTGAGATTTTAAAATCCTCCTTACAAATTAAGGATCAATCAACAATAAGGACACACGCTTGGTAATCTATAAAATATTGGTGACCATGAAGGTCCTCCTCATAGATACCTTATTATCCACCCCGGAGTCCCTCCCTTGGGTATATTCTATAAAGGTCTTACCTATAGTTAGGTATCATGCCAATATATAAGCCCCCCAATGATAGAAAATATGAATACAACCACAGAGGTCTCCTGATGGTTCTAATTACAAGGGTCCTCCCAGTAATGTTTATAGGGACCCAAAATTTTCTTCTCTTAGAAGTAAAATAATGTATGTATCTCAAAGAATCATTTATTATATTTTATAATAGATTTATAAATAAATAATATTACATTTCAAATGAATTTTGAACATAATTAGATAATATTTTCCACAATATCTAAGAACAATATAGGGAGATAAACAACAAATAATAGTGAAAACACTATGGAAAACTATAGAAGCCCAAATTTGTTCGTCAAGATGACTTTTTCATAAAATCTATAACAAGGAAGATACATTTTACAAATATGAAAGACATTATCAGGAAAAGCATAAAAAATTATTTACGCTATGTAGTGAATAATGAAGTATGAGAATGATGTTGTATATATGAAGTTTAAAGTTCAATGTTTTCATTAGTTTATCATTGTTACATGATTATTACATAACCATTTGAGTGGTAATATGACTATTAAAATTGTAATTTTACCATTATAAAACTAATCTAACCATTAGGAATATTAAACTAACCAATTAAATATTATTATTATTTTGGTAAATAATATAATGATATTAATAAATAATTCTATTAAATATGATAAAATAAATTTTTGATGCAATGAAATCCCAATTATTGTTTTAACAAAATAGAAATGATTTCTCATCATTAAAATAAATTTTAAAAATAAATTTCAAATATGGATATAAATTTTCATATTAGTAAAATATTAATAAATCGATATATATTTTTATAAATATTATAACATAATTTAATAAAACTATAAGAAATTTTTATGTGATTGAAATATCATCATTTCTTAATTTTTTTCGAATAAATAAAGATTTTATTTAAATATTAAATTTACAATATTATGAAATTTATTTTGATTAAATGGACGTGATGTTTTTAATTAAAACATTTTAAGTAGCAATGGGTTAATGTTTTGGCATTTTTTCTTAAAAAATTGAATTTTTTCTTTCTTTTCTAAAAAAAATTAATTTTTTAGTGAAAAGTAATATTGGAAAAAATATAGCATTTTTATATTATATTGTAAATACATGATTAATTTCATATTAGGAAATGTAAGAAACCATTATATTAGAATCACATGAAAAAAATACTGTCAATAATCTCATGAATCATCAGTATTGTTAGTTTTTGAGTAAAAATAACAAACTAATAAACATCATATTGAAAAATGGTCTTATTCTCCCATATTAAATACCACTATTCACCACCCCATTTATCCTAGGATTATATGTTACTTTTGTTTCCAAAACTCTATAAAATCTCTCCAGAACATATTTTTTAGGCCTATGGATTACTAATGTTTCCAAAACACCAAACTAAGCAGCCTTAGTATATAGCCCAAGAGTGAACATCCCAAGGAAGAGGTTACATTCTCAAGCCAAATTATTAAATTAGTTTCATATTCTAAATCATCTAAATTTATTTCATCTATTACGAAATAATTATATTAATATGATAAATACATTAAATTGTTATTATTTTAATGAAATACCCAATATTTACCTTTCTCTTTCTTTATTATAAAATGAAAGTGCATTTAATAATATGGCTGGTTCACCGCCTTAGTGAATGAAACATTTTACTTTCCATCACCACCATTCATGGATGGTTTTAAAAAATGGTAAAATAGATAAATATATTATTTATGATTCTATAAAAATTATATTAATATGATTTTATAATTACATAAATTATATCATGAATGATGATCACAATATTTTAACAATAAAAAACTACCCAATTAGGACACATCTTGAAACGTGGACCATTTTTACACAATTTATTCAGTATTAAAAATATTAAGATAACATAATGAAAAATAATAAATAAATATAAAATTATGGATATTTTGTAAATATTTTACTACACCTTGAACCATGATCAACTCACTAATGTGGTTTTATCGAAGTCTGTTAAACTGCTCCTAGCAACCAATGTAAACAAAAAAACTATAATAAATGATTAACATATAATTGAAAATAGACATTAAATAAATTAATATACATGAAAAAAAATTCTTAATAAAGTATCTAATATATTTAATATTATTATTCTTATGTCTAAACACACTCACATAATTTTTTAAGGACTCATGGTTTGGTATCTTTTGAACCACCCTTGTTACTTTTGGGTTATAAATTATATTTCTTTCTATGGCCTTCCCTATATCTTTTTGTACTGATATTATTTAATATATGTATATATGTTCCAGTAATATACACCTAGTTTACATTTACATTATTTTTAAATGATAATTCATTTTCATTAACTTATCTTCTTGGTCCCTTCTTTTAAATAAAATTGATAATATTGCACTAGTATAATTATTATATATTTTAATGTATCACTTCATCTATTATTTTAACCTTTTTTTGTTTTCTAAATAACTAATTATTTCATAGAAAATAATTTGGGTTCATTTGTAGTTTTAAAGATTTATTACGTTCATACATTTTTTAAAGGTTCTTTAACATTTTCTTTAAGCCCTACCTAAGACGTTCATTTCTGAAAGTACTTATATGCTCTTTTTTATATAATCACAACAATTAAACTTTTTTCATCAACTATGAATATTATTTAATTTATTAATAACCAATATTGACTTAAATCAATAATTTATGTAATTAATTTTGTTATTTCAGTTATTTGTGCTCTTATACAAGATTATTCAGCCGATTTAATTTTTTCGGCTTTCACTTATGCTTATCCCTTATGATTTATTTTCTTATGTAGAACACATATTCTTGTACATGTTATGAATATGAAAGATGGAAATAGAATTGTATATTACTCAAATTATTTGAGTAATGTGTTCATCTCAAGTTATACTACGTATAGTATACATGTGGTTAGTATATGACACAATATTATGTCGTCTTGGTGAAGAGACTTGTCAAATTATTGTGATGTAAAGTTATATATATTTTTCAGATTACTATGATATTATAATCTTATTATATCATCATTTAATTCGATGTTTTAAATTTATTTAATATTATTCTCATGTTTTTTTCTATCATGATATACCTCTTATGTCATATGTATTATTTATAATCATGATTTACTCTAATTATTCTTGTATGTGGATTTATAGTTCACAATTTTCATTATTTATGTCCCTAGGGTATCCTATGGATTATTATATGATCAAATAGGTATAAGATAAAATTATAGAGATTAAAATAATAAATATTTTCCTTATGTTTATGTGGTTATATTTCATAACTAGTCTACCAAAGAAAATAGGCTTATAGATCTTCTGGGTTATGTTTTGGTGATATTTATAATGAAAATCATTTAATAATTTATATAATAGGTTGGGATTCCAATAATTTTTATTGAAGAAATATATATTTGTTATTGGGAATTTATACAAGAATATATCAGTAATAATTTATGTGGTCTACTATCAATAAAATCCATATCTGGATACTACAAGTAGATGATGGATTTAACACCGTTTTCCAAGTGGAAATAATCGCTAAAAACATTTGATTAATAATTCACTCAATCTTGAAAAAGTTCATACCAAGTGGAATAAACTTTACTCATATTTTTAAACTCCTAGTGGATATGTTTTAATCGATTCATTGTTTATTTACAAACCATTATAATGGAAATAAATTTATTTTTAAGCTAGAGAACCTAATAGAAAATACACCATAGATAACATAGATTTAACATATAAATTCATAATATTTTAAAAAAAAATTATTTATGATATATCCTTTAAAATTTCATTGTTTCCCTTTTATATGATTATTAATTTTAGTATTTCAATACATAATTTTAATTTATTTTTGTTAATTTATGGAAATATAAGGTATTGTTCCAAAAAATAATGTGATGGTAAATGTGATGATTCTACAAATGGTATGACTAGATTGATTGGAGAATAATTTATTAAATTCAAGGGAGTAATTATTGATCTATCTCAAGTTAATAATAATAACATAAATAATGTGGAACACCCCTTCTTATAAGAAACAAAATGTTTTGGTATAATAATTTATGTGAAAAAGGATAATAACTTTTAGGGGATCATTTGATTACATAATCCGGAGACAATGGACTACTTACACTGAGAATATATTCACAATAATTCAATTTTCTAAGCAAGAGAAACTCGTGTTGGATATTTATTACTTAGAGGGAGAAGAAGATATGTTGTGGAAACTGATCTAGAATATAAATCCTAATGAAGAATTGAATAAATGGAGTTGGGAGGATTGAATAAAATATTTTTTGAATAAATATTTTCCTCTCAACCTCCACGTCAAAATGTATAGGGAGTTTCATGCACTGAAGAAAATATATTAAGAATAAATTGGGTGTTATGAAAAAAAGAATCATAAGGATTGTACATTATTCCTCTAGCTTTATCATTGACCCTGAAAGTACTCATTAGAAGTTCTTTAGTTCTATGAATCAATGCCTAAAAAAATCTATAGAAATTCAAGACATAGAAAAATATATAGAAATTTTATGATATCTCATTAAATTTAAAATAGATATTTAAGAATCTCAATGGTCTTATGGTTCCAAAGAATAGAAGAATAGAATGGAGTTTAATTTTGTTTGATCATTGAATAAATCACATAGAGGTAAGAAAATCAAACTAACTATTTGTCAAAAGTGTGGGGTGATTATCTCAAAAATAATCTCAAGTGAACAAGGCGATTCTTCCTGTGTGAAATAGAGGGATATCAAGCCATTGAATGCTCAAGAGAGATAAATACCCCCACTAATATGATCGAATAAAAAAAAGGTTGTAATAATACCGCAGTTTGTAGTCTAATGTTTCAACTATAAAAAATATATATTCTATTAAAACCAGAACCTAAACTAAGGGTTGTTGAAGATAACCAACAAAACAAATTCACTATCCAGAAGAGAAAGCATGGGGTTATTCTATCACAACATCTAAGGTGGATCTAAAAAATGAAGTGCTGATAGGCATGTTGGTTATTCATTAGTGAATAAAAAACATACTATTTGATTATAGTTTTATAAATTCTTCTATATCATATATGTTTAGTATAAATATTAAAACACCACATAAAAATGTGGTTATTGAGTTATCAGTGAACATAGAAATTGGGAAAATTATTGTATCCCAAGAATATAACTCCTCCCTCATCAATAATTATGGACTGACTTATCTATTAAACCTACTCATATTCCCTTTGGTGGAATTTAAAGTTGTAAATGGCATGGATTTACTATCATTATATAAAGAAAACATCGACTACTATGATAATGAAATAAATGTATGTATCTTTAGCCTTCCATTGATTCTATATATGTCTAAGGAGGAAGATGAATCATCACACGGAGAATATTATTAAGCATAGATATTATTTCTTTATGGGAAATAATATCAAGATTAACAGACTACGAAATATGAGAGGATCACCCTTGAAGACATTTCCATCGCGATTGACTTTATTGATGTATTAATTGAGTTGTTTCCAAGTCTCTTTCCTAATATATAGGTTGATTTCTCAATCCAAATAGTACCTAAATATCTAACAATATCCATGAATCCCTATTTAATAACTATCATTAAACTATAACAACTAAAGAAGAAATTGAAAGAGAATCTATAAAAGGGTGTAATACACAAAATTTCTTCACCAAAGGGTTCATTGGTCCTTTTTCATGAATAATAATGCACAAATTCTCCTCTTTATTGAATATCATGAATTAGAAAAATCATGATAAAGAAGCATTATCCACTTCCACTAATTGATGGATTGTTTTATCATATATGTGGAGCCTACCAATTCTATAAATAAGTCATCTAATCTAGATATCACCAATTGAATATGAAGACTTAAGATATTCTCTATACTACCTTTCGAGTAAGGAATGGACACTATGACTTCACAGTGATTACATTCAGACCTACCACTGTTCATATAATTTTTTGGGCCTGATGAATAGATTCAATCAATATTACCTTGAAAAATTAATTATATTCATTATAGATGGTATTTTGTTGTATTCTAAAATCATGGATCAAGAAGAGTATTATTTTAATATTATGCTATACACTTTGATAAAGGAGAAGCTATATAAAAATTACAGTAGATGTGTTTTTTTACAGAGAAAGTTACACTCTGGGGCTTGTTTTCACTAGGATGGGGATATCTATAGATCCCTAAAAGGAAAAGACTATTAGTGAGTGGACCAAAAAATATATATAATAGAGATGAATAGATTAATTATATTATCTTGGTAATATCAGTGATTTTTTAGAAAGTTCTCAAAATTTTGAAATCAACTGACCAAGATAACTCAAAATTAGAGTAAAGTAATTTTTAATAGATGAATTTAATGTCGGATTTAGGGATTTGAAGATGAGTCTTATAACTGAACATGTAACAACACTACCAAAAACAGGTGAATGAATTGTGATCTGTAGTAATTCTTGAATAAAGGGTTTAGGATTTGTACAAATGAAATATCATAAATTGATATCCTACTCCTCTTGATAATTAATCATCTAGGGGTATAACTATCTAAAAAATGATCTGGAGTTGGAGAAAATAATACTCAAATTGATGATTTGACAACATTATGTATATGGAGAGAAGTGTGACATATATACAGATCACAAGATCCTCAAGTTTACATTCATATTGAATGATCCGAATATGTTCCAATAAAGGTGTCTCTTGTTGATCCAGGATTATTAATGATTAATCCATTACCACCATGGAAGAAGAATAAATTGGTTGATTTTCTTTGTAGAAAATATCCAACAACCTTATCCATGTTAAGGATTGAGATAGATATAATATTCTTAAAACTGTAATGGATAGAAATGGGAATCATAACAGAATAACCATATCCTACATTTCATAACGATTCCTCAATAATCCATTTTGAATAAAATTAAGAATGTCTAAATGGATGAAATAAATATACAAAATAATTTAAATTCTATAATAAAGATGATAGATTATGAGTTAAAAATTTATTAAAAGGAGTTGTGAGATTTAAGGAATAACTCTTTGTACCATAAGAATTTTATACAAATATGGATCCATTGAATGATGCACATGACATAATATTCTCTATCCAACAAGGGAGAATAATGATCGATAAATTTCTATAAGAGAATCATTTCCTAGATAACATGAAGAAGGTGGTTGATTAATATACATCAATGTTCCTCATATGTCAAAAAATGAAGGTAGAAAACATAATGTCCTAGGGAATAATGAAACCATTAAACTTTACTATATGGAAATTGGAGAACATCACCATATATTTTGTTCCATTACATTAAAAGGAATATGAGAGGAATAATTCCATATGGGTTTTAGTGAACCATCTTACATATAATATTCACCCCATTATCATTTGAGAGGTCTTATCAGTTGGTCAAATTTCAAGGTTATAAATTAGATAATTAATGAGGCTTCAAAGAACACCACAACTAATTGTCTCTTATTAATATCTTAGATTCATCACAATGTTTAAGAAAAGTATTGAACATTAATTGAACATAAGGTGGAAATTTAATATGACTTATCAACAAACAAATTATGGCCAATATGAAAATAATATCTACACACTTCTGTATATTTCAAGAGAAAAATATATAGACATTAAATGATTTTTGGATCAATATATCCCATTAGTCAAGTTATCATGAAAAATGATTTAACTTGAGAATTTACATGGATACTTATGAATACCTATATATAATGAAACACCAAGATACAACATGTTAGGAGGAGTTGTAGGACCTAGGCTATTGGGACCATAATTAGTCAATGAAATGAATGAGAAGGTGAAGAAAATTCAGTGACACATTAGGGAATATCATATTTTAGAAAAGATTAATGTAGGAAATTATCAATAAGACCTATATTTTTATGTTATAGATAATTTTTTATTTCATATATTTATTTAATATAGAGTAAATTTATTCGGAGAGTAGGGAAATATAATTCCCAAGTATATAGTTCACTTTGGGAACCTTTATAATACCAGAGCTATAACCTATCGACCAGAACTCCTACCAACTCTATCATAATTACATGACATGTTCCATGTATCCCTATTGATAAATTACATACAATATCCCTCACATGTACTAAATTCGGAGGGGGTATATTTGGATACTGATATTTATTACAAGGATAAGTTGGTAAAGATCATGAACTATAATGATAAAGTTCTATAAAACAAGGCAATTCACTTTATCAATGTACCTCCTCAATCATTTTTTTGATTTTCAAAAACCGGATTACAGGTTTCCGGATCCCAATTACAAACACAAACTCAAAACAAGACCACAAAAATAGAGATTAAAACCAACACATACTTACATGTCAAAATAATAACATAGAAGAACCCTCTTATGTGTTAACATTAGTATATATAAAAAAACATTGAGGGTGAAATTTAGTAACGTGGGAAGAATTTAATGACCTAAAATTTTATGCTATTATTAGTAAAGGAACTCATGTGTAACAATGAATATTCTATTATGTTTGAAAATAAATACAAATATAAAGACAATTTGATTCCAAAGGAATATTAAACATCTTAAAATAATATATTAAATAACCCCTTGGAACAGTACAGGGAGATAAACCCCAAATAATAGTTAAAACACTAAGGCAACCTCTATAAGCCTAAATTATCCCATTGAGATCACTCCTACCATAAGGATTATAAAAATAATGTAAATAATTTTAAATATAATAGATTATATCAAGGAATGTTTAAGAAAACCTATAAGCGAATTAGTAAATAATGAAGTATAAGAACTTTAATTTACATATAGGATGTAAAGGGGAATGTTACCATTAAGATATGACCATCACATGACTATTGGAATATTATTCCAAACACTATAATAGTAATTTGATAGTTGGAATAGTAATCTAACAATTAATAATCATATACTAACCAATGGAATAGTTTCAAAACATTTGGGAAATAATTTAATGTGTTTATATCATAATAGAATTAAATAAAAGTGTTAAATTTGATAAAATAAATATTTGACCCAATGAAATCATAATTATATTTTTGAAAAAGTATACATGATTATCTTCATTAAAATGTTTTTTTAAATAAATATTAATTTTCTGAATAACATTTCATTTTATTAATATGGTTTCATAAATCAATATAAATATATTTTAGATATCATAATTAAATTTTATAAAACATTAAGTATTTTTAAAGTGTTAGAAATTTATTCATTTCATAATAAACTATTTGTTTAAAAAAAATGATTCTTTTTACATACTAAATTTCAAGTATTTTGAAAATCATTTTGATAAAATGGATTTTATTTTTCCAATAATCATTTCATAATTATATTAGGATAAATTTGTTATATTTATATAAAAAATTTTAATTTTTGGTGAATAGACATAAATTAAAAAATATGATATTTTTCATTATAAGGTAAATAAATGGTTAGATGCATAAGTGGGGATGTAACCAGCCATTATCCTAGTCATAAATTTACCTATTAATATACATATCCTCAATAATTTTCACTATTGGAAGTCTTGAAAAAAATATAAACTAATGAATGTTATATTAAAAATCACCTCCCCCCCATTATAAATACCATCCTTCCCCACCCCTTTTCTCCCCACAATCTATGTTCCATGGATATGAAAATCATAATCCAAATCCCTCCACAAAATTATATTAATTTTACAATGAATATTAGTCTAAACAAAATATCAAACTTAGGTGCCTTAATGTGTGTCTTAAAAGTGAACATCCAAAGGGAGAGGTAACATTCCCAACCAAACTCTATATTTTTATCTATTCTCCTAACTCTTATATATTTATTCCATAAAAAATGAAAAAAAGAATTTAATATTATGAATGTTTTTTAATGTTAATGGAATATCCTATATTTAACCTTCTCATGATTTTTTAAATTAAAACGTTTCTCGTATTATGGTTTGTTCATTGCCTCCATGAAAAATAAATTTTTCTTAACATCACAACATTTCATGGATAGTTTTTTAAAAAACATAGAGGAAAATTTATTATTTATTACACTGCTAAAATTATTGAAATATTATTTTAGTATATAATCAATGATTTTTCGAGTAAACAATCATGGTAATTTAAACCATTAAAAAGAGTCTATTGGGAAGCATTTCGAAATTTCAAACTATCTTGTATCATCTATTGAATTGTAATAATATATGATAATATAATAAAATATAATAAATAAATTTAAAATTTTGTTAATATTGGAACTCTTCAATAAAAATGTGAACCTTGATCTCCTCACCAAAGAAATTTGGGAGAAGTTGAACAAACATCTCCAATTAAGAAATATAAATAAAAAATATGTAATAAATGATTAATATATAATAGAAAATGGTATTAATTAAATAATTTAAATGAAAATTATATTTTTTAAATTAATTAATAAAATTAATATGGTTATTCATGAGGATAAAAACACACCCTGAAAGATTTAAGGACCTAATGTAAGGGATCTTTTGAACCACCCTCATTACTTTGGGGTGACATATTATATTTCTTCTTCTCCCTTTCAATTTATCTTCATCTCATTTAATTATTCAATTTTATGAATATATGTTCCATAAATATATAGCTAATTTACTTTATCTTTCTTTGATGTAGATAAAGTATATTCTTTAGTAATCCTTCTTAATTCCTTCTTTTATGTAAACTCAATATAATGAAACTCCTCTAATTTAAAACACTTTTAATTTAACAATTCAACTAATGTTCGTAAAATTATATTGTTTCCCAAAAACACATTATTTCATAGAAACCCATTTTGATTCATTTTTTTATGTAAACATTATTATATTACCTTTATTAAAGTCTCTTTACAATTTCCCCAAAACCCTACTTAGGAGGTTCATTTCCAAAATTACTGCTCAACTTTTTTAATGTATTCACTTCCTTTGAACATAATTTTCTTGACCTGTGATTCTTAATAATTTATTAACATCTAATGATGATTTAATTTCATATTTCATTAGTATCTTGATTAATATTAATTGTGTAATTGTCTAAGACTATTTTATGTAACCCATTTCTTGTTCATGGGTTTTATATATTCTTATGCATTATGATTGGTTTAGTTATATGGTACACATATACATATACATGTTACGAATATGAATAATGGGCCCCAAATTATTTAATCTACTAATTATTTGGGTAATGTTATCATCTCAGGGGCTACCATATATGGATAATGGGTGGTTATCCTAGCATATTATGTTATATTGTCCTGGTGGTGAGCCTTGAATTTTTCTTGTCATATCATGGTTTATATTATTTATACATTTCAATGATTCCATGATCTTATTATAATTTCATATAAAACCTTGATTCTAATTTATTATACACTATTTCACCTTTTATTCTATAGTGGTATGAAAATGGTCTCAAATGTATTACTTATACTCATGTTTTAATTTGATTATTTCTTTATTAGGTTTTATATATCACCTGTTTATTTATGCATACCCCCATGTTCTCCTATGAAATATTAGAAGGTTAAATGATTATAAGTGTGAAATATGGATATTAAATTAAAGATGATATAAATTATAATAGACTTGATGTATATCCTAACATGTCTACTAAAAACACTTGAGATGTAAATATTTTTTATTGTGATTTTTCGATTTTAATATTGAAAATCATGTAATAATATATATAAGAGACTTAATTAGTTATCATATAATTTTATCTCACCATAAGGATCCTCCCCATGCTATGAATTCCCAGAATTTTCTATCATATTGTGTGACACTTGATGGTTCATGGTTCATTAAAATAAGTTCCTCATTAATGAAAAGGGACATTTCATCCTAGAAAATAGGTAATCAGAGATGGAGTTCATCATCTACATATCCCCTAGATAGCATATTATCTAATGAAATAGAGGAGATTCCAAATAACCCCACTTCCCTTGATAATAAAACTAGGAAGAAACCATTCTCTCTAAAATTTTAAGAAAATTTCTCAAAGGATGAAGAAAATACAATTGTTATATGGAATAAATTGGATGAAGATAATATGTTGGTCATGTTCTATCATGTAAACACATATCTGTATGAAATTATAGAGCAATTGTGTGCATAATTCATGTTTTATGTATTCCTGAATATAATGATAAAATTACACTATTTCAAGAAAAAATATCTATTTTTAAAAAAGTATGTTAACCATATTATAATAATTAGAGAACATTATATCCTGATGATGTAAGAATCCATATCAGCTGCATCAAACCCAATGACGGGAAGGTAGCGCGATGATAACCAATTGGCAGCATTAATGTTTTAATGTAAATAATACAGATGATTACTAATTTTTCACCTAATGCACACATTAGAGGCTGGGGGAACAAGTATGGTTTAATATTACCCACTCCATAGTTGAAAGAATCCACTATGAAAAGTGGCATATAATGTTATCACTTCAGGATAATTCTCTTTTTTTGGTTTTACTATGATTAAAGGTTAGTAAAATATAATATTATTGTCTTTTAGTCCCATAAATGGTTAACTTGATGATTAAAATACATATATGATATGTTTCATCAATCCCCTATGAATTTCGAGTGAACTACCCATATGAGGAATACAAACAACTCAACAGTAGAATAATCATTATTGGAAAGTAGATCATAATTAAAAATCATTATACATCTATACTGTGCTCATATTAAATCATGATAAATCATGTGTGGAGTAGTAATAACTTCCATAAAGGTAATTCAAGAGCTACACCAACCCATAGTGCTTTGTGCATGTTTTCCACCACCACCACCGCTAAGATCATAAAATCCATAGAAGATACAAGATGATATTTTGATAGAGATGAGTCAACCCCATGTCATAGGTATAGGGAAATTTATATCACCAAATCCCCATCTTCCTTGGAAATCGTCATTAGTTGTATTTGGGGAAACATTACAAGAGGATCCCTTATATTTTCTCTATAAGTGAAACCTATCCACCTCATAGGGAAAAAACATAGGGAATGATATTGATTTAGAACTAAATAATAAAGAGACACATGTTTAACAAATGTTTTACATCGATGTTCATGAGGATGGTGTTCATACCAAATATTATAGCCTAATCCAAGATCGAGGATCTCACTTAATAACTCAACAACCACCTCCTTAGCAAGATTCATCTAAATAAAATGGAACAACCATGACATATACCGCCTTCCACCCAAAGAGGATGATACTCATACAATTGGGGAAAATATAAATCAGTTCGAATTTGAGTCGTAGTAACTCTTGTGACTCATTGACAATTTGATCATTTAAAATATCTCTACTAATTATGACTTCTATATAGATTACAATATTTAACTCTCAACAGGTCCTACTTATCATGAGAAAATATCACAACCTGTAAGGAAAAAATCCCAATCATCCCATAAAATATAGGCCCTGAAAATTGTTTTATCATGACCCAGTCATTGAGGTATTTCAGGAATTCTATCTATTGGGGTGGCATCTAGAACTATATCATAAATGATTTCTTAGAATGACTTACTATGAATATCAATAGTATACATGGAAAATCTGAACATATAAAACTATGATTGTTTCCTCTACCTAGGAATATTCTATGTTATAATTACCTATCAAACTCAAATAATACATTGAGTAACTAGTAACCTAAATGGATTCTATGGAAGGGTGCTTCACATCAGTGTTGTTGAAAATGAAATTGTATACTGAGTAGGAAAATGAGACTTCCCTACCCTAATTTATGAATCATAATTTCCTAATATTAAATTGGACTAGAGACCTAGAGAAATATCTCATGAAATTTTTATCTCAATGTGGTCCAATAATGGGAACACTTGAAAAATAAGAAATAACCAAGACAATATGATTTTTTCAAACACTAGAGGGAAAAAAATTCTGTATAGAAACATACCTATTTAATCTATTATAATTTATGAAGACCTCCCTTAAAAATTCCATTAGAAATTTAGTTCCATGATTAGAATGATAATTATTTTAAATATCTATTACTATAATAAATAAATGAATAATAGTATTTCATATTTCATTTCGAAATGGATGTGCTTTACTTACTCTATGATCATGCCACGTCTACTAGATCAACTATTATATATATTCCTCAAAAGTCATCATGATTAGTTCATGATGACATTGATTCCATTAAAACACCTTGGATGATTATGGGGGTACACTATTGTTTCACAAATTATAGAGTATTTAATACAATGATCAATGGATAAATCTTGGTAATCCATCATAGATCAATAAAAGAGAGTTGTAATAGTGGAAACAAAAATTGATACCCATAATCTAGATTTATAACTGTCCCTAAAACCTAAAACCATGAAATACCATGTGGTTCCTTACCCCAAATGGAAGAATCAAAAACTACATCTCTTAAAATAGGTTAGAAAAGGGTAGATGCATCCACTATTCAAAAAATTTAATAATAAAGTGTATTATTTCTAAAAGTACCAAGTCTTAGGGTTCACAATTTTTATACGGAAAATAAATTTATCAATTTACCTAATGGTATAAAACCCTATGAAATTATTTTCAATGATTTCCAATATTATTTCCCAAAACATAATATGTCAGGACACAATATCAATGAATGATTTTCTTTACAGAGTTCCTTTTGAAATTAGTCTATTTTGGGAAACTAAAATTGGAAAAATCCATGTCATAAGTAACTTATATCGCTACCATCCCTATAAAAGTGAAAGGAGAATTTAATAATGTTATAATCATAGTAATAAACTTTTTTGATGATTTTGAGACTAGAAAAATGTAAAATTGATTTCAATCCCCATAGAACAACTGAATCAACTATTTGTGACCCAAGTTCCGTTTTATATGACTAAATTATTTCTTTTGACATAAAAATACTTGAAAAGTTAGCATAACCAACACATAAATTAAAATTAATAAGAGATGGAACATCTTTCAATGCCTAATATGATTCCAAACCTTTCAAACATCCTACCACCATCATTAGTTTGAAGGGAACAATCCCATAAAATTATCCAATTTGAACATCACCAAAAAACAACATCCTCATCAGATGATGAATCCCAATAATTTTATGTTATCCTTGTCCAGATGATGAATCCATTCTATGATGAATAAGAATAAAAAAAATTGAATTCACCATCGATAAGTTTTATGTAGGGGATTGGGCTTCAGAGGCTGAATATTTCGATGAAGATGAGGTTGACATGGTCATTGACATTTGAGAATCATCTATGGTGAATCTATATACACTACATAAACCTAGATAGAATCAATTTAGTATATTCTATATGTTCACCAATTCACCCTCATATTATCAAGTCTCATTCAAACCTAATCTTTCCAGGGGAATATATTTTGAATAGGTATGTTCTGTTTTGAAAATAAAAAAGTGAGAGGGTTCTCTTAGCATAACCTGAAGAAAAAAATACCCTCAAATTTTTGTTAGGGAATGTAGTACCTAGCATAAGAGGCCTGTCTTCTGAACTTAATACTAGGGAATAACTTCATAGTGTGAGAAGATAGAAACCTATTAAAAAATAAAACATCTTAAAAAAAATTTATATTATTCTAACTAGGATTTAAATAATGGATTCCATCCACATTTAAAATGGGATCTAATAAGTTATCATTTTGGCCATATTAATCCTTCAAGAGTTTGAGGCTGAGGTAGTGGCCACTAATGTTTATGATGTAGATAATGACACCACTGAGTGTCACACATCATCTTGTTCAAAGAAAAAAAATGCAATAATTCATTATTTAGGGACATATCATGATCATGTACATATCTATTAAATTTTTTGATGTCAACGTCCAATAAGATCTCATTGATAACGGATTTGAAATCATTATCATATTGGTCTAGAACCTTCATCTTTTGTGATACAGTGATGCTGATTTGCATATTTCCACTCAATAAATCTAGGGGTGTGGGAAGATCAAGAAGAAAATAATCAGTTAAATTAAACTTTGTTCTCAATTCAGAGATCAAATCTATATATCTGTATTTATGGTTGTCCATTAAGGAATATATTTCAAAACATTATTAGTATGACTATAGCTCTACATGAACACACCATTATACTCATCATATCATCAATGTCTCTAGTACTCTATCGATAAAAAATTTATAGTAATTTATGGTTATAATCCTCCTTTAGTGTCATACAAATTCCAATACATAGAAATAGAATTCCACTAAAGGGATGAAAAGTAGCCAATTATAGAAAATTATATTTGGATCGCCACCCCCCAATGATCTGGAAATGGATCCTATCAACCCATTTAATAAACTTGATGAACACCATTTACTACCAATCCATTAGAATAATGAATAGTTATACATTTAGGATGTCATCAGGTCATAAAATGTCATTTATATAGTTAAATAATCTAATTACTTCCCTGTAATATGAATGTTTGGTGCATGTACTCACTGAGAAGATTACAATGAAAAAGAATAAATAACCACACCTTCTCTATAAATTAACTTTGGCCTTGTTTTCCTTTTCATAAGAATCAATATAAAAAATATTCATACCACATATATAAGGATTTTTTTATTAAGTAGACCTCAACCATTGTTGGAGGATATGATCATGGGGTTTGAGTGTGTTTTCCCTAGTCATTATGATATCAATTGCATCAAATGGAACTAATCTCATGGGAGAAAAATGTGATCCTGAAAATGATTATAATTACCTAGATAGACATATTCACTATTTTTCCACAATTCCTAAACATATCATATCATTATCATGTAAATCCCCACATCATTGAAATAAATTGAATCACTCCCCATATAATCTCCTAAACATATTTGGATATTTTTACCTTTTCCTCCCACAATGACAGTGGAGAGGAAGGGTACCATATATGGGATTTCTTGATAATGATGAATATACATAAACTCCCTCCGGACCAAGATAGGACTCCTTATTATTTAAAATATGTTATAATGTCCCCATTTATTCTTTTAGATCTAAAAATCCCTTCGTATGACAATTCCAATGAAAATGTGGTGTTGGAAGTAGAGTGAGATCTCATAGATTCCACTATAGTATGTCACGATGGTGTCTCTACCACCATCAATGAAAATAAGAAAGTGAATATGGGTATATGTAAATTCCCCCAACATATATTAATAAGGGATTCAATATTCCTAGAATATCATGAGGCAAAAATATCATTGTATTTAAGGGCTATATTCCCCTAGAATCACAAAACAACTCCAAACAAGATCCTACTATGGTTACCCAACCTCGGGATATTCTATATGATCATCATCACCTTAAGCAGGTATCTGAGAGAATGCATCATTCCCACACAACTAACAATAAAGAAGATGTTGAAAATTTCATCAAATCTGACTTTTTTTGGAGTCACAATATTTCAAATGACTCACGAACATCATTTCAATGAAGAAGAATATTAAGAAAATTTGAGTTTTCATCAACTTTAGAGGTCTCAACTGACACTTCCCTTGATTGATTCAACTTCTAGATTTCAAGCCCACTCTTTCAAGGGTGGTTAATCTGACTATAACAAGATTAGGATATCCCATAATTATAACAAGGCCACCTCTTTCTGGGAACCCTAATGGGGTATATTAATATCGAATAATTCCCTTCATCTTAAATATTTTTGGTGATACATATCAATACAAATTACACTATATCTTTAGTCACTACCTTGGAAAATCTATGGAATTCAATATTGATGACTTTATGGTCAAATCCCAACACCTCTTTGATAATATTACTTGTCTTGAAATAGTTTTACCAAAACTAAAATTACACAAGAAAAAAGAAAAATACTCTAAATTCTGCTTTCATGGTCGCATTAGGGAAATTCCTTATCTTTGTGGTGAACCATCTAAGAATTGATGTTGAACCTGAGAATACCAATGGAATCTATGAAATTCCACCATATTGAAATTCCTAATTATATTAAAGGATTCTAGTATCCCTCAAAAACATCATATGCTTCACAGCTAACCTTTTATGAAGGTGTTTAACATTTAAAAACATAACGATGAAGGCATTCACCTATTAGTGGGATGAAAATTATCAGAGAGCCTTTGATGATGTCACCCAAAATATTTTGAAATCGATGGTATAAATATTGTATATAGAAGTAAAACAACTCATTATATATGTATTGACTTTGGATTGATCACTCAGTTCCATTATTATATAAAATTTTTATATAGGGAATGAAAAATGACTCCACTGTAATAAAAAAACAACAATATATACTGAGACTTGATACACTATCATTGAGAAGAATTTAATTTCATTAATATTCATAGTGAATAATATTTCACACTACCTATAACATAAAAAGATCCACCTGTAATCTCATATCCACCTAATTAAACACATCCTCCATATTCTGATGCAAACTAGATGTCTTATATGGCAGGTGGACATCCTAAAAAATATTGATATTAAATTTATTTCATAGAAGTTTTTTAATGATTAGTCATTAGTAGTCTTTCTAATAGTACACCCCCACTGCAAAAAGAACACCACTAAATATAGAAATCCATGATAATGTGGTTTTCTCAATTAATGACACTCCCCAATTATAAGAGATGTATTTAATGTTGTATCCAAAATCCCAAAATGAAAAATAATGTAAATTCCTAAACATAATAGAATTTTATTGGGAATTATAATTGTATTTATAATGAAAGACATTCTTATAAATTATTTCCTATTTTTAAGTCTTCACCAACAGTGAAATAGAATACAGAGAACTGATTTTAGTCTTAGAGGTGGAACTAAAAATACTAATGAAACTGATTGAATATAAAAGGTGACTGAGATTTGGTAGTCAATCGTCTTAGAGGAGAAAATTACATTATAAAGAAAGAATTAATTTCCCATTGTTGGCTGGGTTTCCATTATAATGGATTACCTCTAGTACTAACTTTTCCCATTATATGGAGCCAAGTGGGAGAATATTCAACAACAAGTTGAGAATTTTAACCTATACGATGAAAAAAATTTCAAAATTACCTTTATAAATGAAGAGTTTATACAGTTATCCTTAAATGCACTGAAAGAATTGAAACAGCCACTATTATACAAGATGTTCATGAATCCTCCTTTGAAATTACTCGGTTAGGATCTATATTATACGATAAAATCATGATTCCTGGATTCTTCTTGTCAATAATGAAACAAGACTGCATAGAATTTTCCAGGAAATGCCTTTCTTTATAGAAAATTTCAAATTTAAACCATAATCCCATAAATTGGTTGCATATTATTGAATATTATTAGATATTTTCCATAGACGGAATTGATATTAGGTGGATATAATCTCTACCCATATCCATTCCATTCACATACATCCTTAAAATAATATAATTCTTCTTAATGTGAGTAAAGGATATATTCCTCAAGGAATTTGAACTAAAGGCTATCATAAATTTCATAAATTCAAATATAATTACAAGATTTGGAGTCCCTAAAATAATAATGAAGGTCAATATCAATTTATAAATTGAAAAGTCTATCTTACTAATAAAATATTTAGTCTAACCACTCATCCTACTACTATGTAGAGGATCATGGACAAATAGAGTATTTTGACTTTAATCTATCTAATATAATCCCATGAATTTTAGATAGATATAAGAAGTTTTGACCTAGAAAAACCAAAATTATTTGTTGGTTTATTTCTCTATAAAACACATTACTATGCATGAGTACCCATATTCACTAATATATGTGACAAATGTTGTCCTACCCCTTAGATTCCAACTAACTTTACATTATATCACTATACAAAATAATTTTTCAATAAACAATAGTCTCAAAATAACACAATGAGTTAGAATAAATTTATGAGAAATCGTTGAACACACTAAAAAACCTATAAATATATTAGAACTAATTTGTGTGATAATTCAATAAGAATGTTCATCTCTTCTTATTCTATTAAGGGTAATTGGTACGAGCCCTCAGAACTCTAATGATACTTGAGAAGAATTATCTGAAGCTTAAATCAAAATGGGTAGGGACTTATTCCATAGTCAAGGTCCATTCCAATAGATAATATTTTTTTATTAGAATAGATGGAGAGTGTAACATGTCCACCAGTAATTCATGGTTTCTAATGAAATAAATTTTATAAATTCATATTTATTCCAAAACATCTGTGTAACATGAAGTTAAACTATAAGACAATAACCTAAATTCTAGATGTTCAATTACATAGAACATTTTTAGATGGTTGTCTATAAACAATAAAATAACTAAATCCTTATCATGTCGAATAAAGCAACATGATGTGTGTCAAACACCACCCTAACATGATCTCTAGTATGGTATGAGTAATATTCAAATTTAATCTAATTTCTCAAACTCACTATGACTCATGTGAGCTTATAGGTCCTAGTTTATTTCTGTAATTATCATGATTACGATTCACCATGTTCCAATGAAGTAATATAGTCCTAGTCTCCTGAAATAAAAATACTTGACATTTGGTAAACTGTACACAACCACTGAAAATATTTGGGAGGCTATGTGAGACTTAAATTTCTTACATGAGAGTCAAGTCCATGGGAAAGGTCATAGTGTCTGTTACCTTACCATATCTATTAGATAACACTATGATAATATTCCTTTATTAAATGAACCAAATGTGGCACGATTTATATTCTTTTAGGATATATAGTTATGTTTGAACTCATAGACACACTAAAGATATTAATTGAAATTATTCCCCTCACATTGTTTTAGAACCCTCATTATATTCATGTTGGGTTCCCTCTCATTACATTACACTAAGACAAAGTAACTGTAATATCCCATATATATCAGAACTATGTGTGTCTAGATTCTTATTATTATAATATTCATAGGGATTCATGGATCTACTACCCTTTGACAATCTACAAATTCCCAATCCTTTTGATCCCCTTCCCTTTTAAGAGATCCATATCTCTATAATAATTCTCAATACATGTTTTTTCTATTTCTATTAGTTTTAACAAAGAATAAAATTCCACCATCCAAATCCATCATTTTCATATGATGTTAAGCTATATGACATAAATTTACACCATACATGACCTCCCAATGTTTTTTGGGATTGTCTATTAGTGTGAACTACTCTCCGTTCATGATACAAAAGTCTATATAAGAGGTCTTAGCATGTTTGATGATTCACACTAAAGTAAATTTTCCCATATATATCAAAACAATATGAATATTTTCCATAATGTTTTTGTATATTTAGTGATTCACTAATAACATATGTTAGGCCCAATCACAAATTCAGCAATATGAAATCATCTCTCAGTGTATCGTCTCCTTGTTCACATCGAGTCATATTACAGTAGAATCCACTCTGAGATGGAACATCCACATATATCTAAACAATGTATGGTTATCATGGGATACATAGTGATTCCTGGATTATTTATCATGGTCATAATCTTGATAATAAATCAAATCCATTATGTATATTTATAGTTATTTCTTACCTATTTCGATCAAATTAACCCTCAGTTGGTCCATCCTTGAGATTAATCCATCTTATTTTATGTGTGAGTTAGATCTATGCAAGACCACTAACATTTGGTTCTCTATCTAAAAACCTATGACTATGAAAAAAATTACACAATTATTGAGTTAATAGTAATAATACCTTAAACTAACTGAAATCCTGGTTGATATTTCCTGACTATAACTGATACAACCAATAGTCCTTATCACTTTATGGTAAAGTGTTTGACATATAGTCTATCATTCAATATTTAAAAAATATTTAGAGATTCATACCCTATTTGGCCTAATCTCTATTCCTTGGTTCAATATTTTTAAAATACATTCATGAACACATAAATAATTATCCATGGTTTGATGGTAAAAAATCCCCCCTTCTATGAAATATCTAGAACAATATAGAATCATTCAGCATATTGTTCTTTATCATTAAACTAATGTTATAAAAAACTCCTCCATTAATAAAAAATTTCATTCTATAAATATTATATGTATATAGTCAAGGTTTATTATATATAATTAGTGGTATTTCGGTCGTATAAATTGATTAATTACCTAATATCATGTTTATATAAACTTATGAGAGATTCACACCAATCATTGGAACAAAATGTTAAACTGTGTGGTATAGGTCATCATCGTATGGCATTAAAACTAAAAAAACACCTTCAACTATATTTTATTATAGTAATTTTCATGAAATATATCCCATATATTCGGACCCTAAACTAATTATAATGGGATGTGTTATTTAACACACTCTTCTTATATGAGAGTTATATCATTATAAGGGTTTCCTCAACATTGGACACCACACAATGTAAAACTACCCATTTACCCATGAATTTCCTTGTTTTTGGCTCCCCATATTAAAATTTAGATATAAACAAGGTAATTTTATAGTAAACAACCATGGAATATTTTTTGGTTCTAGATAATGATAGTATAAAATAATCATCTCTTTCATAGGGAATAGTTCTATGAAGGATCCTTATAAGAACTATGTTGGTCCTGATTCATATTATTTTACGATATATAATATAATCTAAACTACATTTCGCTGACCTAGAAACAAGACATATATATTTTAACTTATTAATCATCCTTAAATGACCTAATCATGGTTGGTTTGGGATGGAGAGATTTTGAATATCTTTTAGGTGTTTTTTTTCACACATCAAACATCATTCCTTATCTGTTTCATAACTATAAAATCTCATCACTATTAGTAATGAGTTCTTTTATATTTAAGGGAAACTATTGGTTGTTAAAGATCCTGAATGTCACCATATTAGTATCACATAACTAGATTCATTTTCATCCAAAGGAATATGCCCAATATTCCCGATATTCATTTTTGATATATTATCAATGAAGTGATTAATCAAATATTTTCCACCGTCCATTATTGATATACCCATAAAATATCACCTTTCTAGTTTAAATTCTGGATTTCATGATTTATATCTTTTCCATTACCCAATTAAAGGTATTTTAATGCTACTTTTCCTCGATCCCAATTATATTTACCTTATCACACCCTCTATCACAAGTCCAAGCACCACAACCTTAAATTACATGAATCCATTTTTGAGATAGATCATAGTATCACTGGGAACATAAATTCATATATGATTTTCCTTGTTATGACTATGTATGGGGTCTTTTTACCAAACTGGTCCCTGAAAAATGACCATAAAATATATCTATCTTCTTTGGGGATTGTTTATACCATTATTGGATCCCAATTAGAATTATATTTTTTCATTCCCTCATTAGTTATACAATATCACTATTTCCAAACAAATATATATGAACATAATAAAAAATAAACGTGTTACTGAATCTATATGAACTTAAATACTATTCCCTAATAGTATGATCCACATGGCCCTTAATTCGTAAATGAAAAAAAACAAATAACATTTAAAGAATAAAACCCTTTAAAGGAAGATCTAATAAAAATTCATATTTCAACTTGATATGTCATCCCCTCTCATGGTTTAGTAAAGTGTTAGTGCGTAAAAAAATTAAAATGAATAATGATTTTTTGGACCTCAATATGTCCTTATAAAAGTCAAGCTACGATCACTAGACCCACTGGTTTTGGAAAAGGTTAGATTAATTTCATGTTTTAACTCTTAACCATGGAAATGTTTTCACTACATGTTGGTACAGTATTTTGGGATCCCAAACACTTATTGAGTTTATATTCCTTTATAAAATACTAATTAACCCCCACGTGTTGTAATCCTCTCAAAACGTTTTTGACTATTGGTAACATGTGTACCCATCTCTAAGGGAGACTTCTAATTAGTAATGATCAACATTGTCTTTATATTTGACCCTTCTAACCAAAGGAATCATATTTTTGTGCAAAAGGTACTATCTATCTGTGCACCAGGATATTATTTCAATCAAAGGTGGTTAACAGTTATCCCTTGGGTACTTGTCTTATATCATTACACCTTGATTCAAATGTCCCATGTCATGATTTAAAAAACTCGTAACTTATCTATTCAAGTATATTTAAATACCCTCATTGTTACAAACTATTGTATCATATACATTTTCAAATCAAGTACATGATATTAAATTCACGATCCTTTTCAAATAATCATCACGTGACTATGAACTAATTGACATAGTGGTCCATGAAATATGATTTAATCCTATGTGAACCAACCCCTGATATGATTCATATTATCATGGGGACCTCAATCACATTGGGTTGGAATATCCAATTTTTATAGGTGGACTACCTCACCATTTAGTAAAATCTATCCAGCTGTATACACTTTCAACATTGGTCTGGTCTTCAAGGAATGAGACTTCATTAAAAAAGAGACATAAAACTCACTGGGTTATAAATATATGAAGAGTGGCATGGATAAAATTGGATTCTCCACTAACAGGGAATTTATCATTCATGACCTAGATAAAATTGATGGTTTACAATGGAAAAATTCATAAAACTTATTAGGTTAACACCCCTTAATTTGGGGGTTTTTGGAAAATTAAGGCCTCTTCCAACTAAGTCTCCCCCATATGAGACCTTAGAGAAAATTAATTCTATAAAATGTTGAATAAGTAGATGAAAAATATTTGGTTCCACTATATGATCCTAAAAAAATGTAAATTATGTTTTTTCGGTCCCTTAGCTTAAGATAAAGATAGAGAAGTCCCCCATTCCTAGAATATTTGATTAAGAATTCCTGATATACACACATGTGGGATTACCTGATTTTTTTAGCTCTTTTTAATATTGGAATTCTTATTCCAAAATACCACATCATGATTGAAATATTATTTAGGAAACCATGCTTTAAATCTGAATAGAACAACATTGGTGTATGTGAATGGTACAAATTCTTATAAATATCTATGATCACACATGTAGGAAAAACTTATCATTGGATCAAGTTGTTTGAAATAACGATTAAACAAGTTTAATCCAAAATAAATGTTTAAAAATATTCACATACCTTTTTTTATTCATTTTTGGCATCACTAGTGGTCAGAGAATGATTTTCAGGATAACATAGAGATTGAAAGAATTGGAAATGACCAAAATATATCGCTTTACATTCATTGATAAGAGATAATAGAGGAATAAAAATAGTTCAAAGACTCCCAAAAATCTGTAGAGATATAGGTTAATATGAGAATACTATTACAGAGCCTGTTTAGTTTATTCTTGGTGTTGAACTATCACTTATTTTGAATTGATTATATAATGGTGTGGTCTTTATAACTCTGTTTCATCAGACTTTTTTAGAATGGAATGCCATTAACCTTGGATTAGTATCACATATTTACCTTTATACATCATTAACCCATCTCCAATGTTTAATTATGAAATTTTCAACATAATCTACCTATTCCTATAGCTGAGATAGATCTTGGGGATCTTGATTTTCCAGGGCCCTCCCTTTTGTGATTCATTGTTACTAGTTGGCCGCTACAGCTTCATACAGAAAGGAATAATGAATTGATATCTATTGGAGACTTCTAGAGTGTGTTTAAGACACTACATCCAAGAGATCTAATCAAAGAATGATTATATTCTCTTGAGAAGTTATTATCTTCATCACCTTGGCTTAAGTTTCCCAACCATCAAACAAACTACCCCAAAGCATCATGAACATATGATAAAGAATTTGTAGCTTTATATGTAAGTATTATATAGAGTTTTAGAGATTATAATCCATATATATTTCCATGAATACTTCTGAGTGACACACAGGGAATTAAGAGACTCCTAGTTAGGTTCAGAGTATATTTTAGAAGGAAAATATATTCAAGAACTAACTCACTCAGTGAGTTTCTAGTCTTGAAGCCTCCTAAATGTTTCAAACCTATACTATTAAATTTTTATACAGATTTCATTAGTAGATATTCCTAAGTAGTGTCATTCTGAGTATATGTGGCTTAAACTACGATTTAGGAAATATTAACCTAGAGTATTTTAATTGATATAAATATGATAAAAATCAAATAATTTGAGGGGTGAATACTCACTCTATACACCGTCTCATTGATTTTTGTGACTATTGTTAACCCATTTGTAGTTATAATAGGTAATTACTCATGTTTAAGTTCACATGAATGTATTTGGGATGTCATATCCATTTAGAATGACGTCATACCCTCCACTATATAAATAGTATCATAGATAATTTCAAACCTCTATGAGATCAGTTGATCACTATAGATAGATACATGTGAGGAATGATTTAAATCAGTTCAGTTATAAAATAATATTAACATTTACTTGGGAACTCAATCTCTTACATGCATGGGAAAATCAGGGTGACATTAGAATTAAAATTGATAAACGAGTCATCATCCTATATAAATGTAACCTATAGCCTTAGAGGCATATGTAAAATGGCCAACTAATTTGAGTTGAGGGTTATATCTATATCCTTTTCGACTACAAATATGATTTCTACCCTTGTTTTTACTCTCATATAGGTCCCTTCCAAAAGTGTTAAGACTCTAAATAATTAGGGAGATGGTACGATTTATACCATAACCCCTATGGAGTCTTTATTAACATTGAATGTATAGTAATGATTGCCAAATCAACTATAATGTCACCCATTTTTCTTATGTACAAATTATAAATACATGACATATTGGGATGTAGAGTGTATTATGACCTATTTTTGACATCAACAATCACCAAATTTGTTTCACTCCCTTTTGGGAGTGTAAGGGTAATAGGATATTAAATTTTAGATATACATTAACCCATAAAAATAGGAAAATCATGAGTAAACTAGGTGATTCAAAATAAATATATTAGAGAAACTTGAAAGAAGGGTTAGAAGATATTATGCTTATTGAGAAAATTTTGAGTAGAGGTAGGTCACCATCAATCTCATCCACTTCATCTTATTAATTTATCTTAAATATAGATATATGATATTAGAACATGGATATGATAATAAAGAAAATTTTGGATTATTTTAAATTAACACCCTAATGTTCTCTATTATTGTAAGAGAGCCTTCATCCTTGTTCTTTTTTCCTGAATGAACACCTTGGCTGAGAATCATCCATCTGTCTGAATTTTTTAAGGAAGGAACATGTGAAACATCATCTTTAACATTATTAAATTTTTTTAAATTTTTTTAACAAAATGGATGAAAAAAATCATGATTTGTGATATTTTTTTGTTATCATACTTCTCCATAGGAAGTTCTTATTAGATCTACCACTTAAATAGTTATTCATGCCTCAATTATCATCATTCCAAGAGCATGATTTTTATAAAATAGTTTTCCTCTGAGAAAGAAGATTAAGATACCATGATATCAAATATATGTTTTAACAATTTGGTATGATCTAAATAGGTTATTCTTTTGGATGAATATATATATATGAATCCTATTAAAAAGAGTCCATTTCCATAGAAAAATTACATAGAATTAAGAGTTATTTCCAACCTAAAAAAATGGGAATGAAAAACTAGCATGAATGGATGATCAAGGAGATACCATAATTTTCAAGGGAGTAGAATCCCAAAACATTTCTTTTTCTCCTAAAATACTAATAGGATTCCCTAGAGAAAGCCTTTTATGAGGACTTCTGCTAAAATGGGTTTCTCCCTTTCCTCCTTAATCTTAGAATCTTTTTGTCCTTTAAACCGACGAACAATTTTACATAAGTCACCACCATGATCTATTAAAATTTATGATTTAGTATAATCAGTTAAAATATTGACCAAAACCATAGTAGGTGTGATAAAAACTTGAATACTCTTTTCCTACCAAGTAATCATTAGCTAGAATTGACATGTGATCACGAGGCTTTTCCCAATTTTCACGTTGCAATAAGGTGTGAGACATTTATTTTAAACACAATAGTACTGATGACCAAATACATTTGTAGTATACCCATTATATATGAATTCTCTATAAATCATGTAAATCAATATTCGTTCTCTTAGAGATGTTTTATATTCCCATTCCTCATATATTTCAATTGTATTTTTCATAAAAACTATTTTCGGTAAAAAAATATGGTGAAAAAAGATCATTTTGTACTAATATTGAATGAACATTATGATCATTTCAATTAGATAGATTGTCCTTGATAGGCGCTGTCGTGGGTGCCCTAAAATTATTAGTAATTGTTTTGGGTACTTAGGTGCCGCAGAGTGGCTGACCAAGGTAGTCTCTCAAAGGAGGAAGTGAATTAAAAAAAATTATTTAATTTATTATAAAAATATAATAAAATAGAATAAAAAACCAACTTGAAAGAATGGGGGTTTTTTATCATTCATAGAACTATAATAAGTTTTTTGGATGGATATTTAAAATATTTTTGTTTTTATTTTTGAAATGAAGTTCGATTAAAAAGACACAACAAGAAGATGTTTTTTAAACAATATTTAAAATATGTAATAAATCTAACTATAGGTATTAATTTAATTATTAATTATTATCATTTAAATTAATATCTACTTAATTATGATCCCCTAATTTGTTAATCGTCAACCCCCACAAAAGTTAACTTAACCACAAATTGGAAGAGAATTGAACCCTAGGATATCTTCGGAACATGCAATCGCATCACTCGACATTGATTAATGTTCTAGGGATATCTTATGGTCAGTGTAAAATTAAGGAACATTTCCATTCTATAAAATGAGGCTGAAATGATCTTAAGGATTATATTTTAACTCTACATATTTATCTTGTGTCGTCTTGTTTTACCGATTAAGTTTTCCCTCTCACAATTTACCCAATACCCGACCTCATGTGTTTTTGTATTAATGGTTCGATTTTTTTCATAGTTTCTTATAATTTAAAAACACAATTAATTGATCATATTATGTGAATTAATGTATCTTAATTATTAAAAATAATTAAATTAATAGGGTAGAATATAGATCAATCACTAAGAGAACTACTCTTCCATGGGCCGTGTGGTTATCATGGAGACGTTTTGGATGAGTAAATGATTGAAAGGTTAGAACCCAATGTCATCTCAACTTTTGATTAAAACTAAAATAGGATGAGTAAATAAGAATATAATTGAACAAAATAGAAGAAAAGAGAAGAAATACAAGAAGAACAAAGAAAATTATTGCATGAATGAAAACATTACAACAAGAAGAATAGAAGAAGGATTCTATGAGGGGATCCTTACTTCAAGAGATACCCCTGTTACAATGGTTGACGAATTAGGTTGAAACCAATTATCCTATTCCTTTAATCTCCTAATGCTCGTCCCAACCTCTCCAAATGAAAAAAAAACACCAATTGATAGAGTGTATGGGAAGCATGGTTTAATGTGGTTTCAAGTGTGAATAGGGAATCTCGAACAAATATTTTATTCCAAATTGTATTGCCCATTCTACCATATAATTGTGAATTAGTTGCCTTTATAGAAGGATTCATTATACGCAAAATAGTTCTAGAGATTCTCACAATATTTGGGCCTAATCCAAGCATCGATGAAGAGGTTATGACCCAAATATAGAACCCACATCCAATCTAGAGAGTCCATCCCAACATTGACTTCATGGACCATTTGCACCAACCAAATGCATGATTTAGCTCCAATGTACTGACTTAGAATTGTATAAAATTATGTCAGGAACACATTCAATAAATATTATGTTCAATTAATTAAAATAAAAATATTTATGTTTGAAATAAGATAGTGAATTTTTAAAGGGTAGAACAAGGATATTACTCAAATTTTCCAATGAATGTTTTAATACCATATATTATATAAATGAACATAGTTACCACAATGTGAGTAAATTATATCATTTATTATCAATGAAATATTCAATAAATTTTTTTATCAACGTCCCACTCTTAACCTTTTTCACTCTTGGGAAAAACCTCATATCATGTATTCTAAAATATTGTGACAAGTACACATTAATATCAAATCAAAACACATTTTGAAACACATGTCCTTAAGATCCAACAATTCTACACCAAGAAAAAAAAGTTATCAGGACTTATAAAAAAATATTATTTCAAGTTCTCGATTTATATCATTCAATATATTTTTACTTCATTTATCTTCACTTGCACAAAACACTTACCTCACTTGAATTTTCTCTTATCACACAAATGTTAATTTTTTAGTAATGTATTTCTCATAAAAACACATACAAGGGTCACCATAGGCTTGATAAACTCCTACATCACCCCCAAAAGTTATTCAAGGAAATGTGTCTATCATGAAGAATATTTAGGTTTGTTCTATGGATTTTGGTTGGTTGGTTTTAGATATGAAATATTCTAATATTGAATGAGAGGGGCTTGACTCTTTTGGAAGAAAAATTGCATTAATCTAATTTTCACTTAAATATGGTCTCCTACTTAATCCCAATAGAATAGATTCATGTTCATCATCATGAAAAATAATGGAATGTGTACACCATTCAACATTTTAGTAGTAAAAATATCAATCTTCTCAAACATGATTTTCTTGAAAGCTCAAGATAGGCATAGCTTTCTCCCTCTATTAGAAGCTACAGAAAGGCACAAAAACACTTATCATGAAAGTTCCATAAAGGAAAAACTTCCAATATAATAATTTTATTCATTAATGAAAACAACTCTTCAAAATTTAATTTTCCACCCAAAGTATCATAAATGTGGTAGCACAACACAAGACAGTTTCCCACACACATAAGTTCAAATAGATTACGCAATTTAACTTCAAGAGTTGGTTGGACATGGATAAATGGCTTGTATTGTGGAAATCAAAAATTTTGTTCATGGCTTCTAAGGGATACAAGGATTAAATGTTCATGGTAGTCCATTATAAAAAAGGATTCTTCGAAAAATGGGCTTTAATACCAAACAAATGCTATAATTGTTTAAAACATATGTACCTCAAACCCTAAAATTTTGATAGGAAAAACTCAAATTATGGTTAAATCAAGTATGGTTTGGTTCTCTCAAGAACTGAGGTAATTGTAAATAATATGAAAATAATGGTTCAAAAGACTCCTAGGAAAGTGATTTCAAATATAAAGATAGTGAGATGGGTCATGGGATTCAAAATTCAGAGTACTTTTTAGTAAATTACTAAATATTTGAACTGGAAACAAAGTTATTTTAAGCATTCATTTATGCTCTCATTCATGGGATAAATTGTTTCACTTATTTATATGAATTTCAAAATGGTGATGTTAATCCTTTCAGCTTAAAAGATTCTAAAACAACCAAATATTTGATAAATAAACAGAGAAAATTTCAAAACACACAATATTTTTTTTAAAATCATTGAAATATAAGAAAATAATAGAAATTTCTATACTAAAAGGTCCACTCCCCAAACATAAAATATTGAATTGTCCTCAATGTGAACCTAGGAGATGATATATGCACATGAAATTTATAATTTTAAATAGGACAAAGAATAAAGAAGTGAATGTTTTAGGAACAAACAGATATACTTAAGTGATGATGGGGTCATGCAGTTTGATGGAACCCACTACATCAGTAAGAAGTCCCTAAAAGTATTTCTTCAAACATTTCCCATTGACTGTAAAGATCCTTTATCTATACTCTTGTGTGTTCTCAAATGAACCATAAGTAAAAACATTAGTCACAACATAATGACCTAACCATCTAGAATGCAACTTACTAGGAATCATCTTCAGTCGTGAACTACAGAGCAAGGCTTTCTCTCCAACATGAAATTATCTTTTCTAGATCATTTTTTCATGAGATTATTTTGATTTATCCTTGTTGAAAATTGAGTTCTCATATGAAGACAATAAAATCTCCTGATGCTCTTGAATTTGTAGCTTCATTTGGATTCTATCTTGTGCCAAATCCTTGTTGTATTTCTATATAGCCAAATAATCCTGATGGTCAACTTCCACGGGAAGATGACACGCTTTCCCAAAAACAATTAAAATTGAGAACATATCAATGGGTGTCTTTTATGCTATCATATAAGCACAAAGTGCTTCATCCATGTGCTTTGTCCAATCTTTCTTATTCGGCTGTATAGTTTTCTCCAATGTTAGTTTCAACTCCCCATTTGAAACATCCTCCTGGCCTTTTTTATGGTGGTATGGTGTTGACATTTTGTAATCACCCCATACTTCAGAAGTAAATAATCCAAATTATGATTTCAGAAGTGTTTCCATTAGTCACTGATGATGGCATTGGATACCCCAATCCTGCAAAATATATTTGCTTTGAAAAATTCCACAACAACATGAGAATCATCAGTCCTAGTGGGCTTAGCCTCCACCCATTTTCTCACATAATCCACAAAAACGAAAATATACAAAACCACAAAGGAAATAGGAAAAGGAATAATAAAATTTATTCCTCATACCTCAAAAATATCACAAAATAGTATAGGTTGTTCGGGTATCTCATGTCTCCTAGAAATGTACCCAATGTTTTGGAAATGAGAGAATGAGTTACAAAACACTTGGGCATAATGGAATAAGCTAGGCCAATGTAATCCAGAGTCTTAAACATTCCTAGATGTCCATTGGGGTCCAATGCGTCCACCAAGTGTATGAAAAAAATGTAAAATAGACTCCAACTCATGATCAGGAACACACTTCATAAAAAATTGGTCCCTACACATGCGCCACGAGTATTGATCATCCCAAACATAAAATCTTCACTCGCTCATTAACTTTTGTACATGATGTTTCTTTAAATTTTCAGAGATTTTAGAGGCAATAAGATAGTTAACTAAATTAGAAAACCATGGATGCATACCTGAGATGGAATAAGGATGCTTATCTGAGAAAGTGTCTCGAAGCGATACATGGTCCAAGGTGTCATCCTCTAGTGTGTGAGTAAGCCTACTCATGTGGTCCGCCACCAAGTTTTCAGAACCCTTCATGTACTTTATCTCATTATGAAATTCTTGAAATAGGAGAATCCGACAGATAAGTATGGGCTTTGCATATATCTTCTTCAAAAGGTACCTCAGAGCAACATGGTTAGAAAAAAACTACATTAGATCCCAATAAATATGAATGGAATTTATCTAAAGTGAATATGACAGCAAGAAACTCCTTTTTGTGGTTGTGTAGTTTGATTGAGCTAAATTTGGTGTCCTCGATGCATAGGCAATCACATTTGAACATCCCTCCACCCTCTGGGATAAGACAACTCCAACTACAAAGTTGGAGGCGTCACACATAATCTAAAATGGAATGTCCCATTTTTGGGTTTGTATGATCGGTGGAGTGGTCAGACACTTCTTTTTCTCATCAAATGCTACCCCTCATGAATCATCCAACACAAAATCAGAATCCTTTTGAATTAATCAAGTGAAATGAAGAGAAATATTACTAAAATCCTTGATGAAGTGCTGATAAAATCCTACATTCCCATGGAGAGTTCTAATATCATGCACACAATAAGGATAGGGTAAGGATGCAATAATGTCTATCTTGGATCTACCAACCTCTATCCCATGTTTTGGCACTACATATCATAAGAAAATGCCATTATCTACCATGAAAGGACACTTCTCAAAGTTCAAGACCAGATTCTTATCAATACAATGATTAAAAATCTTTACCAAACTACTAAGGCATTCATCAAATGAGGATCCATACAATATAAAATCATCCATAAATATCTCCATGCAGGTCTCAATAAAATTATAAAAAATACTCACCATGCATCTGGAAGGTACCTAGGGTGTTGAAAAGTCCAAATGGAATCCTCTGGTAGGAAAAAGTTTTAAGGGATAAGAGAATGTAGTCTTCTCTTTATTCTCCTGAGCTATAGGAACCTGAAAATATCAAAAAAATACATCTAAGAAACATTAATGTGTCCTTCCGGCTAGTATCTTAAGAATATGATCAATAAATGGGAGGGGAAAATGGTCCTTGCAGGTTGACTTATTTAGTTTCTTATAATCAATAGACACATGCCAACTATTTTTTACCCTTCATTGTAACTAACTCATCTTTATCATTGTTAAAAACTATAACACCACTTTTCTTAGGCACAATCGGAATAGGACATACCCACTGAGAATCTAAAATGGGAAAGATTGTACCCTCCTCAAGAAATTTCTCAATTTTTTTTAGCAACTTCCAAAAGAGTTGAATTCATTCTCCATTGTGGTGACCTTACTAGTTTAGCCCCATCCTCCAAAGGAATCTTATTCATGAAAATTGAGCCGCTAATACCTGATATGTCAGCCAAGGTCAACATAATTGTACTGATGTTCTCTCTCAAAAGATTAAAATGTTTTTCTTCATTTTCAAAATGGAGATTGTTAGCAATGATAACATGTAATTTATTACTACTCAAAAAGTATGGGTATTTGAGATTTGGTAGGAATTGATTGAGTTCCAGTGTAGGGGGTGGTTTATGGATGGAGACATTGAAGGAACTAAAATATGGGTACAAAGAGCATTAGTATTAGAATATAAATCATCACAATCAGAGAATAAAAAATCAATTCCATCAGCATACTCAACAACCATGTCATAATCAGGGTTCACTTGATCAAAATCAGAATATTAATCCATTTCCAAATCAAATATAAGAGATGATTGTTCATTAGAAACGGGTGTGGAAGTGCTGTTAGACATCAAACAAGAACAAATACTCATAATCTCTCTAAGCATAGGATAATTAGATTCCATGTGGTTGTTATTTGGTGGTTTAAAATGGGTGATAAAAATGCAGAATGGTCCTATGAGGGGTACTTCTTGGAGTCCATAACATTAAATATCACAACTTCATCCCCAAAATCCATTTAAAGTGAACCCTCATTGACATTTATGTTAGTTTTTATTGTTTTTTAGAAGGTTATACCAATGATAATGGGAGCATGAGAACATACCTGATCATCCTCCATGTTAAGCACATGTAAATCTGCTGGAAATATCATGTCCCTTACCCAGACAGGTACATCCTCATGGACTCTGGATGGATATTTTATAGCTCTATTTTCCAACAGCACCACTACCCTCATTGGATTCAACTCACCAACCTATAAATAAGAGAATAAAAAGTGAGGAATTTCATTTATGGAAGCTCCTAAATCACAAATAGCATAAAAAAGTTTAACTCTCTATGGTACATGGGATGGTGAATGTCCCTAGATCCTTACACATTATTGGCACTACTAGGTTTGTGTAATGAGAACTGACACATTCCTTCCAAGATTTATTGTCTCATTTCCCTTGAGACGTCTTCAATTTGTACAATTTTTCTTTAATTATTGACATACCTTGGAATTCTCTTGATGGCTAAAAGAAGAGGGATGTTAATCACCATATTCTAGAATGTGTCCAAAACCTCTTTTTTCATTGCCACGTGAGTCATCTTCTTAGTTTATACAACCATTTTTGGAAATGTAAGGGGGTTGGGGGGAACATCATCAATCTTTTTCTTACCTTTATCTTTCTCCTGGGGTTTCTCATCAGCTGGTTTTGAATTGGTCTTCTCTGGAGTTGAGGTGAATCCTGATGGAATGATAGGTGCATATGTATAAGTTTTTTTCATCCCACTTTTCAATGTAATGGCTCTAACATTCCCTTTGGTATTTGGAGTAGGTTGGGAAATTAGATTTCCAGAATTCTTACTTACCAGTTCATGAAGGGTGGTGGAAATATGTCTCATTTGAGTCTCCAACTCCCTCAACTCTGATCCTTGAACCTTCAGCTTATTCTATTGATTAAGAACCATTTTCTTCAAAAGGTCATCAGTGTTATAATCTAACCATGGTTGAGAGATCCCTTGTTGTTGACTAGTTGATTCTTGAGCTTCAAATATCCTTTGGGGTTTTTGGGAACCCTATTGGTAGGGTGGAGGCTGCTGGAAATTTTATTGAAATGGGGTCATTTTTTTATTCAAATACTTAACTCATGTCTAATTGATCCTTCCACCATTGGTTGTATGTTAGTGAATAGGAATAAATATTATTTTGGGGATATGGTTGTTGCTGCTGCTGATATGGGCTCCCGGTAAACACCACTTCACAATCTTTTGTTTCTTGTAGTTGGGGGAAACAGTTAGTTGGGTTGCTTGTCTCAATGAAAATGACACAACACCTTGAAGGAGTGGGTTGAGTTATCTTCTGAGTCAACACAATTTTCCTCACCATAATGTTCAATTTATCTAACTTGTTATCAATTAAATGACTCTCAGGAGAAGATGTAATTACCTGATGTACTCCCCTGACATGTGGTGTACCTCGATCGCCAAATTGTTTGGAGTTTTGGGCCATCTTTTCAATCAACACACATGAATCTTCTGGTGTTTTTTTTCCACTAATGCTGCCCTAGTTGCGGCATCCATGATTCTTCTCTCCATAAGTGTGTGTCTTTCATATAAGTGTTGGATGAGGAATTTCTAACTTATTTGGTGATGTGGGTAGCTTGCGTAGAACTACTTGAATCACTCCCAATACACATACATTGACTCCCCTTAGTATTACTTGATCCTGATGATCTCCATTAGAATGTATGAGGTCCTTGTTGTATGAAGAAAAATCTATAAGAAAAGGCTTTTCAAATAGTTCCAACAAGTTACATCTTCATGTTGTAAATAATACATCCAATCTTTCACAGCTCCATCAAGTAAGAATGAGAATGCTCTTAGTTTGATTTGATTTTCAGATACATTTCATGGTTTCGGGGTTGAGAAAATCACATTAAATTATTCACTGTGTTTATTTGTGTCCTCACCAGATATTCCATGAAACTTTTGAATAAGTTTAATTAACCCAGATTTCATATCAAAGTTTAATTCAAGATTTGGTTATGCAATACAATTTGGTTGATAATTAAAATCTGGAGTAGCCAATTCATGAATGGTTCTATTAAGTTCATTTCCATTATTTTCATCCATTGGTTCTTGTTTTATGGTTAACTTTGAATTTCATCGAATTTCAATGCTCTGAGTGTGGATGAATTATCCAACTGGTTGAATGTTGAAATTTCTCATAGACTGAGAATGTCGGATTCGAGCATGAAGGCTATGTTCAATCTTCGGATCAGGATATAAGTGATCTTCAAGATTAGTTCATGTCATAAATCAAAAAAAAAATTGAATGAATAAAAGTGGACCATAATAAAATAAAAGATAAGAATATTTAGTTCATGGACCAAAAAGAAGAAGAAAATAAAATAAGATGGAAAAAAATTCAAATTGGGTAAAGAAGGAAGAGAGAAGAGAAGAATAGAATAAAATTTAAAATAAAATAAATACCACTAATTGGTTGAAATAATTACATAGCTCCCCAAAAATGGCACCAATTTGGAAGGAACAATCGTGGGGGCCCTCAAATGATTAGTGGTTTTTTTGGGTACTTAGGCATATCAGAGTAGCTGACCAAAGTCGTCTCTCAGAAGAGGAGGTGAGTTAAGAGATATTTTTAAAAGTTTTATAATAATAAAATAAAAGAGAATAAAAACAATCCTTGAAATTATGGGGGTTTGTTCGTTATTCATAAACCTAAAATATGTTTTCTGGAAGAAGATTGTTTTATTTTTTTTATTTTTGAAATGAATCTCGATTAAAAACACACAACAAGAAAATGTTTTTTAGACAATATTTTAAAGGTGTAATCGGTCAAACTCATCCTATTAATTTACTTATTAATAATTATCATTTAAATTAATATAAACTTAATTATGATCCCCTAATTTGTTAACCCTTGAACCCTTCAAGAGTTAACTTAACCAAAAATATGAAGAAAATTAAACCCTAGGGTATCTTTGGAACTTGCAATCGCAGCACCCTTCTTGATTGATGTTCCAAGGGTATCAATATGGTCAGTGGTAAATTAAGGAACATGTTCATTCTGGAAAATGAGGATTAATTGAGATTAGGTATTTTATTTTAAATCTAAAAATTTATCCAGTGTGGTATTGTTTTACCGATTAAGTTTGTGCTCTCACAGTTTACACAGTACTTGACTTCGAGTGTTTTTGTGTTTATTGTTAAATTTTTTGCATAGTTTTTTATAATTTAAAAACTCAATTCATGGATAATATTAAGTGAATTATAGTATTCGAGTGACTAAAAATAATGAAATTAAGAGGTTTGAAGATAGATTGATCATTAAGAGAACTACTTTTCTGTGGGCGGTGTGGTCATCATGGAGACATTTTGCATGAGAAAAATATTGAAAGGGTAGAACCCAATCTTGTCTCCACTATTGATTTAAAACCAAATAGAATGTTTAAAGAATAAAATAAATGAACAAAATAAAAGAAAATAGAATAAAAAATAAGAACAATGAAGTTTATTACAAAAATGAAAACATTACATCATGAAGAAGAGAAGAAGGCTTCGATGAGAGGATCCTTTCTTCAAGAGCTACCCCTCTTACAATGGCTGGATAATTTGGGTGAAACCAATAATAATCTGTCTTCCACATCCTAATGCACGTCCCAACCCATCCAAATTAGAAAAACACTAATTTATTTAGTGGATGGGTGGATAGGTTTAAAGTGGTTTCAAGTGTGAATTTGGAATGTCGACCAAATATTTTATGCCAAATTTAACCACCCATGCAACCACCAAAACGTGTGAATCATCTTTCCTTACATAAGGCTTATTCATGCAAAAATGATTCCTTGATCTCCTATCAAAATGTGGGACTAATCCAAGAAAATATGAAGATGTTATGGCCCCAACACAGAACTCATGTCCAATCTAGTGAGTCCATCCCAACTTTGACTTCATGGCCCATTTTCACTAAACATATGCACTATTTAGCTTCAATGTCCTTAATAAAAGTTGTATAAAATTATTTCAGGAACACATTTAAAAATTATTAAGTTCAATTAATTCAAATAAAATCATTTATGTTCGAAATACGGCAGTAAATTTTTAATGGGTAAAACTAGAATTTTCATTAAAATTTCAAATGAATGATCTAATCCCAAATATTCCGCAAATAAACATAGTTACCACAATGTGAGAAAATTATATAATTTATTATCAATAAAATATTTTATTAAATTTTGTTTTATCAGTCCTATCCCAACAAAAACACTAGATATAGGGTTTAAATTTACTATTTCGGATCACATGATAATTAATAAAAAATATCGCCATATATAGGTTTCAATCCGACCCAAGAGAATCTAAAAGGTTCCCATGATCCAAAATACAGACTCCCCCATATGGACATGAAAATAGAGGTGGAGTAACTTCACCAATATTTTAAATTAAAATAAAATTATCATCCTAGATTCTATCTAGGTATCCATCATGAATGTCCTAAACCCAACTAATGTATTTTCTCCTTTATCGGATAAAGTTATTTGCTGATAATCATCATAAGGAATCATGCCTGATGTTCCAAATGAAATTTTTTTAGAGTTAAATCACATACACATGTGGAATAAAACCCTTCTTCAATATATAATAACATAAACTGAGGATTCCTTAGGTCTTGTATGGTGGGTAGTTCCTTGGCCCCTTAACATTAAGCTTGTAAACTCTTGTTCTGATAAGATATTTAGCCCAAGAACCAAAAGGAATAATAATCATTATGAAATTATCTTCTCTCTAGATGTATTGTTCCATTATGAGTATCTCCCTTAGATGAGAAATATTATTTTCTATGTTTTAACATTTTTATTTATGAGGGAATAATTTACCAACCATATATAACCTGATTGATGTTCCTCTAGTCATGTGAACATCCTAGAGGATAATTTGAACATGTCTATGAACATGATGTGATGTGATGGTTTCAAAAATCAATCAATTAAGTTAGTTAATAACAATAGGTATGTTTTAATGAAAAAAGTAATGAAAAATACAAACATATTTTTATATTCTTATTAACTCCATCCCTTGAACATATTTTGGAAAAATACATCACACCGATAGAGGAAAACCACGGTCTATATCAATGGTCAACCAGAAATAGAAATCATATATGGATTTCCACCCTACCCACTTAACTATTACAAAATTATTTAATGTCAATATATATATTTGGAATTCGTTTTTCTATTACAAGTTACTCCCATTTATGGATAAAAGAGTGTACCAAAGAAAGAAATCTTCAATGTTTTTCAACTCCCAAATAAAATACCATACTCATGAAATTTTTCCTACGATCACCTCCCGATGTTGAATAATCCAGTTGAATGGGAGGTTCATAAGTCATGATGTGTGGATTTTAACATCATTGGGTAGTCCAAACTCAGACATGGGCATCGTTTTTTCCTGAAATAAAATTGTATACCTACACCCATAATCTCCAAAACATGGAATTGTTTTTGAAGAACCAAATGATGTTAGATGACGTGAACACTAGAAATCATATTATATAACCTTGAACTATTAGTTTTTGAATTATATTATAGAGTAATTTACTATATAAATGAATAAATATTCATGTTTTATTGATAATAGTATAATAAAACTCTAAAAATATTCAATAAAAAAAATTAAATAGTCACTTTGTGAACCACATATCCACTATATGAGTACCATGACCAGTCATTAAAAAACCTTGTCACTAAAAAATCATATTTTCATGTAGTGATTTCATTTAAAAAAATTACATTTATAATTTCACATTCTATGTTTATATATGGTCCATGGACTTTAATTAAATGAATTTCTTCGATGTTCCTCGGTATTTCAGGAAAATAAGTTCATATATGGTTGTTATATTTGAAAAAGCGTTTTTCACAAAGTTGGAACCCTTTATAAAGATTGATCGTTGAGAGTGAGATCTAGTTCACAAACAAGGATTTAGTAATCTATCAAAAAATTAAAAATGAGGCAACTCATATTGTCTCATTTAATGGGTTATCTCATCATGGATCTAATAATGATCATGTGGTCCATCATACTTCCTCGTAATGTTCTCATTTTTGTTAGTAAGAGACCGAATTTTAAGGTGTCCATTTTTAGGCCTATGAATACCTAATAGATTATTAAAATTAAAAAAAATGTAAATTTATGGAGAAAATGTGTAATAAAATATCCTGCATGAAGCTCATGAAACCGATCATGGATTGCACAAAACCATTCTTAGAGCTACACTCATGAAGAACATACTAATTTTTGAATAAACCCACATCAAAAAGCATCATTTTTTGTTATATTGAGATGTTCTTTTCTGATAGAATTATGTACTAACCTTGTGAACATTTTCAGTTATGGGATCCGTTCATGGAATCCTCTTATAAAGAATATTGTTTCTTAAGGATTGTGACCACCCATTCAAACTTCATGCCCCACCTCATTAATATACATGACTTGAAAATCCAATTAATTCCATCTATAAATACTGGGCTTGAAATTTACGGATGGGGGATCAAAGTGAAGAGGTGAAGGTAAAGGGAAGAGTTCTTAAATAATACTCAAGTGTAAAGAAAAAGTATAATTAAGAAAATAGAACATCTAGACTATCATTTGTGAAGCCTTTCTCAGGAAATACAATATCCAAATAAATAAAATAGGAGCATTCTAATCTCACACCAATAAGGTCACATCATGAAGAATATGTTTTTGAGGCCTATATAAAGGGCCTATGACCATGATTCCACTCCACTAGGACCATTCCTCTGAGTCTCCTCTATGAATCCCATATCATGAGTCCCCTTCATGAGGACCACCCCCGTGAGGCTTCTTCATGAGGGTAATTCTTGTGAGTCCACTTTTGGAGGGTCGTGGCTGTGAGGAAACTCCATGAGACCACAAATTGTGACATTGGACTGATATCCCATGAGACCCATTCATGAAGTGACACCCACATGGCTCTCCTCATGGATTAGTTTCCCATTAGGACTCCTCTTCAATACAAGACGTCTTCAAGTACTATATTCTCCGACATGAAACCCATGATCCTTGGGATATCCAGTTCACTACTTCTAGTGATACCCTTTGGAATGGAATTTGGCCCCAATTTTATAACAATATGGAGAACACAATATGGTGGATAAATTAAACTCTAACATTTCATAACATTCATATTGTCCTATTACCTCTACCTCATTCAATCATATATACAAATGTTAAAAATATTATATTGGATTATCCTCCCAGATAGATAGAACCCTCAGGGTGATCACCACTTTATATCCCCATGATAATGAGGGTCTCCATTGGGAAGATATCATAGTAATTCTTCTTAGAATAGGCTATCAAAAAATTTTCATCTAATGTTTTCAGTTTTCTAACCTTTCATTCGTAATGAGTCATGAGAATATGGGAATCCTTTATATGAGTAATCCTAAAAAATGTTCCCATTGATGATTTCATCCTGAGAAATCATAAATGATATTGGGAGAAAGAAATGACTTTGTAATCATCTATTCCATTTAATCTTGAGTACTAGATGTAAAAATCATGTGCAAGATCCAATATCTCTTTCATTGGGGACATATCCACATTGACAATATTATTCCATCTATTTTTCCTGTCAAAAAGTTGTTTCCACAGCCTTGGTCCTCATTCTTGGTTTAATTGCCGACCCATCTTCAAATCGTATCCAAAAATGCATAAGTCTTTCTCAATCTTATATCTTCACTCATTTTATGATAGAAAAATAATGTCGCATGATGTAAAACTATACAAAAAATATCCTTTTTGTATGACACTAAAATACATGGTAAGGTTCCACCACATGACCTCAAACTGTGCAACAAAAATTACGTGGATGTTGATTCCAAAATACATTGATAAATTGGATTCCTTGTTGAGGTATAAGACAAAAATCTAAGATAATACCTTCACTAGGTCATATTCCCATATAAGATCTTCCTCAAAGGGATATATTCCTTTGGATTCAACTTTAATCAATAGTATATATTCCCAATGAGTAGAACCAAAAGGGGAAAAATATATAAATCCTTCCCCATCCATTTCAAGGAACCATTTTCCTAGTAGTACTCTCAACATGACTTTAAAACTCAAGGAAGTGTTCATAGATTTTTGGCCTTAAAAGGCATCACATGGCCCATGTTACATGACCATAAATTCTATTGTATGTCTCAATTAAGTGGAATCAAACTACATGGGTTCTGATTTCCTTTCTAATGATATATAATAATACTCTTTTGTGATTAACCAAAACACCATGTCATATACCACCTAACTAGATGGAAATTAATTCTAGATAACCAAACAATATAGATTTAAAATACAATGTAATTATTTAAAGAGAGAAGTATACAGAACCTATGATGTGAACCAAAGGTACCATCTATGTGGAACCCCTGATAAATATAGATAATACCATTAATGTAGAACCTTTAATACATATAGATTTTCATATAATCAAGGGTTTTGATTTGAAGTTTTTCCATAGGGGTAAGTTGTCCCATGCTATAATTTGGGATGGATTCATGAATATATCTTAAATATAAAAGAGAGTCCCAATGTAGGCAATAATTTCACTATATTGTCTGTTATTATCCAAACCTCCCATACTCTTAGTCAATAAAAAATATTAGTGTTTTTGGTAAAGTACTAGTGACCAACTACCTTTGGAAATATGGTTTTAGCCAACTTAAAACAAAACACATTCACATTTCATGTTGAAAATATACATTTAGGAAACAAAAGATACAATAAGGTAGAGAAATATTTCAATAAAATATTACAAAAGAGACAATACCATGTCATTAATTATAATAAATAGGTTAGGTATAAATAAATCCTCCCCCCCCCCCGAATCTATTTATTTAAATACCATTCATTTTAAAATCCCATTAATAAACAATTTTAAATAAATCTCACAAGATCAAGAAATCATTTAGAAACACGTAAATGATATATTTATTAATAACATAAATATATCTAAAAATAAAATGTATATAAGGAATATATCAATACAAATGAATCCTTTGTTAACCCATATAGAACGAATTGTTAATAATAAATATATAGTAAAATAGCATTAACCTATTTTAAATGTTTTAATGAATATGAGTTTCCTGCAAGTTTCAGCTGTAATATACTAAACAATTAAAGGAAAATATAACACATGAAAAAACTCCTTATTTATTTAAACATATCAATTTCAATAATAATGTATGATACCTAAAAACTTAGAAATAATAGAAGGAAAACATGAAAATGAGATCCATACTACCCTTATAAATTGATGCTTGCACCATAATTTTGATTTCTAGACATATTTATGGTTTATTTTAAGATTTAGGGTACTTTTATCTCTTGAATACTCTAAAATATGATTCCCTATATACCTTAGTTCACTTTAATACTATTTTGTAAGGTCTATTATCTAAATACCTAAATGGGGATCATATCTTATCTCCACGACAGCTCAAAAACACCTCATGATCACCAGTGACTAGAGTAAACTTCAAAGGTATGTAAATACACATGTTTGATATAGTTCTATACATTATATGAAATATAAAATTAGTCATGATGCATTCCCATGTTTCGAATAACGAATCTATGATTTAGTTATAAAAAAGTATGTAACTAATTATCAATGTAAGTGAGTGAAATATAAGATGATACACAATATATCGAATTATGTGTGTATTTTTTTCCAAGTATAAAAATTTTAAAAATATAAACAATATGTATTGAGTGAGTTAGTAAAAGAAAAAAAATATATTCATAAGTGGTGTAGAAGAAATATGTACTAAGGATCCAAAAATGATGCCTCCATGTGTGAAACCTCTCTAGAAATGTGATAGGGATAAACCGAACATCATCCACTAGACTATACATCAATATACAAAAATTATTCTCCCCAAGATTCACATTCCATGGGTTCATTCTCACATGGAATAAGCCTTCCATTTTCCCGGTTCACATATAAAATGGTCTATATGAATCCCATTAGGTCCCATGCATGGTGTTAGTATTACATACCCATATAGCAAACTATAATAAACTAGTTTTCATTCCAATAATAGTAAAGAGTAAAATTAATGAGAAATATAATAATGCATAGACTCTAAAATGAATTAGATATATTAGTTTTAATTAAAAGAAACTCCCTACATCGGAAGGTTCCTTCCCATTTTTATCTACTTTGATCCATATTTATGGATATGAGATGATAATATAGTTTCATCCCTTATCAGTGGAAATTTCAGTAACCTTAAATAGCTCATGCATGTATATATACGAATCCAAACATATGTATATATGTGTATAAAAGAAGTAAGGGTCCCAATAAAATTTCTTGGGTGAAAATAAATTAGTTATAACTACTCAGGAAAATCTTGTATCGCATCCCCTGGAAAAGGGGAATGGGAATAATGAGCAAAGTATTGAGATCCATTCCCAAACCACCGATATGTTATTCTAGATGCATGTACCTTCTCAAGATCCCATGAAACAATATAATTATATATTCCATTTTTCCAATATGACAAAAAAATTGAGTAGTAGGAAATATAACTTATTTATAAAATATAGAAACACATACAAATAGAAATGTAGTTATATAAAAAATGTATCATAGAAAATAAATCAATTTTTCACTTTCTGGTTTTTTAATCATTAAAAAAAATTCACACTAAGATAAATCCAATTTACAATACAAGGTATATGATTAAAAATCCAAACATGATTGTATAAAAAATGGGCTATTTTAGAATATCAAATTCACAAATTCGGAAAAAAAAATATTTTTTAAATAGTTTCATGCTGAAAGCTCTTTATTATTTTAGTGCCCACCCAGCTCAAAACAAATTTAAGCTCCCTATTTACAATTATCAAAGTTATAAGGGTCACAACAACCTATTTATTTATATATTTCAAATTATTTTTCAATGAAGGGATATAATCCAGAAAAAATCTTAGCTAGAAAACATATAAAAATATATTTTTGGGGTTTAGTTCATCACTACACCAAGATGATGAATCCAGATAGAAAGACCATGTGGTTAACTTTGATTCATTGGGTATGAGACTTTAAAAAATCTTTATTATAAAAATATTTATAGTCAACTCAATATTCATGAGAAATATATTTTTAATATTGTATTTACACTAACTTTGGACATAAAAAACGATATATGAATGATTAGTGGATCCACAACCCTTACATCATTAAAATAAAGCATATATAACCTATAAAAACATTTTGGATCAAGGGTATAGAATGTTTCCACTAAGATAGGTTGATAGGAGAGGGGTTTCTTTAATAAAAGGATTAATAGTGGTAAATATATATAAATTTCTAAGACCCTTATTTTTAGGGGAACTATTTACATTTAAAATAATAAATGTGCCATTTTATATAGATGTTTTCCTATGAAACAACTAGGAACCTAGTGCAGATCTATTGGGTACTCGATGGATCAAATAGGACCACCATCACCACTAGAACCACACTGAGTAACAACATTATGTTCACTAGGTTCCCAGTGGGCCCTTGGACCATGGGTCCCTTTCTCCCACCTCAATTCCCTATTTCAATTACTCCAATTCCAATTAAAATTATCAACCGCACCAAAATGGGATAAAATGTCTAAAAATGAAATAGGATTACCTACCTCTATAGGTTAATATATTATTCCATGAATTATTGTCTTACACACCCAGGATTATAATCCAAATGATGAAATTAGTGAGAAACTGAAGAATAATGGTATCACGTCACCCAAAAATGAAAACAAATCCACTAATAAATTCCATGGTAATTAAATGAATTTTAAAACAAATGACATGTTAGTTAATAAAATTACTAATAATAAGACTATAAATAATGTTATTTTAAAAGATAATACTACTAAGAATTAGAATACTAAAAATAAATAACATGTTTTTAATCAGAGAGAAACTCTAAAGTCGTATTTTTAAGAATATATTTATTATATAAAGAGGCTACACATTAATGGAATATAATAGTGTTAAAGATTATATGGAAAGAAATATTTATTTTTTTATAAGTTTTCACTCAATCAGTATAAGAGTGGCTATGAATCATGTGTGAGTAATCATAACATTATTAAAATTCATCCAATGAAATATCTGAAAAGTGAATCAATAGTTTTAGACATATTTTAACTATATTAAAGAAACTTTTTGGAGGTGGTATCAACCTATAAACATTACTAATAAGTGTCTCACAATAAAAATAGAGTATATAAATTGAAAGGATAATTATTTTTCTATTAAAAGGAGTAACAATAATAATAATAAATGGTGATAGAGGTTACTTAAAAACACAAAAAAACTGAATCAATGGAATCTAGATAGTGGTATCCCATCACATATGTTAGATAGTAAGAATAAATTGAAAAATAAACAATGGTATGTTGGATGATATATTCTATTTCAATAATTATGTATCACTCAATATTAATAGACATGGATTCACCAAAATTTTGGAAAATAATTTTGAATCTAATAAAGTTATTTTTATTAATTTTTGAAATCATAATATTTTTGTGTCTCTAAAATTTATAGAAATGAGAATAAGATGTTATTTTGAAAGGATAGATATTTCATTAAGATATTTAATTATGGAATAATATCTATGAATTTAAAAATATGTGGAATTATGTTTAAAATTTAGTATGATTAAGAAATGTATTAATTGAAATTGGTAAAGGAAAACTAACTATATAATAAAATATTTAACTAATTAGTGTTAAAAAAACAGATTATATAAAAAAACAAATCTATGATAAATCTATCAATGTTAAATAAAAAATGGTTTAACACTTATGACATATATCATGAAGGAAAAATGGTGTGAAAGAGCTACAAGTCCATAGAGATCAAGACCAAGAAACCTCTAAAGTTAGTAGGCTTGGATGTATCCAGGTTGATAATTTTTTATTCAACCATTTAAATTAATTAATTTATGACTATTATTTATGATTTTATCCATTTTAATTATGCCTATTTTATTATCACGACCCGCCTTCACTAAAAAGAGTTAAGGGTAATCATATTGCCAGGCCCTTCCTTCTTTTTTTGAAGGAGAGATAATGATCCCCGAAACCCACCTTCAATAGGTCCCAGAGTGGTGACCAGCACCAAGGGTATAGAATCACACACTAAATGGAAGGAATTAACCTTTTTCTTTTAATAGGATCGAGAGATAACATAGTCAATCCCAAAACACCAAAACCAAAAGTGCATGTACGGCTGAAAGTAAACCATTACCATATCCATGTTCAAAGGTAAAAGATACATGTCACAAAACTCCAAAGGTAAAGTACCAAGAAAATGAAAAATACAACAGAAACTTCCCCAAGGTCCGATCTAGTACGGTCCTACACGATCCCTAATGTCCTCCTGGAAACCTAAAAATAGTGTTATAAACGTAGGGTGAGCAAACAAGTTCACATAGTAGGGAAAACCAAAGACTCTCATGCACAAGTGAGGAGACATTATAATGTCCTTTGGAAAAAGAGATAACCAAACACCCAACATGGGAAAAGTTATCCACCCAACCTCACCAAGGCACACTCCCCAAATAACGCAAGTCAAGTAAAGTATAGTAATAGAACATTGTTTTTTGGGTACCCAACGCCACATTCCCACTGGTTATTGAAGACATCCTACACATCGATCCCATCCCTCTATTCTTACCGCAGTCCCACTGCCAAACCCTACCCGCACACACCTAGGCCATAACCACTATCTCACCCATAGACACCTGGGCCACAACCACCACACACTTCCATACTCGCAAACACCTGTGTCAGAACAACTACTGCCATGACCGAAGACAACTGGGCCTCATCACGAAGACACTTGGGAATCAACCTACCTACAAACACCTGGGCCAACCACCAAAACTACCCCACCTGATGATTCTTGGGCTAATTATGGACTTCAGGCCATCATAGCCCGCCTGAAGATACTAGGGATATCTGGGAAAGGGAGCAGAAAGGATCTAATAACCAGCCACTAATTGAACTGTTGGGAAAAACACCCTCCCCCATGAAACGGGGGTGTTCGGCACTAGGTGCTCAACTTGGGTGGGGTGGGAATAAGAAACATATGAACTACAAATATATGTATAAGTAACAAACACTCAACCCAACCTAGGGTTTCCAAATCCAACCCAAGAACAAGCACACTCGTCCCTATTCATAGGAAGCACACTGCCCATAGCCGAGTCACAAATCACCCCCAAAACCAAACCCCATGTAAGTTATTATTTCTTCCATGTTCAAGTAATCTCATTTAAATAATGTTCTGCACTACTAGGAAATTAACAACATAAAGAAAAACCAATGGAAAAAGTTACAACCAAAAACAATTAAAGAATTCACACCCAGTTGTTTTGCAAAGTCACAACAAAAAAAGGGTTCAGTGAGATCCCTCAAAGTACTGGAACCAAAGAAAACCCGAAGATACTTCCCATGTTCCCAAAATCTATGAACCAACGGTTTCCCAACAACAGAGGATCCCACCCCAATTCGTGGTATAAGAAGAGTAAACACACAGCCTCAAATTCACAACCAGTTAATTATAACAACAGGGGATCCCATCCCCACCCGCATCGCCCCTGCAATCGTCCTGTGAAAGAAACAACCAAACCGCTACCACCAACACAAGGCAGGCCCATGCAAGTATTTTCAGATTTAAAACATTTAACACACTCCATGGTTTTAATTCCACTGTACATTAACCAGGGTTATCACTTGAAAAGGGTTGATCCGGGTGCTTTCAATCTATTTAACTGAGTATATGTAATTAACCAATTACATGTTAGGGTTATTTAAACATACATGGGTACCGAGGTTCATTAGTGCGCAAGGAAAGACCACTAACGGTCATGATTTTCAGTGATCACAGGCCCATACAATTCACAACACATAAAAACATAAAAAGGAGTATAGCAGAACATCGTTCACACCGCATCATTCTTTAAAGGTCTGTTCATTATCTTCATTATGTTAGGTTTCATAAATTTCCTTAGAGAAAAAATCATGACCACCCATCATGATACATAGAAGGAGAGATGAAGTATAAAATCCGTACCTGACAGATCAAAGATTGACATTAAGTCCTTGTGTGAGTAGAAAGAACTCCACAGAATGCGATCAAGGAAAAATTGGAGGGGTTACAACTGGTCAAGAGGAAGGGTACTCCGAGCGCAGGGTGATTGAGAAAAAGAAATATATGGATAATCCTTTAGGTTATAAAGGTTGAGATATAGCATTCCCGGGACGGTTAAGATGCGGAAATAAATAATCAAAACCGTGTAAGAAGTAGGATCGTGGGTTGACCACGTGGCTAGGCCACCCCACACATAACTTAAAAGGTCTCTGCCCTTCGGGTTGGTAAAAACAAACACACAACATTTAATTTAAATTCCATTAATGGTCATTAATGGGATTTAAAACAGGCTTAATGGGGTAAAATCATTGTTTATAAACCAATTTGCGTAAAAAGGAGGCGCCACTGGAAAACCCGTGGGGGTAGGTGAGTGCTACCCGTAGCCGAGAGCTACCAGTTGGTGATAGATACCGGTGTCCGAGTTCTACCGGTAGCCGAGAGCCATCGGTAGTGGAGAGATACCGGTTGGTGACAACTACTAGTTGGCGACAACAACTGGTAGCCGAGAGCCACCAGTAGCAGAGAGCTACCGGTAGTCGAGAGATACTGGTAGATCTCGGTTACCGGTCGGTCTCGCCTACAGGTAGTCGAGGGCTACTGGTACCCCAAGGTCACAGGTAGGCTAGGTCGACCGGTAGGCCGATGCTACTGGTGGCCAAGGCTACTGCTAGGAGTCACCGGGAAGCTGGGATGGCCTTCCAGACCACCCAGAACACCTCCAAATTCATATTTTTACTAAGTAATGAACCCCAAAAACATTGGCCATTACATTAGATAATTCTCAAAATATTCTCGTCCTTGACAATATAAGAACAACCTAGAAAAGAGAAATGTGGGGTCCAAATCAACCACCCTCTAAAGATACTTCTCAGGGGTAAACCCCTGAGTTGTTCGAAAGATTGAATAGAACCCTCCACCCTACATCAGGAATACTCCCCCAAGAGCTATCAACCACAAACATTCACAACAAGGACAAGGATCACATTTTCCAACACAAGAGTTAGGAAATCCCCTCCTACATGTCAAGATATTATCCTCTTTGGGAAACACAGACTCGCCCACATGGGTTTAGTCGCATCCACATTAATGCATCCTGATTAGCTGTCAGGTTTTCCTATCATCACACATTAATACACACACACACACCAAGAGAACATGGAACATATGATCTAATAGCTATGAAAAATTAAAATTTAATATATTAAAGCACAAGGTACAATATCTTAAGGATCAGAACAAAAACAACATGGAAGTCAAAACAGCTCTGGGTACTGAACGCGTAACAGGGCCTCCCGTTACCAAGTTCTCTCTTCCAGGCCACCATTCCTCCACAACACATGAACCAAGAGAATGGTTCATCCATGAAGCACTTTATCCTTATGATCCTCGATCTTGATTGGTCATTCTATGAAGGTCGCATCATCTTTGACATCTAACTCCCCCCAATTGATGACGTGGGAGTCGTCGTGTAGATATCAACGAAGCTGGAAAATGTGAAAGTCGTTGTGAACATTATCCAACTGAGGTAGAAACTCCAGCTGATACGCCACCTCACCAACTCATCCCAACACCTAGAAAGGTCCGATGAACCTATAGAAGAGTTTACTCTCCTTCCCAAACCTTCACTGCCCACGTCGAGGTGAAACATTCAAGAACACATGATTCCCAACCTCGAACTCCAAGGGACTCCTCCTACGATCGGCATAAGACTTCTGCCGGTCCTGGGATGAATTCATCCTTTCACGCATGAGTTGAACCTTCTCAGTGGTGCTCTGCACCAGTTCTGGCCCAAGAACAGCTGCTTCCCCAATCTCTGTCCAGCAAACGGGTGAACAACACAGCCTTCCATACAAGGCCTCAAACAGTGTCATAACAACAGTGGATTGGATGATATTGTTATAAGCAATCTCTAATTGAGGCAAGTGTCCTACCCATGATCACCCATAATCCAAAACACATTCCTGCAGCATGTATTCCAATGTCTGGATCGTCTGTTCTGTTTTCCCATCTATCTGAGGGTGGAAAGCAGTGCTGAGGTATAGCTGGGTTCCAAAGGCATGTTGTAATCCCCTCCACACTCTTGAGGTAAACCGCGTGTCTCGATCAGAGACAATAGATCTCGGGATCCCATGAAACCACACCACCTCATCGACATACCTCTGGGCTAAGGTGCTCACCGGGCTCGACTCCATAATCTCCAAGAAGTGTACTAATTTTTTCAACCGATCCACCACTACCCAGATAGAATCATATCCTCCCTAAGTCCTGTGTATCCCTATGACGGAGTCCATCGAGATGTCATCCCACTTCCACTCTGGAACATCTAACGGCTATAATGGCCCTCCAGGAAAATGATGTTCAGCCTTTACTTTCTGGCACACGAGGCACTTTGCCACAAACTCTGCCACCGTCCTCTTTACCCCGGGCCACTAATACTATCTCCTTGGGCCTTGGACCATATTTGATACCCTAGGATGTACTGCTAATGATAATCCATGGAACTCACAGAGAACACATTTATGCATCATATCCGGAATGAAAATCCTTTCACGGAAAAGCTTCTGATGCTGACCATCCTCTGACCCTCCCTCAAAATCATTTCCCTGATAAACTGAATCCCTCATCACTTCCACCTCTGAGTACCCCCAGTGAGACTCTTCCACCTGCACCCCTAATGAGGGAGCTATAGTTATCTGAAACAGACAACCTCTTCCACCTTCCACCCTTGCATCCAAATGCATGGCCGCTAACTCTTCCATTGCTCTCCAAGAATCTGCAGATTCCTGAACTACTTCCTTTCATGATTTCCTGCTTATGGCATCAGCCACCACGTTTTCTTTCCCTGAGGTGTAGGAAATCTCGAAATCGCAATCCTGGAGGAACTCCAACCACCTTCGCTGCCTTAAGTTCTGGTCCCGCTGGGAGAAGATATACCTCAAGATTTTTTGGTCTGTGAAGACCACAAAGCGCTCTCCAATGAGGAAATGCCGCCACAACTTTAGTGCAAAAACGACCGCTGGAAGCTCCAGATCATGGGTGGAATAATTACACTCATGGGGACGTAACTTCCTAGACCCATAAGAGATCACCCCTTGTCGCTGCTTCAACACACACCTAAGGCCCTTCCCTGAAGCTTCACAGAATACCTCATATGCTGCCCCTTCATCTGGAAACCTGAACACTAGGGCACTAACCAACATCTACTTCCGATTTCTTAAGGCTGCCTCACACTGCCCACTCCACATGAAAGCCTGGTCCATTTTGGCCAAGTTTGTCAAAGGTGCTATAACTCAGGAGAAGTTGGGTACGAACCTCCGATAGTAACCTGCCAGCCTGAGGAAACTACGGACCTCTACCAGATTCTTGGGTGTTGCCCATGAAAAAACATCCTCAACCTTCGATGGGTCTACCGCTACTCCCTTCACGAACACTAAGTTCCCAAGAAAGTCCACTTATCGCCTCCAAAACTTGCACTTCGAAAACTTCCCATAGAGCTGGTGTTATCGGAGGACCTCCAAAACCATCATCAGGTGCTCAACATGATCCTCCTCTGATCTTGAGTAGATCATGATTTCATCAATGAAAATGACCACGAACCGATCCAGATACTCCCGGAAGACAGATTTCATAAGCCCCATGAACACAGCTGGAGAGTTCGTAATGCCGAATGACATGACCACAAACTCGAAGTGCCCATATCTGCACCCGAAGGCCGTCTTCGGGATTTATCCCTCCTTCACCCTCAACTGGTGATATCCAGACCATAATTCGATCTTTGAGAACCATCCTGCCCCTTTCAACTGGTCAAAGAGATCATCTATCCTTGGAAGAGGGTAGCGATTCTTGAAATTACCTGATTCAGCCTCCTGTAGTCTATGCACAACCTTAGACCACGATCGTCCTTCTTCGTAAACAACACAAGAGCACCCCATGGTGACGAACTCGGTCGAACAAAACCCTTCTTCATCAGATCATCAATCTAAATCTGCAACACCCATAGCTCTGAAGGCGCCATCCGGTAGGGAGCCATCGAAATCGGATGAGCACCAGGCTGCAAGTCTATCATAAACTCGATATCACGTTGAGGGGGTAGAGTCGTCACCTCCTCAGGGAAGACGTCCATAAATTTACTGATGATCCCTAGTACCTCGACCATCTCAGCATCCACTGACTCTACTGACAGCTCGGCTAACAAAGACAGGAGGGGTTCCTCTCACCTGCTGCCCTTCTGGACACTCCGCTTGCCGGTGAAAGTAACACGTCGGCCGCCCAAGTCTGAGAACACAACCCTTCCTCAAAAGCAGTCGATGATGGCACAGACAGAGAATAGCTAGTCGATGCCTAAGATGAAATTGTATGGTTATATCTGTAGCAGTAGTAGATCCTTGACCAACTGATGTGTCCCTATCATCAGTCTGCATCCTATAAAAACATATAACAAGTCAGTCTGAACTCTGACTGGTGTGCTCAGAACCTAGGGCACTGGAAGTATCTCGGCATCTAGAACCAGATCATGGGCTAGACTGGGTGCAACAAAGGAGTGCGAAGCTCCGGTATCAAACAACGTGTAAGAAAGTGTACTGAAAAAACTGATCGTACCTCGAACAAATTCTGGTCCTACTGAAACTGCTGCCTCCACGGTGTGCAACTATCCATGTCTAGCTCCTCTTCCCCTCAGCTATCGGCCACCTCCCCGACCACGCCCTGGTCGAGGTCCCAGAGAAGGGACCTAAGGTCGGCCTCCCCCTACAACGTCTGCCCTCGGAGGAGCAGGAGATCGTTGCCCCTGCTGCTACTGCTGAAAGGGCCAAGCTGGAAGCTGCTACTGAGGCAGGTGTTGAGCCTGTCTGCCACTGCCGTTCTGTACTCGGTCTGGGCACTGATTCCAGAGATGTCCACGTATCCCATAGACGAAGCACCTCGGTCCCAGGACCAAAGGTAAAGGGCGAGGATAGGGGGACTTGAACTAAAACTACTGTGGCTTGCTCCCTGCTGGTCAGAACGTAGAGGGTCCCGATGCTGGAGGTCTGGTACTGAGGGAATTTCCCTTTGACGGGCCTAGCTGAATCCCCTATCATGACACACCTCCCAATGTGTGCATCCTCTCTACCACTTCGGCCTTCTTTTTCACCTCTAAGTATGTCGGCAAGGTGAAGGGGGTAACAGAGTAATGGAGGGAAGGTCGGAGCGCCTCCTCTAAATGTCTCTCCCGAGACTCCTCATCCGGAAAGAGGTCCGACGCAGAGTAGAGGGGATCCTTGAACTTGATCCCTAGCTCCCTTACTGAAACACTCCCCTACTGGAGGGAGAGTAGCTCCTGCATCTTCTTTTCCTTCATCGTATAAGAGAGGAATTCTGCCTGGAACTCCTTCTCGAAATCAGCCCATGCCACCTCAACCTCTCTCCTCTCCCCCAGGTAGAGCATCCACCACTGACGCGCTACTCCCCGCATCTGGCTCACAACCAGAAGGACCCAGTACTCCATCAGAGCCCGTATCAACCCGAAAGCTACCACCAGCTCCTCTAGCCAACTCTCCGTCTCCATGTCTGAGGTGCTGCCCTCATACTTCCCGAGGGTCTGCCACTGGAATGCATTATTCGTCTTCAGCCACTGATCATCCTCCTCCTCTCGATCAGCCCTATTTCGATCGGCCATGTTAACCTCCAGGGCCTCGATCACTCATAAAACTCGTGGTCATCTTCCGGGTGTCATAGCTGCAAGTTAAACAAAGAATGACTATGCCCAAGTAGTGCAGAACATTGTTCTTAAAAGTTATTAAACTTATTATTTAATTCAATTTCCCAAAACACCCCAGAAACATGAGAACACAATTCATTATGATGCATGTACCATTTCTAGGGTCTCTACCCTACAATAATCGTGTCCTCACTAGGTCGTTCGGTAGGTCCAGAGTCCTTACATGGGATCACGGGGGGGCCCTAAAGTCCCGTGTCCTAGCCGGTCTTCCCTAGCATAATTAATGCACCTAGGTCACCCAAAACTGTTGCCCTACCATCCCATGATAATCCTTACTGTTTCTAACTCCAAACTCAATCCTATCTCTCAACCTTGCCTTTGATACAATTCTGTCACGACCCACCTTCACCAAAAGGAGGGATGGGTCAGCAGATTTCCAGACCCTTCCTTCTTAAAGATGAAGGAGAGATAATGACCCCCGAAACCCGCCTTCAATAGGTCCCGGAGTGGCGACCAACAACAAGGGTATATAATCACACAATAAAGGGAAGGAATTACCATTTTTCTTTTAATAGGATCAGGAGATAAGATAGTAAATCCCAAGACACAAAAACTGAAAGTGAAAGTACGACTAAATGTAAACCATTACCATATGCATGTTCAAAGGTAAAAGATACAAGTCACAAAACTACAAAGGTAAAGTACCAAGAAAAGAAACATGACAACAACAACTTCCCCAATGTGTGAGTTAGTAAGGTCCTCACAATCTCTGATGTCCTCCTGGAAACCTAAAAACAGTTTTATATACGTAGGATGAGCATACAAGTACACTTAGTAGGGAAAACCAAAGACTCTCGTGCACAAGTGAGGAGACATTCTAATGTCTCGTGGAAAGAGAGATAACCAAAAACCCAACCAGGAAAATGCTATCCACCCAACCTCACAAAGGCACACTCCCCAAATTACACAAGTCAAGTAATGTATAGTAATATCACATCGATGTTTGGGTACCCCGTGCCACATTCCCACTGGTTATTGAAGACATCCTATGCATCGAACCAGTCTCGCCATTCTTACCACAGTCCCACTACCAAACCCTGCCTACACACACGTGGGCCATAACCACTATCCCGCTCGTGGACACCTGGGCCATAACCACCACACACAACCATACCAGCAAACACCTGGGTCAGAACAACTACTGCCATGCCCGAAGACACCTGGGCCTCATCCCAAAGACACTTGGGAAACAACCTGCCTGCAAACACCTAGGCCAACCACCACAACTACCACGCCCGAATATTCTTGGGAAATTAATGGACTTCAGGCCATCACAACATGCCCAAAGATACTTCGGCTATCCAGGAAAGGTAGAAGAGAGGAGGTAATAACCAGCCACTAATATAAGTGTGGGGAAAAACACCCTCCCCCATGAAATGGAGGTCTTCGGCACTATGTTATCAACTTGGGTGGGGCGCGAATAAGAAACATAAGAACCAAAAATATATGTATAAGTAAAAAACACTCAACCCAACCTAGAGTTTCCAAATCCAACCCAAGAACAAGAACACTCATCCCTATTCATAAAAAGCACACTGCCCACAGCCGAGTCACAACTCACCACCAGAACCAAACCCCATTTAAGATATTATTGCTTCCATATAAAAGTAATCTCATTTAAATAAAGTTATTCACTACTGGGAAATTAACAACATAAACACAAACCAAGTGAAAATGTTACAGCCAACCGCAATTTAAGAATTCACACATGGTTCTCTTGTGAAGTCACAACAAAAAAGGGTTAAGTGAGATCCCTCAAAGTACTAGAACCAAAGAAAATCCCAAGATATAGCCCATGTTCCCAAAATCAAGGAGCCAATGGTTTCTCAAAAAAAAAAGGATCCCACCCCAATTAGATGTATAAGCAGAGTAATCACACAGCCTCAAAATCACAACCAGTGAAGTAAAACAACAGGGGATTCCATCCCCACCCGCATTGCCCTAGCAACTAGCCCACGAAATAAACAACCAAACCGCTACCACCAACATAAGGTAGTCACATGATAGTATTTTCATATTTAAAAGATTTAACACTCTCCATGGTTTCAATTCAACTGTACTTTAACCAGGGTTATCACAGAAAAAGGGTTGACCCTGGTGCTTTCAATTTATTTAACCTAGTATGCGTAATTATCTAATTCCATGTTAGGGTTATTTAAACATACAGGGGTACTGAAGTTCATTAGTGTACAAGGAAAGACCACCAATGACCATGATTTTCAGTGAGAATAGGCCAGTACAATTCACAACACATAACAACATAAAAAGGAGTATAGCAGAACAATGGTCACACCCCTTCATTCATTAAAGTTTCGTTCATTACCTTCATTAAGTAATGTTTCATAAATTTTCACAAAGAAAAAATCATACCCACCCCTCATGATACACAGAAAGAGAGAGTAATGATAAAATCCCTACCTGAAGGATCAAGAATCGACGTTAAGTCCTCACGTGAGTAGCAGGAACTCAACGGAACACGATCAAGGAAAACTTGGAGGGGTTACAACTCGTCGAGAGGAATGGTAATCTGAGCGTAGGGTGATCGAGAAAAAGAAACGTAGGGATAAGACTTTAGGTTATAAATGCTGAGATACAACATTCCTAGGATGGTTAAGATGCGGAAAGAAAATCTCGAAACCACATAAGAAGCGGGATCGTGGGTTGACCACACGGCTAGGCCACCCCACATGTAACTTAAAAGGTCCCCGCCTTTCGGGTCGGTTAAAACAGACGCACAACAATTAATTTAAAAGCCATTAATGGGCATTAATGGGATTTAAAATAGGCTTAAAGGGGTCAAAGAATGTTTTAAAACCGAATTTGCATAAAAAGGAGGCGCTACTGGAAAACCCATGGGGGATAGGCGAGAGAAACCAGTAGCCAAGAGCTACCAGTTGGCGACATCTACCGGTAGCCGAGAGCTACCGGTAGCCGAGATCCACTGGTAGTGGAGAGCGACCAGTTGGTGACAGCTACTAGTTGGCGACAGTTACCGGTAGCCAAGAGCTACCGGTAGCCGAGTGCCACCGGATGTAGAGAGCTACTGGTAGCCGAGAGCTACCGGTAGGCAAGAGCTACCAGTAGCCAAGAGCTACCGGTAGTTGAGAGCTGCCGGTAGGCAAGAGCTACCAGTAGCCAAGAGCTACCGGTAGCCGAGAGCTCTCAGAAGGTGAGAGCTACCGGTAGCTGAGAGCTACCGGGATCCGAGAGCTACCGGTACCCCAAGGTCACCGGTAGGCTTGGTCCACCGGTAGGTCGAGGCTACCGGTGGGCCAAGGCTACCACTAGGAGTCACTGAGAAGCTGGGATGGCCTTCTAGACCACCCTGAACACCTCCAAAATAAGATTTTTACCAAGTAATGGACCCCAAAACCCCGATCCATTACATTTATATTGAGAAAATTTAATGTTCATGAGATATTAAAACACTTTTGATGGACTGATGAGAACCAATTAGATTATTATAAAATATTATCTCATCCTGATAATAGATTTAAATACATGAACAAATAATTTAATGAATATATTGGGAGTTATAAAATAATTCATGTATTTAGTTCTTGATACACTCAAATATAAAATGTATTTACTGAGATGAAGAACCAATTTTTTTCGTACATGGAAATAAGTATGTTATTATAGTATTAAACCTCAATGTATTTTTTGAGATAATACAAACTATTGATTATCTGGATTTTTAATTTTTTATATCTTCAATAATATTTATTCCACATAAAATAGGATATATAGTTTAGTAATAATTTTAATTTTACAAGAATGAAGGAATTTGATGTTGATGTTAAATCCAGATTAAAAGTAAATTGTTTGGAAGGTTTTTTGAGAGATATGATGAAGAACTAATTCTTGAATCCCCACCCTTTTAATGGTTTTTGAAAAGTTACAATAAGAATATAAGGACTATTATTGAAAACATTTTCATAATTGTGTTAAAGAATCAAAATACATGGAAAGAATCATTTCCCATAGATAATGATATTGAAGAATCTCTTAGATAAATTTTTTGGAAACATAGAATTATTTCATATGGATAAATATATTTTTAAATCTCCCATGATTATCCTGAAATATATAGTGATGGGGATAACCATAGGTAAGAAAAAATAAGTTCACGACTCTTAGGTATCATGTGTATGTGGAGAAAATTCTTATAGATATTAGCATTTGAGTTTAAACCTAGGGGATTTTCAATAATTTCAATCATACCATCTTATATTCATAATTTGTACCAAATAATGTTAACAAAAAATTGAAACATGTGGTTTGGATAATATTGAATAAATAAGAATTAAATAAAATTGAGAAGAATAAAACATGGTAATTAGTGTAACATCTATAAGAATGAAATGTTTTATAGAAAAAATGGTGTTTTAAGAACAAATATATTGAAAAAGGATAAGTATCATTGAACAAAGCTTGTCTAGTTTTCAAAGGATACTCACAAATCAATTGTGTTGATTTCAATCATAATGTTTCTCTTTTACCAAGTATTGAATTAATTAAAATCATTATTGTTATTTGTGCTAAAATGAACTAATTTTTTTTAAATATATGTAAATTCATCATTTATTAATGGTGAACATGAGGAGGTGGTCTGTATTGAACAACTAGAAGGGTTTATCATTTATGCTAATGGTTCTCCATTTTTTAAGATAATTAAGGCTTTATATGGGATGAATCATGTACCCTAGTATTCTTATTTTAATCCACAATGAATCTTATGAATAATGAAATTCAATAATTGGAAATTAGAGTCTAATCTATGTATCAAGGAAGATTTATCAAATTCTCTCATAGAGATTGTGTATGATGTTGATATAAAAATTCTTGGACCTAAAGAGGAAATTTGTGGGGATTATTATATTTAAATAAGTAAATTTTATATATTTTTATTATTTGTGAGACGAAATAATTTTTTCGCGTCATAAATATTTTATCTTTTATCTTTCTACGATAGAAAATGTATGCACATAATTTATTAAATAATTTTTCCATGGAAGAATTGAAAGATTTATCTACTCCTATAACACTTGATACACAAATTTCTATTAAGTAATATGGAAAGAGTGTGAATCAAATAATGTTTTGGAGGATTATTGGTGGACTAATTTACTTGAAAATGTATACACTATAACTTGTATTTTATGTTAAATATTTTTGGATGATTAAAAATAAATTGTGAGGATTTATACCTTGGAGTAGTGAAATAGATCATGCAATATATTAAATGGACCATCAATCATAACCTATGTTATGATTATGGTATATGATTTCATTTTTATATAAAAAATTATGTTTATTGCATAAGAGATGTTGGTTATTTAATGTATCTTTCTAGAGTTTATTTCTTTATTTGTTGAAGTTGTGATTCATGACACTAAAAGATGAAAAATTTTATAACTTTTTTCTCAATAGAAGTTGATTATATTTAAAATTTTCAATAAAAAAAACAAATGATTTGGATGAATTCTCAACTTATAGAAGATATAGTGTTTGTATCAAACCCATTGGGGATTTGGTTTTCCATCAAAAATTTGAATCATATTGATTCAAAATACAATTTCATCAAGTATAAGATTGTTTATGGTGAGATTTAATTGATATATGTTTCAAAAAAGCAGAAAGTCAAAGATATGTTGAGAAATACACTATTAAATTATTCATTCATTTACTGATTAGTATTTTTGGGTGATACTTCTATCCTAAAATAGAATTAATGTTTCTTATTTATTTTTCCTCTTTCATTTCTTTTAATTTTTCCACTAAAGGGGGATAATACAAAATAATATTTTTTTAAAGATTGTGAGATATTGTAATTTGTTTAATAGATAATGGAGAGATTAAGTTATTATTCATTTTTTATTATGACATTTTGAATAAATAAAAAGACTAAAATTGAAGATCCTTTGGAGATATTGTAGAGCCCTTAGAGGTTGAGGAAGTTTATGAGTGAATAAGTCCCATAGGATGTGAATTGATAAAGAGGGAACTATGAATTAATTTGAACAATTTATACATGGTAAATATGGAATATATATTAAACTAATAGTTTGTGTAATCTCATAATCACCATTCTATCCCATATCATGTTGATTAAATAACCTTTACATTGGAGGAATATTAGGACCATTTTCAAAATAAAATGAATTCATGATTTATAAAATTATTTTCATGATGTATTTATAAACAAATTTTTTTGTGGTTTAGAGGACTATTGAAGTATAATTTAATTCAAAGGAATGAATAAATGTTTATATTTCACTAACCACTCCATAGACATTGTGAGAATTATTGTTTTTCTTTTTGTAAAATGTATTGTGACTATACTAAGTGAAATTATCATTTAACTTCCCATTTTTGTTCAATGAATATTCAAACCATGATTTTGATAGATGTAAAAAACCATAAAAAAAGATGTTATCATATGATTTTCTTGAGGTAAACTATTAGAAGTCCCCAAGTGGGAGATTTAGATGTGATTAAAAAACATAGATTCACCCATAATGAGTGTGATTGATGCCTAGTTTTCAACAATAAAGAATCGATAAGAGATATAAGTTCTATCATTTGAATCACACTTAAAAATGGGTATAATGGATTATATTTTAGAATAAAAAATACCTATGTCAAACAACATGGAGAAAAACTACTATAGTGTATAGTCATTTCCAGTTGGGATCTAAGATGACTGTATCAATGAACCAGCTTAAACATAATATAGTTTACCAGAGAGATACTATGGTAGAACATAGGGAGGAAATTAAAATTGTGATGGGTGTTTTGAGTTGATGTTATTTTTAAATATTATTAAGGAAAATGGTGATATTTAACAATATATATCCTTAAATATTTGATCAAGCTGACATTATCTCTAAAATAGAAATTTTTTATTCTACATTCTATGTTCATTCTGTTGAAGTTGGTATCATAGGAAAAAAGTAATTGTACTTTAATTACATGTAAATTCTATGCATTTAATATTAATTAATCATATTATTATATAATGTTCATTGTTAAAAATGAATATAATTTAATAATGTACAAGAGTATTTATCACATTGATAAGGTTATAGAAGTTCCCCTATATGTTTATAACCGTGAAGTGATATACGATTATTCTTAATAAAGATCTATGGTTAGATAAAATTAAATGATGAGACACATTGTATATAGAATATTAGGTGAATTTACTCATAAGATGATGACACTTCTTCTCATAAAGTTTGTTCTTGATAATCTCTATGATGGTAGATTATGAGAATAAACCCACTATTATGAATTTTGTATGTTTTGGTGTCATCGAATATTCCTATATGTGAGAATATGAAATGGCCCTTATACATTAAGATTATTATTAATTCATGTTATGACTCACATACTTAGATGTATTTTTTAAACCATGATGATAACAGTTAATGGATAAGTTGGATATGCATGGTGCATCATGAGTGACATGTAATTAATAGATAAGTTGAGGAAGGATTTACCCTTCCATATTTATGGAAGTTTCTATATTGACCCTTGGATTAGAATAGAACTGTCACATTAAATTTTATGGCCATGCTGTAATGACGTGTTTATTTCAAATAGTTAAAGAAAGGTATACAGAGCATATAGGTTGGTGACACTTATGTGAAATAATCTTGATGAGATATTGAAACAAAGAGATTATATTACAGATTGACCGTTTATTTGTGGTTGTCATCATTTTGACATGATGTTCTTTATCTTGATGGCCTTCACCCATTTTAATACGTTAATCTTTTATATTAGGAAATACCACCTATTGACAATGTGAAATAATCATAATGTTCACACACTAAGTGTTTCTGATGATCTGGATTAAATTATATTTGAATTTCATTAAATGAATAAATATATATTTTCATGATTGAGGGATAAATGTATTCTTGTTTTAGGTATCCCAAATATTTATTTATTAATGAAATATTTAAATTAAATATTTATTCCAGAGTTCAATAAATAATATAGGAGTTTAAATAGACCAAGATCGGGTCCAGGAAAAAACATTTATTAACATGTGAGTAAAATAATATTTTTTATTTTATAGATTTTCTTACAGAAAAAATCATATTATTATTATTATGAGGTTGTGGTTCATTAAATAAAATCATATTATTTAATGTTCATAATGAAATTAAATAATATTTTTTACCTAAACCCTAACACTATGAACACATGTTTAAATATATTGTGTATGGGGTCTAGTTGAGAATAGAGAATTTTTGTACACAATTAATTGTCTCTTGACTCCTCTCGTCCTTCTATCTCTCTCTCTCTCAATAATGAGAAATTAAAGAGATATTCCTATTATACCGAAGGAAGATCGATCAACACAAGAAAAATTAATCATGCTAGCATATGAAGATCAATTGAAATTTTATGGAGATCAAAGGAACACATGTGGATCACTACAAGAGGGATTTTATCATTGGATCCTCACAGTGAAATAAAGTAAGTCTAAAAGGGTCTGTTTTTATATGATCAAAATCATCATTGAAGAAAGGTTGCTAAGCTAAGGTAATCATTTCTTTGGAAATTAAATTAAATAATTTTAAATTTTACAAGAAAGATCATATCTCTTGGTTTCAAGAATAAATATATTAAAATAAATTTTAATATATCTCCCAAAATAGGACAATTCAACTATTCCATAAAATATAAATTTGAATCAATGAGAGGTTACCAATAAATTTATAATTATTTATTCGATTTTTAATCTATTCAGAATTGTGGTTATATTTTTATTTCATGTTATTTTTTCATTAATCCAATCTGAATTAACAGGATTTGACTTATTAATCATCTTCATCAAATGATACTTTAAATTAATGTTCTATGAATATATGATAAATGATTATAGATCCCCTTGGGAACTATGGAAATATTATGCAGTAAGGCTGGGTTACATGACATGTAATCCAAAGGGCATGACATACATGAAGGTTCCGGGTGTAGCGGAAGCACGTGGGTGGATGTTCCCACTTGGCTTTTTGTCCTTAGCAATGATCAATTAGGGATCAATACAACGATAAAATCCATTCTCCACGGATCGAATCACAGAAAAAGACAAAGAAGATGGTTTGTCCCGGAACCACAAACAAGGATCGTTACAGGTTGATTATAATTAATTTAATTAATTATAAAGAAATACCTTTTGGGTGTTCTTTATTTGTTAATTTTCTTGATCATGTTGTCGATGTGATCTGTCGTTGCATCACAGAAGCCAAGTGTAGACTCCCTCTAGCAGTGATTCACACATGTACCTCGTATCTTTGGACACTGCCAAAAGATTCTCCGGGTGCTAGCGTGGAGAATCATATTCTTGTATTGTCCGCCTTAGATCGTCTTGATTTGATGGAAGATGATCTCTCTCAATATTGATAGCATTCTTGGAGGAAGACGTTCTTTCAGCTTTGAAATAATTCTCCAGAATTTTTGTGCACAATGATTCTCTTGTTTGTAGGAAAAGAGTTAGGTTTGTGAGGATATTTATAATAAGGTTTGAGGTTGTAGAGTTATGACAATAAATAAACGCGTTACGTGTTTTATTTATTTCATTGACTCTTATTTAAAACCCCCATGTAAAATAATTTATTCCATCACATGCACCCACGCTGTTTATAATAAATATCATTTAAAACAATATTATATCCTCAAAATCCCGACTGGAAAAACTACACAGCGTGTATTAATAAATACACGGCATGTGCTTGTTTTTTCATTGAAAACTACATGGCGTGTACATTCAATGTACACGACGTGTGTATATTGTTTTTATTTATTCATTTCATTTCCATAAAGAAAACTACACGGCGTGTACATTTAATAATACACATCATGTATTTGTTTTCAAAATAAAACTACACGGAATGTAATCATTGATACACGATGTTTACTTGTTTTATTTTATTCATCCTCTAAACATTAAAACGATTTAGGATTCCTTGAATAATTATTAAACCACGTATGGGAATAATCTTTATTCCACTTGAGATACTTGAATACACCTAGTGTGTGACCCTCTAGGCCTCTTTCTCGTTGGTATTAGGCGAGCATGCCTAAAGTCCAGGATTACTATCTATCAATGGGTCAAGGCACCCAAGAGAAAGAAGTTGATGCTGCACTGACGTATCGCCTCATACGAACGCTAATTGTGTAATTTAATACCTTGGTCATGATATCTCATCAATATGGTTTCATGGTAGTGTCATAAACCTATATGCTTGATCTGTCGTTCTTTGACTACCTGAAATAAACTCATCGTTCACACCATGGCCATGGAATTAAATGTGATAGTTCTATTTCAATCAAAGGGCAGAGATATCAACTTCCATAAATGTAAGGGGAAAATCCTTCCTCGACTTATACATTAACAACATGTCACTCGTGACGCACCCAACGTACCCTAATTCCCGCCAACTATCTGCGTGACAGTTTTCGTCAGTAAATCTAAGTGCGCGAGTCAAGACATGAGTTAATGATGAACTTCCAGTCTAAGGACCATTACACATGCTCGTAGATAGCAATGTCCGTTGACACCAAGACATGCAGAATTTCTACTGGCGGGTCTGTTCTCATAATCTCTCATCTTGGAGATTACCAAGTGCAAACTCCATGAGAGAGAGTCTCGTCTACTTACGAGTACTCACACATGATGGTCTGTATACTGTGTGTCCTATCATAGTATGTCATCCAACCGCAAAATCTTATTTAAGAATATTGTTATAGCATTTCAAAGTTCTCATCATAGCGAGGATCTTCCATGACCTTATTAATGCAACAAATATTCCAGGACAATATTATATTATAGTCATGCATAACAATTAACAATATATAATAAGTGAACATTCATGTAATCAAAGTACAAAACAGTTGGTTGTCAGGACACCAACCCTTACAAACTCCCACTTAGACTAGAGCCAACTGCCTACGACTTTAAGTATGCGAGACCTCACATTATGATCATGTTTTCTCTTAGTCAATACTTTATTCAAGGGGTCCTCCATGTTGTCTTCCATGGAAATACTGCTCACTACAATTTCAACTCTCTGAGAAAAATCCCTCAAGAGATGATACTTTCGAAGTATATGCTTTGTCCGCTGATGTGACCTTGGATCTTTTGAAAGTTCCACCACTACAGTATTATCACAATAGAGTGTGATAGGATCTTTACTGCTCGGTACAACATCCAGCTCTTGGACAAAGCTTCGCATCCATACTGCTTCTTTAGCTGCCTCAGAAGCTACGATATACTCGAACTCCACTGTAGAATCTACCCCCACACATTGCTTTGAGCTCTTCCAGCTCACTGCACCTCTATTTAAACTAAATATGTATCTAGTCTGTGACTTCATGTCATCTTGATCAGTCTGGAAACTAGCATCTACATGTCCTCTGATGACTAGTTCCTCATCTCCTCTATAAACCAGGAACATATCCTTAGTACTCCTCAAATACTTAAGGATAGTGTTGACTGCCATCCAATGGCGGTCTCCTAGATCAGCTTGATATCTACCTACCGCACATAATGTGTAAGCAACATCTAGACTCGTACATAGCATAGAATACATGACTGACCCAATCACGGATGCGTAAGGGATCCTTGCCATCCTCTTTCTTTCCTCATGTGTCTGAGGACACATTTTCATAGAAAGATGAACACCATGTGACACTGGAAACAATCCTTTCTTGGAATGTTCCATACTGAATCTCTTCAGTATCTTGTCAATGTATGTACTTTGACTCAGGCCCAGAATTCTCTTGGATCTATCACGATGGATCTTAATCCCAAGAATATATGCCACCTCGCCCAAGTCTTTCATGGAGAAGCATTTATGCAACCATGCCTTAACTGACAGTAAGACAGGTACTTCGTTTCCAATTATCAATATGTCATCAACATATACTATTAGGAAAACGAATGCACTTCCACTAAACCTTTTGTAGACACAAGTCTCACATTCGTTCTTAACAAAGCCAAATTCTGTTACAACTTCATAAAAACAAATGCTCCGTGACCTTAATGCTTGCATTAATCCATAAATGATTTCTGCAACATGCATACCTCGTTTGCAACCTTTGGAGTCAAAAAACCTTCAGGTTGTTCCATGTAGACATCTTCCAGGAGGTTCCCGTTAAGGAAATCTGTTTTGACATCCATTTGATAAATTTCATAGTCATAGTAAGCAGCAATGGCCAATAGGATTCTGATGGATTTCAGCATTTCAACCGGTGAAAATGTTTCATCATAGTCAATTTCTTGACGTTTTCTATTACCTTTTGCAACCATTCGTGCCTTATAGGTGCTTACTTTCCCCTTCATATCCAGTTTCTTCTTGAATACCCATTTTTAACCAATAGGCTTTACATCAACTGCAGGATCTACCAAAATCCTGACTTGGTTTTGGTACATGTAATCCATTTCAGAATTCATGGCTTCATTCCACTTGGCAACGTCTGTTCATTCAACTGCTTCCTTTTATGTAAGAGGATCATCATTTTCAACCAATAATGAGTCACCATCCTTGGTGACAAGAAAACCATATCGTTCTGGTTCTCTCACCTCTCTCATGCTCCTACGTAGTTCATTTGTCTCGGGAACCGATTTTTCTTCCATGGGGCATTGTGGAATCTGTTCTCGTACCAACTCATGTATATCTTGAGCCTCAACTTCGTCGAAGTCTATCTCACTCCCACTATCTCTTTTGGAGCTCTTCTCCCTCTCAAAGAATATGGCGTGTCTTTCCACTGTAACATTTTTGTCTGAGGCATTGTATAGGTAATATCCTCTTGTTTCCTTGGGATATCCTGTAAAGGTACAGTTTTTACCTTGGGGCGCGAGTTTGTTACCTAAAAAGGCCTTAACAAATGCTTCGCTACCCCACACATGTAAATTCGATAACATGGCTTTGCGTCCACTCCATAACATGAATGGAAGACCATTTATCGATTTAGTTGGTACTTGGTTTAGTATGTGCGTGGCTGTTTGTAATGCATATCCCCAAAAGGATAATGGATGACTCGCATGACTCATCATTGATCTCACCATGTCTAACAGGGTGCGGTTACTCCTTTCACTTACACTATTCCACTACGGTGTGTAAGGAGGAGTGAGTTGAGATAGAATCCCAAACTCCTGTAAGAAATCAATGAAGTCCTGATTAACCTATTCTCCTCCTCTTCCTGAGCGGAGTTTCCTAATCTTCTTACAATGATGGTTCTCAACTTCATTATTTTATTCTTTGAACCGATCAAAAGAATCTGACTTATACCTCATTAAATATATATATCCATATCTATTAAAATCATCAGTAAAAGATATAAAGTACAAGAACCCACCCCTTTCTTGAACTAGAAATGGTCCACGCACATCTGTGTGAACTAATTCTAGAAGCTCTTTATCTCTTTCACCTTTCCCACTAAATGGGGCTTTGGTCATTTTTCCTTGTAGACACGCATGACATACACCAAGTGGTTTTAGTTCAAAAGAATCAAAATATCTATCTTGATGTAATTTTGTCAAACGTTTCACATTGACATGACCTAGCTGGTGATGCCAAAGTTGGGTGTGGTATGAGTCATGTGAATTAACATTGTTATCGATTTCCATTACTTGGTTTGTGTAGTCTAACACATAATGTCTGTTACGTAAATGTTCCCTACCATAACAAATGCTATCTTTATAAAAATAGCAACATCCACTTCCAAACATGAAGATGAATCCATCATTATCTAATATGGATACTGAAATAATGTTTTTGGTTACAGAGGGTACATAATAACATCCTTTGAAAACCAAGACCATCGGTGTAGGCAATTTGATGTGGTAGTCCTCAACAGCTATAGTAACAAGTCTGGCTCTGTTGGCTGCTCATAGATCAACCCCCCCCCCCTCGATCAATCTTCCTGAATCTACATGGTTACTATATTTGGATACATATGTGAGCACCACAAGTAGTACCTAATACCCAATTAGTAGAAATAGATAGATTTCATTCGATAACGAACGCACCTGAAGCTTCCCATTGCTTCCTTGGTTGGGTGCAGTTTTTCTTCCAGTGGCCCTTTTTTCCACATGCAAAACTAACAGCATCCTGTTCCTTTGCCTCCCCTTTGATCTTCCTTTTCATGGAAGGCCTTGAAAAATCTTTGGGCTTAAATCTCTTCGCCTTCCCTTTCATTTTATTCACCGTCAGGAAAGAAGGCTTTTCACGCTTCATGTCATTTTACACTTGGCGAATAAGTATAAGAAGATCAGACAGAGACTTCTCAATGTTGTTCATGTTGAATTTCACAACAAAGATTGATAAGCTCTAGGGGAGTGATGCGAGAATGAGATCGGTACCCAATTATTCAGGGAGTTTAAACCCTAGAACATCTAAGAACTCAATGTAGCCAATGAGCTTGACTACATGAGGCCCAGTTGAGGCACCCTCTCCAAGATTGCTCTGAAATAGAGACTTGGAGATTTCAAACCTTTCCTGTCTTGATCTCTCCTGGTATTGACCACGGAGGTGCTCGAGCATGCTATAGGCATCCATGTATTCATGAGACATCATGAGCTCACCAGGCATAGATGATAACATCAAACATTGAACGTCAAGAGCATCGTTCAAACGTTGATCATAGACTAGGAAATCTTCATCACTCGCCCTTGGGGCAGGAGAATCAAGAAGCAAGGACTCCAGCACGTAAAACATTCATTCATGGCGTAGGATAACCCGAAGGTGACTAAACCATTCCTGAAAGTTACTACTGGTGAGGATATTGTCTTTATCCAGAATTGATCGTAGAGAAAATGTTGTTGACGAGTTTGTCATCATGATTCTACAATTTAAAATAGCAGATTTATTTGTACTTTCTTGATTACATTTTATGAGAAATAAATAATTTTATTAAGTTTCCCACTATTTTATCAAGTCTCAGTATCCCTCACCATTGAACTAGGAATGTCTAGTAGTGTTGACATTCTAGTGGAAAGGATCCATATTCCCCTTTTCATAACCCCAACAAGGGTTGGTCAAGCTATTTTGAAGGTATTTAGGTAGGTAGGTCTTTTCCAACTGTGAGATTACAGTTCCTTGCTCTGTTGAGTGGACTCCCCAATCCTGAAATCCTGACATGGATTTCCTCAACTCTAGCCTCTAATATTACATCAAGTCTAGAAAGGGCTACTTCTCTTGATGTAATATGGTTATGTCAACCCGAAACCTTTCATGAGGGCTTCCTTTATAAAAGTAATTTTCCCAACAAGGGTTGGTCAAACACATAGTTTTATTGAGTCTTTCCCTTAATCAAGTAATGGAAGGCTTGGTCTAACTTAAAATGGTATTTGAGGGATTTTATTCTTTATGCGTAGTATTGCATAATCACATGCTTGTTCATATTATGTGAAGCTTACTTAAGTGATTAACCATGCTCCGATAATGTTTACGCATAGTCCGGTTTTTATTTTATTCCATCTTTGCATGCTTGTTCATTAATTATGTGATCGTGACAATACATACATAATAAATAAAAAATGAAATCAGACAAGAAAAAAAATAAGATGGCATGATCATGAGATTCTATTGGTTAGCTTATTTAGCAGTTTGATAAGCTAACCCTGACCTAGGGAAAAACACCTTGAACCCGTTGGATCATGTTTTCCAGCTCCCACCTATCCACCTTTGTATCTTCTTATGTTGGTTTCGCCTCAGCTTCGGGATTTGAACCATCTCCTCTGGCTTGGGAGATCCTCGATTATATGGGTTTACATTAAAGAAACCATGGGCACGCAGGCCCTACATTTTATTGGGAGAAGGCTCACAGGCCAACAAATTTAAATTAAATATATTTAAATGAAACCATACACATACAAAGGTTATTTGTTCTAGCTCATGATCATCTATAGCATGCAATGAAATTTATGCATATTTAGAATTCAAATTCATTTAATCGTTCTTTAATTTAAGATAAGTCGTGCTCGAATTAAATTAATTATGATCTTATAATTAATCAATTCTTTATCTTAAATTCCTTTTTGAAATTTATTTGAGATTCTTTTCATCCATATTCCTTGTATAGGTCTTTGTACTTTTGGAGGAAACTCGGTGAAATTTCCTGAAAGTACACGGCGTGTAGTTTATATTTACACGGCATGTATTTCTTTTCACCCTTTATCCAAAGTTCACGCTGGGGGATTTGGCATATTTTCTCTAATTTGGAAATTTTGGAGTATACCGTGTGTAGATGAATCATACACGGCGTGTACATCCTTATTACGCGGTAACCGGCTTGGAAATCCCGTGTACGTGGTACGCGGATTATTCGTGTACATGGTTTCACCTGGGCTGGAATGGAATACACGACATGTTGCTCCAACATACATTCTGTGTATTCTAGTTCCATGCACCGTTTAGTTCTGGTCAACACAGCGTGATAAATACATAGGCATATTCAATTCACACGGCATGGTTTGATGGACCAGTGCCGGCTCATTGAACCTATGTACAGGGCGTGTAGTTTTAATTACACACCGTGTAATGCCGTGTTGTACAGACAGAAAGAGTGGCTCCTCCGGATGAGTTACTCATTTTTATTTTAATCAAAAATTAAAATTTAAAGGTTGTTTCTGTGATATGAATCGAGAAACGAATGAGGAATAATAGATCTCATTTATTCAGATTAATAGAACGATATATTTCTAATTGAATTAAATATAAATGCGTAAATTATCAGTGAAAATTAAATAACTATAATCAATGTTGTAACCACCCTATGATACCATTTGAAGGTTCCAGGCACAACGGAAGCGCGTGGATGGATGTGCCCACTTGGCTTTTTGTCATTAGAAATGATCAATCTAGGATCAATACGACGATAAATGCTAGTCTCCATGGATCGAATCACAGAAAAAGACAAAGAAGCAGGTTTTTCCCGGAACCACAAACAAGGATCTTTACAGGTTGATTATAATTAATTTAATTAATTATAAAGAAATACCTTTTGGGTGTTCTTTATTCATTGATGTTCTTGATCACGTTATCGATGTGATCCATCATTGCATCATAGGAGCCATGTGTAGACTCCCTCTAGCGGTGATCCACACATGTACCTCATATCTCTGGACATCGCCAAAGGATTCTCTAGGTGCTAGCGTGGAGAAGCCTTTACTTGTGTTGTCCGCCTTAGATCATCTTGATCCGATGGAAGAGGATCTCTCTCTATATTGAGAGTGTTCTTAGAAGAAGAGGTTCTTTAGGCCTTGAAATTATTCTCCAGAATTTTTGTGCACAACGATTCTCTTATGTGTAGGAAAAGAGTTGGGGTTGTGAGGATATTTATAATCTGGTTTGAGGTTGTAGAGTTATGACAATAAATATATGTGTTACACATTTTAATTATTTCATTGACTATTATTTAAAACCCCCAAGTAGAATAATTAATTCCTTGACATGCGCCCATGCTGATTATAATAAATATCATTTAAAACAATATTATATCCTCAAAATCCCGACTGGAAAAACTACACGGCGTGTATTAATAAATACACGGAATGTACTTGTTTTTTCATTGAAAACTACACGGCGTGTACATTCAATGTAAACGCCATGTATATCTTGTTTTTATTTATTCATTTCCTTTCTATAAAGAAAACTACACAGCGTGTACAATTAATAATACACAGCGTGTAATTGTTTTGAAAATAAAACTACACGGCATGTAATCATTGATACACAGCGTGTACTTGTTTTATTTTATTCTTCCTCCAAACATTAAAATGATTTTGGCTTCCTTGAATAATTATTAAACCACGTACGATAATAATCTTTATTCTAATTGATATACTTGAATACACTTAGTGTGTGACCCTCTAGGCCTCTTTCCCATTGGCATTAGGCGATCTTGCCTAAAGTCCAAGATTACTGTCTAGCAACGGGTCAAGGCACCCAAGAGAAAGAAGTTGACGCCGCATTGACATATCACCTCATACAAATGCTTATTGTGTAATTTAATCCCTTTGTCATGATATCTCATCAAGAAAGTTTCATGGTAGTGTCATAAACATATATGCTTGATCCGTCATTCTTTGACTACCTGAAATAAACTCGTCATTCACACCATGGCCATGGAATTTAATACGACAGGTCTATTTCAATCAAAGGGCCAAGATATCAACTTCCATAAATGGAAGGGACAAATCCTTCCTCGAATTATCCATTAACAACATGTCACTCATGACACACCCAACATACCCTACTTCCCGCCAACTATTTGCATGATAGGTTTCGTCAGTAAATCTAAGTGCGCAATTCATGACATGAGTAAATGATAATCTTCCAGTCAAAGGACCATTACACACGCTCGTAGATAGCAATGTCCGATGACACCAAGACATGCAGAATTGCTACTGGTGGGTCTGTTCTCATAATCTCTCATCTTGGAGATTACCAAGTGTGAACTCCATGAGAGAGAGTCTCGTCTTCTTAAGAGTACTCGCACATGAAATTCTGTATACTATGTGTCCTATCATAATATGTCATCCAACCGCTGAACTTTATTTAAGAATATTGTTATAGCATTTCAAAGTTCTCATCAGAGCGGGGATCTGCAGTGTCCTTATTAAGGAAACAAATATTCCAAGACAATATTATATTATAGTAATACCGAACAATGAACAATATATAATAAGTTAACATTCATGTAATCAAAGTACAAAACAGTTGGTTCTCAAGACAACAACCCTTACAATACACCCCAGTTCACTACATCTGGATGTGCTAAGGGTTACATGACAAAACACATGGTTAATACATGGGGATTATTTATTACCCAACTTGTGTTGACTGGGCCAAGATAGAACATTGATTGTCATGTTACACTCTATTTATTGTTGTACATGTCTTGTAGTCTACATGAGTTAGTGGTGTAATCCATGGAATCCGTGTGGTCATTATACACAACCAAAATGGTGTGGGACAGACAACCTAAAGTATTTATGATATAAAAGAAAGCTATTTAATTAATTATTGTATCTGAAGCATATATTGAAGGCCTGAGTTTCCATCTCAAACAAATAAAAAATGGAATACATGAAGTGTGGTCGGTCTATACTCACTATGTAATTTGTCTTAGGTACATTTTGCAGACTAAGGCTTGTATCGGGAATACATGGAAACCAAGATTCATGGTTTGTATTTGTTCTGTACAAACCATATATTACCTATTAATGTAAATAATTAAAATTACAATAAATTGAAGAATTACAAGATTAAATAAATTATTTTATGGATTTACAGGCCATTGTGTGTTTGAAAATTCAAAAATAGTTTAAATTAATTTTAAATTCCCATATAATTCATTATAATAAATATTTAATTATTGATTATATATTTTATTTTCTTTGAGTTCCATAAATGATGGGTATCTATAATTATGTTTTGGTGGTCATTAAGATTAAATGAAATTAATTTATTTATTTATTAAATAATTCATTCATGCATGTTTATCTTAAAAATTAGGAATGAAAAAAGAAATGAATTCTCACCAGTTACTTTTACACATTCATTGTATGTATAATATATCATGACATTGACCAAAATCTATATATGTTTTGGAATTTAATTAAATTATTTTTTTGCATAGATTTGTAATTATTTAAAATTAAAATGATGGCTTATGAGTCATCCCTCCATATTTATTATGCATGACCTTCATGTCTATGGTAATTTAAGTAATCCCTATTACACCAATTCCTTTGTTCATATAACAGGTGTGTTATTTATAAATAAATACAATTAATAGAGTATCAAAATGTGTCTGGAGGTGGTTCAAGATGGGACCATTATAATGCCAACTCTAATTGCACAAATGTGTACTGGTGGAATGTTGTAATTCATGTCAATACTAAAAAATGGAGTTATTTCCCCTATGTCATAGGTTAAATTAATGTCCTCTCATTAAATCAACCATTAGATATGTTCATTATAGTTTCATTTACTTTATTTAATTATCTCTTTCTATGCATTATTTATTTTATGAATTTAAGACAAAAATCACATAAATAAATAATTAATGTGAAAAAAATAAATTTAATAATCAGATTATCCATAGTTTTTTATCCTACATTGTTAATTTATTAAGAAAAATATACATAAATATTAAGACGGCCTATTAAGGGTAAAACATGATAAAATTTATGCCTAATAAATTAAAATCCATCATATATAAATATTAAGTCAGACTAATTCATCCATTACTTGATTGGGAATGAAACCATATTACTATGTTTAGAAAATGGGAAAAATAAAGACACTCACTTTTATCATGGATTTATCATGAGGATTTTTGGTTGACTTAAACAAACTTGTATTGAGTTTAATGTCCATAGTCTATTTAATACACATTTGGAGGAAAATTTTGATTAAATCCAAGTATGAATTTACGGATATGGGAATCCACTCAATGGATCATGTAGCTACAATCCCACAATTGGAATGACTTTCAAAAAAATTATGATTATATGGTTTTTATTGATGAAGTCTAGATCATTAATAAATTAATGGGGATTCCTGACATTGGAATTTGTTTTCGAATTTAGATATTTTGATAATAATGGTGAGGGATATTACGAATTCATAAAATAGTTGGATAATTAATATAAAAAATATATTTTTTATTTATTACATAATTCTTAATGAAGAAATGAATAATAAAATGATTTTTCAGTTTCTGAATAAAATGGAAATCTCATCATCCACACTATCCATGTGATCAATATTGTATAAAGATAACCTCATAAATAAAATTAACCCTTAGTAATAATATTGATGCCTATAGGTTATTTGGTGACATGAATGGAAAAATCTAAATTCTTGAATCCTTATTTCGTGGTCCTCATACTAAGAAGACGAGTGATAATGAGTTAATTATCTATGAGAAACATATGAATGACATGGTCAATGTTCAATGTTTGATTCATTCATCATTGTTTAGGGATCTTATGAAGTATCGTGAAAACATGGATGTGTATAGAATGTTTTAGAATCTTCTTGACCTATATCATAAGAGAGATAGATAATAATGGTTTCATATTTCAAAGGATATCTTTCAGAACTAGATTGGAAAGCATTCCCTAGTTGGGCCTCACGTGGTAAATCTCATTAGAAAAATTGAGCACCTAGAGGTTCTAGGGTATAAACTCCATGAAGAAATGGGACACTAATTTCATTATGGAATCAATCCCTCAAAACCTCTCATGTTTTTTAAGAATTTTATTAAAAAAAATTGACAAGTATTTTCCATATGTTCTCTATATACTTCACCAAGTGGATATGAAAAAAAATTATGAAAAATCATCGGTTCTTTTGGTGAACAAGAATAATGGTCAAACAATCCCCAAGGATAAGGATTCTTCATAATGATCATTAAATAAGTTGAAGATCAATGCAAAATAAATGAAAAAAATATGTTTTTTGTTTCATATGTGTCATGAAGTGCCACTAGAATAAACATTACTCATAGAAGAAAAAGGGGAATCTTAAGTTATTACTATTATCGAAAAAAATTTATCTAGTTCCAAATTTTAGGTATTATATATAACTTGTGTTGATAACATATGTATTTAAATATGGGAACCAAGTAGATTTATAAGAATTGACAAGGGGGGGGGGAGATCTATGAGCTAAAAATGGAGATAAATCGTTTATTGTAGCTATCAAGGACTACCACCTCACATTTTAATATATAATTTTACTAGATTTAATTGGTTGTTATTATGTCCATTCAGTTACCAAAAACATTATTTCTATTTTCTATCAATATATATATATGTATTTATTTTAAATTTTTGAAATAAATGTTTCTACTTTTATAAACATTTAATTTTTATGGTACATAAAAATTAAATAAGGTCTTTATGTGTTAGAAAACACAAACCAAGTAACCGAAATTGATAAAAATCATCTTAACATGTATCATACCACTCCCAAATTTGGAATCTCCATCTTCTTCTTGTAAGAAAAAATAATTATACTAAATTAAAAAATATGGATATTTAGGTTCATTTAAACTAAAGCCTTTTTGTGTATGTCATACACATTTACTTGGAATAATTACCAAATCAAATTTTAGTAGAAAAGGAAAAGTCCCAAAGATTGTTTATAATTATTTCATACGGATGTGTGTGGTCCATTCCATATTAAGGTAAGAGGTGGGTACCCACAATTCATAAATTTTATAGATGATTTTAGTAGATATAAAATTTTCAACCAAATGAGGTATACAGTTTGATTCATTTAACATAAGAAATAAATACAAGAATGAAATTGAGAACCAACATTGTATGGAGATTAAGAATCTCTTCTTAGATTATTATAGAGAATATCTTAATTAAAACATCACTTATTACCTAAGGGAGTTTGGGATTTTATCTCAAATTATACCTCCTTATAAACCTCTGTGGAATAGTGTTTCAGTTAAGAGGAACCAAAACTTTTCATACATTGTGTGATCAATGAGCATTCATGTGAGTCTTATATTATCCTTTTGGGGATACACATTACAAACAACAATAAACACACTAAAATGGGTTCCAAATAAAGTTAAATAAGGTATGTCGTACCAATTTTGGAATTGAAGGAAACATGTGATGACAAATGTACATGTGTGGGTTTGTGATATATTTTTTAAGGCCTCTTTAGGTAACAATATAGCACCTCGATGCACAAATTGTATATTTATAGTATATCCCAATAATGCATTAGGATATTAATTGTGAAATCCATCAGATAAAAAGGTGATCATTGATAGATGTACAATATTTATTGAGAAGGAAAAGACATCTAAAAGAGATAGTGTGAGTGAGATAGTGTTTGATGAAGTACAACATAAATATATATAAGAGTTGGAATATGAAAAAATTCCACAAAGCCCAGTGGAATATGAAATTTCTCTAGAGACACAAGTACTATGTGTGAGTATTTAAGAGGTTAGAGAACCAGAATGGTATTATTTTATAGTAACTATGGATAATGAATCAATATTACAATATAATAATGATCATATAACCTACATGTAAGTAGTAAGTGACATAGATGATTCCAATTTTCAACAATCCATGAATTATGAATTAGATTTTGGGAACCAAAACCATATATGAATTTTTTTAGATCTTCATGTGGATATAAAGAATTTTGGTTGAAAATGGGTATTCTAGAATAATTTATAAATGAGAGGAAAGCTCAGTATCAATAAGGAATGACTGGTTGAAGAATGGTTAAGACAACATCAATAAATTTACATAGATAAAAAATTTTCACTAGTTTCATTTATGAAATCCATTATAATTATTCATTTATTTATATATTTCCATGAAGATGAGATTTTTAAAATGTATATCAAAACAACCTTCTTTAATGTGAACCTTCTAGAATATTTCTAGAGGAAAAAACCTGAAGGGTTTCTGACTCTAAGTGATGGAATCAAGATATGAAAATTGAAAAAAAAAATCCAATTATCGATTAATATAATCATTTCGGTCATGGACCTTTTTTCATGAATTCAAAACAAATTGGTTTGATAAAAATGATTGGGATACTTGTGTCTACATGATTTTTAGTGGGATTGAATTAATTTTCTTAATAGTGCATTTCAATGACATATTACTCATTAAAAATAAAATACACGTTTTATATTCTATTAAGGTGTGGTGGAATAAATGATTCTCTTTCAGGGACTTGGAAGAGGTAAAATATATTAATGGGATAAAGATATATCATTATATATCCAATAGTGTTTTAATGATTTGTAAAATTATATACATTGACCATATACTGAAGAGAATTGTTGAAGAATAATTTAACAGGTGATTATTTCCAACATCACATGGCATTCATGTTTCTAGGAAAATATTTCCTCAGACACGTGAAGAAATAATTTGTATGACAATGTTTACATACACATCACCAATTATGTTAGTCATGTATATTATTTTATGTACTGGTCTAGATTTTTCCTATGTATTATGTTTGGTAGGAAGATATGAAGCTAGTCCATGTGGTTGTCATTGGATGGAATTCAAGAATATCCATAATTATATAAGGTGAACTAAGGATATGTTCTTGGATAATGGATGAGATTAGTAACTAGTCATCAAAATATATTTATATTCTTTTTCCCAAACTGATCATGATGACATGAAGTCTCAAATGAGATACATCTTTACATTGAATGGAGGTATTGTGAGCTGGGAGATCTCAAAGTAGGTTGCATTCAAAGATTCCACAATAGAGTTTGAATATATTATAGCTTATGAGAAAGCTAAATAAGAAGTACGAATGTGAAACATCATCAATGATCTTGATGTGGTACCAATAAGTAAATATCCTATCACACTATGTGTGATAATACAATAGTAGTGACTCTCTTAAAAGAGAGAAGGTCAAATCTGTGGATGAAGCACATATATCAAAAATATCATCTCATGTAGGATTTTATTCAAAGATGTGAGGTTACAGTGAGTAGTATTTATATAGAATTCAACATGGTCGACCCCATAATTAAATCAATAACTAAATAGAAACATGATTATCATGGGTTTTCTAGGGGACTGAAAGTAATAGGTAGTTGGCAATAGTACGAGTTGTTTCTTTATAGGGTTGTTTTCCAAGGACAAAATATTTTTACGTTGATTACATATATATTAAAAGTATTTAATATCAATGAAACATATTTGTACATATTTTTAGTTTTTTTAATGTGTTTAATGTAATAATTTCCTAGAGTATTAAAAGCATTGATAAGGGGATAACAATTCCATGCTATGATTAGAACCTTTAAATTCTTGGACAAATTATTAATTTAGTATTTTTCTTGGATAACATACTATGATGTGACTCATATTATATAGAACGTTATATGAAATTACTCATAAGTATATGAGAATTCTTCTCATGAAATTATCACTTGATAATCTCTGATATGGGAATTAATGAGAAGACAGCCGCCTGTAGGAATTTCATATGTTTTGGTTTCATCAGATATTCATAATAGTGAGTGTGTGTAATGGTCCTTAAACATTAATATCATCATTAATTCATGTTTTGACTCATGTGCATTGATTTATTTCATAGTACATGATGGTAATAATTCATATAAAGGTTGGACGTTTTGGGTATATCATGAGTGACATGACCTTAATGGACATGTCAATGAAGTATTTATCCCTTCAATATTTATTGATGTTAATATCAGGGAAATTAAATAGGAATAGAAATATGATTACCAATGCTTAATATATATATAAATTAAATCATTTGTTTTTAATATTTAATACATCACAAAAGCACACTGCAGAGGATCGTAATATTTTTGTGTCTTTGGAAACCTTGAAACCTAAACACCTCTTCATAGGTGAGCAACATAATCTCCCACTACTTTCTTCAAAAATAGAACCCTTCATAGACATATCATACAGAATACCTATCTTCATAAACAGGGGAAAGGAATCATAATAAAGGTTGATCATAGATGCTCAGTAATGGAAAACAAGGGAGATATTTCAGAATAACATGTGCATAGGGGTATCATAATATGAGTTGAAAAACTGAAATCACATCATTTATATCAAAGATCAAAGTCTTAAATCATCAAATAAATATTAGAAGTTCCTAAGAAATGAATAATAAAGAAGTCAAAAAATATGAACAATGATATCATAGAAAAAGAATTTGGGTATTTCACATAAACATAGAAAATAATTCCATATTATTTAGGGAACACTACTAATACCATCATAGAAAACAAGGTCCTTTAATGAAATAGGTTCAACCACTATTCCAACATTTTATTACTGATCCAAGTTCAATTCCCACTCAAGACATATATTATTGAGCTAATATCACTTCTTGTTCTATCCTTATATTACTAAATAGATTCACTTCTCATTCCAGTTCAATCTGTCACATGAGATATAAAACATTACCCAATGTATTGGAAGGAGATATAGGTCCAACCCATCACATAATAAAATCCAACATATATGTTCCACAATATCATAAAAATTCATCATATAATAGGCCATGAACTGAAATAAGAATCATATAAATTTCATCATATCTTGACCAGTGGAAATGAAAATTGTTTCATTATCCTAACATAAAATCTGAAAATAATAGGGTTTAATATAAATATGATCCATGGGAGAGAATCATATTTCATAAAAATAATTCCATCAAAACATAAACCATTCAGAGAAATAATTTTAATGGTACCCTTAGATAATATCCCCAATAATTCACGATTTACCCCAAAAAGTGTCATATTAAAGTGAAAATAAATTTTATTGGATCGTTTAAAACATTTTTAGAGAAAAATATCCCTTCTTATTTTAAAACATTTTTAAAAAACAAATTTGGGAAAATAATTCCTTGAAAGTCAATTTGAAAAAAAAATCTTCAAATAAATGATTGGTCATTACATCATAAATTTTTTATATGATTCACATGTTAAATGATGATTATTTCCACATTTCTAGTAAAATACAAAAGGGAATTATTTTGGAAAACAATATTAGGATTCCTTTCAAAATATAATTTAGAAAAAAATCAAACATGGGTAAAAATATTTTTTAAAAATCATAATAGGGTAGTAAAGAAATTTATATAATTTTTTGTATCATTTTTTAGAAAACGTGTTGTTTAATGAAAACATATTTCCAACTGAAGAGGGAAGTAAAGTCAAATTTTCATACAAATGTTTTGATAATTATTTGAAGTACCGAAGAGTTAAAAAATGGTACCATTACATAACAGTTTCAGTAATAACAAGAGAATAATAAAATTCATGAAATTTATTTTTATATGGAGCATATTATTTTATCAATGAATGTATAATAAAAAATACAGATAAATGATGATATTTGTAGCAATATACTCTAACCACATTGGTGATTTTTAATCATGATACCCATCAAACGATAACACAAAATACAGCTCAAAATATCATTAAAATAAACAGATTCAAGATATAACTTATAAAAGAAGTATTCTATACACCTTGTAAAATAGTGTTGGTGCATAACATAACATGTGTTTCAATGAATGAAAAAATGAGAAAAAAATCCCTTACTGATTTGCTAAATATTGAACTGTGAACCCCAGGAAAGATATATCCTCAAATAGATATGTAAATAACAATAATTATTAATATAGGAATCATAAAATACATACATTTAAATTATAAAAACCACATACAATAAATATGTGGGTAATAAGGCATGTGTCTCAAAGAAAATAAAAAAGAGAAGGAAATCCATTAACTCAAGTATTAACATCCATTATACTCATTAAATACTCCTCTAAAATACATATAATTTTATTATACATATATTTTATAACAATATTCATTTATTCTATATCATATATGACTTTATTATGACCTTTTATTACCGGGTTATTAATGATCATTTGTTAAAGTTATGTTTCAGTTAATATCTTCTTTTTTGTTATAAATACAATTTTTCATTATATTTTTGTTTAAATTACATTAATAGTCATTTATGAGTCTAAAAACTTATAAAGAAATATTTAAATATCATATATATTAAATATATATTTGGTTATAAAAATATATTAAATATAGATATAGGAAAATGAGATACAACATTCATGGAGACGGTAGGTCCTATTTACGCATGAATCTTGTTTCCATTTTCTTATCAGATTAAATGAAGTAAAATTATATGATATATTATAATTAATGAATAAATTTTGAGTCATATATATCACATATTTTTATTAAAAACAATCTTTAATACATTCCATGTATATCTTGGATGAATCATATTTCTTAACGAGCTGGTAATACGTTGTGAACATGAACGATATTGTCATATTCCCCAAAAATGGAAAACATAAATTTAAGTGTTATATAACAATTATAAAATAATAATAAAATGGTTAATATCATTAATATATAATATGAACTATTAATCCGTCAATATTCACAGCCATGAAAGGTGGTAATGGAAGAATGAAAGACATCGGTTCGTGAGGCGATGGTCTGTCATACACAAAAACAATGATTGCGAATCCCATTAGATGGGTGTGTGTGAAGTTATAGGTATAAAAATTAACATAAAAACATAAAATTATATTTAATATACTAATTTGTTTATATAATCATGATATAAAAATAATTTAATGGTTGTAAGGAAGAAAATAAACAAAAAAGTTTATTGGTGACTGTTACCTCTTCTCCAGAAATCTCCTTTTGGTTTGCATCAAAAAACATACTTGGTTAGAATAATGAAAATAATAAGGACTTATATTAATGGAAGATATTTTAGAAGAAATTTGAATCATTATTTTATGATATAAATGGATTTATACGTGTGAATATAGGGGAATATGGGTGGATTTTTTAAGGGAGCTGAGTAGAAAACATGTAAATTTTTGAAGGAGAAAATTCCCCACATGTTTTTCATATGTTAAAAGTGTCCAGAATGGTTCACATTCTAACCTTAGAAATTATAAGGTTTAAATATGTCAGTTAAATAGGTATTTTAAAATTGTATTGTCATTTTTACACCTTATTTTCTATGTTTAACCACTAAGCAATCCTTTTTTACCTTCATCGTGGTCATTAATTTTAAATTTACTTCACTAATTACATTGGTAAAATGAATAATTATAACCTATTAGAAATTATAAATTTTTATGATTCCAAATTTAGAATTGATTTTTTCAATTTCATTTCATAGAAGTGGCAGAAATTTATTTAAAATTAATCTCGTAGAAGAAACAAAACAACTAGGTTTTAAAGTGAAAATGTTCAAAACATTGAAATGTTTATATATATTTTTTAAATATAAATTCATTAAAATGAAATAAAATGGATTAATTGATTTATAATTGATCTAATAATATTGTTAAACCAATTTTAAACATAATTTTACTATAAAAATAAATTTGATGAAAATGTGGTTTTTTTTAAAAAACTCAATATTTTTCACTATTCATTAAAAAATGAATGCTTTTGGAAAAGTTCAAAAATTCATCCCAGGATAATTTTGGAAATAATAATTTAATAATTATGTTCATTTTATCAATTTATATTTATAAAAATTTTAAATATTAATTTTTTTTTGTTAACAAAATACACAAAAAACATACTTTTGGGAAAATTGTTTTTTAACATATAAAAACTTTATAAAAAATTATATATTTTATTATCCAATTGTTTCCTCTGTAAAAAACCATTATATTTAGTATTTTTGATTTATTATTACTCTTCAATTTTATAAGTATAGTGACTAGGTTATAATGGCCATGTTTAAATAACTATAATAATAATATACCATTGATTTGTTAAAACACAATGTCTCATGTAAAACAATATAAACCAATGTTTCATATAACACAATATTAACTTTTTGTAGTGTGTAAATAAATTTTATCTTTGTGTAGTGTACAATTAATACTACCAAATAAATTTAATTATTCAAAATAAAAAAAGGTCACAAAAACATTGGGTGTTACATTATACTCTCCTTAAATTGTACTTCTCCCTTGAAATTTTTCACTATGATAACAAAAATAGAATACAATTATACCTCATTATCTCCTAAAGTCCACACATATATTTCCCTAACTGGTGGTCCCACAAAAAATCCTTAATCGGGTGAGTTTTCTTATTTTATAGATCTTTCTCCGTAAGATCCAAAATTTCATCTGGTTGTTTCTCATATGAAAGATAATTTTCCAGTGGTATTACCTCTATGTCAATTGGTTGTGAAGGGTCGGGTATGTACTTACATAGGAGAGATACATGGAATATATTGTGGAATAGAGAGAGGTTTGGTGGAAGCACCAGGTGATAGGATTCCATCCTAATACGATCAAGAATTTCCAAGGGACCTATATACCTGCTGATTAATTTCACTTTCTTGCTAAATCATATAAACCTATTCCATTAATAGATTCCTCGAAAAACCTTATCACCTACTTCAAATTCTATATCAAATTGTTGGTTATCATAATAACTTTTATACCCACTCTAAGATTCCTTAATGTGGTGTTGAATCACTCTAACGTTCTCTATCATTTCTTCATTGATATTAGGCCTGATACCTTTATTTCTCTGAAATCATTATAAAGTGTTATATGTTTAAATTTCATCCCATATATGTATTTATAAGGATCTATATATTTTTTGGGTGAAAGATATTATTGTAAAAAAAATAAACTAGATGAATGTTTTGATCCCACCAATATTAGAATTCTATATAATAAATTCATAACATATCATCTAGGGTTTGAATTTTAATTTTGGACTAACCATCTATTTGGGGATGATATTCAATCCTAAAACTCAATTCTATATCAATTAATTACTGAAGACTTCTATATAACATTGAGAGAAACCATATATCTTGATTAGATACAATAGAATGTTATACTACATGAAACCTTAACAATTACTTAATATATATCTTTGAAATATTATCTATAGAGAAGTATTATCTATTAGTGATGAAGTGTTCTGAATTAGTAAGGAGAAAAACTAAAATCCATATAGAATTATTCCATTTTAATATTTTTGGGAGACTAATGAAAAAACCCATAGTGATTTTATCCCATTTCCATTCAGTTTTGGGAAATTGATAGAACATCACATTAGACATGTTTCTTTCAACAAGAACTTATTTACAAAGCAAGTATCGAGATACAAAATCTACAATATTTTTATCCATGCCATCCCACCAAAATAATTCATTAAAATATATATATACCTTCAATCACACATGATGAGTAGAGAATGAAGAACTCTATGTTTCCTCTAACAAATTCATTTTTAAGCCTACTATGGAAGGAACACATGCATGGTTTCAGAACCTTATCATTCTATCTTCATAATGTTTAAACCTTTGTACATTTATAACCTTATTTTGAAATTCCACATATTCCTTCCATAACTCTTTAATATTCTCTTTGATTTATGGTTGAACATTCTACTGATCAAGATGATATTTTTCCCTTCTTAAAAAATTTCTAGATATGTCCTTTGTAAATCCATAAATATGGGATCTATTGTTATCCTCATAATTGATAATATATAATGATCCTTTTGATTCAAAGCACTGGCCACCTTGTTCACCTTCCCTGGGAAGATAATGTTTTGAGCAGTCATAATCCTTTTTCAGCTCTAAACATCTTCTTTGGATCATGTTTAACTCCATCTGTGTGAATATATATTTTCATCTTTTGTTATTGATATATATATCACACTTTTATCCATAACGATAATTCCTCCATATCTTTAATGAAAAAATTACAGAATCTAACTCCAAATCATTATATGGGTAATTTTTATATTTAATATTTAATTTTCATGAGGCATAATGTTCAACCACATCATTATATTTGAGAGAAAACCCAAATCCCATATTCAATTCATCGCAATAGATTACAAACCCTTCTCCACTATAATTTAATGTAACAATAGATGCGCTGACTAACCCTTCATTCAGTTCCTCAGAATATTCTGTACATTATTTTGTGTATAGGAACTTTTATCCCGTTTAATAAAAATTTGTTAAAGTATTAGAAATTAATGATAAATTATCCACAAACAGTCGATAATATCCTACTAAACCAAGAAAACTATATATCGTAGTCATCATGATTGTTTTTGGTAGACAACAAATTTCATTAGTATTTTATGTATATATTGATATACCCCCTCTTGAGATTATGTGTCACAAAAATGATAACTTTTGAATAAAAAATTCAGACTTTGTAAAATTTTCATATAGTTTTTCTTTTTTTAGGGTCTTTATTACAATTCTCAAGTGGTCTTTAGTCTCTTCATTGATCATTGGAAAGATAATAACATCATTAATAAACAGTACAAAAATCTGATCATGTTAATATCAAAATACCCTATTCAATAAATCCATGAATATATTAGGGGAATTAGTATGATCAAAAGGCACCGCTATATATTTATAGTGTCCATAACTTGTATGGAATTCTGTCTTGGGAATGTCCTCCTTCTTGATCATCAATTGATGATATCCAAAACAACGGTTTATATTGTAATAGTTTTGAGCTCTCCATAGTTGATCCAAAAACTCATCAATATGGGGAGGATAATACTTTTTCATAATAATGATATTGTAGAGATCTTGATAATCAATTAACAGTCTCATTGATTTGTCTTTATTTCTCACAAAGTGAATAGGTTCACCCCAAGGTGACACACATGGCCGAATGAATCCGTTATAAATGTTTTCATGGAGTTTATTCTTTAATTACTTCATCTCAATTAGTGCCACCATATAGGGATTTTTTTTCTATTGGTGTGACACAACGTAAAATATATATAGAGAACTCAACTTCACATATAGGTTAAAGTCTATGAAACTCTTCTAGGAAGATATTCAGAAATTATAAAATAATAGAAATATCATCAATCTTGAGTTTATCCCCAACTATTTTATATAAACACACCTCTTAAATGGTAATTAACACCAATAAATACGACATAATCTCCACAGGATGTTAATAATATTCATGACATAGATAAATGAACATAGGATGGTTTGACATATCAAACATTACATCCCATACGTGACAATAAATATGTGATTTATATAGAGATAGCTAATCCATACCTTAGATGATATCAAATTAAACCATATGAAATATTACAAGATTATCAAGAAGCACATTCCCACCATCATCCACCATAGAGTAATCATAAAATTGATATGAAATCATCATACCAATAAGGGTTTTTATATGTAATTCATCATCTAATCATTTGGGTGGAATATTGATACAATTATAACATTATTTATATATTAAATAATGGGTATTTTTATAGTCAAATAAGAAACTAGTAGTTATAGAGTGGACGGTAAGTGTACCTTTCACCATGTCATTATCAAATGTGTAATCAGAGACAGTAATCACATATTATTTTCCCTTTTACCTTTTCTTAAGTATTTTTTGATATTGATCTTTATCTTTAACCCTAAGGTTTTTGAACTAGTTGGGAAAATTCTATTTCTCCTTTCACTTGAAGAACTAATGTGTCAGTGGGGTATTCTATGCTGATATTTCACTATTTGCGTCATTAGATTTGTTATTTCTATCACATCAGAAATTAATTTCCTGATGACCTTCCCTTCCACACTGAAAACATTTAACAGTTCCTTAATGTATTCCATGTTTCTTTCCATACAAAGATCATAATGGAAAGCTCATCTTCTTCTCATCATGGTTCTTAGATTTTCCCCTGAACTCAATATTTCTTTTCTTGTCAAAACCATGAGATTGATACATAACTCCAACATCCATTTACACCTTTATTTCACATATAAAAATATCTTCGTAGATAATGAAGTCTCTTATGTATTAATCTATTCGAATACATGTATTTATTCCACTGAAGAATTGATCATCTTTAATTTGGTTTTGAATGATAATACTCAAAGCATACATCATAAGTATTGTAAAATTAACAACATAGGTACCAACAATTTCATCATCTTTTTTTAACACAAGGAAATTATTCTCCATAATTGTATGAATAATCTGAAGAATTTACTAATTGAAAAAAAAGTTCTTGAACTCATCCCAACCCATGGAGTCAATATCTCCTTGTTACATCTTATAATTGATAAGGAAGATTCAACCATTGATCTAGTTCACATTCCGAAAGGTAGATATCCAAAATTAATTTTACATGTTCTGAACATTGGAGAATAGAAAATATATTTTTAGGGACACTGATCCATTATTCAAAAACTATTGGATCGGAAGACAAACCAAAAAAATGATGGACATTACCTCATGAAGGATGAAATAGATTATTGTTCCTCCTTGGATTGATTATTATTCTGACATGATTCATATCAGGAGAACATTGTGTGGGAATAACAATGATATTTTTCATTATATCTCCCATAAAATTGGGATTTTTAGGAGGAAAATCATTTCATTTCCTATATCACTTATCATTAATGCAGTTCCTTCAAGTTCCATCTATTAAATAAAACCCAAATGCATGTATTAAGAAATAGTAATCATAGAGGGAAACCACATAATCTTGAAAATTACTTATAGGATGTGTAAATTATGACACATTGTTTAATCTATGCCACCATAGTTTTATCTTATGTTATGAATATTTATATACTATTTAAATTATTACGGATGGATCATAATGATTTTTTGAATTTCCAATATGTATTCCCTAGTGGTGTTAAATTAGTTGAATAGGATGACCCGTTGTTGTGAACTAGTTCACAATTAAGTGCAACTAAATATGGTCATTTTGTGGTTATTACCACTATGTACATATATTATAGAACCGCATCCACTTATAGTATCTATAAATGGATGTATTTTTAGTAGAATACTCATTATATCCAATAACAAATTTTAGGAAATTTTCCTATACTTTAAATAATCCGTAGAATTGTCCTTATATATTTCTTTAGGGATATCCCTAATGATTTCATATCCATGCGTCCAAAGTTTAAATAAAACTCTCTATGATACCAACTATAATTAACTAGGATTAACATACATAGAAACTAAATATATTTTTGGGATATTTAAAAAATTACACAAAAACAAACATGTAGATCGTAATAGTTTAGTGTCTTTGGGAACTTGGAAACATAAACACCGGTTCATACATAAGCTACATCATCTTTCATTGTATTCTTCACAACTATATACCCTCTCAGATCTATCATACATAACACATATCATCATAACATGGGGAAGGGAAATATTAGAAATTGTGATATTATATTCTTAGTGAGGGCAAATAAGGGTGATATATAGGTATAGCATGATCATAAGGGCATTCGAACTTGAGAAGAACAATTATAAATCATACCCTGCATTTTTAAGATAATAATATTGAATAATGGAATAAATATTAGAAGTTCTTTAGAAATTAATTATATAGAAATGAAATAACATGATCCCTAAGAGCATAAGACATAGAATTTTTTACATTAACATAAGCATAGAAAATCATTTCACATTATTCAAAGATCACTTCCAAAAACATCATAGAGGAAAAATTCCATTACTGAACCATGTTCACTCATTGTTCTACGCCCTTATTATTGACTTGTGGTCACTTCCCATTCCATCCATGTACTATTTATCTAATTTCATTTCCTGTTCTAGCCCAATATTACTCAACCGAAATCACTTATCATTATAGTATGATCTATATCAAGAGATATAAATCTTTTCCCAATGTAGTGGAATGGGATATAGGCCCCACCCATCACATAATTAAATCCAACATATGTGTACCACAAGATCATAAAAATTCATCATATCATAACATAGGATATGAAATAGGTATCATAAACTTTTCATCATGTCTTAACTTTTGGAAAAGAGACTGGTTTTATAATCATATCATAACCTGTATAGGGAGGTGGGTTTCAATATCATATAAACCATGGATAATAATCATATTTCATATAAATAATTCCATCAAAACCAAAATAATTCCTAAAAATAACATGAATGGTACCCTCGGATATTATAACCAATAAGGGATTAGTAACACCGGTGTATTTCTTCTTAGATGGAAAATAATTTTTAAAGAATCCTTTAAAACATTTCCTCAAGAAAAAATCCATTCCACACTAAAAATTATTTTAAAACATAAAACATTTAGGAAACATTTTCCATTGAAAATAACTGTGAAAAAATATAATTTTATATTTCAAGAGAAATTAGTTATGAATTCATAAAAATCCATTCATTCCATACAACTTAAAATTATGTTTTTATTCACATTTTCTTAAAAATTCAAACTGGCATTAATTTGGAAAATGACAGGAATATTCCATTATTTTTTTTGTAAAAATTGAAATATGTGTAAAAATGTATTTTAAAAATCATAATGTTATAACAATAAAATTTGAATTTTTTTATTGAAAAAAAACAAAACCATTTTTAGAAAACATGGTTTTCATATAACAAATATTTCTGACTGAAGAGCCAAATAAAGTTATATTTTCTTAAAAAGAAATTCTGAATTATATTATGTACTATAAAGTATAAAATTTTTACTATTACATGATTGTATCATGAATAATCATTGTATAATATAATTAATTATAAATATTGATATATGGATAGTAGTATTTTTTTAGTGGAAGCATAATAAGAAACAATCATGATAAACAATGAGATTATAGCAATAAACTCTTACCACTTAGGTGACTTAGAATCATAATACCCATGAATGTATAACTTTAAATTAAGCTAAAAATGACATAAAAATAAGGATACTAATGATATAACATGTCAAATGGGAAGTATATATACCTCTTAAAAGAGTATAGGTGCGTAACATAACATGTGCCTCAAAAAATGAAAATTGAGACAAAATTCCCTTAATGATTGGGTAAATCTTAAACTGTGAACCAAAAAAATTAATATCCTCAAATGGGTTTATAAATACCAATGATTATTATTAAAATAATCATAAAATAAATACATGGGAAGTATATAGACCAGATATAAGAAATAGTTGGTGTACCTTCTTTGTGTCTCATAAAAAATAAATGTGAGACCAATATCCATTAATATAATCCTTGAATTCCACTTTACCCATAAAATCCTACTTTATAATGAATATATTATTATTATAAATATATTAAAAACTATATTAATTTATATCATACCATATATAATTTTATTTCTTCATTTTATTACATGTTTAATAATGATCCCTTATTAATGTTACGTTTCATGTAATAACCTCTTTCTTGTTCAAAAATGCTTTGGTTTGTTATATTTTTTGTTATCTTTCTTTAATAATGATTTTATAATAAATAAAATGATAACCATATTATAAATATAATATATATTATATATATATATATATTTATAATAATATATAAAATATAGATATATGAAATGAGATACACCATATATAGATATGGTAGGTCATATATACACATTATTGTTGTTCCCGTTTTCTTATTGGATTAAAAGAAATAAAATTATATGATATATTATAAGGGAAAAAATATTATTTTAATATATATCACATAATTTTGTTTAAAACAACCTTAATACATTTCTTTAAAGTTTGAATGAATCACAACACTTCGTGATGTGGTTGTCTGCTGTACATACTAACAATGTTATGAAATTCCAAAAAAATAGAAATCATGAAGGTGTGTGTGTAGAAAAATTATAGAATCATAATAGAATATTAAAATTAATAATTATCATATATAAACTACAAATCCATCAAAATTAGCCAGCTTGAATTTTTATATTGGAAGAAGGAACAACATCAGTTCGTGAGGTGGTAGTTTGTTATACAAATGATTGTTGATTGCATATCCCATTTGATGAAAATGTGTGATATAGATAATAACATTAAAATAAAAGCATATAAGTATATTAAATATACTAGGGTTATTTCATAATAATTATAAATATATAATTAATGTTTTTTAAGGAATAAATAAAACAAAAACAGTCGTTGATGAACGTTGCCACTTCCTCGGGTATCTCCTTTTGTTTTCCACCAAAGGACTTTCTTGGTTGGATTTATTCAAAAATAATCGAATCTATGATGAACTTAGGATATTTTTTAATATATATGGATATGTATTGGATGATCCAGAGATATTTATAGGTGTGAAGAGATATGGAAGAGGGGTGTCCTTTTATATGGGACGTGAGTGGAAAACTTGTAAATTTTTGAATGAGAGAATTCCACCCATGTTTTGAAAATGTGAAAAGATTCCAAAATGCATTTAATTACAAGAATAGACAATATAAGTTATAAATATTAATATCCAATAGTTTATTTACATTTTTAGGCTTACTTTTACACATTATTTTATATGTTTAACGACTAAGTAATTCGGTTTTTACATTAATCACTGTAATTTTTTTAACTACATTCACTAATTACTTTGTTAATAAAATAAATTGGCCTTCTTAATAAAATTTCGATTGGGATAAATAAAAATATAGAATTTATTTTTTGAAATTCAATTCACATAGGTACTGAAAATGGAATTAATATTAATCCTAAAGACGAGACAAAATAACTGGATTTTGAAAAGAAAATGATCAAACTTTTGAAATGTTTTTATATCAATTTTCAATTTTTAATTGATTAAAATGAAATTTATTAAAATTATAGATATATTATTGATATAATTATACTTCAATAAAATGTAAGAGATAATTTAACCATGTAACTAAATCACATGAGAGGGCAGTTTTCAATTAAAACCCAGTATCTTTCACAATCATCAAAAAATGAATATTTTCTGAAATATTTTGAAAAATTACCCTAATATAAATTTGAAATTATAAATTTGAAAATGAATATTATTTTATCAAATTTATTCTCTAAAAGTGTCAAAAATTAATAATATTATTGTTCACAAAGTAAATAAAAATATATTTTTGAAAATATAGTATTTTTGAAACATATAATAACTTTACAAAAAAACATATTTCATTATCAATATGTTTCCTTTATATATAAACATTATAATTAATAATTAAAAATTATTAATTTTCAGTCATTTTTATAATTCTAACAAATATGTTATAACTTTCATGTTTAAATAACTATAATAATAATATATCATTTTTTTGTTAATACTTGGTGTCACGTATAACAAATGCTTAAATTAATATAACATAAAACTCAATATTATCTCTATGTATCATGAAATTCAATTCATCATTAAAATTTAATTAATTAAGAGAAAAAATCATAAAAAATCAAGGTTTTATAGGATCTTTCACATTAAATTACATCACCATAGTTTAATGACACATTTATTATTTATAGTCAAAGAAATACATATCAAGAATATAGGATTGTGAAAAAAATTTGAAACTTTATTGATTATATATTGTGAAAATAGAATTATATTAAATAATGGTCATTCATATGTGTTTGTCTTTATTGATACATTATTTTCTTTACCTTGAGTTCCTTTACCTTTTTCTAGATAGTAATCTTGGGATTTAGGTAAGGCCACATAATTCATATGATATAGAATCCTAGAGAGTCACACACTATGTGTTTTTTATGATCTTGATTAATTTATATTTGATATTAATTAATCGAATAAATATTATTCTCAAAACTGAGGTATTATTTTATTCAAGTTAAATATGTGACAAATATTTACTGATGAATGAATTATTTTAGTTAAATATTTGTTTAAGAGTTATATAAATTATAGAGGTGTTCGAATGGACTAAGACCATGTCTAGAGAAAAATATCAATTAATATGTTGGTTAAATAATATTTTCTATTATGAAATTTGGAACACGACACAAAATAAAAAAAAATTATTATGGGTCATGGGGTTAATTAAATGTTATAATATTATATAGTGGTCAGATTGGAATTAAATAATTACTTTAATCTAAACCCCATCAATATAAATATTCAGATATATGAATTGTGTGTGGTGTGACATTGAGCATAGATAATTGTTTCACATAAATAATTCTCTATTGACTCCTCTCCTCCTTCTCTCTCCATATGAGGTATAAAAAAAGAGATATTCCTTCATGATGGATGGAGGAGTGATCAACCCAAAATGCAGAAGACATTTGATTCGCTATGCATGATACCATAGATCGATTGGCCTTTCATGGAAATCAATGGAGCACCACTAGATCACCTCTAGAAGGATTCAATACTTGGATCCTAACATTGAAAAAAATCAATCTAAAATGGACATTTTTTGGACATCCAACATCATCAATGAAGAAAGGAAATTAATAGAAGGTAATTGTTTTGTCCTAAATTAAATAAATTAATTACAACTCGGAAATAAAAGTTCTTAGAATTAGGATTGAAATATGAATGTAGATGATCAATTATAAGCAGGTGAATTGTATGTTTTAATACATTCACATTTATCATTAAGGAAATCTATGTTTAACAATGTTAAACAATGTAAATTCATAGAAACTCTTAGTTCTACAAACTTGCTAGGTTTCGGAAATATCATTCTAGAAATAAAACTTATGGATAGTTTACAAAGAAAATATTATACCTTAAAGAGTATAGAATCTTTCTAATCAGATTATACAAGTACAAGAAAGTATAATATTGCTATAAATTCCTTATTAAACAACATGCAGCAGAAAATTAACATGAAAAAAAGAAAGTAACAATTATAAAATCTGTTAACATAAAGATAAGGGTATCCAACAACCCTAGATAAAGGTAGCTTGATTTTTACTTTCAAGAAAGTATTTCTTACCCACACCATGGTAATCCCTAAACAAGAAAATTAGAATATGTAATGCTATCCCCACAAGCCCTCGAACTATAAGGTATTCAACAAATCTGTCTTCTTATCCCCAGAAGTCCTCAAACTTTTAAGGTAGTAGGCACCTATACCTTCCTATCCCTGGAAGCCCTTAATTGTACATAGCAATAATCGTATTCACGCGAAGAAAGTAGAACTATATGTTGAGTACGCACAAGTAATGGGAGTATATATCCTTAGAAATCACTTCAGCAACATGTAATCTCTATATTAATCGAGTTAGTTATAAGCTCATTCAAATGAGATCCTATTTATAGGCATTTTCCCAATGGTCGGTTCCCTCATCCAATGTTCATATTTTTCTTTGAATATCGGAGGGACATGTACACATGTCACTCAAACAATGGTTAATTAGAAACAGATTACACGACATCATTTCATTACTATAACAGGGAAAAGTAAAATATATTTTCTTGACCAAATCCAATTTTCTGAAGTCTAAGGAAAATAAAGTTTGAAGTTTTAGTAAATAAACACTTAGAGATTATAAATCATAAATATCTCGATTCTATTTTTCAGGAAATTCGGAATCATAATTCTATAGAATTCGTAGTCTAAATTCCGTTGAATCTGGAGTCTGAATTCTATGAAATTTGGAATCTGAATTGTAAGGAATTTAGAATCTAAATTATGAGGAAATTGGAATCTGATTTCATAGAAATTCAGAATCTGAATTTCAAATAATTCAATGTCTGAATTTCAAATATTTCAGAGTCTGAATGTTAAAGGATTTGGATTCTGAATTTCAATCAGTTCAGAGTCTGAATTCTAAGGAATTTGGAGTCTGAATTGTATGTAATTTTGAATCTCAAAATATAATAATATATATCTATGGATTTATAGGATTATGAGGTTTTAGGTATGAAACCGATTTTTAGACTTTAGGGATTAAAGGAAATAGAATAAGAGAAATTATAAAATGAACAATGAAAACATAGGTAAGGATAAAAATTTCCTTGGGGAAGGAAAAGATTCCTTATTAAGATAATTTTTAAGGAAAAAACCTTTCCTTAAAATATGCAGTTTGTGATTTTCAAAACATGAAGGAATGGAAAAGTCATATGTAATTCTTATTGACTCAACAATATCCCGCTTTTTGGAAATCACAAACATCCTTACATAAAAGAATATAAGGACTTACAATTTTATGGACTTGAAAAAAACTTATCGCCCATTACTTATGGATCAAAGTGAAAACTAATAACTCCCCCTTAGGCTTTGTAATCACTAAGGATCATATTCTGGATTACCTGAAAGATATTTTACATTATCTGGCATAAAAAAATATTCATTGATAAAAACATCCTCTAAGATGAACTCCCCCATACATAGGAAAATCTCTTCTCACATAGTATTATTTTTATCATTCCTCTCTCACCCCTTGTGTTATTCAAAAAGGAATAGAATGAATGGAATGAAAATTTTCTACTTAAAATATTAGTACTAAGAAAAAAAATATATTTTAAGAACACCCAAAATTTCATTAATATTGAAATAATTAGAACAATGAAGAATTTCAACAAAATATTGGAATTAGAGAAATTATTCTTCATTCTCGTTCAATATCAGATTCTTGAAAATGGGTTTCAGCTTCTTGAGCTCTTTGTGATATTCTTCCAAATGCTTAAGCAACTGATCTTGATCATCACTTTTCTTTTTCATTGCTCTAATATTTTCTTCCTAAGTCTTAAGACATTCCGTTTGAGCTTTCAATAATTTTTCTTTCTTAACCATCTTCTCTTAAAATTATATTCTAAGATCCCTTTCCTTATTATAAATCATGGCCATTGTATTAAGATTTCCATTCAAATCCTTAAATTTTTACTTATGAGTAGTCTATTCAAGATTCAGTGTTTCCTCAAAGCTCTTAGAACGTTCACTGAGATTTCCATCTTTAGTGTCAGAGAAATCATTGACATTATATTGAAATTCATCAAAAACTCTTAGGTCTACAAAAATATTTCTTGACCAACTTGTAATCATCTTGCATGAACTTTTATGAGCCTCATATCCAATTAGAAAGGATTTGAAATCATCCTCGAGTTCAAAAAATTTATCTATAACCATGGAAACTGAATCTGATTTCTCATTCATCGAATATTGAAGTATCTGACATCCAGAATCAATACATGGAAATAAATGAATTGTACTAACTAGATTTTTCAAAGAATTAAATGAAAAATCATGTCTAAGAGAGGAGAGTTCTGAATTATAAAGTTTTATTGGTGAGGATTCATTTTCTAACTCATTATATTTCCTCTTTGATGATCTTCTAACAACATTATATTTCAATTCATATTTTTTGGTGTATGGACCTGCACCTAATTTCCCTTATCAACTATCTGAATGATCTATTCTGGTCTAGTTGATTCATGCTCATAATACAAAAACTGAAAAATTTTATCTTCCTCAATATCCACTTTCTATCCATTAGCCACTTGATCTTCTGGATGAACAAATTTATGATTACTACTTTCTTCTTCAGAGGGTTTCTTTACATCTTCCTAATCCTTCTCTTCATTCCCTGTAGTAGAAACTTTTGAGGATTCAGCTTAATATGTTCGGATTGATAATTTTACCGTGGGACTTTCCTTATCAAGATAATATTCAACTTGCTTTATGACAACATCAGTTTCATTCCCTTCTTCTTCTTCCTCCTATCCTTCTTCCTAAACAATTTCTTCTTCTTGTTCTAGATCTGGAATCACCACCTCCTTTCCCGGAGTCTTAGGAAGTGATTCTATCAAAAATGATTCTGGTAGTGGGATTTGTTTAGATTCTTTCTCAGCATCCGTGAGAATTGATTGTAAAATTTTGGCTTCAGAAAACTTATTCCTTTGCTTCTTCTCTTTTTGTTGTTTTTCAAGTTCTTTAGTTTCCTTTATCTTTAACACTTTTTCCTCTATTGTGTCCAAGTAAAACTTAGTCTCCCCTTCCTTCTTGATCTTCTTATTTTCTCTCCACTTGTCCACTACTTCATCATGATAATCCTTTTGTGTCTTTGGATTTGGAGGTGCGCACTGAGTTTCCATATCCATATGAGTTTTTTCTTTTTCTTTCAGTTCATTCACCTTCATCTTCCTTTCAACCTTCTTGGAAGTCTTATCCACTACCTGTTTTTTTAAAGAACTTGGATTCCAGCTTCTAAAAAATCATAAAATTATCTTGAATTGCTGGAAAACCCAACATTCATTCTTTTTTAGATTATAATCACTCAGCAAAATCACTTTGAAATTTCTTGTCTTATAACTTCAAGGAATTTTGAATGAATGAAGGCAAAAAACTATAAAATTCAAAAGAATGGATGGATACATGATAATATGAGACTTCATATTTCTATTCATGATATTCTCAATCTTAATCAAGATATAAATTTTTAGTTTAATCTTCCAGAGGGTCATCGAGAAGTCCAGAACATATATATCACTTTTCTTCAGGTTATTCTTACCCCCTTTTCTCTAAATGACAAAACCTTGGACCCATAACTAAAGAATATGATGGTTTTTAGATAAATGAACAATCTTCAAAGTCTTCACTCCCTTTAAACCAAGACACGATAGAGTCTTCTCCATATCAAAATATCCCAAAGCATCCGGTAATTTCTGAGTACAAAATTTTGTTTCTCCCTCATAAGGAATTCCAATCAAAATTGTTTCCTCACTGTATGGAAGAGAATAAGTCTTCCCATAGCTCTTCAAAGAAAATTTATCTCTCCCTTCTTCTTTAAAAAACATGTCATCTCATAAAATTCAATCATAAAATCTGAATAGACCGGATCATGTGCCTTTGGTTTCGATATACATAGGCTCTCCCAGCCATTCAACTCGATATTCTTTAAAATGATGGAATCAGACTTTGAAATGAATTGGGGATCAACTAACCTCTCTCAATATATCTTCCATTAACAAATTTCCTTTACAGTCGACATTTCCTTCTTAGGAGAGGATTCAATGGATATTCAAAAGTAAGAAAACCGTAAAAAATGGATCAAACATAAATAATGTAGCATGGATTCAATGTTCCAATTCTTGAAGATCGATGTGGGATAATCATTTTGGGGTGACTTATATACGCGATTTAGCTGACGTTTCACCTTCCTTACATGATCCAATTATTGAAATACTCTTGATCAGATCTGACGGTTGAGATGATAACCAAATAAGCATTTTTATAGGTTCTGATATTTTTAGGTTTTTAAGGTAAACATTCCGATTTAAGAAAAAGTAAATCCAAAAAGGTTTCATAAACAATATAAAAATTCCAACATACTAGAAGATGATTACGAATGTTTACGAATGAAAATATACCTTCTAGATTTCTGGAAAGATTATTTGTAATGAGAAACATTTTTCTTCATGAACTTTAGATTCATGAAAAATTTAACAAAAAATTAAAAAAAATTTGATTATGAACATTTGATTAGGAAAATTTTGATTACAAAAAGAAATTATTTCGAAAAATTTTATTAAAAAGAAAATGTACTTCCCCTATGAAAAGGCATTTATTACTATAATTAGATGGGTTTAAACGAGGATAAATTATGGAAGATTACCTTAAGATCATCATTCCTAACTTCTGTTTAATATATTCAATTCTATCAGAGGGTAAATATTTTGTGAAAATATCAGCAGGTTGATCATGTGTTCTGATAAATTGAAGAATTAGATATCTATTAGTCTTGATAATATTTTCAAAGAATTTTTTTACCAGACATGTGGTGAGAACATCCACTATCCATGTATCATGTATTTTTGTAGGTACTATAATTATTTTCGTGAAAATAGGAGTGTTAGACTTTCAGAACCCAAACATTCTTGGATCCAGAAACATCAGAAAGAAAATTTTTAGGAATACACATTTTATATGAAAAATAACATTATAAAAACCTGAAGACTAGTCATTGTTTAAGGAACATTTTTTCCCAATTTCCACTACACTAAAACTTAGTGCATAATAGAGCACTTTTAGGAACAAAATAATTATTACTAAAAATTGGTTTTGAATGATTATAACCAAATCTCGTATTATTCCTTAGAGGTTGAATTTGGGAATTGATTATATCAATGTTTTCTTTACTTAAGTTAATTTTTGACAGACACGTCCTCAAGGAAAATATTTCGGAGATCGACTTAATAACTCAGCTTTTATCCTTAAAAACATTAGTTTTAATACTACATGTAGTCTCTAAAATATTTCTCTTAGAAATTACTTTATCTAGATCCTTAGAAAGTATATCCTTCATAGAATTTAATTCCTCAAGTTTTTTTGAAATAATTTAATAAGCATAAATTTTTTTATCAATATCATCATAATGATCAAATAATTCTTTAGTGAGAATAGAAATTCAAGAATTTGAATTATCAAGTTTTTTCTTGAGTTTTGACTTTTCATTCTCAAGAATCTTGGAAAAACTAGATACTTCTTCATAAGTAGGTAATGTATTATCTTCATCATAAGAATATTCTTGATCAAGGGATTCATAATATTTATTATCACTATAATAAGTATTCTAGGATACACTAGTTATTGATTCGGTATTTTGTAACTTTTCCATTAGACAATGATTTTAATTTGGTAACTTGGTAATTAAACCAATATTCTTCTGACCAGAAGATTCATACTCTGAGGATTAATCAAAGGATTATCCCCCACTGGAACTCTAGGTGTCATTAGATATCAAAACATTCTTAGATTAATCTTTGTAGTACTTCTTTATATTTCTCTCAGAATGATTTTCCTTTCTATCATTTTTCTTAAGAATAGAAAAATTTGGCTTTATATGACTTGCCATTTTGCATTCATAACCAGTAACTTCAGAGTCTTTATTGTCCTTTATTTCTTTCATCTCAAATCAATACTTAAATTCTTTCTTCCCAACTATCTTGTTTATCATTTGAGAAGGAGTATCTATCTGATTCTGAAAATGATTACTTTCACTTGATTGAGATAAAACAGTGACTTTCTTTGACTTGGATCTTCTAACCGTTCTAGGAGTCTTGAATTTAGGGGTAGTAAAGTCTAGAATTCCATTTCGATTCTTCTTTTTATTCAAATTATCATCTATTTTAATTCTTGTCTCATGAAGAAAAATATTTTAAAAAATCTCATCAAGAGTAATCTGAGATAGATTCCTATTCTCATCAATAGTTATTCTCTTAGATTCCCACTCATTAGGCTTGATATCTATAATATTGTCCACTAGTACCTCATAATATTAACCTTTCTCAACCATGGATTGTAAACTGTTAACAATATTCCTAAACCTTTGTTTCTCCTTGCACACTAATTCTCCATAAGTAAATATAAATCCATGATATTCTGCTCTAAGCATAGCTCTTCTAGTTTCTATAACCTTGGATGTACCAAAATGAGTAACCTCCAATTTCTTCCAAATACAATTTGTAGCTTCACAGGAAGAAATATGACTGTATATATTCCCTGTCTTGAAACACCACAAGATATTGTGCACCTTTTAGTTTAGTTTATTTTGTGAATTTTCATGATTAGTAAATGTTCTGACATCTTTATCAGGATTATTTTAATCTCCAATAAGAATAACAATCTTTTCCACTGCATTATCAATAAAAAAATTCTTCATGCAATCTCTCCAATATTCATAATCATTCCCATCAAATATATATTGTATTGTAGGATTTATATTTTCAATGGAACCAACATTCATTCCTACCATCTGAAAGAAAATATCTTTCCACAGAAAGTTGTTAATAGTAAAAACAATTAAAAAAGGATAAGAATCCTAAGCAAGTAAAACATATTTTGAAAAATGAAAACTTTATGAGGAAAACTTATATGTGAATATAATTATTTTGGAGACCTCATCTGATACAAATTTTAGGATTGAAATATGAATGTAGATGCTCAATTACAAGAAGTGGTGAATTGTATGTTTAAAAACATTTGTTTTTAACATTAAGGAAAACTATGTTTAACAAAGTTAAACAATGTAAATTCATAAGACCTCTTAGTTCTAAAAACATGCTATGTTCCAGAAAGATGGTTTCGGAAATGAAACTTAAGGAATTTTTACAAGAATAATATTCTACCTTAAAGCGTATAGAATCTTACTAATCAGAGTATACTAGTAAAATAAAGAAGAAGACAGTTATCCATTCCTTATTAAACAAAAAGAAGAAAAAAATTAACTTGAAATAAAAACAAGTAAAAAGTATGAAATATTTTAACCTAAAGATAAGGGTATCTGATAACCTTGGATAAAGGTCTCCTAATTTATACCTTCATGAAAGTATGTCTTACCCATACAGGGGTAATCCCTTAATATTAATATCAAAATCTATCTTTAAATCCCAGAAAGCCCTCAAATTATAAGGTAGTTGGCACCGATATCTTGTGATCCCCTCGTGTCCTTGAACTTTTAAGGTAGTCGACACCTTTATCTCCCATTATTTGGAAGCACTCGATTGTACACATCAGCAATCTGAGTCTCACTAAGCTAGATGAACAAGATGTTTAATATGGACAAGACTTGAGAGTCTCTCTCTCTAGAAATAACTTCAGTAGCATGTAATATCTAGATTGATCTAGTCATTTATGTGCTCATTCAAATGAGGTCCTATTTATAGAAATTTTCCCAAAGTTCGACTACCTCCTATAATGGTCATATTTTTCCTCGAATCTCAAAGGGACCTATACATGTGTCACTCAAACAACGGTTAATTAGAAATAGATTGCACGACATCATTTCATAACTATAACAGGGAGAAGTAAAATATGGTTTCTTAACCAAATACAGTTTTCTAGAGTCTATGGAAAATAATGTTCAGAGTGTAAGTAAATAAGCACTTCGAGGCTATAAATCATAAATATCCACATTCAATTTTTCAAACAATTTGGATCCTGAATTCTATAGATTTCCGAGTCTAAATTCCAATGAATTCATAGTCCAAATTCTAAGGAATTATCATTCCGAATTCTAAGGAATTCAGACTTGGAATTATGAGGAATTAGGAATTAGAATTATAATGAACTGGGATTCTGAATTTAAAAGAATTCAGAGTCTGAATTTTAGAGATTTTGGAATATGAATTTCAAAGAATTCGGAGTCTAAATTCCAATGAATACAGAGTCTGAATTCTATGGAATTTGGAGTCCGAATTCTAAGGAATTCGGAATATAAAAACAAAATACTCTATATATAAGGATTTATATGATTCCTAGGTTTTAGATATCAAACTGATTTTTAGACATTAGATATAAAATGAGTTAGAATAAGAGAAATTATAAAACGAACAATTAAAACATAGGTATGGATAAAAATTTCATAGGGGAAAGATAATTTTCCTTATTAAGATAATTTATAGTGAAAATAAAATTTTCCTTCAGATAGGTTGTTTTGTTATTTTCAAAAAAAATGACGAAATGGAAAAGTCATAAGTAATTCTTATTGTCTCAATAATATCCCCCTTTTTGGAAATCACAAATATCCTTGAAAAAAATGAATATAAGGACTTAAAATTTTATGGACATGAGAAAAAACTTATCTCCCTTTACTTATAGATCAATGTGAATACAAATAACTCCCACATTAGACTTTGGAATCACTAAGGATCATATTATTGATTTCTTAAATGATATTTTACATTATCTTGCATACGAAAATCATCTTCGATAAGAACATCCTCTTAGATAAACTCCCCCATACTTAGGTAAATCTCTTTGTACGTTGTATTCTTTTTTATCATTCCTTTATCCCCCTTTGAGATTTTCAAAAAGGAAGAGTGGGAATGGAATGAAAATTTGGTACATGAAATATTAGTACTATGAACCCATAAAATATATGAAGAAAACTTGATATTTCATTAATATTGAAAGAATTTGTACAAGGAATAATTTCAACAAAAGATCAGAACTGGAATAATTATCCTTCTTTCTCCTTTAGCATCAACTTCTTGACAATGAATTTCAGCTTCTTGAACTCCTTGTGATATTCTTCCAAATGATTAAGAAATTTTTCTTGATCTTCACCTTCCTCTTCTGTGGCTCTAATCTTTTCTTCATGAGCGATAATACATTCTACTTGAGTTTTCAACAATTATTCTTACTTAACTATCTTCTCTTCAAATCCTATTCTTAGATCCCTTTTCCTCTTCCAATTCATGGCCACATAATTAAGCATTCCATTTAGATCCATGACTTATTTCTTTTTAGTAGTTTCTTCAAGATTCATATTTTTATTTTATTCTCTTAGAAAGTTCATTGATCTTTCCATCTTTGGTGCCAAAGGCATCTTTGACATTATCTAGAAATTCATAAAAAACTCTTAGGTCGTCGATAGTAATCCTTGAAAAGATTGTAATATTCTTGCTAGACCGTTTATGAGCCTCATAACTAATGAGAAATTATTTGAAATATTCCATGAGTTCGAAAACTTTATCCATAACCAAATAAACTGAATCTGATTTTTGATTCATCGATTATTGAAGCATCTGACATCTGAATCAATTTTGGGAAATAAAGGAATAGTATTCACCATATTTTTCAAATATTGTACCAAAAAATATTGTCTAAGATATGATGATTCTGAATCATAAAGTCTGGTTGGGGAGGATTCTTTATCTAACTCATCATCTTTTCTATTGGACAAACTTCCAATAACTTTCTTTTTCACTACATATTTTTTAGGTGTATGGACTTGAACCTGCATTCCCTTATCAACTATCTAAATGATCTATTCTCGTTTAGGTGATTGATTCTCACTATCTGAAAACTGAACAATATTATCTTCCTCAACATCCTCTTTGTATGCATTAGTCACATGATCTTCCGGATGCACAAAATTTTGATTACTTCTCTCTTATGTAGAGGGTTTTCTTACATCTTCTTAATCCTTCTCATCATTCCCTAGAGTAGCATGTTTTGAGGATTTGGCATGAGAAGTTCGGATTGAAATTTTTAAAGATGTACTTTCCTTCTCATGATAATCTTCAACATTCTTTATGACATCATCAGTTTCATTCCATTCTTCTTCATCCTCCTCTTCTACATATATTTCCTCTTCTTCTTCCTAAACAATTTCATTTTCTTGTTCTGGATCCAGAATCACCACCTTCTATCCTGGAGACTTAAGAAGTGATTCTATAAAAAATGATTTTGGAACTGGGAATTGTTCAGACGCTTTCTCAGCATCCTTGAGAAGTGATTGTACAATTTTAGCTTCATAAAACTTCTTCCTTAGCTTCTTCTCTTTCTGTTTCTTCTTAAGTTCTTCAACAACCTTTATCATTAATGCTATTCCCTCTGCAGGGTCCAAGAAAAACCTAGTCTCCCCTTCCTTCCTATTCTTCTATTCTTCTCTCCACTTAGACACAACTTCATTAGGATAATCCTTTTGTTTCTTTCGTATTAGAGGTGAATACTGAGTTTCTGTAGCCACACGAGTTTTTCATTTTTCTTCTTGTTCCTTTGCCTTCCTCATCCTTCCACCATTGTTAGATGTCTCAGCCACTTCCTGTTTCTTTGAGAGAGCCTAGATTTTAGCTTTTGAAAAATTATAAAATTCCCTATAATCACTAGAAAACCCAAATTTTATTCTCTTTAGAGTATCATTACTCAGCAACATCACTTTTAAATTCCTTGGCATAGAACTGCAAGGAATTTTGATTGACTGAAGGTAATGTACTATAATCCTAGAAGGAATAGCTAGATACATGATAATCTGAGACTTCAGATTTTCAATCAAGATATTCACAGTTGTAACCAAGATATACTTTACCAGGTTAGTCATCCATAGGTACACCAAGAATTCTAGAACAAAGATATCACTTTTCTTCAGGGTATCCTTACCCCCTTTTATCAGAATGACAAAACCTTAGACCCATAACTCAAGAATCCGAAGGTTTGTAGATAAATGAACAATTTTCTAAGTCTTCACTCCTTCCAAACCAAGACAATATAGAGCCTTATCCTTATCAAAAGATCCTGAAGTATCTGGTAATTTGTGAGTAAACAATTCTGCTTCTCCTTCATAAGAAATTCTGATCAAACTTGCTGTTTTAATATAAGAAAAAAATAAGTCTTCCCATAGCTATTGAAAGAAAATTTATCTCTCCCTTCTTCTTTGAAAAATCTTGATGTCACATAAAATATAATCAGAAAATCCAGATAGACTAGATATTGTGCCTTTGGGTTCGATACACATAGGCTCTCCCTCCCATTCAACTCGATATTCTTTGAAATTATGGAATCATATTTTGTAAAGAATTTAGGATCAACTAACCTCTCTCAATATATCTTTCATTCAAAAATTTCCATTACAGTCAACAATTATTTTTGAGGAGAGTCTTTAGAATTCATTCGAATGTAATCAAACCTTAAAAAAATGAATCTACCTTAAATAAAGTAGCAAGGATTCAACATGCCAGATCTTGAAGATCGATGTGGGACAATCATTAGGGTTGTTCTTATATATGCGATTGAGGTGACAGTAAACCTTCTTTACATGATCTAATAGTTGAAATACTCTTCATCAAATATAACGGTTTAGATGATAACCTAAGAAGGATTTTTATATGTTCTGATCTTTTGATATTTTTATGTTAAAAATTCAGATTTAATAAAAACGGATTCTGAAAAAGTTTCTTAAACAAGATAAAAATACCCAGATGCTTAAAGATGATTATGAAAATTTAAGAAAGAAAATATACCTTTTGGATTTCTAGGAATATTATTCATAATGAGTAAAATTTTTCTGGAAGAACATTAGATTCCGGAGAAATATAAATACAAATTTAAAAGGAAATTTTGATTACAAAAAGTTGATTACAAAAATATTGACTATGAAAAATTTTGACCTTTAAAATTTTTTTAACAATAAAATGTAATCCCCCTATGAAAATTAGTTTCTTACTGTATGGATATAGGTTTCAACAAAGAGTTAATATAGAAGATTACCTTATGGTTATCTGTGATGCCCTGACCCTAGAATCGAGGAGCTAATTTATTATTTTAAAACATTGGCATGATTATAAGGAATCATGTCCCATTGGACTGATCAGTTTAGCAGTAATTGAAATGAGATACATACATAAGTATAAACATTACAACTAAAAAAGAAAAACAACACTAATTTATTCAATTATAAACATCCAAGATTGCATGATTATTCAGGCAAGTCAATAATAACTAACTTCTTCATATCCTGGGATAATTAAACCTAAGAAAGGGGTGATCTCAAATGATCAGTAAGAGTATGAAATATAGTGGAAGATAACATAAACATAAAAAATGGTGAAGAATTGAAAACACATTCCTATACAAATAATAAACATGAACACTTTATGGTAGGAATATGAGATAAGTAAATAATGTTATAATAAAACATAGTCATGGGTATTCTTCTAGTCGAATAACCACATGAAATATCAATAGCTAATCTCATAATGATGTAATGCATAATGTCAAACATAGAAAGTGGTGAGCTCAGATTCTCAATAAGGATAACAATGTAGCGGAAACATTCATAAATTAGCATAAACATTTAAGGAAATGTTAGACTAGAACAACAGCCTATTAAACTTGAACTTATGAATAATATATTCAAGGTATAATAAAATAATTCCATTTACTTATTCACATGGATATTCTACTAGTCTAATAATCCCATTCAATATCAATAGCCACATTCATAATGATGGAATGCATAATTCTAGACTTCATAACCACATGGTCATTACCTTATGATAAGACTACAAATAAGATTTTTTCAAGGCCTTGTTCCAAGACAATATTTTGTCTCATGAAACCTACAGATGCATCGAGGAGATATAGTGGGCTCCACCCATCACTTAATAAGTCCAATGCATTCCTCATACGAAAAGGTTTAAACATAACATAAACATTTTTATTATAACTAGAAAACAAAATGTAAATACTTTATCCATAAACCATGAATGATATAAAAATAACACATCCACAGTCAATCATATCACAAAAACTTCAATACAATATGGAATATTTGAATCGTAATGAATCAACTTCAAACAAGTGTAAAATCCCTCAAAGGATGTTGACATAGATGAAATCAAAACTATTTGAGGGAAATAACTCTTTATTTTTTTTGAAATCATTTAAAGTCACATTATTATAAAAGAAAAAATTTATTTTGAAAATATTTTTCTAATATTGTAAAGGAAGCTTCGATGTTTTTATAATGGCGTAAATTAGTTGCACCTGCCATATAAGTTAAAAAAACATTATTACCTTAATTTTGTCAAAAAGGTCATAAAGTAGCTTCTTTAGAAAATGACAGAAAAATTACTTTCAAAACATATAAGGTCAAATAAGCTTATAAATGACTTTAACCCAATGTCTAGTAAATATTTCAAATGTTTTGAAATATATTTTTAAGAAATATGTATGTCGATGATAAATAGGTCACAGTAGATAATTACATATAAACAACTGCAGATAATGAAGAGATTGTAAAATTAACCCTTACTTGTACTTTTCCTTGGTCGAGGGTAGGATGAACTCCTATATAATGGTTAAATTATTATTATTAATTTATAAAATAACCACATACATTAATATGATATCATATATGATCATCTAATATTTCATTGTTAATGATATTTTAGCAGTATCATCGTTTCAGGTGTTAACTGATTTGTTTTCATTTATATGACTTGTGACGTACGAAATGTTTTTCATGGATAGGATGAATATTATTCATATTAATAATTATATTAAGTCTTTAAACAATATTTTTAATCATCAAAAGAAAATTAGTCTTGAATGGATACGATTGGGAATTAATCTCATCGCGTTCGTGGAGACAGCAATCTATACATATGTACGAGCGACAATATCATTATTTTGATATTAAAATCATATATAATTAAATGTTATATAAAATATAAAAAATCATTATCATATTATATTTAATATTTACACCATTTATACTCATTATTATGCCCATCCAAATGATGGAGTGTTTGAATAACAAAGAACACCACGACGAGGAGACAGTAATTCGTACGTACGCACGTATGGTGACTTTGTCATTTATAGGATGGATAAAATAATGAATATGGTGGTAAAATTTTTATAATAACATCACAGTATATAGAATATACAAGATTTATTATTTTAGAATGGAAAAAACAAATAAAGAGGAAGTATAACAAGAAAATAACATGAAAGAGGTGATGAAATATTTACCTATTCTTTGGGTTTTCTTTATGATTTGATAAAAAGGGCTCCCAGGGATGGATTTCTAACTAAATGAAGGACTCTAGGATGAAGGGAGGATAGTTGGGATGATATTTGGTCTTGTTTTTTCTGAGCCAAATGGCTTTGAAGGTGTGAATTAGGGAGAATGGGACGTGCCCTTTTATAAGAGGGGTGAAGTGCGCCATTTGAAAAGATTGAAATATTATTTTATAATAAAATCATTTTTGGTATCTAATGGCTCAAAATTTATTTATTTAATGTATAAGATGTGTATGGTTTTAAAATCTCTCGCCCAATATGTTTTAGACAGTTTTGGGTCACTATATTAACCTTATCTTTTAGATTTAACTCTTAGTTAAATATTTTGACATTTACCATGTCTCTATATATTTTTATATTATATGGCTAATAAACTTATATAAACATCCAAGAGAACCCCATGTGGTTCATTAATGATACAAATATCATTATATAAGACTTTTGGCAGAACCTTATATTTTTAGGATTAGTATATCAACCAATAATATTGTATTTATTTTAAAAACTCATTTATGTAAATTTTGACATTATTTAATAATTCGTTTTTTTAAGTCCTAAAAACTTTATAACTTCAAAATAAATATATTTAATAAACCCTATCATGTCATATTAACCTAGAAAATTTGTTTAATTCATTAAAATAATCAAATTAGATTTATTTGGATATTTATGATATCAATTATTTTAATCATTCATTAATATTGTAATTAATGCATCATCATTGTGTAATAAATAAATTTAATTATTTAATGTCTAAAAATTAAAAATAAAATACCATTATTTATGAAATCGTTTTATATTTCTAATGAATATTTATAATCTAATTTATATAGTGTGTAACCCTATATTAAATATGTTTTAGTTATTTAACATTGAATTTAACTCTTTTAACTCTTTTTTAATAAAATAATAATAAATGTCCAAATCTAATCCATGTGGACCAAAGAGGTTCATATTTTATTCCGTCGAATTATACTTATCCAATAGAATTAGAAAATGTGTTAGGGTAATAATAATTTCATTTTTACCCTTAATTAACCTATTAACTTTTAACCGTGGTAAATAAAAGCAAAGGATACTATTCATCAAAAATTATTTTTATCTTATTGAACCACATTTAACTTATTAGAAAAAACCATGTATGTCGAATTTTTGAAATACACTTCCCAGAAGTAGTAAAATTTAATTTAAATGAAAATGTTTGATTTTTAACTATTATTTAGTAGTTTCATTATTCATCAAACATTGATGTTTTTCAGAGAACTATAAAGAATTCAGCCTAAGCTATATTTGATATTCCCAATTAATAAATGATTTATATTTTAAAAAATTATAAACATATAATTTTCATTAATTAACTTAAAATCAATTACCATTATCAAAACAAATAGTGTGTTTTAAAAAAAATAACTTTCAATAGATTGGTACTTTGTTTATGTCCAATTTCGAAGTGAAATTAATTTCAATGAAAAAAATTGGATGAAATGGTAAAAAAAATATATAATTACACCTTAAACCCAATTAAAAATATAATCTAACCATATAAATAAATTATATTAAGAGGCACTTTTTAATTAAAATAGAGTACTTTTCACTAATCTTAAAAATGAATTTTATCAAAAAAATACCAAAAATTTACCCAATGTGAATTTTGATGTCCCGATTCTAAAGAAAAATTTTATTTTTTCAAATAGAATATATAAAAGTGAATAAAATTTATTTCAAGAGGGTTCTCCATTAATAAGTGGTAAATAAACCTTTTAAAGTAAATTTTGTTTAAAATTAGATTCATTCACATTTTAAGGCTCTAACTTTTATTGGATATATGTAAAAACATTTAACAAAAATAGATAATCATTTTTATTTAGTAATGTTCATTCCCTCCATTACAACAGCTAGGTGTTAACTACCATTTAAAATCATTATATTATTAGTGTGCAAAGTAAGATTTCAAAGAAACCCATTGTTGTATATCGGGCACGCCATCGAACATAGCGTCCCATTTATAGTAGAATTTAGTTCACAAATGTTAATATATTTGAAAATTTTCATGTTCTTTATTTACCTTGGATGTTACATTATCAGTCTTAACATCTATTTAAAATATTCAAATCTGTCATAGGGTAATGATTTTGTGAATAAATCAGCAGGTTGATCTTCTTTTCTGATAAATTGAAGAATTGTATCTTCTGTAGTCTTGATAATATTTTCAAAGAAGTTTTTATTACCAGTAATGTGCTAGGAACATCCACTATCCATGTACCATGTAGTTTTGTTGGTATTATCTTTATTTTCCCAAAAATAAGAGTTTTAATCTTTTAGAACCCAAACTTTCATGGATCCGGAAACTTTAGAAAGAAAAATTTTAGATATCCCCAATTTCTTTAAAAAAATAAGCTTTATGAAAACCTATAGACTATGTTTTATTTAAGGAAAAACTTTTTTCTCAATGTCCACCATACTAACACTTAATGAAGAATTGAGCAGTTTGAGGAACAAAATTATTATTACTAAAAACCAGTTTAGAATGAGTATAACCAAATATAGAATCATTCCTTAGAGGTTAAATTATGGAATACATCTTATCAATGTTTTCTATACATAAGGAAAATTTTGACAGACACTTCCTCAAGGAAAATATTTCTTAAATCAACCTAATAACTATGTTTTTATCTGAAAAAATTAGTTTAAGAACAAGAGTTTGTCTCTAAAATATTTTTCTTAGAAATTAATTTTTCTAGATCCTTAGAATGTTTTTCTTTCTCAGAATTTACGTCCTCAAGGTTTTATAAAATAATTTCGAAATAAAAAATTTTCTTATCAAGATATTTAGAAAGATATGATACATATTTAGGTAGAATAGAAATTTTATAATTTTTCTTATCATGTTTTTTTCTTGATTTTAGAATTTTCAATCTCAATATGCTTAGAAAACCTAGATTCTTCTTAATAAGTAGGTCAATTATTATCTTCACTATAAGAAGATTATTCATCAGAAGATTCATAATAATTATTATCACTATAATTTTCATTCAAAGATACATTGGTTATAGATTCATTATTATGTAACTTGGCCATTAGAAAATTATTCTCAATGGGTAACTTGGCAATTAAACCAAGATTCTTCTAACCAGAAGATTCATACTCTGAGGTTTCATAAAAAGAGTCTCTTCTACTAGCACTCTTGGTGTCATTAGCTTCCAAAACATTCTTAGCTTTAGTTTTGTAGTAATTCATTCTATTTCGCTCAGAATAATTTTTTTTCTATCCTTTTTCTTGAGCATACTAAAATTTGGTCTTATATGCCCTACTCTTTTGAATTCATAACAAGTAACTTCAGAGTCTTTCATGTCCTTTCTTTCTTTCTTCTTCAATCTATTGCAAAAGTATTTCTTCCCAACTATCTTGTTTATCCTTCTAGAATTATTAGGTATCTCATTCTCAGAATGTTCACTTTCACTTGATTCAGATAAAATAGTGACTTTCTTTGACTTGGATCATGTAACCCTTTAATGAGTCTTGACTTTAGTAGTAGTAAAGACTACACTTCCATTTCAATTCTTCTTTTTATTCAAATCAACATCCCTTTTCATTCTTGTCTCATATTGAAAAATATTTCGAAAAAAACTCATCAAGAGTAATATGAGATACTTTTATATTCTCATCAATAGCTATTCTCTTAGATTCCCACTCATTAGAAATGATATCTATAATCTTTTCCACAAGTGCCTCATCATCTAAACCTTTCTCACCCATAGATTCTAAACAATTAACAATAGTAATAATACTTTTTTGTACCTTGCACACAGGTTCTCCATAAAGAAATAGAAATACATGATATTATGCTCTAAGAATAGCTCTTCTAGTTTCTATTATATTGGATTTACCAAAATGAGTAACCTCAAAATTCATCCAAATGAAATTTTCAACTTCACAAGAAGAAATATGACTGTATATATTTCGGTTTAGGGACCACAACAAATTATTGTGTACCTTTTAGTTTAGAAGATATTTTAACTTTTCTTTATTATAAAATATTCTGACTTCCTTATACAGAATCTTGCCATATCTGGTAAGAAAAACAATGTTTCCCAATCCATTATTAATAAAAAAATTCTTTATATGATCTATCCAATATTCATAATCATTCCCATAAAATATAGGTGGTCTTGTAGGTTTTAGATTTTCAATCAAACCAACATTCATTCCTACCATTTGAAAGAAAATATCTTTCAATAGAAACTTGTTAATAGTAAAAGTTTGTAAACAAGGATAATAATCCAAACCAAGGAAAATATATTTAGAACAATGAAAACATGATCAAGAAAACTTATATGTGAATATAAGTATTTTAGAGACCTCCTCTGATACCAATTGTAAGATCTAAATATGACTGTTGACGCTCAATTACAAGAGGGGGTTGAATTGTATGTTTACAATCTTTTGTTTTTAACTTTAAGGAAAACTATGATTACCAAAGTTAAACAATATAAATTAACAATACCTCTTTGTTTTGAAATCTTGACTGGTTCCAGAAATATGGTTTTGGAAATGAATCTTAAGGAATGTTTACAAGGAAAATATTATACCTTAAAGTATATAGAATCTTACTAATCAGAGTATACAATTATAAGAAAGTATAAGATAATTATACTTTTCTTATTAAGAAAAATTCAGTGGAAAATTAACTTGAAACAAAAACAAGTAACAAGTATGAAATCTTTCAACCTAAAGATAATGGTATCCAACAACCTTGGGTAAAGTTCCCTTGATTTATACTTTCAAAAAAGTCTATCTTACCCACATTGGGGTAATCCCTCAAAAGGAATATCTGAATCTGTCTTGCTATCTCCACAAGCCTCAAACTATAAAGTATCTGACACCTCTTTCTTCCTATACCTAGAAATCCTCAAAATTTTAAAGTAGTCATCACCTCTATCATCCTATCCCTCGAAGTCCTAAATTGTACATTTTAACAATCAGATTTGCACGAAGAAAGCTGAACAAGATATTCAGTATGCACAATGCAAGAGAGTATCTATCTCTCTAGAAATCACTTCAACAACATATAATATCTAGATTGATCGAGTCATTTATGACCTCGTTCAAATGGGATCCAATATATAGGAATTTTTTTCCATGGTCGTCTCCCCCTCCAATGGTCATATTTTTCAATGAATATCAGAGGGACTTGTACATGTATCACTTAAACAATGGTTAATTAGAAACAGATTTCACGACATCATTTCATAACTATATTAGGGGTAAGTAAAATATGGTTTCTGAACCAAATCCAATTTTTAGGAGTCTAAAGAAAATAAATTTCATATATTGAGTAAATAATCACTTGGAGACTATAAAACATAATTATCCAAAAAAAAAATTTCCAATGAATTCTGAACCTGAATTCTATAGATTTTGGAGTCTAAATTCCAAGGAATTCATAGTCTGAATTCTAAGGAATTCAGAGTCTGAATTCTAAATATTTTGGAGTCTGAATTATAAGGAATTAGGAATATGAATTCTGAGTAATTTAGAGTCTTAATTTTAAATATTTTGAACACTAAATTTTAGAAAATTCATATTCTGAATTTGAACGATTTCAGAGTCTGAATTTAAATGAATTCGAAGTCTGAATTCAAAGGAATTCAGAGTATGAATTCTAAGGAATTTTGAGTCTAAATTCTAAGGAATTCGGAATCTAAAAATAGAATACTCTATATCTAAGGATTTATAGGATTCCGGGGTTTTAGATACGAAATTGATTTTTAGGCTTTAGAGATAAAAGGAGTTAGAATAAGAGAAATTATAAAATGAAAAATGAAAACATAGGTAAGGATAAAAATTTCCTTGGAGAAGGATAATATTCCTTTTAAAAATAATTTTTAGGGAAAATAAATTTTTCCTTAAGATAGACTGTTTTTTATTTTCAAAACATGAAGGAATGGAAAAGTCATAAGTAATTCTTACTGACTCAACAGTAGATCATGGTTTTGTAAAAGAAACCTAAAAATATCACCCACTAGTGCATTCTTTCACTATTCCCAGAAACATAACATTCTATATTAATTAACAAGTGACGAATATTGTATTTTATTTTGATAATATTCATAAAATTTCTGATATATTCCTCCACTCATTTCACAGATCATTCTAAGATGGTTTTGGATGGAAATTGAGGATAATAATGAGGGTAAAGACATGATCAAAATTTTGGAGGTACATAAGGATATAGTAATCAAAGAATGATTGATATGATTTTTCTCTTTATTATTTATTATACATAGGAGTTAGATTTCATATCCCTAGTCCTTTAATCATTCATATTTATAATAAAATAGGAACACGTGTAGTAGAATTACTACAATTTCTCACTGGGGATTAGCCACTTGATAAAGAGTAAATAAACATTATATTCACATGTATTCTATATTATTTATTTATTACTCATTCCCTCATCATTATATCATCAAATTCAGTATGAAATAACACAAAATAATGATGACAATAACAAATATTCAGAGTTAATTTTTTTTTGGGTAACTACTAATTCTCCCCCTATTCTACTATGGCATACTCGCTTATTGGATTTTCATACATGAACATAGGTTGAAATTGAATTTACTTTTCATGTATGTGAGATTATACTTACTTTTTATTTATCATTACTCTTATAAGTGGAAACATAATTAGAAGGATAATCACTATAGATATCTAAGGTGATTAAATTATCAACTTTATCTTATTTTTAGATGGGCCTTAGATGATCAGGTAGTTTCATCACCTAATCCATCAAATAATTCTAGCACATTGATTCTATTAACCATAGAAAAATGTGAAATTAGTACTATAAATATATTTTTATTCATCATATTATCACTCTATAAGGATGTTTCATTATATTTACTCATGAAATTAGTCATGTATGACAAACACAATAGAGAACGATGTTCATCTCCTTAGAGATATCTTTTTTACCAGAACAATAGGTGGAATTGTTTTTTTTCAAACAGTGCATTAAAAAACCCTATGAAATATAGTTCCATAGCGTATAAAATCAAACTAAATGATTATTTTTTTTCTTGGATCAATGAGATGTGAGTTTAATATTATCTCTCAAAGAATATTTTCCATGATTTCCTCCACCTTCAAATATATAATAACATGGTAGGTGAATCTAGACACTATTAGAAGGATTTTTTATTCCCATTACTACAAGAACCATCTATATAGTTAAAATAGTAGAATCCTCCCCATTATCAAAAGGAATGAAATATATCCACCTCTCTAATTGGATAAATCAGAAGAATCTACAACATGGATAGTTTAGAATCAAGGATATATTTCATATTTTCATGATTAAAATCAGTATCATAATGATCATTCTTAAAACTAAACCCCTTGACGAGTGGACTCTTTTGTAATCTACTAGGGATGGATAATTAAATAGTAGTTTCCACCACTTAGGATTAACATTTAATTTCTCCTTTAAAAATATGCATCCACATTATAAGAAAAACCACTATACGTTTTATAGTGAGTTGATTTATTCCATTGGATATGACACAATAATGAATCATTGATCATAATTTCATACAAGATTGTTTTCCAAAAGGAAACCTCACTAACTTACCACCCATTAATATAAGGAGAAGATATTTTAACAAGTTTATCTCCATAAAAATTTGAGAAAAAGTGGTCCTCATTGAATATAGAGGATTTTAATATGGTAATATTAAGAGACCAATAGAATCCCCAATACTGTTTAACACTAAAAGGTTTTGAAATAAAAGTGGGATACCTTGAACATAAAGACACACCAATTAAAATTTGGAATACATGACTTAATGGATGTTCTTCATTGAATGAAGGAGAAAGAATAATTTTTTGTCATAAGATTTTGACCCATGATACTAATCATCAGTTAAATTTCAATCTGAGTAGAGGTAACGAGTGATGTTTGAATAACATAATAATGTCACAATGTACTGATAATTCCACCCCCATGATGAATAATAAATTTCCAAAATATTTCTTAATGGTGGGATTAATTAGGAATTCATTAATGGGAATCTTTTTTTAGATTATCATATGATCAAAAAATTATATCATCAATAGTGAGAATAATTTGGAACCATTGATTGAATAAATAGATAATTGTATGATTGAGATTAATGGGTTAACAATAAGGGAAGATATTATCTCAAACAAAGAAATTGTGGGTAAATAAATAATCTAAAGGCATAATGATTGGTGGGTTGGACCAGACTCCAATTGATTTTTCATCGGAAAAGTTACCCCTAATGAGGGGGGATCCATCATAATTATCTCTACATATACAAGGTTAGTGTACAAATATAAGATAAGAAATCCCTAAAACAAAGGTAAATGACACTCATAGACCAAAAGAAATAATTAATCCAAAAATAATACCAATAAATTAGAAACCAATATAAGACTATGAGAACTATTTTAAATTGGTTATGAATAAATAAAATGAATAAAATATCCACATAGTATAATGGAATGACACTATGGTATAAAACCAATCCAGGATCAAATAAGGATCACTAAGAGGGTGAATAAGTTATCAAAACTATTATTCTATTTCTTTTGAAATAACCTTATCCACCTGTTATGATATTGTGATGATTGCAACAACACTCCAAAATATACAACACAAGTGGAAAAAAAAAATATACAAGTCTCACCTATCAATGCGATAAGGCTATTCCATGGTGAAATATGGATTCCACTAGGACCACATACCGATGAGAATCATCATGTGAGTATAATTATTAGGGTAGGACAATGAAACTAATGTTTGTACATATCTTGAATATGATTAGTGTATCCTGGAAACAAGCATGTATCAAACATTATGGCGATAAATGTTTGGTTAACCATATAAAATTATATCACCAAATAAAAATCCCCTAATTTGTTAATTTTTATGAAATATTCCACTTAAATTATAATTTAACTATAATTAAGAAGAAAATATTATTCTTCAAAATTTCCTTAAGAACATGTTTCTTCTTCTCTTTTTATGCACAACCCATGCACACAACTAATTCAATATTATTATTATTCATGCTTTTTTATACATTGAATAATCATAGAATATTTATTATATTCCACATGTATATATATTCTCTTTTTTCATTCTATTTAGATACATTATCCTCTCAATAAAATCACACACATTCACATTTGAAAAATAGTCCCTAATTCACACAATTAACATTTGAATTTGAATTTCTAATTAAAATCCATTTCTTGAATATCATCCCTTGGATCATATCCCATAGTAATCATTATACCATTAAATATTTATTATTAGTTAAAATAGGTTTCAATAAACACTAAATTTTAAATATGTGCCATGTTAGCATGCTATATTGAACCACCAAAATTATCCCTATAAAAAACATATATTCCATGGTTAATGGATTTATAACATATCTAGTTGATTTTAAGTGGTTTTAACTCAACATCCACACATGGATGCAATTCGGAAAAAGGTTGTCGCATAGAAGTCTTGAATTTTACAAAGCATCCCAAAATCAATCAATCCTCCTCTTGAATTTTATCCTCACCTGGAATAGAATATATGTTGAGGCAAGGAGGTCCCATATTTCTTAGATCAACGAGAAAAATAACCCAACATTTTATGTGACATGGTCTGTTGTTACTACATAGAGTACTAAAATTTTTTCATCTCTAATTCATTGGCTCTCACACTATGGCATGGGGTTTTGTAATCCATTTTTTTCCACTTCCAATTTCATCATCTAAATAGTATAGAAATATTTTCTGTGGTTCATACCAAATTGATGTTAACTTGTCATGGCTTGGGAATTAGTTATAGAAGATTAATTCATCTCAAATAAGATTCTATAGTGAAAAACATATATTTCATCATAGAACTACTTTTTTTCCTTTCAAACATCTTCTATATTAATATGTATTCCTGATATATAATCACTTTTTACCATAATAACACCTCATAATAAATGTGATTTTGAATAAGATTTATGCATTGAAAACCAAATCCAACACAATGTTTCATATCTATTCCATCCACATTCACTAAAATCTCAAAAAATAACCTCAACACATCTTGGTATAAAAAATATAGCCCTTTTCATTTTTTTCAACTAAGAAACATAAATCACTAAAAAAATATAAATACATTATCAATGGATCACCATTCAATATGTTTAATCCCATATAAGAAAACCTAGTATAGGAAACATCAACATTAAATAAGATTCATGTTGTCAATAATATAGTATTTATTTTGAGTAGACTTCATTGCACTATTATTAAATCAATTGATGCTGAAATTATACCACATACACATATTTCATCCTCACAACATCAATGATCTTTAATAAACCATTAAAACAGTTCACATGCATGCACTAATGTTGAAATCATTTCTTCCCCTTTTAAAAACTCTATCAAAAAATAATTTTTCCCTCTAAAAAAATATGCATACTAATTAATACTCCCACAAAAATATTCAACTAATTTTTAAAAACAATCAAGGAGATCGATATACAAAAAAAAATGTTTTCATTATTCTCCCACATAAATAATGACATCCAAAGACGGGATTTAAGAGGGGATAGAACAACCATACCCTATCCCTGATATATGTGAGGTTGAATTACCATCAACCACTAATTATAAAAGGATTAATTTGGAAATATTTTTCTGAAAACATTAAAAATTTGTTCCATTATTGGAAAAAATTCTTCTTGTTATTCATTTCTATTGAAATGTTCATTACTATAATGATATTAATACAAATGTTCATAGTCATTGAATGTTGAATTAGATTCTTTGATAAATTAATTTCACATGTATTATCACATCCCAATAGAATCAGAAACACCACTTCTACTTTCAATTATTATAACTATTTATTCATCCAAATTAACTGATTTATGGAATGATTTATATCCCCATATTAAGCTTTACTTGTGCATGAATTCATTGAAATTTTCTTCTTAGTGTTAAAAAACACTTATATATAAAATAGAAAATTCCACCAAGTGTTGAAATTTTAACACCAAATAACCTTACCAATCATTATTTGTGTAACTAAATAGATTAATATTTCCCATTCTATTATCCTTCAGGCCAAAAATTATTATAACTTTGACATGCCTGAGAAATCATTTTCCCGAACTAATATAGGACCCATTTATTGAAATTTTATATTGTGTATAAAGTGTAACATCATACATAATATCTGGACTCAAATATATTGTTTAGAATAATTCACCAATAAGCTTCTAGAATTTATTTGGATTCACATCATTGACTTGATAATATTGGAAAAAATTAGTTCCTACAAATATTAGTATAGAAATATTATTTTATTCCTTTATACCAAACCTTTTTAAAAGTTCTATATAATATTTTTTCCTGAAAAAGTGAAATGTAATATCACTTCCTAAAAATCTATATACTAATAAAATACTTCATTTCACCAGGAAAAAACATCTCAAATAACTCCTACATCTCCTAATAAAAATTCTCACAAATTTATTCTTCATTCCTGACCAATATGATTCAATCTATAAAAATAGTTATTCCCCATCCCAACTCACCATATGAACAGTAACATGACTTGTTCACCACATGATCTTAGGAACACCTTCCCGAACAACAGAGACTACCGACTAGTAGTGAGGGTCTAACCTGGTATCATGGGGATGGTATACCCTATGTATTAGAGTGTGAAATGATAAAAACACATTCAAATATCACACATATCAACAATAAACATCCATAAAAGTACATAGAAGAAAATAAATAGTTGTACATAAATAAAAATGAAATGTATTATTGTCCTAAATAGCCTAGTTATATATAAAATAGATAGCTGACCATTGGTCTAGTCAAATATAAAATGTATTATAACAGAAATAAATGATTTTGACTCCACAACTACACCAAGGATCATGTCATCCTGATCTCCAAACTCATTAGATTCATCCTTATTGATAATGCTAAACCAAATCTTGTATTCACGACAATTTATTTCTTGTAATATCCATTTGAGAGATACATGGGTACCCATGTGGAATGGCAGATAGAGTAGGGTGTGAGTATAAAAAAAATTTGTGAACCAACAATACCATCATGTATTAATATGTGTATGCTATTATATGTGTCTGTTCCATGATCAATAGTAAAATATAATGAAATATAAAATCACATAAATAGATTGAAACCTTTTAATAGCTTCTTAAACATAATACCAATGTGTTTATGAGAATTTCTGAATAGAAAATCCTCTATAGTGTAATCCCTAACCCTTGGGTGTGCATATATGACCCAAGCCTTTCCCACATACCATCATCAATCCTCAGGACTACGACCCCAATCCACCAAACCTACAAAGTTCTACGTTGGGGTATTTATTAACACATTATGAGGTCATTAAATAAAATAATAAAGCCAGGTCACCATGCAGTATGCATAATGGGTATCACAGACCTCCACTATGGGAGATTCCACAGCTGAGGAATGTGCCCTATGAGAATCTTTTTCCTTCCCAATATGAATTTTGTTATCTTTAGTATATTACCTATAAAAATCCCATCCCTTCAGTATGTAATTTTTCTCATTATGGGAATACACCATATAATCATCTCATCCCTCCACTATGGGAGTTTTCTAATTGGAGAGTACATCCTTTAAGCATCTTTGTTAAGGAAAACACCTATATTAATCATAAACCTTTTTAAAAGGGAAGTTTTTTATATCATGTCACAACTACCTCTTGGATGTATTCCCTTTAATTAAAAACATTCCCAAAGGGAATATATCATGAAACACATTAATAAATAAATCATAAACATAGGTGGACATATTCCTAACCCATCACGCAATCCAATGTGAGACTCCTCAGATTGTGACCAAGCTTGTCATTGCCTAATAAGGCTTAAACTATCTATTTGTGTCCAAGGCTGGAACCTATAACCATAACTACCAAAAACCAACTTAGTGTCGTTTTATCAATTTGATACTCACTCAGGAACCCTAGGTTCTAGTACATAAGTAGAAGCCTCCACCTTGGATCCCCAGTCACCAATAGTCACTTGGGTAAAAACATAATTTTATAAGTAAATAACATCCCTTTCTTTAATCTTTACTGTAGAACAACCTTACCTACTATATGGGGTTCACCAATCCTTAATAGTCAAAGATATTTCTAATGACCCATCGTGGTCATAAAGATCTCACTAGGTTTGTTTGTTCACCCAACCCTCCACTTGTATCTTATGATCTATAGACCTAGGATAAGTGTGTCTTAGTTAAAGTCCCCATCCATTATCAACTAAGGAAAACCAGCATGTACAATCTGTCATCAGGGATTTTGAATCTTGTTCATACTAATCAAGGAACCTCAATTTCATATTTTAATATTAATAATTAATTTCAAAAATCTAAATAGTATTTCAATTATGTAGTTCTTTTATCTTGAACAAATTTATTTACTCAATGGTGAGACCACAAGCTATAAAAATAAATCCATATCAAAAAGACTACAAGTGAATATACATTGACATCATATCTTATTTGGATCGTTTCTAATTATTCCAAGGTCCACTAACAGCTACCAAGGCCCATGTAATATTTTCCATGATCAACCATGATTGTATAAACATATAGATATCTAAACTCATGACTAACCGAAATATTTAATTAATTATAAAATTTATAATTAATTAAATAATTCAAAATCAAATCAGCATAATGTTAGATAACTCATCCAAGGTCGTTCCACATCAGAGCCACATCCAAAGTAACACGTACGGCTAGTTTCATCATATTCATGGTCCTACATCATGTGAAATCTCTAACATACATTAAAAAAATAAATTAAAAAATAATTTAAAATTTAATGAATACCTAATAAAATATATAACAATGGAATACCATGAAGAATTATTGAGCAACCAAGTGCAGATTAAATCTTGGGAAGCCCTTTTTGGGGTTTGAAGTAGAGAAAAGTGGGGGAATACCTTTCTAGCCATGCATGATGAAAATAAGGATGGGAGGGGGTTTCACTATATAAAAAACAGTGGAGGAATGTTTAATTTCACCCTTAAATGATCCCACTAGTGAGATGATGGTTCTTACTAATTAGTAGGGGGAATTTTTGTATATTTGGATTTAGGAGAAACGCAGCCTCTTCTAAGGCCCCTCCAAGCCCCTGGGATAACTCTCGAGACTCCATATATGTGAAAAAAATTGGGGTGCTTAAAATATTAGATGTTGACTTTGAATCCTAGTTCTCATAATGTCAAGACAACTAAATGAAAATTTTCAAATTCCTCTAAAAATTTTAATTCCCATAAGAAATTAGGTTCTTAAAATCACCCCATCATAACACTTCCCAACGATGATAAGTCTCGATGTCCACTCATTAACATATTTCGACCTATTTAAATAATGTATTCTACACTAAATGGCTATGTTCGAGGTCAAAATACAAACACACTTCTAATGAAAAAGTTCCTAATTAAGGGGCTGAAGCCACCAAACAACAATCCAACAACCATAACCGTTACCAAAACACCAATATGACACTCCATTAAACATATGGTTCTCACGAAATGTTCATGTCTTCACCTAATTAATCCTCCATCCTATAATTATCCCTCCCATTGGGATTAAATCATCATGGCCGATCCCAAACCTCAACATTTCCCAAAATTGATATAGCCTATAAAAACAAATTTTAAAATTTCTAACAAACTAATCAATACATTTTTAAGATCAGATCATTCAATATCATGAAAAACAGTAGTCAAAGATCCTCTAGAAAAACATTCTCAATAATTCTCAACTCCACCTATCAATGCATTTCCAAACTACAAAATGACGATTCCCTTATGTTCAAATTCATCTTTTGATTTTAAATATACCCACATTAGAATCTTTACAAGACCCACAATGTGATCTCATCAAATAGATCACTAGTCACTTGAAGACACAATGTTCTCACTTTCATCACTGATCCATTACATTCTAACTCTATCGGATTAGGATAAGCCATCGTAGGCCCAAAACTCTTACTTTGACTCGAACTGATACCATAGACGAACTATTCTAATAATTCATAGTGGTGTCTAGATGTTCTTGAGTCAATTTATCCTCCGACATCAGAATGCCTAACCACATTTTTTCAAAAGAATTAAAATACCAAAATGATGATCTAATAATAGATCCCACATTGTTGTGTCACTTTAACAGGAGGGTCAAATAACCCAAAATCAATATCACACCTTCCCCCTTAGTAGTGTCCCAGTCATCACACTATCAAACCATAAATCCATGTCATAGTGAGGCTTACACCCTCAAATGACCAATGGTATACTCCACACTATATATATTAACATACAGCACTCTCTGAGAACTACCTCAATGAGTTTTATTATAGGAGAATGCATGATGGTACTTCCGAGACACACCCATTTTATCCCTAACACCCCATACATAAAACATGATTGGATCATATCATCGTACCCAAAAATCATCCAAAAATATCCTTCACTAGGGATGAACTTCCATTATTCTATATGAATATCTTGGCCAACATTCCAAGATGCACCTCATAAAACATCCATCAATCCTCTACCCACTTATGACGATAACAGTTTTACAATATAAACAGGTGTCATGTGAAAACCCATGGACCACTCCAATCTCATTCTGCATAGCGGGTGTACAATTTCGCACCATCAGATTCATCACTTGACCAATCTCTAGTGATTTGTACACCACAGAACCATGATTTCAATGATGAAAGGTGTTTTAACTTTTTAATTTAAGATCTATGTTCAAATTCCTCTCCAAAATTGGTCACCTTACCAATGCTAGGATTCATTACATAATCACCCATCCGATCAAACTTTTCATAAAACCACTAGAATTTACCCATTCCCACACTTCCCTTAGAAGCATGTCCAATATAAGATAGTCGAGCACTATAACGATCCTTCCATCAAAATGAGGCATGGTACCATAATTATAGAACATGTGGTTCCTTATCAAAGAAAACTAAGGGATTACCATACATATATCATAGAGTCTATTACACCTCCATGAATACATCTAATAACCAGGATCACCCACCCATGGTCCTTTAATTAAGGTACTAATAACACTAGGATAAATCCTCTCATGGGATTCCCTCGCATCACAAAATCTTTGACTCACTAAACACGAAGTCATATCTATTGGTCTCTATGTCGTTACTCCTTGCCCAAAAAATTGTCTCTCTAAGTTCATGTGTCCTCAAATTACATTCATGCTCCTATATCAACCAACGAAATCAAAATTCCAAAACAATCATATTTTGGTCCGCAACACAAAATGACATCACTTTTCAAACCATCTACCCATAAGGGAAAAAATTCTCATGAACACCCACACATGGGACTTCCCTCTATAAAATCACAAATCACTAATCTATATTCATAACCAATGACATTGTCCTAAGTGACCGGTATAAAGGGAAAACACAACTATTTCCTATATTATGTAGAATTAAATTATAATATATATGGTAAAAATTCATAATAGTTTTCTATTGGAACATTTAATAACTGATCCTACAAAAAAATCACCCCAATGGTACATCCTGATGAAATTTAATTCATATTGTGACTCTGTAGGGTCTCTAATCATACCTTGATTATTGTTTTATACAATCATGATTTCCATCAAGAATCTCACAATTAGATCCACAAGATCTACTGCACAAGTAATATATATGTATAAATGTCTACATAACTATTTATTATTCCATCAAGTAAAATCCCTATAAAATTTCATATGACTGGTTTTTGACACATTAAATAGCTGATTGTCAGTAATCAATGAAAATAATCAAACTATAGGGACTATATAATATTGATAATACATTCCTAGTATAATTTGAGAGATACCTCTTTCCATTATAGGCCAAGATCCAAACTCAAATAGCTTATAAATCATTAATTCAAAATCTTCTGTGCATAATTATAAGTGAAATCCTAATAAGTATAATAGTGAAACTGAGATCATGAGTCTTATACGAATGAAAACCTAGACATATAGGAAAGGTGTTCACGATTCACCAGTTTCGGTTTCATCATAACACTCAACACATATATATATGCATCTGGTCCATCAACTAGCAAAATAGTAAGATAGTAAAAACCTACGATTCCATTTTGTAGTTCCCTAACCCATATCACTCTGTGAATAATAACCATACCTATTTTCCATGTGACCTTAGGTGTGACTCTATGAACATCAGAGGCTTATAACTAGAACTGATGGTCTAAGGGGGTATCATGGGGAGGATTTACCCCATATAATATAGTGCACAACCATAAACGTACTATACATCTCATGTATCAGTAGTATACATCCATCATAATACACATAATAAAATTAATATGCATCACAAAAAAATCATGGAATGAAATAATGACCTGAACAATCGTGCCATATATAAAACAGATGGTCTCCAACTGGGCCAATCATATTTACATTCTAAAATAAAATAAATACAAGATTCTTTCTCCATGAATAAACCAAGACTCACCTGATCCCAATATCTTAACTCATATGATCCATCATACTCAACCATGATAAAGATAATCCTGAACACAACATAAACATGTAACTAAAATAGTAATGTGGGAGCTGCTCGGGTGCCCATGTGTAATTTTTGGTCAAGTTGGGTGTGAGTATAAAACATATTAGGGAACCACAAACATATTACTCAATTGTATGCTATAATATTTTATATGTTAAGTGAAATTATCCATAATATCAGATAAATGAACTAAAAATAACATAAATAAATGAAAACACATCAATACATACTTTAACATGATGAAAATGAATCTTTGAACACATTATAATGTTTTCAAATCGATAGTGTCTCCCCTGCCCCATGAACATACACATATAATCTACGACATTTCCACGTACCCTATTTGATCCATTGGTATATGAAATTGATTGATAATTTCTACATCAACCATTGTTCGGGTTTCTCTGAGCACATCATGAGGTCATTCCAAAAAAAACAAAAAAACCTGAGTAGCCCTAAAATATGCATAATAAGTATCACAGACCTCCCCTATGAGAGATTCTTCATCTGGGGAATACATCATATGAGCATATCATCCTCCATTATGAATGTTTTCTCATATGAGGTATACACCCTATAATAATCTCATCTCTCATCCCATGTGGGAGATTTCTCATTTGAGGTATACGCCCTATAAGTGTAGCATCTAAGGCATAACCATGTGAACATGTTATAGATCCCTAATATGGTAGTTTTCTATATAACATATCACAAAAACCTCACATGCATATTCAATTTATTTATAAATACACTCTAAGGGATTATACTATTAAACACATCAAAATTTAAATAATAAATGAGGGTGGCTATTTTCTTAACACGTCACTCCATCTATGGTTAGATTCCAACAAGTGATACCTACTTTCTCATAGCTTAAAAATAATGAAAATGTCAATTTAGGTTCGATGGTGACATAGGAAACCATCACTACTCAATACCCACTCAGGATCGGTTTATAATGGGACACTCACTCAGGTTCCCTAGGTCATAGTACATATGTAGAGTTATCCATACTGGATCCTCAGTATCTAATAGTCTCTCAGGTCAACACTTGATACACTAAGGAATTCATGTCCAATTGAATCATGATTTGGGAAGCAGTACCTCTCCAACTACATAAGGTTCCCCCCATTTGTAATATTCAATGATATGTCCTTAAATCTATCTCTTTTATTAAGATCTTAATAGGTCAGTTTACATACCCAACATATCACCCAAAGATAATTGTCTCTCCACCTAGGCTAAACTCATCTCAAGTTAGTGCCTCAACTATCGGTTGGTGAGGAAAACTAGCTAGTAACATTTTCCATCAAAGAATTTGAAAAATTGACATCCTAATTAATGAATTAGAATTTAATTTATTATGATAAATAATTTATTAAAACCAATAAAAATAATATTTCTACAATGTAGTTCATTAAACTTAAACACACTAGTCACCTCAATGGTGAGACCGAAAGACAAAAACATAATTCAAAAGCATAAATACCATATGAGAAACTATGCATACTACCTACATTTTATTTCATAAAAAATTATTTCATGGGCTTGAAGCATCTTACAAGGCCCATCCAATAGTTTCTAGGATCAAACAAGCCTGTATGAACATCCCAAGATCTGAACTCTAGCTGAACATCTATAAGTAATTAATTATAACAATTATATTTAATTAATTAGTTCAAAATCAAATAGTCGCAATGACAGATAACACACTAAAGGCTTTCGTCATACAATAACCTCATCTAACTATACAACTAATTCCTTCCTCAAATCCCTGGTCCAACACCATGTAATTTCCCAAGAGCTTGTCAACAAATAATTAGTTAATTTAATTTTAAATTGATAAAAACAAAAAAATAATCCATAATATTGACATACCATAAAATTTTTCTAAAAACTTGTGTGTAGATTACATCTTGGGGATGCCCTCATCCTATGCCATAAAATTTCCCATTGATAATCTATTTATTATACCAAGATATATTGGAATTTCTAACAAAAAACATTGTTGGAAAAATAAAAATAAGACATAATGGGAAGGGAAGACATAAAAAGACCATTATAGAAATTGTATTGCCTCAATATTATATGAAAATACAAGAAGAACATCCAACTAAGGGAGATTATAGAAGAGAAAATAGGGGGAAAACCCTCCTGACCACATGAGATAGAAACGAGGAAGAGATCAGGTTTTACCACTAAAACCCAAAATGGGAAATAAGGTATTTTTTACTTTAATGAGGCAACTAACAAGCGTATGGAGGCCACATGATGGATTGTGGATCCAGCAAGTGGCAACTCCAAATTCTAGACAACACCAAAGTGTGAGTGGTTTTACTCTATCTTTGGATGCTGATGCCACCTAGAATCTCCCAAGGACCCTGTAAGACCCCATGATGTCTCCTAAGCCTCCATCCATGCCCAAAAACCCTTATTAGAGATTATTAATATCATGGAACATTTTTTTAAATCACAACCCTCAAAATTAATAGACCACTACTTGAGAAATTTAAAATTGATCTCTAAATTTAAACATGTGTATGAGCACATGCTCTTACATGAACAATAATAAGAATATATACATATTTTCCATATTTTATGTATAAATTGGCATAATATCTTCCTTTATAAGAAATTAAACTCTTCATTTATTTTTATAGCTTATAATACCAAGCTCATTGGGATTGTTTCAATCTATATAAATCATTTTTCAACTTGTATACTCGATTATCATATATTCTAAGAAGGAAACCAGCATGATACTCAATAAACACATTAACTTCAAATTAACCATTGAAGAAGTCATATATGAAATCCATTTTAATAATATTTTATTTCATTATTGATATAATAGAAAAAGAATTAATGGGTTCATGTCTCAAAATGAGTCATAAATCTCATCCAAATACAACTTTTAAAACTGTGAGTAAATTTTTAAACCAATATTACTTTATTTCTTCCCACTACTCCTTCATTATTAAATTTTACCTGTAACACAAACTTTTTCCTGATGAAATTTATTTCGTTAGGCCTAGTTACAAACTCATGAATATCATTATTCAATATCTAATCATGTTATTCATTCATAGAATCCACCAGTTCTTGATTCTTCTTTTATTATTCTACATCTCTATATCCAACTTTAGAATAAAAAGAGTTATTATTTTGTATCCTAATTGTTAACATAGTTTGATCTTTTGGTCCATGATCCCCAATAATATTGTGAATCAAAAATTTCCTTCTAATCCTTGTATGAGTGGAACATATTTGTTCATCATCACATTAAATGGTTAAATATCCTTCTAAAACATATACTTTTTCGATGCATTAATCTTTTTTATAAATTTATTAAAACATTTCTATAAAAATTGGATCAGAATAACTTATATAACTTCATTCATCATGAAAAATTTATTTCATTTATTTTTGAATAACTTCAACATTATTATAATGAATTATATATTATTATTATTTATTAAAATAATGATAGACTCTTATATCTATAGTATGTTCATGAAAATTATCATCAACTCATTGATTCTCAAACATATCAATATTATATCATTCTTCTTTGATTACACAAGGTCTTCCAAAAATCACAAGATACTTCCAACATAGAAAATTTTTATTAGACATCTCATAGAAAGAAATATTTGAATTTGGCCTGTATATAAACTATTATTGTTTTTGAACCACTAAAACAATAGCTTGTCTTCATAAATAAAGAGAATAATCAAAAAAGAATAATATTTTTTGTTCCATCTCCAACAAAAAATTGTTCATATATTCATACACAATAATTTTGGGTGTTTATAGTGTACTGGGTTCCTATTGGATTTTTTGATTTTTTAGATATGATTTAAAATCACATTATATATACTCATTTATTTTATCTGAAGTAATATTATAGATATAAAAACTGTTGATTCTATTCACTTCTATAAAAACATTTAAATTTTAGTAAGTCCTATGATTTGGGTTTCATAAACATTACACATTTAATATGATAGAAATCATTAATGATGGTAAAAAATTATTATCTATATTAGTTTATTGTTTCTTTATGGTCTCATTCACATCTAAATGAATGAGTTATAATGGTTGAGTAGATTTAATTTATTCCTTCTTTTTTGAATATTTAATGATACTTCCCTTTTTGAATTTCAATCACATCCAATATCATTCAATTTTAATAAAAATTTCTTTGTGAGCATTGTCTCATTGAGTGATAAAATTAATATTTTTCCTAGATGGCTATATATTTTATGTTTCAATTATTTTTATTCGTTCATACTAAGATAACATGAGTTTCAAACATCACATACTTGAAATATTTTTTTTTAGTCTACTATCATTTTTTCAAAATTTTCCCATATTCTTGATTCATAACAAATAATTGATCTCTGTCGAAAACAATTTCATCTCCTTTATTAAAAATCTATGAAACACTTAGGATATTGTGTTTTGATCCATTAACAATTTTTTTGGATTTAAACTTTTCTTTGTAAATAACTACGAAGTCAAACCATTTAATGATGACAGAATCATCAATAAAAAATTTCACTAATCTATCTTTACACTTTTTTATGTATTTCAGTATTTTTAAATCTCTAATCATGTGAGATGACCATCTATTACCCACGATCCATATACTTTCCCCTTTAAAAGCCTTATGTGAGACACCCACAATTAAGGCCACATTTCCATTTATATTCTTATTATGTGGATTTTGAGTACTAAAACTCATAATTTTTAGATAATAAAATGGTAAGAAAATCATTACCATGGTGAAAATTGTAATCACACCTTCCAAAAAATTCTTCATTTATATAAAAAATTTCATTGATTTTTGTCCATATTTTTTAACTAGTTTTTGAACATCAATTTATTGACAGGACTAAATCCAGCTCAATACATGCCTATCATTAATTATAGTGTAATTATGATGTTTTTTATAGAATCGACACATCGTTACCATATGAAAATTTACCCCACAATACTAACAATAACAATATAAAACATATTTACCATTGTAAGTAACAATTTTACAATGTTTATTATACTCACTTTTACCCATAATATTGTGAAAATTTATAAATACTTTTTATGAAAAATAATTTTTGTGAAATAAAACAATATTCATATCAATAACTTTTTGAAATATTTTAAATACCCTAATTATTACAGATTTTTCACTCATGACAGTGCTCCCATAATTTCTTAATTTTAAAATATCACATTATTTAGAAAAAACCATTCTCTTTATGAATTGTTTATTATTTATTGATTGTTCATCAAAATTTTAATTATTTAATTCATATTTATGTAATTATTTTTATTTTTATTATTCATCTTCCCACTTCGTTGAGAAATCATCAACATTGGAAACAAAATTCTAATCATTGGGCTTACACTTCGCTGATCCTCTTTGAATCTGATCATGTTTTGTTGTAAATAATCAAACTTTTTTCTTTCTCCTTTAAATTATGTACCAATAGGATGTTAGTAGTTTTCTCAACATAAATAAAATTATCTAACCCTATAACTTCATCAATAAACATTGACTATTGTTTTACATTTATAAATTAATTACTATTAAATGATTTATCATTTATCAATAATTTTTTATCTTAGTCCACTATTTGGAAATATTTTAGAGACATGCTTTTAATTATCTATTTGGAATGTACTACACATCAGTATTTTATTCTTTTATATCATAAAATATATAGTCATCACTTAAAGGTTTTTCATCATTAAATTTAGTTAATAGTAGTTTTTTATTATCTTTACTAGAAAAAGAAAACTTATCCTCATATTCATTGTCCTTATATAATCCTTTTTAAGATAAGAAGTTTATGCTATGAAATTATTAAAACAGATTACCCTTATCATTGTAAGAAACCATTTTCTTATTTTTTTTCTTCATTGAGAATATTCTATTAATATTATATTCATCTTCACTATATTAATTGGTTTTGTATTTTAGAAAATTTTTACCAAAATGTCCAATAGATCCACTCCTAAAAACTTTTAAGTGAAGATTTATCATGTAATTTCCTTTTAATCTTCTTAAGTCTATTGAGATAAGAAAAATATCTTCATCAATATTATTCTTTAAATATTTATCATAATCCAAAAAAAATTTCTTATTCAACAACAACCTTCTTATTCAACTTATCTTTCTCTGTGTCTTTAAAAGTGAATTATTTTTTAGATTTCATCTTTTTCTAGATAGCACTATCATTCCACATTTTATAGGATCTTAAGATACTATAAAAATCATCAATAGAAATATCATTTAAATTTTTTATTCTAATGAAGATACTTTATAATAAAACATTAATGGTAATATATGAAAAATCATTTCAACAATATCAACCTCTTCCAAATCCTTACCATAGCATTTTATAGTTCTCAAAAATTTATTCACACTTATGAACAAACTATCAACAGTTTTTTCATCGTGCATCCATGGATTATTATTCATATTTATCTAAAGCATCAATATATCTTGTTTCATATTGGTCTTTCCTTCATATATATTCGGAACTTTATACCAAATATCTTTAATAGTTTTTTGTCATTTGATTTTAAAAAAAATCACCTTTAGAGAGTGATATGATAGGATATAATTATTTTCATGGCCATGATTTTTAAAATTCCACTTATTTTTTGTTTTCATAGAAACACATTCATCTTTTGGAACAAACCCATCAACTTTGATTTCCAAAAACATCATAACTGATAAAAATAAAGCATGTCGGCATTGTGTCTTTCTATGTATGATAGATTTCCAAATTAAACATTGGGATCTAGTTTCCATTCTAGAATAAGAATTATTCAATGCAGATAAATAAATCAGTTAATTCATTTTCAAATAGAGAGGGAGATGCATCAAAAGAAAATAACTTTCAATATCCAGTCACAAATAAATGAAACTTGTATCTCTAATACCACTTACATGACCACTTTATGATCTAATAAATATCACTATGAGGGGGTTAAATAATTATCAAAAATATTTTTATAATTATTTTAAATTAATTTTTTCAGCTATTAGTCTATAGTGATAATTGCTACAACACTCACAAATACTCACCAACAAAAGGGAACACAACAAATTTAAAATTTTTTCCTATCAATGTGAGAAGACCAGTACTTGGTGTGACATTTATTCCTATATGATCACACAACCCACCATAATAATCATTTGAGTACAATAATAAGATTATAACCTTGAAACATGAATTTTCACATCTTTCAACTATGATTTAGGGTATCCTAGAAAAAAGAACTACCCACACAGTTTAGTGATACATGTTTAGGTAACAGTTCAAAAGTATCCAACCTAATAGAAATCCTCTAAGTTGTTGAGTGTGATGAAATATACCACTTCCACACTACTTTCAATCTAAAGGAAAATCAAAAATTCGTTTTCAAACTTTCATAGTAAATGGTTTCTTCTTTCACATTATATCACAATACTTACCCAAAACGAGTTCAATATTATTATTATTCATTATTTATTCCAATTTGGATAATTATAAGACATTCACTATACTGAAAATATCCATAACTTCTTATTCTTTAATATATGTATTCAATTTATTTTCCCAATAAAATAAAAGAATTTCAAATATACACAACACACTCCTATTCATGAAATTTCAATTTCAATTGGAATTCCAAATTCCAATAACCTTACTAAATTAAAATCCCTGGACCATCTATCATTTCAATATTGACAATCAAATTTGGATTGGCAGTTAAAAAATGTTGAAATCGCCACCAAATTTCAAATATGTAGCCAAGTCAAGATGATAACTGAAACTACCAAAACAATCACAACAAATCAACATTTACCATGAGTTCAAGTGATAAAAAGTTTATAAAATTGGGTTTCAATAGTTTTAATTGAACTTCTACATATGGTTGTATAGTGGAAAATGGGTTCTGAAGTAGGGGTCTCTAATTTTCCCAAGACACCAAAAAATGATCCATCCTCTTTTGTGACATAGTCCATACAGTATAGTCATTCTTTCCTATTTTATTATGACTAAAACGTACAATATGTTATAAATTTTGGAGGTCCCATATTTTCTATATCCACTAAGAAAATAACTAGCCTCTTATGTGGCGTGGCCCTTTTCTAGGGCATAGAATAATCTAATTTTTCCTTCTTTGTTGTTTGGACACTAATACTATGGTGTGAGAACCTGTAGACAATTTTATCATAAATTAATTATCAACATCTCAAAAGCATGGACACATCTACTATAGTATAACCTAACTTTTATCATCTACATGGAGAGGGAAATCATTTTTAGCATAGCCATTCTTCGTCAATCGACTTCACAGTGCAATAAACTTTGTTGAGGCATGGAAATCCTTCTTTTTATCCTTTCAATTTACATGCATCATGAAACCCGTTCAGGATATATAAACACTTTGAATATGATTTAGTGTTGTATGATTTTTTCTCCAAGAATCTTCACCTCAAAATAAATTTTTGTTGGAATATTAATTATGCATTGAAAAAAATCATCCCAAAGTATCATATCCACTCGGACCTCTTTCACCAACATCCTACAAAATCACATCAACACATCTTGGTCTCAACATATGGTGATCCCTTGAAAATTATTATCCAACTCTACTCATATCATGACATATTTTCTGTAAGAAATTCTTTATTTTCTCACTCCCACAAAATTTAAGACATCAATGACCTAATTTTCATCCAAATACTATACACATGAAAATCATTCTTATATTATTGATTATTATATTACATATTCACCCTTCTTCATTCATGACTAAAATGTATTTTGATCTCAAGTATTTTTAACCTTTATATGCATTTTTCATCCTACAGTTTATCCTCATCTTGTTGGTAGTCAACCTTAATTCACTAGCAACATATAATAGGTTTGTGATGTCTATAAATTTATATGAATATATATTTTCATAGATTAATTTTTACTAACAATTAATTTATGGAGAACCAGCTAATGTTAATATGTGAACATGAATTGAAAATTATTTATATTGAATTATATTTCCTATTGTTGTAGATTGATTCCAATATGGTGATGGGAAATTATTTTAAAAAATAATTGTTCTTTTGTTTTTATTTTAGAGGAGTATCATTTTCCTATTTATTAGAAAGAATGGAATATGAAGGTTAAAATTAATTGGGTAGATTTTTAAAATAATTAAAATCATTTTATAAACTATTAATTTTGGTGTCACCATTTATGGAGGTTGACATGTATTTGTTAAAGTTGAAATACACATTAAATATAGATAATGGAACACATTTAAAAAATATAAATGAATAGAGGTTTGGTTAATTATTAATATTTATTGATATTTTTATTCATAAATATATATTTTTAAGGCATATGAATTCATACAACATCCAATTTATTTTCATGAGAGGAAATTATATAATAAATATATTAATTAAAAGATATTATTAATATGTTCTTAATGTGATAATATTTAATATTTCCATTAAAGGGTTGAAAAATTTGATTTAAAATCACAAAAAAGATAACAACTAAAATGTGATGTTCCAATGTTAAATTGTGTGGATAGTAGTGTTCCTTATTTCACACCAGAGTTAAATGCTTTAGATAAGAATAAAGCAATCATGGATGTGGCTAGGTATTTTTACATTATAAAAATTATTTTCCATGTGATCTTCATGGATAGAGTTTGACCCAAGTTTAACTAAGAATTCATATGGAGTACTCCTAAAAATATTTTCATGAAGTGATAATTTTAATGTTTTGCATGGAATATAACAATAAAATAATTAGAGAGGTATAATTCATTTCATTACGTGAATATATTACATTTTATACACATAAACTTAATATATGATAAATATATAGTTTCTCAATATCTAATGAAATCCTTATTATCATCTATCATTTTTTATAATATGAAATTCAAATTTGAAAAATATGAAAATGAGATTAATGGTTAGTTGTACAAGGAAAATTGTATATACCTAACATATGATCAATCTTTGATAACAAAATTTAAAAATATTTTTGTAATATATGGGATTCCCAAGAAATCATATATGTTATTAAATTTAATTTGTAATTCATTTATAGAAATTGATTTAGAAACTATATCAATATTCATTTCTTTAAAATGTAACAGATTCGATATTTTATTAATCATATATGGATTCTATATCAATGGGTTCCGATAAAGTTATCAAACTATGTTTTATGTTGATGGATGTCACCTTGGTAGTGCTTATAACTAAACATTGGTGGAATAATTGACTTATGAGATAGAGAAAAATATATTCTCCTTGGAATCATAGATTTTTTGAGGTCAAATAATTAATGATTAGACATAGTTTTTAAAAAAACAAATAATAAATTACATGTGTTCACTATTAGTTATTTTATCTTATCAACACCATAAAATTACATGTTTTTTAGAGAAATTTTTATAGGTCATGGAAGTTTGTATTGTTATCATCATCTGAATGAAAATTTTAGTTTTGAAATTAAAAAATTATGCATGGGAATGGGAAGATGAATACAGGAAGAGGTGATAAAATTATATGATTCCATTTCTTATACACAATTATATAGAGATTTTATGGAGTATATTATAAAAAATAAATATTTATACTAGGATTTTTGGAATATGGATTGAAAATGATTTTGAATTTAAATAGAGTTCTATGTCACAATTCCACATCTTTAAGGGGACCATATCATAATAAATTTTGATGAATCATTCAATGAAATAATTATCAAATATATTAGATAAAATTTGTATCATAATTAAATAACATCAAAAAAATAATTTATTAAAAACATTTCCATCGAAAAATCAATTAAAAAAATGGATTTAGTACAAATATTGAGTAAAATTAAAGGAGAATGTGTTGAAGTGTGAAACTACGATGTTAGACCCATATGTCACAAATTAGAGATTATTTTGAAAATATAATTTGGGTATTAGTTTCCATCTAGGTATTCAAGAATGCACTTTTAATGTATAGAACATGTGTTAAATCCTATAATCTCATTCATTTGCATTTAGATAAAAAGTAAATTGAAACTTATTTAATTTTTTGAGAATAATCATGTTCTTATCACTAAAAATAATATTTGTATTTGAGTGATGCATCTAGTTAACACTAACAGCATGAAATAATTTAATGCACTGATATAAACTAACTATATTAATAAAAACTGTCATACACCAATTACTTCCTTTCTTGCTAATAATATATCTCTAAATCATGTTGAATCCAGCTTTTAAAAAAAGAATATGTATTATTGTTCTAAGTAAAAACAAGTTAGCCACACCTGAAGAAGTGTAGAAATTAAAATACTATTTTAGTTAACAGTTAGGGGAGAAATTATATCATAATTTTATATTAATTTATTTTAATACAGACATAACAATATTATTTTGATCAAACACCATGTTTAGGTAATTTAATTCCAATTTAGTGTTAATTTTGTTCTGTAAAAATTATACTAATCTCATTTTTAGAAGGATCCTATTATTTTTTATGATATTTCTATGTTATTATTATGTTAATATTATTAAAAATATGTGTTTGATGTTGTTTATAAAAGGAAAAATTTTAATAGTATTTTGAAAAAAGATTACTGACTGGTTGAGTCTGTGAAATTGTAAACATAAATAATTGTAATGATCCATGATAATTTTTAAACTACATTTTCTATAAAGATCATTGATTATAACAAATAATATAAATATATATATAGAAATATTATATATTATTAGTATAGTAAAATATTGTCTATATTAATAAATATATATTTCATAGTCATTTTTAATTGGGAGAGTGCATAGAAAGTTTTAAATAGGCATTAACCATTATTAAATTGTAGAATATAGATGTTAAAAATATAATATTTCTATTATGTGGTTTTCATGTGGGTGATTGAAAAGATAATAATTTTAAATCTATATAATTGTATGTTTGGAAACTATTAAAATTCATTCCATATAAAAAATATCACCATCATAGAGCTTGAAATATAGAATATTGAGGATATATTAACGAACATGAATGAAAAAAAATTAATTTTAAACATACCATTTATATAAAAAATAATTATATAAATAAATAAATAAATATTTGATTATATGATACAAGTGTAGTTAAATATATCATTGGTAATTCATTAAATATTTTATTTTTATAAATATAGATTCATCGGGTACCTTGTTTGGAGTTTATTGGGTACTTGGTGAAGTGAGGAAAAAGTTGGAGTCCAAGTGGGGCCACTAAGTACCTAGTATACCAGATTATTTTGTAAAAAAAGGAATGGTTTTCATTTTAATTAATTCACTTTAATAACCACCATAGAAAAAATGGGTTACTTTAGCTAAAATTATCCTTAGCCATCTCAAATACCTCCCCATTGCTTCCCTTACCCCTCCATTCAAGCATATTTGATTCATAGATAAATCAAATTTTTATCATATAGATTATTCTTCTCTGGATTAAATGGGGCATAAATTAGTTTTTTTATTATTTTTATGGATGTTTCATTCTAAATAACTTGATTAATGAATTAATCATGGGATCTCTTAATTTTGGAATGAAAATGAAATCCATAAAAAAAAATTTAAAACATTAATTAGGTTACAAATGTAAAATTGGTGTTAAAACCTCATATATTAACTTCAACAACATTAATCTAAATTTTAAAACTTATCTTACATGTATTAATACTAATTTAATAGATTTTAATAGTGTCCTAAAAAATAGGAAGACAACCTAAAATTGTTAAATTTGTAGTAATCAACGTCATTTTTTGGAATGATCATGTTAATGGTTTACTAGTTGTACACCATGGTTTCCCTATCACCAATTTCAATAAAATTGATCTTAAACCGCCTTATTTGTAACTTTAAAAAAAACTGTTTTTTGGTTTTTTAAGAAAATGGAACATTAATAAATAAGATATATTATTTAACTTAATATTCTCAATCTCTAGTCTCATTAAATCTATATTTTTTAAATAAAAAATATTAAAAAATATGGTTATATGATAATCACATGTTAAATTAAGTATGTCACTAGATTTTTTATTTTTTACAATTATATAAAATTGTGAAACTACAAAACTATTTTTACTTTTTAGTAATTAATGTCAACACATCATTTCCAAATTATAAATTTAAACTTATGGGATTCAAAACTATGTTTTCATATTTTAACAATAATTTATATATTTCAATAATCTTATATCATTTAAAAACTACCCAATGGTATTGATTTTACAACAATAAGTTTTAAATTATAGAAAACTAGTATTAAAATCATGCTAGTTTCATGTAGTAGTTATCTTATGGCCAATTAGAATGAAATAATATAAAAAAATCATAAAGGATAGTTTAAAAGAAAAAGGATCAAAAATTAATTCCATGTAAACTTGATTCATGTTTTTTTATACAACCAAGCACCTGAAACAATCAATAAACATTTCATTTCCAATAAAAAATTAATTAATATATTAATTTAACTCATTAAAATCATAAAAAAATATGATATTTTGACATTGATTTCATGGTTGACAAGATTCCATAAAAATCAATCATTTTCCATTGATTTGAAAAAAAGTGATCGATAATAAATTATAAACAGTATACAGATCACCCCATATATAGTGACTAAATTATATACATCAGTATAATCATTCATCACATTAGTATTATATCATTCTTCCCTGTATTCTATCAAATTAATTCCGTAATCATTACGGAATAGTTTATTCATAATTTCATAATTGGTTTCATATAGAACTTTCTTCTAACTCATTCTCTAGGGTGAAAGAACCAACACTCTACCTTTGCATAAGTCTAATTATATATTTCAATAATAAATATACCAAAAATCAAAAGATACAAAATTATTACAATACATTCATCTGAGTGAATTCTCATTTTCAAATGTATTAACAATTCACGAACCTACACTTTTTTCCTTCCCTTGTTCCTTCTTGAGGTTCACCTCTAACACATCATATATTTGTGTGATATAATTTGAGTATAATTTCAACTAGAAATTTTTTATTTAGGCCTATTTTATGAGTTATAATGGTTTGAAGAGGCCAAAAGATATGTTTTTATGTACGGGTTAGTGATGAAGGAATTGATAAAAAACGTTTATGCCCATAAATATTCCTTTTGGAGGACATCCAAGTTCTAGTGGGAAATGTAGTGGCCACTGAACCGATAACTGGAACCCTAGTGGAGGGGTACCAGGACTCTAGTTGGTTTCATTAGAGTTATTATTGTAACTTATAGAATATTTTAAAATAAATTTATTATATAATTAAATAATTAACGTGATAATATGAAGGTGGTATCGTTTGACTTAAGATGAACAAAACCCCCTTCCAATCTCATTTCATTACTTCAAGAAGAGATCCTCCCCATATAAGATCCATTATATTTTTTGTCTATCAAAGGGTGTCCCCATGGGTAAGGCGCGTCATCTAATGGTTGCGAACATGTACCATTTGACTCATACGGATTATTTATCTAATCATATAAATGGTAAAAAAATTTATGAATATTGATCTTTGGTCAGGAAATCATCAGCTCTGAGTTCGGGGGTGTGATATTCTGAATATGGATTTTAGGATCGGGAATAAACCTTAAAAATATCGTGTGATGTCATTTGGATTGACTTAAACTCTTATAGTATTTCTGGATTTTATGAATATGAAATTCCATCTAGTAGTGTTTGTGGATGATGTTGTAGTTTATCCAAAATCCAAACGTGACCACAAGCACCATCTATGTTTGGTTTAGTAAATCCTAAAGAGAAATAGTTTTATGGAATGAATTCAAAAATATTCGGACTCAAGAAGTTAAATTCACGGATCATGTGATTTCTAATTGTCGATTATTAGTTTATCCTGAGAATTTGAAAGCTATCTTTAAATAGAAAGAGCCACAAAATGTCTATGAGATTTTGAGCATCCTTGTAATTCCCTGACCCCTCTAGATCAAAGCTGGTGCACTACCTATTATATTGGAATGGTTTGTAAGAATGAAAACCCAATGGAATGATCAGATTTTTTCGTGAATAAACTAAACATATATATGTGACTAAAATTACTTTGGGAAAGGTAAAAAATTATAATACATAACAAAAACTAAAATCTATATCCATGGAAACACAGTAAATGATATCCTCTTAAAAAACTATTGGTGGTGAAAAAATTAAAAGGGTGAGCTCAAATACTCAGTAAGGGTTACAGATATCGGAAGCATGAATTCAATAAAAAGTAAAAAATTCGACGTCATCAATATGGCATAGAGAATAAATTAAAAACTCATTCCATTTATAAACTGAGAATGAAACTGCATCCATAGATTTTGTCACAGTGAAAAACTCATAGATAGTAAAAAAATTTCATGAATAGAGAAAATTATTATTGTTTTGAATTCATTAATCTAGCACATGATACCATAATACTATTAAAACGGTTTAGTTCTATGGGTAGAAACCCGTCTTATTTTTTGAAACAAACTCAAAGGGTTTATCACCAACAAATTTTTATCATGAGACTGGTTAATGCATCGAGGGGATATAGTGGGACACACCCACCGCTGCAATTCCAAATCATTATTTATACATATATTTAATACATGTTCAATCTGCCTTATCAATATCTGTATAGATTATAGAATATTTATTCATCAATATTTCAATTTTTAAAACATCTTTGCAAATTTACACCATTTGAGAAATGGTATATGACTTAAGGAAATAGTAATATCCATTCTAGAAGAAATTTTATATCTAATGTAATTATAATTTCAAATGAAATATGAACTCAAAGGGGTAGTAGAAACACCACATAAGAAATATTATGTTCACAATACCAAGTAGGTCACAATGAAATGGAAATTCTGACAATGTCCCTTACCATATTGTTATCAATTGAATTGTATGAACAAAAATAAATGATCAATAAATTAATCACATAATACCCTAAATATAAATATAACCATGATATTATATAAAATGGTAGTACACATATACCACATACAAGAAATAAGTGGCGAACAATGGAAATCTAAGTGAGATAAGAAACCCCTTACCTTATACTCGAGTGTGTTCTTCATTTGTTTTAATGAACTGAATAATAAAAAATATAATCATTCATTAATATGTCCATAACCTCATATTCATGTAATTTATTTGTTATAACCTTATTAGATTCATTCCTGGCCCTTTTTATGGGTTTAAGATGTTCAAATTTATTGTTTTAGAAGCATTTTCTTTTTTGGTTTTCATGATCTGTTTACTTGTATTCATGAAGGTAAGTTAATTTGATGTATGTTTAACCATCCATAATTGTTAATATGTCTTATTTATGAAATTTTAGAGATATAAATGATCTTATAATGGTTTTGGGTTATATTCAAGGATGATGAATCATTAGTTAAAAGATAACTACAATTATTAGGATTAACATGGCTGTTTTGTTGAAAAAGAACTTGTTTTGTATTATTAATCAATACTATTAGTGTGTATGTATTACAGAAAATTAATGAGATGAAATATATATATTCTGGTCTGGTTTAACCATTAAAATGGTTTCATCAACATAATTGAATATGGTAACAAAAATTGAGAACTTGACATCCTTGAAAGTGACAAATTAACACATCTCAGAAGGTGTTTTCATTTCTTAGTATAAGAGGATGGGGAAAGAGATACAAAGGAGAAATATTCCATTAGAATAATATAAATCCAGTTCATTTAAGGTACTAGAATTATCTTATCATTTGGATTAGAGGATATTAGGAAATAAGTATAAAATAAATGAACTCAAAATAGAAGAAAATTGAGAAATCTCTCACGAAAATTCATCAGCCTAACAACGTCACATATAATTTCACAAAATAGTTAGATGAGAGAAAGGGGGTCTCTAATCACTCTTACATAATATATACATAAAGTGGAATATGTAACGACATATTCTAACATAATCAAATTGAAAATAAAATATAAAACATAACTGAATGCTTTAAGAAAAGAGAAGGGTGGTCGATTCTCTTACCTTGTAGAGTTACTCACAAAACATGATGGTTGGGAACTTGGGGGGTCTGAGGATAACTTAAAGGAACTACTAGGGACGTAATACTACCCGAGAATTGTGGAAATGATTTTTGAATGAATGAAAATTAAATGGGTGAGTGAGAATTCATAGTAATTAAGAGAGAGTTTTTTATTAATTAAAAGGAACATCTCATTAGTGGATTTTGCAAAACCATGGGCTTTCCCTTTGTATTTGCCCATGGTTTGAGCCAAATGGGACACCTCATGTCATATGTTACTAAAAAAAGTCTACCAGACTTTTATATTAATTATTATATCATTGTGATTTCATTAAACTACCGAAAACTCAAAACTGTATTTATACAATTCACGAAAAATTCATGTATTTTAGAAAAACCCAAAAAATTCACCATTTTTTTTTCAACGTGTTGAATTCAAAAATGAACTCCATTTTTTAAAAATAATTATCAATGAATTTTAATTTAATTTTTAAATAAAATCATAATTAATTCAAAAAATATCAATTCTAAATGTATAATTAGTTTTATATCACATTGAAAAAATAATTAAGATCTCATTATCTTATTACCATAAGAATATCAAACATTATAATTATTTAATATTCATAAGAGTCATATTACTATTCACATTACTATTCATAAGGGTAAGTTACTATTTAACAAAAGATCAATTTGGTTCTATCACACTCCAAATGACTTACCTGTCACAACTCTAGATGACTATTTTTTGGAATTCATAACATAAAGGTGGAAAATTTATGTTTAAGGGCTAGGTTATGTCTATCGCTTAAATAACCAAGTGTTGTTTCAATGGAACACAATGCTTATTGAAATATAGGATATGAATATAATGTATTTAAGATAAGCATACCATAAAATGTTTGGGGTGTTATATTATTCCCTCCCTCAAAAATTTCATCTATGGAATTTTATTTGTAAATCCCACAAAAAAGATGTTGGAGGTTCTTCTTCATAACATCCCCAGCTTCCCATGTTGCATCTCTATATTCTGGTTTCTCCAAAGAACCGTTACTAGGAAATTTTTCCAACATCTCAATACCTCTTCCCTTATGTCAAGAATCCAAATAGGATCTTCACAGTGAGACAAATCTGTTTCCATTTGTATTTCTTCATAGGTGAGTACATGAATTGGGTCTGGCATGTATTTCATCAACAATGACACAAGGAACACATCATGGACATTGGAGAGACTTGGCAGCAATGCTAAATGGTAATCTACAGCACTGATTCTTTCTATAATTTCCCATGGTCCGATGTACCTAGGCTTAGTTTAACTTTCTTACAAATCTTTAAGACACCCTTCCATAGAGAAAATTTTAGAAAGACCCAATCCCCCAAATGCAATTCCAAATCCTTTCTCTGGTTTTCAGCTTAACTCTTCTTCCGACGTTGGGTTTATTTAAAATGGTCTTGGATTGTATTCACCTTTGTCATGGTATCTTCAATATTTTCTTGGCCTATAAGTTTCCTCTCACCAACTTCATCCCAACAAGATGGGTTTCAACATGTATCTCCATATAATACCCCATATAGAGCCATTTGAATACAATAACGAAACCTATTGTTGTAGGAAAATTCTACCAAAGGAAAGTATTTATCCCACATAACTTGAAAGTCAAGTCATCAGGATCTTATCATGTCTTCCGAAGTATGATTTTTCCTTTCAGACTGTCTGTCGGTTTGGGGGTGATAAGCAGTACTCATACGAAGCTCGGTATTAAAATCCTTCTGGAGACTTCTCCATGATTTTTATATAAACCAGGGATCTCGATCAGACCCAATCGATAGAGGTGCATTATTAACTCTTAAAACATCATTAATATAAAGTCTTTCTAGGTGCTGAAGTGGTAAATCCTCCTATATAAGAATGAAATGTGCTGATTTTTTGAGACGATCTACAATTACCAATACTGCACCGTTCCTTCTAGGTGTCCTTAGTAGTTCAGTGAAAAACTCCCTCATAATGTTATCCCACTACCCCATAAAAATCGGTAGAGGTTTCATCACATCTATAGGATGTTGTCTTTCTACCTTCACATGTTGAAAAACAAGACACCATGACATGTAGTCACCAATTTCCCACTTCATATTATTTCACAAAAAAATATTCCTTCATATCTCTATACATCTTTGTGCTACCTGGGTGTATAGAGAAATTTGATCTATGAGCATCATCTAATAGTTCCCTTTCTAGCTCAGGTATTGATGGGATGCATAACCTCTTCCCAATCATCAGAACTCCTTCCTCAAACACAAAGTATTCCAATTTCCCATCCTTAACAGTAATAATTTTCATGTGTATATTTTTATCATCAGATTGAGATATTTTTATCTTCTCTAGTAAATATTGTTTAGTAATAATTTGAAGGAGGAAAGATGTCTCCCCTTCATTAACAATTCCAATATCAATATTTAGTAGATCCATGAATATAGGATCTCTCTCAATCCCCATTTGAGTTAGAAGTCCATGATCTTTCCTCCTTAATGCATCTTCTACCTTATCTACCTTTCCTGGGCGGTAGTGTATTGAACAAGATTAATATTTGAGAGAAACAAGCAATCTCCGTTGCCTCATATTGAGTTCTTTTTGTGTGAAAACTCTTTACAAACTCTTAGGATCTACATATTTCTCACATTTTTTACCAAAAAGATAATGTCTCCATTTTTTCAGAGAAAAGATTGCAGCTACTAACTCAAGATCATTTATTGGATAATTTTTCTCATGATTCTTCAAATACTTTGATGAAAAATCAATATCTTTACCATTTTTCATAAGGAATCATCCCATACCATTCTTTGATGCATCACTATATATTAAAAATCCATCACTTTAAGATTAAAGAGTCAAAATTGGAACATTGACCAATCTTCTTTTTAATTCTTAGAAGCATTCTATAAATTCTTTTTTCCACACAAACATAAATCATTTTCATGTGAGCTTGGTTAATGGGTTAGCTAGTCAGGAAATATTATGAAAAAAAACTCGATAGTAACCTGCTAATCCAATAAAACTATGTACCTCGGTTATGTTTATTGGCATGGTCCAATCATGGATTTCCTTTGTCTTTGTTGGATCAACTAAGATTCCATCCATAGAGAAAATATTTCCTCTCAAAATAAAATTATTGAATCTAGAATTCTCAGTTGCTAAATTTCCCATATAATTCATTTCTTCTAAGAGTTTTCAGAATAATCCTCAAGTGATCCTCATGGTCTTCATATATTTTTTAGTATACATGAATATCATTGATGATTTCTACAACAAATTTAAAAAGATATTCCTTGAAAACTCTATTCATTAAATCCATGAAAATAGAGGGTGCATTAGTCAGTCCAAAAGGCATCACTATAAACTCATAATTCCTATATGTGGTTTGAAATGCGGTCTTAGGAATATATTCCTTCCTCACACATAGCTGATGATATCCGGGTCGATGTTCAATCTTTGAAAAGTATTGAGATCAATGAATAAGTCATCAATATGAGGTATAGGATACTTATTCTCTATTATAATAGCATTTATTTCCCTATAATCAATGCATAGCCTCATGGATCCAACATTCTTCTTGAAAAATAAGATCGGGGTTCCCCATAGAGAAACATTGGGTCAAATAAATCCTTTTTTTCACTCAACTCTTATAGTTGTTTCCTTAGCTCTACTAACTTTATAATGGCCATTCTATAGGAGATCTTTGATATTAGTCTTTCACCAGGAATTAAGTCAATAGAAAACTCAATTTCCAACTCTAGAGGAGGCCCACATAATTCTTCTAGAAATACATCATTGTATTCTTGCACTATATGAACATATTAAATTTGAAGATTTCTTTCCTCACCCATACACATTGGATTCTATTATTCTCCTTGAATTGCATTTAGTAGAGCTATTGGTGATGGGACTAGATAAGAATCATATGGTGAGGTCTCTGATCTAAAGATAAGGGATTCAACACCATTTCCAAAAATTATAACTTCCTTTTTCTTATAATAAATATTCGCATCATAGATTGACATCCAATTCATACTGAGAATTACATAAAATTCGTTTATTGTTATAATGATATTTTTACAAACTATAGCATGTTTATGTGTCACGGGGGGGATTAGTTGACATGCCTTGGTTTCAATGATGCATCCTTTAGTAGTATTGACTGATAAATCCTTTATTAAATCAAATTGGACATGTCTAATTTTCTTGGGAAACTGGGAATATATAAATGCATGAGAGGATCCAGAATCATATAAAGTGTTGGATAAGTTTTAAGAGACAATAAATATGCATGCCACCACATCACTAAGAACTTCAACTTCTATGGTTGTAATAGCATAATCTCTCCCTTACTCTCTTGGCCTTTTCTGAGGCATGTTTCATTGGAGCTTATGACACTCACTAGAATAGTGTCCCATATCTATAAAATTGTATAATTGGATATCATAAAATTGTTTCATACCCATACATTTATTAGATAGATAACCCATTTATCCATACTTATATTATACTCACATTCCTTTCAATCATTTCCCAAGAAGATTCTTTCCACATTTCTTGCATAATGGAAATTTTTTCATTCCCTTGTTCTTCTTTGGCACTCCACCATTACCTTCGTTATCATAGTGCCAATTTTTATCTTGGTTTCCCTTAAAAAAAATTATCTAGAACATTTCTTCTATGTTTTTATGGTACTTGATAAAATTTCATCATATGATGAAAAGTTTTGAGAAGCTAGTGCCATTCGAAGACTTGACTTAATACCTTCAAAGAAATGATCAATATTGTCTGTTGAGACACATATGTAATCGATGTCATACTTGGCTAGCCTTGTGAAGTTAGCTTCATACATTTCAACACTCTCTTATTCCATTTTCTTTAATCAAAGTAATTTCCACTTCATTTCTATTCATTTCTCATGTGGGAAATATTTTTCAATGAATATTTCATTAAAAGCCCTCCATTCCATATCTTCTATATCTTCTTCCTCCGTGGTATTCTGAATCAGTGTTCACCATTGATCAGTGTCACCCTTGAGATAATATACATCGAGTACTACATTTTCATTTTCGTAGCATATTAATGCCATGTATATCATTTCAATGGACTTGATCCATTTCTCAGCAACCACTGGATTAGTAGTCCAGCTGAAATATGGGGATTCTTCCACATGAAATGATCCAACATAGGTGTGGAATGGTTATTCATTACAACTTGAGTTTTTTGTCTTAATATGGTCATAATATAATATGATTTAACATTGACTGTGTTGAATTGATCTGTGGGGATATCCCTACATTGCCCACGAGTATTGATTCCCCTTCTTCTATTAAATTCCATTTATAAATAATGGCATACACTAGATTAGTTTATGAATATCAAATAGAAAAGATCTTAACATAGATTGAAATTCTATGCATAACTAATCACATAATCATGAATTCTCTAAGGAAAAATTTACATTAAAATCCTTCATAATGGCTTGTAAAAAAATGTGAATTATCCTAATCCTATCCCCCAGGAGTGTCAATAACCAGAGTCCAGCAAGGCCCATTTTCATGTACCAGGATACCCTGGGTCTAGCCTGAAACTCCTTGTCGAGGCTTTCACTCTTAGGAACATTAGTTCTAGATCCACCTCTACCTATTTGTATCCAAACAAGGATGTATTTGGTATAATGATTCACATAATATATTCCTTACCAAAATACCTAGATGTTATTGAAAATTTATCCTCAAATACTACCTCAAGGCTTTGTTACCTACTATACATTTCATACTCCAGTTTCCAAGTTTTCTACTAAGTTCCACTAATACCAACTGTAACTCCCCAACCCATCTAGACTAGAGCGAGTGCATTTATTGTTATATTGGCATGGTTAGAAGTAATGAAAACCTGAAGAAACTATCAGTTAGTAGTGTTTAAGAAACTAGATATATATATATAACTCAAATTACTTTGGGGTAGGTAACAAATTACAATACATAATAAAAACTAAAAATTGTGTCAATAAGAAACCTAGTAAATGATCTCCTATTCAAAAATTGTTGGAGTTAAAAAAATAAAAGGGGTGATCTCAGATGCTTAGTAAGGGTTACAGATAGTGGAAGCATGATTTCAATAATAAGTAATCAACTTGAGGTAATCAATAAGGAATAGAGAATAAATGAAAAACTCACACCATTTAAAAAATGAGAATATAAATGCATCCATATACATTGTTCATATAGAAAACCACATGGACAGTAATAACTAATAATGAATAAATAAATTTTTTATTAATTGTACATCATGTATCTGAAACATGATACCATAATACCATTTAAATGGTTTAGTTCTGTTGGTAGAAACCCATTTGATTTTTTGAAACTAACTTGAAGGGTTTGTCGCCAACTGATTTGTCTTCTGAGATCGGTCGATACATCAAGGGGCTATAGCAGGACCAACCCTCCTCTTCAAGTCTAAATTATTCTTCATACATAGATATAATACAATTTCAATATGTCTTCTCAATATTCACATAGAGTAGTGAATACAGATTCATCAATATTTCCATAGGTAAAATATGTTTCCAAATTAACACCGTATGTGAAATGGTATACAGCTTATGGAAATTGTAATATCCATGTTAAAAAAAATGGATTTTTAACAAAATTATAATTTCAAATGAAATATTATCTGAAGTGGGCTATCGATACACCACATAAGAAATATTAGGTGGAGAATACCAAGTAGGTCACAATGAAATGGAAATTCAGACAAAGTTAATTTCCATATTCTAATCAATTGAATCGTATGACCAAAAGTCAATAATCACTAAATGAATCACAAAATACCATGAATATAAAGATTATCATTATATTATATTAAGTGGTAGTACACATATACCACATAAAATAAATAAGTTGCGAACAATGGAAATCTATGTGATATAAAAAAACCCCATAAATTATGCACGAGTGTGTTGAACGTTTTATTTAATAACCTGAATAATAAAATTTATCTTCCTTAATTAATAAGTCCCAAACCTCCTATAAATGGAATGGATTTTTAATAACCTTATCATGTTCATTCATCACCCTTTTATGGGTTTAAGAGGGTCAATTTTATTGTTTTAGAATCATTTTCTTCCTTGGTTTTCATGATTGGTTTACTTGTATTCATGAATGGAAGCTCATTTGATGTGTGGTTAAAAATCCAAAGTTATTAATATATCTTATTTAAAAAGATTTCATAGATATAAATTATCTTATAATTATTTTGGGATATATTCCATGATGATGATTCATTAGTTAAAAGTTAATTATAAATGTTTGGATTAACTTGGCGGTTTTGTTCATAATGAACTTGTTTTGTATTATTATTCCATATTATGAGTGTGTAGGATTTCCAGAATATTAATGATATGAAATAAATATATTATGATATTTTTCAACCATTAGAATGGTTTCATGACCATAATTGAATATGGAAATGAATATTGAGAACTCTTCATCCTTCAATCTGATAAATTAACACATCTCGGAAGGTGTTGACATTTTTTGTATAAGAGGATGGGTAAAGAGAGATGATGATGAAATATTAACTTAGAATAATATAATTCCAGTTCATGTAATGTACTGTAATTATCATAGAATTTTTATGAGGGTATATTAGGAAATATGTATAAAATAAATGAACTCCAAATAGAAGAAAAATAGTGAAGTCTGTCACGAAAATTCGGCAGCCTAATAGTGTCACTTAAAATTTCACAAAATAGTTTCATGAGAGAAAAGGGATACGACATCACTCATACATAATATATACAGAAAGTGGAATATGTAATGAAAAATCCCAAAATAATCTAATTGAAAAGAAAATAGAAAACATAAATAAATGATTTAAGAAAATAGAAGGGTAGTTGATTCTTTTACCTTGTAGAGTAACTCCCAAAACATAAAGGTTGGGGCCTTGGGGTTTGGGGGAACCTTGGGAGGACTCTTGAGGAGGTAATACTACTATATCATCAAGGATAATTATTTTGGAATGAAATAAAACGAATGGATTGAATGGGTATTTATAGTAATTAAGAGGGATTTTTTATTAATTAAAAGGGACACCATATTAGTTGATTTTGAAAAACCATGGGCATTCCCATGGTATATTCCTATGGTTTCAGCCACTTGGAACACCTCATGTCATATGTTACTGTACTCAAGTATACCAGACTTTTATATTAATTATTATATAAATATGATTTCATTAAACTACATAAAACTCAAAACTGTATTTTTACTATTCACGAAAAATTCAAGTATTTTAGAAAAATCCCAAATATTCACCCGAACCATTTTCGATGTGAATAATTTAAAAAAGAACTCAATTTTTTGAAAATAATTTTATAAGTATTTTTATTTTATTGTTTAAATAAAAGCATAATTAATTTGAAAAATTACAATTTTAATAGTGTAATTAGTTTTATATCACATTAAAAAATTAATTAAGATCGTATTAAATTATTAACTTATGAAAATAGAATATTATCATTATTTACTATTCATAAGGGTCATATTTCTTTTCATATTACTATATATAATGGTGTCTTACTATTCATCAAAAAATCATGTTGGTTCTATCAGAATCCAAATGACTTACAGGTCACAACTCTAGATGACCGTTTTTTGAACTTCAAAACATAGAAGTTGAAAATTTATGTTTAAAGGATAGGTTATGACTATATCCTAAATGAAAAAGTGTTGTTTCAATGGAACACATTTCATTATGAAATATATGCAATGAATATAATGTATTTGTGAGAAGCATACCATAAAATGTTTATGGTGTTATAGTCCTTGATATTGTTTAATACTATCAATGGTTCATAAAGGATTTATCTAAATTTGAATCAAATTTGACAAATCCTACGATGGATGAGGTGAAATTCATCTGGGCTGAAATTTTTTAGTCTTATTTTAATGAACTAAAATGGTTTCTAACATTGATACCTATTTTGATCTTAGCTGAGCCCAGTAAGTGGTATGTGGTTTTCTATGATTCTTCTAGCATAGGTTTGGGTAGTGTTCACATGAAGGAAGATAATGTGTTATATTAAGGATCTTTCCATCTTCAACCATAGGATAATAATTACCCCACTCATCATTTATATCTTACCATAGTTATGCATGTGCTTAAGGGTTAGAGGAATTATCTATATGGGAATGCTTCACAATATATTCTAACTATAAGATTTTTATCTATATATTTTCTCAGAATGACATAAATATTACATATAGGTGGTGGGTGGAATACAATCAGATGTTTATCTATTATATCACCAACACCCCAGGGAAGGGAAATGGCATTTTAGGTTCTCTTAGTATAAAAGTTCTATCACAAACTGTTTTTAATTGAAGGAAGATTTTAACGTTATGGGGATTTTTTCTCAATTTCATATGGATCCATAAGAGAATATTTTAGGGATGGTTATTACTAGTGTTCATTTATTATCATATCTCCTTGAGTCTATTATATAAATAAGATAAAGGATGTTGAGTTAAGAGGAATTCTATAAATCCTATATGGTGGGGAGACCTTATCTGGTTCACCTCTCTCTTCAGATATTTTTTTTAGTTTTGGGGATCATCTATTCATCCCATAATGTGTGCGGATATATTTTTAAAATTTTCATAGCTCTTCATGGGCCATAAATATGGGAACAATGAAAATATATTATTACATGAGATAGTGATTGTAATTTCAATTTATAAAGAATGAAATTTCCTATAATGTGTCCAGTTGTTACACTTGTTAATAGATAAAGGTATAAAATTTGAAACCATCTGGTTTACTTCATCCTTTTTCAGTGCTAATTAGGAACTGGGATGCGGTTTGTATGGACATTGTTTTTGGATTACCATATATTCCCTAAGAATAAAATGCTATTTGGGTGGTGATTTATCGGTTGTAAAAATCTTCTCATTTTATTCCAATCAAATACACTACAAAGGTTAATGATCTGGATAAACTTTTTGTGTAGGAAAATGTGGGATTACATGGGGTTCCTTATACCATTGTTTTATAGAGGGATAATAGGTTTACTTTGTGGTTCTAGTGACATATCTAAGAGGATATGGGGCTCAGTTTAGATCAAGTAAAACTTATCATCCACAAATACATAGTCAGATGAAGTGTGTTATACATATTTTTTAGGATATGCTCTCTCCCTATGTAGTAGATTTTGATGGATCTTGGTATACCCATATGGGACTAATTGTGATTGATTATGAAAATAGTTATCATTCATCAAACATAATGGATAATTTTGAGGATTTTTATTGTCACCCATGTAGATCACCTCTTTATTGGGATGTTGTGGATAAAGCGTCTTGGGTGGGACTAAGTTTAGTTTTGGATTTTTTTGTAAGGATTCAGGATATACGTCAGCATATATATATAGATCAGATTTAGTATAAATCTTATGGTCATCAAAGGTTTCATCCATTGTAGTTTTCCATAAATGACTGGGTTCTTTTGAATGTATCTCCTCGATTGGGTCACTCTCATATGGGAAATCAGGCAAAATTGGATCTGAGATATGTGGGACCATTTTAGGTCATTGAGATGATTTTTCGTGTTTCATATCGACTATATTTTTTGGTTTAGTTGATTGGAAATCATGATGACTTACATGTAATGGAGATCTAGAAATATCATCCTAATCCTTATCATATTCTGAGTATAGAAGAGAATTTGTTAAATACAGATGTTTCTTTTGATGAGAATATAGTTGTGATCATTGATTCTCAAGTGAAATTATTCAATGGGATGTCTATTCCAATATAGTAGAGTTATATCGACATTGATCATATTCTCAAGAGACATGGCAGTGTGATTCATTGATGAAGGAGTAGTGACCTTACATCTTTAGCAGACTTCATTCTTCCACATGAGTTCCATAGGATGGAATTTCTTATTGTAGGGTGTTTGTAACTTCCCATTACCCCCTTTTAGGTATTTTTATCCTCTTTTCTTGTTTTCCTCTTGAATTGGTTTTGCCTTGGGACTCTCGAGGATGGAGAACATTGTTTTCATAAAAATGACATAATGTTCGAGGATGTATGTTTGTTTGAATAATTGGAGTGTGACTATAATTTTTTAGTAGATTTTTAGGGTTCTATTCATGTTTTAATTGTTACCTAGTTTTTTGAGTTTTCATGTAAAAATATGTATTTTTGTATTATAAAGGATAAATACATGTTGTTTAATGCGCATAAATGATGTCTGATCACTATAGGGAGGATACCATGAATTCGGTAAAAAAAATGAAGGGAGTACACTCCATGTACCAATTACATATAGTGTAATATTAAAATATAAGATTTTGATTAAAAAATAGAATTTTTTTATCATATCTAGACACCGTGGATTACATGGCGTGTAAATTGGTTACACGACGTGTAAAGTAGATAGACGGTATGTAAATTGGATACACGTTGTGTAACATTTGAGAGGTTTTATTTTAGTGTGTCTCATTGGTTGAATTTTCATTAATTCTTGATCATGACTTTGATCCCTTATCTGGAGATTGCTTGAGTATATATTTGATCTGTATTGATTAGATCAGTGATTGATAATTGTTTCGATTGAATTTTATCTCTCCGGGTGAGTAAACCATTATGCTTATTCATGGATTTGATCATGGTAGTGTTTCTGCATTTCATTATTAGATCTTTTGACCTATAAATGTTTCTCTTAATTTTTATCAGTAAATAAATTTTGTGATCTCATTCTGAGGTTTATTTCATTATTGGTTGTCGTGAGGCAGGTTTGTGTTCATGAGGTATGTATTGTTTCCTCTTCTTTTAAAACGCTTTTTATAATGTGAATAAATTATATGATTTGTAGATTGGTTCTAAGACATTATTTCTCCATTTTTTCATTATTCTTATTAGAGGATACTTTTTCAGGTGTGAGACCCCATGTTTTGTTGTAGGTGGTTCCATCTCTAGAATTTTTTGGTTAACTATATTCATCCTATTTTTTCCTAAATTGTTATATTGAATTAAGTGGAATTATATGAATATTTTTTTTCTATGTGTCGAACTAGGTTTTCATAATATATGGTTTCCACCTCGTTTTGGTGAATGTAAAAAGGTTTTTAAATAATTTTGAAATGGTTTTGTGAAATGGTTTTCTGAGAATGTTTTGATGAAAATGGTTTGATGAATTGTTTTGGAAAATAGATCACATAGGAAGCCTTGGTTACTTAGGTGTAAGGAATAATAATAGGTCTATTTCACTATTGAGGAGTTTTATCATAGGGATTCCCTCTACTTTCTAGGCCAACTGTTCTAGGGACTTATTAGAATTATTAGTGGGGTTCAATTTCTAGGGTGTTCCTCAACTATCTAGGCCATATAAAAACGTATTGGGATTGATGTGTACGATATTTCCTATCTTAGGTATGAGTGTCCTAGAAATTCTGATCTAGTGTGATACATTTAATGATGTTACATGTTCTTATATTTTCAATTTTTTATAATTCCATTGATTTGTTATGATTTGTGATGTATTCTTTGATTTTACAAGATATAACTTCTATGATATAGATAGATGAAATTATTTGAAACTGATTTACATATTTTATCATGAAATGTGAAAAAGAAATAAATTAAATTTTTTTCTATGTTTTTTACATATAAAACTATTAAACTATTATCATGTCATGTTTTCATTAAGGTTGGCCCTAATTGGATTAATGTTCAATAGCTTCATATAGAAAACCTGGGTGAGAACCTACTGTGCCTTTTATTTCACACCATATGCACCCATTTATTATTACATAGACCTAGTCCTTTATATCAATGTTTAGAAAGGAATGGCACTCAAGTGAGGCAGCAAGGTATTATGTTAGTTGAGATGGGTATCTTTTTGTAATATGGTGGATGGTTTCCCATGCTATGGCATAGAGATGTTGGGTTTTTTTAGTGATACTTTGTGGTTGGACTTGTACATAGAGATTTCTTCTACCCTTGGATTATTTGGATCCTGATGTTTTCTTTTAGTTGTGGCACTACTTTATATTTTTTATTATTTTCACTGTTATATATGTGTTCCATTTTTATTGAGGTTGGGAAAAATCACCCCCTTTGATTGTTTTTTTATGCCTGCGTACTAGTCCCTAACCAGTGGTGATAGGGAAATACCTTTGGGTATGTGGTGAATCTTTTCAGATACCATATTTAAAAACTATTTTGTTTGAATAATTAAAATATTAGGCCCTACATATCAGATTTTAGGGACTCGAGAAATAAATTCTTTCTCTAATGAGATAATATTTTTTATATGAGATGTTTTTTCCTCAATGTACTATGTAAACTTATAAGTCTTCAACGATATATAACATTATAGTTATGATTCCAAAACTATATTTGAGATAAATAAAAAATACATATGCATTACCATTAATAAATTTGGTATGATTTGTGTTTTAGAAATACTACTAAAATTAGAATTCTTATTTTAATATATATATATATATATATAAGTTCAATTTGAACACCTAAAGAAGTAATGAATGGACCACAAATCCATAATTTGTGGCATGACTATTTATTCATCAATGTTTTGGAATAATGTGAAGGATAATTAAATTTTCTCTTGGAAATTCAATAAATTTCTATAAGATCTCTCCACTGATAAAAATTCCATGTGAGACTTGTTCTCTATGTAAATTGATTATGAGACCATATCCATCTAAAAATAATAATTAAAATTAAACAGTTCTTTAATGAATTCAAAGGGATAAATGTGGAAAAATTAATCCATCATGTGGTCCATTCATATATTTTAGTGTATTAGTTGATGCATATACAATATTATCACATGTATATTTTATATCAACAAATAATGTTTCATTTTCACAATTTCTTGCTAAAATAATTTAATTGAGAGCACAATTCCCTACTCTTATCCTAAAAAAAGGATTGATAATGCTGGAGAATTTAATGCTCAACATTTCAATTTTTTTATGGAAATGGGGATTATTGTGGTGAATCTTGTTACCTATATGCATCTATAAAATAGTTTTTTTTAATTTTTAATAATATGCCTCCAACTTATTTCTAGACCATAAATAATGAGAAAAAATATATGGAGCTCAATATGGGTTCATGAAATATTGAATGCATTGACATTAATTCACATTAGACTAAGTGTATATCCTAATAAATCTCCAATCTAGCTATAATTTAGTCAAGAGCCTGATATCTCCCACTTAAAAATCATTGTTTGTGTAGTATAAGTAACAATTTATCCCCCTTAACATACAAAAATGTGACATCAAAGAGGTTAGGGACATATGTAGGATATGAATCCCCATCCATCATCGGATATCTTGAAACATTAATTAGTGATTTATTTACAATACATTTTATTGATTGACACTTCAATGAATAATTCTTCCCATTATTAGGCGATTAAAAGAAACAAATTAGGTAGATATCCTAGAATGTAAAAATGTTATATTATCATGATCTACCCACCCAATAGTGTGATGTGGAAGTGAAAAATGCATTATATTTTCAAGGATGGGAAAATATTTTTCCTGATAAATTTTTTGATTCAAATGGTCTAACTAAATCACACATTTCACAACCCATCCAAGAGGATTCCATGTCATCACTACCCCAAGCCTACCTCAGATACTTCAGGTGCTGGATACTAGCACCAAGTAGGCATATCCCATAAATGAGAGGCATTTTCCTAACTACTTGTACACACATAGATAACTCCAAACACAAAATGATGAAATATAAAACAATAAGTAAACAATATTTCATACCCCTAAGATACCAATAATATATTATGATAGTAGGAAACTGAATGTAAATAGTGCCATAATACAATCCCACCAAATAAAGGAGTCTTTTAAAGTGAATGTAAAAGTTCTTGAAACTCATCCATAGAAAGTCCTACCTGATGGGTAAGTGTTGGACATATGTCTGAATCCATAGAACCACACCTCATCTTCTTGATCACTATAAGCACCACCTAGTCTTGTTCCACCTGGAATAACATCCTAGCATCGATAGTTTACACATTAAAGGACAATTGCGATCAATACCCATATAGGGATGAGTAAAAAAATATTTAGTATGACACCCTCAAACCACAAAGAAATACCACTAAGAAACAAACAAAGTATACCATAAAGAAATAACTAATGTATACCACAATGACATACATGAAGTACACCACAATGAAATAAATTTATTATAACAAAAAGAAATACATGAAGTACAGTCAACTCACATAGGTATATGTACAAAGCACGAAGAGAATAATTTTTAGTTGTATTCCACTGATCTCTTATATCCTATGACACATGAAGTGTTAATGATTCATGTAGTGTTTATGGTGAATAGAGTGTAGATGGTGTGCTGAGATTAAATTGAGCATGGGTCGACGACATAAAGAGCGTTGATGGAGCATGGAGCATTGATGGAGCATGGGGCATTGATGGCGTATAGAGTGTCGATGGTGCACAGAGTCTTCATGGTGCGTGGACCTTCGATGGAGAATATAGAATCTGTGCAAAATAGACTATCGTTGGGTTATATAGTGTAAAAGGGTCATGCTTCCCCCTTGTCACATAGTAACCAAGTCACAACTAGCAATAGGATTCTTCTTGTAGCATGCTTATTTTGGGAGAACCTACTCCATAATCAATTAGGTCATAAACCAACATATACAAAATCTCACTTAGAATGTCTCAAAATTACCTCTTCTATTCAATGGTACCAACATCAAAAACCTCTTTCCAAACAGACACATGATTTGAAAGTAACATTTTTTTTGTGAAAATGTTTGTCCCATGTTCGGTCCAGATCCGACCTGACCCGGCTCAGTGCGGTTCAATCTGTCCCTCTGGGACTCTGGGTCTTATTCACTAGGTCCAGCCCACTGGGAATCTTGATCAGGCCAACTACTAATTTTCAGCCTACACTCTGGGCTTGTTTACACTGCCAGTCGTGGCCCACCATGGCAGTGCCCCTCTGGTCCACGCAGTCTACCCTGACTATGTGGCACCCCCATGTAACCTTGTCAGTATAGATCCATGTTTCACACAGACGACCCTCCTCCTCTGCATGCCCATGGCCTCTCCACTATAGGTTTATTTGAGGAAGCTCTATATTGTGTCCCAGCTCGCCACCCCCTGCCTCCTGCTGTAGCCTCAGTCACCACCCATAGATTCCCTCGCAGTGGGATCCGCATGTGTCACTCATCCGACTTATGTGGTCCATCCGCCTCTGTTAGATCCCAAAGTCACCACTACGGGTGAATTCCATCCTCCACCACAACTATACATGGCTACTACAATGTGACAAGGAGCTCCAATGGTGGCCCTGATTCCACAGGTCACTCCAATTTCTCGTTTTTTTTAAAACGAAGCCAACTTCGTGATCCTTAGGTCACAACCTTCCCTACCTTGTTGTTTGATCCATCTAACTATAACTTTGGGGTCTGATAACATTTTGAACCTCTCAAGAAACTTTTCTAAAACTATTAGGGTCCAATAGTGAAAAACACAAAGAATAGGGAAAGGAAGAACACATAGAAATCTCGAATAATGGATATTGGTCTTGTTCATGTCAGCCATGATCCATCACGTTAGAATATTTAACAAAGAACAAGAACATATAATGACAAATATCTATCTCCCTTTTTAAGCCCCACAAAAATTTATCCATCCCACAATAATTAAAAAAAACATAGATTAACCTGTCCATGGGTTCGTATGTTTTCGCCGTTTGACTCTTAGAAGGGAAGGTAAATCAACTAGAGATTAAACCCCAAACCTATTGGTTAGATTATTCATTGATGAAGAATGGAAGTCTGTGTCATCATCGATCTTCGGTCTACTAGAATTTTTCATTGAGTTAGTATCCTTTCATACCTCATAATAATTCCATCGTTACGGTGATAACAATGAATTACTAAAAATTTATTAAATATATAGAAAAAAAGGCTTCATGAAAAAAAATATTTTTATTAAAATATTTTAATGATGTTTACATCAATATTATAACATTCATAATTAACTTGCACCGATTGATGTTAGGTCCCATATAAGGTATATTTTCTTATCTAAATGTAATAGTTCCCTCAGATTTCTTGATATGGTCACTCATTTATATGTTATTCCCATTTTAATGAAAAATCTCCCCTCATGCTTTATTTAACAAATAACATTTTTTGTGATATTGTTATGAGAACACCGGGCCTCTGAATCTCACTCTGTCTCAACTCCGGGTCTTAGAAATTTTCCAATTAATTTATAAAAATAAAACATCAGGAAATTTAAGTCATTGAATTCTCTCCACCTTAGGTCATTACAACCCTGATATCCAACACAAGGGATTCTCAAAAAAATTGAGGGTACTAATCACGAATCTAAGCCTCCCTCTCCCATGTTCTATCTTGGAGATTATCGTAATGCCACCGAACCCATACTAGAGGAATTGATTTCCCATGAAGGATATGCTTCTATTGATCCTTGAGCTCTATTGGTTACTCTAAAAAAATCTCCCCATTATCAATATCAAGCTCTACTGGGTCGATAATGTGTGATGGATCATGCACATACATCCTCATATACGACATGTGGAAGATATCATGAACCTAGTACAACTAAAGTGGTAGACCTAGAAGGTATTCCACCTCCGTAACTCTACACAGAATTTGAAAAGGGTCGACGTATCTCGGAGATAACTTTCCACACTGACCAAATATTTGCAATCACCACAGAGGTGACACTCAAAGTAACACATGGTCTCCATCCTCGAACTCCAATGGACTCTATCTCCTTTCATCATATGAATTGTGCTAGATCTTTTCAGTTCTCATATGCTCCTGGATGATCTGCACCTTCTTAGTGGTTACCTGTACGAACTACAGACCAATGAGTGCTGAGTCTCTTGGGTCAATCTAGCATAGTGGTGACTTTCATGTTTTCTTGTATATGGAATCAAACGGTGCCATTCAATGGTGTTATGATAGTTGTTTTTGTAGTAAAATCCCCCCAGAGGTAATCGATCCTCCCAATTGCTATCATAGTCTAGAATGAAAGAACATAGAATGTCCTCCAGAACCCGGATGGTCCTCTCTGTCTGGAAATCTATCTGGGGATGAAATTTTATGCTCAAGCACAACTGAGTCCAAAATGCCTCTTATAATCCCTTCCATAGATGGGATTTGAAAATACCATCATAGTCTGAAATGATATTTGATGGAACTCGGTGAAGATGAACTATCTCCGACACATAGAGGTGTCATAATCTCTCTACTGAACTCGGTTCACAGATCGGAAGGAAGTGGGTGAGCTTGGTGAGTCATTCAGAAATCACTTGGATGTCATATTTCCCACTAGACGTGTGTGGTAGACATGTCACGAATTCCATCAATATCCCATTCAAATTCCACTTTGACACTTTAATTAGGTGGTTCATGCACGCTGGAAGTTGGTGCTCAGCCTTCACCTTCGGACAAGTTAGGCATCGAGAAACAAACTTTTCCAATGCCTTATTAATTCTTAGTCGCCAAAACTAACATCGGAGGTATTGGTACATCTTTTCTACACCCTGATGTATCTCCAAATTGTATATTTGTAACTCCCTCAAAACCTCCTCTTTCAATGCCATCGGTATAACTGTGCACCCTTTGAATATATAACTTTCTCCCCACCTATCGAATATCAATCATTGGAATGCCCAATTTAAAAATAAGCATGCTAGATCCCACAGTCAATATCCCCAAGATGTGCCTCCCAAACTCATTGTAATAGTGGGTGGGGTTGAAAATCATCGACTAGTGGTATGATCTTACACCACTATCAATAAAGAATATTTGTAACACAACCAACTGCTCCAATACCTAACTTAACAACTGCATGTCGGATCGCCTGCAGAGAGCCTCTACCAATATTTTCACCTTCCCAAGAGTATAGAAAATCTCAAAGTCATAGTTTTTAAGGAACTCTAGGCATTACCTCTTCCTCAAGATCATTTCCTTTTAAGATAATATATACTTTATACACTGATTATCAGAGTAGATAGTAAATAGCTCATCAATCTAGTAGTGTCACCACTTCTTTAATGTGAAGACTACCACCGGTAGCTCAAGATCATGGGTTTCATAGTTATACTCATGCTTCCTCAGCTAAAAAGAACCATATGAAACCACCCCTTTCCCCTACACTAGTACACAACAAATACCTGTCCCTAATGAATCAAAGAACACTATATACCTGATTCCCTCATCTGGTACTCTCAATATGGGAGCACTCGTCAAACTCAACATCAACTCATGAAAGAACTACTTCAACTTCTCCATCCACTGGAAGGGCTACCCCTTCTGTTTCAATACTATCAAGGGTTCTTATACTCTAGAAAATTTGGGTAAAACCCTCTGATAGTACCCAACTAAACCCAGGAAACTTCACAGTTCGTTTTCACTCCTGGGTGGATCCCAAGAAAGTATAGCCTCAATCTTCGCTGGATATACTACAACTCCAGCATATAAAATGACATGTCCCAGAAATTGGACCACCTAAATCCTAAAATGACACTTCGATATATTCCAATAAAGATGGTGTTCTCGTAGTGTGTCTAGGACAATCCTCAACTGTATCACCTGCGCCTCCTTAGAAGCTGAGTATACTATGATTCCATCAATGAATACCACAATGAACTACTCTGTGTAAGGATGAAAAATTCAATTCATGAGTCCAATCCACACTTCTGAGGCATTCTTCAGGGAAAACTACATCACCAAGTACTCATAGTGGCCATATCGATATCTAATGTCTATCGGCGGCACATCCTCATCGTGTACATGATTCTGGTGATATCCAGACTCGAGGTCAATCTTCAAGAACCACCGTGCTTGCTTCATCTAATTAAAGAGGTATTTTTTTCATCAATAGTGGATACTTTTTCTTCTTGGTCATCTGATTCACGTTCCATAAGTCCACACATAACCTCAAGCTCCTGTCTTCTTTCATGGAAAACAACATTGGGGTCATCCAAGGTGAAACACTGGGTCTCACGAAGCCCTTTATCTACAATTCCTCCAACAATACCCTCAACTCACGAAGCTCTATGAGATCCATTATATATACAGGTGTAAATATTGGTTCCATCCTAGGGTACATATCAATATAGGAGTAAAACTCCATGTGAGGAGGTAATCTGAGGACATCTTTAGGAATGACGTCCTCATATTCCACCACCACTATAGGGAACTACAGACACATCTCATCCACTACCCCAAGGGTAAGTCTTGCCAATAGTGGTGTGATCAGAGACATTCTCCTATGTGTGATTACATCATGCACTCATGTGTTTCCCTTTCACTAAAAAAAGAAAACATTGTCCCATTACTATAGACACACTGCACTCCGCACCTAAAATAGTCAATATATGCATGAACTGCGGACAACCAGTCCATACCAAGATTAACATCGTAAGCCCTCCATGTAGATATTAAGAGATACCAAATAATACTCTGGCCTCCGTGAGTAATATCACACTATCAGCACTTGTGTGTAATCATCAAATCCCTTCTTGTAGAAGAATCCAAATGTAAGGGTTCAGTCATCATTTCCACTAGAATCATCGAGTCTAAAACAAGGGTAACGGTGAGAAAAAGTTAATGGAACCTATGTCTATAAAAACTATAGATATAGAAGATAATAAATAGATTTTAACTTGAATAATATTTTGAGAACCCTGGTTATAGGCCTCTATTGCCTAATGTTGGCCTCATACCTTTCCACTGGCTCCATGATCCCGTGGTGAACCACCTGGGGGTGGTGGTGGTAGTACATAAATCTTCATCCTAACTCCTACTCCACCTTCATGCCATCCTACCTATGGAAAACACATCTCATGTATTGTCATCCACCTCTGTGGTCCCTCAACTATATGTTGATCTTCCGAACAACGAGTTGGGAATTCTCGAGCTAGGTGTCCCCGACTGCCGAAGGAGTAACACAACATGTCCTTTAGCTTACCCTCTCAACCTAAGGATACCCAAACCATTGATCCCATAACCAAGGGCCATCCCCTATACTGTATAACCCTCTTGGGTCCCTACTTTTATTTTGGAGACCTACTGTCGAATACTCAGGTGCCTAGTGCCTGCTGGTAGATCCCACTACTGGCGCTTGATCTTCTAGATTTTCCTCCACTGACAAGGATTTGTTCAATACCCCAACATATATAGGAATGTTAAGGGATATCATCGATTCTATGATCTCCTAACGTATCCCTGGATCGAAGGTTTGGGCCATTAAGAAAGGGTCTTGCACCATATTCATGGAGGTGATAGAAATATCGATAAATCAATCCAAATACTCCGCAACTATGTGATTTCCCTACTAAAGATCCAAAATATCTTATATACACACTGAGCAAAACATGGTTGGAAATAACTCCTTCCCTGAAGGGGCACTCATAGTCTTCCCAAGAGAGATTCATCTCGTCCTTCGTTTGGATCACTAAGCTCCGCCATCACCCTATTGATCCCTCAAGAAGGCGCGCTGCTAGAACAACCATCTAGTAGGAAGTCATCCTCACAAGGAGGAAGACATGAGTAACTAACTCCATCTAGTCCTTATAAATTTGGGGGTCTGGGTCACCACTAAACATGGGAGGGAACTACCTCTAGAACTCATGCAACACACTCAGCCTACGTGCATCCTCAGCTGGTAGAGATGTCAGTAACTGCCACTTGAAGGGTGCTGGTAATGCTAGTAAACCACCTGGAGGTGCTATCTCTAGTACATGGTGTATCTTTGGTACATTCCATGGACCGAAACCTCATCGCTAGTTGTATCATCTACATGATTGAACAATAGAATCTTAGCTGGCTATCTGTATGGAGGCATCCTAAAATATATCAAGATGTGCCACAATAAATATATTATACCTGATGAGATGACTCAAGGACATGAGGACACACGGAAATCCTATATGATGAATGTACCATTGTTTCACATGCAACAACTGTTTTCATGTGATGAGTCAAAAATCATAATTCAGATTCTTGTGTATGGATATGTCGATCTCTGTACCAAGAATGGATTCCTTTTCCTAAAAGACAAACTCAAAACTCTCGACATAGTTAAACTAAACCAACATCACAAACTCTCAATCCTTAAATAGAACCAACCAGCTCTGATATCAATCTATGATGTCTCATCCTATAGGGTACCATTACATCACTACCCTAAGATCACCTCTTATGGGAAGGGGATGGAGACTAGAACCAAGCAGGCATATCCCCAAAATGGGGTTCTTAGAGTGATCAGGTATACATGGTGTGATTCTATGGCTTTAGATAGATTTCCTACACCTACTTTTCATGTAGGGTATTTTTTTTTTGAATAAGTTTCATGAAAATCTTTGTTCCCTTTGAAAGACACTTTCTTTTGGTGGTCCTATATTCTAGACTAGTTTACTTTCAGTTTCTTACTATTTTACTCTGTTGTTGGTATACAAAACGTTAATACATGAAGTATACCGAAAATAAATACAAAAAGTATTCCGCAATGATATTCATAAAGTATACCACAAAAAATAAAATATATAGTCATATCCCGTAGTTATAATTATACAGCATTAAAAGAATTATTTTCAGTTGTAGTCCACAGATATCTTTGTTTCCATGTCACACAGAGTTTCGATGGTAAACATAGTGTCAATGGGTTACGAACCATCAATGGTGCATTCTATGTCATTGGTGCATGGAATATCGTTGGTGCATAGAGAATTTATGTTGCACGAATCGTCAATGGGACATGGAGAATTGATGGGGTAAAGATTGTAGTTGGTGCATAAAGCATCGATGGAGCATAGAGCATCGATGGCGCACAAAGCATAGATAGGCCATGGAGGTTTTACGGCTCATAGTAACCATGTCATAGCCAGCCGCAGGATTCTAGTCATAACACACTTATTCTGGGAGAACTTACTCCTGAAGACCATAGGACACCAAAAAACATCAGAAAAAACTCATTTACAGTAACTCAAAATTACTTCCTTATCTAAAGGGTCCCAATTCCACAAATGGCATGTCAAACAGACCCGTGGTTTGAAAGTTATGACTATTTTTGTGAAACTTTATGACCCAGACCTATCTGATCGGGTCTGGCCCAAACCATCATGGCCCATAGGACCATTAGGTCCAGCCTGTTGGGCTGCTAAAGAAGCCTGGCTACTATGAACTGGCCTACACTATGGGCTTGTTTACACCTCTGGATGTGACCCCCTGGTTGCGCCACTATATTCCATGCAGTCCTCCTAGACCGTGTGGCTCCCCCTTGTCACCCGGTCAATATGGCCCCAAGACACATTTCACACTATCGACCTGCCTAATTTGGATGCCCCAAAGCCCCACTATTGTGGGATACTCTGATGTAGCTCATAGCCACATTCATCTCACCACCACATCCTCCTGTCACGCCCCCCAGTCACCACCTTTTTCTTCCACCTCCATACGTTCCACATGGTCTGGTTGCGCCACCAATGTAGTTTGACCATCGTCGCCATCTCATGTGGTCACCGATGTAGGTGCCAAGGTCCTCCCCCACGCCCATATGCAATCACTACCATGTTCCCCCTATTGTCACCATGCTCCACCATTAGTGTCCCTAGTTTCATAGGACTTCCATGTTGCTCGAGAGCTCGGTTTTTTGAAATGTAGCCACATCAGTGATCCTTAAGTCGCGACCTTCACTACCATCAACTTCTATCCATCTTTCAAAAATTGCAGGGGCCCGATCACATTTAGATCCTCCTATAAAATTTCTCCATGACCATGTGTTTCCAATGGTGATGAATTATTAGAACAGGGACAAAAATAACACATTAAAGTCCCAAGGAAAATATCTTATCAATGTTTATGTTGGTTTTGATCCGTTCATTTTACAAGGTTTAACAATGAAAAGGAACATATAATCACAATGATCAGTCTCCCTAAGCACACAATAATTTTTCCATCCCTAAAGAATAGAAAAACTATGGATCAACATGTTCATGGGTTTGTCTATGTTTTTCGTTTCAATCTATGAAGGTAAATGAAATCACCAAGATATTAAACACCCTACCTTATGGTTGGATCAGTTGTTGACGACGAATAGAGGTCCATGTCATCATAGATCTTCAATCTGTCAAAAAAGATTTCAAGTGAGTTTCTATTAATTCCTTAGAGGAATTTTGGGGCTACTGTGATAAACCTAAATTCCTAAAAATGTTTTCATTAAAAAAGGAAAACTACAATGCATCTGATAAAATATTTTGCTTAAAATATTTTAATGATTGTTACATCCAAATTCTAACCTTCACAGTCGACCCACGCCAGTTGATGTTAGGAACTACCTAAGGAATGGTCACTGCTTTGAACATAACGGTGCCCTCCGATTTCTGATTTTCCACTCGTTAAGAAGGTATATCTATTTTAAAGACAAAATTGCATGTTCACTTTATTAAAAATATAACATTTTTCATCGTATTGTTCCTTCCACACCAGGCCTCATAATCTCACACCATCTTAGTTCCTAGTCTCATAATTTTCCTAATTAATTTAATAAAATAAAACCAAAGAAAACATGATTAATTACAAAACATACTAGATTAAATGCACATACTAGAATTGATTTCATGTAGATGAAATTATATAATGATGTTATGAAATTTCTGAAAACATTTGTAAAGTGTGGAATACCAATTGGATATAAGGATATAAATACATAGAAAATAAAAGGAGTCAGTTCAATTGAAAACTCTATTATAGAGGTTTGTGTTATAGAAAAATCATAAAATTTAATTGTTCCTAAACAAAAACTAGATGAGAATCATAAAATGAACTCACGGGATATAGAAAACCATGAAGGTTTTTGAAATAATTAAATCTATCTTAATTATTACACTACATGTGATATATGTATTTTAAATAGTGATGAAATGATTTCATATTCTATGTCACATGATATTGAAAATGAAGATCTCAGACCATTGTATCTTATAGAATTTAAAAAATTGCCTGATTGGAATAAATGGAATGATGTAATGAATGTTTAATTAAATTCACTTAATATGTGAAGGGTATTCAGATATGTCAGGTCCAAGCTATAAGATATGAATCCTATTTTATATAAATGGTTTTATGAGTGAGAACATATTTAGAATAATTAGATTGTAAGATAGAATGTACATTTTTCCACATAATGCTTTTCCTAGATACCCAAAATTGATTATGAGGAGACATATTCTCCTATAATGGATGATCTTAGTTTTTAATATCCAGTCATCCTTGTAGTAGTTTAAAAGGATAATATGAATCTTATAGTTGTTGTTACAACTTATTTATATGTGTCAATTGATAATGTTATATATATATAAATGAGAATATTGGGATGATTCAAAATACACGAAGTATTGAAATCAAATCCCAAATAAATATATTCAACTAAATGGAATAAATACTTGTCAGGATTAATCAAATATGAGAGTATGTGTTATTATAATATGAGAAAATATTTATTAAATAAAGGTTATGTAAATAAACCTATATTCCCATGTTTTTCTATTAAGAAAATAACTTCTTCATATGAAATCATTCCCATTTATGTTGATGATTTTAATATCATAAGAACTCTAAATGTGATCGATAATGAAAGGAGAAATAGAAATGATTAATTTTAAATGAAATATTTAAGAGAATCCAATTATTTTATTCACATAAAAATATATCATATGCCAAGTGTCAAATTACACAGATAAGGTGTTAAAATGGTTTAATATAGATAAAGGGAATATTTTATGTATATAAATGGTTGATTGGTATTTAAATATTGAGAAATATCAATTTCAACTATTTGAAGTAAATGAGGAGTTGGTTGGTCTAGAAGTACCATACCCTAGTGCCATTAGAGAACTAATGTATCTTTCAAATTGTACTTATTCTCGTATATCCTTTTCTACTAATTTATTTGAAATATTTTGTTAATCCCCAACACTAAGACACTTGAATGGAATTAAACATATTTTTCATTATAATTTCAGAACTATTGGTTTTAATTTACTCTATTCTAATAAATTAGAAAATAATATGGACAATTTTGCAGATACAGGTTTTTTATCATATCTAAATAATGTGAAATAAGAGTGTAGATGTAATTTAATAATTTTAAGTTTGGTCATATATCAGATATCACAAAACAAAACACTCATTTCAAAATATTCAAATCACTTATAAGTGATTTCATAACACGAATCATTCTAGAAATAAGGCTAATTTTGGTCTATGACTCAACACATTCTAACGAAAAAGTGGATTGCCTATGGATTGTAGTGCGAAAATATTATTCGAATATAATTTTTCTTGAATCAAAAAATTATAGTAGTTATACATAAAAATGATCATAGAAACCGCATAACTTCTAAATTTTTCCAATTCACACAAGAGTTAATGAATAATGGTGATATCAACATGCAATATATTTGATCCAGTATTGATTAACTTATAATGTCACTACCAAATTTTATATTTAAAAACCGTATACAAGATATAGGGATGTTTAGATTCAAAAATTAGTAATTTATTTACGTAGTGTAACATTCTAGTAGAGTCTATGTGGTTTTAATAGTTTCATTATCCTCATTTTTATCCCACTAGTTTTTTAGAAAATTTTATTTAGTGAGGCTGCATCGAAACATGTATAACATTTGTTGGGATGTGAATCCTATGGTGGAGTTTTAGGTATCCAATGAATGAAAGTGTTGTTTTTAACAGGGATATGATACCCACCCCTCACCAATCTCCCACCTACCATTTTCTACACTAAGTAAAAAAGTGTAGTACAAGCCTTGTTTGAAGTGTACACTGATAGTTACAAACCGGATGGCTTAATAAAGTATCTATATATGGTTATAACCATATTTATACACTATTAAAATTTTACCCATCTATATTTTTACCAACAACAAGAACATATAAATAATTAAATTTACTATATTTTTAAATGAAAATCAATTTATCGAATTTGTTTACTTAATTGAGATTTAGTTAATTTGGTTTCCTTTTTTGGGGTTTAACTAAATGTTGTTTTTAACATGCTATTTTGATGTGTTTTCATCAACTCTAGATCCATGTGTGGATCTTTATATAGGTTGGTTTTACCCCTTCATGAGTCTCCTATACTTTTCTTTACCCTTACATGAATCCCTTGTTACCCTTATGTAATTTGTATGTACCCAGACATTAGATTTTTAGTCTCTTAGTTTACCCTTATATGAGGTCTCCCAAACTTTATATATATCTCCATTTCCATTGAATGAGGTATCATGTCCCCATATATAGTCTCAAGATGCTTTGACTTACCCTTGTGTATTTTCATGTTAACCATATGTAGTCTGTGTTTTGAATGGAATATCCTTACACGAGTGGTGGGTACATTTATGCATCAGTATATTACCCTTATGAGTGTGGTAGCCTGACCATTAGGTAGTGTCCTTTAGTACCTTATGTATCTTACAATGACCATTACATAATCTCAATATTTAACTATACATGTAATTTTTCATTTTCCTTTTATGGTTTTGTTTCTCAGATTTATCGGACCGTTATGGTTATTTGTTTCCCATCCATTCATTTCTCTTGATATGTTAATTCATTACAACAAACCCTTCAAATATCATTGGTACTTGTTCCTAGTTTATTTCAAATCAAATATGATATATTTTATTTGAATAATCTGTTGTAGATATCATCGGCTACATCGATAGAGATAGAGAGAGCATGTGTGTGTGTGTGTGTGTTTTGAAGGATGATCTGGTGGCCTTGGTTCTTGGCTCACTAGAGAAGAATCTGATTGAAAACTGGTTCATGGTGTTAACTCTCAAATATTATAGTTTTTTTAAACCCTTGGTTGTATGTGGAATGTGATATTGGACAATGATGAACATGTAGAATAGATTCAAACCTGGATAACTCAATGATTACTATTTCATAAGCTACTTCAATATTTATCCCTGAAAAATATTAAATCAAGCCCTATTAAGTGGGTATCTGTGTAATTTAGGTATTGTTTACCAATTTTTAAGGTTTCATGTTCTGTGTTTGTTTATTCATCGTGTGTGTCATTTATTTTTCCTTGTCAAGTCTTTTACATGTTGCATTCACTACTAGTACTCCTTTCTCTTTGGAATAGTGAAAACCTTTGCTGATCGTTCCAAAAACATGTATTTTAATTGGATAAGGCATGTAAATCATTGATTCTTTATTTTCTACTTTAATTTTCCTAGTTTAATGAATTTTAATTTATAGACATAATATTTTTATTCTAAAATTTAAATCAAATTTGGTTTAGTACTTTATTATTAATATTGGAGTTGTTTGAATTTTTTTCTTGTTCTCATCACTATATGATGCTACCATTCTTCTTTCCCACATCCATGAGTTTCTTTGTGTATATTAATTAGTTTATTAGTTTAAAAAATATTATTGTCGAATTTTATATATTTTAATTCTATTTATTTGATTTTTTTTAACAAAAATATTTATATATTGATAATTTAATCTTTATTGTGAATTATGAAATCTTGGTTTTATGTATTTTCCATTACCAAAGTGTTTTTGTTTCATCGTTGTAATCATTTTTAAATTAATCATTTTTAATAAATTATTCTTTTATGTGAACATTTTTTTCTATTTATTAGTTTTTATGTTATAAACCATAATAAAAACATAAGGCTCTCGTTTTCATCTTCTAATTTTATGAACCAAAATTTACCCGATAAGATTGTTGTGGTTCAATGTGTACTACCTCCCATAACGAAACCCCCCAAAAAGTGTTATCTGAGCTAAATGGGGATTAAATTTTCATCATTAAAATTTTTAATTGATTTTTCATTACATTAAATGATTTGTTAGTGTCCTTTACATTGTAGTGTGCATTGATTTTCATTTAGCAATGGAGTTCTCTCTCTTTTGGCTATAATTTTTCAATATACTATTTGAATATTTTCACCTTACATGTTTTACCCATTTTATTCCTTTCTCAACCATATGGATTAATTTTCTAGGTTCTTACTATGTTTTTACCTGGTTATAGGGTAGAAAGGGTTTGTCTAAGGTTAGCATGTGCTTGAGAGTTGGTTAATATTGAGATGTGTTAGAAGAAAATTTTGTCTCTAGTTTCTAACATTTACCAAGGAGTTGAGAAAATGTTATCTAAACATTACTACTCCACATCATGTATGACTATTTTATCTCGGTATGGACCTATAGAGAGCTTAGTGTTTTGGTTTGGTATGTTTGCAGGTACGGTGCTCTTGTTTTTTGTTTAGAGATCCCCATGTTTCTTATATTTACTATTTTACCCTTTCAGTATCTATTTTTTTGGTCTCCAGATGTTACGAACTATATTCCATTAGAAATCAATACTATGATGTGTCTAATTTTAAGGGAATTTTTTCTCCTAGGTCTTTATCTATCCACCCCCTTGTTTTTTAATTTTAGAGCCATCCTATGATATTGGTACTGCTTACATTTTATCTTGTTGGTTCCTTTTTTTAAGAACGTATCATTTTTACTTTTTATGGATTATTCTCCTTGAATGAATATTTATGATACCTCTTATGATTTTTTTTCCTTTGGTTATTATGGGTTTAGGTAGAAACTCTTACAGTGGTTTATTTTACTATGATTTCTATCTTTATTTCATTCCTTGCTGCAAGTTTCATGATTATAGAAGATTTACTAATCTTCAATCTCTATGAATTTCTAAGTGTTTCTTATTCTATTTTTTTTGTTTGATTATAGTTACTACTATGTTTATTAGTGTTATTATAGAACTAATGAGTTATTTCGAGGACCTTTTAGGGCATGTGATTTGATGTCCCTGACTTCCTTAGTAGAATCTTCTCTAAGAGAGACTCAGGTAAGTTCATGTATAAAAACTATTGTCAAATATTTTTTATATAAGGGACCAGATCTATATATTCCAACCATCTATGTGTTTTTGATGATCAGGGTGCTCATAAAAGTTTTAGAGTGAGTCTAAAGGTGTTCTACAAGAAACAGATTTAAATAGGGAGATTAAATGTCTTGAAAACATTTCACATTGTGTAAGTGAGTTCCACGACTTGTATGAGGCTGATCACAACGTGTATTAATTTAATGATAAATTTCTTCTAGGTGAAACATTATTTAGTATAATTAAAAAAAATTAAAATTTATACAACATGTAACCATTACACACTATGTGAATTCCTAGTGAAATTAACCTAAAATGTTTACAATGTTTGGATTTTCCTTAAACACTATAGACAGTGGAATTCCCTTTAGATTTCTTGGTGACCATGGGACCTCCTTATGAGAATTTCTGAATTCCTTCAGTATGGATTCAAACATCATTTATTATCTTTAATAACATTAAACCTGATTTTAACACCAATCTTCCAAATTTTAATACAAATGTAATAGATTTTACTAGTGTCCAAGATAATTGGAAGACTACCTAAAATGTGTTAAATTCATAATATTTAGTGTTATATTCTAGAAATATTTTAAAAAAATTTATATCTTTATGAGCATGTATTCTATGTGATCAATGTGAATTAAATTAATCCTAAGTCACTTGATATGTTACTTAAAAATGGGGTATTATGGTTTCCATAAGAAAATGGATCTGTAATAAAAAACATATATGGAATAAATTCATAATATAAATATATAGTATCCTTAAATCTATATGATTAGTTAAGAAAATATAAAAATATATGGTTATATGATACTCACTTGTTAAATTTAGTATGCCCCAAGAATTTTTTACAACCACATATAATTAAAAAACTACTAGAATGTTCTAAATTTTTAAAAATAAATGTAAACGCCTCATTTCTGAATTTTAAAACTAAACTTATGCACTTTAACACTAGGATATACTATTTTAACACTGAATTTATACATTTTAACAATCTAATATAATTGAAAAACTTCCCAAAAATGTTATATTTACAACAATAATAAGTGTTATATTGTATAAAACTACTATTAAAAAAAAGCTAGTTTTGTTTATTAGTTTACCTTTGTCCATTTATAATAACTAAATTTTAAAATATGTTTCCCAAGGGATAGTTTAGAGGTAAAATGATCAAAAAATAATTCTAGGAAAAATTGATTTATGCTTTTATATACAACCTAGTGTCAAAATAATAAATAATATTTTCATCTCCAATACCAAAATTATTCAAATTCTTAATTTTATTGGTTAACATCAAAAAAATATGATCTTTTAACATTGATTTCAAGGTTGATTGCATGTTTCAAAAAATCAATAATTCTTCTTTGACGTTCAAAAGAGAGATCAATGGAAAATAATAAATAGTAGACTGATCACCCCAAATATAATGAGTAAAATATATACTTCGGTATAATAATTCATCCCCCTTGAATTATCTTATTATTTTGGGCATTCTATTAAATGAATTCCAAAATCATTACAGAATATTTTATTTAAAATTCATAATTTTTTTATCTGAACGTTTCTTCTAGCCCATTTTCTAGGTCCTAAGAACTAACACTTCATCTAAGTATTAAACTAATTATATATTTAAATAATAAAAATACAAAAAACCAAATGATAATCCTTTACTGTATGAAAAGAATTTGTGTAAATTTGCATTTTCTAATGTATTAGGAAGTCATGATCACATATCTATTTTCTACTCTTATTCCTTCCTGAGGTTCACTTATAACAAACCATGTATTTGGGTGAGATAATTTGATTATTATTTCAATTAGACCATGAGTATTTCGGCCTATTTGAGGGGTTAGAGTGTTAGGAAGATGTCCAAATTTGGGATTTGAAGTAGTGGTTTGTGATGGAGGAGTAGATAAAAAATAATATTCCCTCCATAATATCAATGGGAGGCCATCTAAGTTATATTGGGAAATATAGTGGCCACTAGACCTATAACTGGAACCCTATTGGAGTGGTACTAGGACTTTGGTGGGCACTAATAGAGATAATTTGGGATATTACAGATTTCTTTTAAAATTATTTTTATTAAGTACTTAAATAATTAAGGTTATAAAGTGAAAGGGGTAACATTTGACTTAAGATGAACCAAACCCCCTCCATATCTCATTCTATTCCTTCAACATAATATCCTCTCCATCTAAGACATACTATATGTGTTGTCTGTCACTGGGTTTCACCATGGGTAAGGCTAATCATACTCATTTTTCTATTCATAGTTTTATTTTTATTCTGATAAGTTTTGATTAAAATCTATATTTTAGGTATATTTCCCTTGTTTATTTGGTTTTTCCTCTACTAGTAGAATCGGGGCTTGAAATTGTATAAGAATGCTCATGTGAATAATAGGTATTTGGTGAGTATATATTGCCACAATTTTTATGAGTTTATGTGTCGTGTAATTTGTTGTTGTGGGTAGGGTCATGTTTGTGACTTTGAATAGAAACAATTAGTATCTCCATGGTTTAAGTTCAATGTATAGGGGTGGAATTGTGTGGGTATAAAATGGGGCTTTTTATTTTGAGGGTTATTATTCATTATCAATTTTGGGACAAACTTGTAAAGTTGTCACATGTTGATATCTTAAGGTTAATGGGACATATTTCTTGATTTTGTTTCTTAATAATTTGATTGGTGTGATCCTTGTGGGAAAGGAGTGATGTGCTTATGCAAAATGGTATGAGGGTGGAATATCATTAAATTATTGTGGGGAGATAGATGGTTCACCAGGTTGTGTCCATAAGATTTTTGTCACACTGAGCACTATAGCGATGAGTCAATCGGGGATGTCTATGGACAGAGGGACCAATGAAAAATATCTTGTGTGTTTTCGATAACTTATGTGGATTCAGTTTTGTATTCTATGGTTCTAGGTCTAGATTTGTTTGAATTCATCATCGGGGTGGATTGGTTGCTTTCTCATCATGATGAGGTTGATTTTTACCATCAAACGTTCATATTTCTTGGGGGTGATGGGAGATAATTGGCGTTTCAGGGAGAGTGGGATTCGAGGTATGGCTTTAAAGGAACTTCCTACCAAGAGATCATGAGCTTTTTGTATACTTTACTAGTTTTTCCCATTGATGTATCTTCTATTTTTGATATACTACCCTTATTCTGGGGGTTTTGCCATTTTTATAGATTATTTCATCAGAAATCATCCTGATACGGATGTAGGGTTTACGATTTATTAGGTTCTAAGGATGGTTTTGATATAGATAGATTCTTATCTTATAAAACCAAATGTGTGGAAAGAGATCAAGATTCAGTTGTACTACCTAATGGAAAAGGGTTTTGTTTTCCCATGAATTTCTCTTTGGGATTCCCCAGTGTTCTTTACCAAGAAGGAATATTTTTCACTCTACTTTTTCTTGAACTATCTGTGGTAGAACAAGGTAATGGTTAATAACAATTATCCTTTTCCTCATGTGGATGATTTTTTTGATCAGTTAAAAGGGTAAAATTGGTTTTAGATGATTGGTCTTTTACCATTCTATCATCTGATCAAATTTCAGGATTGTGATATTCTTAATATGTATTTTAGATGTAGTAATTACCATTATAAATATCTTGTGATGTTGTTTTCTCTTTCTAACACTCCTTCAGTTTTTATGTATCTGATGAATCCAATATTTCATCCTTATCTCGAAACATTCCTAGTAGTGTTCGTAGATGCTATTTTTGGTTTATTCCAAATATATGTACATACTTGAGCACTATATAAGTTTTCTTAAATCCTAATGATTAATTATTTGAAGGGAAATATTTTGAAATGAAATATTCAGATTTAATAAAAAAAAATTTGGTGCTTTTGATTTATGATCATGGATTATCAGTTGATCCTAAGAAGGTGAAATTTATCTTAACATGAGAAGATCTACATAATGTATTTGAGATTTAGAGCATCCTTGTCCATGTTTGATACAATCGATAGTTCATCATGGATTTATCTAAATTGGAATATCCTTTCACTGATATTACAAGGAAATGGTTGAAATTCACATGGGATTAAATGTTTTAGACATCCTTCTATGATCTAAAATGATTTCTGAAATCAAAACCTATTTTCATCTTACATGATGCTTGTATGGGGGATGTCATTTTCTATAATTATTAATTTGATGGTTTGGGATGTGTGCTCATGCAAGATGTTCATGTTGTAGTTTAAGTATCTCATCATCTTTGACCACATGATAATTATTACCCAACTCAAGATTTAGATCTTTCCATTGTTAAGCATGAGCTTAAGTGTTGGAGAAATTATTTTTTGGGGAAAAGTTTCACTATCTTCTATGGCCATAAGATTTTGATATATATATATATATATATTCTAAAAAAGACATGAATATAAGATAGAGTTGGTGGGTCAAATACCTTATGATGTTTACCATTGATAACACCTACACCCTAGAAAAGGGAAATGGCATTGTAGATTCTCTTAGTAGAAAATTTCCATCTCAATCTATATTGGAATCAAATGATGTGTTTAATATTATGATGATTTTTTGTTCAGTTCTGACTAGATTCTAAGGATAATGTTTTTGGGGTGGTTATGACTAGCTTTTAGTTATAATTATATCTCCTTAAGTAACTTCTCTAGATTCAATAGCATGATCTCGAGCTCTGAGGGATTTTCCAAATCCTATATGGTGGGGAGATTGTTTCTTGTTAGACTCTCTCTTCTGATGGTAATCTATGTTTTTTGGATCATTTTCTCATGAAATCATCTATAAGGATATCAGTTTTTTATCCATATTTCTTCATGGTTCATTCATTTGGTCACTATAATGACATATTATGACATAAGGAAGGGATTCTAGTTGTCGAGTATGAAGCATGAAATTTCTGATTTTATTTCCTATTATTACACATGTTAAAAAATAAATGTATATCATTTGAAATATTATGGTTTGATTTATCCCTTTTTAGTACCGATTGGGAAATGTGGAAAGGTGTCCAGAGACATTATTATTGGATTACCATGGGTTCCCAGAGGAAGAAATGTTATCTATGTGGTGATGGATCGGTACAAAGGATATATCATTTTATTCCAATCAAATAGAGTATAAAGGTTATATATATGGATAAATTATATGTTTTGAAAATTGTGTGGTTTCACTAGATTCTTTCTTCCATTCATTGAGACATGGATCAAAGGTTTACTTTGAGGTTCATCAGAATTCTCCAAGACTTAATGGGGGATCAGTTAAAGATGATTAAATATTCTCAACCATAGATATAATGTCATAGAGAGTATTTTATTCATATTTTAGAGGATATACCATGTGCTTGTGTCTTGTACTTTGTTGGATCTTGCGATATCAATCTTGGACTGATTGAGTTTTCTTATAATAATAATTATCAGTCATCAATTAGAATGGATCCTTTTGAGGGTTTGTATGGTAACCCTGTAACATCACATATTTGATGGGAAGAGGTGGGTGAAGGTTCTTTAGTGGGACATAGTTTGGTTTAGGATACATATTCAAGGAATTATAATATATATCAATGTATGGTTACAGATTAGAGTTAGGAGAAAAATCATATAAGGATATATGGTGTCATCCTTTGGAGTTTTATGTAGGTGATTATGTTATCTTGAACATTTCTCCTTTGTTGGGGCAAAATCATCTTGGAAAATAGGTAAAATTATCTCTTGGAAATGCGGGACCATTTTTGGTCCTTGAGTGTCTCAGCCTATTTTGTATATATTATAATTTATGGTTTAGTTGATAGGTATTCATGATGATTTCCATGTAATGCAGCTCAGGAAATATCATCATAATCTCTATCACGTACTAAGTTAGAAGAGATTGCGTTATTGTTGAATGTTTCTTTTGATGATTATCTAGTTTATATCATTGAATCTCATGTTTTTGTATTTAATGGGATGTATATTCCATTTTTTAGAGCATTATGGGAGCAAAAATCAGATTCTCATGAGACTAGGTAGTGTGAGTCGTTGATGATGGAGAAGTGGAATTACCTCTCTATCAAACTACATTCATCCATGTGACTTCTTGGGGATGTAATTTCTTATGGCTAGGAGTTATGAACATCCCATTACACTATTTCTGGTATTTTCCTTTACTTTTATTATTTTCTACTTTAATTCTTTGTGTCTTGGGACTCTTGAGGATAAATAATATTTTCTGAGAAAAATGACCAAAAGTTTAGGGATGTATGTTTGCTTTAATTAATGGAGTCAGGGAATAACTGTGTTCGTTTATTTTTATGGTTCTCTCTATTTTCGAAGGACACTAAAGGTGTTTTGGGATGTCATGAAAGAATCTATGATTTTGTACTATATTATAGAAAAACATATTGTGTAGTGGATATACATGATGTGTATTATTTGTAATGTAAATACCATGAATTTGGTACCCAATATAAAGGGATTAAAATCCATGTATCGATTACACATATTGTAATGATAAAAGTTCATTTTTTTTAATTAAAAAAATGTTGCTTTCAACATATCTAGACACTATGGATTACACAGTGGGTAAAGGGGTTACATGCTATGTAACTGTCGAGAGGTTGGATTTTAGGGTGATGAATCGGTTTATTTTTCATTCATTCTTCTATATCCCTCCTCAGTATTGTCCTCGATCCCTTCTCTAGTGATGTTTTTATCCTCTATTGGATCCAAATTTATTTTTTATATGATTGATCATTATTATGGTTTATATCATCTCTTTGAGTGAATAATACTTTTTATATATTCATTTCTTTGATCATGGTAGTGTTGTTGCATTGTGTTGTTTGATTTTAGACCAGTGGTGATTTCTCTTCTTGTTTCTCTATAAATCTGTTATGCAATCTCGTTCCAGGGGTCCTTCTTTTATTGGATATGGTGTGGCAGCTATGTTTTCAGGAGGTATGTGTTGTTTCCTCTACTCTACCGACCCTTTTTCTAATGTGAATCAGTTATATGATTTTTATATTGGCTATGTGGTTTTTTCATTTTTCATTATTCTTACTCATGCATCCTTTGTGGGAGTGTTCAACCAAAAGATTATTGGTATGTGATTCTATATCTAGCCTGTGTTGGTGAGCTACATTACTCTTATTTTGTGATAACTTGTTTTATTAAATGAAATTGCATGATATAAATTATTTATTTTGTGTTTTGGGAACTGTGATATTATAATAGATGGTTTCCGCTAATTTGGTAAATGTAAAAGTGTTATTAAGGAATTTTGAAATGGTTTTGTGAAATGGTTTTCAAATAATGGTTTGATGAAAATTTATTGATGAATTGGTTTAGAAAATAGAACACATGGTAAGCCTTAAGTAATAATGTGTAAGGTATAGTAATAAGATACTTCCAATATCACGGGGTTTGATCATTGGGCTTTCCTCTACATCCTAGGTCTGATGTTATAAGGACTTCTTAAACTTGTTGTTTGGGTTCACATTATGGGGTGTTCCTCTACACTCTATACTCAATGAGTATGTATTGTGTCTTGATGTATATGTTATTTCCTATGTTAGGTATGAGTGTCCAAACTATCATGACATATTGCTATATCTAGTATGATGTTACACATTCTTATATTTTTTGTTGGTTTTTTTTACATCCATGGATTTTTTATGATATGTGATGTAAGTTTTGATTTGAAACGATGTACCTTATATGATATATGTATATGAAATGACTTGAAACTAATTTAACTATTTTATTTGAAAGTGTGAAAAAGGATAAATTAAATTTTTTTACAATAATTGTGATATAAAATCTATTAAAATTTTATCACGCCTTGTTTTCTTCAAATTTTAGCATAGTTGGATTATTGTTTAGAGACTTCATATATATCACCTAGGGGTGAAGCTACTGATACTTTTATCCCACACCATTTTACCCCTTAAGTGGTGCCCAGACCAAGTTAGGTATTTCATTATAGGGAAATGAAAGGCACTTTGGTGAGGCTACAAGTCTTTCTATCAGTGAAGATGGGTAGCTTGTTGTGAGATGATGGGAGTTTGCCTATATTATCACATGGAGTAGTTTATTTTTTTATTTTAGTGGTCCTTTGTGGCTGGACATGAATTTGGAGATAGTTTCTACTCTTATGTAGTTTGGTTTCCACTATTTTATTTCAGTTATGGAACATATTTATATTATTGTTGTTGTCTCTATTATATATATGTTCCATTTTTTCTTGATGATGGGAAATACCCTCATATTATTTTGATGCTCGGGTACTAGTCACCAGCCTGTGGGGATCATGAATTCCCTTCGTATATCTAGTGAATATTTCCAGTTATATGCTGGAAAGGATATTCATGTAATTTCTTTAAAGTATCATATCCCATGGATCACATAACATGGACTGGTAAAATGATTTTTTTCTTAATATAATGAGATAATTTTTTTATAAGATAGCTATTTTTTCATCAATGTACAAAATAAAATTGTTATGTTTCAATGATATATACCATCATAGGTGTAATACCAAAAATATATTTGAGATAAATTAAAAGTACATTGGAATTACCATTAATAAATATGGTAAGAGTCATGTTTTACAAATACTAAAAAAAATATCTTCTGGATTTCTATATGTGTGTGTTTGTATTCTATTGAAACACATATAGTAGTATACAAAAACCAAAATTCATTAATATATGTCTTGCCCGGTTAGGTCATCCATGTTCACAAATGATATGAAAAATAATTTAATTTTTTTAGTTACATTCAATAAATGTCTTTAAAATATATCTACTAAGAAAAATTCCTGGTGAGACTTGTTTACATAAGAAATTGATTGTGAGAAGATATTTATCTTGAGTAATTTAAAAAATACAAAACATTATTTAAAAAGCTCAAGGGGATATATGTGGAAAAATTCATCCATCAAGTTTTATATTCATTCATTTTATGATATTAATTGATCCATATAGAATATACTCACACATATATTTTCTCTCAACACTTAATGTATAATTTCCATGAATCATTGCTCAAATAATTGAATTGAAAGCACAATTCCCTAATCATGTCATCAAAAAATGGCCTGATATTGATGGATAACTTACCTCTCATTATTTAAATGATTTTTTGTGGAACTGGGTATTGATGTGGAGAATATATCCTCCCATGTTTATACACAAAATGGTTTAGCTTAATTACTCATAAAACACCCCCAACAAATTTCTAGACCATAATTAATGAGAAAAAAACTACTGAGCTTCATATGAGGTCATTTAATATTTCATGCATTGACATTAATTCATATTAAACCAATAGTATATCATAATCACATTCCACGCTAACTGGAATTTGGCCAAGAGCATGATATGTCCACTTAAAAATCATTAATTGTGTAGTATATGTACTAATTTACCCCCCATAATGTACAAAAATGGGACATAAGTGATTGTGGTAATATATGTAGGATATGAATCCCTATCCATAATCTGATCTATTGGACCATAAAATAGTTATTTATTTACAATACCTTTAATTTTTTTACATCTAAGATTAATTATTCGTAGAATTAGTGGCATAAAAGAAATAAAGGGAGGGGATTTCATAGAATTTCACAACATTATCTTTTCCTGATCCTCCCAGCCTATAGTGTGAGATATAAGTGAAATTTTTTTTACATTTTCATGAAATAGAAAATCAGTTTCCTGGGGAATTTTATGATTCAAAGGGTCTAACTAAATAACACATACCATATTTAATGGCAGTGAATAGAATTGATGTCCAAATGACGTAGTTATATAGTGATGTTACATTAATTTCAAGAACATTCATCTAGTGTGGATGTCAAATTAGATATAAGGATAGAAATCATTATAAAATTAAAAGAACAAGTATAATTGAAAATATCATTATGTTGGTGTGTGGTATAGAAAATACACATAATTTAAGTGTTTTTAAATAAACACATTATGAGAATCATAATGACAATTCACAGAATATAGAAAACCCCGAAGGTTTTGGAAATAATTAAATCTCTATTAATTATTCCACTATAGGTTGTATATAGATAGTAAGTAATGGGGAAAATGTTGATAAAATATTATCATATTTTATGTCACATGATATAAAAAATGATGATCGCAAACCATAGTCTCTTATGGAATGTCAAAAATAACATGACTGGAATAAATGGAAAGATGTAATGAAAGTTGAATTAAATTCACTTAATATATGAGGGTCTTTAGTTATATCCTGATAATTCTACAATATGTGAATCTTGTAATATATAAATGAGTTTAGATCTATAAACATATTGAGAAAAATGATATTTTAAAATACGAAGATAATTTTTTCACACAAGGTGTTTTTTTGACACCCATAATTGATTATGATTTAGCATATTCTCTTGTTATGGATGATGTTAATTTTCAACATCTAATCAGCCTTAGAGTTGTTGAAAAGGATAATATGAATGTTATGGATGTTGTTACATCTTATTTATTAGGGTCACTTGATATAATTATAAATATATATATATATGAGAATACATAAATGATTCAAAATACCAGATGGATTAAAATCAAAACCTAAAGAGCTATATTTACTTAAATTGAAAAAATGATTGTATGGATTTAATAAATCTAAGAATATGTCGTATTATAAATTCAAAAAATATTTATTAAATAATGTTTATGTAAATAACACCATAGGATATGTGTTTTTATTAAGAAAACAACTTCTACATATGAAATCATTGCTATTTATTTCAACGATTTTAATAGCATTAGAACTCTAGAGGAGATCAATAATGCCATGAGAAACAAAAAGGATGAATTTTAAATGAACGAACTGAGATAAACCAAGTATTTCCTTCAATTAAATATTGAGAATATTCAAAGTGGTATATTTTTTCATTAGCCAAATTAAACCGATAAGGTCTTAAAATTATTTAATATGAAAAAAGATAATCCTTTAAGAACATAAATGGTTGTTCAATATTTAAATATTGTGAATGATCAAATTCAACCATTTAAAGGAAATGGGTATTTGGTTGGTCCAAAAGTGCCATACCACAATTCCATCAGAGCACTTATGCATCTGGAAAATTATACATCATTTGGTATATCATATTCTAACAATTTATTGGAAATATTTAGTTCAACCCCTACAAAAAGGCACTACAATATAATTAAACACATTTTTTATTATCTTTGCAGAACTTGTGATTTGGGTTTACTCTATTAAAAAAAGATAATAAGATAACCAATTTTTCATATATAGTTTATTTTTTATATCTACATAATACAAGATCATATATTATTAATGATTTCATAGTTTTATGTACTACCATATCTCAGAGAACAAAAAAATAATAACTCATTTTAAAATCCTCAAATCACTCACAATTGATTGCATTACACGAAGCATTCCATAATTGTGGTTTATTGTGTTCTATGACTCCACAAATAATAATGACTAGTAGATTGCCTATGGATAATAGCCCAACAATATTATTACTATATAATGCCGCATAAATCACAAAATTAAAGGAATTTTACATTAATAAATCGATCAAAAGACCTAACATTAAAAATTTACTCCTTCACACAAGAGTCAATTAATAACAGAGATATCAAAATGCATTATGTTTGATCATGTTCTAATTTATTTACACATGAACTACCAATTGTAATATTTAGAAATCATATATATTATATAGGGAATCATAGATTACAAAAATTGAAATTTATTTATGTAATGTAACTTTCAAAGTGAGTCTATGTGGATGTACTATTTTCCATTTTTTGGTTCTTATCCCACTGGGATTTACAAAAAAAAATTTATGCGGATACATCAAAACATATATGGAATTGGTAGGGGTGTGTATTCGAATAGGTAGTTTTAGGTATCAACTAAATATGGATTTAGCTTTCAAAAAGGATAGGATACACACCCCTAACCAATCTCCCACCCAAAATTTTCTATACTTACTATAAAAGTGTATTACCACCCTCCCCTGAAGTGTGCAGTGATACATACAAACTAGATGGCTTAATAAAATATATTTATTTCATTATACCAGTTATTTTTCACTATTAGAATTTTACCCATTTCCATTTTTCCCACAAAAAAACATATTAACAATTTAAATTTATTATATTTTTAAATGATAATAATTTTTTCAAATGTATTTATTTAATTAAGAGTTTTTTTATTAGGATTCCTTTTTTGTATTGTTAAATAAATGATGTTTTAAATATTCTAGTTTTTTGTTTTCATCATCTCCAAATATGTGTCTTGGCCTTTATATAGGGGTTTTTTATCCCTTTGTGAGTCTCCTCTCTATTTATTTGCCCTTATATGAAACCCATGTTACCATTATGTATGTTTTGGTGTACCCTTACATGGGATTATTCTTATCATAGTTTACCCTTATGTCAGGTACCTTAACCTCTATATATCTCTCCATTACCATCATGTGAGGTCACATGTACCCTTACATAGCCTCAGTAATGTTTGGGTTACCCTTACATGATTTCAGGTTAACCTTACATAGCTTGTGTATTTAATGGATTACCCTCATTCATGTTGATGGTACCTTTATGCATTTATGTGTTACCCTTATTTTATTAGTAGTCTGAATCTTATGTAGGAGCCTTTATACCCTTATATATCTTCAAATGACCCTTAAAACGATCTACCCTTTAACTTTACGTAAATGTTTTCGTTACGCTTTCATGGTTTTGTTTCTCTGATATATCTAGAAGTTAGGGTTGTTCCTTTCAAATCCATTCATTTCTCTCGATCTGTTAATCCATTTAATACCACTCCTCAAATCTCATGGGTATTTTTTCCCTGGTAATTTCTGATTGAAGATGAAATATTTGATTTCAATAATCGTATGTAGATCTCCTTAGCTACATCTAGAGAGGGAGAGAATTTTGAAGGATGCTATGGTGGCCCTTATTATTGGCTCATTAGAGGAGAATCTGATTGATGATTGGTTCATGGTATTCTATCTCTATTAATATTGTTCTTATGACAATTTTGTTTTTTTTGGAATATGAAATTAGACAACAATTAACTTGGACAATAGAAACAAACCTAGAAAACTCAAAGATGACTTTTTCATTAGCTACTTTCACCTTCTTCAATTAAATAGATTAAACCAAGACCTGTTAAGTGTATATTGGTCCACATTAAGTTAGTTTATTATTTTTTTAAGGTTTCATGTTTTATATTTACCTATTGATCACATGTGTCATTTGTTTTTTCTTGTCTAGTCTTTTTTCTACTGTAGTCCCTTATTGTACTCATTTATTTTTTCATAGTTAAAACCCCAAATGTTTATGCCCCATATATGTATTCCAATAGGCTGAAGAATGTAAATCATTGATTCCTTATAATCTAGCTAATATTTCTACATTTTTACCTATATTTTTTTGATATAAGATATCGATTCTTAAATATAATTAAAATATGGTTTATCATTTTATTATTAATTTAGAAGTTTTTTAAGTTTTATTGTTTGTTATCATTACTCCATGTTCCTACCATTCTTATTGCCTATTTCTATGAGTTTCTTTTTGAATATGAATCAGTTTATTGGTTTTAAAAATATTCTTGTAGAATTTAACATATTTTTATTTTCTTTGTTTGATTATGTTTACCAATAATATTTATATACAGATTATTGTATATTGTATTAAGAATTATTCAAGATTAGTTTCATGTATTTTCCACTACTATATTTTTTTTCATTGTTTTAATATTTTTATAATTCCTTTGGTAATGAAATACTACCTGTATGTGAACATTTTTTTTGTTTATTGGTTTGTATGATATAAACCTTAATAAAAACACTGGTATTTTTTGTTCAGTTTTAAATTTTATGAACCAAAATTAACCCTAGAAGATCCTTGCGGTTTAATGTGTTCTACCTTCCACAGTGAAACCTTAAGGAAGTAAAATCATATCCAAATTGGGATTAATTTTTCATTGTTAAAATTTTAAATTTATTTTTCATTTCTTTAAATGAGTTTATAATGGCCATTGCATTTCAACATGCTTTTAATTTCATTCAACTAGGTTGTTTTCTCTCTTTTAGATATATTTCTTCAATATATTGTTTTATTTTTGATCCCTTCCATGTTTTACCTATTTCTTTTCCTTTTTGAACCTTATAGATTCCTTTAAAAGGTTCCCCCAATGTGTTTCCCTCGTTTTAGGGTAGAAATGGTTAGTTTGATGTTAGCATGTGTTTGAGAGCTGGTTAATAGTGAGATGTGTTAGAAGAAACTTATGTCTCAATTGTCTACCATTTAACTAGGAGTTATGAATATGTTAGCTAAATTTTATTCCTCCACATCACGTAGGACAATTTTCTCTAGGTACAGACCTATAAACAGTTCAATGTTTTGGATTGGATAGATTATCGGTGCATTTCCCTTGTTTGTAGTATAGAGATCACCAAGTGTCTTGTCATTAATATTAGATGCTTTTATCATCTTAGTTTTGGTATTCTATTGTTAGAAACTATGTTTCATTAGAAAGCTATACTAGGATGGGTGGGATTTTTGTGGAATGCTTTCACCACGTCTCTAGCAAGCCACCCACCTTTATTCTCTAATTTTGGAGCCACACTAGGATGTTGGGACTTCTTACATGCTATCATGTTGCTTCCCTTTCATAAAGGATCTTTAAATTTCTTATTTTTTTGGATTCTTCTCCTTTCATGGATATTATTGATCCCTCTTATGATGTTTGGTCATTTGGTTTTTATGGGCTCGGGCAGAGACTATTCTAGTGGTTTCATTTACTATAATTTATTTCTTTATTTCTTTCCTTATTGTTGGTTGTAGGATTGCACTAGATTTACAAATATTGACTTGTTATAAAATTATTAGATATTTTTATGATAATTTTTTTGATGGTGGTTACTTATCTATTTCATGTTGTTCTTCTAGCACCGATTTTCTATTTAGATGACCTTTTAAGGCTTTTGATTGGTTGTTCCTGACTTCCTCATTGGTGTCTTCCCATAGAGAAATTGAGTTAAAATCATGTTTGAAATTTGTTATAATTTTTTTATATAACAACCATAATTTATATAGTTCAACCATTTGTGTGTTTCTGAAGGTAATGGTACTTAGATGGTGTTTTGAGTTATCCTGGAGGTGTTTTACTCCAAAAAGATGTAAACAATAATATTGTGTGTCTTACGAACAATACATATTGTGTAAGTGATTTTCATGGATTTTGTGAGGCTTGTCGCGATGTTTATTAAATCATGTTCAACTTATGTTGAGGTGACACATTTTTTAGTAGAAGTCAAAAACCCCACATTTACACAATGTTTATGCTTTAGACACTGTGTAAATGCGCTATGAAGCGCACCTATAAAGGATAAAAAATATGGGTTTTCCTTAAACCATAAGGCTAGTAGATCTCCCTCTATATTTACTAGAATCTAGGACCTCATTGTGAAAAAATTTTAATTCTATTAACAAGTATTGATCACAGTCTTACGTCGTTGTTTTGTGGTGATCCAAGGTGCATTATTTCTCCATTTTATAGTGGGTTCTCCATGATCAATCTTCTTTCCTACCATTTCTTCTTTCCATTATATGGAACATGATATCTTCTATTATTACTGAGGTTTATTTATTGTTTTTGGATCATTTTTTATATGAAGTCTTTAAGAGATTGGAGTTTACTCAAGGGAGAGGTGATGAGAGATCCATAATAATGGTCTGTTCTTATGTGAATAATATTGATTCCTTTAAGGTAGGGTTTTTTCATCACTTATTTAATTTACCCCCAATATTAAATTGAACATGGTCTACCCATTTGGTTGGAAATGTAAGTAACCAATTAATTATTGAACCATATTAACAAATAAATGGTTAACTATTTCATGTTTTTGCGCTTTATCTAGTGATATTGGTTTGACTCTTCATTTAGTGGATAGTGTGATATCTTTTCTATTTCTTGTAATCATGTTTTTATACTCTAAGAATCATGTTTTAGTTGGTAAATAACATAAATCCATAACTAGTTGTTTAATTTTATTATGAATTTAAAGTAGAGTCATTTTTTAGTTCAATTTTAATTATATTTTGATGGTCATAAAATCCATAAAATGTTGATGTTTAAGTTAAAATTATCTTCAATATGATTAATGGGAAATATAAATATTTTGAAGCGAGTTTTTTCATGTTGATAATAAATAAAGCAATGTAAAATGTTAATTGAACTTCTTAAAGCTTAATGAAAATTGTTTAAATGATAGAGAGCATGTTTATATTTTTATTGCATGTTATAGTTTAATGCCTTAGGTTTCCCATAGTTTGAACCATTGAAAAATTAATTGGAATTCAAGATGAAATAGAAACTAGTTGTTTGGTAAAGTTAATTTCTAGGTCTTAAGCTTTTCATTTTCTTGATAAGGATGAGTGCCTTGTATTTGATCCATGAGGGATTGTTTATGTGATAAGGCCAGATTCCATGTATTAGGTCTAAGATCACCATGTTGGATATTCTTGTATATTTCTTACTTGATTATGATGTGCAATGGATTTGATCGTTGTAATGTGATGTGATATGGGGAGCTGAGGCCCAAATGTGATATCATCCTAGGATGGATGAGTATGGGATGAGTGATGTGTTGGGGTGGGGAGGCCCGAATGATGTGGCATTAGTTGATTCCTATGATGGTTAAATGCATCAGGATATGTATATAGGGGTCGAGCATGACACCATAGATGATAGAATTGGATGAATATAGTCTTATATATTGATGTGATGCTGAGATATGAGATACTCACTTGTCTATCTATTTAATGGCTAATGGTTTGGTTGTTTGTTTTATCTATATTCCTTTACCCATCACTTGTAGCATCTGAATCTACTTGGTAGAATATTTACTCTTGGAGGTATCATAGGATGGATTTACTAGACTACCTAGAATATGGAATGATTATGATAATTATTAAATAATTCTTAACCCTATAGGTTGGTGTTAATGGAATGAAAATTTTAAAACGATTTTAATATTGATAAATCATTGACTCGATTTGGATTATACATGTAGGGCATGGAATTTTCAATAACGATTAATTTAATATAATGATAAATAGTTTTATTGGTTAATGAAATGATTATTAATTAATAAATATAAAGATATAACCGAAAGTAAATAAGTAATTATTGGATCTCTTTTAAATAATTATGTGCTTACAGGATATCTAATCTTATTAGTGGTATCTAGGAGTCTGATCGACATTGACCAAATTTGAGTCTAAGACTAGGTTATTCCCATAGAATGGTTGTGAGATATAATTTATATTCTATGTTTTTTTGATTTGTTACACTTCACCACCCATGTTGATTAGGGTGACAGACAGCCATTGGACTCTAAAGGGTTTTCCCCAACATCCCGGTGGGAGGTTGGATGGCTAACTACCCCCTATAATCCCATTCTCTTACCTTGGTAATTACCTGTGATGGTATGTACGGTGGTTAATTTACCAATATATTTTTATACCGGGTTGTTTTGTCTTTTGATTATTTCACACACATGTATTACAAGATATAGAATCCAACATATTATTTTAGGTATGATAGGTATAGGCTGTGATGACTTGAGGTACTTACTCAGTGTATGGGTTATGATAACTTGGCGTATAGTACATGATGTTTGATACACAACATTGAAGTTGTGTAGGGTCCCTAAAAATATTTTTTTACTATATATTTTAATATTTTATGGGTTGATTTGATGGTGTGTTGAGCGTGGTGCATGTTGTGATGCCTTGCCTAGGTGTTTCTGGGATGGCCTATTTTGGAGACAGATGGATAAGGAAATGTGACGTTGGTGTAAAGATAAAAAATAGGTTAGAAGAGGGGGACATGTAACCTTGATGTTTCATTATTATATTATATGTTATCAATTATGTTATACTTTGGGAGTGTAATCTGAGGGATGCCGGGAACGTAGTATACATGTTTAGGTGACAAGTTAGTTTTACTGTTGATCACTGTTCACTAACATGCATTCTGTTTATTTTAAACAAGTTGATTAAGAAAGGATCCTACCATATATACTATTATTCTAACCCTACGTATATGAAAACTATTTTCTAGGTTAGTTAGAGAATGTTGTAGATCGGGTTGGATATTACTAACTTGTGGTTTGGAAGAATCTGTTGGGGCTTCATGGTTATTGTAGTCTTTACTTTTTCGGTACTTGTACTTTTCCATTATGTTGTTATAGTATTGTATAAAATATAATGTCATAACATGGGGTTTCATTAAATATATTTATGAGATGGTTTTTTTCATATATCTTTATTATCTATCTCATCATCATGTTCTCATAGTGGGTAAGGCCTCCCATATGCATTTTTTTCTATACCCTTGGTGCTAGTCGCCAACATGGGTCCTGCTATTGGAAGGACTTGGGAATTCACTATCACAATTACCCCATTACCATCCAAAGTGTTGTAAAATTTGGTGGGAGTGGTTGTTATAGAGTGGTATCAAGGTTTATGTTAAGGGATATAATGTATTTTGGAGTTATTCACTGTTGAGATTTCATGGGTTTGTAGTGAAATTGTGTGAGATAATTTTATTGAGAAATGTAAACATGGGAGACTGGCTAATACATTGATATTTAGGGCCCCTTATGTTTTTATTCATGGAATAATTAGTTTACTGAACCTACTAAATGAAGTGATATTAGTTGAAGGGTAGAGACCTCGGAATGGATCATGCAACATTTTTCTTTGTGCCAATGTTTGAAATTGTTTGAATTTTAGATAGGATAAAAACAAAACAATACAATGAAATTATTAATTCACTATTGTTAAATATTCAATATTAATGGTTTAGGAGATCTAAAACTTTGTTATTTTTGTAGGAATGGATCCATTTCCTCATCCACAATAGATTCTCACAAAATATGTTTAGTAGGATGTTCACATTGATCATAGTAGAATAGAGGTCAACAAAGATGAAACATGGAGGAGGACACTTAAATAATTTTAGTGACATAGTTTATAAATTTATGAGGTATTTATTTCAAATTCAATCATATAATACTATTTAGAGGTCTTTGAGGTAACTTTCATTTTGATCAATGTGTGGATGGATCACTAGGTTTTTTTGGCTGTGATGATACTACATATAGCAGTAAGGTAGTTGTGGTTATTATTCCCCAAGGATTATGAAGAGTCAACAATTTTATGGGAGAAGAAATGAGACCAATTTCTAGTATAGTTACTTTCATCTAATATAAATACAATCAGTCTCTAAGTGTTTTTTATCCTTTGGTAGTGGAGTTCTAGTATGTCTGATTTTTTGGTCTATTTCAGTACCATTCTATAATATAATTCGAAAACATTACTATTTTAGGAGGATTTTCCAAGGCATTGTGAGGAGGATTTGTGTCCATATATTCATCATGTGGTCAATTTATTATTTAAAAAGACTTATCTAGAGGTGCTATTAATAATAGAGGTTATTGGGAGGACAATGGAAAGAACCAGATCAATGTGATAGGGGAGTCATCAAGATTTTCTTGCAATGAAAAGCTATGGGGCTCGTTTTTTTTACTTGTTTGGACCGAATATATTTTAGTCAGGTGGGGGTATGACCCATCCCTCATTTTATCATTACTCATGGTGTTATATCTCTTATAACCATCCATGTGATCAAGTGTGTTTTTTTCTTATAGATGTTTATTTCATTAATGGAAAAGAGTTACCAACCATTCTTAGTAGTGAGTGTATGTTAGGTGTTCTGCTTTCGGTTCCTCAATTAAGGTATTTTCACCTAATGAAGTAGTTTTTTGGTGTTCTTGTTTGGTATCATTATAGAACAGATGGGGTAGTCATAGAATATCCCTAATACACTTATCATCCTTAGAGAACAAAGTGAAACAGTTGATGTGGTCATCAGTATGGATTGATCAGTCATTGAGAAGGTTGATGTTAGATTCCTACATTATTTTTGCGAGTTATGGGTGAGATAGATGTTGTTTGAGGTACAATTTTTGTTTTTTTATACACGGGATCATGATTTTTTGATTAAAGAGATACAAACTCCTTTAATTATCTTAGCCACATAAATGCATTGGGACTTGAGGAAGAGTGTCTTCCAGTGAACATGGGGTTGACTACACTTGTTAGAGGTTGAGATAACTTGTATAAATTATGTAGAGATAGTGTGATTGTTATAGGGTAGCACCACTCTTGGGAATTCGTACAATGTATATATATAAGGACATATTAAATCTTCCCAAACATGGATTTTTTGTATTCGGTAAAGGATATAGTGGATTTATTTAGGTGTAAGGTTGTGCTTTATAATGTTTATGGAGAGAGAGAGAGAGGCAATTGAGACCCTCAGATGGGTTATAATAGTGTTAATTACTTATCTTCTTTGATGGTCGAGAAAATCCTGATCTCATCGAAGGTGCAACAATCGGTCTTTTCAAATATTGTAGAAGAGTACCCAGATGTATTTCTATAAGGGGTTGCATGATTACCACCTCAATGGGAGATCAAGTTTGGGATCAAGATATATGTAAGCTTGTACCCTGTCTCAATGTATCTGTATAGTATGGTTCCTTCTAAATTTCAAGAGGTGTCATTACATCTCAATGAACTATTTCTATGAGGTTTGTCTATCTAAGTGTGTCACCTTGGGGTGTACCAGCTTTGCTTGTAAATAAGGATTATAGTAGTTTATGGATTAATAAATATTAACATCACTTAAACCCAGTTAATGTGAATAAAATATATCCTCATCTATGGATTGATGATTTATATGATCAAATAAATAGGTAATGTTGGTTTTTAATGATCGATACATGGTCTGTATATCATCAAATGTGGGTGAAGGATGATGATATTTTGAAGAGTTCTTTTTTGTTTTCATCGTGGAATTTATGAGATCATGAAAATTCCATTCAGTGTGATGAATTAAATAATATTGTCCATGGGTTTGATGAATTAAATGTTTACAAAGTTATGGGATAAGTTTTTGGAGGTTTCCTTAATGACATAATTGTGTACACTATATTTGAGGAGGAGAATACAAAGAATGTACATTCCATTTTGGGATTTATTCTTCATGAGAAGCTATTCACGAAGTGATAAAATTGTGATTTTAGGTCTTTTTGGGTCTATTTCTTGGGGAATTAGTGTCCTAACATGGATTAGGTGTGGATCCTTCCATGATAGAAGTAGTTGTTTCATGGGAATCCCCCAATATAGTGGAAGAGTTTAAGAGTTTCATTGGCCTTATAAGATATTAAAGGAGGTTGTTTCCTTATTTATCTCAAGTAGAGAGTCCACATACACTCTTTACCCAAAAGGATCAAGATTTCTTATGGACTAACAAGTGGTAGGTTTATTTGGGTGCATTGAGGAGAACTTGGTTAGTTCCCCAATCCTTAATTTTCCATGATAATACGTTTAGTTGGATGTTTTTATTGCATTACATCTAATCATATGATACATTCTGATGTAATAGATATCCATTCTATATTATATGTATCATTAGTTAAACCCCCATGGGTGCAACTATTCTAACAATGATTTTTAGTTAGCAGCATTGGTGTTTTCTTTCATGTCGGGGAGACATTACCTCATTAGAGAGAATTTTTGAGTTTTTACCAATAATAAGATCTCAAGGTATGTCTTCTCCCAGTGTAAAATGAACATGAGTTTTCATTAGTGTATGTAACTATTATAGTATTATGAATTTGGATTTCATATATTCCAGGAAATAGAAATTTTATTGTCGATGCGCTGAGCAGGAAGTTCCATAGTGATGTTGTTTAAGAATTTTGAGATTCCTGGAGAGTGATGGAAGAAATCTCAGTAATGTATCAAGATATGGGAGAGGATAGAGGAATTGGTTTCTTTTCTTGATGACGATGTGTTCATCTTTGATGAAGTAAGTGGAGGAGTCCTAGTTAGGTGAATCAAAGGTGAAATCTGAGCAATGTGCTCTCGATTGTTTTCTCTAACTGTTAGAAGTTACCTAATAGAACTGGGAAGAAATATTAATGGTAGTATTTAATGGATTAACTTAAGCATAGGGAGGCTATGATCACTACAAGAGAAATTATTTATATTCATGGACCTATAGCCCTGTATTTATAGGTCAATGGCTATAGAATAATTTATTTCCATAGTTTTATTAAAACTTTTATGATATGTTGTTTAAATCCGCAATTTAATAAAAACTATGGAAATATGGTTCTCATTTTTATTAACCCTTATGCATCTCACTTATCATACTCGTGGAAATCCACTCCTACCCTCACATGATTCCTCCCATCCCCTTATACCCTCATGTGATTCCTCCCATCACCTTCATCGTGATTCATTATTCCCTCAAGTGATTCCTCTCATCCCCTTTATCAGGTGTTCCTCCCCTCCTCTATCCCATTCATTGTGTATTGATTATTCATTCAATGCATCATCCATATCCTATTCCTTATATATGTAGGGAACTCCCCAATGCTAAAATTGGGTTCTCCTCTATTCGTTGTATCAGCTGATACCTTTTTCTTTTATGAGTCGAATACAAATGAGTTGTATTTAAGACCTTCCATTAGTGGGCCATTCTTGGTCTGAACCCTACCTTTTATGCAAACTAGACACCTCCTACTCTATTCAGTGATTCTTTTTACTTCATCAATGCTATTTTATTATAGTGTCATCATTTTCTTGATCATGATATTCATTTTTTAGTGATTTCATTTCTTACATGTCTGTATGTGATTATTTCATTGAATTATTTTCCATTTCTGATTGATGGATTCCTTGCTATTAAAAAATCTAATTTTAAATTTGATTATTCTATTTTTATTTTTCTCTTTTTCAAATCATGTGGTATGAGTATCATTTTTTGACATCAATGTTGTGGGCTAGTTGAGTGTGATTTTTTCATTATGATCTTAATGAAATTTGGTCAATGTGGATTTCTTTTTTGATTAGATAGTGGCTAAAAAGTTTTCTAATGTCCTTGATAAAAAACAAATAATGGTTCATGGATTGGAATTTTTTAAATTTTATTATATCATGAACTTATTTCTAAATACATATTGAACATGGTATGTTACCCTCCATCATTTTTAATTAATTATCAATTCTTGGAATCAATATATGTTTTCAACACCACAAAATTCTATATCATGAACTATAGAACATTTATTAATAAAATGATTTTGTGAATCATAGAGGTGATATCCTTTTATAAGAGTAAATTTAAATTTATTATTCTTTATATAAATTTATAAAAAAAACTAGTTTACGCTGTGTAAATGTTTGTAATGGATATTCTATATATTTTACCGCATGTACTCTTCTTGAGACAATACATATAGTTTCAATTGATTATGAGTTTTGGGAAATCCATTTAATGATTATAGTACATTCTACTAGAAAATATTTAATCAATACCCCTCTAGAAGATGAGTATATTTGATTATGATCACTTTACTAAAATCCTTATTTGAATAAATCTAGGAAATGGTTTCATATAATCATATGAAGAAGTTATCTTTATAATAGCTTCCAAAACCATTCCCAGTACACTTAAAATATTTCTCCAATGTATTTATTAATTCTTTAAATCTATTTTCATTGTGTAGTTGTTTTTATTATTGGAATAGAGCGTTGCAGGTTGTTTCATTATATCTCTTGATAGCATTTTACTTAATATAGTATATAGATTTTATTTTTTATATATATAAGGCCTTATAGAGAGTAGGGAGATTACCTCTACTTAATATTTTCATCATATATCCATTTATTGTCATGGCTTTACATGCTATTTTTAATTACAAGCGATACTATTTTAGAAAATATCATGAAAGATTATAAATCATTCAATATAGATAGATAATTTCACTTTTCATCTTTATTTCAATATAAAATATAGGATATACAATATAATTGTTATCATTAATGATGTTTGGTTCAAAAATATCATTATGTTTTTTCTTTTGTTAATCATCTATGATTTATAATGAAAATAATAATTGTAAACTACAAGTTTCCCTTGAATCATTTAATGTAATGTTTTCAGACATAATGAATTGATTCTATAGGAACCTTTCATCTTATTAGTAGAGTAAGTTCCCTATCATTTAGGATAAAAAAATGAATATTCCCTCACTAAACTATTTAGTTAATCATTAAAAAGATAGATAATTATTATTTTGAATGTGGAACCACCACCCCATTAATAATGATAAATTTTTAGAAGGACTAGTTGTCATATTGACTTCAAAAGAATCTTTAATAATTAGTAGTATAACATAGGTATTTTTCCAAGTAGGCTAGTACATTGATTTTATAATTGTTAATATACATTATCATTGTTAATATATTTGATCTATTAGTTATAGAAATGATACATTAATTGAATATTTTAGAAATGAGAGTTTTAATTATTAGGTTAATTCATTATAATAAATTATATGAAAGGATATAGTACTAGTACATGTTGATGATGAAAATGAATTTCAACATCCTTAGTGTCCACTAAGATGAGTGGTCTAGAATATATAATTTTAGAGAATGTTTTTCCATCCTATATAGAATATAAAGTTGATAAAATCAAATATTTTTACCCTTCTTAGAGAAATGACATTTTTAAGTCACTACTACAAATATGGTCTTTTTCAGTGCTAGAAAAGTCGATTAATAGTTCTAAAAAATCATTGTTAATCAAGGAAGAGATATAGGGGGTCCCTTTTATCAGCACTCCGAAAAGCATTGATAAAGGGCACTTATTCAGAGCTGAAAAAAGTGTTGATAAAAGACCCCTTTATCAGCGCAGATAAAAGGGGTCTTTTATGAGCACTTTTTTTATCCCTCATAAAAGTCAATAAAAATAAAAAAATAAAAAAAAGAATTATAAAATGTAGGGGGGGGGGGATTTTAACAGTGCTTGACCACCCCTTTAACAAGGCCAGGCGGACCCCCCTCAGACTCTGTTGCACACTGCCCTTTCTGCGTACCCCCACATGCACGCACCCCTTTGCTTCCACCCGAACTCGAACTCGTGACCTCCCCCCTTTCGTGGCTCCACCTTTAACACTAAGCCATTTCATTTTTTTTCTCTATTTAATGATATATCAATTTATTTATATATATATATAGTTATATTTATTTGATAATTAATATAGATTCATATTAATATATTTATATTTATTCATATATTAGTATATAAATATTCATTCATATATTAATATTTATATATATATAAATTTTTTGTTATAATTTTTTATCCGTATATTTATTTGTATATTAATATATACTTATAAGATTAGTTTTAACTACATTTTTGAAATATGTTTTTTATATGTTTTTATAAATAATTAAATACATACATACATAGATATATACAACACACACACACACAAACATACACACACACACACACATTGACAAATATATATTTACGAATAAATACATATATTTGTGTATTTGAAAAAGCCATAGAATGTTAAAACGACCATAACATATAATTTAGAAGCCCGTTTAAACTCCACAACCAGTCAAATTGAATAAAATGAAACAATATTCGATATGATATGTTGTACAGGCCTAACGGACTTCCGGATCAGAAGTTATTTGTGTTCAAATGTTTACATATTGGGGTATCTCGACTAAAAAATCATTTTTGGAGGACTTATAGGCGTTTTTGGCATTGAAAAAGGTGAAAGAACCTTTGCTTTAGTCATGAGTGAATAGAGCTCATCGTAGGCTTCGATTTGATATGTTGTAGATCTCAAACAGACACCCAGATCAAAAGTTATGGTCGTTTGAAATTTTAGTTACATTTTCAACTTATTATAGATCTTTTATTAATTTTTTTGACCTTTTGTGTCTTGAAACTGTTATTAAATAATTTTTAATCAATAATAATTAAAAAATTATTAATTAGTAATATTTTTTAAAATATTTTAAATCCATTTTCACTAAATTTCATATATATTAAATGTGATAGTCTATTTATACTTATCTAAAACATATTTGAAAAATATATATTATATTTATATCAATATAAATATACTTATGTAAAAATGTTTTATTTTTCATGATTTTTTTGAAACATAAAATTTATCAGCGGTAGTAAAAAGCGCTAATAAATCTCCCATTTATCATCACTACTAAAATAATCACTGATAAAGGTGTGCCCTTTATAAGAACTAAAAAACGAACTTATAAAGTGTCACTTTTAACATCGCTTTTTTAGCATTGTTAAAAGTGCCCCTTTAGTAGTGCTTTTTTAGGGCTGAAAAAAGGGGAGCACTTAGCTTGCCAATTTTTGTAGTAGTGAGTTATTTTGACATAAATTAGTGGCACTTAATTCAAATAAAATACATGAATTAAATACATTAATATATTGTTCCTTCCAAGTATGGGATACTTATTTTATTATTATTTCTCAATTTAATCATTAAATTAATGTAGGCATATAAGAAACTTATGTAAATATTCACAATAATTAAATTGAGTCCATGAAAATTGTATTCTCAAAGTGAGAGGTTATATTATAGAATACAAATATTTTAGATTATGTACTAATGAACCTTTATCTTTGATTAATATTATAATAAACATGATAAAGTCTATCCTTTTATATTAAACACTGAATTATAAAATGTTATTCAATTAATCCAATGGCATCTAGGAATATCAACATCATCATAACAATAATAAACAGTGTGATTCATTAGGATCATTATTAAAAATGAATGGGTATATCATCATCATGTTATAGTGTCATTTTTTATGATAACATCCACTACTAAAATTCAATGGTATTAGCATGAATATATTTTTCTTGAAATATTTTTAATATATATTTCTCTCATGAATTATGACATACAGCCACACAATATAAAATAACTATTCATTCGTATTAAAAATATATATATTTTCAACCTCAAATTAGATTGTTTGAATTTATTTGTACTATGTTTTACATATTCTAATTCTCTTCAATAACTAAACAACATAATACAATAAAAAAACTCCTCAAGATCGTAGAAAATATTATTTCATCTTATAATAAAAGAAATTTTTGTTTAGATGAGTCTTCAATCCTGGAATAAGTGGAACAAATATAGTGATACACTTCATGAAAAAATTACCACATCATACCATCATGTATGATCTAAATATTATGTTTTTTAGGATAAATACTTTATAGTTTTTTTTAATGAAAATGAAATTAAACATTTCCCATACTAGTGTGTTTTCACTTTATTTACTACCCATTTATTTTAAACATAAAATTAAATTGTAATGTTATAATTACATATAACTATCTTCCATAATCCCTTTCCCATGACTTTGAATTTAAAAATTTAAATCCAATGCACATCTCAAAAAATATATTTACTAGAATCATTTTCAACTATTAAATAACTTGATACATTCACAATAACTTTGATGTTGTCAAGAGTTGATAAATATAATATTTATATAGTCTAGGATGAACATAAAAATCCATATTGTTAAAAATAAATGGAATTTTAAATATAAATTAGTCTTTATATAATGAAAGGTACCACAATGAAATTATTGTTCCTAAAAAATTGTTTTAATGTATGAGAAATAATTTTTATTTATACTCCCTTGAATAGGAACCCTCAAAGGGTATGATTAACTATTATGTGATATTTTTTATCGCCTTTCAAATTTTCGATAAAAACCCAAAATAAATTATGAGATTACCAATTTATATTAATAAAACAGTGACACTCTAATCAAGTATTAATTGATTGGTTGAATGAATAAATACTATTGTGGTGGGATTAAACACTTTAATATCCAAATTTATGAATTTTTATAATGATCTTTTAATGAACTATACAATATAATGAGTCATGTTCCTTAGAGAGAGTCATTGTGAGGAACACATGGAGTGCCTTATCACTGGTGCGATGTTACGACCTCACTGAGGCACTCTAAAGGTGCGTACATCACATTCTATCAAAGGTGGAAATAAGGTTCTATAAAGGCACACCCCATAAAAAAATTGGGGGATCCTTTATAAAAATAGGTGGTGAAATGGGTGGAAGTCCGCAATATCATGGGTGAAAATCAAGGGGATAGTGGTGGAAATAGGGGCTACATTCTGAAAACATGTCAGGGTGGGAAAAACAATTATTATATTATTTAATGAATTAAAAAAACTGAATGGGGCACTTAAAACTACACAAAATTACCACAAAAATTCAAAACACAGTCCCTAAAACAATGAATATTCAATTTTTATAACATTAATTTAATTTATGTTTTTAAAATTATGAAATTGTTCAAAACTATTATTATTTAACTAAGTAATGAGATATGTATGTCATGACCCATCCCTCGGGGCCCGTGCCGTGACTACCCCATTTCCGTCTTGAATAGGCTAGGGGATGGAGACTGGAACTGGAAAGGTGTATCCCTAAAACGGGAAGGCATTGCCTTTTTAACCTGTACAGACACACAGTATAGGAACACAACTAGAAGCAACCATGAAGTAAACTTTTGTAGTAAGTGTACTGAAATTAAAAGTGCACGTAACGTAAAAGGGTCTGGAATACAAGCCCAACTGAAAGTACAAGTACAATTGAAAAGTACAAAACAGCTCTAAGATCATCCTCCGAGGATCTTACCTAAAGTGTCGGTACATCCAAAGAATAGTAGTCCTTGTGTCATTTCATTCCAAATGGTCTGCCTTTGAGCACCTTCTAGTAATGGATCCCTCATCCTCAATCAATGATTAACGTCTTCTACACAGGAAAAAATAAGGTTTGGGTGTAGCCATTATAGAGTTGAGTATAATGATACTCAGTAGGGCCCCTGAGACCCCCGTAGGTCTCCTATAGTTCCAGAAAGGAAAATACCACAATGAAAGACCTCAATATTAAAGTATAGAGAAATAGACAAAAACTAAACTTAGGTATATGCCCATATATATACCTAAGCTATCAAGACATACTCATCTCATACATGAGGGAAGAATACCACAATGGTAACACCACGAAGGTAGAAGTACCACACATGTTACACCACGAAGACAACACCATGAAGGTATAAGTAACACATTGGTAACACCATGAAGATAGAAGTACCACACATGTAACACCATAGAGATAGAAGTACCACACAGGTAACCCCACAAAGATTGAAGTACCACACAGGTAACACCATGAAGATAGAAGTATCACAAAGGTAACACCACCAAGATAGAATTACTAAGCTCACACCAAGTATTACTTAAGTAAAAAAATTAATTAGTAATAAGATAGAACATCTTATTCTATTAGAGACACTATTGATGACCCACACATAATCGATATGTACTAACCCCCGCTGACCCATACAGGATCTGACCCACACAAGATCGGTATGCGCTGACCCACACAAGATCATTGAGCAGTAACCCACACAAGATCTGATAAAAGGTAACCCACATAGGATTGATAAATTATGGCCTACACAGGATCGATAGATTCTAACCCACACAGGATTGATGTTATTTCTTCACGTTACAACATGTCATAGGATTCCTCGCACCCGGTGCGCTCGAGTTCCATAGAATATGACTCTCGAGATATTGGTCTTCCCTCTTCCACCACTAATCGCCAAATAAGAGTAACCAAAAGGACATCTATGTCTTAAGGGTTCCAATGCAGTAGAAGGTGCGTCAATCAAACGTCTGGTTTGTGAGTTATAAGTGTTTTAGTTCTGAGGGCCCATTTAGATTCATGTTCGATCCAAACCGGCCATACCCCAACTTCCTTCAAAACTCAAGTGGAGTATACCAAAAGGACTGTATCAATCCAAGTATACCAGTTCCATAGAAGGTTCATCAAACGGATGTCCGGTTATCATGATTTAGACCTTTCAGTGGATCTAGGTCCGATTGGGCCCAGGTCTGGTCCGACCCGGTCGGACCGACCCGCCCAACCCGGTCTGGGCAGACTGACCGAGTATGGATCAGACCCGGCTACACAGGGTCATGGTAGGATCAGCTACGGGGCCGCAGTCAGGCCCAGCCAACAAGGGGGCACGACATGCTGGGCAGGCGGCCCGACTCGCAAGGGGGCATGACTACATGGGCCCACTGCCCGATGGGCAAGTGGCCTGGCCGGAGTGGAGCATGGATCACAAGGGGGAGGCCCAACATCATGAGGCGCGTACCTCTAGGTGGAGGCCTGCTGTCCACTCAAGCTGGAAAGGGGGTTGTTTCCCCCCGGTATCCAGAACGGCCTGTTGGCTGTTCGAATTCGTGAAATGGTGGTGCCACGTGGGAACTGCCCGGTCGACGTGGAACCCGCAGGAGGCACAAGTTCTGTATCCACTATGGCATCATCCATGGCCCTCTAATATTCGGTGGAACGCTGGTCGTGCAGCCTCCCCTTCTATAACAAACTGATGTGTTGGACGCATCCCCCAACCCCCAGAGCCGACGAGTCGCGGCCACTTGCTCACCAGCAGTGTACGATGGCACGCTAAACCTCCTCTACGGCCGGCCGGTGCCGGCTGCTCCGATGACCGCCGCGTCTGTGGTCTTCCATGGAGAGGGATAGGGTAGAAAAGTAGCAGAGGGTTCGGACCATGTAATTTAGGCTTGTTCCCTCTGTGTTAGCTTGTAATCATGAGGGAGGATTAAAGGGTTCAAAACAATCACTTGAATTAAACAATAATCAAACCCTTACCTCAAGAACTATGGATAAACGTCTGCGGTTGAGGAAGTAGGTCAGTGTTCGATGTTCCCCCGCAACTAGCCTCCAACGACATCACTCGATTGTCGATCCTCAGTTCATGGTTTCATTGTCGCTCGTCACCACCCACTGGAACCGACTCTGTCCTCCAATGTTTTTGCGTATCAGCACTTTTTCACCACATTGTTGCATGGTTAATCCATGCCAATAGCTCTCCACAAGATCCATATAAATAGAAGAGTGTAAGGGTGAGTAACGACATTGGGAATTAATGGGGGCCCAATAATTAGGAACATTCATAATTCTCCAATGACATAGTTACATAAGTTTGAAGGGTGATTCCATTTATGGGCTTGAAACATCGTTGGTCTCATGTTGCTGCTTGTCTGTTGGAGGAAAAGTATGAAAATAAAATAACAATGTTATTTTATTTATTTCTTTTAAAAAGTCCCAAAACATAAATTTTTCTCCTGACCTACTGTGGTCAAAGTGAGGTCTCCCTTATGTGAATCTCGATGATGCGAATTCAACGATATCCTTGGATTTTTAATCCGAGCACTAGTTCAAAAGTTAGAAAATACCGCTCGTGCGTTAACTCAACTTACCATAAAAATGTACAGAAATTCATTTTGGGCACACCGGGCCTTGGAATCACACACCGTCAATTTCCGAAAACTCATAGAAATTCCATTTAATTAAACAAAATTACATGGAAAATCTAATTCTTTATAGTGCCTTAGATTCAAGAGGATAATGTCATGCGATTCACCTCACACAGCATCCCCAATATTAATTTGCGCCATATTCCAATGCACGCTTTTGAAAACACTTCCTGTAATTCATGAACAATAAAAATTTCAGTATAGAAACATATATATTGTGTAATCCATTTGAAAATAGATTTTACTCAATAACATATGACATCTCTTGGTAGTGTGAACATATAGGCTTGAGTATAATAACCTAGTAGGGTATTCCAACAATATTTTATCATAGTGAATTCATTTATATAACAACATGTATTTGTAAAATAGATTCAAAAAAATTACTTATGAGTATGCACTATAAATTTTTTCTAAATAATGAATAAATAAATAGTGAATATTATGAAAATAAAATTTACTTCAAATTGAAATTTAACAAAATATAATATAACATTTTATTTTTCTTTAAGATATTTATAATTTTTTTGTTATAAACATGTCATTGAGGATTATTTTTTATTCTATGAAACAATACATATCATGCTAAGTCATTTTATAGATTATTTATACAATGTATATCTATTTTACTCAAAATGGATTGAAGTCGGATATAAAATGTTGATCAGGTCACTGATAAGTTTCAGAATGTCTTATGAAATTATTCAAACTTTGCATTCAATAATGATTTAGATTGGAGATTGATTCAATGCTTGTGTTATTGTTATGATGAATATATTGGTTTACTCATGAGGAAGTGAGTTACCATATCACTAAACATGGTTTAAAAAAATATCATGTGGGGTATCACAATGGGAAAAAAATCAAGTGGAGAATAACATTATTTCATCTGAAAGGATCGGTATGAAAAAAGTTGATTTATGATCTATTTCCAATTCTTTCTAAAGAATACTATTCATGTAGACTAGTGCAGGTGTAAATGGATACTACAACATAGTTTTAATCCATTTATCATAATGGTAAATTTGAGAGTATTATAATGCTAATGGAAGATACAATACACTAGTATATAAAAATTGTTAAGAACAAGTAATCTTAAGTTTTTAATGTCATTGTATCATGGGAAAGAAATATATGGATTTAGTAATAGTATATTTGACTATCTCCTTACATTTACTAAGGTTTTACTACCTGATTATTCATGTTCTCTATAAAATGATTACATGGAATAAAATTTGACAAAAAATTAATATTTTCATATAATAAGATCCATTTTCCCCAAATATAATTCTTTGTTCTGAAAGGAAAATGAAGTGTGGATTTAGTGAAAATAGTTTGGTGCATCATGGTTGAAGACTAGTAAATATGTAACTCAATATTGTATGCCAAATAATGTGATGTGGAACTTCCCATAATGTCTAAGGATTCAAAAAAAATTTATTTGAGATCAAATTGCATTAAATATGATATAAATTGAAGATAAAATAATAAGGATAATTATGAAATATTTTATCCTACAAATAGGTTAGCTTGGGTGAAATTTGATATGTTATATCCATATTTTTTAGCCGACCCATGAAATGTTAGATTGGGATTATCATGTGATGGTTTGAACCCATTTCAACCAATGGATATGACATATATTATGTGGCCTATATTCATTGACATATATAAATTTATATAGTGGATATGTATAAATATGTCATTTACTATCATGTGTATATTGATAACTAGATCTAGTGTTCCTATAAAATATATTTAAATATACATTCAACAATTAATTGGCGAGTTAAAGGATCTTTGGACTATTTATGCACACGTATGTGATGTATTCAGGAAGGAGTATTTTCTGTTTCATGAAACTTTATTTTGGATGATAAATTATTTCCCTAGTTATGGAATGATTTATTTTTTGATTAGAAAATAGAAATGACCCTTACATATTTGTATGAAAAATAAACATTCCCAGATATTAATGTTTCAATAAAATTTTAGGTTTATAGGGCCTCAAAAATTTCTACTGATGGATAATCTATAAGGAAAAATCATTCATAGTTCGATAATACAATCAAGATAGATGAATCTCCTAAAGGAATGTCAGAGAATAATATTGTTAAAGGACATGATAGTTTGAATACTGTTATTAGAAAATGTAAATAAAATATCATAAAGTAAAATCATGTTAATGAAAATTCTAATATATATTTTAGGAAAAAATTATATTATTTGATTTTCAGTATTTGCCATCATATTTATTGATTCATTTTTTGGATGTAATTCATATCGAGAAAAACATTTTTGAGATGTTACTTGATACTATATAAATTTAATGGAAAAAATAAGACAGAATTTTTAGTCACATCTTGATTTAATGGATTGAGGTATAAGAGTAAGGATTAATTGGGAATTAATTAGTCAAAATAAGTGGACTGTTCATTTTTGAAATTATTCAGTGAAAAAGTAAGAGAAAAAATAATTTCTTCCTGTGTTGGAATGTTTGAATGTTCCAGATGGTTATTCAAGTAACATTTCAAAAAGGGCGAATCTAACATATGTGAAATTAAATATATTAAAACTCATGATTTCCCTAACTGGTTACATGAGTTGATTCCATTTCCATTCTATATTTACATTCACATAATGTGATAGTTGTTGTGATTAAGTTAAGTCATTTTTATTGAGACCATTTGTCAAAAATATCGAGAAGAAGTGTTGTTAAAAAATTGCAGATAGATGCACCGATTATTCTTTGAGACTTGGAGAAAATTTTTCCATCACCATTTTTCCCATTTATGTAACATATGATTATGTATATTCCCATATAAGTTCTTCTTAGGTGTCCTATTTCTATTTGGTGGATATATCATACAAAAATAATGATGTCTTTATTAATATTTTATGTGATCAATAATTATCATCCTGAATGTTCAACTGTGAAATGCTATTTAACACATGAATGCATGGAGTTTTGTTCATTTTAGAGTGAAAATGTCACTATGAGGTCTAATCAACTAATAAGAACCAAATATAAGCAATATTATCCCATTAAGCCCCAATTTCCTTCACTTAACCATATAGGATGAATATTTTGATCATACTCATTGTGTACTTTAAGAAGGGAGGAGTGGGAAATGGCTCATAACATAAAATTATTCAACTATGGTGTTATTTATGGTTACATAAAGTATGTAAAATAATAAATATTCACGTTTTTCATTTTGTGATTTCTTTATTTCTTATAACATTTTAAAGCTTTCATATTTGTAGAGAATACATAGAAATTAGAAAATGGATACATCATTCTCAATATATTAAGTGTTAAATACAATTGTACAATAAATAATTTACTTCTTAGTTAAAGTCACACGTAATATATTTCATCTTTTTTCTCATAACAAAATCACAGGTTTCTATTTAATATTCTATGTTTTCATCATTCATTATCTTAATTTACGAATGAATGGTGTATCAAATGACATAATAGATTTTTTGTTTTGGTCTAAATATTGTGGTATGTGATTGTTATGAAATGGTAGTCAATGGACTTAAATTCATTATAAGTATCTATGTAACAAAACAGGAAATTCAACAATATGGTTCCACTATAAGATCCCAAACATATTTTTATACGAGTGAATCATTAAATAAAAATTTATAAGAAAAAATATAATATTATAGGGTTGTTAAAAGGATAATTTTATAATATTTTTATTCACATTGTCATGTCACAATGATTGAATGAAAGTGGTTTTATGTGATGTCAAGGAAAGTTGTGAATATAGATAATTAGGGATTTAGAGTGATTTATATGGAAAATAAAACTTTTTATCAATGAACCTTATCTTCTGGAATCACAAGCTAGACATGTGTTTTATGTAACCAACCCATTAAAACAAAAAAATTGGGTTATTGTTGATGTCATTACTAGACATATTATTTATGAATTCATTGATGATAATGATGTTTTTGATGAGCCTATTGGTATTTATTTGAATATTTAATTTGATGACATAAATTATTCAATTGTTAGAACTTATTTAGAACATGAAATTGTCATATTGAATACATATTATTGACACATTTTTATGTTTTTACCTAATATTATTGTAATATTGTTTGTGTTTTTTGAAACATTCATACATGATATAAAATTAATTCGTATCCCCCCATGAAATTGCACAAGATATAATCGGTTTTTAAAATATTGTGTTCCTTATGAATTATGAATATCAAATATTAGTCTATACATGATACTTTTTGATTAATTACTGAAAAATTTTACAATTAAAATCTAATGGTATTAGGAAATAATGGTTTCTCTTGTGATGTTGAATATGAATTATAAGTATGATTTTTTAAAGAGCACGTGTCGTAGAAGGCATATTAATAACACTGTTTTGGATAATGAATTTGAAAAAAATATACAAAGTGACATTAATATGAATTGAAATAATATTTATATTTCAATTATCTCTCATGTCTGTGTGATTTATTTGAGGAATTTTAAATTTGGGGGAATATTTTTTGGACAACATCTAAATATTTTTTTAATTATATAATTTATTCATGTAGTGTGAATTCAATGAATTTAATTTAGATTTCTTATATAAATAATGGATGTTTATAAAGTAGTTGAGAATAGTGATACATTAATTATGATTAGTATATAATTAAGAATAAAAATGGAGAACCAAAAAAACCATGAAAAACAATTCTGATAAAGAAAAATATTTAAAACATTGCATGTTCATGATAGTACAACACATTTTTGTTCTAGATCCTATAAACTGGCTCATCATTCATGTATTATAGATCTAAAATACTATTATTCCCCTTTACTTATTCCAAACTAAAATGTATTTTTATCTCATGTGGGATTGACCTAGCCATGAATTGATTAACCTATAGTTTATCCACATCTTGTTGGGAATCAACCTTAATTCACTGGCAACATATAACAGGATTATGTTGTCAAAAAATTTCTATGAATATCAATTTTCATAGATTGATATGTATTGTTAAATACTTTATGTAGAAACAACTACTATTAATATGTGAAAATAAATGAAAAGGATTTATACTAAATAATATTTACTGTTATTATAGGTTTATTCAAACATAGTGATGTGAAATTATTTTCAAAAAGACATTTTCTCATATTTTTATTTTAAATTAGTTTCAAAATTTTATTTACATAGTAAAATAAACTATGAAGTTGATAGAAAATTGGGTATATTTTTTGGAAAAGGAAAATCATTTTATGTACAACCTATTTTGTTGTCCTCAGTTATGGAGTTTGATACATATTTACTAATGTTGAAGTGGACATTAAAGATTGATAATAATATGATTTTAAAAATTACATATGAAAAGATTGTTGATCAATTACTCAAATTTAATGATATTTTTGTTCATAAATATTTATTTTTAAGGCATATTAATTATTCCGATAAAAAAATCATTTTCATTAGAGGTAATTACATGCTAAAAATCTAATAAAAATATCTTATTAATATGTTCTTGATGTGATAAAATTATTTATTTCAATTAAATGGTTGAATTAATTTGTAATACCCTAAGGCTTTAGAAATAAATATAAATGATACATTTTTTGAGATAGTTATAAGATAATTATTAAATATAATTTTACTACTTCTATGATTTGAATTTCAAAAAACGGACATACATAGTTGCAATCAAAGAGTTTTTAGAGTCTAATAAGTCAAACATAATTTATGGTGAATTGTAATACACTCTTATGAATAGTAATATGAATAGTAATATGACAATTATTAATAGTAAATAGTATTATTATTTTATTTTATTAGGTTAGAAGATAATGATATCTTTATTACCTTTTAAGGTTATATAAAATGATTAATAGTTTTATAATTGTTAATTTTAAAATAAATTTTGAAATTATTTAAAAATTAAATTATACAATTTTTGGAAAATATTTTTATAAAATTGAGTTTTTTTTAATTCTACACATCAAAAATTGGTTAGTTTTATTTATTGGGATTTCTCTAAAATACTTGAATTTTTTATGAATAATGAAATATGGTAAAACAATGTATATATACATTATTTGTTAAATACACCACTCCTAACATCATGTATGATGTAATAACCCTTGGTTAGAACTCACATAATCCCTTTCCTCTTTCGGGTAACATTAACTAAGACTATTCATAGTCTTGATAAAAAAACTATTAAACTAATGATTAAAAAAATGGAAAACCACTCCTCTCATCCACTATAAATACCACCCTCACCCCCTCTTCCTCTCACAGCTCTCAAGATTTCAGAATTTTTTGAATTTTACCCAATACCCTTACCAAGGCTCTTCCTCACGTCCAATAGCTTCTGGTCTCAACAAAATTACAAAAACAAATTCCTTAAGGGGGATCTCAAGGAGAAGAGGTCGAGAGGTAAAAGTCCAAATTCATTTTCTTGTGTTTTCTTTTCAATTTTTTTCTTTTCTTATACTCTCTTCACCTACCCTTAACGAGGTGGCACGAAATAACCATTATTATATATATTATCTATTTCTATCATGTTTATGGAAAAATTAATCACCATTCTTCCTCTACTATTCCAATTATTCTAAAAATAAAAACCTCATTCGTGATGTGTCGATTTACCAACATCATGGATGATATGTCCACAATTTCAATTAATTCCTTCAAATATTATTGTAAAACCATTTTAAAGGTTAAACCATATTTTAAATTTTATTATATAAACTCTATTTTGTTTGTTAATTAAATGATATTCCTACTATAAAAGTTATGTGATGAAACAAATTCGTTGTTATCGAATAACCACAAAAATGATGTAAAGGAAAATCACTAATGATTTATCTAATGATTCATCATAATATCATATACCGAAAATGATTTATTTTATAATTTAATATTATCAGAAAATATTAACCACATTTCAATCCAATTCTATATTTTTACTTCAATTCTAAAACAAAATCATTTATGAATCGACCATGGAAATCATGTAAAGCACGCACCCCAAATAATAGAAATAACAAAATATTATTAATAAACAGGTTTAATGTTGTTCTAAAATATTCATAGAAGGTGTTAAAAATACTATTATGATTTCTTAAAATATTAATAACACCCTTTTAAGGACTATAAATGAGTTTTATACATGTTTTAAGTAACATTATCCTGAGGTAAGGGAATTCTTATCCCAATTTCCATTATTTGGGTTAACCTTCTCCTACATTGATTATATGATACTAAGAATATTTGTGTAATAAATTTTTTTAGTATGTTGTATTATTTCGACTTATAATGAATACACATATTTCTTTCATTATATTGATACTCACAGCATTTATATGATATTTTTAAGAGACATTCCTTTAAAAATCCTCTTTTAAAATTCTATATTATGTAATAAAAAATACTTATTTTTAAGAAATTATTCATATTTTATGATTATTTTTTGGTTTATGGGAATGTTTTATGATGAAGTGTGGGACATATACCTCCCTCTAATACATTTGGTATGTTTAATTTGGAGGTAAACTATATGGTTACTCCAAGTGTAAAAAAATTGTTACACCATAAAATAGCTATGAGGGTCACTTTATAAGGTAGTCGTGAGGGTTTCAAGTTATATGGTATTCGTGGGGGTTAAAATTTTAATTCCCCAATATAAATTCATGTTTCATTTATGTTTTATTAGTTTATGGAAATCTCATGTTTCACAATGTAATTATATGATACTTTATGGGTGAGAATTATGTCTTTGTGAAAATGATTTCATATGTGTATAGGTATTCCTGGAATTATAGTTTATTTCATTCTTTTTATATCCATTACGGATATTTATTTAATCATCACATATTTTTAAATGTTTTTCCAATTTTATAACTATGTTTAAGAGAAATAAAGAAGTCATGTAAAATATTATGAAGATTTTTCAAAGAAATCATGTTGCTGTTTTGTGTTAAAAATTTGGTGTTTAGGATGAAATGTATAATATTTTAATGGTACCAACATTGTATGCCTGTGTGTTGATATGTCTTATTTATATATTAAGTTTATAATAATTTAAACATAAAATATATCTGATAATTTAAGGATGTGAAATCTATTCTAAATAGCTAGATAATGTAATGTTTATGGTTGGGTCCTTATAGTTGGTATCAGAGCACAATTTAGATAACATTAGAAGTTAATATGATATTAGTATAATTATGTAACTGGGTTTTACCTTATTTTTATATGTAATATAATTTTCAATTACCATTTTTCATCATGTAAGATATTTCTATTTTGAATGGCTTTCCACAGAAGAAATAGGTAATCTGAAGATGGAAGGAATAGAGAGGCTAATATCTTTTTGAATATGAAACCGATAGTGGTGGGAAATAGAACAAATACTTTTTATGGTAATTTATCTTAATATATTTGTAATATATGGGTTTTTAATACATGAAAGAGAAAAAATACAGCTTCTATCAAGGAACATGATGATAGTGGAACATTTTATGATGCAACACCCTCCTTCTTTCAGTGGATATTCTAAACTAGTAGTGGATGAAGGACGGATTAATGCCCTTGGAAATATATTTGATGTTTTGGTGTGTTTAGATAGTCAAAATTATAGTCCTTAAATTTATAATTTGGAAGGTGAAGCTGATTTTTGGTGGTCAATGGTCAATAGTATATGGGATATGGAGGATATTCAAGAATTAAATTTTGATGAATTTAAAATTATTTCCTTTAAAAATTATTTTCCTAAGGTGGTTTGACTTAGTATGGAGAAAACAATTCCATGAATTGAGGAAAGGGGAAGAAGATTTAGTGGTCATGTATGATGAAAAATTCACCTGACAAGAAATGTACATGCTAAATATTATTTGGGATATTGATAAAAAAATCTATTGCTTTTACACAAGATTGAAGCCAAATTATAGAGGGGAATTGAAAACCCAACAATTCCAAATTTATGAGAATCTTTTTTGATGTACCGATAGGGTAGACATGGAATTGTTTTATGATCACTTGTACTTTGACAACAAATAGAAGTATATTTATAGATGGAAAGTGATAGGTATGAATAAATCAAAGAATTATGATGGTAAGAATGTCCAGTTTCTAGTTTGTGAAAGTGTGGAAAAATTACCCTAGGGAATACCTTACCACAACATAGAAGTGTTTTCGATGTGATATGTTTGGACATATAGACAGAGATTTTAAAGAAAATAATCCTAAGACAAATCCTAAAAAAACTATAAAGTGTTTTAAATGTGGTGAGATGGGTCATTAGGAAAATACCTTCCTAAATAAAGATCTGAATGATGCAAAGTATCCAGACTATAAGACAAAATGTGTATTGACATCATTTATGACTACATTAGTAGATGTTGGGACATCCAATGATATGGTATCAGGTAATTTTTTTATTCATTCATATTTTTCTATAGTCTTGTTTGATATGGGTTTTACACATTCATTTATTTCAGATAAATTTTCTGGTAAATTGGAAATATCACCACAACAAATGAGACCAGAACATATTGTTAAAACACCAAGGGAAAATATTATAGAAGAAAATCATTTTATGAATCTTACGATTATTATCTATGGAATGAAATTACCTATAAACCTTGTTTTTTTCTTTATTAGAGTTTGATTTCATTATTGGTGTGGATTAGATGTCTCTATATCTTACTAAGATTGATTGTAGAGCTAAAAAAGCTGTTTTTCATAAAGATTTTTAGTTTGTATACAAGAACAATCCCATAAAACTGAAAACTTATCAGGAAGCTAAGAAACTATTGAATGAAGGAAATGAATGTTATCTTGTTTATATTTTTGAATACAATGGAACTATTCAAATTAATGATATCATAATGTTAAATGACTACTTTGTTGTTTTCCTGATGAGTTACCTGGTGTTATACCAGAACGGGTAGTTGAATTCACAATTAACATAGTTTCTAATGATAATCCAAATTCGAAGACCCATTAATGAATGTCTCAAATGGAACTTCTTGAATTAAAAAATTAGTTTTTGGTGTTTCTTGATAAAGTCTTCATTTAGCCTAGCACTTCACCATTGGGAACTCTTGTTTTCTTTGTTAAATATAAAGGTGATTCCATGGAACTTTTCATTGATTATAGAGTTTAGAATAACATTACAATTAAGAATAATTATCCTTTTCCTCACATCAATGACTCATTTGATCATATCTATGGAGATCAATATTTTTACAAGATTGAATTGTGATACGTGTACCATTAGCTGAAGGTGAAAGAGGTTGACATTCCAAAAACAATTTTTCGAACAAGATATGGTCATTATAAATCTTTTTTTATGTCATTTGGGTTAACTAATTTTCATGTTGTATTAATGGATATTATGAATAGAATAAGTAATGAATTCTTGGATAAGATTGTTGTTGTTTTTGTTAATGAAAATCTACTATATTATAGTATTAAATAGGAGCATGAAAACATCGAGGGGTTGTTTTTCAAACTACAAAAGAAAAGAAACGATATTATAAATTTAGAAATTGTGAATTTTTATTACAAAAAAACATTACATGGTCATATTTTTTCTAAGGATGGAATAACTATTGATCCTTCTAAAATAGAGGTTATTGAATAATTTCCAATACCCACAAATATAAACAAGATTCATAGTTTTCTTGGTTTGGTAGGTAATTACTGGAGGTTTGTTGAAAACATTGCATAGTTATCTAGTCCACTAACTAAGTTAACTCAAAAATTAGTTAAATTCACCTAGACAAAATAATGTAATAATTTATTTTAGGAATTGAAAAGAATAATAGTGAAGGCTTTGGTTTTGACCCTACATTCTAAAAATAAGGAGTTTTTCGTTTACAGTGATGCTTCATTAAGGGACATGTGTGTGTTCTGATATATAATGATTAGGTAATTGTTTATGCTTCAAGACAAAAAAAAAACATAACGAGTTAAATTATCCCACACATGATTTGGATTTAGAATCTTTCATTTTTACTTTAAAAATTTATAGGCATCATTTATACAGATCCAAATGTGAAATATATACAGACCACAGAAATCTAATGTATATATTCACTCAAAAAGAATTAAACATGATGCAGAGAAGATGGATTGAATTGATAAAAGATTATGATTACCTCATCAATTACCATTCTAGAAAATAAAACAATGTGGAATATTCCTTTCGTCGAAAAAATCATGCATCATTAATTATGTTATACCTAGAACAAGACACTTTGATTAAAGATTTATTTAATTTTGGATTTGAGGTTGTTAATGTGGGAGATTCCTCTATTTTGTTTCTGGATTCAGTATATTCATCTTTCTCATACAAAATTATGCATGCGTAGAAGGAAGACGGGGTGTTATAGAAAAATTTATAATTGGTTATAATGGGTAATTTTTCAGAATTTAACATTGACAAAGATTGTGTTCTAATGTTGGGAAATAAATTTATGTGTTCCTTTTGATTCTCAGCAAAAAATTAATTGTTTTGCAAAGCTAATAGTTCTCTATTTTCTGTTCATCATGTTAGTAAAAATATGTACAGAGGCCTTCAAGAGTATTACTGGTGGTATGTAATGGAAAAAGATATTGTAGATTTTACCACTAAATGTTTGACTTGTCGATAGGTTAATGAAGAGTGACAACTACCAAAGGGGATACTTCATCTTTTACTAGTTCCAGGGTAGAAATAGGAAAATATATCCATCGAATTCATCATGGGACTACTAAAGTCATCTCAATGTAACAATTAAATCTATATAATTTTTGATCAATAGACAAAGTTTTCTCTTTTCCTTCATATTTGAGATACTATGTCTTTGGATCATCTTTCTCGATTGTACCTCAAAGCGATTGTCAAGTTACATAGAGTTCCTTTTTCTATTGTATCTGAACATGATCTTAGATTCACTTATAACTTTTAGAAAGGCCTTTATAAGTCATCGGGATTCAAATTAAATTTTAGTAAAAAATTTCAGCCTCAATTAGATGGATAGTTATAATGGAGGATTTAGACTTTTGAGGATATGCTTCAAGATTTTTCAGTAGATTTCCAAGGAATTTGGGATCATCATATTTCATTTGTTGATTTTTTATGTAATAACATATTTCATTCTAGTATACAGATGGATCATTTTGAGTCGTTATATAGGAAGTGATGTCCAACACTAGGTTATTGGGATGAAGTCGGGGAAAAGAATTTTATGGGACTATAATTAGTATAAGAAGTGGATGAGAAAGTGAATATGATCCAAAAACACATGAGAAAAACATATATTAGTAAGAAATCTTATATAGATAATAGGGGGAAATACTTTTCATTTAAGATAAGAGATCATGTTCTTATTATAATCTAACCATGGAAAAGTGTTATGTGTTTTGGTAAGAAAGGGAAGCTGAGTGTATGGTTCATTGCACCTTATAAAATCTAAGATAAAGTTGGACCAATTTCAAATATATTTTCTTTTCCTTTGATTTTATCTCAAGTGCATCATCTGTTTCATGTTTTGATGTTGAGAAAGCATGTGCTAGATTCATCTCGTGGTTTGAGCCCAAAATTAGTTCATTTGAAAAATAACCTTTCTTATAAAGGGAACCTATTAAGATTCTTGACTTAAGAGACAACGTATTGAGGAATAATGTAATCCATTAGGTAATTTTTTGGTGGAGAAAACACATGGTTGAAGAAGAAAAATGGAAATCTAAAAATTCTATGTGGGAAAGTTACCCTCACTTGATTAATAAGTAAATAAAATTAAGATGAATCTATTTCTAGGAGGTGGGGAGAATGTAACACCCCATGGTTTTAAAAATAACTTCAAATTCATGAAACACCAATTCTATACAAAATGAATCTTTTTATGGATATAGTTATAAATTAGACCTTAAATATAATTTTTCTACTTCTATGATTTGAATTTTGAAAAACGAACATGCAAAGTTGCAATCAGTAAGTTATTTGGAGTTTGATAGGTCAAACATAATTTTTGGTGAATAGTAACATACCCTTATAAATATTCATTCTAATATTTTTAATACCCTTATTAATAGAAAATTATATTTCTATTTTATTGTCTTAATTTATAAGATAAAGTGATCTTGATTAATTTTTAAAGGTGATATAAAATGGGATATAGTTTTAGAATTGTAATTTTTTTTAATAAATTGTGATTTTATTGAAAAATTAAATTAATTATATTTTGGAAATTATTTTTCAAAAAGGAGTTAACTTTTCAATCCTCCACATTTAAAAATTGTTAGGGTGATTTTTTGGTATTTTTATGAAGTACTTGAATTTTTTATGAATAGCGAAATACGATAATACACTGTATATATACATTATATGTTAAATACACTATTCCTAGAATAATGGATAATATAAAAACCCTTGCTTCAAACTAAAATTCTCCCTTTATTTTGTTTTGTCACATGAATCAAGACTATTTGTTGTCTTGAGAAAAAGTATTAAACTAGTGATTAAAATAATGGAAGACACCTCCTCTCCTCCCCCATAAATACCCCTCTCACCCCTCTTCCTCTCACACCAATAAAGCTTTGCGAATTTCAGAAATTCAACCAAATAACCTTATCAAGATCTTCCCCACATCCAATACCTACTTGTGTGGCCATAAGGCCAAAATCAAAGGCCTTAAGGAGGATCTCAAGGAGAATAGATCAAGAGGTAAATATCCTCTTTCATTTTCTTATGTTTTCTTTTCAATTCTTTTCTTTTCTTCTAATCTCTTCAACATACCTTATCCAAGATGAATGAAATAAATATTAATATATTTTTATCATGTTTATGGAAAAATTAATCATCATTGTTCCTCTCATCTTCCACATATTCTAAAAATAAAAAACAGAGTCTGTGATGTGTCGGTTTACCAACATCATGGACGATGTGTCTTCAATTTCATTTACTTCCTTAAAATCTGGTTGGACAACCATTTAAATGGATGAAAAAATATTTTAACGTTTATTATATAACCTATCTTATGTTATGGGATTAACATACATTCATAATATTAATGGTATATGATTAAAAAAGTTCGTGACTATCGAAGAACCACTAAAAAGATGTAAATGAATATCACTACTGACTTATCTAATGATTCATCCCCATACCATATAACAAAAATGATTTATGGAATAATTTAAAATTATGGAATCATATGAACATGATTTAATTACACTTATATAGTTTCTCTTGCATTATATTATAAAATAATTTACGAACCGACCATGGAAATCATGTAAAGTACGCCCCTGAAACAATGGGAATCACAACATATTATTAACAAATGGGTAAAATGATGTTAAAAATGATTATATAAGGTGTTATAAACATTATTATTCTTCTTTAAGATATTAATAACACCCTTTTAACCATTTTTCATTAGTTTTAAACATGTTTTAACTAAGATTAACCCGAGGTAAGGGAATTCTTAACCCAATTTCCATTCTTTGGTTTAACATTCTACTTCATTGATTATAGTGTTCTATGAATATTTATTTAACCCCCCAACCCCAGTAACCTAGAGTTGGTGAATTATTATATAACATTAGCATGATCACAAAAGATCAAGTCTCGAAAGGCCGATTAGTTTACTAGCCTTTCAAGTACTAGATACATTCATATGTTTTACATTACACCATGAAATTAAAAACAACAAAAACATTGTCTTCATTAACCACACTAATATCCCATAGACTATCCCTACAGTTCAGTCATAAAATACTTCTTCACATCCTGGGAAAAATAAAACATAGAAAGGGGTGAGCTCAGATGCTCATTAAAGATACCAATATAGCAGAAACATCCATAAATAAGCATAAACATATAAGGCATTGTAATACTAGAAAAAAAGCCTCTTATTTTTGAACTTCAGAATAATATGGAAATGATAAAATAGAATAATTCCATTTACTTATTCACATGGATATTCTACTAGTCAAATAATCACATGAAATATCAATAACCACTTTCATAATGATGGAATGCATAATGCCAGACTTCATAACCACATAGTTAAGGCCTTGTGCCAAGACTACAAATAAGAGTTTGTCAAGGCCTTGTGTCAAGACACTAGTTTGTCTCATAATACCCACCGATGCATCGAGAAGCTATAGCAGGCTTCACCCTTCACTTAATAAGTCCAATGCATTCATCATATGAAAATGTTTAAACATAACATAAACATTCATATCAAAACTATCATACGAAATGTCAATACATTATCCTTAAACCATGAATGGTATAAAAATAACACATCCAAAAAAAATAATATCACAAAACCTTCAATACAATATGGATGTTTTGTATCATAATGAATCAACTTCAAACAAGTATAAAATCAAACAAAAGATGTTGACATAGATGAAATCAAAACTATTTGATGGAAATATCTCTTTGTTTTTTTCGAAATCATTTAAAGTAACATAATTATAAAAGAAAACATTTATTTTGAAAATTTTCATACACGATTGTAATGAAATCTTCGACGATTTTATAATAGTGGAAATTATCCACACCCGTTGTATAAGTTAAAAAACATTCTTACATTAATTTTGTCGAAAAGGTCATAATGTACCTTGTCTGGAAAACGACAGAAAGATTCCTTTTAAAACATATAATGTCAAATAAGGGTATAAATGACATTAATACATTTTCTAGTAAATAGTAAAAATGTTTTGAAATATATTTTTATGAAACATGGATGTGGACGATAAAGTGGTCCTGGTAGATAATTACATATAAAAACATTAGATAATGAAAAGATTATGAAATTAACTCTTACATTGTACTTTTTCTTGTTTTAGGGGAGGTTAAACTCTTGTATAATGGAGAAATAATTTATATTAAATTATTCAAGAACTATATATATTAATATTATATCATATATGATCTTCTAATATTTCTTTGATAATGATATTTCAGTAATATCATCGTTTCGGGTGTTAACTGATTCGTTTTCTTTAATATGATTTATTATGTAAGTAATGTTTTTTATGGATACTATGTATCTTATTCTTATTCTGAATGATATTAAGTCTTTAAACATTATTTTTAATCATCAAATGAAAATTATTCTTGAATGGATATGATGGGGAATGAATCTCATCGCGTCCGTGGAGACGGTAATCCGTACGTATGCATGAGCGAAAATATCATTCTTTCGATATTAAAATCATATATAATTGGATAGTATATAATATATACAGAATAATTATAATATTATATTTATTATTTACATCATGTATAATTATTATTTTACCCATCCAACTGATGATGTGTTTGAATAAAAAACTACACTACGACGTGGAGACGATAATCTGTACGTACGCACGTATGGTGACTTTTTCATTTATAGGATGGATAGAATAATGAATATGGTTGTACAATTTTTTTAATAACATAATATTATATAAAAAATACTGGAGTTATTATTTTTGAATGGAAACAACAAGAAAAGAGGAAGTGGAAGAAGAAAAGAACTTGAAATGGGTGATGAAATATTAACCTCTTCTACGGGTTATTCCTTTTGATTTGATCAAAAGGGCTCTTTAGGTTGGATTTATGACTAAAGGAAGGCCTCTAAGATGAAATGGGAAGATAGTTGGGAGGATATTTTGGTAGGGGTTGGCAGATCTAAATGGTTCTGAAGGTGTGAATTTGAGAGAAGGGGAAGTTCCCTTTTATAAGAGGGGTGAGGGGCACCTTAGGAAAAGATTGAAATATTATTTTATAATAAAATAATTTCCTGTTTCTAATGGCTATAAAATGATTAATTTCGAGGATAAGGTAGGGATGGGTCGATAACAACTCAACAAATATGGTTTTTTACAGGTTTTGGTCACTATATTAAATTTATCTTTTAGATTTAACTCTTAGTAAAATAGTTTGAAATTTACCATGTCTCTTTGTATTTTTATATTATATGGTTAAAAAAATACTATAAACGTCCATGAGAACCTCAAGTGGTTCATTAATGAAATATATAGTATTATTTAAGACCTTTGGCTTATCCTTATATTTTTAGGAATATAATATTAGTTAATAATTTAATATTAGTTTTAAAAACTCATTTATGTCAATTTTGACATTATTTGGTATTTTGTTTTTTCTAAATTAATAACATCAATATTACTTCATATAAATTCATTTAATAAACCCTAATATGTTATATTTACCTATATAATTATTTTAATTTATAAAAGTCTCAAATTACATTTATTTGGGTATTTATAATATCAATTATTTTAATATTTCATTAATTAGGTAATTACTGTATCATCATTCTGTCATAAATTTTTTAAATTATTTATTGTATAAAATTTATAAATAAAATAAACATAAGTAGGAAATATTTTTAACTTTATAATGAATATTTATAGTCAAATTTATCTTTTGTGTAACCCTATATTAAAAATGGTTTAGTTATTAAACATTTAATTTAACACTTTTAACTATTCTTTGAATTAAATAATAATAAATGTCCTAATCTAATACAAGTGGACCTAAATGATAATATTTTATTCTTAAGGTTGTTTTTGGTAGAATTAAAATTATCAAATATAATTTGGACATGTTTTAGGGTGATAATAATATCATTTTTACCTTTAATTACCCTATTTACTTTTAATTGTGGTAAATAAAAGTCAAAAGTTATTATTCACTGGAAATTAGTTTTTTCTTATTGAACAAAATATTTCTTACTAATATCAACCATATATCTATGATTTTTGAAATTCAATTCACAGAAGGGGTAAAATTAGGTTTTATACAAATATGGAAATACTCCTCGGAGGTGGGTAAAAGACGGTAAAAAGTTCGATAAAATTTTATATATCTAAACTCATTATAAAATGACTCCAATTAATTACATTGAACTTATATAGGTATTTTGTATCTATTTTTACCTAAAATAAATTTAAATAAAATAAATAATTATTAAATAAATAGTCGGTTTTAAACAATAACTCAGTGTTTTTCACTATTCATCAAAAATTGAATGTTTTTAGAAAAATACCAAAAATTCACCCTAAGCTAATATCGATATTACAGACCCAAAAATTAAGTCCCTTTTGAATAATAAAATTTATATATTTTTAAAAATTGTGTATTACTATTCATAATGGCTAGATTGATTGGTCATGGTGTGTTAAAACTCCATGTTGCGTACAACGCAACCTATTGTATTATTCAAAGAGAAATGTACCATGGAATCATGGGGTGTTACATTCTTCCCTACTTCAAATAATTTCTTCCTTGAAATTAATAGAATTTTATTTCATAAAAAGATTTGGGTGGTTATTCATCATAAGTTCCTCGAGTTCCCACTTTGCCTCTTCCATCTTATGAATTCTCCATAGAACTTTTACTAGACAAGTCGTCCGGTTTATCAGCACTTGTTCTATGGTATCAAGAAATTTGACAAACTCTTCAAAATAAGACAGATCAAGTTCTAGTTCAATTTCCTCATAGGTGAGTACATGTGTTAGTTCAGGCAAGTATTTTCTCAATAGTGATATGTGGAACACATCGTAAACTTTAGAGAGACTTGGCAGTGTTGCCAACAGGTAACCTATAGCCCCAATTCATTCTTGAATTTTGAAAGGTCTGACATTCCAAGGACTTAGTTTACCATTATTACCGAACCGTGTAACTCCATGTCATGGAGATACTTTTAAGAAAATATAATCTCTTACATGAAATTCCAAATCCTTCCTTTGGTTATCGGCATAGCTCTTCTACCTACTTTGTGCTATTTTGATGTGGGTTTGGATAACCTTTACATTTTCCATCGTTTCCTCAACAAGTTCCAGGCCTATGAGTTTTCTTTCACCAACATCATCCCAAAAAGTTGGTGTGCGACATATCTTGCCATATAACACTTCATATGGTGCCATCTGAATACTTGAATGGAAGCTATTGTTATAATAAAATTCTACCAGAGGTAAATATTGATCCCACATACCTTGAATGTCATGTTAGGATGATCTCGACATGTCTTCTAAGGTTTGAATAGTCTTTTCTGATTGTCCATCAGTTTGAGGGTGGTAGGCAGTGCTCAAATTAATTTCAGTATCCTAGGATTTCTAAAGACTTTTCCAGAATCTTGACATAAAATGAGGATCATGATCAGAAACAATCGATATGGGTACACTATGGAGTCTTAATACTTCATTAATATGTAGTCTCGCTAAACGTTCAAGTGATAAATATTCTCTTATATAAAGAAAATGTGGTGACTTGTTAAGGCGATCAATAATGACCCATATTGCATTATTCCTTCTAGGTGTCTTTGGTATCCCCATGACAAAGTCCATCGTAATATTATCTCATTTCCACTCAGGTATGGGAAGAGGTTGCATGACTCCTCTAGGCTATTTCTTTCCAGCTTTCACTTGTTGACAAAACATACAACTTGAAAAAAAAATCAGCAATATCCTTCTTCATGTTGTCCCTCCAAAAATATTCCTTCAAATCTATATAAATATTAGTGCTACCAGGGTGTATAGAGAAACTAAAGTTATGAGCATCATCCAATAATACCCTTTATCGATCAGTTTTGTTAGAAACACAAAGTCTCTTCCATAATTTCAAAATTCCATCTTTATATATGATGTCACTCAATCTCCCATCATTCACAGCATTAATTTTTTTTGAATCTCCTCATTATCTGCCTGAGAACTTTTTATCCTTTATAGTAAATATGGTTTGGAAACCATTTGAGAAAGTATTGATGTTTCACATTCCATGATTATTCCCCAATCTATTTTCACTAGATCCATGAAAATAGGATCCCTTTTAAATCTCATCTTATTCAAAACTCCATGATCCTTTCTAATCAAAGCATATGCCACCTTATTTTCCTTCCTCGGGTGGTAGTTTATTGTGGAATCATAATCCTTGAGTATTTCAATCCATCTCTTTTGCCTCATGTTGAGTTCTTTCTATGTGAAAATATACTTCAAACTCTTTTGATCGAGATATATCTCACATTTTTCACCATAGTGATAATGTCTCCATATCTTTAAAGAAATGATTATAGCTACTAACTCAAGATCATGAGTAGGATATTTTTTCTCATGAATTATTAGTTTCTGTAATGCATTGGCAATAACTCTATAATTATACATAAAGACACAACCATGTCCTTTATTTGAAGCATCACTAAAAATAACATACCCATCATTCCCCGATGGTAGATTCAAGATGGGTGCATTATCTAATCATATATTCAGTTCTTCAAAACATTCTTCACACTCAGTGGTCCAAAAAAAATTTAACCCCATTACATGTGATTTTTGTTTGTGGGTTAGCCAACCGGGAAAAATTCTTGATGAAACGTTGATAATAACCTTCTTAAACCAATAAAACTGTGTACCTCAGTTATACTCATCTGGGTTGGCCATTCATGGATTGACTTTTTCTTTGAAGGATCAATAGAGATTCCATCCTTAGATATAATATGGCCAAGAAAAGAAATATCCGGAAGCCAAAATTCACACTTGCTAAATTTCACACATAATTCATTTCTTCTAAGAGTCTTTAGAATAATGCACATGTGATTTTCATGATATTTGTTGATTTTGGAGTATACCAATATATCATCAATAAATAATACTAAAAATTAATCAAGATATTACTTGAAAACTCTATTCATTAGATCCATGAAGACAGAGGTTGCATTAGTCAATCCAAAAGGCATTATTGTAAACTCATAATGCTCGTACCTGGTTCAAAATTCTATTTTTGGAATGTCTTCCTTTTTTACACACAACTGATGATATCCAAATCAAAGTTCAATCTTTGAAAAATATTGAGAACCATGAAGTTGGTAAAATAAATCATAAATGCGAGGTAGGGGATACTTTTTCTTTATTGTTATAGCATTGATCTCCTTGTAGGCAATGCACAACCTCATATATCCATCTTTCTTCTTAGAAAAAAGAACAGGGCTCCCCATAGAGAAACACTAGGGCGAATAAATCCATTATTACTCAATTCCTCTAGTTTTTTGTTTAGTTACACTAATTCCATAGTTTCCATTCTATAATGGGTCTCTGATATGGGACTTGAACCAGGAATTAAATAAATGGAAAACTCAATTTCTCGTTATGGAGGATTTCTAGGTAAATATTCTGGAAACACATCAACATATCCTTGCACAATATGTGATTCCTCTTTTGAACATTCATTTCCTCACCCAAAGTTATTCTATTTTCTTCCTCCCCAATAATTGAATTTAGTTGAGCTACTGGGGGTGGATCTAGATAAGAATTAGGTGGTGACATTTCTTCTCTAAAGATAGGTTACTCCTTATCATCATCGATAATTTTAACCTCCTTCTTCATAAAATAAATTTTCGCATAATAGTTTCAAATCAAATCCATACCAAGGATTATATAAAATTCAAAAATGGGTATGACGATGCGATCATAAAATAAAGAACATTTATATTATCTAATGGGAATTGATTCACAAAACATTGTTGTAATGATACTTCCCTTTGGTGTTTTGACTGATAACTCCCTAATTAAGTGAAATTAAAAATATCAAATTTTCATAGAAAACTGGGAAGATATGAAACAATGTGATGATCTAGAATCAAATATAGCATTTTCTAAACTTTAGGAAACCATTAAATTACCTGCCACCACATCTTTTGGAGCTTCAACCTCTGCAGTAGTGATAGAAAAAACTTGGCCTTGATCCCTGAGGGCTTTTCTAAGGTAATTTTCCTTGGAACTTTTTACATTCATTTGCATAATTACCACTTTCTCTACAATTTTAGAATTCACTATTGACAGCCATTTTCTTCCCCTTGCAATCATGAGCTCGGTGGACTTTTTCACCACATTTGTAACAGACACTCATTCCCTTCAGAAATGTATTGGGGTGTTTCCTCCCTAATTTACTATAACATGGATATTCAACTTTTCCCATCTTCCACTAATTTCCACTTCCAGAGTGTTCAGAATATCTCTTATTCTTTTTCTTTTCTTTAAAGTCGTAACACTTAGAGAATTCATTTTCTGTCTTGATAGCACATGAGAAAATATCTTCATATGACAAGAAGGATTTTCATACTAATTATTTTCGAAGAAATGGTTTTAACCCATAAAATAATCTATCAATCTTACTCCTTGGGATACGTATATAATCTTTTTTATGCCTTTCTATCCTTGTAATGTTAGCCGCATACTTTGTGACATTCTCATCCTCCTTTTTCCTTAGACTCAGAAATTTCCTTTCCATATCCGCTCGATGGTCATGAAGAAATTATTTTTCTATGAAAATCTCTTTAAACTCCCTACATTACATATTTGATAATTCATCATCTCCCTTAGTGTTTTGAATCGAGGACCACCATTGATCTGCATCTATCATGAGCCAATAAACTTCCATGAAAACGTTTTCCCTTTTTCTAATTCCCAAAGCGTGAAAGGTTTTCTCTAAGTAATTTATCCATTGCTCAGCTACTAATGGAATTATACTCCCATTGAATGTTGGTGGATGTTGTCTCATGAATCAGTCTAACATTGATCCTCCACGTTGTAGATCATGGTTCTCCATATGGGTAAGGTTATTATTCATAACTTGAGTAAGTTATCCCAGTATGGTGATAAGCGGATCAGAACCAGTTGTGCAACATATCCACTATAATTATATGGAGTAGGATGGAAATCCCTACATGGATTACGTGCATTGATACGGTTTCCATTCCTTCCACTTGGTGCTATTTCTAAACAATGTCATACACAAGATTAGTTTATGAATCGCAATATATAATTCCAAAAATTTAAAATAGTTAACATAAATTGAACAGTTTATGGATATAATCCATAATCATAAAAAAAATATTTGAGAAGTATAAACTTATAAACCCTTCATAATGGTTTGTAATAAAAATGAGAGTTGTCCTAAGCATATCCCCCGGGAGTGTTGTAACCAATAGTGCAGCAAGGCCAGTTGTCATGAACCAGTTCACGTTCAAGTCTAGCTCAAAGAAGTGTTTTCGGGTTTTACCCATAGGTACATTTGTGCTAGAGGCGCCTCTACCTGATCGTATCTAGATAGGGTTGTATTTCTTAAAAAATTAACAAAATCTCTATAATACCAAAATTATAAGAAGTTCTTCTATACCAATCCTCAAAGTCTATATAAGGGTAATGTGCTCTAATAAGAGTTTTTCTAAATCTAGATTCTGAGGTTTGTACTAAACTTCCTCTAATACCATATGTAATTCCCTAACCCTAGTTACCCAGAGTCGGTGCATTATTACATTACATTGTCATGATCAAAAAATATCATGTCTCGAAATACTGTTTAGTTTAGTATCCTTGGAAGTAATAGATACATTCATAAGTTTTACATTACACCATGAAATGAAAAACAACAACAACATTATCTTCATTAACCACATTCATATCCTTTAGACAATCCCTACAGGTCAGTTATGATATACTTCTTCGCATCCTGGGAAAAATAAAACATAGAAAGAGGTGAGCTCAGATGCTCAACAAGGATAACAATATAGTGGAAACTTTTATAAATAAGAATAAACATTAAAGGCAATGTATGACTATAACAAAAGCCTTTTAGAATTGAACATTAGAATAATATAGAAAATATAAAATCAAAATAATTCCATCTACTTATTCACATGGATATTCTACTAGTCGAATATTCAAATTCAATATCAATAGCCACTTTCATAATGATAGAATGCATAATGTGAGACTTCATAACCACATAGTCAATACCTTGTGCCAAGACTACAAATAAGATTTTGTCGAGGCCTGGTACCAAGACCCTAGTTTGTCTCATGAGACCTACTGATGCATCAAAGAGCTATAGTGGGATCTACCCGTCACTTACTAAGTCCAATGCATTCCTCATATGAAAAGGTTTAAACATCACATAAACATTCGTATTAAAACTAGCATTTAAAATTTCAATAATTTATCCATAAACCTTAAATGGTATTAAAATAACACATGCACAATCAAGAATATCACAAAAACTTCAATACAATATGGAATATTTGTATCATAATGAATCAACTTTGAACAAATGTAAAATCCATCAAAGGATGTTGACATAGATGAAATCAAAACTATTTGAGAGAAATATCTCTTTCTTTTTTTTGAAATCATTTAAAGTCACATAATTATAAAAGAAATCATTAATTTTGAAAATATTCTTATAAGATTATAAAGGATGCTATGACGATGTTATAATAGATGAAATTATCCGCACCCACCGTATAAGTTAAAAAAACATTCATACCTTAATTTTTTTGAAAAGGTCATAATGTACCTTTTTGGAAAACGACGAAAGTATTCCTTTCAAAACATATATGGTAAAATAAGGGTATAATTGACTTTAACCTATTGTCTAGTAAATAGTGAATTTTTTTTGAAATATATTTTTAGGTAACACGGATGTCGATGATAAGGAGGTCCTAGTAGATAATTACGTATACACAAACTCAGATAATGAAGAGATTGTAAAATTAACCCTTACCTTGTACTTTTCCTTGGTTGAGGGTAGGTTGTCCTCCTGTATAATTGTGAAATCATTATTATTAAATTATACAAGAACCATATACATTAATATTATATCATATATGATATTCTAATATTTATTTGTTAATGATATTTTAGTAGTATCATCGTTTTGGGTGTTAACTAATTCATTTTATTTTATATGATTTGTTACGTAAGTAATGTTTGTTATGGATAGAATGTATCTTATTAATATTCATAATTATATTATGTATTTAAAAAAAATTTTAATCATAAAATCAAATTATTCTTGAATGGATATGATGGGGAATTAATCTCATCGTGTTCGTGGACACGGTAATCCGTACGTACGCACGAGCGACAATATCATTCTTTTGATATTAAAATAAAATATAATTGGATGGTATATCATATATAACGAATAATTATCAGATAATATTTATTGTTTACATAATTTATACTCATTATTATACTCATCCAAATGATGAAGTGTTTGAATAACAAACTACACCACGACTTGGAGACGGTAATCCATACGTACGCACGTATGATGACTTTTTCATTTATTGGATGGACAGAATAATGAATATGGTTGTAAATATTTTATAAAAACATCACAGTATATAGAAGATACTGGATTTATTATTTTATAATGGAAACAACAAAGAAATAGGAAGTGGAAGAATAAAATAACTTGAAAGAGGTGATGAAATATTTACCTCTTCTTCGGGTTCTTTTTTATGGATTTGATCAAAAGGGGTCTTTAGGTTGGCTTTCTGGCTAAATTAATACCTCTAAGATGAAGGTAGGACAGTTGAGAGGATATTTGGGTAGGGGTTGGCCAAGCTAAATGGATTTTAAGGTGTGAATTTGATAGAAGGGGAAGTGCCCTTTTATAAGAAGGGTGAGGGGTGCCTTAGGAAAATATTGAAATATTATTTTATAATAAAATAATTTTCGGTTTCTTATGGCTCCAAAATTATTAATTTCGAGGATTCGGTAGGGATGGGTCGAAAAAAACTCAACCAATATGTTTTTATAGGTTTTGGACACTATATTAACTCTACCTTTTATATTTAACTCTTAGTTAAATAGTTTGACATTTACCATGGCTCTTTGTATTTTTATATTATATGGTTAATAAAATTACTGAAAACTTCCATGATAACCACAAGTGGTTCATTAAGGACATGTATAATATTATTTAAGACCATTGGATGAACCTTATATTTTTAGAAACAGAAAAAAAATTAATAATAAAATATTTGTTTTAAAAACTCTTTTATGTCAATTTTGAAACTATTTGATATATTATTTTTGTTAAATCAATAACATCATTATTACTTAAAAAAATTCATTTAATCAACCCTAACATTTAATATTAACCTATAAAATTATTTTAATTCATAAAAAGTCTAAAAATACCTATATTTGTTTATTTATAATATCAATTATTTTAATATTTCATTAATTAGGTAATTACTGCATCATCATTGTGTTATAAATAAATTAAATTATTTAATGTCTAAAAATTATAAATAAAATACTGATATGTGGGAAATATTTTTATCTTTCTAATGATTATTTATATTTTAATTTATCTAATGTGTATTCCTATATTCGAAATGGTTTAGTTATTAAACATTGAATTTAACACTTTTAACTCTTCTTCGAATTAAATAATAATAAATGACTTAATCTAATCCAAATGGACATAAAGGATCATTTTTTATTCCTAAGGTTGTTTTTGGTCTAATTACACTTATAAAATAGAATTAGGACATCTGTTAGGGTAATAATAATATCATTTTTACCCTTAATTACCCTATATACTTTTAACCATGGTAAATAAATGTCAAAAGTTACTTTTCACCAAAAAATATTTTTATCTTATTGAACCACATATTTCTTACTAATATCAACTATTTCTCTCAGATTTTCAAAATTCAATTCAAAAAAGTGGTAAAATTAAGTTTTATACAAATTTGGAAATGCTTCTTGGAGGTGGGTAAAAGACTGTAAAATGTTCGATAAAATTTTATATATCTAAACTCATTATAAAATGACTCTAATGAATTACATTGAACTTATATAGGTATTTTTTATCTGTTTTGACCTAAAATAACTTCAAATAAAATAAATAATTATTTAAATAAAAATATGGTTTTAAACAATAATTGAGTGTTTTTTACTATTCATCAAAATTTGAATGTTTTAAAAAAAATGCAAAAATTCACCCTAAGCTAATTTCGATATTCTGCATCGAAAAATGAAGTCCATTTTGAAAGATAAAATTTATGAATTTTCAAAAAGTGGGTATTACTATTCATAACAGCTAGTTTGATTGGTCATGGTGTGTTAAAACTCCAAGTTGCGGACAACGCAAGCTATTGCATTATTCAATGGGAAACGTACCATGGGAGCTTGGGGTGTCACAATTTATGTAATGAATTTTTATATTTTGTTGTGTTATGTGTATTTATAGTTCATACACATATTTATTTCATTCTGTTGATTCTCAAATCAATTATATGATATTTTTAAGGGACATTCCTTTAAAAAACACCTTCAAAAATTCTATTTTACGAAATTAAAATGAAATGTTTTTATTAAATTATTCATCTTTTATGATTATGTTCCAGTTATTGGGAATTTTTTATAATGAATTGTAGGACAAATCTCTACCTCCATTCATTGGGTATGTTTAGGTTCGAGGTCGACCATATGGTTATTCCAAGTGTAGTTGCTATGGTAACACCATAAGGTAGTCATGAGGGTCACGTTGTATGGTATCCATGATAGTTACAAATAATATTCTAGCCCTAAGGGTTGAAATTGTAAGTATGTAATTCCCTAATATACCTTCATGTTTTATTTATTTTTTCTATGTTTAATGAAATCTCATGTTTCACAAATTATGTATATGATACATTATGGGTGATGATTATGTATCTGGGAAAATGACTTCATATGTTTATATGTATTCATGGACTAATGGTTTATTTCATTACTTTTTTATTAATTAATGATATTTTTATTCTTATCCCAACTTTTTAATTTTTTTAAAATGGTTATAAGGATGTGTGAGAGAAATAAAGAAGTAAACTTAAATTTTGTGATGATTTTTCAAAGAAATAATGTTAATGTTTTGTATTGAAAAATTTACAGTTTGGAAGAAATGGATATTATTTTAATGGTACCCACATTGTGTTCTTGTGGGTTGATATGTATGCGTTTTTTCCTAACTTTATAAAAATATAAACTGAAAATATATTTAGGAATGTAAAGATGTGAAATCTAGTTGAAAGACCCAGATAATGTAATATTTAAGGACATGTCCTTATATAATTGATATGAATTCACAGAAAAAATATCCCCATCTAATATTGATTTTCCAATGTTAAATTGTGTGTTTAGTAGTGCTCCTTGTTCTAAACCAATTTTAAATGCTTCAAATAGGAAGGAATCGTTTATCGGTGTTTGTGTGGTTTTCCCTTCAAAAAAATTATTCATTTATATGATCTTCAATGTTAGTGTTTTACATAGGTTTAACTAATAATTTATATGGAATGGTCCTAAAAATATTATCATGAAGTGAAAATTAAAATGTTTTACATGGAATATGACAGTAAATTCATTGGCGAGTTAAACTTCATTAATTATTTGTAAATAAATTTCATAATGTGAATGTACAATTAATCAAAGATAAGAATGTAGTTTTTTACTGGCCTATGAAATATTTACTATCATTTATCATTTGTGATGATATGAAATTAAATTTTTAAACATTTTCAACGAGATTAAAGTAATGTTGTACAATATAATCAACCATTGAGAAAAAATGATAAATATATTAGTGTAATATATGGTATTCTAGATCATTCATGTTGGTTAATCCAATTTATGTGTTATAAATTAATGAAAATTGATTTAGAAACACCATCAAAGATTATTATATTAGAAAATAATATATTTGAAAGGTTACTTACAATATATTGTTTCTGTGTCAATGGTTAATTATAAGGTTTCCAACATGTGTTTTATATAGATATTTGTCTCCTTGGTGGTCAATATAATGGAACATTGATGGAAGAATTGACATATGATATAGATACAAACTTATTCCCATTGGAATATTAGATTGTTTAAAGTCAAAAAATAAATGGCTAGACGTGCTTTTTAAATAACATATATGAAATGAATTTTTTTTGTACAACATTTCATTTTATCATATCAATACTATACAATTTAATGTGTTGTTAGCTTAATATTACTAGGTGATGGATATGTGTGGTATTATCATCATATGAATGAATGTTTTAGTTCTGAAAATAAAAAATTATTCATGGGAATTGGAAGATTAAGTAAGAAAGATGTGCTTAAATTATAGGATTACAGTAATTATACCCACTTAGATAGTTATTTTAATTAGTCTATTATAAGGTATAAATTTATATTCCTAGAATTTGGAATAAGGTTTGGAAATAATAGTGAATTTAAATCGAGGTTCAGGGCATGATTTTGCATCATTGATTGGACAATATCATAATGCATTTAGATGAATCATTCAATGCATGGATAATAAAAGGGAGGAGACATAATGTTTGTATCTTAATTGATGTAAATCATTAAAAATAATGTAATAAATAAAATTCAATCCAAATAGGAATGGAAAATAAAAAATGGATTTACACACAATATTGAGTAAAATTTGAAGGAAAATGTGTTGAGGGATAAAACCATGAAATTAAAAGAATATATCATTATGTAAATAGTAGTCTAACCATATAATCTGGATATTATTTGACATCTAGTTACTCAGGAAAAAAAATTTATTGTATAAAAAATGTATGTGATACCCTATTCTCACTCTTCTATATTAAGATAAATAGTAAATGGAAACTTTTTAAATTTTTTTGAAAATAATTATTTTCTTATAACTCGAATGAATATTTATATTGGATTTATAGATCTGGTTGAAATTAAAAACATGACATAATTTCATATAATGATATATACTAACTATATGAATAAAAACTCTTCCACAAAATACTTCTTTTCCTCTTAATAATCTGGTACAAAATATTTTTTAGACTTGATTTTAAAATAAGAATATTTATCATTTTTCACATTATAAACATGTCAGGAACACATAAAGAATTATGGAAATCCAAATACTAATTGATGTGCCAATTAGGGAAGAAATTATTTAGGTAATTCTATTTCCATATTTATAATGCATACATTAAATGATGAATTTTATAAAAGTCCATGTTCTGATAATTGTATTTCTATTAAGTGTTTTATTTTTTTTCTTATTCTTAAAATTAGACTTATTTTATTTTGGATGGTTTCTATTATTTTTTATCTTACTTAGAGGTTATTAATATGTTATTATGATTAAAAATATGTGTTTGATGTTGTTTCAAAAGGGGGTTTGTTAATATTATTTTTAAAAAATATTACTGACTGATTGATTTTGTGAAATTTCAAACATAAATAATGTGAATGATTCATGTTAATTTTAAATCTACATTTTCTAAAAATATCATTGATTATAATAACGAATATATATATATAATATTTTCTGATTATAGTTAAATCTAGGAATTTTTCTATATTTCATAGTCATTTTAATTACAAGGCTTCATAGATAGTTTTAAATAGGCATTAGTAATTGTTCAAATGTAAGACATGGATGTTAAAAATCTACCATTTAAATTATGTGGTTTTGAGGTGGACAATTGCAAAGAAACTAATCCTAAATCTCTAGACTAGTATATGGAAAATGTATTCACATTAATTATATATAAAACATGTCAATATCATTGAGAATGTAATTTATAAGATTGAGGATGTATTCAAGAACATGCACGATATAAATTTGAATTTTAAACATACCATTACTATAATTTTTTATATTAATAAATCAATAAATATTTGATTATATAAAATTAATGTAGTGAAATATATACTAGGTAATTCATTGTAAATTTTATTTTTAAAATTGTACATGCATTGGGTACTTTGTTGGAGTGTACTAGGTACTCAGTGAAGTGTGTAAAAATGGGGGGCCCAGGTGGGGCCACTAATTTCCTTGTATAATATGTTTTTTTATAAAAAAGGGAATGATTTTCATTTTACTTATTTTCTTTTAACCCCCCACCACCTTAAAAAAATGGATTCATCTGGATAAAATTCTACTTAACCATTAGATATCCCTCCATTTATCTTCCATTATCCCTTCTTTCAACTATCTTTGATTCATGGTGAAATCACTTCTTGTTTTAGAGATTATTTGCCACATGATTAAATAGATCTTAAATTGTTATCTTATCTTTTTTCTGGATGTTTTAGTCTAATATAGTGGATTGCAGAATTAATTATTAAATTATTATAATTTAGGAATGAAATTGAAAGAGGTTTGGGTAGAATTATTTAGGTATTTTAAGGTTATGTTATTAAGTTTATTTTATGAGTTATCTATTTTATTTTCATGGAGATAAATTATTATTCTATAATGGTGATTGATAATTTGGAATTTTAATTAATGGGTTTTTATTTAATGTTTATTATATATATTTTTTTTGTCTCAGTTCTATTAATCATGTCATCTATTTATAGAATTATATATTCCATGAAATTTAATTATGGAATTATATTCATTAAATTTATTTTATAATTTCATTTATTTAAGATCATGATTAGAAATGAATTTAAGTTAAAATATTTTTATGATTTTTAATGAAATATATTTATCATATTCCTGGTATATGTTATTTAAATTTATCTTGATAAAGTAACACAAGTGTTCACATGTATCTTTTTCTTTTTCAAGAAAGGAAATTATTATTTGGTTCATATTTATGTTGTGTCATCTTGATTCCTTTTTTTAATCATTATATTTATTCTTGAATATAACTCTTATGGTATGATATTTGGGGGGGGAACAATATCTCTTGATCATTCTATAATGTTTTAAAAAACCAATAAAAACTTGAATCATAAGTCAATGGACTATAATTAAACCTCAGTTAAGTGTCAGATTATATTCCTTTTTAATGAAGTTTTATTTCTAGAAATTCATTATAAAACTTTTATTCATATATCAATATTAATAGTTAAAAATTTTATTGGCAATGTGTTGTGTAAAAACATCGAATTTAAACGAACCATTAAATTTAGTAAATTATGGTTTATGTATTTTATAAATGTATCATAAATAAATATAGAATTCTATCAAATATCAATTATTTAATGAATACATTATATTGGAATACTATGTTGTTTATTCATTATACATTAGATTAGATTTAATATACATAATTATAAGGGCTAAAATGCTTTAATCAGTGTTAACACCTCATTGATGTGGTAAACCAACATCGTAATTTTATTTATCTACATTTGTGTGATGATGAAATTCATTAATTTTTTCAAGATTTATGATATCCAAAAATATTAATTTAACACATTATAAAGTCTATAAATGTGAAAATAAGTGTTAAAAACTCATTTATTAACATTAACACTGTTAATCATGATTTTAACCCTGATATTCAAAATTTTAATACAAAAGTTCTAGATTTTAATAGTGCCCAAGATAATTGGAACAATACCTAAAAAGTGTTAAATTTGTACTAATAAGTGTTATTTTTTTATATGTTTGGTTTTAATGTTTTTCTATTTTTACACCATGGTTTCCATGTGTCCAAATTGAATAAAATTGATCCAAAATATCCTGACATGAAGCTTTATAAAGGGGTGTTTCGATTTTGATAAGAAAATGGAACTTTAATAAATAAGTTTCATGGCATAACATTATATTTTTAGTCTCTAGTATCTTTAAATATCTCCAATTAGATTAAAAATATAAAAATATATGGTTACATGATAATCAATTTTTAAATTTTGTATCTACCTTGTTTTTTAATTTTTTACCATTATAGATAGATGGAATATAACAAAAAGTGTTAAATTTGTATTAATCAATGTCAAAACCACTTTTCTATAATTTAAAACTAAACGTATGGATATTGACACTAGGATTTCATATTTTAACACTGAATTTATATACTTTAACAATCGAATATAGTTGAAAAAATAAAAAAAATTGTTAAATTTACAAAAATAAGTGTCAAATTGAAGAAAAATTGTAATAAAAATATGCAAGTTTCAAGATGTAGCATTCTTATGGAAAATTGGAATGACTAAATTTAAAATTCTGTTTCTTTAAGGATATTATAAAATAAAAATGATCAGAAAAATAATTCCATGAAAACATGATTCATATTTTTATATAAAACCAAGTGACGAGAAAATCAATACAGTTTTAATCTCTAATACACAAATTCTTAAAATTATTAATTAAATTCGATAACATAAAAATTATGATCTTTTGACATTGAATTCATTGTTGAATATATTCCACAATAAATCAATAATTTTTCTCTACCGTTGAATAGATATATCAATAGAAAAATTTAAATAATAGGCTGATCACCCAATATATAATGACTATAATATATACATTAGTATAATTATTCACCCCCATTGATTTCTCTCATTATTCAATGTGTTTTTCAAATGTATTCAATAATAATCAATTAATAGTTGATTCAAAAAGTCATAATTGGTTTTAGGTAGAACTTTTCACAAACACGTTCCCTAGGACCTAGGAACCAACACTACAACTTAGTATAAAGCTAATTATATATTTCAATAATAAATATACAAATAAACCAAATGATAAACCTTCATTTTTTGACATGTTTCTGGGTAAATTTTAATTTTCTAAATTATGAAATTTTCATGATGCTACAACTCTTTTCTAAATTGGTTCCTTCTTGAGGTGAACCAATAACTGACCATGTATTTGGGAGAGATAATTGAGTCTAATTTCAACTAGACCATGTGTATTTATGCCAATTTTAAGATTTATAGTGGTATGAAGAGGCCGAAAGCTGTGTTTCGAAGTAGGGGTGCTAATCAGGGAATTGTTAAAAAAGAATATTATCACCTGAAATTAATTGGTTGTCCATCAAATTTCTATATAAAAAGGTAGTGGAAACTAGAATTATAACTGGAACTCTCATATAGGGGCACCATTACTATAGTGGGTTTCACTGGAGTTGTGGTACGCTCTTATATGATTTTTTTTCTTAAAAAATATATTTATAAATTAATTATATAATTACGTTTAATAATTTATGGGGGTACATTTAACCTAACCTGAATCAAACCCCCTACATCCCTCATTTCATTACTTTAAGTGGATATCCTTCAAATGTGAGATCTATTATATTTTTTCTGTCATAGGGTTTCACCATGGGTAATTCTCACAATATTTATTTTTATATTTCGATTTTTATTATCATCACGTCAGGTTTTGAATATAAACTTTATATTAATTTTTTTATATAGTACATATATTTTTTGCACCTCTGGTAGAATCAAGGATTATAAATAGATGAGAAGACTCCTTTGAATACTCAGTAGATGGTGAGAATATTTTTATTTTGTTGGTACGAGTCTATAGATCTTCTGATTTATGGGTGTGGGCAGGGTTATGTTTACGACGTGGAATTGAAGAAATTATAATATCCCTAGTTTAAGTTAGATGTATAAGGGTGGTATCATGTAGTTATAAAATGGGCATTTGTTGTTTAAGTGTTATTATTGGATATCTACGTCATTTATTTCTTATAATGTTGTTTTATGTTGTTCTGTTATGGTCCATGTGACATGTTTCTTGACTTCGTTTCCTATGAATGTGATAGGTGTGACCCTTGTAGATACGGGGTGATGTTCTTCAGAAAAATGGTGTGAGGGTGTTATGTTGTTCTCTGATAGTGGGGAGATATAAGATTCCCTGTGTTGTTTTGGTAGAATATTGGTGATTCTAAGCACTATAAGGGTGATTTTATTGGGGTTGTGTGTGCACCGAGGGAACCATGAGGTGATTTTGAACACTATAATATTTTTGATATCCTTTATATATTAGAGGCCTATGGTAATGGTGTTTACCACCAATTTGGATGAGGGATACACTATAGTATTCCATGACATTTAAGAGTTATTATGATCAATAGTTGGGGTGAGATGCTAACTATTTTGTGTGTATTTTTTTGGGATGATGATTCATACATGGTAAAGAATGTCCATATACTTATTTGGGTTTGATGAAAAAGCAATGGTAATGGGAGAGTGGATGCCTGATTTTTGGTGGGTGCCTTATGGGTTGTTATGGTGGGTAAGATTAGTTGAGTAGGTATTGTTAATGAACTATGGATATCTCTAGATTTTTACAAACTATGGGTACTTTATCACACTATACAACCTGACAAAGAAGGTAGGGTTCTCACCCATGACAAGTTGATCAATGGGTGTAATGAGTTTAATTTATTATATTGGTTGTTATGAATTTCACATTTCATGCACCCACATATGTGTGGATATTATAAAGCAAAACCAATTGTGGGGGATTACTGAGATCATAACAAAACACAACAGAGGCCCTCAGAGATGTAAGAAAAATTCATGTCTCAATATATTAGCAAGGTGAAGTTCCCTATGACCAGTGATTAGCTAGATGGAGGTGTAGAGGGTGCATGGGAGGGATGAAGATGGACCTTGGGGCTAGACTAGTTGGATCCTTAGTATTGTTTTGGTGATTTTTTTAGTTTTTTGTACCTGTTTGTATGTTACCATCCCATAGAACACCCATGTTATATATATATATATATATATATATATGATTGGAATGGAAGTATTGATATTTATTTTTCATACCATTTGATATTTCTATTTTTAGTAATAATGTTGATATATTTATTAGTTATTATTATTCATATATTGTAGTTTATTATTACTTATAACGATGGTATATTATTCCTACTATCACGTCATTTACCCTCACTACTAGTTGGTATCGTTTATTATTATAGGAGTTTCACTTGAGGTTTATCGCTCTCTAACTCAGCTCTAAATCAATCAATATAGGTTAGGGATGTACATCCCTAGTATGAAACCTTTTATTTCTAATCCACTTAGTCTCTAAGTGGATTTTAAATGTAGGTTGACTATTTCTCCAGTAGTTCTTCATTGGAAGCTCTTCAATGTTGTTCCCAGGTATGAGTCTTATTAGACTTCATCTAATTTACCTTATCTACAACCTCCACAACTTCTTCATCTACCCCTATCATTTCCTCCTCGCCCTCCTTATCCACACCCACTATTTCCTCCTTGGCATCCTCATCTAGCTCAACAAATTCTTCTACTTCCTATTTTTCCATGTAGTCATCCTCATCCACCTCTACAAAATTCTATGCCTACTTCTAAGCTTCCTACTTTTTCCCCACATCCTCTTATTATAATCCTTCCTCTATTAATTTATATTCATCCCCCTCATAATCTCTTAGTGGTTTAGAAGGAGAGTGTTCCTATAATAAATTACCTTGAACTTTATGAAGTTCATGTATGTTCTCATTGGAATGCTTCACAAATAAATCATATAAATCCTTGATTTTATATATAATATAATTATAAATAAAAGTATAACACTATTAATTCACTAATTTTTACATTAGTTACAGAATTTAATAATTGTTTGATAAAAATTACTTTGCACTCATCTTCTTCAATTTAAAAAAATAATTTCTTAAATTTGGATATTAAATGAGAATATCCCAATAAAAATAAAAAGAAAAAATTTGAGGAAACATGTAATAAATCATGAAAACAAGTTATTTGAATAGGAAAACATTAGTGGACAAATTTTTTACTCATTTAACACCAAAATTATAGATCATAACACATTCCTTCAAATTTTAAAATTAACTTTTCATGTCATGACATGGACAATCCAAAATTGTGGCATCACAAAAAAATCAAATTTTAACTATTAACTTCTAGATTTTTATATTTTCATTCTAAATAAAAATTTTAACCTTCAAAAAATTTATAGAACTATGAATAAAAATGAAAATACATTTAGAAAGGGGAACTAAAAAGGTAAAATTTATAGATAGAAATATAAACATTAATAAAAAAGAAAAATATTTAATACTCTGAACTTAACCATGGAATTTTATAGTTTTTCTAGTATTAGTAATATATTTTAACATATATATTCCACCGTTTAACACTAAGAGTCAATATTTCAAAATTGAAAATCCTAAATTTTTTAGATGTGTAAAAAAATAAAAAAAAAATTTTAAATGTAATTAAATGTGTAATAATAAAATTATATGAAAAGATATTAAAGGGATAAAAGAAATGGATCAAAATTACTAAAAATATAGATATATTTAATTACTAATTTTTACACACAAATTCAATAAATTGACACCTTAAGTGCAATATAAACTAAAAATAAAACTGATGTAGATAAAAAAATTAATAAAAGGAAATAATTTGCAAAACATGATGAATTGAGTAATGGGAACACAAGTACTAATAAATAAGTAATTTTAATTTAAACATTTTAACTCTTAATTTCTAAATTTTCACACACAACATCCATATTATATTACTGAACTAATTCAATAAAATAATGAAACATGTATTAAAAACATTACATTTGAGAGAAACATAATGTTATTACAAGAATTATATGCTTTTGAGAATTTAAATTCAATATTTGAACACATAGTTTCAATAATTTAACATTAATCATAAATATTTAATTGATTAAAATATAAAACTTAATAGATGTAAATAAAAATTTAAAAACAATAGGAAAATAAATTTAAAAGAAATTATGCGAGTAAAAATAAAAAACATGTATCATATAAGCTTAGATTATAGAATGAAATTGGATTATAAATAATTTTAAATTTATTGTGATTTATATAAACAATCAAACATCATATAAATGAACCTTATCTTCTTGCATCATAAGCTAAACAGGTGTTTTATGTAACCAACCCGTTAAAACAAAAATTGGGTGTTATTTTTTATGTCATTTCAAGACATCTTTTTGTTGAATTCATATATGATTATTATGTTTTGTATGAGCCTATTGATATTTATTTTAATATTGAATATGATAAAATAAATGATTCAACTATTAGAATAGATTTTCAACCAAAAATTTTAATATTGAACACATATGATTGACAAATGTTTATGTATTTACCTGATATTATTGAAAAATTGATTTTGTTTTTTTTAACATTCATTCATGATATCAAATTAATTTATATCCACCCAAGAAATTTCACATGATATAATGTGTTTTTTAAATAATGTTTTGATTATTAATTGAGAATATCAAACATTAGACTATAAATGATAATTTTTGATGAATTACTGACCAGTTTTACAATTCAAACATAATGGTATAAGGAGATAATGGTCTCTCTTGTGAGGTTGAATAATAATTGTAAGTATGATTTTTTAAAGAGTATGTGCAGTAGAAGGTGGATTAACAACCTTGTTTTGGATAATGAATTTTAATAAAATATACAAAGTGAGTTTAATATTAATATAAAAAATATTTATGTTTAAATTATTACTCATGTCTATGTGATTTAATGTGGAATTTTAAATTTGGCGGAATATTTTCTAGACTTCGTATATATATTTTTTCAATTATATTACGTATTCAGGTAGAATGTATTCAATTAATTTAATTTAGATATATTCCTTAAATAATGTATGTTCATAATGTATTTGAGAATAATGATACATTAATTATGATTAGTATATAATCATGAAACAATATAGATAACCAAACATACCATGTGAAACAATTCTGAAAACAAAAAATGGTTAGAACTTTGTATGTTCATGTTAGTACAACAAATTTTTCTTCCAAATCTTTTAAATATGATCATCATTTCTGTATTATAGATCTAAAACTCACACATTACGCTTGCCTTGTTCTAAAATGAAATGTATTTTGATCTCCTACGTAATTTTCCTAGCCATGAATTACTTAACCTGTAGTTCATCCTCATCTTGTTGGGAATCAACCTTAATTCCCTAACAACATATAATAAGATTTTGATGTTATAAATTTTCTATGAATATCTATTTTCATAGATTGATATGTATTATGAAATAATTTATATAGAAAAAACTACTGTTAATATGTGAATATAAATGGAAATTATTTATACTGAATTATATTTACTATTGTTATAGGTTGATTCAAACATCGTGATGTGAAATTATTTTCAAAAATACATTTTCTGATATTTTTATTTCAAAGAGGTATTAATCTATGATTTATAAGGGAAAATAAAATATAAAGTTGAAATATAATTGGGTATATTGTTATGAAAAGGAAAATCATTTTATAAACTACCAATTTTGGTGTCCTCATTTATGAAGTGTGATACGTATTTCATAATATTGACGTGAACATTAGTGATTGATAATGAAATTATTTTAATAATTATAGATGAAATGTGTGTTGATCAATTATTAAAATTCAATGATATTTTTCTTCCAAAAGAAATATTATTTAATTCATATTAATTCATCCTATAAACAATTCATTATCATGAGTGTTCCTTACATACTAAATATATTAATCATTTTTAATTATTAGTATGTTCTTGATGTTATAAAATTTTATACTTCAATTAAATGGTTGAATTAATTTGTAAAACCCCATGGTTTTAAAAATAAATTTTAATGCATGAAACACTAAGTATCTACGTAATGACACTTTTTATTAAGATAGTTACAAACAAACTCTTAAATATAATTTTACCACTTCTATGATTTGAATTTAAACAAATGGACATACACAGTTGCAATATGAAAGTTATTTATAGTCTGATACGTCTAAAATAATTTTTGGTGAATAGTAGCATACACTTATGAGTAGTAATAAGAATAGTAATACGACCCCTATAAATATTAAATTGTATTATTATTTTATTTTATTAAGCTTTTAAGATAATGAGATCCTGATTAATTTTTCTAGGTGATATAAAAGGAATTATAGTTTTAAAATTTTTATTTTTAAAATAAATTATGATTTTATTTAAAATTAGATTATATTTTTTTTAAATTATTTTCCTATAATGGAGTTAATTTTTGAATTCTAAACATTAAAAAATGGATAGGGTGATTTTTTGTTACTTTTTAAAAATACTAAAATTTTTTATAAATAGTGAAATATGGTAAAACATGGTGTATATATATATATATTATATATAAAATACTCCATTCTTAACAAAATGATTGTTTTAAGAACCATTTGTTCTAACTCACATGCTCCCTTTACTACTTTGTGTAAAATTAATCAATATTATTCATAGTATTGGGCAAAAATATTAATATAATGATTAAAATAATGGAAAACCCCTACACTCCATTATAAATACCACCCTCACCCCTTCTTCCTCTCACACCTCTCAAGAATTGATCATTTTTTATTCACATCAATCCCCTTACCAAGTATCTTCACCACGTCCAAGACCTTTCAATTTCAACATAATTCCAAAACCAAAGGCTTTAAGGATGATCTCAAGGAGAAAAGATCAAGAGGTAAAAATCCAATCTCCTTTTCTATTGTTTTCTTTTCAATTCTTTTATTTTCTTATATTCTCTTACCCTAACCTTACCTAGGAGTCATGAAAGATACATTATTATATATATAAATTATTTTAATCATGTTTATGGAAAAATTAGATATCATTATTCCTCTCCTCTTCCTCTTATTCTAAAAATAAAAACATCGTTCGTGATGGGTCGATTTACCAACATCGTGAACGATGTGTCATCAATTTCCTTTAATTACTTCAAAGCTGGTCGTAAAACAATTTTAATGGTTAAAAAATATTTTAAATTATATTATATGACCTTTCTTATGTTTTTAAATTAACTTATATTCCTAATATTAAAGGTATATGATGAAACAGGTTCGTGATTATCGAAGAACTGCCAAAATGATGTAAAAGAGTATCACTAATGATTTATCTAAATATTCACCATAATACCTTATAATCAAAATGATTTTTAGAATAATTTAATATTATATAAACATATTAACACTATTTCATTACATTTCTATATTTTCACTTCCATTTAACAACAAAACCTTTTATGAACCAACCAAAGAAATCATGTAAAGCACGCTCTCGAAATAATGGAAATAACCAAATAATATTAATAAATGTGTTCAATGATGTTATAAACTGAGAATAAAAGGTTTTATAAACCTTATTATGATTTTTTAAAATATTAATAACATTATCTTTACCATTATACAGGATATTTAAACAAGGTTTAAGTAATATATACCAGAGGTAAGGGAATTCTTAACCCAATTTCCATTCATTGGGTTAACCTTATCCAACATTGATAATATAGTACTTAGAATATCTGGGTAATGAATTTTTATATTATGTTTTATTATTTGGATTTGTATTGTATACACATATTTATTTCATTCTATTGATTCTCATAACTATTATATGATATTTTTAAGGGGCATTACTTTAAAAATCATGTTTTTAAATTCTATTTTAGGAAATTCAACGGTATTATTTTTATGCAATTATTCTTATTTTATGATTATATTTTGGTTATTGGGAATGGATTATGATTAAGGGAAGGACCTATATCTCCCAACAATACATTTGGTATGTTTAGGTTGGAGGATAATGGTATGGTTACTCCATGTGTAACTGAAAGGTTTACACCATAAAGTAGCTGTGAGGATTATATTGTAAGGTAGACGTGAGGGTTTCAAGTCAAACGGTATCTGTGAGGGTTAAAATGGTGAGTAAGTAATACCCCAATATACCTTCATGTTTAATTTATGTATTCTTTTTTGATGGAAATCTCATGTTTCATAATGTAAGTATATGATACTTTATGGTTGAGAATTATGTCTTTGTGAAAATGATTTTGTATGTTTATAGGTATTCACTGAGTAATGGTTTCTTTAATTATTTTTATATCCCTTACTATGATGTTTATAGTCATCCCAAAATTTTTAATGTTTTCATATGTTATATGAATGATTAATTGAAAAAAGTAAGTCACATTAAATGTTATGAATATTTGTCAATGAAATGATGTAGTTGTTTTGTGTTAAAAAATTTGTGTTTTAGAAGAAAGTATTATTATATTTATGGTACAAAAACTGTATGCTTGTGGGATGATATGAACGAGTTATGTCTTTAAATTCTAAAAATATATACTGAATATATCTTTTGGAATTTAATGATTTCAAATATTGTCAAAATATCTTGATTATTTAATTTTTAAGGTCGGGTCCTTATAGTTGGTATACGAGCACAATTTTGATAACATTTGGATTTATTCTGATGTTAAGAGAATTACATAAATGATTTTACCCTTTTTTTGGTATATAATTTAAAATATCCATTTTTATTCTTCTATGATATATTTATTTTAAATGGTTTTCCATAGAATAAATAGGGAAGAAGAAGATGGAAGGAATCAAGAGGCTAATATCTTTTTGAATCCACAACCAGGATTGCTGGGAATTGGAAACGAGAATTTTGTGATTGTAATGGCTCAAAAGACACAAGTAATATATGTTTTTTTAATCCACGTAAGATTAAAACCATAGCTACTATAGAGGAACATGATGATAGTGGAACATTTAATAATGCAACACCCTCCTTCTTTCAGTGGATCTTCTAACCCAATAGTGGTTGAAGGATGGATTAAAGCCCTTGAAAAGATGTTTGATGTTATGGTATATTTAGATATTAAAAATTATAGTCCTTCCATTTATAATTATAATGTTGAATCCAATATTTGGTGGTTAATGGTCAAAAATATCTAGGATAGAGAGGATATTGAAGCCTTATTGTGGGAGGAATTTAAAATTCTTTTCCTGGAAAATTATTTTCTTAAAGTGGTTCGACTAAAAAATTGAGAAGAAGTTTCATAAATTTAGTTAAAAGATTAATATTTTATGATTGTGTATGAAGCAATCTTCACCCGACTAGAAATGTACACTCTGCACATTATTCGATATATTGATAGAAAAATCAATCTTGATTACTCGTTATTGAATCCAAATTATTGGGGGGCATTAGCCTCCCAATAATTCCAAAGTTATGAGAAACTTGTCCATATGCTGAGAGGGTGGAAATGGAATTTTTGGACGATCACTTGTACATTGAAAAAATAGAAGAATATTTCTATATAGAAATTGTTGGGTAAGAATCAATGAATGAAATCTGATGGTAATAATGTCTAGTTTCATGTTTATGAAAAGTGGAGTAAAAAACACCCTGTGGAATGCCTTAACAAAATATAGAAGTGTTTTCGATGTAGTAATTAGGGACATATGTCCCATGCTTTTAATGAAAATTATCCTAAGACTAATTCTAGTAAGAAAACTATAAATTGTTTTAAATGTGGTGAGATGGGTCATTAGAAAAATAACTGCCCAAAGAAATATATAAATGATTCAATGAACCCAGACTATAAGTAGAAGGTGTAGTGAAATCCTTTGTGACTATATTAGTAGATGTCAGGACATCCAATAAATTTGGTTCAGGTACTTTATTTATTTACTCTTATTTTTCTAAAGTCTAGTTTGATACATGGTTTACACATTCCATTATTTCGGGGAAAGGTTTTTATAAATCGGAAATATCACTACAACAAACGATACTAGAACTTATCATTAAAACACTAAGGGGAAATGTTATATAAAAAAGGAATTTTAAGAATCTTTATATTATTATATATGGAAATAAATTACTTGTAAACCATATTGTTTTCCCTTAGTAGAGTTTGATTTTATTCTGGGTGTGGGTTATCTTTCTCTTTATCATGCTAAAATTGATTATAGAGCTAAAGAAGTTTATTTTAGAAGGATTTAGTTTGTATAAAAGAATGATCCCATAAAACTGATAACCTATCAAGAAGCTGAGAAACTATTGAATGATGGAAATGGAAGTTATATTTCTCATATTGTGGAAAACAAGTGAACTATTTGGATTAATGATGTGTCAATGATAAATGAACACCATGATGTTTTCCTAATGAGTTACTTAGTTTTATACTTGATAGGGAATTTGAATTCACAATTGACTTAGTTTCTAATCCTAAGACAATTTCAAACCCCCATGTTGAATGGCTCAAGTGAATCTTATTGAATTAAAAAACCAGTTGTCAGAGTTCCTTAATAATGGATTCATTAATCCTAGCCCTTCACCATGGGGAGCTCTTATTTTGTTTTTTAAAAATAAATATGGTTCGATGAGACTTTTACTTGATTATAGAGCTTTGAATAACATTACCATTAAAAATAATTATCCTTTTCCTCACATTAATGAATTGTTTGATCAACTTTAGGGAGCTCAATATTTTTCCAAGATTGAGTTATGATTTGCGTACCACCAGCTGTAGGTGAAGGAGGATGACATTCCAAAAAAAAATTTGAAAAAAATATGTTCATTGTAAATTTGTTGTTATGCCATTTGGGTTAACTAATGTACCTACTGCATTCATGGATCTTATAAATTTAATATTTAAGGACATTATGGATAAGTTTTTGGTTGTCTTTATTAATGACAATCTATTATATTATATAATTAAATAGGATCATGAAAAACATCTAAGGGTTGTTTTTAGAACCTTAAATGAAAAGAAAAAATATAGATAATTGATAAAGTGTGATTTTCTATTACAAGAAAAATCATTACTTTGTCACATTATTTATAAGGATGGCATAACTATTATTCCTTATAAAATGAAGGTTGTTGAATAATTGCCAATACCCAGAAATATAACCAGGAATTGTATTATTCTTGGTTTTGTAGTCTATTATTGGTGGTTTGTTGAAAACATTGCACTGTTATCCAGTCCACTGACTAAGTTAACTCGAAAAGGAGTTAAATTCACCTAGACAAAATAATGGGATGATTGTTTTTAGGAATTGAAAATTATATTATTGAATGCTCCATTTTTGACCCTACCTTCAAAAAATAGAGAGTTTTTCATATATAGTGATGCTTCATTAAGGGGCTTGGTTGTGTTATAATGCAGAATGATTTGGTTATTTTTTATGATTTAAGACAACTGGAACCTCATGAGTTAAATTATCCTACAAAATATTTGGATTAAGAATTATTTTCTTTCACTTAAAAAATTTTGGAAACATCAATTATACAGATCCAAATGTGAAATATATACTTACCAAAAAAATCATATGTGTATATTCAGTCAAAAATAATTAAATATGAGGTAGAGAAGATTTATTGAATTTATAAAAGATTATGATTCCATGACCAATTACCATCCTATAAAATAAAAAAAAGTGGCATATACCTTGAGTTGAAAACATCATGCATCATTAATTATGTTATAGATGGAACAATACTCTTTGATTAATGATTTAATTAATTTTTTATTCAAAGTTATTGGTGTAGAAAATTACACTATTTTGTTATAGGATTCAGTGTAGTCATCTTTGTCATACAAAATTAATCATGTATAGAAGGAAGAAAATGAGTTAAATAAAAATTCAGAATTGGTTAAAATGGGTATGTTTCTAGAATTTAACATTGATAAAGATTGTGTTCTAATATTTTGAAAGACATTATTTGTTCCTTGCGATTCACAGCTGAAGAATGAATTGTGGTGTGAAGATCATTGTTCTCTATTTTCTGTTCATCCTGTTAGTAAAAATATGTACAGATACCTTCAAGAGTATTACAGGTGGGATGGAATGAAAATAGATATTTTATATTTTACCATGAAATGTTTGAATAGTTGACAGGTTAAAGAAAAGTGACAACTACCAAAGGGGATACTTCAACCTTTACCGGTTCTAGAGTGGAAATAGGAAAATATATCCCTGGACTTAATTATGGGACTACAAAAGTCTTCTGAAGGAAACAATGAAGTCTTGGTTATTGTTGATCAACTGATTAAATATGCTCATTTCATTCCTATTCGAGATATTATGTCTTTGGATCACCTTTCTCAACTATTCCTCAAAGAGATTTTCTGGTTACATGGAGTTCCTCTTTCCATAGTATATAACCATGACCCTAGGTTCACTTATAACTTTTAAAAAGGCCTTCAAAAGTCATTGGGAATAGAATTTAATTTCAATACATATTTTCATCCTCAATTGGATAGGAAGTGAGAATAGATGATTCAGAATTTGGAAGATTTGCTTCAAGATTGTTCATTGGATTTCTAGGGAAGTTGGGATTGACATATTTATATAGATGAGTTTTCTTATAATAACAGTTTTCATTTTAGTATAAAGATGAAACCATTTGAGGCATTATATAAGAGGTGATGTTGAACTCTAGATTTTTGGCATGAAGTAGGGGAAAATAATTTTACTGTACTAGAATGAGTATAAGAAGTGGATGAGAAAGTGACGATGATATAACAACACATGAGGACAGCACAGAGCGGGCAGAAATATTATATAGATAATAGAAGGAAAGGCCATTTTTGGAGGTAGGTGATCATGTTTTTCTAGAATCTCACCATGGAAAAGTGTTATGTGTTTTGATAAGAATGGGAAGCTGAGTCCATGGTTCACTAAACCTTATTAAATCCTAGAGAATGTTAGACAATTTTTATACCAAGTAGCTTTTCCTTCAAATTTATCTAAGTTTCATAATTGTTTTCATGCTTCAATGTTGAGAAAGTATATGCTATATTCATCAATAATTTTATCCCCAAAAGAAGTTCCTTTTGAAGAGATCCTTTCTTATAAATAGAATCATATTCAGATTATTGAACAAAGAGAAAACGTTTTGCGAAATAAGGTAATCCAGAAGGTAATTTTTTTTGTGGAGAAAACACATTTTTTAAGAAGAAAAATGGGAATATAAATATGATATGTTGGAAAGGTACCCACACTTGTTTAATAAATAAATAAAATTATGACGACTCAATTTTTAGAAGGTAGGGAGAATATAACACCCCAAGGTCTTAAAAATAAATTGAAATTCATGAAAGAATATTCCTCTACAAAATGACACCCCATCCAAAGTATATAGATATAAACTTTCCCTTAAATATAATTTTCCCACATCTATGATATGAATTTTGAAAAACGAATATTCAAGGTTGTGATCTGTAAGTTATTTGGAGTCTGATAGGTCAAACATTATTTCTCATGAATAGTAACATACCCTAATAAAAAGTAATATGAATTGTAATATTACCATTATGAATAGTAAATTGTATTATTTTTTTTATCTTGAGTAATAAGATAATGAGAACTTGTTTAATTTTTCATAGTACTATAAAATGAGTTATAGTTTTAAAATCATTATTTTTTTAATAAATTATTATTTTATTTAAAACATAAATTATTTTTTGGATTTTATTTGTAAAATGGAGCTTATTTTATAATTATACACATCAAAAAATGGTTAAGCTGAATTTTTAGGATTTTTATAAAATACATGAATTTTTTTATAAATAGTGAAATATGGTAGTACAACATATATATACATTATATGTTAAAGACACTATTCTTAGAATAATTAATGATTTACAAAAACTTGGTTTAAACTAATATTCTCTATTTTTTTGTTTTCAATCATATGAATAAAGGCTATTCATAGTCTTGAGAAAAAATATTAAACTATTAATTAAAATAATGGAAAAATCATCCCCTCCTCCACTATAAATACAACCCTCACCCCTCTTCCTCTCACACCTATCAAGATTTGATAATTTCATAAATTCAACAAAATAACATTCCCAAGGCTTCACCCCATATCCAATACCTACTGGTATCACCAAAAGTTAAAAACAAAAGTCCTTAAGGAGGATCTCATGGAGAAGATATCAAGTGGTAAAAATCCTCTTTCATTTTCGTGTGTTTTCTTTTCAATTGTTTTATTTTCATATAATATATTAAACATCCCTTATCCAAGACGCATGAAATATCTAGTATTATATATATAATATATGTTTTCATGTTTATGAAAATTTTATCATCATTCTTCCCCTCATCTTCCTCTTATTCTAAACATAAAAACATAATCCAGGATGTGTCGATTTACTGATGTCGTGGATAATGTGTCTTCAATTTCATTTTATTCCTTAAAATATGGTTCTAAAACCATTTTAATGGTCAAAGAATATTCTAATGTGTATGATATGTTCTCTATTATGTTTTTGAATTAACTGATATGCTTAATATTAATGGTATATGATTAAAAAATATTGTGATTATCGAAGAACATCAAAATGATCTAAATGAATATCACTAATGATTTATCTAATGATTCATCATAATACCATTTTACCTAAATTATTTATGTAATAATTCAAAATCTTGGAAACCTATTAAAAACATTTCATTCCAATTATATAGTTTCTTTTCCTTTTGATAAGAAAATCATTTAGGATCCGACCATGGAAATCTTGTAAAGCATGTTCCCGAAACAATGGGAATCCCAAAATATTATTAATAAATGGGTATAATGATGTTATAAAATAATCATATAAGGTGTTATAAACATTATTAGTCTTCTTTAAGATATTAAAAACACCCTTTTAACCATTATACATGAGTTTTAAACATGTTTTAACAAAAATGAACCTGAGGTAAGGGAATTCATTACCCAATTTACATTCTTTGAGTTAACCTTCTACTTCATTGATTATATGGTTATAAGAATATTTATGTAATGAATTTTTATATTATTTTTTATTATGTGAATTTATATTTCATAAAAAAATTACTCTTATTTTCTTGATTATCACAGAAATTATATGTTATTTGTAGGGGAATTTCATTTTAAAAATCATCTTCTAAAATTTTATTTTATAAAATTAAAAAGAAATTTTTATATTCAATTATTCATGTTTCATAATTATGTTCTAGTTCATGGAATTTATTTATGATGAATGGTGTGACATATATCTCCCTCCAATGCATTTGGTATGTTTAGGTTGGAGGTCTACCATATGGTTACAAAAATTTCGACTACGATGGTTACACAACAAGGTATCCATGAGGGTTACATTGTAAGGTAGGAATGAGGGTCACAGATCATGTGGTAGACCTAAGGGTTTCAATTGTAAGTAAGTAATTCCCCAAGATACATTCATGTTTAATTTATTTTTTCTATGTTTAGGTAAATTTCATGTTTCACAGAGTATGTATATGATACTTTTTGGGTGAAAATTATGTCTTTGTGAAAATGATTTCACATATTTATAAGTATTCATGGAATAAAGGTTTATTTCATTCTTTTTATATTCCTTAATGATATTTTTATTCTCATCCAATGTTTTTAAATTTTTTTCAAAGGTTATAAGGATGTGTGAGAGAAATAAAGAAGTCATGTTAAATGTTTTGAATATTTTTCAAAGAAATCATGTTGTAATTTTATGTTAAAAAAATTTCATTTTGTAAGAAATGGATATTGTTTTAATGGTACCCACTTTTTATTATTGTGGGTTGATATTTATGAGTTATTTGTTAACTTTATAAAACTCTAAACTGAAAATATATTTGGGAATGTAAAGATGTGAAATCAAGTTGAAATAGTTAGATTATGTAATGTTTATGTTTGGGTCCTTATAAATTTTATATGAATTCACAAAAAAAATATCACCTTATAATATTGATGTTTCAATGTTAATTTTTTTGGCTAGTAGTGTTCCTTGTTCTAAAAAAAATTAAATGATTCAAATAAAAATGAATTGATTGTTGATTTTAGTGTGGTTTTCCCTTCAAAAAAAATATTCATCCATATGATCTTTGATGAGAGTGTTTTACAAAAGTTTAACTAATAATTTATATGGAATGGTCCAAAAAATATTATCATCGTAACACCTGAGAATTTTATGAGAAATATTTTTTTTATGTTATATACGTCATCAATGGAATATTTCACTACACACAACACTACCTTGACTTACTTTACATGCAATCGCGACCTTCCTTGATAGCTTGCGTTGTACGCAATACTGAGTTTCACTAAACAACGATATGCTATTAAAATATTATTAAAACTAGCTGTTGTGTATAGTAATACCCACTTTTTGAAATTTTATTTTTCAAAATGGACTTCATTTTTGGATTTGGAATATCGAAATTATCCTAGGGTGAAATTTTGGTATTTTTCTAAAAACTGTAAATTTTTTATGAATAGTAAAAACACTAGGTTACTATTTAAAAACCGACATTTTATTTAAATAATTATTTATTTTATTTAAATTTATTTTATGTCAAAATTGATACATGATACCTATATAAGTTCAATGTAATTCATTGGAGTCATTTTATAATAATTTTGGTTATATGAAAATTTTATTGAACCTTTCACCGTCTTATACCCACCTCCATGGAGAATTAGGAAATTCACATAATACATAATTTTACCGCTTCTGTGAGTGGAATTTTGAAAATCCGAGAGACACAGTTAATATCAAGGACTAAAATGTGGTTCAATGAGATGAAAATAATTTTTGGTGAATAGTAACTTTTTACTTTTATTTACCACGGTTAAAAGTAAATAGGTTAATTAAGGGTAAAAATGATATTATTATTACCATAAAGCATGTCCTAATTCTGTTGGATAATTGTAATTTGACTAAAAACAACCTTAGGAATAACATATGACCATTTAGGTCCACTAGGATTTGTTTAGGACATTTATTGTAAATTTATTTAAAGAAAGGTTAAAATAGATAAAATCAATGTTTAATTACTAAATCATTTTTCATATAGGGTTATACATAAGATAAATTCGACTATTAATATTAATTGGAAATCTAAAAAAATTTCCTATATAATGGTATTTTATTTATAATTTTTAGACATTAAATAATTTAATTTATTTGTGACACAATGATGATGAAATAATTATCTTATTAATGAAATATTAACACAATTGATGTTATAAATATCCAAATAAACATAATTTGAGTCTTTTTATGAATTACACCAACTTTATAGGTTAATATGACATGTTATTACTGATTTAATGAACTTTTTTGGAACTAATCATTCCGTTATGATTTTCACAAAAATCAATTACCAAATAGTGTCAAAATTGACATAAAATAGTTTTTAAATCAAATATTATATTATTAATTGTTATTTTATTCCTAAAAATCTAAGGTTAGGCCAAATGACTTATATAGAGTTATATATATTAAAAATAAACAACTTTCGGTTTAGTTGGCTTGTTATAGTAAGTTTATTAACCATACAGTGTAAGAAAACAAGAAGACACGGTAAAAGCAAAATTATTTAAGTTAAAGTTAAATATAAATGATAAGGTTAAAATAGGAACCTAAACTTGTCTAGATTCTATTGTATGATAGGATTCCGATCCATCCCCACCTTAGCTTTGAAATAAATCAATTTTGAGCTATTAAAAACAGAATATGACTTTAAAATAAAATAATATTTTTAGTTTTTTCAAAGGTGCCCCTCTCCTCCCTTATAAAAGGGAACATCCTCCCTCTCTTCCTCACGCCACTTTGAGCCTTCAGGCTCGGCCAAACCCTGAAAATATTTTCCTCTCCACTTCCCTATAAATATCTTAGAGGTCCCGGTATTCTTCAAAGACCATCTTTAGTGCCCTATCAAGAGGTTAAGAAGAGGCTCTTCAAAGAAGAGGTAATGTCTGTTACCGATTCTTTCAACTTTATTTCTTTTTGTACTTATTCTTCTTTAGTTTTTTCATTATGAAGTAATAAAATTAGTATCAATCATATACTGATATGTTATTATAAGTATTAAACAACCCTATTTCACCATCTATCCATCCTACGGAAAATGAAATCACCGCGCATGCGTATGTACGGAATACCGTCTCCACGCCATGGTGTAATCTATTTTCCAACACCAAAATACTTGGATGGGTATAGTGGTGTAAATAATAACTATATATGATTATTTTATAGTTATGTTGATTCTTAAATAGTATACATACACTTCAATACAATTCCACGATCATGGGAACGATATCATCGCTCGTGCGTACGTACGGTCTACTGTCTCCACGATGTGATGCGACTTGTTATACATGATCTTCATTACATAATGATTATATAAATGAATTAAATGAATAAATATGATATATATTACACTAATACCATTCTTAAAATTAGGTATCTATAACCTAAAGAGAATAATAAGAATTTATTCGACAAAACACATATAAGAACAAAAAAGTAATAAACACCCGAATAACAAGTAGCAATGAAATATTACTAATAAGAAGCTAAGAATATGACCATATATGATATCATAAAAATGAGTATTATTCTGGAATAAGTCAATAACATTATTTAAATCATTATAGAGGAGGTTTGGACACTTACGAATCAAATCGGACATAAGGTAAGGGAAAATCTCGCAATCTCATTTTTATCCATGATTGTTTATACATAACAATTTACTAGGGAGTATTTATCATACACATCCATGTTTTCTAAATATGTAATATTATTTCTATCCTAGTAAAATTGTTTAAATCCAATTTTACCCTTTGGTGAGTTTTTAGTAAAAGATATGAAAGGAATCTTTTGTCGTATTTCGTACGATGTACTTTTTGACTTCTTCGGCCAAAGTACAAGATGAATGTTTTCTTAACATATATGGCCTGAATGGATTTTTAGAACATTATTTCCATGAAGCTTCCTTTACTATTTTTCATGTTTATTTTTAATCAACTTCTTTTATTTTAAAATTGTATGACATGTTAAGAAAGGAAATAAAATTGAAGTCGAAAGGATATTTTCCTCAAGAATGAAGTTCAAGTGTTTTATCAAAATTATTGTCCATATAAGATAATATAGGGTTCTGTTTCTATCCCTATTTTTACATTGATTTGATTATGTTATGATGGAATTATTTTTATTATTTCCTTTTATCTTATATGGATTATGTTATGTGGGCATGAAGTTTAAGATTCCCTTTTTTATTACATGGGTTATGCTATGATGTATGATTTATGATTTTGTTGAACACATAAAGATGGTTTAATTATGAGATTGGTGGGACATATATCTCCCTCCAATTAATTGGGTAAAGATTTATATCTCGTGATATAGACATGGCTGGAATGGCAGGTTAAAATGGTTCAGTGAAACAGGACTGAAATGAGGAGTGAACTCGGTTTAGAAATGGAATTTTTCCGCTAAGATAGTCTTGGAAATGAGTCATAACTATTAAAAAATAATTCTCTATGATTATGTGTGTATTCCACAAAGTTTCATGTTTTATGTTATGATTATTGGGATTACATTTCACTACTATGATTTATCCCATGATTATCAAATTATGATCTCTTTTATAGGTTATGACTTCCAAAATGTTATGTTCTTATGAATATGATTTGATTGGTATTTCTTTTGTATACCCTTACTGAGCATTTGAGCTCACCCTTTTGTATTTTTTCTTTCCCCAGGTCAGGAAGAAGGTTATTAATTAGGATATGCCAAAAGGTACTCTAGATATGATGAAATAAATGGGAGACAATGTAGAATCTTTATGAACCAGTTTTTTATGTTTCCCAGTTCCAAAAGTCACTATACATATACAGTCCTTTCATGGTTTTGTTATATATTATAATAAGTGTATATCAATTTTGAAGTATTAACCATGTATGTAAAGTATGGGTCATTATAGTAGGTATCAGAGGAAAGGTATATTCAACCTTTGGAAACTAGGATGTGAAATCCTTAGTAAGAATCCTAAGGATAAGTCTAAGCATAGAACACAATCTTAGTGTTTTAGAAATGGCCATGAATAACCTATGATAAGACCTTAAGCATAAAATTTTATTCATGATTATGTGGTTTTCCTATTATAATTAGTGTTTCTCACACTATTCTTCTTGGTTTTAGTCAATGTATGGAACTCGAAGGAACCATGTTAATGCGGAATGCGACGGGAAATGCAATGATTGTCCCCCTTTGCAACCAAACATTTTGGGAGCTGGAATGAAAAATCTTGTAGCCATGCTCACACAACTTTCTCAAGCTACCAATCATGCAGGACTTCCAAATGAGCAAAGGAAGGAGAAACATTCTATTGAATCCTTCATGCGGCAGCGTCCACCCTCATTCAGTGTGTCTAATGATCCATTAGTTGCTGAAAAATGGATCAGTACTACTGAAAAGATATTTTCAGTTCTTCAATGTTCTCAACATGATAAAGTCATCTTAGCATTATATCGTTTGGAAGGTGAAGCTGATAAATGGTGGAATGTTAACAAGAATACGAGACCAAGATATGAAATTGAGTCCATGGAATGGGATGAGTTCAAGAACATATTTTTCAATAACTACTTCCCTCGTATTCTTCGAAAAAATATGGAGATGGAGTTTCTTGAACTGAAGCAAAAGGATGATGAATTTTTTGGTACCTACGAAGCAAATTTTACAAGACTTGAAAGGTACGCTTCTGGGATTATTATCCAACCTGAGAGTAAGATCGATCGATTATTTAGTGGCTTAAAACCAAGTCTTTGAAGGGACTTAGACATAAGGGACATCAATAGCTATGAGGAAATCATTCGATGTGCCCTCAAAGTTGATATGGATATTGGAGTAACCCATCAGTCATATGCCTTTGATAAGAAGAGGAAAATGGAATTCAAAGGAAAATCTAAAGACCACACTGAAAAGAAGATGAGTTTTCCCTTATGCTCAATGTGTGGAAAGAAACATGGAGGTAGTTGTCTTAAAGGGACAAGTAAATGTTTCAAAGGTGAAAAAGAAGGTCATCGGGCATTTGAATGCCGCAATGATGGGAAGAAGATTTCTAGTGATGTGAACAAAGAAAAGGCTACACAGTGTGCACCTCCTACACTTCAATGTTACAAATGCAAGGAAATGGGGCATTATTCCAATAAATGACCTAATCCAAGGGTTCTTGATGATGATCGACGTCAACAAACTCTTAAGGCTAAATACAAAGGAAATTCACATGCAATTTCTATCAGCGATTTGGAGTATGAGAATGAAGTGGTGAAAGGTAAACTTACCATCCACTCTAAAGTAGAAAATGTCTTATTTGATTCTCGACCCACCCACTCTTTTATTTTTGTAGAATTTTATAAGGGTATCGCCGTATTACCTCAACAATTAGATGTTTAGTTTGCTGTGACAACCCCTAATGGAAAAACAGTCGCATCAAAAGTTTATAATTCTTCTCCGATTAAAGTTTGTTGGAAAGAGTTTCCTACAAATCTTGTGATTCTTACTATAGTGGAATTTGATGTGATTCTTGGCATGGATTGGCTTTCATTATATGGAGCTCATATCAATTTCCAAAGAAGGGAAGTCACATTTCATATTCCAGATCAATCTATGATTGTCTATCGATGGAAGGATGAAAATAACCTTCCAGTGGAAATTTCTTCCATATTATGGGTCTTGATTCCACTAAAGTAAGGTTATTTATCTCAAATGGTTGGAGAGAAACCCATGATTAAGAATACACCCATTGTACGGGAGTTTGATGATGTATTTCCGGAGAAATTTTGGGGTCTTCCACCAAATTGTGAAGTTGAGTTTTCAATAGAACTCGTACCAGGTGCTTTACCTATTTCAAAGACACCTTATTGAATGGCCCCAATTGAGTTTCAGGAATTGAAGAAGCAACTCCAAAAGAATATTGGTAAAGGATTCATACGCCCTAGTTCGTCACATTGGGGAGCACCTGTTCTATATGTTAAGAAGAAAGATGGATCAATGTGACTATACATTGATTATAGAGAACTTAACAAGATCACTATCAAGAAAAAATATCCTCTCCCACGCATTGATGACTTACTTGACCAACTACGTGGAGCTCAATACTTTTCCAAGATTGATCTTCGTTCAGGGTATCATCAATTAAGGATCAAAAGGGAGGATATAGAAAATATGGCTTTATATACAAGGTATGCACACTATGAATTTATAGTGATGCCATTTGGTCTTACTAATGCCCCTGCTATCTTCATGGATCTAATGAATAGAGTCTTTAGAGAGTATCTTGATTAGTTTATGGTAGTCTTTATAGATGATATTATTTTCTATTCAAAGAGCAAGGAAGAACAAGAAGATGACTTGACAATTGTATTGAAGACCCTGATAAAGGAGAAGATTTATGCCAAATTTACCAAGTGAGAATTTTGGATTCAAAAAGTTTCATTTTTGGGTCACATAATCTAAAAAGAGGGGATATCTATGGATCCAGCAAAAACAGAGGTTATCGAAAGATGGTCGAGACCAACAACAGTAACTGAGATCCGATGTTTTCTTGGTTTGGCTGGATATTATCGACGTTTTGTGAAATATTTATCACCATTATCTAACCCACTCACCAAATTTACTTGTAAAGGAGTTAAGTGTGTTTGGACAGAGGAATGTGAAGATAATTTCAAGGAGTTAAAAAGAATTTTATCTAGTGCACCTATGCTCACACTGCCTTGTAGTGGAGAAAGGTTTGTGATCTACAGTAATGCATCCAAGAAGGGATTGGGGTGTGTTCTCTTGAAAAATGTTATGGTGATAGCTTATGCCTCACGACAGTTTAAAATCCATGAGCGAAATTACCAAAATCATGATTTGGAGTTAGCTGCGGTAATCTTTTCATTAAATATTTGGAGGCATTATCTTTATGGATAATGGTGTGATATGTATACTGATCATAAAAGTTTAAAATATATTTTCACACAAAATGAGATGAATATGCTCCAAGGAAGATGGTTGGAGCTGATTAAGGATTATGACTGCTCAATTCATTACCACCCTGGGAAAGCAAACAAGGTGGCAGACGCATTAAGTCAACAAGACCATGATAGATTATCCATGATGAGGATCACAAAAGATCAAATATTTATAGATTTACAAAGGATGGATCTTGGAATTATAATGGAAGGGGAAAATCTTATCTTTAGCAAATGAATGTTCAACCATATGTACATGTAAATATTTAAGAGGCACAAAAAGAAGATGTAAAGTTACAAAAGAAGGTGAGAAATGTTCCTGAATTCTACCTTGATTGTGATGAGATAATAAAGTTCTGTAATCGGGTTTGTGTTCCCCCCATCCCAGAATTAATGAAGGATCTGCTGGATGAGGCTCATAGTTATTCATTCTCTATTCATCCTGTAATCATGAAGATGTATACGGACCTGAAAGAGTACTTCTTGTGGGATGGCATGAAAAGAGATGTTGCTGAATATGTCTCTCGATGCTTGGTTTGTCAACAAGATAAAGCTGAGAGACAGAAGTCTAGGGGGATGTTACAACCATTACCCATACCCTAATGGAAATGGGAAAACATCAATGTGGACTTTGTCACCAGACTTATTAAAACGTCCAAAGTCAATAATTCTATCTGGGTCATAGTTGATAATCTTACAATGTCACCACACTTCATTTCTATTAGAGAGGATTTCACTCTGTATCAGCTTCCCAGGATATATGTAAAGGAAGTGGTAAGATTGTATGGAGTACCACTTTCCATTATATCTGATCAGGATCTGAGGTTTACCTTAAAGTTTTGTAGAAGTTTTCAGTATACTCTGAATATAGATTTGAGTTTCAGCACTGCTTATCATCTTCAGAAAGGCGGTCAGTCTGAAATGAAAATTCGAACTCTAGAAGATATGTTAAGAGCTTTCACTATGGATTTCAAAGGTGGTTGGGATCAACACCTACCTTTGGAGGAATGTTCTTATAATAATAGATTTCACTCCAGTATTCAGACGGCTCCTTATGAATCTCTCTATGGAAAGAAATACCGAACACCAACTTGCTGGGATGAAGTTGGGGAAAGAAATCTATTAGGACCTGATCTTGATGATGAGATGGCAGAAAAGTTCTGATCTATTCAACAACACATAAGAGCATCTCAGAGTCGACAAAAAAGTTATGCCGACAACCGAAGAAAAGACCTAGAGTTTGAAGTGGGTGATAAAGTGTTCTTACGAATATCTCCTTGGAAGAGAGTAATGAGATTTGGAAAGAAGGGAAAGATGAGCCCTAGGTATATCGGTCCTTTCGAAATACTAGATCGTGTTGGGAAGTTAGCTTACTAATTGGAGCTTCCAATGAATCTCTCTAAAGTTCATGATGTGTTCCATGTATCGCTCCTGAGAGAGTACATACCTGATCCTTCACATGTACTCAGCTCAGAAGTGGTACCGCTGGAGCAAGATCTTTCTCATGAAGAACAGCCGATAGAGATTCTGGATCATAGCGAAAAAGTCATAGGGAACAAGACCACTCGCTTGGTGAATGTTTTATAGAGGAACCACCAATTAGAAGATGCTACATGGGAGATTGAGGATATGATGAGGGAGAGGAATCCTCATCTGTTTGTTACGAAGTGAATAATTTTGAGGGAAAAATTCATTTTAAGGGGGGCATAATGTAAGACCCGAGACTTTTATGAGAAATATTTTTGTTTTTATGTTATATACATCATCAAAGGAATTTTTCACTACAAAAAACACTATCTTGACTTTCTTTACATGCAATCGCGACCTTCCTCGAAAGCTTGCATTGTATGCAATACCGAGTTTCACTAAACAACGATGTGTTATTAAAATATTATTAAAACTAGCCATTTTGAATAGTAATACCCACTTTTTGAAATTTTATTTTTCAAAATGGACTTAATTTTTGGATTTGGAATATCAAAATTATCCTAGGGTGAAATTTGTGTATTTTTCTGAAAACTTTCAATTTTTGATGAATAGTGAAAATGCGGGGTTACTATTTAAAAACCGACTTTTTATTTAAATAATAATTTATTTTATTTAAATTTATTTTATATCAAAATTGATACATGATACCTATATAAGTTCAATGTAATTCATTGGATTCATTTTATAATAATTTTACTTATATAAAAATTGTATTGAACTTTTCACCCTCTTTTACCCACCTCCTAGGAGAATTTGGAGATTCACATAAAACATAATTTTACCGCTTCTATGAGTGGAATTTCTAAATTCCAAGACACATGGTTAATATAAAGGGCTAAAATGTAGTTCAATGAGATGAAAATAATTTTTGGTGAATAGTAACTTTTTACTTTTATTTACCACGGTTAAAAGTAAATAGGGTAATTAAGGGTAAAAATGATATTATTATTACCCTAAAACATGTATTAATTCTATTGGATAAGTTTAATTCTCCCAAAAACTACCTTATGAATAAAATATGATCATTTTTGTCCACTTGGATTAGATTAGGACATTTATTATTAATTTATTTAAAGAAGGGTTAAAATAGGTAAAATCAATGTATAATAACTAAATCATTTTTAATATAGGGTTATACATAAGATAAATTCAACTATAAATATTCAGTGGAAATATAAAAAGATTTAATACATAATGGTATTTTTTTTATAATTTTTAGATATTAAATAATTTAATTTATTTATGACACAATAATGATCTATTAATTATCTTATTAATGAAATATTACCATAATTGATGTCATAAATACCCAAATAAATGAAATTTGAGACTTTTTATGAATTAAACCAATTTTATAGGTTAATATGACATGTTAGTATTTATTTAATTACCTTTTTTCGAACTAATCATTCTGTTATGATATTCACAAATATCAATTACCAAATAGTGTAAAAACTGACATAAAATTGTTTTTAAATCATATATTATATTATTAATTGTTATTTTATTATTAAAAATATAAGGTTAGTCCACATAACATATATAAGGTCCTATATATTAATAATAAAAAACTTGGGGTTTGATTGGCTTGTTATAGTAAGTTTATTAACCATATAGTGTATGAAAACAAGAAGACATGGTAAAAGTAAAATTATTTAACTTAAAGTTAAATCTAAATGATAAGGTTAAAATAGAAACCTAATCTTGTCTGAATTCTATTGTATGAGATTATTTCGAACCATCCCCACCTTAGCTTCGAAATAAATCAATTTGGAGCTATTAAAAACCGAATATGACTTTATAATAAAATAATAGTTTTAGTTTTTCCAAAGGTTCCCCTCTCCTCCCTTATAAAAGGGAACATCCTCCCTCTCTTCCTCACACCACGTTGAGCCTTCAAGATCGTCAAAACCCTGCCAATTTCTCTTCTAAACTTCCCTAGAAACATCCTAGAGGTCATGGTCTTCTTTAAATACCATTTTTATTGCCCTAAGAGGAGGTTAAGAAGAGGCGCTTCAAAGAAGTGGTAATATCCGTTACCAATTATTTCAACTTTATTTCTTCTTCTACTTATTATTATTTAGTTGTTTCATTATGAAGTAATAACATCAGTATCACTCATATACTGATATGTTATTATAATTATGAAACAACCATATTTCACCATCTATCCATCCTACGGAAAATGAAATCACCGTTTGTGCGTACATACGGAATACCGTCTCCACGTCGTGGTGTAATCTATTTTACACCACCACCTTACTTGGATGGGTATAATGGTGTAAATAATAACTATATATAATTATTTTAAAGTTATATTGATTCTGAAATAGTATACATACAATTCAATACAATTCCACGATCATGAGAATGATATCATCGCCTGTACGTACGTACGACCTACCGTCTCCACGATGTGATGCAACTCGTTATACATGATCTTCATTACATAATGATTATATAAATGGATTGAATCAATAAATATGATATATATTAAACTAATACCATTCTAAAAATTAGGTATCTATAACCTAAAGAAGATAATAAGGATTTATTCGACAAAACACGCATAAGAACAAAAAGTAATAAACACCCGAATAACAAGTAGCAATGAAATATTACTAATAAGAAGCTAAGAATATGACCATATATGATATCATAAAAATGAGTATGATTCTGGAATAAGTTAATGACATTATTTAAATCATTATACAGGAGGTTCGGACACTTACGAAGAAAATCAGACCTAAGGTTAGGGAAAATCTCACAATCTCATTTTTATCCGATATTGTTATACTTCAGAATTTACAGGGGAATATTTATCATCCACATCCATGTTTTCTCAATATGTAATATTATTTCTATCCTAATATAATTGTTTAAATCCAATTTTATCCTTTGGTGATTTTTTAGTAAAATATATGAAAGGAATCTTTTGTCGTTTTTCGTATGAGGTACTTTTTGACTTCTTCAGCCAAAGTACGAGAAGAATGTTTTATTTAACATATACGGCCTCAATGGATTTTTAGAACATTATTTTCATGAAGCTTCCTTTACAAGTTTTCAAGTTTATTTTTAATCAACTTCTTTTAGTTTAAAATTGTATGACATGTTAAGAAAGGAAAAAACATTGAAGTAGAAAGGATATTTTCCTCAAGAATGAAGTTCAAGTGTTTTGTCAAAATTATTTTCCATCTAAGATAATAGAGGGTTCTGTTTCTATCCCTATTTTTACATTGATTTTATTATGTTATGATGGAATTATTTTTATGATGTCCTTTTATATTATATGAATTATTTTATGATGGCATGAAGTTTAAGATTCCCATTTTTATTACATGGGTTATGCTATGATGTATGATTTATGATTTTGTGGAACACATAAGAATGGTTTCATTAAGAGATTGGTGGGAACTATATCTCTCTCCAATGCGTTGGGTAAATATTTATATCTCATGAGATAGACATGGCTGGAACGGCAGGTTAAACTGGTTCAGTGAAATAGGACTGAAACGAGGAGTGAACTCAGTTCAGAAATGGACTTTGTCCGCTAATATTGTTTTGGAATTGATTCTTGACTACTAAGAAATTATTCTCTATGATTATGTGTGTATGCCACAGAGTTTCATGTTTTAAGTTATGATTATTGGGATTACATTTAACTGCTATGATTTATCCCATGATTATGAAATTATGATCTCTTTTGCAGGTTAAGATTTCCAAAATGTTATGTTCTTATAAATATGATGTGATTGATATTTCTTTTTTTTACCCTTACAGAGTATTTGAGCTCACCCTTTTGTGTGTTTTATTTCCCTAGGTCAGGAAGAAGGTTATTAAGTAAGATATGCCAAAAGGGACTCTAGATATGATGAAATAAATGGGAGACAATGTAGATTCTTTATGAACCAGTTGTTTATGTTTCCAAATTTATAAAGACACTATACCTATACGGTCCTTTCATGGCTTTGTTATATGTTGTAATAAGTGTACTTCAATTTTGAATTATTAACAATGTATGTAAAGTATGGGTCGTTATAATCATGAAGTAATAAATTGAATTTTTTACATGGAATATAAAAATAAATTCATTGGGGAGTTAAATTTAATTTTTTTTGTGAATAAATTTCATAATGTGAACATATAAATAAACCAAGATAAGAATATAGTTTTTTAAAGGCCAGTGGAATCATTACCATCATTTATCATTTGTGATGATATGAAATTAATTTTTAAAAAATATGCCAATGATATTAAAGTTGTGGTGTACAATATGATTGAACATTGAGAAATAAATTATAAACTATTAATGTAATATATGGGATTATCAATCAATCGTATTGGTTAATCCCATTTATGTGTTACAGATTAATAAAAATTGATTTAGAAACAACATCAATGTTTGTTACATTAGAAAATAATATATTTTAAAGGATATTAATTTAATATGGTTTCTATGTCAATGGTTTCTTATATGGTTTCCACCATTGTTGTATAAAGATGGGTGTCAACTTGGTGGTCATTATAAAGGAACATTGGTGGAATAATTGACATATGATGTAGATAAAAACCCATTCCCATTGGAATAATTGATTGTTCTTGGTCAAACCCTTAATGACTAGACATGGTTTTTTGATAACCTATATGAAAATAATTTTTTTTACAACTTGTAATTTTATAGTATCAATTATATATAATATAATGTGTTGTTAGATTAATATTTTAGGTGATGGACATGTGTGATATAATCATCATATGAATGAAAATTTTAGTTCTGAAAATAAAAAATTATTCCCGGGAATATGAAGGGTTTCTAAGAAAGATGTGATTAAACTATATTATTACATTTCTCATACCCAATTAGATAGTTATTTTATTTAGTTTATGAAAAAGTATAAATGTTTATACATATAATTGGGAATATTAGTTGAAAAATATAGTGAATTTAAATGGAGGGTCATGTCATGATTCTACATCATTGATGGGACCATATCTTAATGACTTTAGATGAATAATTCAATGCATATATTATCAAAGAGGGTAGACATGGCGATTATCTCTTAACTGATGGAAATCATGAGAAATAGAGTAATAAAAAAATTTCAATCAAAACCCGTATGACAAATAAAAAAATGGATTTATGCCCAATATTGAGTAAAATTTGAAAGAAATGTGTTGAGGGATGCAACAGTGACATCAAAACAATATATCCATAAGTAGATATTATTTTTACCATATAATGTGGATATTAGGTTACATATAGGTACTTAGGAATAAATTTTTATTATATATAAAATGTGTGATATTCCTTATACGCATTCTTTTGTATTGAGAAAAAATTAATTGGAAACTTGTTTAATTTTTTGAGAATAATTATTTTCTTATAACTCAAAAGAATATTTATACTAGATTTGTGGATCTAGTTGAAACATAAAACATAAAATAATTGAATTTAATGATATATACAAACAATATGAATATATAATCATCTACAAAATACTTCTTTCCCTCCTAATAATCTAGATCAATATCATGTTTCGTCTTGATTTTAAAATCAGAATATGTATCATTATTCTGATTATAAACCTGTCAGGCACACATGAAGAAGTATGGAAATCCAAATATTAGTTAATGCTCCAATTAGGGAAGAAATTATTTTGGTAATTTTATGTTCATATTTTTAATTCATATATTAAATGATGGATTTTAAAAAATATAATATTCAATTAATTGTTTTTATATTATGTATTCAATTTTTTTCTTATTGTTAAAATTATAATAATATCATTTTAGATGGTTTTTATTATTTTTTACGATACTAAGAGGTTATTAATATTTCATTATTCCTAAAAATATGTTTTTTATTTTCTTTCAAAAGTGGATTTGATAATATGATTTTGAAAAAAACTTTCTGACCAGTTGATTTTGTGAAATTGTAAACATAAATAATGGGAATGATTCATATTAATTTTAACTCTAAATTTTTTATAAATATCATTGATTATAATAATTAATATATATATATATATATATTATAAGTTGTGAGTATAGTTAAAACTAGGCATCATTCTATATTTCATAGTCATTTTAATTTGATGACTTCTTAGAAAGTGTTAAATTGGCATTAGTATTTGTTGAAATGCAGCATTGAGATGTTAAAAATATAATATTTCAATTATGTTTTAGTTAGGTGGAAAAATGAAAAGAGACTAATCCAAAATCTATAGACTATTATATTGGGAAAGGATGCACATTAATTCTATATAAAACATTTCAATATCATGCAAAATGTAATTTAGAAGATAGATGATGTATTCAAGAACACGTATTATATAAATTTGAATTTCAAAACTGCCTATTATATAAATTTTTATATTAATAAATCAATAAATATTTTATTATATAAAATTAATGTAGTCAAATATAAGATAGGATGTGTGTTTTACATTTTATTTTTAAAACTGTAGATGCATGTGGTACCAGTTTGGAGTGTACTGGGTACACAGTGAAGTGAGGAAAAAGGGGGTGCCTAGGTGGGGCCACTGAGTACCTAGTATACTATGTTATTTTTATAAAAATGGCATGATTTTCATTTTACTTATTCCCATTTAACCCCCCACCACCACAAAAAAATGTATCATTTTTATAAAATTCTCCATAGCCATCAGAGATTCGTCCCCTTATCTTCCCTTATACCGCCTTTCAACAATCACTGATTCGGTGTGAAATTGATTCTTCTTTTAGAGATTATTTTTCACTTCACTAAATGAATATTAAATTAATTTCTTATCTTTTTCTATATGATTCATTCTAAAGTAGTTGATTAAAGAGTTAATTATCTGACTTCATTATTTTTGAATGATATTGAAAGTAGTTATGGTAGAATTATTTAGGGCATTTGAGGTTATAGTATTAGATTTATTTTTGGAGTTTTCTATTTTATTTACTTTGAGATAAATTATTATTTTATTATGGTGATTGATAATTTGGAATCTATAATAATGGATTGTTATTTAATGGTTATTATATATTAGTTCTTTCTTTTTTCTTAGTTCTATTAATCATTTCATCTATTTATAGATTTCTATATACCACGAAATTATAGTGTTGAATTATTCATTAAATTTATTTTATTATTTAATTTATTTAAGTTTATGATTAGAAATGAGTTAATGTTCAAATTATTTTATGATTCATAATGGAATATCTCTATCATAAGATTGATATATTTTATTTGATTGTATCTTGATAAAGTAACACAAGTGTTCACATGCATTATGTTCTATGTCAATAAAGGAAATTATTATTTGGTTAATATTTATGTCATGTTATCATTATAAATTTTGTAATAATGAAATTTATTCTTGAATATAACTCTTATGGTATGATATTTGGGGGGCATTCTCTCTCAACTATTTTATAATTTTTTTTAAAAAACCAATAAAAATTGAATTATAAGTAAATGGACTACAATTAAACCCCGGTTAAGTGTCTAATTATATTCTTTTTTAATGAAGTGTTATGTATAGAAATTGATTATAAAACTTGTACTCATATATCAAAATTACTAATTAGAAATTATATTGACAATGTATTGAGTAAAACATATTATTTAAACTAACCCTTTAATTTGGTAAATTATAGTTTATATGTTTCACTAATGTATCATAAATAATGATTTATTTACTTCAAATCTTAATTGTTTAATGAATACATTATATAAGAATACTATGTTGGTTCTCCATTATACCTTTGATTAGATTTTATATACATTATTATCAGGGATAAAAATGCTTCGATCAGTGTTGAAACATCATTGATCTGGTACACCAACATGGTCATTTTCTTTATCTACATTTGTGTGATGATGAAGTCCATTAATTTAGTCAAGATGTATGATATCCAAGAATATTAATTTAACACATTATAAAGTCTAAAAATATGAAAATCTGTGTTAAACTCATTTATTAACATTAACAGTATTAATCCTGATTTTAACACTGATATTCAAACATGTTATAAAAAAGATCTAGATTTTAATAGTGTTCTGGATAATTAAAATAATTCCTAAAAATTGATAAATTTTTAGTAATTGGTGTTATTTTTAGGATAGATAGTTTTTATATTTTTCTATTTTTGCACCATATATTCCATATGTCCAATTTGAATGAAATTGATCAAAAATAACCTGCTGTGAAACTTTATAATGGGGTGTTTTGGTTTTCATAAGAAAACGGAACAGTAATAAATAAGTTGTATAGAATAAGTTTATATTTTTAATCTATAGTCTCTTTAAATATATCTGATTATATTAAAAATATAAAAATATATTGTTATATGACAATCACTTGTTAAATTTAGTATGTTCCATTTTTTTAATTTTTTACCATCATAGATAATTGGATTACTAACAAAATAGTGTCAAATTTGTTGTAATCAATGTCCAAACCTCTTTTCTAGATTTTAAAACTAAACATATAGAAATTGATACTAGGATTTCATATTTGAACATTGAATTTATATAATTTATGAATCAAATATAATTGAAAAACAAACTAAAACTCTTTAATATACAAAATTAAGTGTCAAGTTGAAGAAAAATGGTATTAAAAATGGTATTAAAAATATAAAAGTTTTAAGATATAGTTGTACTATGGCCAATTAGAGTGACTGAATTTAAATTTTTATTTCCTTAAAAATATATTAAAATGAAAATGATCAAAAAATAATTCCATGAATACATGATTCATGTTTTTATATACAATCATGTGCCAGGAAAATCAATACAGTATTAATCTCTAATGCACAAATTCTTCAAATTCTATATTTATTTGGATATCATAAAATGTAGGATCTTTTTACATTGACTTCATGGTTGACTAGATTTCATAAAAACCCAGTAATTTTCCTCTAACAATGAAAAGAGAGATCAATAGATAATTCTAAATAATAGACTGATCACCCAATATATAAAGACTATAATATATACATTAGTGTAATCATTCATCCTCGTTTAATTATCTCAGTCTTACATGTGTTCTATCAAATGTATTCCACAATAATTAATGAATAGACGATTCCAAATGTCAAAATTGGTTTTAGGTAGAACATTTCACTAACCAATTCCCTATGTCCTAAAAACCAACACTCCAACTCCATATAAATCTAATTATATATTTTTTTAACAAATATACCAATAAACCAAATGATAAACCTTCATTGTATGACATGTATCTGAGTAAATTTTTATATTCTAAAGTATAAAAATTTCATGATGATACAGCTCTTTGCTAACGTGTTTCCTTCTTGAGGTGAACCTATAACTTACCATGTATTTGGGGGAGAGAATTGAGTGTAATTTCAACTAGAAAATGTGTATTTATGCCTACATGAGGATTTATAGTGGTTGGAAGAGGCCTATAGGTAGGTTTCAAAGTAAGATTTGGTGATCTAGGATTTGATAAAAAATAATATTTCCACCCAAATTTAATTGGGTGGCCATCAAAGTTCTATACAAAAAGGTGGTGGAAACTAGATTTATAACTCAAACACTCATAGAGGGTTACCATTACTCTTGGGGGTACAACTGGAATTCCAGTGGGATCTTATTGGATTTTAAAAAATAATAATTAATTATATAATTATATTTATAAATTGAAGGGGGTCCATTTGAACTAAAATGAACCAAACCCCCTCCCTCTCTCATTTCATTCATTCAAGAGGAGATCCTCTGGATCTAAGATCTATTATTATTTTTCTATCATAGGGTGTCCCCATGAGTAAGTCTCACCATAATTATTTTTCAATTTATATTTTTATTATCATTGTGACAAGTTTTGAATAAAATATTTATCTTTGAAATTTTTCTCTAGTACATTTATTTTTTCCTTTTCAGGTAGAATCATGGATTTAAAATAGATGAGAAACTCATATGAATACTAATTAGATGGTGAGTATATATTTCTGTTTTTGGTATGAGTCTAGTAATATTGTGATTTTTCGGTGTGGGTTTGGTCATGTTTGTGACTTGGAATAGAATAAATTAAAATATACATGGTATATGGTAGATGTCTAGGTGTGATATCATGTGTGTATAACCTAGGGATATTTTTTTAAGGGATATTCTGGGATAGCTACTTCATGGATTTCTTGTAATGTTGTCTTATGTTATTTTTTCATGGTTCATGGAACACGTTTCTTGGTGTAGATTCTTGGAAATGTGATAGGTCTAACCCATTTTGATATGGGGTGATGTTCTTCGTATGAATAGTATGACAGTGTTATCTCATTCTCTAATAGTGGGGAGATATATGTTTCACTGTGTTTTGTTTGTAGAATATTGGTGATGAAGAGCACTATAAGGGGGATTATATTGGGTTTGTTTGTGCATAGTGGGAACTATGAGGTGGTTATAAACACTATAATATTTGGGATATCATTTATATATTATACTCCTATGGTAATGGTGTTGTACATTGATCTAGATGAGGGATACATTATAGGTTTCCATTATATTAAAGAGTGACTATGATCAAAGGTTGGGGTGTGACGCTCACTATTTTGTGGGTACTTGTTTAGGGATGATGATTCATACATGGTAAAGAATGTTCATATACTTTTTTGGGTTCGATGATCAAGAATAGGTAATGGTATAGTGGATAATTGGTTTTTGGTGTGTTCCTTATGGGTGGTTCTTATAGGTCAGATCAGTTGAGTAGGTTCTACTTGAGAACTATAGATATCTCAAGATGTGTCACTTTTCATGCACCAATATATGTGTAGATATTATATAAAAAAACCAATTTTGGGGGATTAATAAGTTCATTCATACACAATACATAGTCCCTCCAAGATGCATGAAAACTTTATCAGCTAGGTGAGGTTTCCTATGACTGTTGATTAGCTGGATGGAGGTGCAGAGTATGCATGGGATGGAAGACGATGGACCTTGGGGAAAGACGAGTTGGATCCATAGTATTGTTCTGGTGTTTTTTTAGTTTTTTGTACATTTTTTATGTTACCATATCATAGGACACCCATGTTATATATATATATATATATATATATATAACCAGAATGGAAATATAGATATTTATTTTTCATACCATGTTATATTTATATTTTGACTCATACTGTTTATATATTTACTAGTTATTTTTTCATTCTATTTTAGTTTATCTTTACTTATAAACAGGGTATATTTTCCCTACCATCACCTCATTTACCCTCAAAAATAGTTATAATCCATTAGAATTAGTGGTGGTTCATATGAGGTTTATGGCTCTCAAACTCAGCTCTAATTCAATCAGTCAATGTCAAGGATTTACATCACCAGTCACAAACCTTCTCTTTTAGATCCCCTCAGTCTCTAAGAGGTTTTCAAAAGTAGGGTAACTCTTTTTCCTATCATTCATCATCAGAACCTCCTCAAAGTTGTTCCCTGGTATGAGTCTCCTAGGACTTCATCTAATTTTAACTTCTCTACTACCTCCAAAACTTCTTCATTTACCCGTATCATTTCCTCACCACCCTCCTTATCCAACCCACTATTTTCTATTTTTCCACCTCATCCAGCTCTACCAATTCTTCCACCGCCCCTCTTCCTTGGAGTCATCCTCATCCACCTCTGCAGAAAAAATTTCCTTCTCTTTAGCTTCCTGCACTTTTCCCACTTCCTCCTTTTAGAATCTTTCCTCTATCACTTGTTCTTCCTCCCCCACATATTGTTTGAGTGGTTCATAAGGATATTTTTCCTATAATAAATTACCAATAACTATAAGATGTTCATGTATGTCCTCATTGGAATGATTCACAAATCAGTCACATATTTCTATAATTTTATATATAATATGATGATAAATAAAATTCCAACACTAAGAATTCACTATTTTTTACATTAGTTCAAAATTTTTATAATTTTATGATAAAAAATAGTTTTACACTCAACTTATTGAATTTAGATATTAAATAGGAAGGTCCAAATAAGAATATAAAGGAAACATTAGAGGAAACAAATAATAAAACATGAATAAAATGGTTTTTAAATTGGAAAACATTAGTGGAAATGTTTTTAACTAATTTAAAACCAAAATTATAAATCATAACACAGTCCTTCCAATTTTAAAATAAACTTTTCCTTTTTGAGATCGACAATAAAAAATTGTGGCATCATAAAAAAAATCAAATTTTAACTCAGAACTTCTAGATTTTTATATTTTCTTTTTTAATATTAATGTTAACCATCAAAAATATTATAGATGTATGGAGAAAAATAAAATGAAAATAATAAATGGTAATTAAAAATACACAACTTATAGATACCAATAGAAACATTATTAAGAACGAAAAATATTTGAATAATATGGACCTAAACCTAAAATTTTATAGTTTTTATATTTTTAGGACTATATTTTAACATATATATTCCACAATTGACAACTAATAGTCAATATTTAAATATTGAAATTCCTAAATTTGTGATATGTATAAAAAATTAAAAAAATTAAAAAAAAATAACAACAATTAAGCATGTAATATTAAAAATATATGAAAAGATATTATGGGGTTAAGATAAATGGAACAAAAGGACTAATTATTTTTGGAAATTTTAACACTAAAATTCAAAAAATTTACACATTATATGAAATATAGACTAAAAATAAATATGATGTAGATAAGAACAAAAAAATTAATAAAAGGAATAAATTTGAAAACTAGATGAAGTGAGTAAATGAAACACAAGTACTAATTAATAAATAATTTTCATTCACTTGTTTTAATTCCTAATTTCAAAATTTTTACACACAACATTAATATTATAATACTGATCTTTTAGATTGTAACATTTTCCATTCCTATTTTAATGGATATATTAAAAATATAAAAATTACTTAAGAAAATGTAATTAAAAACAACTAATTCATTAAAATAATGAAACAAGTATTAAAAAAAACATTTGAGAGAAAAATAATGTTATTACAGAAATTATATACTTTTTAGAATTTAATTTCTACATTGGAACACAAATTTTCAATAATTTAACAATATTTTTATATCATTCATGGATGAAAATCCAAAATTTAAGGGTGGTATATAAAAATTTAAAGAAAAAAGGAAAATAAATTTAAATGAAATTCTGTGAGTAAAAATAAAAAACATTTATCATATAGACATTACTTCAAGAATGAAATCAGTTTATAAATAAAAGAAAACCCAACTGAAAAAAATGAGTGAATATGATGAAAATAATTTTACAAGAATGAAAAGGAATTGAACAGAAAATATTTCATGATAGAGTAAAGGTATCATGAGGACTTAAAAATCACTAATTTATACTAACTCATTCTAGCACATAATTTATTTATTTTGACACAAAATATCTATATTTTAACACTAACATTCCATAATTCTACATATTAATGAAGAAAACATGAAAAGAGGATTTAAAATAATTTAAAGGCTGATAACTAATAAATATTTATTAAAAATAAATCACTGGGAAATGAAATGAATTTATCATGAGGAATGTTACATTATATTTGAATTAAATAATATAAATAATATACTAAGAATATAAAGATGGTGACTATCCAGAAATGTATATAAAAACAAAACATTATATGATAGAGTAAAGGGAATATAGGAAATAACCAATAATCAATTATTAGTTATTTATTTTAACACATATTTTCCATATTTTAGGAAAAAAATTCTCTATTTTAAAACTATTCTTCCATAATTTAATAAATGTATGAAAAAAAACATAAAAATGGAATTTAAAACAAATAATTAGATGATAATAATGAAAAATTTAAGAAAAAAATATTTGAGATTAACATGAAGTTGACATGAGGTTTTCAACATTAATGGAGCATGAAAAATAATATAATAAAATGTAGTTATTAAAAAGATAAAAATGATGACTAGTGAGAAAAATTTACTAAATGTGAACACTAGAATAGATCATAATACAATTTTCACATTAGCATGTTATTTGATGGGGGAATAATGACTAATTGAAAAAGGTGAATTCTTATAAAGTCATATTTAACTATACTATTAATTTTTTTATAGTCATTTTCTAGTTGAATTGGTTTTCATGTTCCCGTTATCCTCAAATTATAAAATATTTTAGACACCATAATTGAGAAGCTTCCAAATTGGAAAGGAGAGTATGAAAAATTGGTATAATAAAATATTATTATATTAATTTGAGTAACACAAATTTATTTACTGAAAAATTTATACATTAATTTTTAATTATTTTAAAAATAAAATTTGTATGACCAAACATCTACTTATTTTCTTCATCTGTTATACCATTTTAATTGAATTCTTGTACAATGAATCTTCAGAGAGAAGATATGTAAATTTTTTTAACTAATCCTATTATCTAACTTTATCATGACACCATTACATCATCATAATATTTATTTTGATGAAAAATTAACATGAACTAGGATTTAAAAATATCCATAAGTAAAAAAATAGATATCACAATAAATTCCTCACTTTCCACACCTCTAAAAATCATTTCTGTTAATGCAGTCAACTTCTTTCGCATATAATTTTTTTTTGTTTTTATGCAATTCTAAACAACTATTTCTCAAATTAAGATTATCCCTCTAAAAGAAATGGAAAATAATTAATTAACATCCTCTATAGTAATATAAAATTCCTTCTAATATCTATGCAATAAGTATGGGGGTCTAAAAAATCTAAATTTTTCCCAAAATGCTCCATCGATAAACATTTTCATTTAAAATCCAATAATAAACAAAATCCCATTTATATCACCAACATATTTACATTAGATTTCTATAAATATATTAAAATATATTTTTAAATAAATTAGGTTAAAATCATGAATTTAAAATATTTTTATGTTTGAAATTTTCATCTATTTTAGAATCCTTATATTTCATTTCTATCACAATATCTTTTTCTTTTGATATTTGAAATGTTTTTACCATGTATCAGGTATGAACATATAATAATTCATAACATTATTTTATAAAATATAATTTTAAAAAAACTTATATATTACAAATATAAATCAAATTCACTCAAAAAATTAATATATCATAATTTAAAAAATAAAATAAAAACACTAGAAATTTATATCAACCCAAAATATCCCTCCATATCTATTTTGACCTCAACTACCATAGGACAGAACCAAAAAACATTAAAAAAATAATTAAAAAAAATAAAAAATGATAATGTGGGATATAGATTTACATTGAAATTGACCTCATAAATAACTTGGATATCATAAACAATAATATTAGAAAAATGTTTTTTCAAGGTCTTGGAAGACCCATGTATGCACTGAAAGAGGAAAGAGGTCATGGAATGTAAGAACATATGTGTTTGACCATATACATAGTCTATGGGTTCACTGTTATAACTATTTTCCCTCATCATCCATGGTAATAGAGGTGTCTGTTAGAAGGGAGGGGTATAAATGATTAGATAAGGAACTATTTTGAAGTATAATGACTATAAGTCGGGTTTCTAGTTGGGTATAAGGTGAGTAAGATCTAGGGTTTTGATTGGGAGTAATATGATGATGGGATAATTATTTGAACATAAATTTTTTGGTACATTTTCATCTTCTATACATATAGTGGCTAAAATTTGGGTGATGTCATTGGGTTATTTTATTTTATATGATTAGAGTTAAAAAAAAAGTGAAGGTCCTCTACTAGAATTTTTCTTTTTTTTTGTCCTAATATTTGATTAATTCCATTATTTAGTCAATTAAAAGAATTCTTCCATAATCTAATAAGTCACATATATAAAGAGTTTAAACTGGATAAATTTTTTTTAATAATATTAATATTAGCCTTATCGAAAGTAAATAAATATATATGTAATTTAAAATATATTTACATATAAAATATATTTTTAATTATATAAATCATAATAAAACCAAATACATTTTATGAATTTAATTTAAATAATTTATGTAAATTAATTAAAATTACATTATAAAAAATGAATAAATATATATATATTTAAATATATTATATATATATAAATATATGTTTAATATACATGTAAATATTTATATAAATAAATATTTAAATATATCAATAAATATATATATAATTATATTTATAATAATTAAATTGTGTTTATATTATAAATCATATATATATATATATATCATCTATAGCATAAAAAGAAACTTAGGCTAGTCATATGGTCCTTTTTTTTAAAAAATTGTTGTGTAGTGTTGGGAAGGAGAGTTCAAATATCATCATCTTGAAATTAATTCTATTATATATTTATTGGTATTTAATTTCTAGGTTTGTGAGTGAGATGTTATTATGTGTCAATGGATACTTCATAAGTGTGGTGGTTCCCCTAGGAACATTAAATATTATTTATATGACCTTTATCAGTGAAAATAATTACCATTGAGAAATGGTAGCATTTATTATCACGACCCGTCCTCGAGGCCCATGCCGTGACTACCCCAAGCACGCCTTCCATAGGCCAGGGGCTGGAGACTAGCACCAAGGTGTAATTGCTGGTAAAAAGGGAAGGCATTTCCTTTGTAAAGTAAACAAAAAGCACAGAACAAGCAAGCAGAAGTAAACACTAAGTAAAAACTGGGTAAATAGTAAGTGTGGAAAAGTAAGTGGGCCAGAATACAAACCCAAACTGAAAGTAAAGTACAACTAAAAAGGGAAAACAGCAACTGAAAGTAAAGCCGCAGCCTCGAGCCGTCCACTAGAAGTCCCACCTGAAGGGTGAGTACAGATAGCCTCCACAGCTCCTCGGGTCCAGCCGTCCACTCCGTGTACATCCCGCCCAATGGTCCACCTCCAGGTACCGACCTGCTCCGCAAGCCTCAACCACGATCAGTGCTGTCCTTTGTCTACAACCAACACAAAGTAGTGCGGGCATAGCCCGTGCAGGGGTGAGTATAAGCTACTCAGTAGGGACCCAGAGACCCCCAAAGGTCTCCTAGAATCCACAAAGGATAATCCACAAAGGAAAGATACAATCACGAAGTAACATCCAACACAATTTAGTTATATGCCCATATATATACCTAAGTCATCAATTCGCATTCGAATCCAACATCCGAGACCGAGTTCGATCTCATCGACACAGGATAACACAACACAATCCACAAAGGAAAGCAAATCAAGATTCAGCTCACCCAGGTATACTTCTTTGTATGACGATAGAGATGATCAGATGTAGCCACTGATTCATCTAATCCGTCGGACCCACAAAGGATCGATAGATACTAACCCCCGCAATGACCCACAAAGGATCTGACCCACACAGGATCGATAGGTAACTAACCCCCGCAATGACCCACACAGGATCGGACCCACACAGGATTTATAGGCGCTGGCCCACACAGGACCGCTGAGCGCAGACCCACATAGGATCAATAGCACTGATCCATGTAGGATCGCTGAGTGTTGTAGTTGTCTCTGTCGAATCCACGGAGGATTTCTGCACAGTCGTCATCATCGTCGCAGTCACAGCAAACTCTAGAGTTCCCGCTAACAGCAAGCTCGTTCGAGAGGGTCCGCTCCACGAGCCTAGGGGCTGATACATCAACTGACACATAGTCCGGATTTGATGTATCCAAAAGTTCTGTATCGTCAACAGGAACTCAACGTCACAGACGGCGCGTCAATCGGAAGCCCAGTCTGAGAGTTATTGCCTTTTTCGTTCCAGGGGCCCGATTGGTTTTTAAGTCAAAACAAACCTGACCGTACTCCAACTGCGTCCAAACCTCGAGCGGAGTAAGCCAAAAGGTTCATCTCACTAAGAAGAATCCAACAAAGTCGACGGCATGTCAATCGGATGTCCGGAGCTCAAGTTATAAGTGTTTCCGCTTCGAGGGCCCGGTTGGTTTTGTGTACGAACCAACCCGGCCGAACCCAAAGTACGTTTAATCCTTGAATGTAATATACCTAAACTACCGTCTCCATCCAAGGATCATTATTCAACTGACGGTGCGTCGATCGGAGGTCTGTAGCCCATGTTATGGGCAATAGACCAAAAAAGGTTCGGTATTAAGGGGTTCGGGCCCGGTCTGACCTGGCTCGATACCCACAGGGTCAGCACAAACCGGGTCGACCCAAACCGTGTCTGGGTCTGGCCAGCTTGGGCATGCCCTGGCTAGGCTGGTGTGGCGTGGCCCGGCCTGGGCGCGGCCCGGCCTGGCAGTCCGTCCGGGCGTCTCGGCCCGGCGCGGTGGCGCTGGCCCAGCCGCCACGGAAAAAGGGGGGAACCGCCCCCTGGGTCAAAACCGTTGCCCTACGTGGGGGCCACCCTTACCAATGGTCGCGTCCGGTTTCCGCGTCCCGCCTGCTCTGGTCCCGCGTGGTCGTGGGACTTGCGGCATGCCGCCGCGGCTTCAGCCGTGGTGGCTCTTCTCGGTGGCGTGCCGGCGGGTTGCTCCGCGGACCACCGGACGAGATCCGGTGGTCGGAATTGCCCGTCGTCTTCGCCAACGGCCCTCTCGGGACTGGTTCTTCACTGCGAAGACCTCACAATGCCTGTGCGGCCTGCTTCATTGTCTCTCGTCGATCCGCACACTAAGAACGAAGGGACGGTGGGTTCAGACTTGTTCGCTGGTCCGCACCAACCGCGTTAGCGGTTTAAAAAGGATTCCGAAAAACATTAAACATATGCCATGGGTATAAATCAAAAATATTTAATTGAATCAAAACCCCTACCTCAAGCATCGTCGAGCGAGCGTTCGTCGCGGAAAAGCACGTCTCGGAAGAAGGCGTCGCGGAAGGGGGATCATCTCGTCGCGGAAGGAGCGTCGCGGAAGAAGCGTCGCAGAAGAAGCATCGCAGAAGGGGCGTTGCTGGTGTCGTGGTACACTGCATTGCGTAGTCGATCTCCGAGGATTTGGTATTCTTCGTCGGATGTCGGTGCGTTCTTCGCGTTCTTCACGTTCTTCGTCGAAGAAGAAGGCTTTTCTCCAAATCCTCTCCACGCAACAAGTTCCAACAGAAATAAAATAAGAGTTGTATTATTTTATTAACGCACAAGCCAACGTTTGAAATTCAAAAGAAATGAAACTAACAATTAATTCAATGAATTAATTGTAACGATTTAACTGCCCAAATTAATGAGGCGTTTCTTAACCAGAATAAATGCACGGTTTGAATTCATTAAAAGGGTGGTGCAGATATGTTACTTAGAAGGAAAGAAACGGTGGGGCTCGTGTGGGACCCACCTCACAAATATCCTACCAAGTGGGTAGGATATTGTCGGTCCCACATTATCTGCTTAATTTAGGTTAATCCGCTTTAAGTAAAATAAAATAAATTGTCGCACCACTTTTATTTTATTCCTTAACTTAACCCCAAAAATTAAAAATCACACCCGAGCAAACGCAACTCCGGAAAATGTGTTTCTAAGCAATTATCAGTGCTTTGATTCCATTGGTGCCCTTGGAATTCTATTCCGAGAGCCGGTTCAAATGTTAGAGAAACTCGATTGTTCGTTCACTGAACTTACTTGAGCTAAACTTCAGAAAATGATTTCGGGCACACCAGGCCTCGGAATCAGGTGCTGTCAAAAACTGTGTTCTTGTAAAAATCACAAGAAAATTAAGAAAAAAATTTTCTTTAATTTTATGGGTCTTTACATCACTCCCACCTCATGGCATAATGTCCCCGCAAAGATACATAAAAACTAGGGAAACAAATGTGGGTACTGAGAACGCATCTGAGCCTCCCTCTCCCAAGTGCTCTCCTGGAGGTTTCTGTGCTTTCATATGATCCGCACTAGAGGAATCGACCATCCACATAGGACCCGCTCTTTTCGATCCTCAATATCCACCAGGACCTCTGCAATAGTCACCCCATCATCAACGTCCAACTCCCCATGTTCAATGATATGTGTTCGGTCATGCACGTATCTCCTCTACTGAGATATGTGGAAGACGTCGTGCACCTAGTGCAACTGAGGTGGTAGAGCCAGGTGATAAGCCACCTTTCCAATCCTGCTAAGGACCTGGAATGGTCCGATGAAGCAAGGATATAACTTTCCGCCTCGGCCAAATATTCGTAATCCACGTCGAGGTGAGACCCCCAAGAAGACGTGGTCGCCATCCTCGAACTCCAGTGGCCTTTGCCTCCAGTCAGCATAAGACTTCTGCTGGCTCTAAGCTATCCTCATCTGCTCCTGGATGATCTAGACCTTCTCTGTCATGGCCTGGACCATCTTCGGTCTCACAAGTGCAGACTCCACAGGGTCTGTCCAGCACAGCGGTGATCTGCAAGGTCGGTCGTACACCACCTCGTATGGTGCCATCCCGATGCTGGAGTGGTAGTTGTTGTTGTACGCGAACTCCACCAAGGGAAGGTGGTCCTCCCATCTGCGACCAAAGTTGAGGACACATGCGCGGAGCATGTCCTCGAGAGTTTTTATGGTCCTCTCCATCTGACCATCTGTCTGAGGGTGAAAGGTGGTACTCAGACGTAGCTGCATCCCGAATGCCTCCTACGACCCCTTCCAAATCCCGGAAATAAAGCGAGCATCTCGATCGGAGACGATAGATGATGGCACACCATGAAGCCACACAATCTCTTTAACATAGAGACATCCCAAGTTCTCCACTGAGCCCTTCTCTCTGATGGGTAAGAAGTGATCCGACTTGGTGAGTCGGTCGACAATTACCCAAATGGAGTCATGGCCTCTGGAAGTGCATGGATGTCCAGTCACGAACTCTATAGATATCTCTTCCCACATCCACTCTGGGACCTCTAAGGGCTGTACCAAGAATGCTGGTACCTGATGCTCTGCCTTCACCTGCTGTCAGGTGAGGCATCAAGAAACGAACTCTTCCATAGCCTTCTTCATGCCCAACCACCAGTTCTGTCATCTGAGATCCCGGTACATCTTCACCACTCTAGGATGTACCGCAAAAGGGGAAGTGTGAAACTCTCTCAGCACCTCCTCCCGAAAAGAACCTGGTACCAAGGTACGTCCTCTGAAAAGGACGTCGTACTCTCCTCCTAAGGAGAAACCATCATGTGTCTGTCCTGAGGATATCTACACACGTCGCATCTCACAGTTGGCGTCCCCACACTGTACCTCTTGGACCCGCTGCAGTAGTGGAGGAGTGACTGTGAGTGACTGAAGGAAGGCTGCTCCATCTCTATCCACAAAGGATATCTGCAAAGCGGCTAGCTGCTCTGTCGCCTCCCCATGTAGAAGAATGCCCGTCCTCCTGCTGGGAGAATCGGCTACCACGTCCCCCTTCCCAGGAGTATAGACTATCTCAAAGTCATAGTCCTGGAGGAACTCGAGCCATCGCCGCTGTCTCAGGTTCAGTTCCTTCTGAGAGAAGATGTACCTGAGACTCTGATGGTCAGAAAAGACTGTAAAGCGTTCACCCATCAGAAAGTGTTGCCAAGTCTTCAGAGCGAAGACCACTACTACTAACTCTAGGTCATGGGTAGCATAGTTTTTCTCATGCGTCCTCAACTGACGTGATCCATAGGCGATCAATGCTCTCTCCTGCATCAGGACACATCCGAGTACAGTCCCTGATGCATCGTAGTAGACTACGTACCCTACTCCCTCCTCCGGCAACCTCAAGATAGGTGTGCTGGTCAATCGCTTTCTCAGCTCATGGAAGCTCTGCTAACATCTGTCTGACCACACAAAGGGTTTACCCTTCTTAATCAAAGCTGATAGTGGTGTCACAACTCTGGAGAAGTCTGGCACAAATCTCTGATAGTATCCAGCTAGTCCCAAGAAACTCTGCACCTCTGTCACGCTCCTGGGTGGCTCCCAAGCTAGCACTTCCTCGATCTTCGCAGGATCCACCAAAAATCCCACCTCAAAGATGACATGTCCCAAGAAGTGGACCTCACGTATCCATAACTGACACTTATAGATCTTTCCATAAATCTGGTTCTCTCAGAGTGTGTCAAGTACAACCCGCAAGTGGTAGGCATGCTCCTTTTCAGTGGTCGAGTATATCAAAATGTCGTCGATGAAGACCACAACAAATCGATCCAGGTATGGCTGAAAGATAATATTTATAAGTCCCATGAACACTACTGGAGCATTGATTACACCGAATGGCATAACCAAGAACTCATAGTGGCCATACCGAAATCTGAAGGCCGTCTTTTGCATGTCCTTGTCCCGAACTTTGAGCTGATGATAGCCTGACCTAAGTTCTATCTTCGAGAACCACTGTGCTTCCTTGAGCTGATCTAAGAGGTCATCAATCCTCAGTAGCGGATACTTGTTCCTCACTGTCGCCTGGTTCAAGCGATGATAGTTAACAAAAAGTCGCAAGCTCCCGTCCGCCTTCTTGGCGAACAATATTGGGGAAGCCCAGGGTGAAACACTGGGTCAGATGAATCCCTTTCCCTAAAAGTCCTCCCACTGTACCCATAGCTCTCGAAGCTCGGCAGGATCCATCTGATATGCTGGGGTGGATATCGGGGCTGTCCTGGGGTATAGATCAATATAAAATTCTACCTCTCTGCGAGAAGGTAGTCCTGGAACGTCATCGGAAAAAACGTCCACATACTGATCTTCCACTGCAGGAATACTAGGACTCCGCATGTCAACTACTCCTAGGATGAGGCTAGCAAACTGATGCATGATGGGTTGTCCTCTCCCCTACAAGATTCCATCATGTGCTGCGAAGGCTCCCTTCTTGCCGTTGAAGGTGAACCTGCTCCCGTCGGTGCGTACACATCGCACCTTGCGCCTAAAACAGTCAATCTGAGCATGGACTATAGATAACCAATCCATACCCAAGATGACGTCTTAAGGCCTCGAAGCCGCTACAAGAAGATCTCAGCCGAAGCTCTCGCCTCCTATAGTAAGCTCATACTTCCGTCACCAGTGCGTAATAGTCGAGTCTGCTCCCGTAGGAGTCTCTTGCCGTAAGGATCGAGCTAACGGCTCTGTCGGAATCTCCGAGCTCTGAACAAGGGCAGCGGCTATGAAACAATGACTCTATCCTGTGTCTATAAGAACTATAGAAAAGGTGGAATAGACACAGATAGTACCTCGAATCATCTCGGGTGCACCGTGGTCGTAGGCCTTCACTGCCTGGAGCTGTGCCTGTCTCTGCCAGCCAGCTCTCTGTGGTTGGGGTGGACCTCCTGGTGGTGGTGGTGGTAGAGCCTCAAAGTGTCACCCACCACTTGCTGCTCGGTCATCTCCTTTGCCTTTTCCGCCTTCTCCCTGCGGACTGTCACAGTCGACCCTCTACCTCTGCCTGGGTGGCCCCTCAATCATCTTCTGCTCCTCAGTATAGCAGGTCAGGCAGTAACGAGCCATGTGGCCCAGCCCGCCGCATGCGTAGCACTGTTTGCCTCTCGAAAGACTGGCTCCGCGTTGTGTGCCCCACACTGCTGAGCCAGTGTCCTGAGGCCGTCTGCCTGAGGGTCTGGTCTGCCTAGACTCATGAGTCATCCGTTGACTACCTTCTGCAGAAGACTCTGCTACGTGCCACCCTGCGGTAGGTCTCGCTGTTGATGAAGGCTCAGCAAGGAAGCTCTAGATCAAAAGGGCTCGCTCCAGTACTCCTACCTGAGTCAGAATGCTGAGGGAGATCAGCAATGCCCAGATCTCATGCCTCAATCCCTGCTCAAAGGTCCGGGCCCTGAAGAATGGGTCCCGTACCATGTCTGTCGAGTAGCACGAGAGATAGGTAAATCTCACCGAGTACTGGGCGACCTTCATGCTACCATTCCGCAGCTGTAGATGCTCCTGGATTTGCACCGCACGAAGGGTGGCTGGGATGAACTCCAAGCGGAAGATGCTCTCAATGTCCGTCCAGAGGAGAGATGCCTCATCATGCACCTAGAGCTTCAAGCTCCACCATCTTCCTATTGCCACGTGCAGTAGGCTCGTTTCAAGGATCACCATGAGGTCTGTTGGTGTCCTCACTGACCTGAAAACCTGTACAACTGCCTCCATCCAATCCTCGGCTGCCTGAGGGTCCGTCTCCCCGCGGAACCTGGGCGGTTGCTGGCACTGAAACTCATGCAGTGCACTAAGGTGACGTGCATCGTCAGCAGCTGGGGCTGGTAGTATCGGTGGCTCGGCGCGTAGAGGTACCGCTGGTGCCTCTGCTGTCAAAGGGCCATGTACCGAGGCCTCGTCGCTCGGTGGTCTGTCGTCATGCAGAACTCTTAGAACCCTAGCTGGCTGCCATCGTGGGGCCATCCTGAAAAGTGACAGGTGCGCCACGGTCAGAACAGTATACCTGGTGAGCTGACACAATGTAATCACAAATAAAACTTGAAACACACACGCAATCAATGTTTTCGTGCATTAAGTCGAAAATCAGAAGTCAGGGTCCTGGTGTACAGATACGTCGGCCGACACACCAACACTGGACTCCCTGGACTGATAACCACACTCAATACCCTTAACACTATTGCTTCACATAAAATAAATATCAGAGTCCAATGTTATGCAGTAGAACCGAACTCCTTTGATACCAATTTGTCACGACCCATCCTTGGGGCCCATTCCGTGACTACCCCAAGCCCTCCTTCCATAGGCCAGGGGCTGGCGACTAGCATCATGGCGTAATTCCCGATAAAAAGGGAAGGAATTGCCTTTGTAAAGTAAACAAACACCAAAGAGAAAGCAAGCACAAGTAAACACTAAGTATAAACTGGGTACAATAGTAAGTGCAGAAAAGTAAGTGGGCCAGAAAACAAACCCAAACTGAAAGTAAAGTACATTTGGAAAGGGAAAACAGCAACTGAAAGTAAAGCTGCAGCCTCGAGCCATCCACTGGAAGTCCCACTTGAAGGGTGGGTACAGATAGCCTCCACAGCTCCTCGAGTCCAGCCGTCTGCTCCATTTACGTCCCACCCAATGGTCCACCTCCATGTACCGACCTGCTCCGCAAGCCTCAACCACAATCAGCGTTGTCCGTCGTCTGCAACCAACATAAAGTAGTGCGGGCATAGCCCGTGCAGGGGTGAGTATAATATACTCAGTAGGGACCCTGATACCCAAAAGGTCTCCTAGAATCCACAAAGGATAATCCAAAAAGGAAAGATACAATTACGAAGTAACATCCAACACTACTTAGGTATATGCCCATACATATACCAAAGTCATCAATTCACAATCAGCTCCAACATCCGAGCCTGTGTTCGATCACATCCACACAGCATAGCACAACACAATCCACATTGGAAAGAAAATAAAGATTCATCTCACACAGGTATACTTCTTCGTATGATGATAGAGATGATCAGATATAGCCACTGATTCATCTAAGTCGTCGGACCCACAAAGGATCGAAGGTACTAATCCCCGCAATGACCCACAAAGGACCTGACCCACACAGGATCGATAGGTAACTAACCCCCACAATGACCCACAGAGGATTTGTAGGCACTGGGAAACACATGACAACTGAGCACTGACCCACACATGATCTGAACCACACATGATCGGTAGCACTGATCCACGTAGGATCGCTGAGTGTTGTAGTCGTCACCATCGAATCCACGGAGGATTTCTGCATAGTCGTCATCGTCATCGCAGTCGCAGCCAGCTCTAGGGTTCCCATACACAGCAAGCTCGTTCGGGAGGGTCCGCTCCACGAGCCAAGGGGCTAATACATCAACTGACACATAGTCCAGAGTTAATGTATCCAAAAGTTACGTATCTTCAACAAGAACTCAACGACACAGACGGCGCGTCAATCGGACGCCCGGTCCGAGAGTTATTGGCTTTTTCATTCCAGGGGCCCGGTTGGTTTTTAAGTCAAAACCAACCCGACCGTACTCCAACTGCATCCAAACCTCAATCAGAGTAAGCTAAAAGGTTTTTCTCACTAAGAGAAATCCAACAATGTCAACGGCATGTCAATCGGACGTCCGGAGCTCAAGTTATAAGCGTTTCCGCTCTGAGGGCCCGGTTGGTTTCGTGTACGAACCAACCCGACCGAACCCAAAGTACTATGAAACCATGAGTGTAATATACCGAAACGACCGTCTCAACCCAAGGATCTCTATGCAACTGACAGTGCGTCTATCGTAGGTATGTAGCATAAGTTATTGGAAATAGACTGAAAAAGGTTCGGTATTAAAGGGTTTGGGCCCGGTCCGACCCGGCCCGATACCCCCAGGGTCAGCCCGAACTGGGTCGACCCAAGCCGAGTCCGGGTCCGGCCCGCTTGGGCGCAGCCCGGCCAGGCACGCTGGCGCTGGCCGAGCCGTCGAGCAAAAAGGGGGGAACCACCCCCCTGGGTCGAAACTGCGGCCCCATGTGGGGGCCGCCCTTGCCAACGGACGCAGCTAGTTGCCACGTCCCGCCTGCTCCGGTCTTGTGCAGTCGTGGGACTTGCGGCCTGCCGCCGTCTTCTAGCGGTCGGCCGGTGCCGGCCGCCGCCTCCAACCGCCGTGCCGGCGAGGTGCGCCGACCGGTTGCCCCGCGGACTACCGGACGAGCTCCGGTGGTCGGAATTGTCCGCTGTCTTCGCCAACAGCCCTCCCGAGACCGGTTCATCACTGTAAAGACCTCACAACTCATGTGCATCCTGCTCTATTATTGCCCGTCGATCCGCACACCAAGAAAGAAGGGATGGTGGGTTCGGACTTGTTTTTTGGTCCGCACCCACCGCGTTAGCGATTTAAAAAGGTTCCCGACAAACAATAACATATACCACGGGTATAAATCACAATGATTTAATTGAATCAAAACCCCTACCTCAAGCATCGTTGAGTGAGGGTTTGTCACGGAAAAGTACATCGTCGAAGAATGCATCACGGAAGGGGGATCGTCGCGTCGCGGAAGGAGCGTCGCGGAGGAAGCGTCATGGAAGAAGCGTCACAGAAGGGGCTTTGCTGGTGTTGCGGTACACGGCGTCACGTAGTCGATCTCCGAGGATTTGTAATTCTTCATTAGAGGTCGGTGTGTTCTTCACGTTCTTCTCGTTTTTCATCAAAGAAGAAGGCTTTTATCCAAATCCACTCCACGCAACAAGTTCCAACAAAAATAAAATACGAGTTATCTTATTTTATTAACACACATGCCAACGATTGAAATTCAAAAGAAACGAAACGAACAATTAATTCAATTAATTAATTGTAATGATTTAACCGCCCAAATTAATGAGGTGTTTCTTAACCAGAATAAACGCACGGTTTGACATCATTAAAAGGGGGTGCAGGTGCGTTACTTAGAAGGAAAGAAACGGTGGGGCTCGTGCGGCCCCCACCTCACAAATATCTTACCATGTGGGTAGGATATTGTGGGACCCACATTATCCGCTTAACTTAGGTTAGGCCACTTTAAGTAAAATAAAATAAATTTTCGCACCACTTTTATTTTATTCCTTAAGTTAAGCCCAAAAATTAAAAACCACACCCGAGCAAAGGAAACTCCGAAAAAGGTGTTTCTAAGAAATTATCGGTGCTGCGATTCTCTTGGTGCCCTCAGAATTCAATTCCGAGCACTGGTTCAAAGGTTAGAAAACCCCGCTCGTTAGTTCACTGAACATACCCGAGCTAAACTTCAGAAAATGATTCCGGGCACACCGGGCCTCGGAATTAGGTGCCGTCAAAAACTACATTCTTGTAAAAATCTCAAGAAAATGAAGAAAAAAATTCCTTGAATTTTTCGGGTCTTTAAATTTAAATATACGAAAATGGTGTTGATAAATATTTACATTTATTATCATTAACTTAGCATTGATAATATTACCTACTCTTTATCAACACAAACATTATTTTAATGTTAAAATAACTAATAAAATATTTTAAAAACACTATTTAAATTAGATTCTATAGTAGTGTATATATATACATAATTATATAATATACATATACATATACATAAATATTTGTGTGTGTAATAAGTCTATATATATATATATATCTATATATATATATATCAATATATACATTTATAAATGATCTTTATGTGAATACGTTTTCTGTTAAAATATATTTATATGTATTGTGTAATTTATACATATATTGGGTAATATTTACACACATACAAACTCGAATGTTCTAATTAATAACTCACACTGTCAAACACTCACACATATATTTTTATTACTTTTATTTATTTCTTGTGTGGGTGTAATTGAAGGTTTGGGGGTGCAATAGAAGTACCGATGGGGTGAATGATAATGGTTTTTCATGGGCTTTAATGGATAATATAAATAGAACAAGACGAGGGAAACACCATATTATTCTAGATAGAATCATTCAAATTTAATTTATAATTAACATAAATCTTGTATTACTTCAAGCATTAAATTCTCCATGATCAAATTTAGTTGCTTCTCTTGTCATGTCTCCATTCCATGGGAAAAAGCAAAACAATGAGTCCTTAGTTATATCCATCCATGCTCCATGAATCTTTCAATAATGATCATGATATTATGAGTTATATAATATTGAAACCCATTGATTTTTGTTGTTCAACATTGGTAGCAATAAAAAATTTCTCTTCTTATCTCATTATTCCTCAGAGGGAGGGAGAATGATTTTCTCTCTCAGGTTTGTGAAAGATTCTACAGCCTCTCTGTTGTGCATAATGCCTCACCATCTATAAAATATATAATATAAAATATATATTTAGGGTTAATATTTTTTAATTTCTAAATATACCTTTATTAAATTTAAATTTTAGGTCATTTCCCAAGTCCAACCATAATAATATTATTAATATTATATCACTTTAGAGGAAAACATTTACAAATAATTTCTTTAATAAATATTAATTTATATAAATGACGTTGAATAAATTATATAACTTTATTTGGGACCATTAACTCATTACTCAAATCCTCTTCAGAACTTTTTCGATCCTTAAATAATAATTTTTTTTATTTAAATATATAAATATTGTTCATTCAATTAATAAATAAATATTATATTGACTAAAATCATGGATAAATATTTATTTTAATATTTATGTTACTAAATAAGTACGTATATAAATATATTCACATAACTGGTGAATATCTATTTATTTATTTATTAACATGTTAATATATAACTAAAAAAATAAAATTCATCTCATATATTCAAATCATGAATATCTAGTGATTGAAGTTATATGATCAACTTAACCTAAAAAATAATTATTTCAAAATCCAAGAATAATATTAATTATTAATATTAAATTCAATAGAAATAAAATATCTTCTAGATTCACATAGTATGTGACTCTCAAAGCTTCTTTCTAGTTGGCATTACGTGAACTTACCTAACGTACAAGATCATCCTCTAGAATCACGTTTAGAAACCCACTGAAAAGTAAGTAAATGTTACAATGAAAACTATAACACCCTATGATATTAGTAAGTTTTATAATTTAAATAAAATTTTTTGTCAAATATATTAATTAAATCATAACACCTAGAAAAAATGATTCATGAAATACTGGGAAAATTAAATGTATTAATTATGATGGTTATAATGTGGTCGTTGAATTGGAAAGTTTAAAGAGTAGTAACCACATTTTGTAATCTATAAATAAATGAAAAAATAACTTCAATCATGTTCCCACACCAACCCCAGTATCCTTGAGCTGGTTCTTAGTACCATTAAATAGATATAACATACAATTTATAAATCTAGAAGGTCCTACATGTTTAGTAGAATTGGTAAACTAGATACAAACATGCGTCTAACATTGACTTTTAATATACATATTACAACATATTTTTTTCTAAAAATATAATTTTTCTCTCTAATTTATCCCTACATATTAGTTAAATTATACTTCATAAAATACAAGTTAAAGTAAATAATTTAAGGGTGAGATTAAATGCTAAGTATTGGTTAATTACAATGAGAGCTATCGTGAATCAAAAATGAATAATAAATATGGAAAGGTAGATACTGAACACACATTCCATTTAAATTACTTGATATGGAATAATCAATATGGGAAGTTATGATACTTAAAAACATTAAATTTAAATAAAATGATAAGGAATAATAAATATAGAAAGGTAAATAACTGAAAACAATTGTCATTTAATAAATTGATTGAGAATTAAATGAACCATAGATTTTGTCAAAGTGAAACATTAATGGATATTAATAATTGAATATTAATGAATGAAATTATTAATTATCATAATTCATGTCTCCCAAATACATGATACCTTCACTATCATGACCTTTAACAAGATGTTTTAAAGATTACTAGTTATAAACCGATTCAGTTTGGCGAACTATTTCTCTACTCACAAGACCATTCACAAGGTTGTTCAAAACATACTAATTGCAAACTCAAAGGGTTTGTTTAAAAAATTTTGTCTCATGATACTATTGATGCATCAGAGAGATTACATTAAATTTTCTCTATCTTGTGTCGTACTATTCCAATGAATTCCTTAAAGATTGAATAATATATTTAATTCCAAAAAAAATTTCATATCAAAATGTATTCTTATTGAGTAAAGGATACAGATTTATCAATATTTACCCAGCTAATCAAATAACAATCAAATTAAAATCATTTATAAACTAGGTAACATAAGGATAATATGCATTGGAGTAAGAATACAGGTTTTTGTTATTGATGATATAAAAATATCATTAAAATAATTCTTCAAGAAAATATCATTTTTATTTTGAAAATAATTTATAAAATCATTTTCATTCATAATCACAATCAAAAAAAATATTTAAAAATAACCTTTTAATAATTAAACTGGATATTCAAGTAAATTATGGTCATTTCAGTGGGTAATTGCATACATGTCGTAATGAAAACATATTACATGGTAAAAATGTCAGAAAAGTGAATTGTTCAGAAAGTGACAAGAAGATTTCATTTTAATATTTCTAAAAGAAAAAATTGTTATTTATTTAATTAATCATTTTTAAATTATTGAATCTTTTTTATAAAAAATGTTTTTGCTAGAATATAGGTATCTGAATGAATAGAAAAAATGATTCATCTTTTTTTTTAACATTTTCTAAAACATTTTAAATACCAAAGAATGGAAACATAGAACAATAAATTACAAATAATCATTAATAAAAAAGGGAGAATAAACTGAAAGGTATTATTAATGAATGATAAAATAATTTCCTTTAAATTAAATTTGAGTATAAACAATATCTATTGAAATTAAATTGTGAATTAAACCCTTACAAAGATTATATTGTTTAAGTAAGAATAAACCGATGAATAAATTATGTATATCAACTATAAATCCACATAAATAAACTATAAATACATAATATGATAAAAAAATCATTATACACATTACATTAGAATATTAACGACGACAAGAGTGTAATATAACCCAAATAAAAGAAAGCGGGTTCAGAAATTTCATTATGAGTTGGTAACATTCAATTAAAATCCACATATATGAAATTATTAGAATTGAAAATTGAAATACCATGAATAATTTATTTTTCAACATATTACATTTGAGATTGTCATTATATACACTCTATAAAATAAATTTTGTTCATAACATTATAGTATGCCTTAGTGAATGAAATTGAGACAAAATCCCTCGCATCGCCATTTACTTTCAGTCGTACATTCTTTAACCTCATGTATAGTTGTTTTAAACATGTAATTACCTTATAAAATAACAATATTTATATTAATTATATCATATATTATTCTTTTATAACATATTATCACCAATTTATTAATAATATTTCATCATTTTAATTGTTTTGGGTGTTAATTGCCTTGTTTTTTCGAGTACGTTTGGGCTTGTTATTTTCATATTCTTCTTAAATAAATCATAATTTAATCATCTCCAAAAATTAAACCCCAATTTATATATAATATATATTCACTATATATTTATTTATATAAATCCATAATATTTGTTGATATAAATGAAATAATCCATTCATGGAGATGTTGGGTTATACAAAAGCATTAACATTATTTCCATTTTCATGTGACATAAAAAATTAAAACAAAATGATATATATATATATATTGTAATTAAATAAAAATATTTGTTTAATATATATCACTTAAGTTTATTAGACACCTCTTTAATACATTCCATGTAATGTGTGAACAAATCACATCACTTCATGAGTTTGTAGTCTTTTGTATTCACAAGCAACGTTATCTTATTCCCAAAAAATGAAAAGAATGAATATATAATAATTTTAGAAGCATAAAAACATCATAATTATAATATATATTATATATAAACTAATTATACTTAATTATTAGAAACATTGAAAGGTGGTCATGGAGAAATAGGTGACATCACTATGCGAGCTGGTAGTCCACCATACACACAAATGATGATTTCAAAACCCATTTGATTGAGGTGTGTGAAATTGTAGTTTGTACCTTTAAAGTAAAAACAAATATGTATATCTAATACACTGATGTTATTATCTAATCCTGTTATAATAGTAATTGAAGTTCGTGTATAAGGGAATAAAATAAAAAATTCTTTTATAAGAACATTAACTCTAATTTGGGTATCTTCCTTTAATATGCACTAAATCCCTAATAGAATAGATTAATTCCCAAAATAAGAATTATAGCATGATTATAGCTAATATTTTATGGTATTTTGGTATTTATTATCATAAAAAAGTGTTTTGATGGTGTGAATAAGGGATGAGAGTGGGTGTCCTTTTATAAGTTGGGGAGAGGATGCATTTGGTATTTTTAAAAATTATTGAGTGATACAATGTTTTATTCAAGTAAACTGGCTCAAATTATTATCTATTAATGATACTAGAAGGTATATGGTGTTAATATTTCTAACCAATGTGCATTGGACAAGTTTCTAGGACATTGTTTCCTTAATATTAAAGTTTAGTGACAAGGTAAACTCGTTTTTCTCTTTATCAATTTAATTAATTTTAACTTTTTCATTTATAATTGTTTTTTAAAATTAAGATAGAATTATTATAAATTATAAATAATTATAGTTAAAAATATTTAATCCTATTTTCCAAATTAATTTCTTATATGTGGCAAAAATTAATTTAAAATTAATCTCGTAGACGGGATGATAAAGTTGGGTTGTAAAGGGAAAATGTTCAAAAGATTACTATGTATTTATATATAAATTAAATATAAAAATAAATAAAATTACCCACATTTTATTAAAATATATATAAATGGACAATATTTATATTATTACCAATTCATAATATAATTTAACATTATAAATTAATTAGAAAAAATTGTTAGTTTTTAATTAAATTTCAGTATTTTTTCACTACAAACCAAAAAATGAAACCACTTAGAAAAATAAGTAAAATTCACCCCAATATAATTTTGAAATTAAAAATTTAAAAATTAATTATATTTGTTAGAATAAAATTTATAAAATAGTAAAACTTTAGTTTTAACACAAGTGCACCAATAAATGGCATGAAAACTACCTTTATAAAAATATATCTTTTTAGACGTAAAATAGGATTCCTTATTATCCTATGCCTATAAAATTTATTATATTAATGTAAAATAATTTTATTAAATATATAAATTTAATTTATTAGTTTAAAATCCTTTTGGGTGCATAAAAATATTTTTTTTATAAAAACATTTCAAATATATTCAATTGGATTTTATTTTAATTTATATTCAATTGGTATCCAATGAATTCAACCAAAAATTTTAATAGGTCAGTTAATCCAACACAAAATGACTAATTTAAAAGAAATTAACTAATTTTAATTTAAAATTATAATATTAACAATATTCAGTAAAACTCAGTTTTTTAGGTAATAGAATCCATCGAAGAAAATCGTAATTATGTGTAGCGCAAGCTAAACTCGAGGTTCCTTGTAGATAATGATAAGCTTATTATTTCATGTAACATAACATAAAATCAATATTATGCATAACATAAACTATTGAAGTTAATGGATTTGTTCAAAAATAAATATATTGTAGAATTTTGGGGTATTATCTTGTCTTAAAAACATGGTGTTGATTATCACATACACTTTCAAATAAAAAGTTATTAATTTAGAATTTTTGGGTGTTACATTATCCTAACTTAAATAAATTTCATCCTCACAATTTAAACATGATCTTGGAAATCCGTAGTTTGATTTATGAAAATTATTTTTTTGGTAAAAACTCACATCATTAGAGGGTTAATAAAATATCCTCTTAATAAGAGAGAAAAGAAAATACAATGGTTTTATGGGTTAAAATAGAACTAGGTTACAACATAGAATAACATTAGTATAAATTTAATAAAATACTTATATTAAAAGTGTAAATAATTATAGAATTTTATTTATTTCGTTGATCACAAGAAAGTGAATGAGCAATGGAAAGTTAAGGGCCTAAAAAAATAAATAAGTAATGATCTAGAAGACCATTTGATTCATTAGATATGAATATAATATGATAATCTTTTTTTCTAAATCCTTATCCTAAATTTTAGTGTTTATTATACTATCTAATAATATTAGAAAATTTATTTAATTGATATTTTTCTATTTTATAAGAAAAATACATTTTTTGTTGTGCTATATCATTTTCGAATTTACTCCTTTTACTCTAAGAAATGAATCCCAAAAAATGATATTTTTTATACCTGAAGCACTAAGATTTGTGATTAAAAGATCATAATATCAATTAAACTAGTTATTAAGTTTGTATCTACCTATTTTCCAAAATGTGTTCTATAAACCAAAAAAGTAACACTATTTATTCATTATTAATATTTACTCATCATATTGTATAAAAAATAAATTTCATATTAATGAGGACAATGTGTAGTTTAGTGGTTGGTATTAAACCCATCTTAATCATTGCACATGGGTTTAACCCTCATGGAATTGATGAACATGATTGGTTTTCACCCAAAATATAGGTTTTCCTTTTTCATAAATCATGTTAATATGTTACCAAAAAGAAATATTATGGACATCTTTCAAAAAAATTGATTAAATAACCTTTTATCTAAGGTTTTAAAAAAAATCCAATACATAAATACATCATCCATTTTATTTCCACATATATCCTTTCATGGCCAATATTTTCACCTAATACATTCAATACCATCATATATTAGAATATTTCATAATGATTTGTAAATAAAATTTGATTTATACTAAATATATCTCTGAAAAGTGTCAAACCTTGTGTGCAGTAAGGCCCATTGACATGTTCCAAGTTACAGTCAAGTCAAACCATTTGAACCCTTTTCAAAGTTATTACCCCTAGTTACATTTTTGGCATAACCAAATCTACTTATTGTATCCACACAAGGATTATTTTCAGGATGAAACACATAGTATCGACCTTACCAAATCAGTAGGAAGTTATTATATACTTTTCCTCAAATTTTATCATAGGGTTATATTCCCTAATCATTATTTTCCAAAATATAGTTTAAAAGGTTGTTACTAAATTTAATTTGATTCCAAATGTAGTGGCCCCAACCCAAGAATACTTGAGCCTATTCATACTACCATAACATTTGAATATGATATTTTTAAATGAATCTTGAATGACTTATTAGTTTAGTATACTTGGAAAAATATATACATACATGATTCTTAACTTATACTTTAATATACAAATTAAAAAATAATTTTTTTTCTAGAATATTATTGGTCTCACTAGTGCATCCCTATATATTTTTCATATTAATGTTCATTGGATCCTGAGAAAATAAAATAAAAATAGATCGATCTCAAATTATTAATAAGGTTTAAGTATAATGGAAGCTATCATGGATCAATAATGAATAATCAATATTGAAAGGTACATATTGAACACAGAAGTAATTTCAATAACTAGATAATTCATAACTATCATGGGAAAGAAAATAACTAAACACACATTATATTTAAATAACTGGATAAGGAATAATAAATTTAAAACATATAGTCAATAAACTGAGAATTGATAGAAACACATTCCATTGAGTCAAAAAACAGAGAATTAAATACATATCTAGATTTTTTCGTGGTGAAAATATCACGAATAGTAATAAATAAATATGGATGAAGGAAATTCTTAATTTTAAGATGCCATATTTCCCATGTACATGATTATTTTACCAAAAAGTCCTTTTAAAATATGGTTTAAAAAATACTTGGTACAAATGAATTCAGTTTGTCCAACAATATCTCTACTGTCAAGACCATTCACAAGACAATTTATAACATATGGGTTACAAATGCATAGGGTTTATCAAACTAATTTTGTCTCGTGAGACTAATTATGCATCAAGGGACTTACAATAAATTATCCCCAAACCATGTCAAACCAATCAAAATCATTCCTTAAATATTGAATAATCGATTTAACTTATAAACATCGTGCCTTATCATAATGTATCTATATTTATTAAAGGATATTGATTTATTAATTTTTTCCCATCTAATCAAATATCATTTAATGTGAACATAATATGTAAAAATAGTATATGGTTTGTAAAATAATTATATCAATGACAAATAATATGGATATTAAAGGGAAATTCAATGTCTAGTGATCATGGTAAAGTGAAAATATCATGGGAAAGTTAATTAATAAAAAATGGATCAAGGAAGATAATTTCAATACATTACTTAGTCAGAATGATCAAAACCCATCTAAAAAAATAGTGATAATGGTATCATTATAGTTTATACCAATTAGATTAAGAATAAGGGTTTATGCCATTGATTAAATAAATAAAATCTTTAAAAAATCATGAAGAAAATACCATTTTTATTTTAAAAACATTTCCAAAATAACTTTCTTTTAAAATTATATCCAAACAATATTTAAAAATATCCTTATAAATATTAAATGCGGCTTAATGTAAATGATGGTCATGTTGGTGGGGAATTCCTTGAATTCTATAAAGAAAATTCCATTTTGCATGGTAAAAAGGATATAAAAGTTCATTATTCAAAAAGTGGCCAGAATATTCCTTTAAAAACATTTTTAAAATACGCAATGGGTAATAAAACATTTTAAAAGGCTTAAAAACTTTTTTATAAAACATTTTTTGGAGATAAAATTGTTTTTTGACTAATAAAAGAAATAATGTTAGGTTTTATTAAAAAACATTTTCTTAAAAAATTTAAGTACACAATAGTTGGAAAATGGTCTTATAAATTACAAAAGATCATGAATAATTATAGGAGAAAACAATTAAAAAATTTACTAATGAATGATGAAATAATTTTTTTTCAATTTAAATTTAAGTATAAACATTCCTGATTAAAATTAGATTGTGATGTAAACCCTTACAATGTTAATAATGTTGAAGTGAGAATAAAACAATGTGTAAATTATGTGTATCAAATATAAGTAAAAATAAAAAAAAATTATTAACAAAATAAGGTAATCAAAAATCATTATACAGATAACCTTATAACATTAACAACAAGGAGGAAGTAATATAACCCAATGAAAAGAAATTGTGTTAGGAAATTTATTTTTCACTTGGGAACTTTAAATTAAAATTCCCATTGATGAAATGAATAAAATTTAAACATAAAATACCCATAATAATAGATTATTGATGATAAAAATTGACAAAGTGGTATTATATTCACCGTATAAAATAAATTAAGTGGATAACCTTATAGTATACCCCAAGCTATAAAACTGAGAAGAAATCCCTCACCTCGTGCTTTCATTTTGGCTATACTTGATTTATCCTCAGGTATAGTGGTTTTAAACATCTTATTAACTTATAAAATAATTAGAATAATATTAATTATATCATATATGATTATATTATAACATCATACTACACATGTTTTAATAATCTGTCATTATTTTCCTTTTCACAGGTTTTAATTTCCTTGTTTTTTGATAATGTTTTGGATTATTATTATTATTTTCCTCTTACTTAGATCATGAGTTAATAATATCATTAATTTAAACCATGATCTAAATATAATTTATATTTAGTATATATGTATTTATAGTAATCCATAAAATTTGGTAATAGGAAATGTAATACATGGTTCATGGAGATGGTAGGTGGTACTTTTGCATAAACATTGTTTCCATTTTCTTATCATATTGAATGAAACAAAAGAAATATCTATATATTATAATTATATTATAATTTTTATGCCATATATATATAATATTTTTATTAACTTCACCCTTAATACATTCCATGTAAAGTCTAAATGAATCGCATCTCTTCACATAATGATAGTCCTCTATACGCATGAGTGACGTTATTGTATTCCTAAAAAATGGAAATCATTATGGTATAATAATAAAATAAGAATAATAACATCCTAAATATCATATATATAATTTATAAACATTAAATCAATCCTTATTACTAGAATTTAATTCTTTTAATAAAAAAAGATCAGTTCAAGAGTTGGTAGTCCGCCATACACACAAATGATTATTTTGTAACCCATTCGATGGAAGTGTGTGTAGATGTAGGTCATAAACATTACATAAAAACACATCAGTACTTGTAACATAGTGATTTTATTATCTAATCATGGTATAGTAGTAATTTAAAGAGATGGATAAGGAAATGAAATAAAAACACTTTTAGAAGATTATTACCTTTTCTTTGGGTATATTCCATTTGTTTTTACTAAAGTATTAAAATGTTATATTTATGAGAAAATATTGATTATAATATAAGGGGGTGGATTTATTTAAGTTATTTGGGTTGTTATTGGCGAAACCAATGTTTTCTTAAGGTGTGAATAAAGGAGTAAAGGGGGTGTCCTTTTATAAGTAGGGGAGAGGAAACTCTTATTATTTTTGAAACATACTGAATGATACAACATTTTTTCATAACACGTGTCTCCAATAATTCTAATTTATATATCCTATAATGGAAAAGGCCATATTAATTTTAGATAAATTGTTCTGGAAAATGTTATAGGTCATTTGTCCCCTAATGTTTAATGTTTAGTTCCTTTGTAAGCTCTTTTTTCTCTTAATCACTGAAATTAATTTTTATTTATTATAATAACAAATTTTGTTAAAATTATTTTTTTCTTATTGTAAAATTTAAATTATTTTTATTATAAATATGTATTCCAATTATAAAAATTATATTCACATATTGGGCTAAAATTAATTTAAAATTATTCTTGTAGATGGGATGAGAAGCTAGTTTTTCTTTAGGTGAAAATGTTTAAAAGTTTACTATGTTATTTTATCTAAATTACATATAAAAATTATTTCAATGAACTGAATTGGATTTATATATTTATAATTGATCTATTTTTAATTAAAAATAAATTAAAATTTTTATTTATCATATTATATTATTTTGATGAAAAGTCATTTTTAAATTAAAATTCAGTATTATTTACTATTCATAAAAAATGAAACATCAGGAAAAATAAAAAAATAGAACAGGATAATTTTGGCATTAAGATTTAAAAAAGTAAGGAAATTTTTTCAAATAAAATTTATTAAAGTCTCAAATTTTAGTCTTCAAATATGTGCACCATTAAAAGGCAGGAAAAGTGCATTTATAAAAATAAAGCATTTATTCATAAAATTAGATATATTATTTTCTAATTCTTATCAAACATATTGGATGAATGAAAAATAATATGTTTGAATCTATAAATTTGATTAATATCAGTAATTAATTTAATATATTATGATTAAATTCCTTTAGGTAAATAATTTTTTTAAAAAATATTTCATATTCAATTGGTTTTCATTTTCATTTTTAATCAATTGGTAACCAATGAATAGAAAATATATTTTCATAAGTTAGTAAATAATATTAATAATATAAAAAATAATGTATAATATATAATTACCATTTTAAATAATAATATTAATAGTATTTAATAAAACTCGGTACTTCATGTAACAATAGAAGTCGAAGAAAGGCATTTTTACATGTAACACAAGCTAAACATGGGGTTCCGTGTAGAGAAATCTACGCTTAGTGTTGTGTGTGACATAATATAAACTCAATTTTTTTATTAATATACATTTTTGAAGAGATTAAATTTATTTAAAATTAAATATATTGTAGTGAGTCAAAATTTTATCTTGTATTCTAAGGTTGCGGTTTCATATCTCATACATGATCGAATAAAATGTTCTTATTTTAGAATTTTGGGGTTCTAAAAAGAATTGTGATTCTTACATACGAGCTTCATTATTTTATAAACTTTTAAAAGAGGTTTCATCATTAATATTTTCTCCTTGAATAATACCAATCTAATCTTTAAAAAGCTTAACTTTATAAAAATCATCGATGAGAGAAGTTTAAGATCATATAAATCACTACAAGATCTATTCTTGGTGAATCACCACCCAAAATAACACTTTTTTATATTATCCTTAAATATTATACATAGATATTTAGGGAGTTTTTATGTATACGTTACGATGATATAATTATATAGCTTTTAATGTAATAAATTATATATATGTGTGCGTGTTCTTTAATTATTTTCTTTGGATTTACTACGAAATTTAATTTTAAAACAAATTTAAAAGTTATTTTTAAACTCGGATGTGTTGATTAATTCTGATAAAATAAATATAAATTTTTTAAAAATAGTTTTAAAAACATTTGATGATTAAAAGCCCTTTTTTGAATAATAATATATTACTATATATTAGGTATTTATATCATAATAAAAAATATATCTAATTTTTTCATAATTATATTAATGAAATATGTCGATTATATATATATATATACAAATAATCACACATTTAGTGCTTTTTACTTGTAATGGAATAAGATTAATTTATCTTAATCCTTAAAAAAATACATTTTTCTAAAAACAACTTCCCGCATTTTGTATTTCAATATTTAAATTATTTTTTATAAATTTTAAAAATTTGATATATAAAAATATATTCAATATTAGTGTATTCGTTTAAAAATTATTTAATAATACCAATTTAATTTCTGGCTATAAAAATAAGTTATCAAGGTATAAATTATTCACCATGATAAAAGTTAAAATGAGGAAAAATGTTAAATCAAGAGGTAAAATATTAAAATGTCCTAAATTCTCTGAAATAAATTATTTTATGGGGAACTTGTTTACCATAAATTATATTTTACTATTTTTTTATCAATTTTTATCAACTTTTATTGAAAATTAATGTCTATTTATATAAACAAAATTAATATTTACAAAAAAAATCACTTATCTCACTTATAAAAGGACCACATCACCACTACACTTATTTCCTCACCAAAAGCATCCTATATAGACCAAATTAGACCAAAAATACTAAACAACCCATTTTCCCATGTTCTAAAGGTTATGGAATCACCAAAATACCAACCAAATAAGGTTTAATAATTAGTCTAAAAGATGACATTAAAGGATGTTTCATTTTTTTACCGATTTTTCTCAAGTTTATTTCACCTTCCAGAACCTCAGAATATATTATAACTATAGTAATAAAATTAAATTAGTATCATTATTATAATAAAATTTTACTATTTTAGTGTAGTGACACTTATCTACCTACCTCTCATCCATTAGAAAATGGAAATGTCACCCATGTTATGGATGAATTACTACCTCCATGAATAACACATTTCGTTTTTAATTAATCAATTACATGGATGGTTTTAAAAATATATTAAATGAATAATTATTATAATAATGAAGTGATTAGTATTGTTTAATGATAAATTAGAAAGTATTATAATTATATTAACATTAAATGATCATAGTGATTTAAACTTCTTAAAAACAAGAAAAATGAGAAATTTTTAATAATTTTAATCAATTTTTAAAGACCGATTAAACTATATTAATTTTGGATAATGAAATAATAACTAAAATATATCTTTAATATTATGGAGTTAATGAATCTATTTTATAACTCATTTTACCATTGTCAATGTATTGAATCATTTTTGGAGGAATTGGCTCAATAACTCCATGTGTTTGACGATAGAAAAACTATATAACAAATGAATGACAAGTGAATGTAAATATACATTAAAAATGAAATAGAAATTAATTTTTTTTCTAAATATATTTTTTAACAAATTAAATTTTATTATTTAACTGGTTATACACACACACACCAAGTGATGTGAGGCTTGAGGTGATAATTTTATGTCTGAATTTCAATTCCTCTAGTCATACTTCTTATAATGAACCAATTTTCAATTATATAGTGTAAATAATTCAATATTGAATTATTATATCAAAAAATTTATTTAAATGAATTTCACTATCATTTTATCTCTCCTTATTCATTTTCCTTTTATTCACACTTCAAATAAGTCGTAAGGGTTGTTGCTAAACTAATTATATTTTATAAATTTATAACAATTATTATAGAAATTAAATGTTATAAGTTTCAATTATTTATCCATGTTACCATATTATGTTGAATTTCCTCTTTATTTTATGGGGTTTATGAGTATCCTTAGCATGAACCCCCTATTTGTTTAATAATTAAACCAAATAGTTTCATTGGTTTAGACTCATCCTGTTCTTTTACTTATGGTCAGAAATATTTCCTTTCTATGTGAAAATTCTTTACACTTTTTTAATAATTTATTATATATAATTTAAATAATTTAAATGTTCATTTAATAATATCATTCTCTTTAATTAAAAAAATTATAAGTGGTATCATTCTCATTTTCTGCATATGTCATTTTTGACATTGAGAAAATGTGAAAATAATATTTTATTAATGTCTTCCATGTTAGAAACTTTTCCATCCATCATGGAAGTTATTCATATTTAATAAACCTTTTTTTATATCCATGGGGTTTCAAAGAAAATACTAACTTCATTGTCTAATTATTATTTCTCATTATAAAAATAAATGTCACTGTAGTACAATAATAAAGAAAGGAATTTCATTACACTTATTTAAATTTTTATTTTCTATCCCAAATTTCATATTTTTAACCACATTTATATTCAATGTTTTGATATTTAGAAGTATATTAAAATAAAGTTTTTAAATATCATCTTTTCAACCCTTGAAATGGACTTTTGGAAACGACTCAAAAAAAATTTATGTAACCACATTAAAAAAGATTTATGAATATTTTTAAATAGTTTCACTTATATTTTCTTCTAAAAATATAAATTAACTATCTCTTTTGGTGTAATGTTTCAATTATTATCTTATAAATACTGCAATGAATTTATAGTTTTTACCCCACTTTATTTGAAAGGATTATATTCTTTTTCATTCTTAACCTCTCTCTTGACTTTATTTGTCTCCTCTTGTCCATGTTCTTTAATTTAATGGATATATTCTATGTCACTATAATTATTTATATATTTTTTTCTAGTATTTACAAAACCATATACCCATTATCCCATAATGTTTTTTTGAAGGGTTCTTACTAATAAATTTATTCCTTTTATTTATTATAGAAATATAGAATTTTTGTATACTAGTTATTTCAATATGAATTTTTATTGATTACTAAGGAAAATTAGTTAAATATTTTTTTAATTCTTATAATGAATCATTTGGACATAATTAATGGTGTATGAAGACTGAAATTATATATCCCATCGATATAGCGGTACTTATCTTGAGATAAACTAGCTTTGGTATTTGGTGTAATATTTACTTGTTTATGTTTAATATCTTGGAATGAGGCATTGATAGTATGTTTATGATATTTGGAATTATAAATTCCTTGAAAACTTAATAATTTAATTTTATTCATGTGGTTATTTATATTGTTATATTATCCATGTATATATTATATGGTTATATTTTCATTTTTTTGGAATTGTTTAGTATTACTTATTCCTACCATATTATTCAAACCATGTTTATTACCAGATAACTTATTTTATACCATATGCCTTGTTAGTATCTAATATCACCCTTCTTATGTTTTCCATTTACTTAGGTTAGGAAGATGGTTTCTGAGTATAATATTTATATATGGGTATCATTAGTGGAGTATTATGTGGGATCTATTAAAGACATGATGTAAAATTTAAGTTCCTTAGTTTACTAGCAAAAATTCCCATTGGATAGAAATGACATGGGTTTTGCTAGTTATTCATTTTTTAAGTACATAAAAAACTAAACCTAAAAGTTCTTAATTGTGTAAGTGACTCAATATTTTTTACATTAGAATTATGTAAGTTTATGTTTTTTCCTGTTCTATTAGATTCAATTACACTATATCAAACATATTTTTTCAGTGCCAGATCTATGAGGGTGGATCTACTATGTCATAGTTTGTATGAAAACTAAGTTTAAATAACATTCGAATATATAATTTTATCAATTTCGAAAAAGTTGAGAGTTGTTGATACCATCATGAGTTAAGATGTTTAAGGTTGATCATAAATGCATAGATACCCCTTTTAGGGCCTTATGATATTATATTTTATGGTGATTCATGATGATTTGGGAAATTTTTATTAGGTTTTATAAAGAATGCATGACCAATATATTTTAAGAACATAGGTTTATTATATAATTTTATGATAAGGAAATTCAAGTCATTATTGGAAAATATTAATATTTTTTGGGAGTATATATTATTAAGGTATATAATGAATGGTATGAAAATAATTTTATTTTTGGAAAAAGTTATCTTTATTTCAAGAATTATATGTTTCCATGAATTTTTTTTTTGAAATGTTTTATAAAATCTCTATATTTAATTGGAATTTTAAATTAGGACATGAATACATTAGTTCAAACTATGGGAAAAAATATAAATATAAGAAATCATTCAAAAAAATTGTAATTTAAAGAGTGTATTTTTTCAAAGAAATGAAATTCCCACCAGGATAAAAACAAGTGCATGCATGTTTTGGATCATGATGCACCTAAGAGTAATAACCCTTAAAATATTCAGTTGGTTATTAACTCAATTTTTACTCGGTGCACGAAAAATAATCCAAAAAAAAACACCTATTTTGATTTATTTAGGGGATATGATTTTGTTTATTCAAAATCTCTTTATAAACCATTATTAATAATTTCAATAAAATTTTATATCATGAGTCTTGAATATATTAAGAAAACCCTAATCTATTTTCATTGGTGTGATAAATTAAAAATTTAAGGATTTAATTATTTTAAGGAGGGTAGAATGTAATACCCTATCATTTCATTAAATCTTATCCTTTAAATAAATACTATTTGTGACAGATTTTATCACACAAAACATCGAACTAAAATAAACTATGAAATATTTAAAAAAATATTAGTATTAAATATGACCATTATAATATAGTAATTGAATTTTCATATATAAATATAAGTAACCACATTATTAAATATATAGGGAATGGAGAAGTAATAACATTGTTATATAAGATTCTTCCTTTTAAGGGCCCTTTTTCTAAACATGGAAAGGAAGTAGCATCACTATGATTTTCCTTAAACCAACCCTAATCTGAGATTCAACAAGTATGGATTGAGTGAAAAAATCTATGATAGATGATCAATCTCGTGGATATCAATATTAGATCCATTAAAGATGAATAACTACCAATCAAGACCATCATTTATTGTCTTACCCTTAGATATTATTTGGATTTATTGATAGGTTTTGTAAGTAGAAGTTATGGTGGTATAAACATGTGGTTAGTAATCTAATCAATTATACATATGTGTTTGTGTTCTAATTATTTTATTTTATGTTTCTTTTAAATAAAATAAATTAACAAAAAATCCTTAATAAAATCAATATATTTAATTAAAAGGTAAAAATTAATATATTTTAGAAACTATGATTAAAATTATGTAATGTTTAAAAGAAAAATTTTTCGATGAATTGTATTTTTTCAATATATTATGTAATTTAATCATAATAAACTAAATTGATCATTTTTTGAAAAAATAATTTAATGAAATTCATTAATAAAATATATAAACAAATAAATTAACACTCATCAAATAATTATCAAATCGAAATTAATAATAATATATTCACATTATGCCAAAAAAATATATTTTACTAAAAAAATATGTGTCATGAATTACTATATTAAAAATAATTTTTTTAAATATGAGAAACTGAATAAAGTAAAATGGATTTCATATTTAGAATTCATATTTCCAAATTAGTTAGTAATGATAATTTCATTTTTTTCTATAAAAGTGGGTTTTCAAGGAAAAAGTAGTCACCATGGTAAATAGTTAAAATAGGGTGAAAATGTTTAATCAAGAGGAAAAGTCTCATAATATACTAAAAATATGTATAAATAATAGTATGAGTGATTTATCTTTCATACCTTTTATTTTTCTTTATAATTATCAATTTTGGGTCCAATTTTCTTGTATAACGCATCATTTTATATTATAAAATTAATATTAACAAAAACGCCACACTTCTCATCTGTAAAAGGAAACCTTCACCACAACACATCTCCCCATGTATAAGGATTTGTATCTCAAAAAATATATATCAAAAACCCTCCCAAAACCTCTTTATAATTTCATAGAGGTTTTGTTCTCACCAAGAGAGAAATCATAGAATGCTTATGGAGTGGCATAAAAGAGGATATCAAAGGAAGAAGTAAATATTTTGATTGAGTTGTTCAAAAAAATTTCTTCTTCAACCTCCTCTAATTTTATTATATTCAAATTTATAAAATTACATATATATAATTAGTATAATTAAATTTTATTATGTTAATTTAATAATAATTATCTACCTTCCACTCATCTACTACAAAATTAAAACATCTCTCATGTTATGGTGTGATTACCACCTCTATGAATGATGTTTTTCATTTTTGATTACTGATTTTCATATATAGTTCTAAAAATGGTTTAAATGAATAAATATGAAATTTATGAAAATATTAATATTATTTAATGTTTAATTATTTCTTATAATAATGAATTTACGGAAAAATTATCATAGTGATTTTAAGAACCCAAAAATAGTCATACTAAGACACTTTCTTAATTTGAATCTATTTTTGAAAACCTATTGATTTTTATAAATATTGTTCAACTATAATGATAAACTATATATATATATAATTTATGAGAGGATGAAACAATTTTTAACTCCTTTTACCATGTTTAACATACCGAATCAGTTTTGGAGGAATTGTCTGAACAACCCCCAATGGTCGATCAGAGAAAAAACTATTCAGTGAATTAATGGTATCTGATAAAAAATAGACATTAAATAATATACATAATTTTTTTTATAAATAATGTATTTAAAAATACTAATTGGTTATTTGTGAAACTAAACACACACACCAAGTGAGTTATGACTTAAGGTCAGGGTTCTTAGTCTGAATTTCAATTCCTTAAAACATGGTTATAATTATACATCAATTTACTTTCATATGGTGTAAATACTTAACTATTAAATCCTTATATACAGAACAATTTTTTATTCCTTACAATTTCTATTTCATTGAAACTCTCTATATCCCTTGTACTTTGATTCAAATATAACATAAATCGTAAATTATATCGTTAACATAATTTACTTTTATAGAGTTATAACATTAATTCTTAAACATAATCCTTATAACTTTGGTTTATCCCACCATATTATCGTACTATATTGTATTCTATCATTTTTTTTCTAGGTTTTACAAATATTCATGAAATCTAAACTCCTTTTATTTCAAAATTCAACCAAATCATTATTTATATACGGACTCATCATTTTATTGTATTTATTATTATAAATATTTCTCCTCTGTATCCATATTCTATATATTGTTCCAATAATAATTTTACATATACATCAAAAAAATTATGTTCATTTTAAATTATATTTGACATTATTTTCAGAAAATTTAAAAGGAATATTTTTAACATTTTCTGAGTGTTTCATTTTTTGAATTTATTTACTAAAATGTTAACAGAATGTTTCTTAAGATATTCTATGTGTGTACATTTTCCTACCATCAGGAATATTATTAATAATTAATCTTAATTTAAATATTTACTTAGGGTTTTAAAAAAATATTATTCCCATTGTTATTTGAATTTTTCATTTTAAAATTAAATTTTAATGTTTTAGAAGGAAAAATAATGTTATTTTATTATGCTTGTGTATATTTTTATACTCCACTCCACATATACTATTTTTAACATCATTTAATTTTCAAATATTCATTATTTAGAATTATTTTAAATCTATGGGTTTTAATTTCCCTTTTTCACCCCTTGATAGGGTCTTTCTAATGTGACCTATAAGATTATTTTTACCATCATATTAAGACACATTTATGAAATTTATTTTTATAATTTCAATTCTATTTTTAACTAAAACTCTAAATAATACATATCCTTTAGTATTATGTTTCTATTATTAACCTATAAAATATATTATGAATTTATAGTTCATACATCACTATATTCCAAGGGTTATGTTCTTCGTCAAACTATAACTCTCCCTTAAATTCAGTTTTCACCTTCAAGTACATGTTCTTCAATTTCATGGATACATTTCATATTAATTACACTATTTTTATATTGTGTTTTCTAGTATTTAATTAATAGTATACTCATTACTCTAAACAGTGTCAATTTGAATCATTCATACTAAGAAAGTTATTCCATTTATTGATAGGAGAAATATTTACATTTTCTAAACATGGTATTACAATATTGTTGTTTGTTTATTACTATGTAATAATGGTTATGTATTGAATTATTTATTAATTAATTCACATGAATGTATTATACTTAATTACTTATAGTTGGGGCCCATAATTATATATTCCCCTAATGAATTTATAGGACACATGAGACAAACTATCATGGGTATTTAGTGTAAACCATACTCGTTTATGTAAAATGTCTTAACCTAAGGACATGATTATTTTTTTATGATGTAAAAAATTATGCATTCCACCATTATAAATAAATTTATTTTAATCCATGTGATTATTTACAATGTTACATTATCCAAAGATATATTACATTCTCGTGTTTTCAATTATATGGAATTATTTTATTTTTATTTAGTCATGTAATATTATCTAAGTCTTTTTTATTCTATAATAGTTTACATTGTACACTACCCCTCACAGACAATTAAGAATCACCATTATTATGTTTTCTTTTTACCCAGGTTATGAAAAATATTATTATGAAGGGTATTTATATATCGGTATCTTGTTTGAGGAGTTTTGTGGGAGATATTGTAGAATTATTATAGAATTAAGGAATTGTTGGTTTTGTGGGGAATATTCTCATTGGATTGGAAGGATGTTGGTTTTTTAGTTAAGGGTTTTCATTATCCTCTAAAGAAAAAAAATTAAAAAATCTAGGGTGTACAAGTTATTAAATATTTTTTGTTGATATTTCTATTATAGAATGTTATGTTTGGGTTTCTCTAGTTGGTTTCAAATCAAGTATATAAAGAATATATTTTTTTAGTAAAGATCCTAAATTGTGAGTCTGTATGATCACGATAAAAAACATGCTCTTTTTAGTATAATCCATTTTATTAATCTCAATAAGAAGTATGCATACTTGTGCCATCACCCTATATACTTTATATATATTTCTTCAATTTTATGAAACTAACTCTTTGATGATCAACCGTATTCCATGGTTTTAATCAAATTGTTCCATTTCAATCAAAGTGTTATTATTATCTTCTTCCATTAAAATGGGGAGAAATAATTTTTTGAATCATTAAATTAATTTTATATCACTTATGACACACCCAATGTAAGATTCCTTTCTGTTAGAATATCTTGTCATCGTTTTCATCCACATGTCAAAGTATATGATTCGTGATATACACTAATAATAATCTCAAATATTGATAGAAATATCTAATAGAATATTAAATGTTGAAATATTTTTTGTGGTACTATCCTTATAACCTCCCAACATAGAGGTAACTATGTGAAACAATCAATATAATAATAATAAATCTATTGTGAGAATCTAGTACCTGATAGTTAAATATAATTAGTTTACAATCAAAAATATTTTATCTAGATCACATGACAAATATTTTATTGGATTGTAATATCATTTTTTGTTTTTTGGTATAGTGGGTAATTACTATAACCATTCAATGATATAACTAATATAAATAAATTATCACATTAATGTTACATTAATGAAAATAATCATGGGATAATATATTTATTAATTTTATGAAAATCAAAAGTATAAAGTCAGTTGATTCTAGGGAGACAACTCCAAAAAACACCCACTTTCACTAGTGATAACTACCAAACAATTTTCAATATTGTAAATCTCACATGAAAAAGTTTATTCTTATAATTTATATTTCTAGATAATGAGTATGTCACACTTTTTTGTGGATATTTGTTTTTACAATGACTTTAATTCTTTGAAAAAATCCTTCAGGAAGTGATATCACAATGTATTTAGAATTTGATCTCTATCATAAATTTTAAAAATTTCCAAATATTATTGTCATAGTATTATCATAATATATAAATTTATATTATGTTAATACATTACTTTCTTAGAACTTCAAAACATTTTTTAAATCATTTGTTAAACTGTTTCAAAATTTGTATCAGAAAAAACCACATACTTGATCTAGGAATATATGTATCCCACTATATTTAATAAACTTTCCTATATTATTTACTCATCATTAATATGATATATATGATAAAATATATCTATTGGAATATTATTAATTGGTACCCATGATAATTAGAACTACCACTTCTCCAAATACCTGGAACAAGTCCATTACGATTTGTCAGGTATTGTTGGATAGTTATGATTACTAATATATGAAGTTCTTCTAGTTCTATTTGATATTTTACCACTATTAATTACATATAATTTATATAAAATATCTTTTGATATCATTTAATAAGATATTTCTTCCAATCACTTGGGTTTACTGAATCCCATTAATCGTAATGATCACCTCTTACGCTTTAACAAATCATCATAGAGATAATTGTTATGGAACGTGAAATAAGAAACACTTTCCTCTTAAATTGATTCATATTTTATTTTTTAAATACATTTTCAATTTATGTAATATAACAATATATAAAAAACCACATATATTTATCACAATATATCTTTTTCTCTAGACCATGGGTTTCTACTTTAAATTATTATAGGAGAAAAGTTTCATTTTAGTCTAAAAGAATTAATATGTATTTTCAATATTTTATCAATATATTTTTTAAAAACTCTGGTAATCCAAGAAATTAATTTCTATTATGATTTATAATTTTAAATTTTTACGGATTCATATTCAATATAGTTTTATAAATGACATTATATAAATTTTAAATTGAAAAAGGAATAGTTTTATTTAACTAAATTTTATTCTATGTGTTACATTGTTTTGATTAAAAGATAAATTTTATAATTTAATAATTCTAATTTGATAAAAAACATTTTTTCAGTTTTAATATATTTTTTATTCATAGTGATAATTTTTCATATTTTTCTAAAAATATGTTTTTTGTTGAATAGTGGAAAATATCGATTTTTATTAAAATTGTAATTTATTTTCATGTATTTTAAAAAGTAACATCATTTTAATTACTGATTTAAAAATTATATTACTCCCATTCTGAATAAAAATATTAATATTAATTTCATATTAAACATAATTATAATTGATTTTGGTATAAAAGTTTTTTTATACATAAAGAGGGAATTTTTAAAAAAAACTATTTTTATTGCAACTCATATATTTATATAAAAATTATTTTTTAAAACGGATTAAAATTCAATATTTTAAAATATATTTAATATATAAAATCATGGGGTTTTAATTTTATAGTAAATTCATTTTCATTTTTTCCATTATGAATAGAAACCTTGGTAAAATGTTTTCACCGCAGAAATGGCTAATAGAGTAACTGAGGATGTAAAAACTTATAGGAAAGGTTTAAAATATTATAATAAATTGTCAAAATTTTATTTTACTAGTGGATTTAGACTCATATTAAAAATATATTCTAAATATGTCATTTTTTCCACATTCCTTTTAGAAAGTTATATAATATATTTAAAATTTATATTTATTCACAAGTGTTCAAATCCCCTAACTTATAAAAGGGAACCTCTTACCCTCACATATTCATGAACATTGAGTCATTTAGATTAATAAATACCTATAAAAATACCTTCCAAAAAACACTCCCTATTTCATAGAGGTTGGGGTTGTAACAGCCCCCAAATTCATTAATGAAAATTCCTCTTGGTCTATTTAAATGTCTTCTTTTCGTTATGTAAAACATATAAACTTATTTGGTTATATGTTTTGGATTTTAAAATAAAATTAATAATTGTGACCATTTCTAATATAGCCATTGAACAGTGTTCAAATTATTATTATAAATATACATCTTTAAAAATCCAATTTAATCAAACTAAAGAAGGATGGCCTCATTCAGTACACTTACCCCATACGAAGCCCATTTTTCGGAGCTCGGAATGGAGGCTGCATCATTGGGCTTCGCTCTTAAACAATCCCAATCCAAGCTCGAATACGTTAATCTCAAACGAAACTGCCTATGAGAGAAGAGGAGGTTGATAAAGATTACCACTCGAACAATGTTATCTGAGCCACACCAAGAGTCTATCACCATCGTGCACCTTACCATAAGGCCTTATGCAGGTTTTTTAAGGGGTTATCTAACAAGACCCTATTACTAATATTATGTACATTATTCTTTTATATAGAATACACATTCTTTTTATTATTATTACTTTGTAAATAGTTTTTAAACCACAAATATTAATTTTAGTTAATATTCAAATAAGAAATCTATTTTAATGAATTAATGTATTTTTGAGTTAAATATTATTTTAATATATTATTATTATTATTAAATTACTTTTTATTAAATATAATATATTATATAATTTTATGAATGCTATTGTAATTTTTATTATGGTGTGAAAGCTGTTTTTGTCAAAACCCATGAATTTCCAATAAATGTCGGTTTTTATTTTCAATGTCAAAATTCACATATTTAGATGAAAAAAATTAGATAAAATGAATATTATTTTTGGAATTAGGATGTCAAAATTATTCAGCAGTGAATTTTTCATAATTTTCTAAGACATTGAAATTTTTGGGTAAAAATTAAATACCACTTAAATATATACTGTGTTTTATGGCATCATAATGACTAAATAGTGGTGTAATAAAATACTATAAGTTTTAATTTTGGCCAATATATGTTTTAACATTAAAATAATGTGATTTTGGGTTGGTTTGATTTATCTTACAAATCTTTAGTGGACTCTCCTAAGCTTATAAAATATTTGGTCTTTTTAAATTATTTTCCTTGAAAGTGTGATACGCCTCCACATAAAAAACCCTATTATTTTAAAATTTTAGTCCATTAGACATATAAAATATTTTTTTACACTACCCTTTTTCAAAAACCATGGTAAAAAACCATGGTATGGTTTGTGGTTTTGATTAGTTTAATGTGTGTTGTCCCAAACCTAAATAATAAACAATTCCCTCTCATTTCCTATATAAACCCACAAAATCTCACATATCCTCATCACTCAAATAATTCTGAGCTCATAAAAACTCAACCCTCCTCTCTATATAATCCCCCCAATGATCTCTAATCACCCAAGAAGCCTCTCTGAAGCCCCTCCCAAGCCTTTGGCATCACACTTCCAAGTAAGGGATTCCTTCATTTCTTTTTTTATAAACGTTTTTTTAATATAATTATTCCCTTTTATATTCAATTATAAATGTTGGGGTATGATTTAAAACCTCTCCCATATTGACCACTTCATGTTTTAATAATTAGAGATCATATTTCTCTCTCATTAATGCCTCCCATGTACACCTGTTACCAAGCCGAAATTCCTTAAGAAATTTCTCTCTCTTCAATTACATTCAAGAGATTTGTTTGTATTACGTATCTAAATTGAATTACTTTTGTTGGGAAATGAATCTATATGACCCCTTACTGTCCATTTCATGTACATATTACACGACACCCATTTCTCTCTCATCAAACATTTTATGAATTCTTATGTCATGTCGTTATGCTGCCGAAATTGCACCATGTTTTTCCAAGCCAAGATCATAGTGTATTGAATACCATACACATGTCCTTATCAAGGGTATTAACCTTTATGAACAAATAAATATTGAATGATACTTTAATTTATTTATTCCAAATTCTTTAATCATGGAATAACTTATGATATTGATTGATTCCATGTTATATGACCCATGTGGAACACTAATGCAAGAAATGAAATGTTTAAGAAGGGTGCACCCTGATAGCACTCCAATGCATTGGGTAAAGTAAAGTATCATGACACATCATGTGAAATGGTTGTTGACTCATTATACTTCAAGACCAATGAGTATTTACTTGTGCTTAATGTGCAATGAGGGTTTATTCATGATCCATGTGCAATGATCATTGGCTCGTGCTAGTTCCATGTTAAGCGTTGTTGCCACATCAACATGTTATGATTACCATGCATTATCATTTCTTTATGTCCCTGTTTCTATTTTGTTCCATTGATTTACCTAATGTCTAACATGTATTGTATTCCTCATTTTATTTCATGTTTATTCCCTTACAGGGCTTTATAGCTCACCCTTTTCTTATGCATGTCCTCGGGTTATACCATGAAATGCTATGTACGAGGGAATGTAGTGGTCATGTAAAGAATTATTTCTATAAATATGTTGTATTTCATGTTTTAAGCTGTTATGTAATGATCCTAAGCCCCAAAGTCACTAGAAATATCGATCTTCTATATTGTATCAAGTGAAGTTTATATAATAAATCATGTTTAAGTGTGTAATAAAGAAAAGGGTTGTTATAGTTTGTATCAAAGGATAGGTTTAGTTATTTTTTGTATTATGATTTGAAAACCCTAGTGAAGCCTTAGAGACAAGACTAAGTAGATTTATAACATACCTATGTTTTGGTGGGTATTGAGTAAGTGGTTTATCAAAAAATACATCCCTACCTGGATAAGAGAAAGTAGAGGTGGCTCTAGAACAGATATACCTTGGGGTGAAAACCCTGACAAAGAGTTTTATGCTTGACCCGAGGTATCCTAGTACATGAAAATAGGCCTTTCTCCACTCTTGGTTATGAAACTCCCAAGGGATATGCTTTGGTAAATTAATAAGCTTATTATGAACCATTATTAAAGGATTTTTTAAAAACATTCCTCTAAGAATACATGTTAGAAAGTAGACCATGGATAACATAGATTGAAGCTTATAGATTCTTAAGTTAAGTAAATAAAAGTAATTTATAATCATCTATTTTTGTCTTTGTATTAAACTTTATATGTTACCCCTAGATTTCCTTTTATCCAAGTCAATGGTCTGTAATAGGAGGACCCAGGAAAACAACCGATGTGAAGATCAATGTGATGACTGTACTAATGAGATGCCTAATCCGATGGGAGAGGGAATCACAAAATTTTCCATGATTCTCTCTCAGTTAACCCACGCATTTTATAGAAACACGAGTTAAGAGGAATTTCAACCCCCCCCCCCCACAAGAAAGAACAAGTCATTATCGAGAGATTTATAAGACAAATGGCTCCTACTTTTGAGGGATCATATGATCCCTCAATCGTTGAACAATGGATCAACTCCATTGAAAAGATCTTCTCCATCCATCAATGTTCCAAACAAGAGAAGGTAATTCTAGATGCTTATCATATGGGGGGTGAAGCTGATCAATGGTGGACAATGATCAAAAATACGAAGCTTGAGGAGGAGATCGAGGCATTATAATAGAAGGATTTCCAGAAAACCAAATCGGCTAATATTTTCTGCCCACCCTCCAGCATAGGATGGAGAGAGACATCCTTGCCCTAAATCAAAAAGATGATGAATCTATCAGAGTGTACAGGGAAAACATTACAAATTTTGTACGATATGCCTCTAGCTTTGTCATTACCCCTAAATTCAAGGTTGACTGCTTCTTTGGTGGGCAGAAATATTGCCTGCAGAAAGCCCTAGCAATTAGTGACTTGGATAGCTATGACAAAATTTTCCGATGTGCCATCAAAGTCGAAATGGAGATAGAAAAATCTCATGGGAGTCATGGGGATAACAAGCATAAGGTGAACTTCAATTCTGGAAGTTTGATGGATAATACCAACGGTGCTAAAAATCAGTACCCCACTTTTATAGGTGCATAAAGAAGCACCCCAGAAATTTCCTATAGGGGATGAGGAAATGCTTTAGGCGTGGAAGAGAAAGGAAACTAGATATTAACTGTCAGCATGAAAAACATTCTGCTGTGAGAGGGGAGAGTAAATCCTTGTTCAACTCTCAATGTGTTGTTCATTTCTTCAACTAAAAATAACCAGGGCATATTAAAAATAAGTTCCCTAGTCTAAGGGTTTTTAGAGGCAACCAAAAACCTCCAAGGCAACAAGAGATATATTTTTCCATCACTATCACTGAATTGAACCCTGACAACAAAGTGATGATAGGTACTCTAGTAATTCATTCAAGAATAGTGAATGTACTCTTTGATTCTGGTTCTTCACATTCTTTTATATCTCGAAATATTAGTTGAACAATCCCAACACCATGAAAAATCATGGAAGTAAAGATGTCAGTGGGTATAGAAAATGGGGAAATCATTTCATCCCATGAATATAACTCCTCTCTTGTCATAATTTGTGGATTGAACTTCCAATATAACCTCTTCATACTCCCTCTAATGTAATTTGATGCAATTCATAGCATTGATTGGCTTTCCTTATATAGAGCCAACATAAATTTCCATGTGAGGGAAATCACTCTCTATGTGGAGAATCGACCCCCCGATTCAATACAAGTGCAAGGAGGAAGATGAATCTTCATTGTATCCATCATCTCAAGCATGGATATTACTTCCCTATGAGAATTTACATTTGGATTAGATGATTTATTCTAAGGAGGAAACCATCCTTGAAGACATGCCTATTGTGAGGTAATTCGATGGAGTGTTTCCTGAGAAATTTCATAGTCTTCCTCCTAGAATATATTTTGAATTCTCAATTGATCTTATACATGGGGAATTTCCAATATCCAAGATTCCAAATAGAATAGATGTTTTGGATCTTGAGTAGTTGAAGAAAAAACTACAAGATAATCTAGATAAAGGGTTTATAAGCCCATGTGCTTCACCATGGGGTGCACCAGTCCTCTTCATCAAGAAGAAGGACGGGTCAATGTGCCTTTGAATCGATTATTGTGAGCTAAAAAAATCATGGTAAAGAACATATATCCACTGCCATGAATTGATTACTTGTTCGATCAGCTATGTGGGGCAGAATAATTTCCCAAGGTTGATTTATGGTTAGGATATTATCAAGTAACGGTGAAGAAGGAAGATATCCACCAGACTGCACTTCATACAAGGTACGGGCACTATGAATTCATAGTAATGCCTTTCGGAATCATTAATTCTCCATCAATCTTCATAGAATTGATGAATAGAGTCTTTAGAGATTACCTTTACAAATTTGTGATTTTATTTATAGATTATATTCAAATATACTCAAAAACCAAATAGGATCATGAGGAGCATCTAATAACTGTAAAAGATAACTTTCGAAAGGAGAATCTCTATGCAAAGTACAGAAAGTGTCAGTTCTGGTTGAAGGAGGTCTCATTCTTGGGCCATATCATCACAAGCAATGGGATATCTGTAGATCCCTCCAAGACAGCTACAATAGAGGGGTGGTCAAGGCCAACAACAGTAATGGATATCTGTAGCTTCTTGGAGTTAGGTGGATATTATCGACGGTTTGTGAGAAATTTCTCACAATTGTCCAACCCTCTTACCAAGACTACTCGGAAGGGAGTAAAGTTTTCTTTGAGTGATTAATGTGAAGAAATATTCAAGGAGTAAAAAAGGAGTCTTATCACTGCACCCTTATCACTTTACCCACAAGTGGAGAACATTTTGTGGTATTCAATGATGCTTCGAAGAAGGGCCTGGGCAATGTGTTGATGACAAATGACCAATTCATTGCCTAAAATTCATGGAAATTAAATTTTTATGAGCAAAATTATCCAACACATGATATGGAGTTGGTAGTAGTGATCTTCACTTTAAAAATTTGGCAGCATTATCTCTTTGGGGAGAAGTGTGAAATATATATGGACCACAAAAGCGTCAAGTATATATTCACGCAGAAATTGTTGAACATGCACCAACGAAGATGGTTAGAGCTAATAAAATACTTTGACTGATCAATCCATTACCACCCTGGGAAAGTGAACAGGGTGGTAGATGCTCTAAGTAGGAAGAACTCAACAATTCTATTGTTTATGAGAATTGTGAAGGATCTAATATTATTATATTTGATGAAGATGGAAATGGGAATCATAAAGAAAGGAACATCATCACTTCTTTCCCAAATGATTTCTCAATCATATATTTTGTAAATGTTAAAGGATTCTAAAAAGGATGATGTGGGAATTTAGAAGAAAGTGGAAGCAATCAGAAAAGAAAAATCCTCGAAGTTCAATGTTAATGACGAAGGAATTGTGAGATTTGGGAAAATACCATGTGTTCCATCAAGTCCGTAGCTGAAGAATGAACTTATGGATGATGAACATAGTTCAAATTTTTCTATTCACCCAGAATACATAAATATGTATTGATATATCTGAGAGAAATATTGGTGGGATAATATAAAGAAGGAGATCGTTGAGTATACATCAAAGTGTCTGGTGTGTCAGCAAGTGATGGAAGAGAGGCAGAAGTCGAAGGGGATGATGTAACCATTTCCCATACTAGCATGGAAATGGGAGAACATCACTATGGACTTTGTCACTAGATTTCCGAAGACACCCAAAGGGAACAATAAAATCTGGGTTGTTGTGGATCATCTTACATAGTCTGCATACTTCATTACAATTTAGGAGAATTTCTCATTGGATCAACTGGAACAAATATACATCAAATATGTGGTAAGGGTACAAGGGGTACCACTATCGATTATATCCAATTGAGATCCAAGATTCACCTTTACATTTGGAAGTGTCTTCAACATGCTCTGGATACCGAGCTGAACTTCAGTACATCTTATCATCCTCAAACTAATGGCCAATCCGAGCAGACTATCCAAACACTTGAGGACATTTTGAGAGCGGGCTCAATGGACTTCAAAAGAGGATGGGATCCACATCTTCCTCTGGTTGAGTTCTATTATAATAACAGTTTCTACTTGAGCATCTTAATTGTAACACCCGAGACTTTTATGGGAAATATTTTGTTTTTATGTTATATAAATCATCAAAGGAATCTTTCACTGCACACAACACTAGCTTGGCTTTCTTTACACGCAACCACGACCTTCCTCAATAGCTTGCGTCGTACGCAATACCGAGTTTCACTAAACAATGATATGCTATTAAAATATTATTAAAACTAGCTGTTATGAATAGTGATAACCACTTTTTGAAATTTTGTAAATTTTATTTTTCAAAATGAACTTCATTTTTGGATTTAGAATATCAAAATTAGTTTAGGTTGAAATTTTGGTACTTTTTGGATAACTTTCATATTCTGATGAATAGTGAAAATTACTAAATTTTAATTAAGAACAACTTTTTTAATTGAAATAATTAATAGTTATAAATTATTAATTTGAGTGGTTTTAAAGTATATTTAGAATATATTTTTATAATTTAATACAATGTTGTTCATTGGATGTAATTTAACATTTAAACCGGACATAAACAAGTGTCAATCTTTTGATAGTTATTATCTTTTAAAAACATGCTATTTGTTTTAACGACGGGAATTAATTTTTAAATTAGTTAATGTAACTGATATGTTTTGAATTTGGTAAAATAAAAATGATTTTTGAATTTATAATATCAAATATAGCTTGGGCCTAATTTTTGGTATTTATCTGGAAACTTTCATTTTTTGATGAATAGTGAAACCACTAAGTGGTAGTAAAAAAAACTGAATTTTTCATAAAACTTAATTTTACCACTTCTATGAGTAGAATTTCGAAAATTAGAGAGACATGGTTAATATCAAGGACTAAAATGTGGTTCAATGGGATGAAAATAATTTTTGGTGAATTGTAACTTTTTACTTTTTTACCACGATTAAAAGTAAATAGGGTAGTTAAGGGTAAAAATGATATTATTATTACCCTAACCCATGTCCTAATTCTATTGGATAAGTGTAATTCGACCAAAAACAACCTTAGGAATAAAATATCACCATTTAGGCCCACATGGATTAGATTAGTACATTTATTACCAATTTATTTAAAGAAGGTTTAAAATAGTTAAAATCAAAGTTTAATAACTAAAGAATTTTTAATATAGGGTTATATATAAGATAAATTTGACTATAAATATTCATTATAAATATAAAATAATTTCCTACATAATGGTAGTTTAATTTTAATTTTTATACTTTAAATAAGTTAATTTATTTACGACACAAAGATGATGCAGTAATTATATTATTAATGAAATATTGACATAATTGAGGTTATAAATACCCAAATAAATGTTATTTGAGACTTTTTATGAATTCAAATAATTTTATAGATTAATATTACATGTTATTATTGATTTAATAAACTTTTTTTAGAATTAATCATTCTGTTATGATTTTCTCAAAAATCAATTACTAAATAGTGTCAAAATTGACATAAAATAGTTTTTCTAAAACATATTATATTATTAATTGTTATTTTATTCCTAAAAATTTAAGGTTCAGCCAAATGACTTAGATAAGGTTATATATATTAATAATAAACAATTTGGGGTTATTTTGGCTTGTTATTGTAAGTTTATTAACCTTATAGTGTAAGAACAGAAAAAGACACTGTAAAAGTAAAATTATCTAACTTAATGATAAATTTAAATGATAAGGTGCAAATAGGAACCTAAACATGTTTAAATTATATTATATGAAAGTATTTCTACCCATACCCACCGTATCTTTGAAATAAATCAATTTGGAGCTATTTAAAATCGAATTTGGCTTTATAATAAAATAATATTTTTAGTTTTTCCAAAGAAGCCCCTCTCCTCCCTTATAAAAGGGCACCTCCTCCTCTTCTTCCTCACACCACATTGAGCCTTCAAGCTCGGCAAACCCCTGCCAATTTCTTCTCTCAACATCTCTAGAGACATCCTAGAGGTCCTGGTCTTCTTCAAAGACCAATTTTAGTGTCCTAAAAGGAGGTCTTAAAGAAGAGCTTCAAAGAAGAGGTAATGTCCGTTACCGATTCTTTCATCTTTATTTCTTCTTCCACTTCTTCTTATTTATTTGTCTCATTATGAAGTACTAACATCAGCATCACTCATATACTGATATGTTATTATAAGTATTAAACTACCCTATTTCACCATCTATCCATCCTATGGAAAATGAAATCACCACGCGTGCGTACGTATGGAATACCGTCTCCACGCCGTGGTGTAATCTATTTTCCACCACCACCTTAATTTGATGGGAATAATGGTGTAAATAATAACTATATATTATTATTGTAAAGTTATATTGATTCTGAAATTGTATATATACAATCCATTACAATTTCACGGTCATGGAAATGATATCATCGCTCGTGCGTACGTACGGAATACCGTCTCCACGATGTGATGCGACTTGTTCTACATGATCTTCAATCCATAATGATTATATAAATGAATTGAATGAATGAATATATTACACTAATACCAATATAAAAATGAGGTATCTATAACCTAAAAAGAAGAATAAGAATTTATTCGACAAAACACGCATAAGAACAAAAAGTATTAAACACCCAAATAACAAGTAGTAATGAAATATTACTAATAAGAAGCTATGAATATTACCATATATGATATCATAAAAATAAGTATGATTCTAGAATAAGTCTATAACATTATTTAAATCATTATACAAGAGGTTCGGATACTTACAAAGCAAATCAGACCTAAGGTAAGGGAAATATCACAATCTCATTTTTATCCAAGATTGTTTATACATTGGTATTTACTAGGGTGTATTTTATCATCCACATCCATGTTTCCTCAATATTTAATATTATTTCCATCCACATACAATTGTTTAAATCCATTTTTACACTTTGGTGAGATTATAGTAAAAGATATGAAAGGAATATTTTGTTGTTTTTCGTACGAGGTACTTTTTGGCTTTTCCGACAAAAGTACAAGAAGAATGTTTTTTTAACTTATACGGCATGAATGGATTTTTAAAACATTATTTCCAAGAAGGATAATTTACAAGTTTTAAAGTTTATTTTTAATCAACTTCTTTTAGTTTAAAATTGTATGACATGTTAAGAATGGAAAATGTTTTTGAAGTAGAAAGGATATTTTCCTCAAGAATGGAGTTCAAGTGTTTTATCAAACTTATTTTCCATATAAGATAATATAGGGTGCTGTTTCTATCCCTAGTATTACATTGATTTGATTATGTTGTGATGGAATTATATTTATGAATTCATTTATCTTATATGAATTTTTTTATGATGTCATGTTGTTTAAGAATCCCATTTTTGTTACATGGGTTATGAAATGATGTATGATTTATGATTTTTTGGAACACATATGAATGGTATCATTATGAGATGGGTGGGACCTATATCTCCCTCCAATTCATTGGGTAAATATTTTATATCTCATGAGATATACATGGCTGGAATGGCAGGTTAAATCGGTTCAGTGAAACGGGACTAAAATGAGGAATGAACTCAGTTCACAAATGGACTTTGTCCACTAAGATAGTCTTGGAAATGAGTCTTGACTAATAAGAAATGATTATCTATGATTATGTGTGTATTCCAGAAAGTTTCATGCTTTAGGATATGATTATTGGGATTACATTTCACTACTATGATTTATCCCATGTTATGAAATTGTGATCTCCTTTGCAGGTTATGATTTCCAAAAGATATGTTCTTATGAATATGATGTGATTGATATTTCTTTTGTTTACCCTTACTGAGCATCTGAGCTCACCCTTTTTTATGTTTTTCCCCAGGTCAGGAAGAAGGTTATTAAGTAAGATATGCCAAAAGTGACTATATATATGATGAAATAAATGGGAGACAATGTAGACGCTTTATGAACCAGTTTTTTATGTTTCCCAATTTCTAAAGACACAATACATATACGGTCCTTTCATGGTTTTGTTATATTTTGTAGTAATTATGCTTCAATTTTTTAGTAATAATAATGTATGTAATGTATGGGTCATTATAGTCGGTATCAGAGGAAAGGTATAGTCAACTATTGGAAACTAGGATGTGAAAGACTTAGTAAGAACCCTAAGGATAATTCTAAGCATATAACACAATCTTAGTGTTTTAGAAATGGCCATGAATAACCTAGGATAAGACCTTAAGTGTGAAATTTTATTCTTGGTTATGTGGTTTTCCTATTATAATTAGTGTTGCTCACACTATTCTTCTTTGTTTTAGTCAATGGCTAGAACCCGAAGGAACTGTGTTAATGCGGAATGTGACGGGCAATGCAATGATTGTCCCCCTGAGCAACCAAATGTTATGGGAGATAGAATGAAAAATTTTGTAGCCATGATCATACAACTTTCTCAATCTATGAATCATGCAGGACTTCCAAACGAGCAAAGGAAAGATCAACATTCTGTTGAATCCTTCATGAGGCAGCATCCACCTTCATTCAACGGGTCTACTGATCCATTAGTTGTTGAACAATGGATTAGTACTACTGAAAAGTTATTTTCAATTCTTCAATGTTCTGAACATGATAATGTCATCTTAGCAGTGTATCGTTTGGAAGGTGATGCTGATCAATGGTGGAATATTATCAAGAATACAAGGAAAAGAGATGAAATTGAGTCCATGGAATGGGACGTGTTCAAGAACTTATTTTTCAATAATTACTTCCCTCATATTCTCGGAACAAAGATGGAGAAAGAGTTTCTTGAACTGAAGCAAAAGGATGATGAATCCGTTGGTACCTATGAAGGAAATTTTACAAGACTTTCAAGGTACGCTTCTGGTATTATTATCCAACCTGAGAGTAAGATCGATCGATTCTTTAGTGGCTTAAAACCAAGTCATTGAAGGGCCTTATCCATAAGGGACTTCAATAGCTATTAGGAAATCATTCGATGTTCTCTCAAAGTTGAGATGGAGATTAGAGTAACCCATCAGTCATATGGGTTTGATAAGAAGAGGAAAAATGGAATTCAAAGGAAAATCTAAAGAGCACACTGAAAAGAAGATGATCTTTCCCTCATGCTCAAAGTTTGGAAGGAAACATTGAGGGAGTTGTCTTAAACGGGCAAGTAAATGTTTCAAATGTGGAAAGGAAGGTCATCGGGCATTTGAATGCCACAATGATGGGAAGAAGATGTCTAATGATGCAAACAAAGGAATGGACACACAGAATGAACCTACTACACATCAATGTTTCAAGTTCATGGAGATGAGAAATTATGCCAATAAATTCCCTAATCCAAAGGTTGTTCATGATGATCGACATCAACAAAATCTTATGGCTAAAGACAAAGGAAAGTCACATGTAATTTCTATCAGCGATGTGGAGTATGATAACGATGTGGTGAAAGGTACACTTACCATCCAATCTATAGTAGAAAATGTTTTACTTGATTCTGGATCCACCCACTATTTTATTGCTGAAGATTTTTCTAAGGGTATCACTGTAATAACTCAATATTTAGATGTTGAGTTAGCTGTGACAACACTTAATGGAACAACAGTCGCATCAAAAGTTTATAATTCTTCCCCGATTGAATTTTGTGGGAAAGTGCTTCCTGCAAATCTTGTGATCCTTCCTATAGTGGAATTTGATGTGATTTTTGGCATGGAATGGATTTCTTTATATGGAGCTCATATCAATTTCCAAATAAGGTAAGTCACATTTCATATTCCAGATCAATCTATGATCGCTTATCGATGCCAGGATGAACATTACCTTCCAGTGGAAATTTCTTCCATCTTATGGTTCTTGATTCCACTGAATGAAGGTTATTTATCTCAAATGGTTGGTGAGAAACTCACAATTAAAAATATGCCCATTGTACGGGATTTTGATAATGTCTTTCCGGAGGAATTGTCGGCTCTTCCACCAAATCGTGAAGTTGAGTTTTCAATAGAACTCGTACCAGGTGCTTTACCTATTTCAAAGACACCTTATAGAATGGCCCCAATTGAGTTGCAGGAATTGAAGAAGAAACTCCAAGAGAATCTTGACAAGGGATTCATACGCCCTAGTGCCTCACCATGGAAAGCACATGTTCTATTTGTTAAGAAGAAAGATATATCGATGAGACTCTCCATTGATTATCGATAACTTAACAAGATCACTATCAAGAACAAATATCCTCAACCATGCATTGATGACTTATTTGACCAACTACACGGATCTCAAAACTTTTCCAAGATTGATCTTCGTTCAGGGTATCATCAATTAAGGGTCAAAAGGGAGGATATACCAAAGACGGCTTTCCGTACAAGGTATGGACACTATGAATTTATAGTGATGACATTTGGTCTTACTAATGCCCCTGCTATCTTCATGGATCTGATGAATAGAGTCTTTAGAGACTATCTTGATCAGTTTGTGGTAGTCTTTATACACGATATTCTTATATATTCAAAGAGCAGGGAAGAACATGAACATCACTTGAGAATTATATTGAAGACCCTGATAAAGGAGAAGCTTTATGCTAAATTTACCAAGTGTGAATTTTGGCTTCAAAGAGTTTCATTTTTGGGCCACATAATCTCAAAAGAGGGGATATCTGTGGATCCAGCAAAAACAAAGGTTATCGAAAGATGGTCGAGACCAAAAACAGTAACTGAGATACGAAGTTTTCTTAGTTTGGCTGGATATTATTGAAATTTTGTGAAAGATTTTTCATGATTATCTAATCCACTCACCAAGTTGACTCGGAAAGGAGTTAAGTTTGTCTGGACGGAGGAATGTGAAGAGAATTTCAAGGAGCTTAAAGGAAGGTTATCTAGTGCACCTGTGCTCACACTGCCTTGTAGTGGAGAAAGGTTTGTGATCTACAGTGATGCATCCAAGAAGGGATTGGGGTGTGTTCTTATGCAAAATGATATGGTGATAGCTTATGCCTCACGACAGTTGAAAATCCATGAGAAAAATTACCCAACTCGTGATTTGGAGTTAGCTGTGGTAATATTTGCATTAAAGATTTGGAGGTATTAACTTTATGGAGAAAGGTGTGATATTTATACTGATCATAAAAGTTTAAAGTATATTTTCACACAAAAGGAGCTGAATATGCGCCAAAGAAGATGGTTGGAGCTTATTAAGGATTACGACTGCTCAATTCATTACCACCCTGGGAAAGCAAACAAGGTGGCAGATGCATTAAATCGACAAGACCATGCCAGTTTATCCATGATGAGATCACAAAAGAACCAATATTTATGGATTTGCAAAGGATGGATCATGGAATTATAATGGAAGGGGGAAAATCGTATATTTATCAAATGAATGTTCAACCATCTATACATGTGAAGATTAAAGAGGCGTAGAAAGAAGATGTAGAGTTACAAAAGAAGGTGAGAAATTTTCCTGAATTCAACCTTGATTGTGATGGGATAATAAAGTTCAGGAATCAGGTTTTTGTTCCTCCCATCCCTGAATTAAAGAAGGAGCTGCTAGATGAGGCTCATAGTCCTTAATTCTCTATTCATCCTGGATGAACGAAGATTTATAGGGACCTGAAAGAGTACTTCTGGTGGGATGGAATGAAAAGAGATGTTGCTGAATATGTCTCTCGATGCTTGGTTTGTCAGCAAGTTAAAGCTGAGAGACAGAAGTCTAAGGGGATGTTACAACCATTACCCATACCCAAATGGAAATGGGAAAACATCACTATGGACTTTGTCACAGGACTTCCTAAAATATCCAAAGGCAATAATGCTATAGGGGTCATAGTTTATCGTCTTACAAAGTCTGCACACTTTATTGCTATTAGAGAGTATTTCTTTCTAGATCAGCTTGTCATGATATATGTAAAGGAAGTGGTAAGATTGCATGGAGTACCACTTTCTATTATATCTGATCGGGATCCGAGATTTACCTCCATGTTCTGGAGAAGTCTTCAGCATACTCTGGATACAGAGTTGAGTTTCAGCACTGCTTATCATCCTCAAACAGACGGTTAGTCTGAGAGAACCATTCAAACTCTAGAAGATATGTTGATATCTTGCTCTATGGATTTCAAAGGTGGTTGGGATCAACACCTACCTTTGGTGGAATGTTCTTATAATAATAGCATTCACTCTAGTATTCAGATTTCTCTTTATGAAGATCTCTATGGAAAGAAATGCAGGACTCCAACTTGCTGGGATGAAGTTGGGGAAAGAAAGCTATTTGGAACTGATCTTTTTTATGAGATGGCAGAAAAGGTCTGATCTATTCAACAACACATAAGAGCAGCTCAGAGTCGACAGAAAGGTTATGCCGAAAACCAAAGATAAGACCTAGTGTTTGAAGTGGGTGATAAAGTGTTCTTACGAATATCTCTCTAGAAGAGGGTCATGATATTTGGAAAGAAGGGGAAGTTGATCCCTATATATATCGGTCCTTTCGAAATACTGAATCATGTTGGAAAGGTAGCTTACCGATTGGAACTTCCACCGAATATCTCTCAAGTTCACGATGTGTTCCAGGTATCTCTCCTGAGAAATTACATGCCTGATCCTTCACATGTACTCAGCTCAGACGTTGTACCGCTGGAGCAAGATCTTTCTTATAAAGAACATCCGATAGAGATTCTGGATCGTAGCGAAAAAGTCCTACGAAACAAGACCACTTGATTGGTGAAAGTTTTATGGAGGAACCACCAATTAGAAGAATCTATATGGGAGGTTGAGGATATGATCAGGGCGAGGTATCCTCATCTTTTTGTTTCAAAGTGACAAATTTCGAGGGTGAAATTCATTTTAAGGGGGGTAGAATGTAACACCCGAGACTTTTATGAGAAATATTTTGTTTTTATGTTATATAAATCATCAAGGGAATATTTAACTACACACAACACTAGATTGGCTTGTTTTACACGCAACCACGTCCTTCCTCAATAGCTTGCATTGTACGTAATACGAAGCTTCACTAAACAACGATATGCTATTAAAATATTATTAAAACTAGCCCTTATGAATAGTGATAACCACTTATTGAAATTTTTTAAATGTTATTTTTTAAAATGAACTTCATTTTTGGATTCGGAATATCTAAATTAGCTTAGGGTGAAATTTTGGTACTTTTCAGATAACTTTCATATTCTGATGAATAGTGAAAATCACTAAATTTTAATTAAAAACAACTTTTAATCGAAATAATTAATTGTGATAAATTATTAATTTGAGTGGTTTTAAAGTATATTTAGAATATATTTTTACAATTTAATTCAATTTTGTTCATTGGATATAATTTCAAATTTAAACCAGACATAAACAAGTGTCAATCTTTTGATAGTTATTATCTTTTAAAAACACGCTATTTGTTTTGACGACGGGAATTAATTTTTAAATTAGTTAATGTAACTGTTGTGTTTTGAATTTGGTAAAATAAACATCATTTTTTAATTCATAATATCAAATATAGCTTAGGACTAATTTTTGGTATTTTTCTGGAAACTTTCATTTTTTGATGAATAGTGAAACCACTAAGTGGTAGTTAAAAAAAACTGAATTTTTCATAAATCTTTATTTTACCGCTTCTGTGAGTAGAATTTCGAAAATCTGAGAAACACGGTTAATATCAAGGACTAAATTTTGGTTCAATGAGATGAAAATAATTTTTTGTGAATTGTAACTTTTTACTTTTTTTACCACGGTTAAAAGTAAATAGGGTAGTTAAGGGTAAAAATGAAATTATTATTACCCTAACACATGTCCTAATTCTATTGGATAAGTGTAATTCGACCAAAAACAACCTTAGGAATAAAATATGACCATTTAGTCCCACTTGGATTAGATTAGGACATTTATTATCAATTTATTTAAAGAAGGGCTAAAATAGTTAAAATCAAAGTTTAATAACTAAATCATTTTAAATATAGGGTTATACATAAGATAAATTCGACTATAAATATTCATTAGAAATATAAAAATATTTACTACATAATGATATTTTATTTGTAATTTTTAGACTTTAAATAAGTTAATTTATTGATGACACATAGATGATGCAGTAATTATCTTATTAATGAAATATTGACATAATTGATGTTATAAATACCCAAATAAATGTAATTTTAGACTTTTTATGAATTACAATGATTTTATAGGTTAATATGACATGTCAGTATTGATTTAATTAACTTTTTTAGAATGAATCATTCTGTTATGAATTTCATAAAAATCAATTACTAAATAGTGTCAAAATTGACATAAAATAGTTTCTAAAACAAATATTATATTATTAATTGTTATTTTATTCATAAAAGTCTAAGGTCCAGCCAAATGACTTAGATAAGGTTATATATATTAATAATAAACAACTTGGGGTTCGTTTGTCTTGTTATAATAAGTTTATTAACCTTATAGTGTAAGAACACAAAAAGACACGGTAAAAGTAAAATTATCTAACTTAATGTTAAATCTAAATTATAAGGTTAAAATAGGAACCTAAACTTGTCTAAATTCTATTGGATGAGAGTATTTCGACCCATCCCCACCTTATCTTCGAAATAAATCAATTTGGAGCTATTGAAGACCGAATTTGGCTTTATAATAAAATAATCTTTTTAGTTTTTCCAAAGGTGCCCCTCTCCTCCCTTATAAAAGGGAACCTCCTCCCCCTCTTCCTCACACCACATTGAGCCTTCACGCTCAGAAAACCCCTACCGATTTCTTCTGTCCACTTCCCTAGAGACATCCTAGAGGTCCTGGTCTTCTTCAAAGACCAATTTTAGTGTCCTAAAAGGAGGTCTCAAAGAAGCGCTTCAAAGAAGAGGTAATGTTCGTTACCGATTCTTTCATCTTTATTTCTTCTTCCACGTATTCTTCTTTAGTTGTTTCATTATAAATTAATAACATAAGTATCAATCTTATAGTGATGTGTTATTATATTTATGAAACAAACCTATTTCACCATCTATCCATCCTACGGAAAATGAAATCACCACGCGTGCGTACGTACGGAATACCGTCTCCACGTCGTGGTGTAATCTATTTTCCACCACGACCTTAATTGTATTGGTATAATGGTGTAAATAATAACTATATATGATTATTGTAAAATTATATTGATTCTGAAATTTTATATATACACTCCATTACAATTTCACGATCATGGGAATGATATCATCGCTCGTGCGTACGTACGGAATACTGTCTCCATGATGTGATGCGACTCGTTCTACATGATCTTCATTGCATAATGATTATATAAATGAATTGAATGAATGAATATATTACACTAATACCAATTTGTAAATGAGGCATCTATAACCTAAAAAGAAGATTAAGAATTTATTCGACAAAACACGCATAAGAACAAAAAGTAATAAACACCCGAATAACAAGTAGTAATGAAATATTACTAATAAGAAGCTAAGAATATGACCATATATGATATAATCAAAATTATTATGATTCTGGAATAAGTCAATAACATTATTTAAATAATTATACAGGAGATTTGGACACTTACGAAGCAAATCAGATATAAGGTAAGGGAAATATCACAATCTCATTTTTATCCAAGATTGTTTATACTTTGGTATTTACTGGGGTGTATTTTATCATCCACATCCATGTCTCCTCAATATGTAATATTATTTCCATCCACCTACAATTGTTTAAATCCATTTTTACCCTTTGTTGAGTTTATAGTAAAAGATATGAAAGGAATCTTTTGTCGTTTCTCGTACGAGGTACTTTTTGACTTTTCTGACAAAAGTATGAGAAGAATGTTTTTTTAAATTATATGGAATGAATGGATTTTTAAAACCATATTTCCAAGAATCTTACTTTACAAGTTTTCAAGTTTATTTTTAATCAACTTATTTTAGTTTAAAATTGTATGACATCTTAAGAAAGGAAAATGTTTTTGAAGTAGAAAGGATATTTTCCTCAAGAATGGAGTTCAAGTGTTTTATCAAAATTATTTTCCTTCTAAGATAATATAGGGTTCTGTTTCTATCCCTATTATTACATTGATTTGATTATGTTGTGATGGAATTATTTTTATGAATTCCATTATCTTATATGAATTTTTTTATGATGTCATGTTGTTTAAGAATCCCATTTTTATTACATGGGTTATGTAATGATGTATGATTTATGAATTTGTGGCACACATATGAGTGGTATCATTATGAGATGGGTGGGACCTATATCTCACACCAAGGAATTGGGTAATGATTTTATATCTCATGAGATAGACATGGCTGGAACGACAGGTTAAACCGGTTCAGTGAAACATGACTGAAACGAGGAATGAACTCGGTTCAGAAATGGACTTTGTCTACTGAGATAGTCTTGGTAGTGAGTCTTGACTAATAAAAAATGATTATCTATGATTATGTGTGTATTCCACAATGTTTCATTTTTTAAGATATGATTTTTGGGATTACATTTCACTACTATGATTTATCCCATGTTATGAAATTATGATCTATTTTGCAGGTTAAGATTTCCAAAAGATCTGTTCTTATGAAAATGATGTGATTGATATTTCTTTTGTTTACCCTTACTGAGCATTTGAGCTCACCCTTTTGTATGTTTTTTCCCTAGGTTAGGAAGAAGGTTATTATGTAAGATATGCCAAAAGAGACTATAAATATGGGGAAATAAAGGGAGATAGTGTAGATGCTTTATGAACCAGTTGTTTATGTTTCCTAATTTCTAAAGACACTATACCTATACGGTACTTTCATGGTTTTGTTATATGTTGTAATAAGTATGCTTCAATTTTGAAGTAATAAAAATGTATGTAAAGTATGAGTAGTTATATGAATGGAACTATATGAAGTCCTGTATGGGAATAGGTGTAGAACACCAACATGTTGGGATGATGTCAGTGAGTGTAAGCTTCTAGGACCAGAAACAGTCAAAGAAATGGTAGAGAAGGTGAAACACTCTCAGAAACATATCAAGGCATCCCAGAGTAGACAGAATGGTTATGCTGATAAATATTGATGAGACCATGATTTTAACATTAGATACATGATATTTATATGCATATCTCCATGGAATAAGGTCATGAGGTTTGGAAAGAAAGGGATGCTTATCCCTAGGTACATCAGCCCCTTCAAGATTATTGATCGTGTTGGGGTTGTGGCCTATCGATTAGAACTTCCACCTACCATGGCCAAAATAAATGATGTCTTTCATATATCCCTATTAAGGAAGTACATAATGAACCCTTCAAATGTAATATCTTCAGAGGTAGTACAGGTAGAGGATGAGTTTTCTTTTGAGGAGAAACTGATGAAGATCTTAGATCGTGGAGAAACAGATCTACGAAATAAGACAATTCCCCTCGTCAAGGTGTTGTGGAGAAACCACAAGTTTGAAGAAGCAGTGTGGGAATCTGAAGAAGTGTTGAACCAGAGTTACCCTCATCTATTTCAGTGTGGGAAAAGATAATTTCTAGGGAGAAATTCCTTAAGGGGGAATATTGTAACGACCCAATAATTCATTAATGAAAATTCCTCTTGGTCTATTTAAAGGTATTCTAATAGTTATGTAAAACCTATAAAATTATTTGGTTCTATGTTTTGGATTTTAAAATACCATTAATAATTGTGACCATAGCTAATATAGAAGTTTAATAGTGACCAAATGGTTTGTAAAAATATTGGGCGTTAACAACTCCAATTTACCTAGAAAAAGGAAGTGATGGCCTCATCTAGTAGACTTTCCCCATACGAAGCCCATTTTTCAGAGCTTGGAATGGTGGTGGCGTCATTGGGATTCTATCTTGACCAATCCCAAGATGATCTTGAATATTTTAAGCTCGAGCAGAACCTCCAACGAGAGAAGTGGCAGTTGATAAAGATTACCACTCACGAAATGTTATCTGAGCCACCCCAAGAGTCGGCCACCATCCCGCACCTTACCTAAGGTATTATGAAGTTGTTTTAAGGGGTTATGTAATAATACCCTAGTAATATTATTATGTACATTATTCTTGTATATAGAATATACATTTTTTTATTGTTACTTTTTAAATAGTTTTTAAAGCACAAATAGTTTTTTTAGTTAATATTCAACTATAACATCTATTTTGATGAATTAATGAATTTTTGAATTACGTAATATTTTAACCAAACATTATTATTATTATTACATGAATTTTTATTAAATCTAAATGATTGTATAATTTTATGATTTCAATTGTAATTTTTATTAAGCTTTGAAAGCTATTTTGTCAAAACCCGTGAATTTTCGATAAATGTCAATTTTTATTTTAAAAGTAAAAATTCACATATTTAGAAAATTATTTAGATAAATTTAATATTATTTTTCAAATCAGGACGTCAAAATTATCCAACATTAAAATTTTCATTATTTTCTAAGAGAGTCGAATTTTTAGGTAAAGATTAAATACTATTTAAATATATAATGTTTTTTATGAAATCATAATAACTCAATAGAAATGTAATAAAATACTATAAAAATTATGTTTGGAAAATATATGTTTTTACATTAAAATAATATGATTTTTGGTTTGTTTGATTTATTTTACGAAGCTTTAGGGGACCCTTCAAGGCTTATAAAACATTTTGTCTTTTTAAATTGTTTTCCTTGAGAGTGTGACTCACCTCAACATAAGAAACCCTATTATTTTAAAATTTTCGGCCATTGGACTTATAAAATATTGTTTTCCACTCCCCTTTCACAAAATCCTTGGGCAATAACCATGGGATAGTTTGTGGTTTTGATTATTTTAATGTGTGGATTCCGAAACCTAAATAATAAAGAACGCCCTCTCATTTCCTATATAAACCCACCCAAGCTCCCACATTCTCCTCACTCAAAGACATTGGAGTTCATCCAACCTCTACCCTACTATCTATAAAATCATCCCAAGGCACCCCAATCTCCCAATAATCTTTTCTAAATCCCCTACCAAGCCTTTGGGATCACACTTCCAAGTAAGGGATTCCTTCCTTTATTTTTTTATCCAAGTTTCTTAATATTGTTATGCCCTTATATTTTCAATTATAAATGTAGGGGTATGATTTTACACCTCCCCCTTACTGACCTATTTATTTTTGAATAATTATATATCCCCTTTCTCCCTCATTAATTCCTCCCATGTAACTCATTACCATGCCGAAATTCCATATGGAATTTCTCTCTCCTCATTTACATTCAAGAAATTATTTTATATTACGTATCTAAATTCCATTACTTTTGTTGGGACATGTATCTATATGACCCCATTACTTTCCATTTCATGTAAATATTATGAGAAACCCATTTCCCTCTCAAAAACCATTTTTATGAATTCTTGTGTCATGTCGTTATGATGCTGAAATTACACTATGTTTTTTCCAAGCCATGATTATAGTGTAGTGAATACAATACCCATTCTCTATAAAGGGTATTCACCTTTATGAACATATTAATACTGAATGGTACTTTCATGTATTTATTCCACATTACTTAATCATGGAATAACTTCTGATGTGGATTGATTCCATGTTCTATTATCGATGTGGCACACTTATACATGAAATGAAATGTTTAAAAAGGGTGTTCCCTAATAACGCTTCAATGCATTGGGTAATGTATAGTATCATGATACGTTATGTGAAAAGGGTGTTGACTCATTCTAATTAAAGTGAAATTATGGTTTACTCATGCATCATGTGTAGTGAGAGTTTACTCATGCTTCATGTGTAATGAGACTTGGCTCATGCTAATTCCATGTTAAGTGTTGTTGCCACATCTCCATGTTATGATTATCATGATTTATCATGCCTTTATGTTCATATTTCTATTGTGTTCCATTGATATGCCTATTGTCAAATATGTATTGTATTCCTCATACTATTCCATGTTTATTCCCTTACTAGGACTTATAGCTCACCCTTTTCTTAGGCATGTCCTCAGGTTATCCCATGCAATGCTAAGTAAGAGGGAATGTTGTTGTCATTTAAAGGAAGTTTTCCATAAAGATGTTTTATTTCATGTTTTATGTTTTTATGTAATGATCCTAAGCCCAAAATACACTTGACCTCTCTATAATCTATGTTGATTCAAGTTATGTTTATGTAATAAATCATTTTTAAGTGTGTAATAAAGAGCATGGTTGTTATAGTGGTATCACAATAATACTATCTTAATAAGGATTAATGTGTGAACCAAGTGAGGTTTTCCAAAGAAGGGTTATAATTCCTAACTGAGTGTTCTGTGTTTATTTCCTTTCCTTACTCCATCAAATATTATTTAGAAATGATGATACAATATCATAAGTATATTAAATATAATAAAATATTTTAATTTTATGTTATAACCCTTTTTATCCTCATTTCCATCCTATGGGGAATAAAAACACCACCTGTCAATACCTATAGACTACTACCTCCACAAAGTGATGTGTTTCATTTTTCATCACTATATTATATTGATATTTAAAATGATGTATAATTAGAATATATATTATTATTTTTTAAATAATTATAATTCATTAATTATAATATATAACTTACCTTTCCACCCTTCCATCTGTTAGAAAATGAAAACGTCATTGGTGTATATGTGTGGGTTTCCACCTATAAAAAGCAATGCAATTGATTTTTCATTTCCCCCATACCAAGATGGTCATAAGGATGTATATTATGAAAAAATTATAAATTTATAACATATTTATGATTGTATAAAATTTAATTATCATCTTATGTAATAAATTTTCATTTGGTAGGAGAATGAAAATGGATTTCTTGCGTACGTATGGACTACCATCTCCCGGAAATGATTTTATTAATTTTCCATAACTATCATACATGGCTGGTTTTTTTAAGAGTGTTTAATGTATGAAAATAATAAATATATTATTTTTAATATTTTTTTGTCAACATAACCATAATCCTTCGACCAAAATTAATGCACCGATTTTATTTTGTGGTTTGATACTGAAAAAAAAAGAATCAATGTGGGATTAACCATTTAATTAACTAAATATAACATTGAAATAAATTAAACACAAAATAATAATTTTAATGGAATAAAAATTAAATAGTTTATTTATAAATAAAATTAATAATATAATTTTAATACTTTCAAGTTGTAAAATGTATGAAGCTTTACAATACTAATGGTAAGGGTCTTTATTTTGAAATTTTTTTTTAATTTTTCCCTCCTTATATATTTATTCATAAATGAGTTTGTTTTCAATATTTCAAGAATTATATTATTTATGTTGAAAATATTTCTAAATTTCATTTTCCACTATATTTTAATTTTTAAAAAAATTATAAAAAATGAATTATTTCAATGTTTCTTATATGATTATTTATGACATGTTACAAAAGAATGAAAGGACTATCTTTTAATGTGTACGACTTGACCAACAATTTATTTTATAATATATGTTACTAATTATCAAGAATCATCTACATGTTAACTTAGTTTTCAAATTTTATTTCATTCTCACTCTTCTATAAATAGATTATTATTATTAATAAAAATAATAATATTAATAATAATAATAATAGTAATAATAATAATAATAATAATAATAATTGAAAAGATGATAGAAGAACTCTAGGAAAGAGGAAAAAATAAAAAATGGTACGATTGAGATTTAAAATTTTCAATGAACAATAGCTCCATGATCAAATCAAGAATTATCTGATTATAGTAACATTTTAACACACTGAATGTTTTAAAAAGTAAAACTATGTTCAATAGCGTATATGACACACAAAACCAAGTCAAAACAAACCATGATTATTTATACTGACTATAAAATAGTCATTAAATTGGTGGGTATGGATTGTATTAATTACAGTATGAAATATATATATATAAAGTTACTAATCAATATAATTTCATTAATAAATTTCAAGTAAATATAGATACAATTTTAAATGAAGAATTTTTATTCTCCAAAAAAGTATTTTTATTGAAAATGATTTTTATTTCTTTTTGGGAACAAATATTATAATTTATTTATTTAACATTTCAAAATTTTATTTCACTAAATTAACATGATTTTTGAAATTTTTAAACAAAAATTTCTTTATGGTGGAGTTTTGGTATTTCTAAGAAATGATTACTTTTTCAATGAATAGTGTAAATTATAGATGTTTAAAATATTTAAATTTATGTTTATTAAATACACTAATTTAAAAGAAATGTTATTTTTTGTTTATAGTATTAAATTTAAATATGAACCATTTAATTTATAATAAAAAAATTCAGTTCATTTTAATCAAAATATTTCATGAGTTTTGTATAAGTTTATTATTATACTTAAAACATGATTTTCTTCAAATAGTTTTTTATGTGAATAATGAATATCCATATAAATTAATTAAAATAATCCAAATAAGGTATGATTTAAAACAAATTTTAAGGATTATATATATATTCATATGAATTGAAATTCATATAATGTTGATTTTTAGTCCTATATTTAACATAACATCTCCTATTTCTTGAAAAATGCATTTGTTGAATTAGTTTTTCATCAAATTTTGTCGGATTAATTTTCATTTACATTCATCCAATTATTTTAATTGAATGTGATAAAATTAATTCCATATTTTAAATCTTCATAATTAAAAATATTTAATAAGTTCAAAATAATATTTAGTAATACTATAAAGAAAAAAATAGTAAAAATTAATTACCGTCGTTATGCTAAAATGGTTTACTGTGAGGTTAAACTAAAAAAAATGGTTAAAATGAAATAATAAAATGTAAATTTCATATTTTATGTCCATATTTAGATATTATTTCATAAAAGTTTTGATAATTTTTCATTTTGGGTACTTTATGTGCATTAAACATGGGTGATGTTTTTCTTTTAATAAATTCTAACTCTGTCCTCCCCCCAACCTTATAAAAGTGTACCCCATTTCTCCATCCTTAAACACTTCAAAAAAAATTTCTTTTGAACAATACATACTCAAATACCTTCAATAATTCCATACCCACTTTTTATTGGAATTATTTATTATAAATCCAATCTAGGGAGGGTTTAGGTATAATCAATAAGGGGTGGTTTGAAGAAGAGGTATTGTTCTTAACTGAGAATATTTGTTCTAGTTATTCTTCCACCAACATCAAATATTACTTAATAGTGATGATAAAAAAAATAAGCATCTCACATATACTGATATTTTATTATGATTATTTAATAACATAAAACCATATCATCTTCTATCAAATGGGAAATGAAACCATCATTTGTGTGTACAACGGACTATTACCTCTGGAACTGATGTTATTTGTTTTCTATAATTAACTCTCAAAAATATTAATTTTTTTAAATTAAATTATTATATATTATATTCATAAAATATTATTATTTTTTTAAAATTAATATATCATATATTTACTTATCTTACCATTCATTGAAAAATTATAATGTAGTTCATGTGTACGGCGGAAAACCACCACACGAATCAATGTGATTTGTTTTTCATTACCACATCATAGGGATGATATATAAAAGTTAATAAAAATACATAAAATTATATTTATTATATAATGATAGTTATTTAAATATGAAATAATAGTTACCTTTTTCCATCATTATTATTGAAAATGGAAACATTACTCATGTGTACATATGACCTACCATCTCCATGATTGTAACATAGTTCATTTTTCATAACCATAATTAATTATTGATCTTAAATTTATAATTATTGTATAAAAATGATAAATATTTTATTATTATTTTTCTATATATCATTAAATAAAAATATCTTTTACCTTAGTTAACTTGCCATAATGATTTTTGAAATATGATCTAAACGTCATCAAAACACCCAACATGAACCTAAATGATTAATTAATTGAATATAAAATGATAATAAATAAAATAAAATGAATACTTTAATTGTTAAATTTTATTAATCAAATAATCAATTATCATAATTTTATTATTATGGATGATATATAATTCAAATTATTAAATGAGATTTATGAAGGTGATCTCTCTAAGCCACTATTTTATTAGGGTTGTGTCCATTCTCACTCTAACTCACTTTGAATATCTCTTTAATGTAATGTAATGATTATAAATCCTATATATATGTTTCTAAAATATATACCTATATTACAAGTCTTATGTACATTTTTAAATTCTTCCTTTATGAAATTTCATTTGTTTATGATATGAGTGAGGATTATAAAAACCATTTTATTTTTAAGTTAAATTCTTATATTAATTTCTCATGATTATTTTTTATATTTTGGCACACATAAACCATGAAAATATTATGATGGGTGTGACTACATAACACTGTAATACAATTCTTAAATATTTATTCTAATGAGACGTCATGTATTGGATTAGGGAGTATACCTAATCCATTATGGGAATCTGTCCACCATGTGATTCTATCTTAAAATATAGCCATATCTCATGCTTATTCTATATTATATGTTTCTTTCACATTTCCTATGTTAACATGATCTTATGATACCATGTTACTTATGTTATGATTCCATGTGATCACTCATGAACCATCTCTTTTATGATATCATATTTTACATTTGACTCACATGTTATGTTTCCTTCTTTAAATTATTGCCATAATATGATTTTTAGCTCACCCATTTAATTAATGTATCACCCTAGTTATCCTATGTAGTTTTAAGAGCATAAATAGATTTAGGACCTCATTATGGAGAATAAAATTTGTATTTCATGTTTTTTCCTTTTGATGTATTATGAACCTAGTATTCCAAAGACAGTAGTCCTTTTCAATACTTCTATTGTATTAATGGATATTTATATTAAAAATTATTCAATAAAGTTTGTAAAAGGATTAGGTTTCTATAGTTGGTATCAGAGAAAGGTTTATTAATTTTTATGATATTAGGATTAGAAAAATTAAGTGATAACCCCAGGGATAAATCAATATATAAGAAAACATCATGGAATTTAAGAAATGGATAGTGCGGTTGGTTTCTATGAAATTACATTGTTGTCTAGACATTAAGATGGGGTGTGGATCTAGCATAGTTTTACCCTGGGCTAATTACCCTAAAGTAGTCACATTGATTTGGACTTGATCGTCACCTGGTTAATGAAAATGGGTCCTATTAGACACTTAGTTTCACACTCTCAGGTGATATGTTTTCGAAATTCACAAACTCTTTATGACCAATTATGAAGCACTTAAAAAAATTAGGTTACAAAACCTATTATGACATGTTATCATGAATAACATAGATTGAAACCTAGAGACTCAAAATTAATTATATACATATCATTTATAATTTATTCATTCTCAATTTATATGTTTCCATTTTTAATGTTAATGTATCGCCATATTTTTCTATTAATATGTTTAATTAATAGTAGAAAATAAAAGAAATAATACCAAAAACCAATCTGATAGAAAATTTGATGATTTCCCCAATGATATAACAAACCATATAAGAGCATGAGATGATAACTTCATGGCAGTATCGGTCCAATTAGATCATGTTATGAATAATAACATAAATCATGCAGAACACACTCCTCCTCCAAAGAAAGAACAACTTGTTGTTGTAACATCCTAACCCGAGGTCCACATAAACCATTCCATAAGCTGATGGGCCACATCACCCCAAGAGAGCCTCTCTGTACACTATAGGCTACCTAATAGAAGTGAGTATGTAAAGGTGGTATAGTGGGGGATACAATACCCTCATGTCAGAGTACCATAGTAGATACAACAATAGGAATGAAGAAACGTATGAAAATATAAACATACATAATAAATAAGAAGAATAATTAATAAAAATATAATAAAAATTTGAAAAAGTGTAAATGAGTGAATAACTAGAGAACAATACAAAATCCATTAGGTAGTGTTGCATACATTGATGCATGACATGCTGATATAAAAATGAAAAAATGGGGAACATGCATACACAATCATGCTATTAATAAATTAATAATGATGAAAAAGTTGCTCCACTAGCATCTCAAATGGATTCTTGGTCCTTTACTCCTAGGATCCTTCTTTAGAAAAAACATATCTAGAACCTATAGAAGGGTTATTTCCCTTAACCATACTTGCAATCATATAATCTTCTCTGGTACCAAAGGAATCTCAAGTAGTGTGTGAGATGAAATCCTAGTAGGGCACCAAAAATAGTGTCTAGAACTAATCCAAGAAATTACCACAGAAATAAAATTATCATGTATAAATAGAATAAGAAATAAATTCCAAATAAATAAATAACCAGTCCGCTCAAATTCTTAAAGGACACTTGGGAGCTCTACCTTCTACAGCTCATAGTTTGGATGAGTGTCTAATCGATAACTAACCATGTATGTGTGGACATATGTGTCCATATACCTAGATTACTAGTGACTAGCTGGACTTGGGTTTAACTCGGACATCCATATAATTATAACAAGTATTTTAGATTAATAAATATGGTATATAATAATTCTGGTATTTATTACACATTTAAACGTGATTTATTATATATATTTATATCTAATACAATTTTCAATGTTGATAAGTCTAATTTATTCAGAAATTAGGAACATTATATAAGAACATAAAATATGAAATACAACATCTTTGTGGAAAACTTATTATACATGACCACAACATTCCACCATACCTAACACTGCATGGGATAACTTGAGGACAAGAATAAGAAAGGGGTGTGATAAAAATCCCATTAAAGGAATAAACACGGCATAACATTTGGATAATGATACATGTTATACAAGGAGTATCAATGAGGTATAAATGAACATAATTATAAAGGCATTATATACTATGATAAATATAACATGGAAATGTGGAAACATCTTAAAACACTATATCATAAAAAAAGGAATTAGGTAAACCCCTAACCCAACATGGTGGATAAAATTCCTATTAATGAATTAGGTAATCCTCTATAAAAACATTACGTATCATGATACTAAAAATTACCCAATTTATTGGAGTGCTATCAGGGCACACCCTTTATAAACATTTCAATCTCATGCTTAAGTGTGCCACGTAGATTATATAACATGGATTCATTCAATGTCATCATTTATTCCAAGATCAATGAATGTAGAATAAAAACATGAAATTACTAAATCAAAATGTATATGTCTATTAATGTGAATAACCTTGATAGAGTAATTAGTATGGTATTCACTTCATGATGATTTTAGCAAGGAAAATCATGGTGCAATTCCAGCTGCTTAACAGCATCATAACGAAATTCATAAAATGTAGTAATGAAAAGGAAAGAGGTATCTCATAATTTAAAAATGAAATTTATATTAGGTGGACCATGGAACATATTATCACATCATTTGAAATGAAATTAAAGATTAATAATATAAAATAAGTGCTTTAATAAGAATGAGGAGAGAGAAATCCCTTACGAAATTTCAGCTTGGTAATGAGTGTATATAAAAGATCATGAATGGATTATTGAGAGTGGAAGGGAGATAAAATTATTCATAAATCAAATTTACAGTAATAGGATTATGTATAAACGTATCCCATCATATGAAAATTAAAATTAAAAGGCATATCACAAAAGGAGTGCTCGATAAAAGAGGAAGATGAATGATCCCTTACTTGGATGTGTGACCCCAAAGGCTTGGGAGGGGATTATTAGGAGCTTAAGGAACCTTGGGAGGACTCTAGGGATTATGGAGTAGATGTTGGTCGAGCTTCAAAGAGTTTAAGTGAAGAGAAATGGAATATTTGGTGGGTTTATATAGAAAAGTAGGTGGATTTCATTAATATTTATGTTTTAGACACTACATAATAAATTTTTTGAAACCATAGACAATCCCATGGTTTTTCCCATGTATTCTAGAAAAGGGGAGTGAAATACATTATTTTATAAGGTAAAGGACTGAATATAATTAGATATTTCCCTTGGTTATGTGGAGGTGAGTCACACATTCATGGAAATGATTTTAAAATCATAAAACATTATATATGTTTTGAGGGATTCACTAAGGCTTTATAAAATAAATAAAATTAATTAAAGAATAAATTATTTTAAAGGAAAAAAGATATATTTATTCTAATATCACTTTTATATTATTTATTAAATCATTTTTTGGCCACTTTGATGTCATAAAACACACCTTATATTTAAATAGTATTTAATTTTTACCGAAAAATTCTATTGGCTCAGAAAATTACAAAAAAAAACCTATTTTGGATAATTTTCACATCCAAATTAAAAAAAATATTAATTTTAGCTAAATAATTTTCTAAGTATTTTTTAATTTTTAATTTTAAAAAAATGATATTTATTTAAAATTCATGGGTTTTTCCAAAATTGGTTTTAAACATTAAATATTACTTTTGACATCACAGAAATTGCATAATCATTTATATTTAATAAAAGTAATTTAATAATAATATTTTATTAGAATATTATTTTGTTTCAAAAATCAATTAATTCATTAACAATATATTTCTTAAATTAATTTAAATATTAACCAAAAATATTATTTTTTCTTTAAAAATCATTTACAAAGTAACAATAATATAATGAAATTGTATACATTATTATATAAAAGATTAATGTAGATAATAATAATTCAGTGGTCTGTTACATATCCCTTTATTACACTAGCATACACCCTATGATTAAGGTGTTTGATTATGGGGATTTCATGGGGTCAATCGGTGAACAAGGATTGGTTCTATTCTCGATGACCATGAACTTCTCCCATAAACAGTTTATCTTATTCTTAAGTTGTTGGATCTCAGCATGGACTTCATCTAGGTCAGTGCCCATAACTGATATCTCCCCTAAAGCTCTGATAAATGGGCCTTATAGGGTACACCTCTACTAGTTGAGGTCATCACTTCCTTTGTCTCTGTCAAAAGGATTTATTAAAACCCTATATTTATACTTGTTAGATGATCACTATTCAATGACTATATTATCACTGGTAATGATATTTAACGGACATTTAAATTAAATTTTATATGAAAAAAGAACTGAAAAGTTCTTCTATTACCATTTGAAATTTAATTAAATTAAAAAGGGAAATTTTATTCAAAAATGTTCAGGTTCTTAAAACCTTCCCCCTTAAAAAATTTTCCCAAAAAACTATTTTCCCACACAAAAAAAGATGAGGGTAAAAATGCTTAATCACATCCTCTAGTTCCCCCGTTACTTCATTACACTTGTGGTTTCTCCATAACACCTTAATGAGGGGCATCGTCTTATTTTTTAGAACATTTTATCTATGATCTAAGATCTTCACCGCTTACTACTCATAGGAAAGTTCATTCTCCAATGGTACCACCTCTGTATTGAGTACATTTGATGGTAGGATATGTAATTTCTTAAGAGGGACACATGGAATAAATAATGTTCTTGATACAAGTTTGGTGAGAGTGTTAGTCGATAGGCCACTTCTTGGATGTGATCAAGGATCTCAAAAGGTCCGATTTACCATGGACTAAGAATTCCTTTCTAGAAAAATCTCATCACTCTCTTCCATGGGGATATATAGAGTAATACAATGTCTGAAAATAAAACTCTTGGTCACGTCAATGATTGTCAACATTACTCTTTTATCAACTCTGAGGAGATTTGATGTCCTACTGGACGGACTTAACCATCTCCCTAATTTTTTCAAACATTTCTAGACCTAGAAGTTGTCATTCCTTAAAATCATCCCAACATGTCAGTGTTCTACACCTCTTCCTATAAGGGGCTTTATAGGGGTCCATTTGGATGGTTGATTTGAAACTGTTGTTGTCGGAGAACTCAACCAGAGGATGATGTTGATCCTATCCAACTTTGAAGTCCATTGAGCATGCTCTTAACATGTCCTCGATTTTCATGATAGTTTGCTTAGATTGGTCATATGTTTGAGGGTGATAGGTAATCCTGAAGTTCAACACAACATTCATATCATGTTGGAGACTCTTCCAGAACATAGAGGTAAATGTTGGATCTCGATGAGACATAATTGATTGTGGTACTCCATGAATTATTACCAAATCACTAATAAATTTTTGTTCTATTTTATCCAATGAGAATTCCTCTAGAATTACAATGATGTGTTTAGTATTTGAAATACAGTCCACAACAACCAAGATATCATTATTTCATTTGGATTTCTTTTGATGTCTGGTGACAAAGTACATGGTGATTTTTTCCAATTTCCATGTTGGTATGGGTAATGGTCTCATCATTCCTTTATAAATTTGTCTTTCAACATTCACATTCTAATATACCCAACACTTTGATTTATATTCTATGATTTCCTTCATCGTTTTATCCCACTAATAGTTCTCTTGGAGATCTCAATATATCATTATGTTTTCTAGGTGAATATAGAAATTAAACCTATGTTCATCATATAAATGTTCTTTCTATAACTCAGGATTTGATGGAACACATAGTCTTGACCCAAATATCACAATTCCTTATTCATTAACACTGAACTCTGAGGATTTACATTTAATGATAGTTTCCACAATCTTCTAAATCCCCTAATCTTTTTTATCATCCTTTAACCATTCCAAAATAAGAAACTGAGAAATAATCTGTGAAAGGGTTGATGGTGTTCCCTTCTTTATGATTCGCATGTCTATATTTATATAATCTAAGAAGATTGGATCCTTTTCAATTCTCATCAATGATATAATTATTTGGTCTCTTATACCTAGAGCATAAACCGCCTTTTTTTCTTTCTTAGGATGGTAGTGTATTGAGTAGTTGTAATACTTCTTGATCTCTGACCATCTTCATTAGCACACATTTAGCTCTTTCTGTGTGAATATATATTTGAGACTTATTTGATATGAATATATTTCTCTCTTCTCACCAAAGAGATAATGCTGCCATATTTTCAACACAAATTTCACAACTTCTAACTCAATACAATTCATGGGATATTTTTGAAATTTAATTTTCAACTACCTTGACACATAGGCAGTGACTTTTTTATTTTTCATCAACACACATCCTAATCCCTTCTTTAAAGAATCGCTGAAGATTATGATAAGATCCCCACTTATGAGTAGTGTTAGAATAGGGGAAGTGATAAGCCTATTTTCCAACTCCAAAACGCATTCTTCACATTCAACATTAAAAGAAATCTTTACTCCATTTTGGGTTAGCTTGGTAATATGGTTTGTCAATTGTGATAAATTTCTCCCAAATCAATGATAATATCCAAATAACCCAAGAAAGCTATGGATATTTGTCATAGATGTTAGCCTCTTCCATCCCTCTATTGGTTTTTTATAGAAGGATCCATAGATATCCCATTTATTTTCATGATATTCCCCAAGGATGAGACTTCTTTAAACTAGATATCAAACTTGTTTTACTTTTCATAGAGCTTCTTCTTTTGAAAGGTTTTTAGTATAGTGCTCAGAATCTCCTCATTATCCTCCTCAATTTTGGAGTGTATAAAAATATCTTCTATAAATACTACCGCAAATCTTTTGAGTTAATCTATAATGACTCTATTTATCAAATCCATGAAGATTTTAAGAACATTAGACAGTTAAAATGGAATCACTATGAATACATAATGCCCATACCTTGTACAAAAATAAGTCGTGGGGATGTCATCCTTCTTCACTATTACTTCGTAATATCCTCACCGTATATCCATCTTGGAGAATTATTATGGTACATGTAGCTAATAGAATAAGTCAACAATTCATTGAAAAGGATAGTTATTATTTATCATGATTTTTGTGAGAAAACGATAATCCATAAAATTACGAAATAACCCACCATTCTTCTTGATGAAGAGAACACGTGCACTCCATGGTGAAGTACTTGGGCATATAATCCCTTTATTATAAGGACCCGGCCCCAGTTTCCTGGAGTCGGGGCCTTATTACACTATATTGGTATGATTACAAGAAATTTGTATCACGAAGGAATGAATAGTTTAGTAGATTTTGAAACAAGATACATATATAAGTTCAACATTAAATCATGAAATGAATAAAACCACTAAAATATTCCACTTGAAACATCCATGACTCCTAGATTATGCCTATAGGTCACTCATAACATACTACTTCATATACTATGAAAATGAAACATAAGAAAGGGGTGAGCTCAAATGCTCAGTAAGAGTAATCACTATAGTGGAAGATAAAATAAACATAAAATTTAGTCTTGGTGAATAATTAAAAACACGTACCTTTACAAATAATCAAATTGAACACATTATGGCAAGAATATGAGGTGAGTAAATAATGACAACATAAATATTGGTATTCTACTAATTGAATAAACACATGAACATTAAAATACTAGATTAATAGTGAGTGAAGTGAATATGATGGACATTCTGAAACTTATTGTCATGGCCTCATCCAAGATGTCTAAAAATTAATAAGGCCTCGGCCAAAAACATATCTCAAATTGGGAAAGGCCGCGTCCAAGTCCACGTCTATTTGTCTAATGAGACCTACTGATGCATCAAGGGTCTGTAGTAGGCCCCACCCATCACATAATAAGTCCAATTCATTACTCATATGAGTAGGGATAAACATACACAACATATACATTCATATTGAAACTCACATATGAAATGTAAATAAATTTCGCCGATAATTAAGCTTAAACACTATTCCAAAATCCAGAATCCGTTTTTTATATATTTTCAAATGACACTTTTAAAGGCTAAGTGTGAACCCTAACAACTTCAGCCAATAAAAACCATTAAAAGGAAATTAATCCAAAATATAAACTACAAGAAACACCCCTCCCCAGTGACTACATCATTATTTCAAGCCTCCACCATTGCATGACCACTCGGCTAGCTGTCCCGTGCAGGGTTTCATGGGCCTATTACCGATGACCAAAGGCATGCCCTCTCATTCGTCCAAATACGGATGGCTAAACTCTAATGAATGCTTCCTGCTCTGAAACCTCATTTGAAGTTATTCCTATTATAATTTCTAGAAGCTATTCCTTGTAGAATTTCAAGAAGCTTCCACATTCCAAAATCAAAATATCACCAAATATCAATCATGAAAACCTTAAGAGTCGTGCACTACAAGCTCTAAAATTCAAAATTGAAAATCAGTAAGGATGGCCATATCACCGGGAGACAACAAAAAACCAAATTCATCTACAAAACATTAATAAAATACAATAATAGGAGCCCATCCAGAAGCACTTCTCCTGAAATCATTTGATCACTCAAATACACAATCCCAAAACATTCATCGAGTAATTCTTGAGATAAATGCTCTTACATTTTGAAAAGAAAATTTCTTTTGGAAAAGAATTTGTAAAAACCCAGAATTGAAGTAAGATATTATTTTAATAATAAAATGGTAATTTTATAAATATAATGGTTTCTAAAAACATATTATAGAATTCCCTTGAAAATAGGCAAAAATTTGAGAAATTCCCTTGAATCGGGTTTGTATTTCAGAAATAATTTGGAAAATCCATTTAAAAATTTGTAACTACCCATAAAATAAGGGAGGATTTTGGTTTGTAAAAATGTCTAGAACACTAAAAAAGAATTTATGAGGAGTAAATAATAAAAAATAATAATTTCATTGAGATAATTAGACAATAAAAGTAACCCGAATGAAAATGGAGGTTTGGGTGGAAACCCCTTACCTTATGTCTGAATGTGTTCCGCTCTTGAAAATTACGTCATAGAATATAAAATAAATTTATTAATAACTTATTTCAAAGACTATTAGAAATGTATTTAGTTTAAATTTATTATGTTTAGTTCATTTATGTCTTTATTGATAAGTTACTATATTGAATTACATCTTTTTGGGCTGTCTGTTTTCCTGATTTTCATAATCGGTTCACTTGTTTTTAAGTAATGGATTTCATGTGGAATGGATGTAAATCTCCATAATTGAAATTAAATTTTATTTATCAACATCCATATTTTTTAATGATCATTTATATCATTTGGTTACATGGAAATAGGTTGAATCATTAGATTCAATATTAATTCCATTCACTTAGATTATTTTAGCGGTATTTTGATTATTAGGAACTAGTTTGTTCATAAGATTTAATAATATGTTAGTATAATGGTTCATGAATACTAATAAGGTAATAATAAATATATTTTAGTCTAGTTCAACCACTATAGTTGTTTCATGTCCAATAATGAAAGATAACTTGATGAATGAAACATCGTCGTCCATGAAGGATGTAAATTGGAACCTCACAGACGACGAATTCCTTTATAAAATAAAAGAGAGAGAGAGTAAAGATATTGATGATGGTTCTTTTATTAACATGATATAATTCTAGTATATAGATTTTACAGGATATATCATGTTTTTTTTGATAGAGTATGTGAGGATATGATTACAAAAGAAGATAAATTGAATTGAAATTAAATGAAAAGGAAAGGTGTTTTACCTCAGGAACTAACCTCCTTGAGAACCTTTTTAAGGGAAGAGATTTTGGTCTTTTGGAAAGACCAAGAGCTTATTAGACGTGATTAGTGACTAGGGAAGGGTAATTGGGCATAAATTTTGGGATCTTGAAGGATTAGAGGAGTGTATAGAAGAGGGAGTGAGGGGAGTGTTATAGTGGGGGAGACGAGTAAATTTTGAATATTTTATTCATTATTTTATTATTTCCCTCAAGAAAACCAACAGTGTTGTTTCATGTGACCCATAATAGTAATAAGTTCATGTGAGTTCCAACCAAGTGGCCTTACATCACTTATGATGTCATAAATGGTGTATTTAACTGATAACTTGTATATATGGCATTTTACTGTATTTCACTATTCATAAAAAATTCCTGAATTTTAGAAAAATTTCGAAAAATCACCCTAACCTTTTTTCAATGTGTAGAATTAAAAAATAAACTCCACTTTTCAAAAATAATTTTTTAAATATTATTAATTTAATTTTTAAGTAAAATGATAGTTAATTCAAAAAATAATAATTTTAAAGGTATAATTAGTTTTATATCACATTGAAAAATTATTTAAGATATCATTATCTTATTACCTTAATAAAATAAAATAATATCATTATTTAATATTTATAAATGTCGTATTACTATTCATATTACTATTCATAAGGGTATGTTACTATTACCAAAAATCATATTTGTTCTATCTGACTCCAAATGACTTACTGATCACAACTCTAGCTGGCCGTTTTATGAAATTCAAAACATAGAAGAAGGGAAGATGTATTTATCAGCTAGATTAAAAAATCTATTTTTTGTAGGTACTCAGTATTTCTTTCATTCAATATTTATTTTCAAAACCTTTGGGTATTATATTCTCCCCTCCTTAAAAAAATTTCTTCCTTGAAATTCACAGAACGTTACATCAGATAAAGATTTGGGTACGTCTTCAACATAATCTCCTCAGGCTCCCATGTTTCCTCTTTGATTTTAGGATTTTTCTAAAGTATATTTATCAGACAAGTAATATGATTCCTCAAAATTATCTCTTTTGCATCTAGAATGTGGATAGTCTATGTATACTATGATTGATGAGGTTCCAACTCTATACCTTCAGAAGTGAGGACAAGTGTTGGGTCTGGCGTGTACTTTCTCAGCAATGAGACATGGAACATATTGTGTACTTTGGAGAGGATAGTCGGCATAGAAAAAAAATATACAATATCTCCAATTCTATCTAAAATTTAAAAAGGGCATATGTACCTAGGGCTCAGTTTCCCCTTCTTTCCAAATATTATAATGCCCTTCCATGGAGACACTTTCGAGAAAACATGATTGCCCACATGAAATTCCAGATCCTTCCTTTGATTATCGGCATATCTCTTTTGTCTTCTCTATGTTGTTTTGATATGTCCTTGAATAGTCTTCACCTTTTTTGGTGTTTCCTCCATAAGCTCTATACCCACAATCCTTCTTTCTCAAACTTCATCTCAAAAGTTGGTGTACAACATTTGTAAGATCCTGAGTTCTTCTTGAGGTATGAATCTTCCTTTTTCAGTTAAATGTGTTGTATTCCTCTTTTTCTTAGAACCTAGGTCGGTTCGTAGGCCAGTTGGGTTGTATTTTGGAAATAAAGGAGAAAAAGGATGAAATCTGGTCGTAGTCCAGGTACAGGTCGTGTACTTGGCCTACACGCCATGTACTTCAAGTAGAGGTCGTGTAATTCAAGTACACGACATGTACTTCAAGTACACGCTGTGTACTTGGCCTTCACAATGTGAAGCCTTTATGGTTCAGAAAAATAAATAGGTAAGTACATGTCATGTATTTTCCAAGAAAGGGTTTTTTTATAAAAGAGGTAGTAGCTCTTTTTATGAGGCATAGAACAGTTTCCTCCATTTTTGAACCAAAAACACCCCTAAAGTAGTTTTTCATGTATTGAAGTCACCCAGACTCCAATTCGGGTGCTGTTTATCACATTCGAACTATATCAGTAAGTACTCAATTCTATTTTAGTCATTCTTTATTCTTCGAAAAAAAACAATTCTATATTGATTTAGGATAGTATTCACTTAATATTTTGTTCTTCATCCGTTATTCAAATTTCTTCCAAACCGGGATGAATCAGGACATGATATTGGATGATCTATCTACCCCTGCTAGATATTATTACTTGGATGCCTTGGTTTACAAATTAGGACATGATATTGGATGATATTTCTTCATATATAGTTGAAGCACTAGATTTATGCTATTACTGTTGATTCAATTTTTTTGTTCTATTTTAGTAACAACCCGATGAGATGAGGGTGTTCCATCTCATGAATCATATAGACAATTTTTATAATCACATTACATGTCATGCCATCTAGGATTCATTAGACATGTCATGCTATTGTGGTAGTTGATGTGATAGTTGAGCCTGTTGTTGTGTTAGTAGGGTGCGGTATAAAAAGGTGTGACATCATCTTTAAATCCATAAGGAGTGTGGACCCTTATGAATTGGAAATTGACTCACCATAAAAATTTAAATGTTGAATGAACATGTTATATGTATGGTTTGAATAGGAGCCAAGTTTTGAGTTCATGAGGTGTTATGGGCCCTCATGGATATGAAAATTGGTAAACCCTTGGTAAAATTTCCATAATAAGTGAATGTGAAATGGAAATGAAAACATGAATGGAAAATAAATACTTGAACTTACCCAGATTTTGAGTATAACGACCCATACTTTACATACATTGTTAATACTTCAAAATTGAAGCACACTTATTACAACATATGACAAAACCACAAAGGACCGTATAGTTATAGTGTCTTTAGAAACTGGGAAACATAAACAACTAGTTCATAAATCTTCTACAGTGTCTCCTATTTATTTCATAATATCTAGGGTCCCTTTTAGCATATTCTACTTAATATCCATCTTCCTGACCTGGGGAAAAGAAAACATAAAAGGGTGAGCTCAAATGCTCAGCAAGGGCAAATAAAGGAACTAAAAATCATTTCATATCTTTTTGAAAATCATAACCTGCAAAAGAGATCATAATATATTAACATGGAATAAATCATAGAAGTGAAAATGAGATCACCATAATCATAACATGAAACTTGAAACTTTGTGGCATGCACACATAATCATGGAAAATCATTTCTTGTTAGTCATGACTCATTTCCAAGACTATCTTAGTGGACAAACTCTCTTTCTGAATCGAGTAACCCTCGTTTCAGTCCTGTATCACTAAACCGAAATAACCTTCTGTTCCATCCATGTCTATCTCATGAGATATAAAATCTTTACCCAATGCATTGGAGGGAGATATAGGTCCCACCCATCTCATAATGATACCATTCTTATGTGTGCCACAAAATCATAAATCATACATCATTGCATAACCCATGTAATAAAAATGGGATTCTTAAACAACATGACATCATAAAACCATTCATATAAGATAAAGGAATTCATAAAAATAATTCCATCACAACATAATCAAATCCATGTAATAATAGGGATAGAAACAGAACCCTTTATTATCTTAGATGGAAAATAATTTTGATAAAACACTTGAAATCCATTCTTGAGGAAAATATCCTTTCTACTTCAAAAACATTTCCCTTTCTTACCATGTCTTACAATTTAAAACTAAAATAATTTGATTAAAAAAAACATGAAAACTTGTAAAGGTAGCTTCTTGGAAATAATGTTTAAAAATCCATTCATGTCGTATAAGTTAAAAAAAACATTCTTTGTACTTTTGTCGGAAAAGTAAAAAATAACTCGTACGAAAAAACGACAAACGATTCATTTCATATTCTTTACTAAAACCTCACCTAAGGGTAAATTTGGATTTAAACTAGTGTAAGTGGATGGAAACAATATTACATATTGAGGGAACATGGATGTGGATGATAAAATACACCCCAATAAATACTTACGAATAAACAATCTCGGATAAAAATGAGATTGTAATATTTCCCTTACCTTAGGTCCGATTTGCTTTGTACGTGTCTGAATCTTCTGTATAATGGTTTAAATAACGTTATTGACTTGTTCCAGAATCATACATATTGATATGATATCATATATGGTCATATTCTTAGCTTCTTGTTAGTAATATTTCATTGTTACTTGTTACTCAGATCTTTATTGCGTTTTGTTCTTATGCGTATTTTGCCGAATAAATTCTTATTCTTATTTTAAGGATATAGATACCTTATATCCAGAATGGTATTAGTGTAACATATATCATATTTATTCATTCAATTCATTTATATAATTATTATGTAATGATGATCATGTAGAACGAGTCGCTTCACATCGTGGAGACGGTATTCCGTACGTACGCACGAGTGATGATATCGTTCCTATGATCGTGGAATTGTATTGGAGTATATATATATATTATTTCAGTATCAATATTACTTTATAATAATCATAAATAGTTACTCATTACACCATTATACCCATCCTTGTATAGCGATGGTGGAAAATAGATTACACCACGGCGTGGAGACGGTATTCCGTACGTACGCACGCGCGGTGATTTCATTTTTCCATAGGATGGATAGAAGGTGAATTAGTGTTGTTTCATAATTATAATAACATATCAGTATGTAAGAAATACTGATGTTATTACTTTATCATGAAACAACTAAAGAAGAAGAAGTTGAAGAAGAAAGAAATTGAAAAAGATCGGTAATGGATATTACCTCTTCTTTGGAACGCTTCTTTGAATCCTCCACTTAGGAAACTAATATTGGTCTTTGAAGAAGACCAGGTCCTCTAGGATTATTCTAGGGAAGTGGAGAGGAGAACATGTCAGGGGTTGGCCGAGCTTGAGTGCTCAATTTGGTGTGAGGAGGAGGGGGAGGAGGTGCCCTTTTATAAGGGAGGAGAGGGGCACCTTAGGAATATCTCAAAATATTATTTTATATTAAAGTCAAAATCGGTATATAATGGTTCCAAAGGGTCTTATTTCGAAGCTAAAGTGGGGATGGGTCGAAATCCTATCAACCAATAGGATTTGGACAAGTTTAGGATATTATTTTAACCTTATCAATTAGATTTAACTCTAAGTTATATAATTTAACTTTTACCGTGTCTTTTTGTTTTCTTTCACTATATGGTTAATACACTTACTATAACATGCCAAAAGAACCCTAAATTGTTTATTATTAATATATATATCCTTATCTAAGTAATTTGACCGAACCTTAGATTTTTAGGAATAAAATAACAATTAATAATATAATATTCGATTTAAAAACTATTTTGTGTCAATTTTGACACTATTTGATATATGATTTTTGTGAAAGTCATAACAGAGTTATATGTTCGAAAAAAGTTAATTAAATCAACACTAAGATATCATAGTAACCTAGAAAATTTGTGTAATTCCTAAAAAGTCTCAAATTACATTTATTTTGGTGTTTATAACATCAATTATGTCAATATTTCATAAATAAGATAATTACTGCATCATAATTGTGTCATAAATAAATTAAATTATTTAATGTCTAAAAATTATAAATAAAATACCATTATGTAGGAAATCTTTTTATATTTCTAATGAATATTTATAGTCGAATTTATCTTATGTATAACCTCATATTAAAAATGATTTACTTACTAAACTTTGATTTTAACTATTTTAACCCTTCTTTAAATAAATTAATAATAAATGTCCTAATCTAACCCAAGTGGGCCTAAATGGTCATATTTTATTCGTAAGTTTGTTTTTGGTCGAATTACACTTGTCCAATAGAATTAGGACATGTGTTAGGGTAATAATAATATCATTTTTACCCTTAATTACCCTATTTACTTTTAACCGTGGTAAAAAAAGTAAAAAGTTACTATTCACCAAAAAATTATTTTCATCTCATTGAACCACATTTTAGTCCTTGATATTAACCGTGTCTCTCGGATTTTCGAAATTCCATTTACAGAAGCGGTAAAATTAAGTTTTATGCAAAATTCAGTTTTTAACCTACCACTTAGTGGTTTCACTATTCATCAAAAATTGAAAGTTTTCAGAAAAATACCAAAATTTCACCCTAGGATAATTTCGGTATTCCGAATCCAAAAATGAAGTCCATTTTCCAAAATAAAATTTATAAAATTTCAACAAGTGGTTATTACTATTCATAACGGCTAATTTTAATAATATTTTAATAGCATATCGTTGTTTAGTGAAACTCAGTATTGCGTACGACGCAAGCTATCGAGGAAGGTCGCGATTGCGTGTAAAGTAAGCCAAGCTAGTATGTAGGGAAAGATTCCTTTCATGATATATAAAAAACAAAATATTACTCATAAAAATCTCGGGTGTTACATTTTACCCCCCTTAAAAAGAATTTTGCACTCGAAATTCATCACTTTGTAACAAACAGATGAGGATACTTCTCCCTCATCATATCCTCAAGCTCCCATGTAGCTTCTTCAAGTTGGTGGTTCATCCATAAAACTTTCACCAATCGAGTGGTCTTATTTCGTAGGACTTTTTCGCTACGATCCAGAATCTCTATCGGTTGTTCTCCATAAGAAAGATCTTGCTCCAGAGGTACAACTTCTAAGGTGAGTACATGTGAAGGATCAGGTATGTACTTTCTCAGGAGAGATACATGGAACACATCGTGAACTTGAGAGAGATTTGGTGGAAGCGCCAATCGGTAAGCTACCTTCCCAACACGATCCAGTATTTCAAAAGGACCGATATATCTAGGGCTCAACTTCCCCTTCTTTCCAAATCTCATAACCCACTTCCAGGGAGATATTCGTAAGAACACTTTATCACCCAATTCAAACTCTAGGTCTTTTCTTCAGTTTTCGGCATAACTTTTCTGTCGACTCTGAGCTGCTCTTATGTGTTGTTGAATAGATATCACCTTTTCTGCCATTTCATCAACGAGATCAGGTCCTAACAGCTTTCTTTCCCCAACTTCATCCCAGCAAGTTGGAGTCCTGCATTTCTTTCCATAGAGAGCTTCATAAGGAGACATCTGAATACTGGAGTGAAATCTATTATTATAAGAAAATTCCACCAAAGGTGGGTGTTGATCCCAACCTCCTTTGAAATCCATAGAGCAAGCTCTCAACATATCTTCTAGGGTTTGAATTGTTCTCTCAGACTGACCGTCTGTCTGAGGATGATAAGCAGTGCTGACACTCAACTCTGTATCCAGAGTATGCTGAAGACTTCGCCAGAACTTCGAGGTAAATCTCTGATCCCGATCAGATATAATAGAAAGTGGTACTCCATGCAATCTTACCACTTCCTTTACATATATCCTGGAAAGCTGATCTAGAGAGAAATCCTCTCTAATAGCAATGAAGTGTGCGGACTTTGTAAGACGATCAACTATGACCCAAATAGCATTATTGCCTTTGGATGTTTTAGGAAGTCCTTTGACAAAGTCCATAGTGATGTTTTCCCATTTCCATTCTGGTATGGGTAATGGTTGTAACATCCCCTTAGACTTTTGTCTCTCAGCTTTAACTTGTTGACAAACAAAGCATCGAGAGACATATTCAGCAACATCTCTTTTCATGCCATCCCACCAGAAGTACTATTTCAGGTCCCTATACATCTTCGTGCTTCCAGGATGAATAGAGAATGAAGAACTATGAGCCTCATCCAGCAGCTCCTTCTTTAATTCGGGGATGGGAGGAACACAAACCCAATTCTTGAACTTTATTATCCCATCACAATCAAGGCTGAATTCAGGAACATTTCTCACCTTCTTTTGTAACTCGACATCTTCTTTTTGTGCCTCCTTAATCTTCGCATGTATAGATGGTTGAACATTCATTTGAGAAAGATAAGATCTTTCCCCTTGCATTATAATTCCAAGATCCATCCTTTGTAAATCCATAAATATTGGATCCTTTGTGATCCTCATCATGGATAAACTAGCATGGTCTTGTCGGCTTAATGCATCTGCCACCTTGTTTTCTTTCCCAGGGTGGTAATGGATTGAGCAGTCGTAATCCTTAATCAGCTCCAACCATCTTCTTTGACCCATATTGAACTCCTTTTTTGTGAAAATATACTTTAAACTTTTATGATCAGTATAAATATCACACCTTTCACCATAAAGGTAATGACTCCAAATCATTAATGCAAAGATTACCGCAGCCAACTCCAAATCATGAGTTGGGTAATTTTAATCATGGATTTTCAACTGTCGTGAGGCATAAGCTATCACCATATCATTTTGCATAATAACACACCCCAATCCCTTCTTGGATGCATCACTGTAGATCACAAACCTTTCTCCACTACAAGGCAGTGTGAGCACAGGTGCACTGGATAACCTTCTTTTCAACTCCTTGAAATTCTCTTCACATTCCTCTATCCAAACAAACTTAACTCCTTTCCGAGTCAACTTGGTGAGTGGATTAGATAATCGTGAAAAATCTTTTACAAAACGTCTATAATATCAAGCCAAACCATGAAAACTTCGGATCTCAGTTACTGTTGTTGGTCTCGACCATCTTTCGATAACCTCTGTTTTTGCTGGATCCACAGATATCCCCTCTTTTGAGATTATGTGACCCAAAAATGAAACTTTTTGAAGCCAAAATTCACACTTGGTAAATTTGGCATAAAGCTTCTCCTTTCTCAGGGTCTTCAATATAATTCTCAAGTGATCTTCATGCTCTTCCTTGCTCTTTGAATAGACAAGAATATCGTCTATAAAGACTACCACAAATTTATCAAGATAGTCTCTAAAGACTCTATTCATTAGATCCATGAAGATAGCAGGGGCATTAGTAAGACCAAATGGCATCACTATAAATTCATAGTGTCCATACCTTGTGCGGAAAGCCGTCTTTGGTATATTCTCCCTTTTGAACCTTAATTGATGATACCCTGAACGAAGATCAATCTTGGAAAAGTATTGAGCTCCGCGTAGTTGGTCAAATAAGTCATCAATGCACGGGAGAGGATATTTGTTCTTGATAGTGATCTTGTTAAGTTCTCGATAATCAATACAGAGTCTCATTGATCCATCTTTCTTCTTAACAAATAGAACAGGTGCTCCCCAAGGTGACGCACTAGGGCGTATGAATCCCTTATCAAGATTCTCCTGGAGTTGCTTCTTCAATTCCTGCAACTCAATTGGGGCCATTCTATTAGGTGTCTTTGAAATAGGCAAAGCACCCAGTACGAGTTCTATTGAAAACTCAACTTCACAATTTGGTGGAAGACCTGGAAATTCCTCCAGAAAGACATCATCAAACTCCCGTACGATGGGAATATTCTTAATCATAAGTTTCTCACCAACCATTTGAGATAAAAAACCTTCATTTAGTGGTATCAAGACCCATAAGATGGAAGGAATTTCCACTGGAAGGTTATGTTCATCCTTGCATCGATAGACGATTGTAGATTGATCTGGAATATGAAATGTGACTTCCCTTCTTTGGCAATTGATATGAGCTCCATGTAGAGAATGCCAATCCATGCCAAGAATCACATCAAATTCCACTAAAGGAAGGATCAAAAGATTTGCAGGAAGCACTTTCCCACAAACTTCGATCGGAGAATAATTATAAACATTTGATGCGACTGTTGTGCCATTAGGTGTTGTCACAGCTAACTCAACATCTAATTGTTGAGGTAATACGGTTATACCCTTAGAAACTTTTTCAGAAATAAAAGCGTGGGTGGATCCAGAATCAAATAAAACATTTTCTACTTTAGAGTGGATGGTAAGTGTACCTCTCAGCACTTCGTTATCGTACTCCACATCGCTGATATAAATTTCATGTGACTTTCCTTTGTCTTTAGCCTTAATATTTTTTTGACGTCGACCATCATCATCAACCCTTGGATTTGGGCATTGATTGGCATAATTCCCCATCTCCTTGCACTTGAAACATTGAAGTGTAGTAGGTTCATTATGTGTATCCCTTCCTTTGTTTGCATCATTAGACATCTTCTTCCCATTATCGCGACATTCAAATGCCCGATGACCTTCCTTTCCACATTTGAAACATTTACATGTCCCTTTAAGACAAGTCCCTCCATGTTTCTTTCCACACTTTGAGCATAAGGGAAATCTCATCTTCTTTTCAGTGTGCTCTTTAGATTTTCCTTTGAATTCCATCTTCCTCTTCTTATCAAACCCATGTGACTGATGGGTTACTCCAATATCCATCTCGAATTTGAGAGCACATCGAACGATTTCCTCATAGCTATTGAAGTCCCTTATGGCTAACGCCCTTCGAAGACTTGGTTTTCAGCCACTAAAGAATCGATCGATCTTACTCTCAGGTTGGATAATAATACCAGAATCATACCATGCAAGTCTTGTAAAATTTTCTTCATAGGTACCAACAGATTCATCATCCCTTTGCTTCAGTTCAAGAAACTCTTTCTCCATCTTTTTTCGGAGAATACGAGGGAAGTACTTATTGAAAAATAAGTTCTTGAACTCGTCCCATTCCATAGACTCAATTTCATCCCTTTGCCTCGTATTCTTAATAAGATTCCACCATTGATCAGCATCTCCTTCCAAACGATACACTGCTAGGATGACTTTATCATGTTCAGAACATTGAAGAACAGAAAATATCTTTTCAGTAGTACTAATCCATTGTTCAGCAACTAATGGATCAGTAGACCCACTGAAAGAAGGTCGACGCTGCCTCATGAAGGATTCAACAGAATGTTGCTCCTTCCTTTGCTCGTTTGGAAGTCCTGCATGATTCATAGCTTGAGAAAGTTGTGTGAGCATGGCTACAAGATTTTACATTCCTGCTCCCATATCGTTTGGTTGCTCAGGGGGACAATCATTGCATTTCCCATCACATTCTTCATTAACACGGCTCCTTCGGGTTCCATCCATTGACTAAAACCAAGAAGAATAGTGTGAGCAACACTAATTATAATAGGAAAACCACATAATCAAGGATAAAATTTCACACTTAAGGTCTTATCCTAGGGTATTCATGGCCATTTCTAAAACACTAAGATTGTGTTCTATGCTTAGACATATCCTTAGGGTTCTTACTAAGGCTTTCACATCCTAGTTTCCAAAGGTTGACTATACCTTTCCTCTGATACCAACTATAACGACCCATACTTTACATACATTGTTAATACTTCAAAATTGAAGCACACTTATTACAACATATGACAAAACCACAAAGGACCGTATAGGTATAGTGTCTTTAGAAACTAGGAAACATAAACAACTGGTTCATAAATCTTCTACAGTGTCTCCCATTTATTTCATCATAACTAGGGTCCCTTTTAGCATATTCTACTTAATATCCATCTTCCTGACCTGGGGAAAAGAAAACATAAAAGGGTGAGCTCAAATGCTCAGCAAGGGAAATAAAGGAACTAATAATCATATCATATATTTTTGAAAATCATAACCTGCAAAAGAGATCATAATATCTTAACATGGAATAAATCATAGAAGTGAAAATGAGATCACCATAATAATAACATGAAACTTGAAACTTTGTGGCATGCACACATAATCATGGAAAATCATTTCTTGTTAGTCATGACTAATTTCCAAGACTATCTTAGTGGACAAAGTCCCTTTCTGAATCGAGTAACCCTCGTTTCAGTCCTGTATCACTGAACCGAAATAACCTTCTGTTCCAGCCATGTCTATCTCATGAGATATAAAATCTTTACCCAATTCATTGGAGGGAGATATAGGTCCCACCCATCTCATAATGATACCATTCTTATGTGTGCCACAAAATCATAAATCATACATCATTGCATAACCCATGTAATAAAAATGGGATTCTTAAACAACATGACATCATAAAACCATTCATATAAGATAAAGGAATTCATAAAAATAATTCCATCACAACACAATCAAATCCATGTAATAATAGGGATAGAAACAGAACCCTTTATTATCTTAGATGGAAAATAATTTTGATAAAACACTTGAAATCCATTCTTGAGGAAAATATCCTTTCTACTTCAAAAACATTTTCCATTCTTAACATGTCTTAAAATTTAAAACTAAAAGAAGTTGATTAAAAAAACTTGAAAACTTGTAAAGGAATCTTCTTGGAAATAATGTTTTAAAAATCCATTCATGCCGTATAAGTTAAAAAAACATTCTTTGTACTTTTCTCGGAAAAGTCAAAAATACCTCGTACGAAAAAACGACAAACGATTCCTTTCATATTCTTTACTAAAAAATCAACGAAGGGTAAAATTGGATTTAAACTAGTGTAAGTGGATGGAAACAATATTACATATTGAGGGAACATGGATGTGGATGATAAAATACACCCCAATAAATACTTACGAATAAACAATCTCGGATAAAAATGAGATTGTGATATTTCCCTTACCTTAGGTCCGATTTGCTTTGTAAGTGTTCAAAGCTCCTGTATAATGGTTTAAATAACGTTATTGACTTATTACAGAATCATAAATATTGATATGATATCATATATGGTCATATTCTTAGCTTCTTGTTAGTAATATTTCATTGTTACTTGTTACTCGGGTCTTTATTGCCTTTTGTTCTTATGCGTGTTTTCCCGAATAAATTCTTATTATTCTTTTAAGGTTATAGATACCTTATATCCAGAATGGTATTAGTGTAACATATATCATATTTATTCATTCAATTTATTTATATAATTATTATGTAATGATGATCATGTAGAACGAGTCGCTTCACATCGTGGAGACGGTATTCCGTACGTACGCACGAGTGATGATATCGTTCCTATGATCGTGGAATTGTATTGGAGTATATATATATATTATTTCAGTATAAATATTACATTATAATAATAATAAATAGTTACTCATTACACCATTATATCCATCCTTGTAAAGGGATGGTGGAAAATAGATTACACCACGGCGTGGAGATGGTATTCCGTACGTACGCACGCGCGGTGATTTCATTTTTCCGTAGGATGGATAGAAGGTGAATTAGGGTTGTTTCATAATTATAATAACTTATCAGTATGTATGAAATACTGATGTTATTACTTTATCATGAAACAACTAAATAAGAAGAAGTTGAAGAAGAAAGAAATTGAAAAGATCGGTAATGGATATTACCTCTTCTTTGGAACGCTTCTTTGAATCCTCCACTTAAGGAACTAATATTGGTCATTGAAGAAGACTAGGACCTCTAGGATTATTCTAGGGAAGTGGAGAGGAGAACATGGCAGGGTTTGGCCGAGCTTGAGTGATCAATTTGGTGTGAGGAGGAGGGGGAGGAGGTGCCCTTTTATATGGAAGGAGAGGGGCACCTTAGGAATATCTCAAAATATTATTTTATATTAAAGTCAAAATCTGTTTATAATGGTTCCAAAGGGTATTATTTGGAAGCTAAAGTGGGGATGGGTCTAAATCCTATCAACCAATTGGATTTAGACAAGTTTAGGATATTATTTTAAAGTAATCAATTAGATTTTACTCTAAGTTAAATAATTTAACTTTTACCGTGTCTTTTTCTTTTCTTTCACTATATGATTAATACACTTACTATAACATGCCAAACGAACCCTAAATTGTTTATTATTAATATATATATCCTTATCTAAGTCATTTGGCCGAACCTTATATTTTTAGGAATAAAATAACAATTAATAATATAATATTTGATTTAAAAACTATTTTGTGTCAATTTTGACACTATTTGATATATGATTTTTTTGAAAGTCATAACAGAATTATATATTCAAACCAAGTTGATTAAATCAACACTAATATATCATAGTAACCGAGAAAATTTGTGTAATCCATAAAAAGTCTCAAATTACATTTATTTTGGTGTTTATAACATCAATTATGCCAATATTTCATAAATAAGATAATTACTGCATCATAATTGTGTCATAAATAAATTTAATTATTTAATGTCTAAAAATATTAAATAAAATACCATTATGTAGGAAATATTTTTAGATTTCTAATGAATATTTATAGTCGAATTTATCTTATGTATAACCCCATATTAAAAATTATTTACTTATTAAACTTTGATTTTAACTATTTTAACCCTTCTTTAAATAAATTAATAATAAATGTCCTAATCTAACCCAAGTGGGCCTAAATGGTCATATTTTATTCCTAAGTTTGTTTTTGGTCGAATTACACTTTTCCAATAGAATTAGGACATGTGTTAGGGTAATAATAATATAATTTTTACCCTTAATTACCCTATTTACTTTTAACCGTGGTAAAAAAAGTAAAAAGTTACTATTCACCAAAAAAATTATTTTCATCTCATTGAACCACATTTTAGTCCTTGATATTAACCGTGTCTCTCGGATTTTCGAAATTCCATTCACAGAAGCGGTAAAATTATGTTTTATGCAAAATTCAGTTTTTAACCTACCACTTAGTGGTTTCACTATTCATCAAAAATTGAATGTTTTCAGAAAAATACCAAAATTTCACCCTAGGCTAATTTCGGTATTCCGAATCCAAAAATGAAGTCCATTTTAAAAAATAAAATTTATAAAAGTTCAAAAAGTGGTTATTACTATTCATAACGGCTAGTTTTAATAATATTTTAATAGCATATCGTTGTTTAGTGAAACTCAGTATTGCGTACGACGCAAGCTATAGAGGAAGGTCGCGATTGCGTGTAAAGTAAGACAAGCTAGTATGTAGTGAAAGATTCCTTTGATGATATATAAAAAACAAAATATTACACATAAAAATTTCGGGTGTTACATTGAGTGGGTGAGAGGCATAGTTTCTAGTGGTTTGATTGATATTCTCTATACAGTCCTAGATTTAGAAGTAGGTTGTGGGTTTCACTTGGTTTCTAGGAGGGTTTTGACATATCATGCACTTTTGAGCTTTGTTCGTTGATGTTTTTATTTTCTGAGGCGTGTGTTTGGCATTATAGAGACTTACCACCATGAAGACCTCTTGTGGTATGCTACGATGGAGTTTATGACCATACATTAGAGATGGTGGGCCACGGGCTACCACTTGATCCTCTGATAGTGCCAGCGGTGGCACCTGAGGTTGTTCTGGACACAGGTTATGAGGCATAGTTTTGTGAGGTTTTTTTCTCTATATGCAGTCTTTCTAGGGAGAACCACATCCCACCATGACTATGGGTAAGCTCACACATGTGTTCCAGTAGAAGCATCCTCCTACTTTTTCAAGGGATGGCGGACCACAACCAGTATAGATGTGTCTAGAGACCACGTTAACAATTTTCGAGCATCTGGATACACCTCGAGAGTATAGGGTCAAACTCTCGACTTACATGCTACGTGGAGAATTAAAGTTCTAGTGTGACGATTTGAACTAGGTTGATGGGATGTAAAATATGGGTTGGGTGGAATTCCAAACCTGCTTATATGACTACATTTACCATGTGACTTTGCGAACAGTGTGGGTGAGTGAGTTTATTCATCTAGAGCAAGGCTTGAGGATAGTTATGGAATACTCAACATGATTTATAGAGCTACAACATTTTACGCCAATGTATCTTATTGATGAGATGTCGAGGGCGAGGTGCTTCGAGGAAGGTCTCAGACATGCTATCAGATCATAGGTCAACGTGTTAAAGTTAACTTCTGTCACTGATATTATGATTCGGTAAGAGATTATAGAGTAAAACCTAAGGAAAGATGGGGGTAAAGAATAGGGTAGTGATGTTTCTCGCCTTAGAGGATCTACATATTCAAGAAGGAAGTGCCGTTTCGTGGATTCCTACCATGTGAGTGCTAGTCCCGGTGTGGGTGCATGCGGTTTGGTGTTTTTTCATCAGTTTGGTAGGTGAGTCTTGATAAAGAATTAGTGAGACTACGACCTAGTTGAATGTCGAGCTTGCGGTAGGATGGGGCACATAAAGTGGTTTTGAAGGACCTTCCGTCCAGCTTTGAGTGGTAGGGGTCAGCTGTAACATTAGGTTCAAGAGTGAGGTCTTCAGCTCCATGTCAAGATAAGAGCTGGAGCAGTGCGGGCTAGTCATACTAGGGTCGTGGTGGTTGTGGTCATGGTAGCCAGACACCAGGTTCTTAGAGAGAGCATGGAAGATCATCTCAGGGTAGCCAAGCAAGGTCATAGGGCTGTGGTATAGGCCATACTTATGTAGTGCAATAGACCCAACCGGAGTTGGATCCCAGACCGTCTACAACGAGAGGTACAATCTTAGTAGCTTCTACTATTTCATCTACCCTTTTCGATACAGGTTCATCTCACAACATTATCTCTTCATGGTTAGTAAAGATCCTTGGACTTGTTGTTTTTCTTTAATGAGGTCATTTTGAAGCTAGAAAGACCATTTGGATTTAGAACGGGAGATGTACACCAATGTAGGGAATTTCCCCTTGATGTTGGTGGGTTCCACTTCCTCTATAGTTTGTATGTCCTCGAGATAACAGGGTTTGATGTCAATCTTGGCATGGATTGGCTCATTTCATATCAAGTGTACGTTGATTTCTATCAGTGGTTGGTGTCTTTGACATCACCAGAGGGTGACTTGTTTATTTAGAAGGGTGAATGGGATGTCCAGGTGAGCAGAGTGGGACCAAAGCATCATGGGATTAGAGGGATGATATCCCAAATTGATATTTGGTTTATGGATGACTACGGAGTGAGTCGGGAAGACATTCCTCCAGTGGTTGAGCTCTTTAGGGTTATATTCCCCAAAGGCTTTTCTAGTTTACCTCCTAATATAGAGGTGTAGTTCTCTTTCGGAATAGTGTTAGAAGATGTGTCGGTATCCATTCCTCATTACAGGATGGCTATGACGGAGTTGTAGGAGATCAATAGGCCGCTCGAGGACTTTGAGGAAAAGGATTTTATCAAAACTAGTACTTCTCCATGGGGTTATTCCATCCTTTTTGTGAAAAATCCAGATATAACTATTAGGCTACGAGTGGATTATCAGAAGATGAACCAATTGATGGTTAAAAACTGATATCCCTTTCCATTGATAGATGAAATTTTATATCATCTTCAAAGATCTCGAGTGTTCTCCAATATTGACTTGATTTCAAGATATCACCAATTGTGTCTTCGGTCTATAGACATAACTCGTAAAACATTTCATAGCATGTATGGGTTATATGAGTATTTGGTTAGACCATTCAGTCTCACCAATGCGCTAGCGGTTTTTATGGTGCTGATGAACCATGTGATCCATTCATACCTAGATTCTTTCATGGTGGTTTTTTTGGATGATATCTTGGTGTATTCCCACAATTGACACGACCATGAAAACCATCTTGAGATCATTTTGAATACACATAGATAGTATCAATTTTATGTTATGCTCATGAAGAGCCACTTTTGGATGCATCAGATTCACATCATGGGTCAAATTATATTAGAGGAAGGATTGTTAGTGGACGCAGAGAAGGTGAGAGCTATAGATTTTTAGGAACAACCCAAGAATGTTTTTGACATATGATGCTTCTTGGGGATAAATAGTTACTAAAGTTGTTTTATAAAAGACTTTTCATGTTTGGCAGTGCTTCCGATGGGCTTGACTAAGAAGAGTGTGAAGTTTGTGTGGTCATAATCTTATGAGATAGCCTTTCAGGAGCCGAAAGGGAGGTTTAAATCAGTATCAGTCCTGATACTTCCAGAGCCAGGCCAAAGTTACACAGTGTACTATGATACTTCTGGTATTGTGTTGGGGGTAGTGTTAATGTTGGGATATTAAGTAGTGGTGTATGGGTCTCGATAGATGAGGCCTCATAAGATGAATTACCCTATGCATGATCTCGAGTTAGCTTCGGTTGTTCATGTGTTGCATTTTTTCTGGAACTATTTACTGGGAGAGCATTTTCTGGTGTACACAGACCAAAAAAGCCTCAAGTATATCTTTACACAGCGTGATATGAATTTTTGGAAGTGAAGGTGGGTGGAGTACCTATAGTCCTTTGACTTCAATATTTCATACACCCTTAGCAAGGGCAATGCAGTAGCTGATGCGCTGAGCAGGAGGACTCAAATACAGGGAGTACAGTAGGCTAGTAGCGAGTGGAATCTTGTGGCATTGTTTTCTGAGATGAATATAGAAGCGCAGGACAGACAGAGGCATACTTTTTTTTTATCCTTAGCTATTACCTCTACCCAGCTGGATATAGTTAGGATGAGGCAACTATCATATACAAAAGGCATAGTTTAATGGGAAGGTGTGGTAGGTGAGGACCCTTCTCTTAGTTGGATGGTATGAAATGATGAGATCTTGCATATATATGGATGTGTATGGGTTCTAGTGGATATATGTGAGGAGTTTATGCAGGAGTTTCATGATTCATCTTGGTTAGTGCATCCTGGGGTTACCAAGATATAATGTGAATTGAAACATTAGTACTGTTAGCTGGGAATGAAGAGATAGGTAACTGGTTATGTTACGAGGTGTTCCACCTGTCAGCAGGTGAAGGAAGAACATCAGTGACCAGATATGATTTTAAAGCAGTTACCCACCCTAGAGTGGAAATGTGATGATGTTACGATGGATTTCATGAGGGGTTTTCTGAGGTCGCCTCGAGGTAATGATTTTGTGTGGGTTGTCATTGATAGGATTATGAAGGTCTCATATTTCTTGTCGATCAAGTATACCTTCAGTGTTGATGATATTGGAATGTTGTACATCCATGATGTGGTAAAAATTCATGGGGTCTTGTGTACTATCATTTCAGATAGGTATTACCACATCAAGTATCATTTTTGGTAGAGTTTTCAGAGGGAACTGGGTACACATGTGCTTCTGAGCAGAGCATACCACCATCAGACTAATGGTCAGTTAGAGCGTACAATACAGGTGCTAGAGGACATGCTACGAGCATGAGTCCTAGATTTTAGGTTCTCTTGGGAGAGACACATTCCCCAGGATGTGTTTTCCAACAATAAGAGTTATTAAGTGATGATACAGATGGAACCTTATGAGGCTTTATATGGAAGGTCATGTCGTTCTCCCCTGTGCTGGTTAAGGGTAGGTGAGGTAGCTTTACTCAGATTGTGTCTCGTGCAGGAGACTACTGAGAAGGTCAAGTTGATTCAGAAGAAGATGGTTATCTAAAAGTATATTCATAAACCATATGTCGATCACCACAGACGACCTCTAGAGTTAATGGTTAGGGATCGGGTTTGCTTTTGTTTTTCCCCAATGTTGAGACATAGGAAGATCAGGAGACCGGGTAAACATTCATAGATATATGTTGGGTTGTTCAAGATTCTGGAGAGAGTTGGTTTGGATTCCTATCAGTTTCATTTACCTCAGAGGTATTGATCCATGCAAAATGTATTCCACATCATTCAGCTACACCACTATCACTAGACCCATATCAAAATTTTCATCGAGAGGCGTTTGAGCTTCAGGTTAATGCATACTTTTAAGAGCATCTGATTCGTATAGTTGACAGGAGCATGACGGTTCACTGAGGCCGGTCATTTTCACTAGTATGCGTGTTATGGGAGCAAGACCGTTTACAGAAAGAGATTTTGGAGAGGGAGGCTGACGTACAAGCTCAATGGCTAGAGTAGTTTTTAGACGAATCTTGACCACCCTTTAGAGAGAAATTCCGGGACGAATTATTATAATGGGGGAATATTGTAAGATCCAATGTTTTTCTTGAGGTACTGATATTCCTTTTCGGTTAAATATGTTTATTTTCTTTTTGGATTAGACCCTAGTCCAGGCAGTGGGCTAGTTGAATTTTTTTGGGAAATAAAGGGGAAAATAGGCTGAAACCTAGTCACAGTCTAGGTAAACATCATGTACTTGGTTTACACGTTGTGTACTTCAATTACACAATGTGTAAATGGCCATCACAACTTGTATCCCTTCTAGTTCAAAAAAATAAAGAGGGATGTACATGCCGTGTACTTGAGGTACATGTCATGTACTTTCCCAGTGGGGGGGGGGGTTTATAAAAGAGGTAGTAGCTCTTTTTTATGCACAAAACATTTTCCTCCATTTTTGAAACAAAAAACACCCCAAAACTAGTATTCCATATATTGAAGCTGTTCGGACTCTGATTTCAGTGTCGTTTGTCACGTTGGAACTATATTGGTAAGTAATATATTCCTTTTTAGTCATTCATGATTATTAGGAACAAAGACAATGGTATTTGGATTTTGTCACATATTCCTTAATATTTTGTTCTTTGTATGTTCTTCAGATTTCTTCCAAAGTAAGATTAATCAGTACTTGATACTGGAGGAGCTATCTACTACTGAGGTGAGGTAGGTGGTCTATACTTTCTTTCATATTTACTATTGTTTTAGCATTCGGCTGAAATAACATTTGTTAGAGTTTCCGATGAGGTCTCATTTTTGAGTGAGTTGATTTTATTAGCTATAGTCAGACCTAGTGAGGATTCCCATAGGTTCTTTCTAGGTGCATTGACACCCTTTACAGGTTTCAAGGTCACCCAAGGGGTTCACCTTAATGTAAATATCATGTTTATGCTTGTTTAAACCACCCAAGGGGTGTGTTCTTGCACTTTCCTAGTTAGAGGGAGTCTGTTAATGATTTGGTTGCCTGAGTAGCCTGTTTAGGAGATTTACTTCCTCCTTGATCAATGAATATCTTGTTATGCCTTGTCTATGTTGATAGTTTGGCATGTTAAATGAAAAATATGGGTGGTTATACCTATATGTAAATGAATAATGACATTATAAATGGTTTATATGGGAGGGTAGGCCCATATTCTTGTTTTTATAAATGGTTTTCATGAGTGGGTATACTCATGGATTGTTCTTGTTGATGTGAGTGGGTATACTCACATGGTTATAAATTTTTATCTTGAATGCTTGAATTCTTGAATGCTTGATTGAATGGTTTGGTAGATTCGTTGGACTGCTCTCTTTGGATATGTAATTCTCTAGAGGATTCCTTGGGTTTATTCTTCCCCTTGGGTCATGATTATATGGGATTCATCGGGCATTTCTACCCCTAAGATCTGGCTTTCTTGGGCTCGTGTAGGATTTCTATTGACTTTCTCCTAGGACCCCAATCAATGCCTCACCAAGTTTCCACCAGGCCTTCCCATGAGACTCGATGGGATGCCTTGGACACCCTCATTGAATCAGGCCCTCCGTGGTCATGATATTATTACTTAGATTCCTTTCTTTGGTGAAAACATGGATCTAGCCCCAGCGGTCTTCTACATCACTATACAGCATGGTCATGGATCACTTGACATCACTATACAGTGTGGTTATGGATTTCTTTATATAGATGGATGTACAGTGTGCCCAAGTGACTTCCTTGTTTACTCGGTTATAGTTACCCTATTAGTAGATGACTCTCTATTGTAGATATGCTTAAGGTTTGTTCAGTTTTAATAGTTATAGTAGACTTATTCCATGGGCATATGAACTTACTTACTCTAGTTTACACTTGCTAGAACCATTGTAGAATTATTTTTGGAACTATATAGACCAGGTTGGTTTCTTACTGGGATGTTTATCTCACACCCTGTTTGGGCCTCCTTGGGGACACAAACAGATTTTATGGTTTCAGCTGATGATTGGGGAAAGTTCCCAAGTGCTGGTTTTTATTATGTCTTTGGAGCAGGGGAGCATAGGACCAAGCTTATGCTTGCGATGTTGGGTTACCTTTTGGACTTTTGTTCTTTTTGGGATACATGTATTGTATATCCATCTACAGTCGGGCTATTTTTTAGACACTTGTACCAGCTTTATCATTTTTTTATATAAGACACTTTTGGATATTGATATATATATTCTTGTTTTCATGTACTACTTTCAGTTTTCTGGTGTTTATTTATTTTCATCTATTGCATGTTTTTGACTTCTGTTATGATACTCTGGTGATGAGGGTGTAGTCTCCCCACTGACTCACCTAGAACCTTGCTTCTAGTCAGAAACCTCTAGTATTTGGGGAGATGCGCTTGAGGTCGTGTGACCAACCGGGCTCGGATCACCATTTCGAGTGGCATCTAGGTCCGGGTCGTTAAAACATTTATTTTCATACAATGCTTCATATGGCGCCATTTGAATACTTGAATGAAAACTATTATTGTAGGAAAACTCCACCAAAGATAAATATTGATCCTACATTCTATGAAAATCATGTGATAATGATCTCAACATGTCCTCTAAGGTTTGGATTGTCCTTTCTAATTGCCCATCAGTTTGGGGGTGGAAAGCACTACTTAATTAAAGTTTAGTATCCAATGATTTCTGAAGAATTTTCCATAATTTCGATGTAAACTGTGGGTCACGATCATACACAATTGATAGAGGTTCCCCATGAAGTCTCACAACTTCATTGATATAGATTCTTACTAAGCGCTTCAATGGAAAATCCTCCCTTATAGCGAGGAAATGTGTATATTTCATAATTCAATCCAAATAACCTATATCACATAGTTTTTTCTTGGTTTTTTGTGTAATATAGTGACAAAATCCATGGTTAATCCGTCCCATTTACACATAAGAATAGGTAGAGGTGGAATGAATATTTTTGGATGTTTCCTTACGACCTTCACTTGTTGACAGACTAAACATCTTGATACATAATTCACAATTTCCCTCTTCATGTTATCCCACTAGAAATGTTTCTTCAAATCTATATACATCTTTGTGATACCAAGATGTATGGATAATTTCAAAATATGAGATTCATCGAATAACTCCCTTTCTAGCTCAGGTACCGCTGGAATGCAAAGCCTCTTCCCAGATTTTAGAACACCATCTTCACACACAAAGTCAGCCGTCTTCTCATCATTCACAACATTAATTTTCTTTTAAAGGTTCTCATTATTAGGCTGAGAGGATTAAATTATTTATAATAAATATGTCTAGGCAACCATTTAAAAAAGTAATGATTTTTCACCTTCATTGATAATTCCCATATCCATCCTCACTAGATCTGTATGCAAAGGATCCTTGTCAATCCTCATTTTTTTTTAGAACCCCATGATCCTTCCTGCTCAATGCATAAACTACATTGTTTTCCTTTCCTAGGTGGTAGTTTATAGTAAAATCATAATCCTTGAGTATTTTTATCCATCGTTGTTTCCTCATGTTGAGTTATTTCTATGAGAATATATACTTCAGTCTCTTGTGATTAATATATATCTCACATTTTCACCATCAAGATAATATCTCCATATCATCAGAGCAAATATTGTCTCTTATAACTCAATATCATGAGTGAAATTGTTTTTCTCATGATTTTTAAACTACCTTGATGCATAGTTAATAACTCTATCATTCTGCATTAGGACACAACCATGTCCTTTATTTGATGTGTTGCTATAGATCACAAGCCCATTATTCCCCGATCGTAGGGTTAGGATCAAATAATCAACTAATATCCTCTTCAATTATTCAAAACAGTCTTCAAATTCTTTTTACCATACGAACTGAAACCTGTTACATGTAAGATTAGCCATTGGGTTTTCTAAATGGGAGATTTTCTGAACAAAATTCCAATAATAACCTACTAAACAAAGAAAACTAGGTACTTCTATTATGTTCGTTGGAGTATTCCATTCTTTCATTGCCCTTTTATTTTTCGGATCAACAAAATTTCCATATTTAGAGATAATGTGGACCAGAAATAAAACTGATTTGATCCAAAATTTATACTTGCTGAACATCCATTATAATTCATTTCTTCTAAGAGTCTTCAGAACAGAGTGAAAGGGATTTTCATGATTCTCATAAATTTTGGATTATACCAAGATATCATCAATAAATACCACCACAAAGTCATCCATATATTCCTTGAAAACACTATTTATTCATTCCCTGAAAATAGAGGGTGTGTTAGTTTGTCCAAAAGGCATTACAGTAAACTCGTAATTCCCATACATGGTTCAAAATTATGTTTTTAGAATGGCATTGTTTCTCACAAGCAACTGATGATATCCAGATCAAAGATCAATCTTCAAATAATATTGGGCTCCATGAATTTAATCAAATAAATAATCAATCTGAGGTTGAGGATACTTGTTCTATATTCTTATAGAATTGATCTCTCTTTAGTCAATTCACAACATCATAGGCAAATCTTTCTTCTTAATGAAATGAACAGGGGGTCCCCATAGAGAAACATTAAGGAGATTAAATCCTTCACCAATCAATTACTCTAGTGTTTCTTCAATTAAACTAGCTCCATAGTGTCCATTATATAAGGGGTCCACGATATAAGCCTTGAACCCAGAATTATGTCAATGGAAAACTCAAATTTCTGCTCTGAAGGATGTCTAGGTAAATCCTATGGAATGATGTCAACATATTCATTCACAATACGAACATCCTCTATATGTAAATTTTCATCCTCATCCATAGTTATTGGATTCCCTTCCTCCCAAATAATTGAATTCAGTAGAGAAATAGGGGGTGGATCTAGATTATAATTAGATGGTGATGTTTCAGCCCTAAAGATAAGGGATTCAACATCATCCTAAATAACTGTAATCTCCTTATTCTTGAAATAAATTTTCACATCATGGTTCGAAATCCAATTTATACCAAGGATTATATCCAATTCAATCATGAGTATGAAAATAAAATCCATAGCTAAATCACATTTATATGCCATAATGGGGACTTCTTAACACAACTTTGTTGCAATGACACTTCCCTTAGGAGTTTTGACTGGCAACTCCCTTATTAAATAAAATTGCAAATATTTAATTTTCGTGGAAAACTGTGAAGTTATGAAAGAATTCAATGATCCAAATCAAATAAAGCATTGGATAAGTTTGAGTAAATGATTAAAGTACTTTCCCCCACATCATTAGGAACTTCAATATCAGCGGTTGTGATTGCATAATATTCTCCCTACTTCATTGGACTTTTATATTGCATGTTTCCTTGACACATTAGAAAATCATTAGCATAGTGTCACATCCCTCGACAATTATAGAATTGAACATTAATGGATTAGTTATTCCTCTTACAATCACCAGCATGATGTCCATTCTAACTACATCTGTAGCATACTCAGTTTTCTTTTAAATAGGCACCAGGGTGTTTCCATCAACAATTATCACAGGGTTGAAATTCAACTCTTTCCTTCTTCCCCATTTCCTTACTTTTCCAGAGTTTTTAGCAACCCTATTATTTTATTTCATTCCCTTAATGTAATAATACTTAGAGAATTCCTTTTTTGTCTTGATATCATAAGAAACTATATACTCATATGATGAAAAACATTGAGAGACCAGTTCCTGTTAGAGGAATGGATCCAGGCCATAGAATAATAGATCAATCATTCTCCATGGACTTAGTATTTAGTCAACATCATGGATTTATAATATTATTTATTTAGCTTCATACTTTTCAACATTATTATCTTTCTTTTTCTTAAAATTCAGAAACTTCCTTTCCATATCATCTTGTTGTTCACAATAAAAATATTTCTCTAGGAATATTTCCTTAAAACCTATAAATTCTATCTCTTATATCTCATCATCCTACTTTTTGTTTTGGATTAAGTATCGCCACTAATTTTCATATACTAATATATGATAAACTAACATGACGACCTTGTCTCTTTTATTACATCCCAATGTGAGAAATATCTTCTCTTGGGAACTTATCCACTACTTAGCTAAAAATGGGTTTGTAGTTCCATTGAATGATAGAGGATGTTGTCTCCTAAAGCGATCTAACAAATATCCTCCATGTGGTGGTTCTAGATTCTCCATATGGGTAAGGTTATTGTTCATAACTTGGGTAAGTTTTCTCATTATAGTTATAAGTTACTCTGCACCCATCATAGTACCAGAGACAACATTATTATCTTACATTGAAGGGAAATCCCTACATGGGATATGTTTGTTCATTTGGTTTCCATTTCTTCCACTAGGTTCCTTTTCTAGATAATGGAATACACTATATTAGGTTATAAATAATAATGTATAATATTAACTTAGCAAAATAGTTAGCATAAATTACAATCCTATGCATGGAAAACCCCATAATCACAAAAATTGTTTCTTTGAGGAAAAAAATATATTTCAATCCTTCATAATGGATTATAAAGAAAATGTTAATTATAATCTGAATATATTCATGGGAGTGTCAAACCAAGTGCACAATAAGGCATGTTGTTGTGTACCAGGATACCACGGGTTAAGCCTAAAACGTTTTGTTAGAGTTTTGACTCCTAGGTACATCTGTGCCAGAACCACGTCCACTTGTAGTATCCACACACGGATGTATTTTCCAGAATGATCTAAAAAATCAATTTCTTAGCAAAATAAAAGGATGTTCTTGTATGCTTATCCTCAAATACTATCTTAGGGATTTTTCTCTAATATATTTTTCTAAATCTAGTTTCCAGAATTTCTACTAAACTTTCTTTGATACCAACTGTAAAGACTCGGCCCTAGTTACCCGGATCTGGTGCCTTATTACATTACATTGGCAAGATTTCAAGAAATTCATATCCCAAAGGAATGAATATGATGGTATATTTGAAAACAAGATACATATTTACGTTCAACATTATATCATGAAATGAAAAAAAAACACTATATTATTCTATTAGAAACATCCAAACCTCCTAGATTATGCCTGTAAGTCACCCATAACTTACTTCTTCATATCCTGGGAAAATGAAACATAATAAAGGAGTGATCTAAAACGCATAGTAAGAGTAATCAATACAGCATAAGATAACATAAACATAATAATTAGTCATAGTGAATAATTGAAAACACATGCCTTTACAAGTAATTAACTTGAACACATTATGGAAAGAATATGAGAAGACTAAATAATGCCAACATAATCATGGGAATCCTACTAATCGAATAACCACATGAACTTTAAATTACTATATTCATAATGAGAGAAGTTCATATTCATGAAATTATAAAACCTATTGTCAAGGCCTCGACCAATACGTCTAAAAATGATTAAGGCCTCTCCCAAAACCATTTCTCAAATTGGACCAGGCCTCGACCAAGCCCACATCTATTTTTCTCCTGAGATCTACCGATTCATACAGGGGTTGTAGTGGGACCCACTAGTCACATAATAAACCCAATTAATTTCTCATATTAGTGGGGATAAACATAAACAACAATTAAATTCATATTGAAACTCAAATATTAAATATAAATAACTTTCCCCAAACATTATTCTTAAACACTAACCATGTAGAGTACATTGATGAATGGTTTTAAGATAGGACATCAACAATAAAACTAGTCATAAACCATCCAATTAAATAATTTATATTATATCATAAATGACTATACCCAAAGTTACATAATAATCAACAAGAGTGCTGAAACCGATGAAAAAAATCATATAAAATCGTTGAGTAATTCTTGATATAAATTCACTTTTATTTTGAAAAGAATAGTTATTTTGGAAAAGTATTTGTATAAAACTAGAAGTGAAGTAAGATATTATTTTCATAATAAAATGAGTGATTTTATAAATATAATGGTTCCCAAAAATATATTTTTTAGTGCCCTTGAAAATAGGTAAGAATTTGAGAAAATCTATTGAATTGGGCTTGTATTTCGAAAATAATTTTTAAAGTCTCTTTTAAAATGTGTAACTCCCCACAAAATAAGTGAAGATTCTGGTTGGTAAACATATTTAAAACACTAAAAAATAATTTATGAAGAGTACATAATAATACCTAAAAATTTAATTTTGGTAATTGGTCAATAAAAGTAACCCGAATGAAAATGGAGGTTCGGGAAGAAAACCATTACCTTAAGTCTGAATGTATTCTGATCTTGAAATTATGGTCTAAGAATATGAAATTAAACTTATTAATAACTTATTTAAGAGACTATTAAACATATATTTAGTTTATAATAATTATTTTTAGTTCATTTATATCCTTATAGAAAAGTTATTATATAGAATTTTGTCATTACGGAGTGTTCATTTTTTTGATTTTCATAATCAGTTCACTTGTTTTTAAGTAATGAAGTTCATGTGGAATGGATGTAAATCTCCAGAATTGAAATTAAATATTATTTATGAAAATCCATAAGTTTTAATGTTCATTTATATCATTTGGTTACATGGAATTAGGATGAATCATTAGATAAAATATCAATTCCATTCACATAGATTATTTTAGCGCTATTTTGATTATTAGGAACTAGTTTGGTCATTTGATTTAATAATATGAATGTATACTGGTTGAATGAATGGATTGATGGCTAAATTTTTAATTGATTTTTGTATAATCCCTCTTTTAAGGGTAAAGGGGGAAAACCAAGTCTTCAAAGACATCTAGACATTAACAAAGTACGAGAAAAAATAGGGTTGCAACCTAGAAAAACTACAAAGAAGTACTTAAACCTAGTATCAACAACATTAAGGCACGACTCCACCAAAGCACAGCTGCTCAAAAAACTGTCTCATGCAAGAATACGCGAGCCCGGTACCGATGGAAATGCCATACCATCTCAATCAACCGAATCCTAAAAGTCATGCACGGTGGAGATGACTGACTCTATCCTCATCTGAAGAAAAACCTTGTAGATTGTCTGATTTATACCATTAAAATTGTTTCATGACCATTAATAAAGGAGAAATTGAAGAATGAAACTTCATCATCCACGAAGGTTGTAAATTGGAACCTCATAGACGACAATTTCATTTTCAAAATAAAAGAGAGGGAGAGTAAGGATATTGGTGATGGTTCTCCCATTAACATTATATAATTACATTATATATATGATAATGGAAATATCATGGTCATTTAGATATAGTATTTGAGTAGAGGATAATAAAAGAAGATAAATTGAAATGAAACTAAATGAAAAAGAAAGGTGATTTACCCCTTGAAATAACCTCCTTTAGAACCTTATTACAGGAAGAGATTTCGGTAATTTGGAAAAACTGAGAGCTTATTGGATTTGGAGAGTGACTAGGAAATTATAATTGTCCAAACTTTGAAGAGCTTCATGGGTTAGAGGAGTGAGGAGAATAGGGAGTGGGGGGGTTATAGTGGAGAAGAGAAGTAAATTTTCAATATTTTATTCATTATTTTATTATTTCTCTCAAGACAACCAAAAGTGTTGTTTCATGTGACCCATAATAGTAATAAGTTCATGTGAGTTCGATCCAAGTGGCCTTACATCACTTATGATGTCATAAATAGTGTATTTAACTGATAACTTGTATATATGGTATTTTACTTTATTTCATTATTCATAAAAATACAAGAATTTCATAAAAATAAATAAAATTCACCCTAAACTTTTCCCAATGTTTAGAATTCAAAAATAAACTCCATTTTTTTAATATAAGTTCTTAAATATTATTATTTAATTTTAAATAAAATCATAGTTAATTAAAAAAATAAAAAATTTAATGGTATAATTAGTTTTATATCACATTGATAAATAAATTAAGATATCATTATATTATTACCTTATGAAAATAAAATAATATCATTATTTACAATTAATAAGTGTCATATTACTATTCATAAGGGTATGTTACTATTTACCAAAAGTCAAGTTTGTTCTATCATACTCTAAAGGACTTACTAATCACAACTCTAGATGACCATTTTTTGGAATTCAAAACATAGAAGTGGAAAAGTTGTATATAACATATATATTATAAAATGTGTTGTTTTGTAGGGAATCAGTGTTTCCAGCATTCAATATTTATTTTCAGATCCTTGGGGTGTTACATTAATCCATATTCTCATTTAGTTGTTTCTTTAGTTCCTTATGTTATACAACATCCATTCTATATGGATTCGTGGATATTAGAAATCCCCTAGTTATAAAATCAATCTGTAATTTGACATGTCTACTAGGAGGAAGACCAGAAAATTCCTCAAGAAACATGTCAGCGAATTCCATCACAATAGGAATGTCACCGAGAACTGTTCATTACTTAGACTCAATAATTAGAGCACGATATTCTTGCTCATAGGGAAATAATATCCATGCTTGAGAATAAGGTTATAAATTAGCTTCATCCTCCTCTATTTACTTTTATAGAATCAGGGGTCAATTCTCCATATTAAGAGTGATTTCCGACTAGCAGTAATTTATGTCAGCTCTATATAGGGAAAGCCAATATATGCCTAGAATTGCCTAAAATTCCATGAAGGGAAGTATATGAAGGTTCTCTGGGAAGTTCAATAAAAATAGTGATATGGGAGGAGTTATATTCAAGGGATGCATTAATTTCCCCATTTTTTGTCTTCACCGCCATATCTAGATCCATTCATTGTGGTGATGTTTGAATAGTTCTTTTAAACTTTTGTGATATAAAGGAAAGCATAGAACTAGAATCAAACACTACATTCTCTATTAATGAATGAATAACTAGCATACCTATCACCACATCATTTTTGGGATTCACTTTGGCAGTAGGGATAGAGAAAACTCTCACATGCTGCCTTGGAGGTTTTTGGTTTCCTATGAAAACCCTTGTCTTAGGGAACCGATTTCAAAGATCCATGGTTCCTCAGAGTTGTAGCAATGATCAATGTATTGAGGATTTACTAGAGAATTTTTTTATTCAAGAACATTAATAGGTTTCTCCTGTCATCAATCATTGGCTAGGATAGCTTTTCATCATCACCTAAATCATTTCCTCATTCCCCTTAGGAAATTTTTGGGGAGCTCCTGTCCACTCCATTGCAAATGGGGTGCTAGAATTTCATAGCACCATTGGATTTATCCATCAAACATCTAGAATTAAAGTCTTATTTTCACTTTTTACCCCCATGATAACAATGAGATTCACCAATCTGCATCTTGACTATGAGGGAACATTAGACATTTTCCTCATAGCTTTCAAAGTGATGGATTCCCAGGGATTTTCATAGGTTGTGCTTTATCCCACCAAAGTATTGTTCAATCATACATTAAGGGATAAATAAAAAACCAAAGGAGTTGCATGCATGTCTTGTAATGTTTTCCTCATACTCTCCCAATAGATTCATCATATTTTTTCTTGAGTGCAAGGAAATCTCTTTCCATCTTAAGACATAGATTGTGGGGAAATATTTATCAAAAAAACATTTTATGTAATTCCTTCCACTCCATTTCTTCGATCTACTCCTCAATGTTTGTATTAATGATCAATGTACACCACTGATCATCTTATCTAACCATATGAAAAATACCTAAAAGAACCTTCTCTTGTTTGGAACATTTAAGGATAGATAAGAACTTTTTGATGGAATTGATCTATTGCTTCCCAATTAAGGGATGAGATCATCCATTGAACATAGGAGGCCTTTTTCACATGAATCTCTCGACTGTGGGATGATCTCTCTTGGGGTTGGGGTTCGAGTGATCCTCTTGATCTAGATTTTGAATTAGAACTTGAGTTATCTGCGAGAGTATCATATCAAAGTTTTTGATTCCCACTCCGATCAGATTGGGAATCTCATTGGGGAAATTGTCACACTGCCCTTCACATCAATTGTTAACTTGATTCCTCCTATTATCGGCCATCGGATAGAATAAAATGATGTTTTGGGATGAGTATCTTAAATAGATAAACACATAAATGGAATGTAATGACATTAAAAGTATTATTTATAAATTAAATTTATCTATTTAACTTATGAGTTTCTAGGCTTCATTCTAACTTATACATGATCTACTTCATAAAATATAATATTATGGGAATTTTTTTGTTCCTTTAATAATGGTTTATATTGATATTTTGAATTTACCAAATCATATCCCTCAGGTGTGTAAAACCATAAGTGATGAAAAGCTTATTGTCGTGCACCAGTTCTCATTTAATTCTAGCTCAAATTAGTGTTTTTGGGTTTTAACTTAGATACATATGTTCCAGAGCCACATCCAATTGCTCATATCGAAATATAGATTTTTTTATTGATAAACCAATATTGTATACTCACGAAAATTTACGTATGTTTTTCTTATACTTAGTCTTATCCCTAAGGGTTTTAACTATTTTAATCTAATCCTAATCCCCAAAATAACTAAACCTTTACTATCATAACAACTATAACAACCCTAATCTTTATTACAAATTTAAACATTATTTATTACATATATATTCAATTAATACAACTCAAGAGATAAAGAGGTAAAATGTCTTGGGAAATTAGGAACATTACATAAAAACTTAAAACATGAAATACAATATCTTTATTGAAAATTTCTTTTACATGACCACAACATTCCTTCGCACATAACACTGCCTGGGATTACCTGAGGATATACATAATAAAGGGTGATATCTAAATCCTAATAAAGGAATAAACATGTAATAAAATGAGGATAATGATACATTTTATAAAAGTAATGTCAATGAGGCATAAAGGAAGATAAATATAAAGGCATGATATATCATCATAATCATAACATGGAAATATGGGAACAACATAAAACACTGCATCATAAACAAACAGGAACCGGGTAAACCCTTTTCCCAAAATGGTGGGAGAAAGTCCCATAAAAGAATAGGTTAAACCCATATACCAACATGAAGTATAATGATACTAAACATTACCCAATGCATTGGATCGCTAGTAGGGTGAACCCTTCATAAAAATTTCAATCTCATGCTTAAGTGTGCCACATATATCATATAACATGGATTAATTCAACATAATAATTTATTCCACAATAAAGTAATGTGGAATACATACATGAATGTCCTAAATCAACAAATATATGTGCATGGATACCCAAGGGGTAGCACTGATCTTTTTGAGAAGATTCCTCATCAGGTTTCCATCGAGGACAATTTTTTCTTTGAGGCCATTCCTGAGGAAGAGGAGGTGTTTATGGCCATGTTAAAGCTCAGGCCAGATAGTGCCCCAGGGCCCGTTGGATTTCCGGGTTCGTTCTACAGGGGATCTTGGGAGGTGGTGAAGGGGGACATTGTGGTGGCCATTCAGGACTTTTTCCATGGCATTCATCTTCTTAGGATTGCATGTGCTACTACCCTGGTCATGTTGCCAAAGATTAAAGATCCATCCTCTATTTAGAAGTACAGGACAGTGGGGATTTTTAACATCCCATATAAAATACTCTAAAGCATTATCAATTCAAGACTCTCTAAATAAACTCCTAGGTGGGTTTCATTAGAGCAACATGGGTTTGTTGGAGGCCGGTCGATTAAGGGGGCTATAGCTCTGATGCAAGAAATGATTAAAGATATTAATCTCAAGACTCATGTCTCAAATATGGAAATCGAAGTGGATATGAATAAAGCCTATGACAGGATCAAACGGAGTTTCATTAATAGGGTTCTTTCGAAAATGGGTTTCTCTAACTGGTCTACGAACCTCATTTTCATATGTGTTAGCTCTTTCTGGTTGGTTGTGTCTTTCATGGGGAAATCACAGGGTATTTTCAGAGCTACCCATAGGCTAAGGCAAGGTGACACACTCTCTCCTACAATTTTTGTCTTGATGCAGGATACTCTTAGCCGGCTGATCAATAGGAAAGTTTCTTCTTGACATATTTTTCCGTTTTGCTGGAAATTTAATCTCCCCTATCTCTCCCATATGATGTTTGTAGATGGATCCATAATTTTCACAAATTCTAGAAGGAGGTTATCCCATGAGGTAAACAAGGTTTTGGATGAATATTTTTTCTGGAGTGGACAAATTATTGACAGATCTAAGAGAAACATTAAAATTTCTAATAAGTGTGGAACTAGTTGAGTCTCTTCTTTGTGCAATGAGTTTAATATATTGAAAGGTTCATTTCCTTTGGAGTACCTTGGTGCCTCAATTTCTTTAGGAAGAACATGCATTAATGAATTTTATCGGATAGTGAGCAAAATTACTAGTTGGGTTCTGAATTGGAAGAATCTCAACCTATCGTTTGGGGTCGTATTACTCTTGTCAATAGTGTCTTATCCAGCATTCATGTTCATGATTTATTATCCATCAAAGTTCCTAAGGGGGTCACTGCTACAATTGATAAAATTATGGTGCAGTTCATCTGGGATGGCTTATCTGGAAGCAAGCATCACTGGTCTTCATGGAAAAAGATGGCAAGACCTATTCATGAAGGATGCATTAATGTTTGGAATATTTTAGACATCATTCACTGTATGAATGAGAGGCTTGCATGGGAGGTTGTGGAAGAGAGTACTCTATGGGGAAAAAGCATGTCTACATCAACTGTTGAATGTTCTGGGTGTAGCCATGGATCCCATTTATGGGAGAAGATTTCCTTTCTCATTCTGACTCTATGCTGCTTCTCCTGGTGGATTGTGGGTGAAGGAAACATATCTTTCTAGAATCAAAATTGGATGGGATCCCTTCTTGGTTTTCCTAGGTGTCCTGGTCATCAGATAATTTTCAAGGAGGCCAGTAATTATCCTGGATTTTTTCAGACCGTTCTGGATAAGGATCAGTGGGAAATTTTTGATCTCATCTGCATCAATTAAGAACCGGACAGGTGTGTTTTTACTCCCTCCACTTAGGGTTTCTTTAATTCAAAGGAATTCCAGAGGACTCTCTTTCCTCAGGAACAGTCTGATTACTGGAATAAAATTTTATGGAGTAGGAACATTTCAACCAAATATAATTTCTTGACATGGAGAATCAGGAACCAAGCTGTCCCCACTGATGACAAAGTCATGAAGCGGGGTATTAATCTTCCCTCCAAATGTCATTGTTGTACGAGCCATCAAGAGGAGACTGTGAATCATCTCTTTTTTGACAGTGAATGGGCTAAGGAGATTTGGAGTTTCTTTGGTGATTTTTAAGTGTTGCATTACACTACTAGTCTAGAAGGAACTTTCTTGAAACGTTGGTTTATTGGAATGAATAATTTAGATATTGAAAGGCTTGTGAAGGCTCTCATTTATAATGTCTCATGTTGGAGCATCTGGTAATCCAAAAACAAGACCTGGTATGAAGGCCTTACCTCTTCCAGTAGATCCATCATCATGAGAACCAGGTCACTTCGGTTGGATATGGTTAATGGTATCAATAACTGGCGAGATGCGCCTTCTCTGAGATTCTTGAAAATTAGTGTTTCTCTAAAAAAATCCTAGTTGGAGAGGGAAAAATGGACAATGGGTGCGCTGATACCCTCCTACTTTTGGTCTCAAGCTTAATGTGGACGGATCCTGCAAGTAGGGGATCCTCCACGGTGGAGGTGTAGTCTCTGATGGCAGGGGCAGCATCCTTCTTTTTTTATCTTTCTTTGCACAGGGGATGTCAATACAAGTGGAAGCTAAAGCAATTTTCACAGGTTTTCTTTTATGCCAATAGGAAAATATTGATCTTTTTCAGGTGGATACTGATTCTAAGATTATACATGAATCCATGCATGGAAAAGTGTCCACTCTGTGGTCGATTATGTACATCATCAGAAAATGTAAATTCATGCTTGGTAACAACACTTTGGTGGAGCACACATGGAGAGAATTGAACAAGGTTGCGGACCATCTTGCATCCATGACTGTTACATATCAAGGCCCTGGTATTATTTTCTTCCCTAGATCTATTTTTGTGAAACCTGAAGGGGTGAATTTGATTAGAGGCGATGAGCTTGGTCTTCACTACTTTAGGCTTTTGGACTTTTTTATCTTTTTGGATGCTTGTCTGGCGGTACTTTTCTCTGTTTAATAAATATTTATCTTTGAATGAATAAAAGAAGTTCTTCAATGGGAATGAGGAGAGATAAATACCTTTTCAAATTTCGACAAGGTAATGGGTGTATACAAAGAAACATAAATAGATTATTGAATGTGGAAGGAATATATCATCATTTATAAATGAAATGGATAGTATGTAGAGTATGTATGAACATATCTCAACATATGAAAATTGAAATTAAAAGGCATATCCCAAAATGGGTGCTTGATAAAAGAGGAAATTGAAAGATACCTTACTTGGATGTGTGACGCTAAAGGCTTGGTAGGGTCTTATTGGGAGATTGGAGTTCCTCAAGAGGACAATAGGGAGTAGGGGGTAGAGTTTTTTCAAGCTTCAAAGAGATTTAATGATGAGAAATGAATGCTTGGGTGGGATTATATAGGAAAATATGGAGATATATTTATTATTTTTGTTTTGGAAATACACCATAAAATATTCAAAACAAAAAACCATCCCGTGGTTTTTTACGCTAGTTTCTAGAAAAAAGGAGTGGAATAAATTATTTTATAAGGAGAAGGACAAGAGATATAAAATATGTTCCTTGATTATGTGGAGGTGAGTCGCACTTTTAAGAAACGATTTTATAATCATCAAATATTTTATATGATTTTGACGATTCACTAAGGCTTTTAAAATTAAATAAAATAAACTTCAAGTTAAATTATTTTAAATTAAAACCACATTTTGGCCAAATGTTCCTTTTATTGTATTTATTATATCATTTTTTGGCCATTATGATGCCATAAAACACACTTTATATTTATATGGTTTATAATTTTTACCCAAAAATCTGACTATTTAATAAAATTATGAGAAAATCATCATTGGAAAATTTCGACAACCTGATTCCAAAAATAAAATTAATTTTATCTAAATAATTTTCTGAATATGTGATTTTTAACTTTTAAAATAAAAACTAACATTTAATGAAAATTTACTGGTTTTTACAAAAACAGTTTTTAAAATGTAATAAAATTTAATTTAGACATCATAATAATTATATAATCATTTATATTTAATAAAATTTATTTAATAATTATATTTTATTATAATATTAATTATTTCAAAAATCTATTAATACATTAAAAATATATGATCTAATTGAATTGGAATATTAATCAAAAATACTATTTGTGCTTTAAAAATCATTTACAACTTAACAATAAATAATGAAAGTATATTCATTGTTATATACAAAAATAATGTTCAAAATAATAATGCTAGGGTCTTGTTACATATCCCTTTATTACACAAGTATACACTTTATGAGTAAGGTGTGTGCTGATGGGGATTTCATGGGATCATTCGGTGAACATGGTTTGGGTTGGGATCTCGATGATCTTGAACTTCTCCTATTTATGGTTTCTCTAATGATTATGTTGTTGGATCTCATCATGGGCTTGGTCTATAGAAATTCACAAAAATTATACCTCCTTATAATATCAGAAAAATGGTCTTCATAGGGTACTTTCCTACAAGTTGAGGTCATTACTTCCTTTATATGGGTCCCAAGGATTTATTAAACCCCCATATTTATACTAATCATGTGATCACTATTCAGTGGATATATTATCAATGGTAATGATACTTAACTATAATTTAAAACCAATTGGATATAATAAAAGAAGTTTACATGTATTCTATGACCATATGAACTTTAATTAAATCAAAAAGGGTAATTCTATTCGTAAATGTTCGATTCGTTATAGGGTATATTTCCTATATCTCATAATGAGTGGGAGACATCATGATATTCACTCAAGATGATGGGTGTTCCATCATGTCAACTCTCAAAATATGGGACCTGTCATGTCATTCCCATTATCCAAATAGTGCTAGTGGAGTGAGATGTCGTTCTAAACACCCAATGTATGATAACGTGATACTTTCATACTCAATAGAACCCTTACCATCATACTACAACCTATATCAAGGTATAATTTTGTTTGTACTATATTACATGAGGAAATACCTCTCATATATCCCATTATTTAATTTTAATTATATCATATCATTACAATTCCCAATGAGTAATTAATAAAGTTTAAATAAATGGTGTATCCTTGCTACCCTTTATAACTCATTCAATTTTATTCATTAAATTATTTTAAAGAAAAGATAACCATCATGAATAAGTCATCATATGATAATTAAAACCATTTAATTCAATAAAACATGGAATTTCAAATTATAAGGCTCAATGAGTAACTTAAAAGGTGACATGGAAAATAATTAAATTACCTACATTGTCAATTGCAATTATAATTTTCCCAAGAGCATAGCAGGTTCCTTGGTTTCAATATAAAATTCTCATAACAAGGTCCATTCACTTTAAAACCTAAGGTAAATTCTTAGTAGGTGTTCAGGGAAATTAATAAATTTATCATAAAGGGTTAACTAAACATGGAACACCTAAGGGGTAACCATAAATGAGTTGAAAAATCCTATAAAATACTAAAAAATAGATCAAAGGACACGTATCTTAGTGTATTGATAGATTTTATATAAATAACTCATTAAAATGGGTTGTTCATAAACAAAATAGCATGTGACACAATGGGAAAGCTACAAAACACCATAAATCATGGGGAAAATGATGAGACTGCCTACCTAAAGATCAAGGATCACTCATCACTTAATATCATCCTTATATTCAGAGAAAGATGGATGAAATCTAGGAAATGGTCCAGCACCCTAAAAATAGGGGAAAATAGATTGATACTAAATAGAATAATGGATCTGAAGATTAACATATATTGAAGGTTGATGAGAATGTATAGAATACCTCAAGATATTCAATTCCTTTGATAGATTATAAATTTGGAGAAAACATATGAGATAGAGAAGAACCTGTATTAAGGTTCTTGGGTCATCAACGGGAGGAGAATATAATGTCAACTATTGGAGAAAGAAGGGAGAAAAAAATAAAGATTAAGTATATTAAATTATGTTGAAAAATTTAATATCACACTTAAAATAGATACACACAGTTTTTTATCATGGTATGAAACATTGTGCGCAAACCGTTCTAAAACCACCTCTTAAAGAAAGACCTCACACGGTTAAGATGGATAGTTTCCATAACCATGTGTAAACCGTGTAAAATCCAACTATCAAATGTATGCAGTTTTCACAAGGTCATGCACCTTGGGTTGCCTGGTTTTAGAAACATCGTGATGCTCTTACTGCTCACATGGTGCCCCACATGTTTACACCAATTGATTACTTCTAACCATGTGGTAATCATGTGGCCTAGTATTTCTTCCCATCTTTTGGAACTCCATGTTATGAAAAATACCAAATTCATCCCGGGACCTGCCTTGGCCCATAACTCTCATTTAGCATGATTAAATATGGGAATAAAATTGAAAAAACAAATGATCTATACCTTTGTGAAAATACGGGTCATTTCAAACTCCCCTACTTAAAGAAACAGTCCCCTAGTTTTCCTTCTAAGGGTAAATATGTATCATTAGCAAAGAGTTTCAACCAGTGAAATCATATATCATCTCCTCACACCTAGGTCTCATATTATACTCTAAAATGACTCCATAGAACCCATGCCAAAGGAACTGACTTTCCTTAGAGTTTCTTCATACTCTGATCCACATGATAAAATAGATACTCCTCGAGGGATGAATCCCTATACAATTAAACCTCATTAAGATGAAAGATATGTTACATATTTGAAAATTATCTATGAATTTGGGATACATGAATGGTATAATGCATAGAATGGTATCTCTAAGAATTTTCAATCTAATGATCCACTATGCAGGTCTGTTTCACCACCATTAAGGGCCCAACATACCTCAGTGAGAGCTTACGCTACCTCTAAATACACCTTTGGCCTAGCCTGTTTGAGACTAATAAGAAAAACTAATCTCATACCTCAAACACGGTAGATTTTCAGTGTTTGTTGGCATATGAATAATCTCTAGATTGAGATATCATCATGCACTTTCTGATCAACTGGACCTTCTGTGATACCACTTTGTAATTTCCTAACCCAGGGTCAACGTAACCTGCTTACCAAGATGGTGCGTCACATGGATTAAGGCATGCCTCCCCGTGCACTAGAGGCTTCCAACATGAGGAGAGGGTGTAAAAGTTGTATAGTGTGGAGACTATACCATCATGGTATAGTATAATGATAGATGCAACAACAGATATGAAGTAGTGGAAGGATATATGAACAGATATAATAAATAAGTAGTGGAAGAGTAATGTATAGAAAATAACATATGCATAGTCGTAAATAACTAAATTACTGGATAATAATAAAAAGCTACTATGTAGTGTCATACACATGGATTCATTTCTTGCTAATATAAAATGATGAATATGGGTAAGATCCATAAATAATCATGCTTTAAGAAATGTATAAAATGAGAAAAAGGATGCCCCACTAGTATAACAAGAAGATGCTCGGTCCTCTACTCCTAAGCTCACACTATAGGTATAACATATCAAGAACCAAGAGAAGGGTGATTTCCCTTATCAATACCTATAGTCTTATAATCATATTGTGTACTAAATGCATCCTGAGTAGGATATGATATTTATTCCAAGTAGGCCACCACCAACAGTGACTAAAAGTAATTCAAGCAGTTCTTAGAGCTAAATAGTGTGTAGGTATAAACAAAATAATAAAGTAATCATGAATAAATAAATAACTAGGCTACTCAATTTCCTAAAGGACACAAAATAGCACTACATTCTTTGGCTCATAACTAGGATGAGTGATTGATCAGTAACTAAATGTATAATATATATATATATATATATAGTTATATATTTCATCCACCTATATTAACCTATTATGTGTGGATGTAGGTGGCCATATACCTAGAGTAATAGTTTATGGATGGACCAGGGTGTAACATAGACATCCATCACCAGTCTAATGAGACTATAACCTCAAGAAACATGGTACATTCCCTACATCTCATTATGAGTGGGAGATGTCATGACCATCTCTCATGGTGATGAGTGTGTCATTATTTGAACACTCAAAATAGATGATGTGAACATCAATCCCATCATCCATATATTTTTAGTGGTGTGATACATCATTCTAAACACTTGATGTAATGGAACATGATGTGATTAGTCCCAACAGAACCATTACCATTGTATTGTAGCCTATATCAAAGAGTATTTCTATTTATATTATAAAACATGAGGAAATTCCTCTCATGTATCTAATTAATCATGTTCAATTATATTAAATGATTAAAATTTATAATGAAAAATTTCTAAAATGTAAAAAATGACATGACCTTACCACCCTTTATAACTCATTTTATTTTATTCATTCAATTCATATATAAAAAATTAAGCCATCATGAATAAGAAATCCTATAAAAATTAAAACCACTTAATTCACTAAAACATGGAATTTCAAATTATAAGTCTAAATGATTCACATATAAGGTTTTATGATAAATAAGGTAATTACCAATAGGTTAAAATCCAATTATAAGCACCCCAAGCACTTTGGATGTCCCTTTGTATCAATAAAAAATTCTTATAATAAGCTAAATTCACATAAAACCCAAATCCAAACACATAATAGGCATTACAAGTAATTAATAAATTAACCATAAAGAGGAAATTCATCTTGGGACACCCAAGGGGTTACCATAATCAAGGTACACATCTTCTGAAATAGTAAATATGAATCCAAGGATGTGTATCATAGTGAATTGATTAATCTGATATAAAGAAATCAGTTAATAGGGTACACTTAGAAAAAGCAATCGTGTAGCATAATGAAAAATCAATGAAACACAAAAACCCATGGGGAAAATGATGAGACCACTTACCTCAATGTCGTAGATGAATCCTTTCTCTATAATGGCCTCAGATACATAGTAGGTTAAAAGAAATATACAAAACTGTCTAGCACCCTTAAAATATAGGGGAGGATCTTCCACCTAAATAGTGAAATGTATCCATATATTAACTTAGATGGAAGGTAAGAGTAATGGATAGAATACCTCATGTTATCCGATTCATTTGGCAGATCGGGAATCGAGGACCATACATGGGAGAAAGAGAATATCCTATGTTGATGTGCTTGTGTGCCCAAAAGTGGATAAGAGAAGTCTATCTACTAGAGAAAGAATGGATGAAAGATGAATGGGTAAATAGATTTTATTAGAGGTGAAATATTAATTTAACCATTAAAATAGGGGTTGTGTGGTGTGTTATCACAATTTGGAAAACTGTTCATAAAATAGGCTCAAGCCACTGCTTAAGAAAATACCTCACATGGTTAAGTTCCATGGTTTCCATAACTGCGGGTAAACTATTTGAAATCCCACTATCAGATGTTTGTAGTTTTTCACATGTCTTTGAGCCTCGATTCATATGGTTTCATACAATTCATGTGGCCCCTACTTCTCATAAGGTGGACTACACTATTTCCTTGCATAGTTACATATAACCTTGTGGTAACTGTGTAACCTAGATTTGTTGCCCTTTTTTTAGAACTCTAAGATCCAAAAAAGCTTTGGATGCTCCTAGGAACTTCCTTATGATGTAACATACATTTACCATGATTAAACATGAGATTAAAATTGGAAAAAAATTATCTTTACCTTTGTGAAAATATGGGTCATTATAGAAGTTGAGTCTTTTAAGAGAAAAGTGTTCTGTACCTTTAGTGGATATTTTAGTCCCCCTATTAGGGAACAATGAATTAACACCATTGAGTGGATACAATCTATCCTATAATACTTAGAGAAATACAAATTTTTTCTGGTCATTTATCGCATTATGGGGGCAGCCGATTGGTGTTGGATACTAATCAAGAACATGAAGTAAAAAGAGGATATTGATTCTATAGAATGTTAAGACTTTAATAAAATATTTATCAACAAATATTTTCCCTAAAATACTCATCTTAAAATTGATTGGGAGTTCATAGGTCTAATGTAAATGGAATAATATATTGTCCTTTCATATGAGGAAAAAATGTAGGGACTTCATGGTATACCCTCTACATTATTACCAACATTGAATATAAGGTGTACTATTTAACTAATGGGAAGAAGAAGCTTCGAAACTATCTTCTAGGAATTTTGAGATATTTCTAATGTGGGAATGAGTTGAATCAAGCTAATCAGTGTTGAAGGTAAACAATGAAACCCACTAATGTGTAAAATTAAAGTATGTTTAGATCAACACTCAACCTGTAGTGTACGGTTAAAACTATAAAAAAATTATGGACATTATTCAATCCAATTCCATAAACCATGGTTTTTCATAAATAATCAAAAACAACAAGCTACAAGGCCTATAGAGAATGTAAGGGTATATGATATCACTACTACTAAGGTGGATCCCAACAACGATGTGGGCATAGGTATACTAGTTATTTATTCAAGAATAAATAATTCACTTCTTGATAATGATTCTATATATTTGTTCATATCATTCATGTTTAGTATAACTATTCAACCACCACCTCCAAATATGGTGGTTGATCTAATCATGAGAATAGAAAATGGAGTAATGGTTGCATCATAGTTATATAACTCCTCCCTATCCAATTTTTGTGTATTGAAACTTTAAAAAATCATCTCACTTCCTTTAGTAGAGTTTGATTCTATATTATACATGGATTTGATATCCTTATATAAACCCAATATCAACTGTCAAGAGAGTGATATCACTCTCTAATTCCCATGAAATCCATTAATTATATAAAAGGGTATGGAGGAAGATAAACCTCCCTTGGAATCTTCTTTTATACTTTAGATATTATTTCTTTAAGATCAAGTATATCTAGACTAAATTATTGAGAAAAAATAGTGAATTATTATTCAAGAAATTCCAGTTTTTAAAGGATATAATGTTGTGTTCCTTGATGAGTTTCTTTGTCTTTCTCCTGACCAAGAGGATACATTCTTAATAAAACTTATACTTGGATCTAATCCCATATCAAATACTCCTTATATAATGTCCATTATTGAGTTGGAAGAATAGAAAAAATAGTTATAAGGGAATCCGAAAAAGTGATTTATATGCCTAATTATTTCACAGTAGGGTGCACATGTTTTCTTCATCAATAAGAAGTATGGGTCAATTTTGATCTTTAATGATTTTCATGAACTCAACAAAGTCATGATAAAGAATAAATATCCCATTACATTGACAGAAAAAATAAACTATGTGGGGTGTAGTATTTCTCTAATGTTGACCTTTGGTCAGGATATCACAAATTTTGGGTGAAGAAAGAAGATATTCCCAAAATTATCTTTCAAACAAGTTATGAACACTATGATTTCACAGTGATTCCTTTCATACACACAAATTCTCCAAAAATATTTGTGGACTTAATGAATATAGTCTTTAGGTATTACCTTGAAAAATCTTTTGTAGTCTTTATAGATGATATTCTAATATACACAAACATCAATGAGGATGATGAGGATAATTGGAATACTATTATAAAGGATTTGTAAAAAAATAATCTATATGATAAGTATATAAAATATGAGTTTTGGATGATATAAGTATCATTCTCAAAGGAATATTATCACCAACAAATGGATGTATATAGACCCTTATAAGAAAATGTTAATTGAGGATTGGCCTAGACCATCATTTATAATGAAAATCTATAGTTTCCTGGAACTAGCTGGAAATCATTGAAAATTTGGAGAAACATTTCATGATTAGAAAACCCAATATCCAACATAACATGGAAGGGGTAAAATTTATTATAACTAATTAATGTGAAGAGAAATTTGAGGAGTTGAAGAAGACTTTCATCACTACACCAGTCCTCACACTTCTATCATGTAGGGATATTATCATGGTATAAAATGATACCTTGAAGAAGGGATTAGTTTTTATGCTAATGAAATATGATAAAGTAATAACCTTACCCTCATGGTAGTTGAAATTTCAGGATATGAACTATCCGACACATGATATAGAGTTTGATATAGTTATATTTGTCTTGAAATTAGGTTAAATTATCTCTATGGAGAGAATTGTAGATTATATAGAGTCTATAAGAGCCTTAAAGATATATTCACAGATAATGAGAATAATATTTTCCAATCAATATGGATAGAAATGACAATAAAAAATGACTTCTCAATCTATTTCCATCCATAAAAATCAATCAATGTAGAAGATTCTCTAATTAGAAATGATCAAGAAACATTATAAATGATGAGAATTGAGAATGATCTAATCGTTGTAGACATGAAAAGGATAGAAATGGTAATCATAAATAAAGGAACATCATCGTTCCTTCCTCATAGGATTTCTGAACTGTCCCTTCTATAGAAGATAAAGGATAATGAAATAGATGATGTGGAAATTCCAAATAAAGTGCAAGCTTTATGAAAAGGAAAAAACTCATATCTCAATATTGATGTAGACAAAGTTGTAAGATTTGGGTCGTGACTATATGTACCATCAAATCCTGAGATAAAGAATGATCTTTTGGGTGATCCATATAGTTCGACCTTCTCCATCCACCCAGGGATCATGAATATGTATCAAGATCTCTAAGATCACAATTAGTTGGAAAATATGAAGTAATAAATCACTAAATATATATCATGTTTTTTGGTATGTTAGTATGAAAATTAAGAAATGAAAAAACTCTAAGTGGATGATGCAACCATTCCCCATACATACATGGAAATGAAAAAACACCACCATGGACATCTTCATCAGTCTTACAATGAAATCAAGAGGAAATAACTCTATATGAGATATGGTGGATCATCAAAAAATAGATATATCACATCATTGAAATTTTATTGGACTTATCACTCGAACAACATGAAGGGATATACATTATAGAGCTGGTGATTCTATATGAAACACTGCTATTAATTATATCTAAATGAGATTTGATATTTACTTCCATGTTCTAGAAGAGCCTCCAACATGCTCAAAATATTAATTTTCAATTTTGTACATCTTATCACCCCCAAAATGACGGCCAATCTAAATGGACTATTCAAGAAACTGGAAGACCTATTGAGCGCATGTTTGATGGACTTTGAAAGAGGATGGGATCAATATCTTCTTGTGATTGAGTTCTTGTAAAATAATAGCTTACACTCAATCATATGAATGTATCCATACGAACCCCTTTATATGAAGATATTTGGAATACATTTGTGATGTGATGATGCTTTTTAACAAAATCTATTAAGACAAAAAATTATTGAGGAAATTTTATAAAAGGTCCAGACCACTTAGAAACACATCAGCACTACATAAAGTCAATTGAAGAGTTGTGATGAAAATCACCGATGGGACTTAAAGTTTGAGTTTAGGGATAAATTATTTCTCTACATATCTCTATTAAAGGGAATCCTTATATTTGGGAATGGAATGTTAAACCCTAGGTGTATTGGACACTTTGAGATACTAGATTGCATCAGAGTTTTGTCTTATTGACTAGAACTCCCAGAAAACCTTTCTCATGTCCATGAAATATTCCATGTATCTCTATTAGAGAAGTGCATTCCAAATCCATCACATATACTATATTCAGAGGTGGTACAACTATAAAATGATATCATTTATGATGATAATTTGATGAAGATCTTGGACCATGATGATAACTTTATATGCAATAAGAAAACTTATCTAGTTAAATTAATATGAAAGAAGCATAAATATGAATGGGAAACCTTGGAATCGAAGTATTTTATAAAGCAGGTATATTCTCAACTATTTTTACTTTTGTATGTATTATAAAATGTTGAGGTTAATTTTATTTATGATGCGAATAATATAATATCTTGATTTTATGTTTAATAGTGTATAAAACACACAATAATAAGCCTTAATGAACTATGATTATTTATGATCATTATAAACTAGTTAAAACATTGGAGGGTATGATTATTATTAAATAATTTATAAAACACGTGTAAAGGTCCTAATAGAAATAAATTTATTAATATCTTCATGAATTTATAATGTCAATCCAGACATATCTAGTTTAACTACAGAGAATGATTTCACTCGAGACACTGAGCCTCAACATGAGGAATAGGAATCAACGAAAACAGATGATCGTGATATCTCCTAGCAGTATCCAAAGCAGTGTAAGAGTGACAGACACTAGATAGATCAGGGAGACTCCCTTGTAAGGGGTGATAGACCTAAAAGATGTTAACTGTTGAAATGATATTTTGTATTAGTGGCATTGGTTGTTCCATTTTTTCCTTAAATATAACTTTATCTTTTCTTATGAACATTATATTTTAAAAATAATGTTTTCGGCCCATTTGTTTTAACTCATTGTTTGTCATATTATAAACTAAATAAAAGTAATATATATTCAATGAGGACATTTTATTCATAAAAAATGTTTTTTTTCTAAATTTATTTTTATTGATTTTTTTGAAAAATATTATAATTAATTTCATTAAATATTAAAAAAAATATTATATATAATTAACATCATTTTTTTATGCATTATAAAAAATTACCTAGGGTGAAATTTTTGGATATTTTTGAAATGGTTAATTTTTATATCACACCTAGATTTCTATTTGTGTAATTTATTTCAATTAATATATGGATCATTGTTTTTCTATTTAGTTACAGGTGTTTCGAGTTTTAATTTTGAGCTATTATATTATTCAGATTCGGTCTCGTGGTTATTCCTTAGTTTCCCTTGGATTTTTTTGTCAGAAGTGTGGATTTTGGGATTGAAATTAGGTGGTTCACATTTGGTGCACGGTAAGGAGAAATTCTGCATCCTTGATCAAGAAACTATGATAAAAATTAATCTTGTCAACATTGGAGCCCATGTGATTGTCTCACAATTTGGAAGAAAGTGTGGAAAAACTATGTGGGTTGTTCCTCTTAGATAGTGAAGGATGCATAGTTTCCACACAATCTGGAAAATCATATGGGAGAACCATGTGACCTACTTATATCATTAAAAGGTTGAATTTCCCTTTCTATAATTGTTAGGATTTATCCCCAAATCACCCTCTTCCTTCCCCATTCATCTCATATGACCCTAAGAGGCTCTCCCCTTATTTATCAGACCTCCCACCTTCAACCTCCATCCATGGTGATTCTAAGTAGATTTATTCATGAGTTAAGGCCAGATCGTTAAGGTATTCTCCTAAATTCTTCTTCCTCTTCCTCAATTCTCCTTTTACTCTTGAGTTATTCATCTCCCTTGGTTTTTTGGATCTAGGGTTAATGATTTTTTGGGGTTTTAATAATTATTTTTCTTGGTTAAGGTTTCTATTGGTTGTTCCTATGTCTTAGAACCTTCATGGATTTTTTTGTGTTGGTTATGTTAAATCACATGTGATTTGATGTAGTTTTCCCTTTTAATTTTCCCTCCAAATTTTATAATCATTGGTTTCATTAATTTCACACCTTCCTTATATGTTAAATAGAGATATGTGATCTTTAAAACAATTTTTTATATGAAATGAGGTTTTCTCATAATTTTTATTTAGTACATGCCATTGTTTTCTTATGTAATGCACACCAAGTGTTTGATAAATTGGATGGTTATATTTTTCGAATGGAATATAGTTTTTAATTCATGTATTATCATTGTAAAACAAGTTTTGGAATCTAAAATTATGGTATGGATAAATCAAATGGACTTAAAAATGTTGTATATTGGAAAGTGGTGTGTATTTGGTCCATTGAAAATTGTTTGACATGTGGTGATGGAAGGTGGACCTTTTGGAATCTTGATTAAAGTTTCATTGGTTTCAAAATGTGGAGTTAGTGTTTAAATGCAATTTTATGCATATTTTGAAATGTAAAATGGTGATTTATCACCATTTAAGAATGGTGGATTTAGTTCATTGAAAAAGGGTGTTTCTTGAGGAATGATAAAGGCCCATTTATAACTTTTACAAAAATTTCCATCCTAAAAACTATCTTTGGAGAGTTATCTTTCCTTGGTTATGTTGTTTGTTATGGGAATCCCAGGCTGAGAGGCTCCCTTTTGATCAAATAGTTGAAAGGAAAAATATTTCTCCCTTTGGGGGCACAGAGTGAATTTTTGTATGAGTTTCTTATGTATGATATATGTGCATGTGATTGGATAATTGTTTGGAAGTGTTGGAACAAACCCACTTTATTATTGACATGGGATCCTAACATAGCTAGTGGATTTTGTTGTGAATAGTTCCTTGACTGGTATGGATTTTGATCTTACTAGTAGCCCATGACAGGGGGTACATTTTGTTTTTGTTAATATGGGATAGTGCCCCTTAGTAAAACTAGGTTGGGGTAATCGAGTGTGTGGGTGAAATTGGATTCCAACTTGTGATAAATTACTTTGGGATGATTCAATATATATAACATGTTTTAGATTATTCCATTTATCTCTTATGTTATCCCATTCTCTTTGGAACTTAGTTATATGTAGCGAATGATTGAGATGAATTATTGGTTGGTTTCTTGGGCATGCCCTTATTTTTTATTTTCCTCATTATGTGATCAATGAAGTTTCTTTATTTTGTGGTGTAGTCTTGTTTTGAAGTGGTGAGTAGGTTTTCAAAAGTTTATGGAAAAAGTTTGGAAAATCATTTACACTCCCATTCCCTCTTTTTTGAAATAAAAACAATATTTTTCTCATGAAAATGTTAATATATACTTCATAGAAAGTAATATGGATTTAATTGAGAAAAGAGAAATGGACCTCATTTTGTTTTAAAGTCAGAAGGGAATGTGAAAATAAATGTTTCATATATTGTATTTCAACCCTGAAATTAATGTTATTTTTTTAAGGAAGTGCATTGGGAATAGATTATTCTAGGAACACCTACTGTGTTTTAATAATCGTGCTTATATTTCATTCGTGTTTTTAGCTTGTGTATCAGGTTTCATATTTCATTCTATCACCGTGGTAGATAGTTGGTTTTCCAATCAGAGAGCAACCCTCAAGGTCACATGGACATGTTGTGTTCACCATGTTTAGTTTGGTTATTTTTGTTTCGGTTTTGTATTGTGATCTATTGTGTTAATGATAATAATTTTATATTATTGTATTCTTTGGAGATGATCCATTTATTTTTCCACATTTTAGATTATATATAATGGTAAAATCACTCCCTTGGTTTCACTATTACTGACCTAATGCTAGATTCTAGCCCAAGAGGATCAGAAACGCCTCTTAGATGTTTTTGTGAATTAGCTCGGGTTATCAATTCGAAATTGGTTCATGAAAAAATGGTATTAGAGAAGGATGGTTCCTTAAAGGAACTTTCATTCATTAAACCCTTTGTTATTTGGGGTGCCAATGTAGAAGGAGTATGACTGTCGAAGCTTGGGGTGTAGGTTTTGGGGATTTTCTAGCCCAATCATTTTGGACCAAACTTAGAGTAGCTAGGGGAATTTGAGTTTGGTTTGGTTTATCTTATTCTTGTTGGTTGTTTGGTGTTTGAGTTATAAAATATGAGATGGGATATTGGTCTCAGTGAGCTAGTAGGGTCTAAAAATCCATGTGGAGATAGGGATATGGTCCTGGAAGGATCTATGTGATGATAGAGTGATTGGAAAATGGTTTTCAACCATAATTCCAAGTCAACCATTAACACTAGTTTCCTTTTTAGAGTTGTTTTGGATCTTTATTCATTCTGAAAGTTGTTTTAAAAACTGTTATTTTGGAATTTTGAAAAACAAGATTTAATGTTGGGATAGTTTTGTTAAGGAAAGATTGAAAATGAGTTTTCATATTTAATTTCAGAAAAACCTTTTAAATTGTATTTTTATAAAATTATTTTTGGATAAAGCAAGGATTGGATTATCGAGATTAAATTTTTATAATGAATACCTAGGTTCTATCAAAATCATTTGTTTGGAAGTAGGAGTTTATTTTAAAGTGGGTTTTGGAAATCTATTTTATATAATGAGAAATCTATTTTTAATCAAATGATTTTTGATGGAATGATATTTGTTGAGCCGTTTAAATTTTTTTGAATGGGATGAGTTGGGTTTTAAATAGAATCCATGGGATTATGTTTTGAGCGAGATAAAATGGAATTCTTGGTGGAGTGTAAAAATGGTTTTTAAATTGGTGTTTTGTGAAATCCTAAAAATTTTGGTAAATATTTAAATGGTAAGTGGATTGAGAAGTTGAAAACATGGGTTTAATTTTTTGTCTTTGAAAGAGGAATGGTTTTGTTTGACCCTTGTTTTTATCTTGAGTGCTCAGATGCATGGATGTCCTTGAAGAAGTGGATATTTGATGAGATGGGAATATGAGTGCATGGATTTGGCATGGTTTGACAAGTGCCCAGGGCATCATGGGAATATGAATTTGGGAGGTTTCATGGAACACCAATGGTGAGTTTTCAACCCAAAAAGATTGTTTTCATTCTAAAGTATTTTCAAGAGAATAATTTTAATTTTTGTAAAACCAGTTGTTGTGTGTATTGCTATATTATGACTCGGTAATGTTTTTTAAGTGGTCTTTTGATTTTTTGTTCATGATGATGAGTTGGGTTTTATTGAGTTCTTGGTTTTCTTGTTGATTAGTGTACATCCCCATAGTAATTCTATGGATAATTGAAGTGCGGCCAGAGGAGGTTACTCATTGGAATACCCTCTAGTTGATCAACCCATAAAATTCCTTCTTGAATTTCAGATGTTGAATCCTGTCATCTTTTAGGGTCAACAATATTCTATTGAAGCAGAATAGTGGATGTGGAAAATTGAATGAAACTTCAATTTCCTTGACATTCTTGAGTTTTTTAAGGAAACTTTTTCTATATTTATTCTCAAAGGTCCATCCTAAAATGATGGAAGTCATTCTATCAGTCCAATCCATGGGTGATCTCACCTGGGAGTTCTTCAAGGATTTTTTCATCTAGCAATTTTTCTATGAGGTAGTGAAGGTGAGGAAGGGGATAGAAATGTGTAGTCTTCAATAAAGTGATGGATTGGTGCTAAAATATAATTTATAGATGTAGTTATTTACCTTTCAAAGTGGATAATAGATGATTCCTTAAAGGATATAAATTTTTAGAGTAGGATTCATCTTAATCTATTTTTGGAGGTGTTACAGTTAAGTCTATATTACTTTAAGAATGTAATAAAGAAAGATAATTGTGTTGAAGTTGTGATAGAAGGAGTTCCTGAGGCATCCAACCTTCCTCAAATCCCTATAATCAGTGAAGGAAATTTCATTAAAGAGATGGGGGATCATCAAGTTGTTGTACGCACTGATAATGGAACTCCAAGGCCACCAGATCATTTTTTCGCTTCTTGAAAGAGTAGGATCTGGTGATGTTATCAATTATACAAGACGAATCCCAATAATTCTTGATACATGAGTTCTTCAAATACCTACAGTGTCTCAGAAATGTAGGTAACTTGAAACAATTCAATCAGGGTGTTCCTAGGAAGTGTCATGGATCTATATCCACCCCTTCAGAAACATTGCATCCCAGTTGTAAGAGTGGGGTGTTGTTTTAGGATTAGTTTAAAGTCCCTTTCTCTATAATGAATCTTTATTTGTGGTGGTTGTGTCTGATGGTTTTTTATGGTGTTTTACCTTCTTTAAATTATAAAAGTGGATTTTTGGGATCTCTTGGGAACAACTATTTTAATGAATTCAAATCTTTCATAGAATTGTGAATTTTTCCATTCTATAGGGAGGTGTGTTCGGTGTGTACCTTCTTCATGTTATTTTTCTAGGGTGAAAAGTGTATGAATCATGTGTAGATTCAAAACCCCTACTTTGGTGAAGTTCCATGTTGATGGGAAGTGAGTATCATGGTGTTTTGTGTTCTTTTGGTTCTACCTAGGGTGTGGTGTAGCTACTCATGAAACCAGAAGAAGTATTTCTAATTGGGGATTTTCAACTCTTGATTGTCGAATAGTGGATGCATCATGAAATCAGGGCTCTATCCACAGGTCCCACAATGAAACTCTTCACAAAGTCATAAAATTACCATGGGTGTGGGTAACCTTATCCCATCTCTTGACTCCACTGTTGTGGTTCAAGGAGTTTAAATTTACATGTGGTTGTGAATTTTCATATGTGAATCTCTCTTTGGTTTTCCCTTTTGATTTGGTTTTGGATTTCATTTATTCCTCATTTGGTGGTGGTTTTTTCTACTAGAGAAAAAAAATCATGGATTGGTTTCCATTTTATTGGATTTTCTTTGGTCATATCCCCCTAGTGATGGGGGTTTTCAGCATCTATGTGGAGTTACTCAATTGAATGGTATTATTGGGCGTTGGTCGATTCTAAAAAGTTGGTGATACACACCACGGGCCTCAATGTTGTATCTTCCAAAGTTGTTTGGTCTTATCTTGTTTCTAATTTTGGGGAATCCTTTCAGGACTCTTGTGTTGATATTCAAGATATGTTTCTGGTGTTTTCCTCATAATGGGTGATTTTTTTAGAATTTATGTAATTTTTAATTTATCCCTATTTGGGGGGTGGATTTTGGATCACACCTAATAGATTTCATTGTGGTTAGGTTGTGTGGGTTGTAATTTTAATTTTATCTCATTTCTCTAGAAGTGGTTCATGTTTTATTATTTTTGGTAAGAGATATGGATTACTTTTGGTAGTGGTTGAGTAGATCATTGAATGAGAGGTCAGATCATGTGGTTTTGAGAATACATTGTCTTTGATCGATCAACTGGATATTTTATGGCTTTATGGGGGAAGAAATAATTATGGTGGGGAGAATTGTCACACCAATATTTTTATTTCTGTTATTTATTTTGATTCATCTTTTTATATTTGTTTTCCTCTTGATTTTTGGGTGTTACAAGATTTAATTTTGAGCTATTATGTTCTTAGCATTAATTTGGTGGTTATTCCTATGTTTTCCTGTGTGTTTTTTTGGGAAAAGTGGGGATTTTGGGATTTATAGTATGTGGCACACGGTTAGGGGAAACCATTCACCTTTTCCAAGGAAACAGAGTATCCAATTTCACTTTTGGATAGTGGATACCACATGGTTGTATCTTGTTTTGGTAGACCATGTGGGAAACCACATGGATTATTTCTCTTGTGTAGTGAGAGAAGCCCGCTTTCTGCACAGTTTCAAAAACCATGTCAGAAAAACCAGAAACCTGTCCAGCTCATTAAAAGTGTGAATTTCCCTTTTCACCCTCTTCAATATTTATCCCCAAATCACAATATTCCACCCATATCTAGTTCGTACGACCCTAGGATGCTCACCACATCTTCCTCACACCTCCCACCTCCCTCCATCGTGATTCTAAGGTGATTTATTCAAGAGTTAAGGATAGATATTCAACGTATTCTCCCCTTTTATTTATCCTCTTCCTACATTATCATTTTCTTCTTAAGTTGTTCTTATCCCTATATTTTTTGGGTCTATATTTTATGTGTAATTCGGTTTTAATTAAAAAAATTCATAGATAAGGTTTTCTTTTATATTTTATACTTCTTGGAACCTTCTTTGAGATGTTTTGGGTTGGCGTTGTTGAGGAACATGTTATTTGATGTAGGATTCCCTTTTCACTTTCCCATTAAATTTAAGAATAATTGGTTTATTGACTTTAACACATTACTTATATGTTAAATAGTGAAGTATAATCTTTAAATTAACTTTTTGATATGAAATGAGGTTTTTTTCATAATGCTTTTCAAGTATATTTCATCATTTAATTATGTGATGCACACCAAGTGTTTGATAAATTGACCGGTTGGATTTTGAATGTGGAATATGGTTTTTAAAGCATGTATTGTCTCTCTTATATATACTAATCTTACTCTCCATTCCTTTTGGTTGTAATATATATCTTTTTTTCTTTTCTAAAATTCCAACTTTATGAAATTTCATTTGATTATGATATAAGGCAACATTATGCAAACCATTTTCCTTTTCAGGTTAATTATTATGTTTATGAATTATAATTGTTTTCCTTTTTGGTGCACACATAAGTCATGGAAAACATATGATGGGTGTTCCCAAATATCACTTTAATGCATTGATTAAATAATTTGTCTCATGAGAGATCGGGTATGAGATTAGGGAGTAAACCTAATCTATTATGGTACTTTTTCCACCATGTGACATTTTCCTGTAAATTTTCCTTGACTCTTGTTTATGTCATGTTATATACTTCTCCCAAAATACCTTTTATTCCAAGATATTGTGATTCCATGTTACTTATTTTATGTTTCTATATAATTATTCACGATCCATCTATCTTATGATATCATTTTGTATCTTTAAATCACATGTTGTGTTTCTTTATCATGTTTATTCTCTTACTAGGTTTTTTCCCTCACAAATTTATTCTATGTATTCTCTCAATTATCCAATTTTGTTTTAGGATATCAATTGGATTTAGGATCTCCTTATAGATAATAAAACTGGGATTTCATTTTTAGTTTCGTTTTGATGTATTCTGAACTCAGTATTCCAAATACACTATGCCTTTACGATCCTTGTTTTTTATTTAGGGATATTGATGTTAAAAAAATAAATTGAATGTATAAAATTCATGGTTCTCTTTATAAATCCTTTCAATCCAAAAACATAATTGGATAAAGATTCAGCGATTATTTTTGCCCCTGGATATATATGATACATTATAAATTTTATATACCTAAATTGGTACATGAAATCCTCTCAAAATGGAAAGAACCTATAAGATGGAAAAGATATGTTTATATTGACAGCTTAGTAAATGAATGAGGAGATAGGATAATTCTGGAGTTTTGTCTAATTTTTAATTCCCATAATCTAGATCACTAGAATCTCCCCTTCTATTTTATTTTCATGAGTTTTTGACATTCAACATTCCATGTAAATATAAGATAGTGTTCCGCCTTAAGAGTCCCTGAAAATACCACCACATCTAGAAGGAACGTGATTTTCCTTAGAAGTTCTATCTGTATGATTCTTGATCCACCCTATAATTGTAGGTTTCCAAAAAATAGAAATTTATTCATTTTAATTTTAAATCATCCTCAAAATCCCATCTTATTAATGATAGATAGTTACTTAAAAGTGTTTCCCACCATTTCGGAATTCATAGAGGTTGTAACTCAAATAATAGATAAGATGTTTCTCATGATACTATTTAGATTAATTTAATATATTTTATACCTTCTGTAATGCATCAAGACCACTCTTCCAGACTCTATGATTTATAATGCAGTGTATCTTTTTTTTTATAATAGTGACATAATAATTACACAAAACATTAAACAAACAAAGTTCTTTTATCGGTCTTGGTTCTAGAGCATTAGACAAAACATTACATTTATCATAGTTTAAAAGAAAATTCACACTATGCTTCTGCATGCACTAACTTTAAAAGCGATGAGAACTACGATAATCTCCTAAGACACCTATGAAAAATCATTTAAAAAAAGGGTGAGCATTCAATTGCCCGGTAAGGTGTTTTGAAAACCTTTGATAAATCCCTTTTAAAAATATCACATTGATAATAAATTTGAAATGTTCAACTACAAATACATTTATAAAATAATGCTTTGAAAATTATTTATACTTTGAAAACACTTTTAAATTAATCCAGTGATTCGATTGAAAATATTAAGAAAGATCTTAAAACAAAAACAGGTGAGGTCACTCGAAACTTTGAAGGCTTTCTTGGCCCACCCCACTTGAGGGATGGATTCACTATCCAATTCTCTATAGTATTTAAAAACATTGAGTACTAGTTTTTATAAAATATTTTTATATTAGATTTCCTTATATACATATAATTTTCTCTAGTGTTTTAGTTTCGAAAATATATTTATAATCTTTCTTGGCTCAAATAAATATTAATATTTACTGAGAATTGTATATTAGATTTGGTACAATCTAATCTCCTGATACATGATGTTTCATAATAACACAAAAGATTAATCAATATCCACACACTTAAAATTTCATCCATATGGCCATAAAAATTCATTTTTGTAAAGTTTAGTTCATGATCAAGTATATGTGTATATACCTTTATATATATATATATATATATATATCTTTATTCATGTATTAAATGTCCTGAAAACTTATGGATATATGGCCATAATTGTGATATGAGTATGACATGCATGTATTTCCATTATTTAAATTCATAAAATTCCATAAATAATCATCTGCTATATATTTTTTTACATAAATAATTAATCAAACAATTATTATTATTATTATTCATATGAAACATAATCTTGATCTTTACAAAATAAGTTTGAAACTTCAAATCATAATTTTGGATTAAATAATATCTTGATAAATTAGAAAAATAAAACATTTGAATTATAAAATGAAATAATTTAACATGATCAAAATAAGGGAAAATAATTTCAATATAATTGATTATTAAAAATTTGAAAAATAAGTGTCATGACTTGAGATAAATAAACAAAGGTCTGTATGAAAAAAAATGAAAATAGAATTTATAAATTTAAATCCATGAACAAATTTCCCTTAAAAAATAAAATATAATAGTAGAGTGAGAATTTAAAAATAAATATTCCCTTAAAATATTAGAGTTCAGTTGATCATTGACATGAAAATAAGTATTTCTCTTTTATACAAAACTAGAAATTGAAGTTAATTTAAATTTTTTACGAAGGAAATATAAATTTAGAGTAAAATAAATGTTCCCTTATGAAATTATTGTGCAGGAGACCTCCTTTGGAGACTTCACCTTCCTATTATCCTCACTCTAAAAATAACTCTCAAATTCTCAGAATTGGAAATAAATGAGGTAATAAAATCAAAGACTACATTGATTATTTATCTCAGTCGAGGTTCTTTATAGGTGGAACATCTCAGAAAGTAGGGCATGATAAATCAAAACATGTGGTTTAGGTCAAATGCTTCATGGGAAAGCGATATATATAATTTATATATATTTCTGCTACCAAACAAAGTCAAGAAACAAGACAAATGATAAATTTAATTAATTTTTTGACACAAAACCATCAAAAATGATAACAATGAGAATTGAATTTTGACAATGTATAATTAAGTCATGAAACATGATATATTGATAGATTTTTGATAGTGGTATTAAAAAAATAAATATGATACTGATAGTATTGAAGAAAGATTGATGGAAATAATAATAAAAATGGTACCTGGTTATACTGATAAGATTTTTCAGATAATTTAAATAATTAATATCAATCCAACTTGCAGAGGATTTCATAATCAGATAAGAAGAACTCAGAGCATGCATCGACTTCTAGAGGAAAAATTAATTAAATTACCAAACATAGAAATATTGAATCTATTCTCACTAGATTTGGTCATTATACAAACTCACAAATTCGGACATCAAAAATAAGATAGACCTACCTCATCAAAACTGAAACCATAAATGCAAAATAGATATGTTCTTTCATCGAACACGAATCCAGATTTCGGTCTTTTGATCAGCTTCAACCACAATTTGGATCGACACATCACTTGCAGTCGGCCTCGACTCCATCGTCGAATACTTCTAACACCCTCAGTCTATCGTGCTCGGTTGACGTTGCGCTCAACCTTCACCCAAGAATCCCCACAAATGAAAACCCGAAACCCTACCCTTGTGCTACATACGAACGAACCTCACCCCCACCCCCCATTCTTAATCCCCATTAATTTTTTTATATATATTTGTATATATATTGTTTTTCATCATCATATATATGTATACATAAATAGTTTTATTTTTATATCATAATTCATAAATTTAATTTTTTAAATTTATATCTAATATTAACTTTGTTTATATTTATTTGTTAATATATTTGAAAATATCACTTCATGATATTTTATAGAATTATAATTAATTTACATTATTTTAAATAATTTTTTTTATAAATGCATCATTTATAAAAATATTAATTTATTACCGAATCTGATTAATATTGAATTTTCTAATTATCAAAACAAAATTACAATTAATGTTTTAATTTTCATATATAGAAATTCTATATTATATTTTGTTTTTAAAATATTTTTAATTCAATAAAATTTTATGTCAACAACGTTTAAAAATTATTTCATAAGAGATTTAATTAAAATGTATATATTTTTTTTAATTATAAAATATATATGTTAATAATAATTTTATATTCCCAAAATAATTTCATGTTTATTAAAGTAATATTTAATCAATATTTATTTATGAAATTTTTATTATAAGAATTTAATATTTATTTAAAATTTTGTTAAAATTAATATTGAATTAATAAAAATGAAATAAATAAATCTATTATCAAAACTCAGGGTGTTGCACTCCCCCCCGCCCTAAGTGAATAGCTCCCTCGCAATTCTTTTGTCGGACTTACAAAAATTATGAATTTCAATATTTATAATTAAAGAAACACAAAGAAGACTTGAATAACTAAATAAAATTCTAAAGCGTATATTTTTTCTTTCTCAAGAGACAATGTCTAATCTCTAAATTTGTCTAGACTAATCCTCTGATACCAATTATAACACCCCAAGCCCGCTCTTCCAGACTCGGTGCTTTATAATGCTATGTAATTTTTTTTATAAAAGTGAAATAACAATTACTCAATACTTTAAACAAAGGAGGATCTTTTACTGGTCTAGGTTTGGGAGGATTAGTTAAAACATTAAATTTATCAGAGTCAAAAGAAAAAAAACAAGTGTACACAATGATTCCGTGAATGCTAACTCCAAAAGCGATTATATATATAATAATATCCTAAGATACTTGTGAAAAATCATTTTAAAAAAGGGTGAGCAATAAATTGTCCAGTAATGTGTCATGAAAACCTTTGATAAATCCATTTTAAAAATCTCACTTTAATAATACATTTGAAATGTCCAACTTGAAATACATTTGTAAAATAATTCTTTGAAAATTAATAATACATCGAGGAAACTTTTAATCTAATCGAGTGATTCAATTTAAAATATTAAGAAATCTCTTAAAAACAAAACAACTTAGGTCACTCAAAACTTTGAAGGCTATCTTGGGCCTACCCACTTGAGGGATGGATTCACTATCCAATTTCCTATCATATTTATAAAGATCAAGTATCGGTTTTTATAATACATTTTTGTATTAGCTTCCCTTATATAGATATAATTTTCACTGGTGTTTTAGTTTCAAAAATATATTTATAATGTTTCTTGGTTCAAATAAATACTAATATTTATTGAGAATTATATATTAGACTTGGTACGATCAAATATCATCATATATGACATTTCATAATCACATGAATGATTAATCAATATCCATGCACTTAAAATTTCATCCATATTTCCATAAAAATCCATTTTTGTAATGTTTAATTCATGATCAAGTATATATGTATATACCTTTATATATATATGCATATGCATATAGGAAATGTTCTGAAAACTTGTCGATATATGGGAATAATCATGATATGAGTATGAAATTCATGTAGTTCCATTATTTAAATTCATAAAATTCCATAAATAATCAATTACTATATATTTTTTTATAAATAATTAATCAAACAATATTTATTATTATAATTCATTGAAACATAATCTTGATCTTTACAAAAATAAGTTTGAAACTTCAAATCATAATTTGAGATTAAATAATATCTTTCAAAATTTGAAAAATAAAACATTTGAATTATAAAATGATATAATTTAACATGATCAAAATAAAGAAAAATAATTTCAATATAATTGATTGTTGAAAATCAGAAAAATAGATGTTATGAATTGAGACAAATAAACAAAGGTCCGTATGAAAAACTATAAAATAGAATTTATAAATTGAAATGCATAAACAAAATTCCCTTACAAAAATTAAATATAATTGAAGAGTGGGTTTTTGAAAATAAATAGACCCTTACAAAAATTATAGTTTAATTAAACATTGACTTGAAAATAAGTATTTCTCTATATTTCAATACTAGAAATCATAGTTAATTTAATTTTTTTTTCAGAAGGAAATATAAATATAGAGTGAAATAAATGTTCACTTACACAATTCTTGTGCAGGAGACCTCCTTTAGAGCCTTCACCTTCCTACTGTCCTCGCTCTCACAATAACTCTCAAATTCTAAAAATTGGAAATAAAAGAGGGAATAAAATCACAGACTACACTGATTATTTCTCTCATTTGAGGTTCTTTATAGGTGGAACATCTCAGAAAGAAGGGAATGATAAATCAAAACATTTGGTTTTGATCAAACGCTTCACGGACAAGCGATATATATAATTTATATATATTGCCGCTACCAAACAAAGTCAAGAAACAAGATAAATGATAAATTTAATTAATTTTTTGACACAAAACCACCGAAAATGATAGCAATGAGAATTGAAAGTTGACAATGTATAATTAAGACCTAATACATGATATATTGATAGGTTTTTTATACAGGTATTAAAAAACAATATGATACTGATAGGATTGAAGATAGATTGAAGGAAATAATAGTAAAAATGGTACCCAATAACAATGATAAGATTTTTCTGATAATTTAAATAATTAATATCAATCCAACCTAAAAAGTACATCATAATTAGATAAGAAGAACTCAGAGCAGGCATCGATTTCCAGAGGGAAAATGAATAAAATGACAAAACACAAAACTATTGAATCGATTATCACTTTTTTTGGTCATTATACATACTCACAAATCTGGATAACAAAGACAAGATAGACCTACCTCATCAAAATTGAAACCCTAAACAAAAAATAGATATGTTCTTACTTCAAACATGAATCTAGATTCATACTTCTGATCAGCTTCGACCATCGCATGGCTCGACTCATCACCTATGGTCAACCTCGACTCCATCACTGAAGACTTTTAACACCCTTAGCCTATCGAGCTCAGTTGGCATTATGCTCGACCTTCACCAACGAATCCCTGAAAATAAAAACCAGAAACCATATTTCTGTGCAAGATATGAACGAACCCCCACCCCCTTAGTCCCGATTACTTTTTTTCTTCTTTTATATATATTTTTATATATATATATATTGTTTCCCATCATTATATATATACATAATTATATTTATTTTTATATCATAATTCATAATTCTAATTTTATAAATTTATTTCTAATATTAACTTTGATTATATTTATTTGATAATATATTAGAAAATATCACATCATGATAGTGTATAGTAGTATAATTAATTTATATTATTTTAAATAATTTTTTATTATAAAAGCATCATTTATAAAAATATTAATTTATTACAGAATCTGATTAATATTGTATTTTATAATCATCAAAACAAAATTTCAATTAATGTTTTAATTTTCATATATAGCACTTCTATATTATATTTTGTTTTTAAAATATTATTAATTCAATAAAATTTTATGTCAACAATGTTTAAAAATTATTTCATAAGATATTTTGTTAAAACATTTTTTTATTGTTTAATTATAATAAATATTTATAAATAATAATTTCATATTCCCAAAATAATATCATGTTTAGAAAAGTATTATTTAGTCAAAAATTATTTATGAAATTGTTATTATAATAATTTAATATTTATTTACAAATTTTTTATAATTAATATTGACTTGATAAAAATGAAATAAATAAATCTTTTATTAAAACTCAGGGTGTTACACCTTCAATTGAGTATGTTCCACTAAATAATATTAAGAGTTTATGAAATATAATCCCAAAAAAGTTTTAACATCTTGGAGGAATCTTCTTGAATTCTCTATTAGTCAAATAATGATTTCATATAATATTATAGAGATTCCCCACTTTAAAAATATTAAAAACCATATTCAAAAAGATATTATTATAATGAGATTGGATTAACATATTGTTAATGGAATCTAGTCCCTTCATTTATGAACTAAATATTGTGCGGATGTGCTTGCAAATTCCCATGAGACTGGTTTCTGTGGCTAAACTACTATAAGAAAATATCCATTAAGGAATCTAAATATGTGGTGGTATCCAAGGATTATATAATAACTTCATCCTATATTCCATATCCATGGTACTAACCATGATTTTTGGATTCCCAAAATCAGAATGTCCTTGTTGTGTATAAAGGTGTCTTTGTAAATAGACTCCCTAAGGGAGCATGATATTCTCAATGGAATATCCAATCATATATAAGATTTTGACATTAAGGTCATGGATCTCTGGGTCTAGTGAATTTATTATTTACATTTTATATAAATTATTTCCCAACTATTTATTCATCTATAAATTGAAATATTATTTGCTTAAAATCATACATATATTGTGTTTCATCAAGTATCAGTTTTTTTTATTGATACAATTCTAAATAAAGCTTAATATATAATTGTTTTTATATAAATAATTTTATTAATAAATTTTTTCTAAAAAATTTATAAATCTCGTATTTTTCATTAAGTATCCTCTAAAAAATTTGGGACTGAAGAGAATCATTGAAAAGAGGACGGTTTTTTATGCCCACGCCTCCCTCTTTAAATAACATTTAAAAAGTATTCTATCTGACCACAATTACATTACTTTCATAAAAATTTCCACACTAAGTGAAGTTATTGAATCATTGATTCATATTATTGTTTAGAAAAATATTCCATTTATAATCTATAAAAGAGTATAAAAGCTTTTTAATGGCCATGAATTTGTTGAGAGAGATCCTTCCAGTATGTTATATTGATTTCTCTTTCTAGGAACAAAGTTTAACTGTAATTATATTAGAAATTTCTTTTATTTGGAGAATCTTATCCATTTTCTTGAATATGGGAATTCACAAATACATAAAGTGTTTGTTTCCCTCCTTGATATCTATTTTTATTTTTATTATCAACCTCATCTCCCTATTAAAATTTTCTTGAAAAATATTTTAGGCTTATTCAAACTAATATTATTATTGGAGATATAGTCATAATGATCGATGACCTATTTCGTGATATCAACTCTATTGTTACCCCCAATGAAAAATAAATGAGTTAATCAACATAAAATAAATGAGTAGGATACATTTCCCTTATTATAGCTTAAATGTATTTAAGAGTCCCTTACTCAACCATTCTAGAGATACATTGACTTATGTAATATTCAGTAATTCTAATAGAACTTAAATAAAGTATAACCCTACCTAACTCCACAAGAGAAGAAAAAATATCCCACATGGGTTCCATTATCCAAGGTATAAATTATTTCTGATTTTAAAATTAAGAAGCACATTTCATTGAAAAAAACTATATCCAAATTTATAAAAAGAATTAATCATGTATTCCTTGTTTATAGTATTAAAATCTTTCCCCACATCCAACTTTAGATAAATTCATCTATTTTATCTAAGATTACACAACAATTTAATATATTTAGAGGTGGTAAGAGGTCAGTCATGTATCTTTATTCTATGAACAAAACCATATTGATTGAATGTGACCAAATATTTTGTGATGATAGAGGCCTTTGTGACCAACTCCTCGCTATTAATATTTTAAAAATAATAATAAGGGAAGTCAGTCTAAAATATTTGAGAGAATCGATAATATTCATATTATGATAAAAGAATGGTAATTGAGAATCATTATTACAAGGAAAAAATCCATTTTTAAAAAATATTATTATAATTTTTATAATATCATCATTGATGATATCCAAAAACTTATGATAGATAATATCGGGGAAACCATATAGACCAAGAGAACTCCATGTGTTAAGAGAAAAAGTGACCACATTAACTTCTACTAGATTCAGAAGTCTAATATGTATTATATTGTTATAGTGATCGATGTACCTATGAATGAAATTCTAAAAATCATTATGATTGACATGAGAACCACTATTGTAGAGGTCTTACTGATAATAAAAAATATTCTCCTTGATTTCCTTCATCCTGGTGATAAAATGACATCCATTCTTTAGATAAGTAATCGATTTTTAATCCTTTCTAACCTTATGAATATTATTTTAAAAATAAATATCATTATTTCGATAATTGATCCATTTAATTATATTATATTCTATCAATATTTCCACCCTTAAATTGATTTTATCATTATTTGAAAATCGATTGTGTTTTTTATGGGATTAGATGAGTTTTTCAATGGTTTTATAACGAAAAAAGAAAGCCTAGACTTGTCTTTTCAGGATATAATACATAATAATTAGAGATGATGATGAGTGATCATGATGTATCTCATAATTATGGGTGATCTTGATATATACATTCAATTAATTGGGTAATGATTTAACCTTTGAAGGTGAAAAATGAGGGAGATAACAAGGTTGTTTACTCATATAGAATTCATTTAGATTATATAATTCTTAAAGGTTTTAAACCTAAGTGAACATGTGTTATGAATGTGATACTCCAATATTCCTATATTATAACTTCAAATTGTTTTTTTATAGAAATCATTTTTAATTCATGAAATAAATAATGTTTATAAATTTTTAATGGTGAAGGGTTTCTTTATCAAAGAAATTTTTTCATTAGTTCCCACGTGCCTCAAGATTCATTCCCAGTTTTCCTTTTCATAATGATGGGATTGGAATGTTTTTATTTATGAAATGGTATATTTTAATATGTGGAAATGTTTTATTTATATTATCAAAGAATAGTTGGTAAAAATGTAAACATTTTCATGGGTTTTCATGTTTTCACCAGACTAATGTGATTCATTTATATTTTATACCCCTTACTAATATTTTTTTTCTCATCCAACATTTTCAAATATTTTTCATAGGATTTATGGATTATTAGTAACTATAGAAAGGTAAAATGTTCCACAATATTCTTTTCTTAATATGGGAGATATTATCTTGAATTAAATATGGGTGTAAACTTAAATCCAAGTTTTGGGGGGCAAATTTACACTTTGTGGAGCCTTCGACATTTATATGTATTTTCCCCCTAATTCTATAAAACTCTAAACCCCAAAGATCATGGGAATAAAAAAATGTGAAATAATTAATATTAATCTCATATTTATGATTTGTTAATGTAATGGACAATTATAGTGGGTATTAGACAAAGTATTAGACCCCTTTAGAGGTCAAAGTTATATTAAAATACACTATTAGTAGATTATTAATTCTATTTATATTATCATGAGAAATATTTTTAAGTTTTTATATGTTTCTTAATATAATACATGTATGTCGAAAATGGTTTTCCATTGAGAAAACAAGGAAAGTGATGTGGGAAAGAATCAAGAAGATAATAACCTTTCAATTCAATAACCTAGAATGATTGGAAGAAAGCAGTTTGTGGTACTGTTAGCTCAGTTTACACAAGATATTATTTGTGAAAAAAATTAAAGAAAATAATTGTAATATCCATAGAAGAACATATCTATATTAAATCATTTCTTTAGGTAGTACACTCTGGAATTTGGTGGATCTTCATATCTTGTGAAAGCTTAAGGATTAATAAATACATTGGAGAAAATTTCCAATGTTTTGGTATGTAAAAAATATAAAAATGTAATTATTTATATTTATAATTTTGAATTTGAATCTGATCGATGATGTCCTTTAAGTAATAATAATAATGAAAATGATTATATTGACTCCATAGTGTGTATAATCTTTACAGATATTTTTTTGAGAAGTTTTTTCCTAGACATCATCAACAAAGAATGTAATGGAAATTTCTCGAATTAAAGAAAAATAATAATAAGACTCAACGTTTACTTATGAAGAAAATTTTACTAGATTTGAAATCTATTAATTATATTTGAAATCTATTAACTAGATTTTGTTCAATACAATGAGTTTAAAATTGATGGATTTTAAAGATTTTTGAAACCTTTTTTATGAATAGATATTTCTCACATTAATTTCAATATTATTAGAAGGTTTTTCATTGTACTAATAATGATGATATTGAGTATACCAATACTTATATATATCATGAAAAAATGGGTATGAAGTAGTCAATTTTAAAATCAATAGGGAAGAAGTCCACCATAAAATAAAAAGGTAATCCACATAAATTTTATAAACGAGGTAAAAAGAATTTTAAGGAATTTTTATAGGATTTCGAAAGTCTTATCGATGATTTAATCTAAACTATATAGATCACGACAATAAGGAAAAATGTTCAGATTAGAAAATTAATGGGAAATAGATATGAATCCAATAGTAATAAGTTTCAATTTTATTAAGTTTGGAAATTATGCTAACATGTGTCTAAATTGGGTAAGACTTGGGGGGAATCATAATGATTAGAAATATAAAGGTGGGTAAATGCCTTTTGATACTTTTACGGAGGATGTGAGACCCTCCAATTTCATTATGATAGGTATATTAATTGTTTATTCAGATTATTCTGATTTCATTATTCATTCAAGATCCATGTGTTCTTTTATATTAAGGTAATTGAATATTAAAATAGAAATACCATGTTAATGAATAAAATCAAGACACTTGGTAAAAACTTTAAAAATCTGTATAAAATAAACAATAATTTATATAAATCATCTTGTTTTAATCAGGGGAATAGTTTTTCAAACAAATTTTATTATCATTCCCATTGTATGGTTTAATGTTATTTTGGGTATAGGTTCTCTCTAAGTTTATCATGATAAATATATTTCATAGATAAAGAAGTAATTTTTATAATTATTTTGGGTTTATATCTATGTATTAATTTATAACCTCGATAAATTTTCAATAATCAATGAAACTGAAAAAATATATGAAAGTGAATGTTATCTTTCAAATATTATTGAAAATAAAGGAACTCTTAAAATTAGTTATGTTCCAGTAGTCCATGAATATCTGTATGTATTTACTGATGATTTTCCTGGTTTTATTCCTGATAAAGAGGTTGAATTTATTATTTTCATAGTGCGTGATTATAATTTAACATCAAAACCCCTTATTGAGTTTCTATGGTGGAACATTTAGAACTAAAAAGGTAGATTCAGGAGTTGATTGATAAGGGTTTTATCCATCGTAACACTTTACCTTGGAATGATCATATTTATATAAAGTATAATGGTTCCATAAGACCTATAATTGATCATATATCATTAAATAACATTATTGTTAAGAGTAAGTATTCATTGTTCCATGTTAATGAATTTTTTATCATATTCAAGGAGCTCCGTATTTTTCAAAGATTGATCATAGGTCTGGGTATCACTTTCTAACTCTGAAGGAGGAATAAATTCTACAGATAATGTTTTGTACTCTATATGGTATGAGTTTTTATAACCTATAGGTAGATGAATTCGCCCATTGTATTTATGTATCTTATAAAAAGAGTTCTCTATGATTTCTTGGATAAATTTATTGTAGTTTTCATTGATGATTTTTGGTTTATTACTATAATTTAAAGGATTATTAAATATATCTATGTATTTAACTACATAATTTAGAAGGAAATAATTTTTATAAATTTTTTAGTAAATATGAATTTTGGTGAAAAGCGATTTCATTTCTTGTGTATACTTTTTCTAAATATGGTATAACTATAGATATAACCAAAGAAAAAATTGTAGAAGAGTGGAAAAAAATAAAGATGCCACTAAGATTCAATTTTTTTATGTTTTAATCACCTACTACATATATTTTGTTGAAAAAATCTCTTAGTTATTTATCTCACTGACTAATTTATGTTGAAAATCAGTTAAATTGACATGGATAAAGGAGCGAGATAATTTTTTTCTATAATTTATAGGAATATCGGCAATCCTCTAGTGTTAGCCTTTCCAAAAAAAATGGTGAATTTTGTACTTGTATTGATGATTCATTAATGGGTCTTGGTTGGGTATTAATTAAATATGATTGGGTTTTTTAGACGATTCATGTCAGTTAAAACCCCATGAGAATAATTACCAAACACATGATCTTGAGCTTATAATGGTGTTTTTTTCATTAAAAATTATATGCACCTTTTATATAGGGTAAAATGCGAAATATATAATGACTATAAAATCTTAAAGTATATATTCACTCAAATTGTGTTGAGCATGAGGCATTGTAGATGGTTATAACTAATAAAATATTATGATTTCATGATTCACTATCTTCTAGGTAAGTAAAACAAGGTAAAAAAATCATTGAGAAAAAAATATGAGGTATCCCTAACTATGTTATGTTTGGAAGATGATTGTTTGGTTAATGATATGCTTAATGTTCTCTAATAAATTGTGCATGTTGGAAATCCCTCTCTTTTTGTTTAGGTGTCAATGCAGTTATCTTTTTCAGATATAATTATGCATGCTCAAAAATAAGATCATGATTTTTCAGAGATGGTAGAATTGATCAAGAATGGTAAGTTTATTGAATTTATCATTAACAAAAAAGCTTTTATGAAATTTGGAAATTGGATGTGTGGTACAAGTAGTTCAAAATTTAAGAAATAATTGTTATGTGAATCTCATAGATATCCATTTTCTATTCATCAAGATAACACAAAATTTTATTGAGATCTTTAGAAGTTTAATTAGTTGTGAAAATGAAGAATGGTGTTTTTTATTTTACCCTAAATGTTTTTGCTTTTCAAATGGTTAATGTTAGGGAATGATATAGAAGGAGATGATTCATCCCTTTAAAGTTCCTAAATAGAAAAGGGAGAATATATCAATGTATTTCATTATGGAATTTCCAAATTTATCTTTAAGTAATAATGTTACTTGGGTTAATATTGATTGTTTGACCAAATAAAAAAAATTCCTCTTATAAAAGATATAATGTATTTGGATCAACTTTCCAAACATTATTTTAATGACATATTCATATTACATGGAGCCTCTCCCTTTATTTTATTTGATCCCAATCCCTTATTTACCTCATATTTTTATAAAGGACTTAAAAATTCATTGGTTAACTTAATACTTTTATGTATATATTTTCATCCTCAATATGATGGAGTGTTAGAGAAAGAAATTAAATATTTGGTATATATGATTCAGGATTACTCATAGGATTATCAAGTAAGTTAGGATCAATATATTTCATTTGTATAATTTTATTATAATAAAACTTTTCAATCCAATATATTGATGGAACATTTTGAGGAATTGTAGGAAAAGAAGTGTTGAACTCTGCCATGTTTAGATGAAATTAGTAAAGGGACGTTATTAGGACCATATCTGGGAGAGGAGATGATTGATAATGTAAATATGATTCAACACCACATGAGGTAATCTCATAGTAGTCGGAAAATAAATATAGATAACTGGAGAAATAAATTCTCATTTGAGGTAAGAGATCTGATTTTTCTTAATGTAACTCCTTAGAAAAGTGTTATTAATATTTGGAAGGAAAGTACATAGTATATTGGTCCATATTAAATTCTATAAAAAGTTTTATCAGTTTCATACTAAGTTGTTTTATATCCAAGTTAATATTAGTTACAAGATGTGTTTCATGTTTTATTGTTATGGAAATACATACCAGATAAGTCTCATGTCATGAGTTCAAAAGTAGATTAGTTGGAAGCTAGTATTTATTATTAGTAAAATCTAGTTAATATTTTATAATGTATATATAGTTTATTATTAAATAAGGATATTTATCATGATATTGTTTTATATAATTATCAATTTATTAAGGAAGAAACATGGAATCGAAAAAAGTTATGATAGAAAAATATCCTCACTTATCTAAGAAATGAATAAAATTGCAAGAGTGAAATTTATAAAATCAAGGAATAATATAAAATCCAATTTAATAAAAAATATGAACAAATATTTTGATTTATAATTATTTATTTTCATGGATTCATGTTCAAAAATTTGTTTTATAAATGAATTTATATAAATTTTCTATAGAAAAGTGAATAGTTTTATTAAAATAAATTGTTTTTTCATGTACCAAATGGTTTTAATTAAAAGGTAAATTTCCAAATTTTATAATTATAATTTAATAAAAAAACTAAATTTTTGTATTCATCAAGTCTAATTTATATTGGGGTAAAATTTTGGTTTTTTCTCAAAATGTTGATTTTCCAATGAAAAGTGAAAAATAATGACTTTCTTTAAAATTTTCATCCAAATTCAAGTATTTAAAAAGTTCCATTATATTTTGGATTTTTTTAAAGTGATTTTATTAACCTTTTCAATAAAAAAAATCTAATTAATTAAACAGTAAAAAATATTATACTTTCTTGTGGTATAAAATCTTTTTTATGCATAAAGGGGTATTTTTCTAAAAACAGTGTTTGTTTTGATTTGTTTACTAATATTAGACATTATTATTATGATTTATATAAATTAAATATTATAAAATGGATTTAATATTTAAAATAATGACATTAAAATTATCTAATAAGGTAAATATAATTTTTTCCATTATGAATAGTGACCCTTGTAAAACAGTATCAGAATGGTAATGGTTAAAAGCTACAATAAGGTGATAAAATCTAATAAAGGAGGCTTAAAATATCATTAAAACTTGTTATGGTTTGATTTTATGAGTTTATTTTGACTCATCCCCATCCTAGATTCAAAATATGTTAAATTTTTCACTTTACATTGAGAAAAACATATAACATATTTAAAAGATTTAAGCATTTACAATTCTGTCACTCCACTCACTTATTAAATAGAAACTATTTTCCTCATTTAATCACAAACTTGAAGCCATTTTGGTTGACCGTGACATTATAAAATACATTAACAACATTCTTCCCTACCTCCTAGAGGTTATTTTTATTTATAATTTCTTATCCTTTCTATCTACCTGACAAACCATTGGGAAGTAGTCAATCTAGATTCACCTAGAGTGAATAGACATTAAAATATACCCTTCGAGCTTAGTGTTCTGAAACATGGAAGAAATGTTGTTCAACCAAATCACCACCTTATGTCAAAAAAACTTCATCCATGTTCACTATAAAATATAAAAAACATTTATATAATGAAGGGAAATAATATAAATATAGAGCACATTTGTTTTACACGATTAGTACTGAAAGACCTATGTCTACAGGAGAAACATTAAAACATTCAATTTTTTATAAGAAAAGATTCCAACTTATGACTAATGATTTGTGTTGATTACTAAATAAGGTAATAACCTATTTCATTTTTTCACCCCAATCAAAGATGTCCCCATGCTCATATTTTTTTAAAGTGTCAACTGGTCATCTATTTAGACTAACCTCCAATAAATATGAGAGTCCATCTCTTTCACTATTCCCACTATCAATCTCTTATATCAATGATTATTAAGAATTATACCACTGTTAAAGAAATAACATCACCATGTAAAAATGGATATACTCAAACATCTGAATGTTCCATTCAAAAATTAGAATTAATATGAATTTGCTGAAGAACTTCAGAAGAATCTCTTTCTGAGATATATGCCTTCCAAAACCTCCCTCTGGAAATGTTGAAAGAAAATCACCACTATAACTAATTCAATGAGCTCTAGATCTTACAAAACAAAAAAATTATGATTGAATAAAATTAATAAATTTAATAAAACTTCAATAAATATCAACAATATCCAACTTAAAGACTACTTTATAGAAAACCACGACATCACCTTCATCTTTGAAAACATACTTCCACTTCCACTTCTTAAAATGCTTCACCACCTCCTATTCAATCAAGCCTAACTAAGGATTTATGTTTCTTAAGTATTTTCAAACCCAATCTATAGTTAAAAATTTATATATGATTAACTTTCCTTGTTTTCATTAAAAACATAAACAATCCATCTTAAAGTATCATTCATATGTAATGGTACATCAGATCAATGTTCTTAGTTATCAGAAGAATCACCATATTATTACCTAAATGAATGGCACTATTAGAATCGCTGTAGAAACCCCATTTTTCATGAATAAATCCCTATTATTCATTTAAATTCCTCAACCACACAATATACTTACTTGCTTCCATCTTAGATGAAAACTCTTCCTCTATTATAGAAAGTGAAATAACCATTCATATCCTAGACATCCAACTGATCACAGTTCTGCCAAAAGTTAAAACATATCTGGTTATTCTCTTCTATGAATCAAAATCACACCCAATTTCTTTATCTATAATCACACATAATGAATCTTCATCTCCAAAACTTTGAGTTCTATTATCTATTATTTTTAGATATCAAGTATTCCACCTTGCATCTTCTTAATTATATTTCCTTGGATTTTCCATGTACCAGCTACTCACTCCCACTATATGAGTAAAATTCATATTAGTACACACCATAAAATACATCAATATTCATAATATGGAATCAAATAAAAAATTTCTATGAATGTCATTTCTTCTTTTGTTTTTGGTTTTCTCTTATTTTAATGGTTAATGTGACCAGTGAGAGGCGTTGAAACTGATTTATATTAACTTATTCTGAATATCTCAACGATCTTATAGATATAATACTTCTTTAATAATATAATGATTCTAATTTTATTATCACATTAAATATTTATTCCCATGATATTCTTTTATTCTCCAATATTGTTCTTCTTAAACATTCCATACAATAAATCCTTCATCATCTGAATCATATAAACATTCATACCCACCAACATCCTATCATCCATGTATATGAGTAACATAATATGGTTATTTACAATGAAACCATTTTGGTAATAATAATTATCAGAGTTAGTTCATGTGAAAAATTTATTATCAATGAAGTAATTGGAATTTTGTTTCCAATAGTTTGGTTCTTTTTCAAACCAAATGACTCTAATTCTGTTTTTACACCAAGACCTGATTCCAATTTTCCACAAAACCAAATTCATAGTTCATGTAGATTTCTTCCTCAAAATCCCCATGAAGAAAACACATCAATACATATATTTATTCAACATAAAAATTAAAAAAACATGAAAATACTTAATATGGTATTAAATTTAACTATTAGAGAAAATATTTCAAAAATATTCATTCTTTTATCTAAAACCCTTTCAAAATCAGTTATGCCTTATATATAATTCTTACATAAACTTCTTTTTTCAACTAGAGTATTCACTTGTTCTCATGTTCTATCTTTCATAGTGATAATTTTATTATCTCATAGGTTTAATTCATATATAGTGAATCCACCTCCTCCAACATTGTTAACTCCCACTTTCCAAGATTAGCAAGAGTATCTGCTTCTTCTAAATATTTTGATTATCAAACATTGGATAAAAGTAAAAAACTAATATCAAATCTATAACTCTATAATGGAAATTAAATCCTTGAATATATCCTCAAATTAACCTATGATTCATATTTTTAAGGAACTGTAACTTCTTAAACATCACCTTTAGGAACTCTAGATCAAGTTTCCTTGGTTCCTATGCAGTTAGGTATATTATTTATTAGATAAACATCCAAACATTCTATACTACCCCCTAAACTTCCCACTAGAATATTCGGCCTTCCAATATAATCGAATACATCTAAACATTCTATAATTTTTTATATTATGGAATTTCAACTTAGATCAAAATAAATTAATTTTAAATCCTTATCCTCATATTTATTTACCATCAAGTTCCAATATCAGTATTATATATTCTCAATAATGATAAAAATTTATATTTTAAAATACTTTCTCTTTTCATCATTTCAAATTCAAAAACTACATACATTATATCAATAGACTATGGAGAAAAATTATTGACATTTTTTAAATATTTTCACATTATTTTTCATACACATTCATATAGGCTTGATTTTCCAAATATATTCATTGAGAAACTTCTATAATATTTTTATACCATAATTATTCCATTAATTATTATCCAACTGGTTCCAATGGACTTATATTGATTAACTATTTTCTTTTTCTAACTAATTCAACTCAAAACTTATTTTCCATACCAAAATTAAACAATATAAATCATATTTATCCACCAAAATTTGATTCATTATCTCACCTACAACTTTTTTCTTCAGATCTCCTTGAATATAATTTTAATCTAGATCCCTTTACACATGTTGTAATTGTAGAAATTTCTTATGGTAAACTCACCACCAATTTTTGACTCAAAAGTTTTATCGTTCTTCTTTTTTTTCCACTATAACCTTCCATTGAAAAAATAATATATATAATTAATTTTTATGATTTAGAAATTATACTCATACGTTTATTATCTAATCATCAATGAAGGTAAAAAAATTTATATCTCTTCCAGGATAATAATCTAAGGAGGGTCCCCAAATATCTTTATATATGAATTTTATATTCTAAAAAAAGATTTCCCTCTAGGAAAATTGAAAGACATATTCTATTGATTATTAAGTATATAACTCTCATATCTTCTATGGAATTAATGATTTAGCTTCAATATTCCTATATCAACAAGAACCATCATAAGTTTCTCATAGAAGTTCCCAAATAGATTGTTCTAAAGTATTAAACTTCCAAAATATGACATCTTTACAAGTGTAGAACCAAAAAACCATCCAATCAGATATAATGAACCTAATTTTTTACCTATAAATATGATAATATATCTATGAGTATTCTTCTATACTCCTTAGAAAATAATTTTGAAACCTACAAAATTCTACTGACCAAATAAAATCATGATATTCCAAACACCTAAGACATTATACAGCTCCTTTAGTACAAGAAATATTCCATTATACAATTGAAAATTCCCTTCACCCTTTCCCATAATATCAAAATCTTTATTATTATCATTATTACCTTAAACAAAATTTCTAGATAAATAATTTGACATGAATACATTATATTTTTTGGAATAGAATGGAGACCTCAAATCTATGATCTAGAATTTATTTTTAGCGGAAGCACTTGAGAGTAAATTTATACTACTCTATCCTACAACACGATGTTCTGTAGACATATTCCTTTCAAATATTATATTTCTATAATAATAATATTTATTGAGGTTAACTTTATTTCAATAATGAAAATAAACATACCCGCTTCTGGAAGACTTTCATTTAATAATCTCTTTTTATTTCCACTTTCATTTTTTCTAATTCATCTAATGAGTTGATTTTCCCCATCCTAATATATTCAATACATCACCAGAATAGTCTAAAATCTATTTTAATTGTATATCCTCATTGATAATCATGTTATAACCATTAGTTAACACTAAATCAATGTTTCTATTAAAACTACTCACAACAGCCACCATAACTTCCCATTACTCAAGAATAGATGATAGAAAAATGTCAATCAATCATAGTATATAAATGGAAATTTCATAGACACTAGATGGCTCTAGATTAAATTGAAATCACTTTATATATCTAATATAGATCTTCCATAAAATAACCTCATGTTAAATAACCTAACCATAAATAAAATTTTATAAGGGTTTTTAGGTTTATATTATGAATCTAAAAATTGTTTACATGAACTATTATTTGGTTTTCATTTCCTAAGTGTTAAAATCCACATTAATACTAAAGGAATTTTCAAAAAAAATACATTTTGATCTTGATTTTATCATCCACATTTATCCAATAATTCTATTTTTATACCCATTAATGGAAGCTCCTGATATTATTGAATGTGATATTTTTCTTTATTTATTTTCTAGAAACTAATTTTTTTTCATTGAATCTATCGATCCAGATTTTCATATCTTCTAATTATATCCCTCTTAAAAATATTTACTACCATTTAAATTTGAAAATATTATTATACAATACTTATAAGATCTATAAAGTGAAATGTTAAGTCTCCTATGAACGAAAATCTTTGATACAACATTTTAATAATTACAACTTCTCGTCTTCCTTCTCAGATACCACCAAAAGAAGTGAAAATAGAATTAATATGCTGAACAAACTCTGAAATAAACTCTATTGGCATAATGTTTTAAAATTTTGAAGAAAAATTGTTCAAAAAATCACCACACTAATTTGAATAAAACTTCATCCTTATTCACTCCAATATATACAAAATATTATTTTAATGAAATTAAAGAATATAATTATTGAACAATTTAGTTTTATGTGTTTTAGACTACATTTCTATTGTCCATTAGAGAAACATTGTATAATTGCATTTATAGAAAGAAAATATTATAGATTTTGATTAATGAGTCCAAAATAGTACTAAACCAAGTAATACCAACATCAATTTTTTACCCTAATAAAATATATGCCACCCTTTTATTTACAGAGTTTCATCAGGTAAACATGTTTCACTAACCTTAATGAAATTTGGGATTCCATAGGTTCCATTATCCCCATTATTAATCTCCTATAGTAATCCTTGGTGTGACTGCCACCACTAGTAAAACCGAAAATTAAATATAGAAAATATAACATTAAATAACATTAATAAGCTACAAACAATTATAGAACAAGACCATAATATATTAATATACAATTTATGAAGCTCTTTTCAAACCATCCACCTTCTGGATCCTCCTTTTAGATATATTGATGGAAAACTGCCACTACCACTACTTCAATGAAATAAGGAAATATCAGAGCCACTAATTCCAATAAATTGACAAAGATCAATTGATGTATAATTCACAAAATCTCATCACTAATATCACCAAAAGACACAACTAATAAGGCTTAAGTTGTAGACAAAGGGAGGTTTTCTAAAGAATATGTATAATTCTTAACTGAGTGTTTCATGTTTATTTCATCTTCTACATCATTTTTATATTCCATAAACATGCCAATATAATATCTTTATTATCCTAAAAATACTAACACATTACTATTATTTTGTTACAACCCTTATTCATCTCCTTTTCAATGTTATAGTAAACGGGAACACCACACATGCATATGCATTGACTACCACTTCCAAGAAATAATTTGTATCATTTTTCATCATCAGATCACATGGATAGTTTAAATGATGGATAAAATAAATATATATTATATTTTTGACATGACTATTATTTTATAAATATAATATATTTATTACCATCTCAACCTTATATCTTTTGGAAAATGATAATGTCCCTTGTGTCTACATGTGGACTACCACCATCACAAAGCGATGTCATTCATTTTTTACTTCTATCTTACCAATTAAATCCTATGGATGTAGATAAGAAATAATTATTAAATATAAATAATATTTTGGATTTTTAAAAAGGTAAATATTATCTTATTTATTTCCTTTTTTACCTAGTAGTAAAATGAAAATGATATTCATGCACATGTATGTATTACAGTCTTCAGGAAACGACACAATTCATTTCTCAAAAATGACATACATGATTGTTTTTAAAGTTTATTTAAATTATAAATATGATAATTATAACAACATTATGATTATTTAGTTAATGTAACCATAAATATTTTTTCCATTACCAAAGAACCAATTTTGTTTTGAATTAATAAACTGAATGACCCCAAAATGTCCAATATCAACTGAAGCATTTTAGTAACTAATTAAAGAGTGGTTTTAAATGAAATAAAGGTAAAAATGATAATAGAATGGATATAAAAAGGGTTATTAATAAATAAAATATCTAATATAAATTTATTATTTTGTATAAATGGAATATACAATGATAAACGAGACTCAAGGTAGATTTTTTCATTTAGAAAAATATATTTTATTGTTTTTCTTACAATTATTTTTCTTCCATGATGATGTTCTTTTAAAATTTTCAATAATATTATTAATTATGATTCAAATATTTTTAATGTTCATTTTTCAAATTTTTTAATGTCTTTATAATGAATTGAAAAGGAATCTTTTCGTACCCTTTTAATATAGGCTATTTTTTACTTTAAAAAAATATATAAAAACAATATTTTTTAACACACAGAGTTTGAATACCCATTCACACCACCATATCCATTAATCAATATCAATATTCCTCTATAAGTTGACCATTTTTCAAAATAGATCACATTTCCACTCTTTTAGAAATTAACCATTTTTAATACTTCTCAAAGAAATATTATTCTTATCTTTTTGATTATGTGAGATTAGAGAGTGTGTTTCTTAAGGGTAAAAATGCATTTCTCATGGGTTTTATGATAAAAAATTGAAATATTACATATGGTTTGTTCGTGATATAGTTTTTGAGAATTATAAATGATGATTAGTGACTATATATAACTCAGAATTATAGGTGATCTAGATACATCTCCCTAATGCATTGGGTAATGATTTTGAATTTGAAGGATAAAAAAAAGGTAGATAACCCGATTGGTTACTCAAATAGAATTAAATGGGAATCATTTATTCTAAAAGTGTATAATCATTTGTGAATGTGGATTATGAATATATTACTCCAAGATACCTATAATATTTTTTAAAAAACGTTTTTTATGTAAATTGATTGACTTCACAAGGCAAGGAATGTTTATGAACATTTAATAGTGAAATGTTTGTTTTTTGGAATAAATGTTTTCATGAGTTCCCATATACATGGAGTTGCCTTTATGGTTTTTATATTATTAATAATGTGTTCTCAAATTTTATATTTATCTCAAGGTTTATTTTCATATGAGGAAATATTTTATTAATGTTATTGATTATTTATTGGGAAAAAAGAAAATATTTTCATAGGTTTTTATGTTTCACATAACTAAAAGGACCCATTATTTTTATATAACATAACAAGGATTATTTTTCACATAACTCATTTTCAAAAAACATTCATGGGATATAAGGTGATTATTAACTATATAATGTTCAAACATTCTATATTGGTATCATATTTAAAGAATAAAAAGTTTCTTCATTGAAACAATGTTGTAAACATAAATCCCATTTTAAAAAAAAATATGTGCACTATGTGGAAGTGTCTAATTTTTTTTGTAATTAATTACTAATTATATAAAACTATAAATTAAAAATATTATGAGAATGTAAAACTGTGAAATCATATCTATGAAACACATATTTATTGGTTGTTAAACTAATGGGTCCTTATATATTTTACTTGGAAAACAATAACACTACCACTAACCACTTGTAGACAAATTGATCACTATATTTATTAAAAATAATCAAAACCTTATTATAGCTTCAAAAAATAATTATATTTCATGATCATAATACTTTCTTTAATCTATAAAAGAATCTCTGCAACCATCATACATTATTGGAATTCTTTAGTTTCACCAGCCTTCTTGTTGTGTCATATAGATATCATATAAAATGTATCCATTAAGGATAGTAGTCTTGATATCTATTTTATAAATGACATTAACATAAAATGTATATATGATTAGAATAATTCATAATTATTTTAGAAGGATGACTAGTAAAATGGATTCATTATATAAAACTTATTAATGTATCTTGAATCCTTTAGTAACCCATTATGCCTTATAAGTACTATCTTTTCCATCCACGTTTAGTATCTTCTGGAAAACCCACCAAGGAAGATACATAAACTAAAGAATAAACAATAATATAAAACTAGATTTTGGTACATATAATCATTTTATTAATTCATATAAACTTACCACTCATACCATGTTTCCATTTAATTCTTTCATGTACAATTATTTATTATTATAGAATAATATGTCACCTAGATTTAAAACCACTTATTAGTTTAATATTTTCAAAACATTAATTATTTTTTGAAAAACTCCACCAACTAAATATTGTGGAGTTTAGTGTTCCTAATATATCTTCTGTTCTTATGGATCCATGAATTATTTAAAATTTATCTTTTTTCCACTATTTGAAAAGAAAAGTGTTTCCCTCTTATAAAACTATAGTCAATCACTTGAATAATACATTTCTATCTTAGGGATTATTTTTTCCTATGTATTTTTAAGGATATTAACAAAGACTACCTTAGCATTTTCCAAAAGTAATTTTTCTTCTAAAATTATCTTTAACAAATAATTTTCAGAAAAAACATTAAGATATGACATAATGGATTTCTATAAAATTGTAACTTATAAGATATAAATTTGTTAATATAGAAGGCACATGGTTGGGTTTCACACTATTATGTGTGAAATATGTCTTGAAAGGAATTATTAATGAATTTTAGTACTTATAATGATATTCATTGACCTTCCCTTTAATAATACCATGAACACTATAATGTTTATAACATAATATTAGTTTCTGAATGGATCCACTCTATATTTAAATGAGATGTGAATTCATGGTTAAGATATTCTCCAACTACCCCACATAGATGATATTGTATCTTTAACTAAGTACATAATTTACTTACACTATACATTCCTAAATGCTCTGAAAATATTTTCATGGGGCAAATCAATTTACTTCTAAATTTTCCTTATAATAGTACATACATATCTTACTGAACTAACTCTATATGCTTTATGGATTTAAGTCATTTAACCTCTAATGTTTTATTTATTTAAAAACATAAAAATAAAGTATATAAAAATACGTAAATGTTTTATCTCTAGAGAGACCAGTCACCGATCTAGGTATATCCCTAACAGTCACTCTTAGTTTTATTTGAAAATGAATTATATTTCTACAAGATGGTATTATTGGAGTATTATATTTTATATTAATCATTAATTAATGATATTTCACATTTATGAATCAAGTATCATTAAACTATTAATTATTTATAACAATCCATTAAAATATTCATTTCAAACATCAAAAAAAATGTATCTTTGGGTTTAGAATTAGAAGTTAAGATAAATCTTTTTTGTAACACTGATTAAAAAATAATAGCTTTATGAGAATCAATACACTTTCCAATGTGAATTTGTTCCCTTATCATAGATAACATTTAAATCACCCGCCTTAATCTATTTAAAATTTTCACCTTATATATTATCATGTTTTGTAACCTCCTTCGATCTAGTATCTAGATATAAATATATGAGTTTCATAATACATTTAATTTAAATAAAGTAAAACATAATTATTGTTTATAATGACGACTATATTAGAGGTAGAATATTCTTATTTATTCTTCAACAATTAAATTTTGTTCCCATTCTAGGGATTGTTCTTCCCACATGTAAAACAAATAGCCTCCATTTCATTGCACTCTCTCAAAATCATTTTCCTCTTTAGTAAATGTTCTGAAAGCACCAATGAATCTGAACTTTTCATCAAATTTTCAACCTTGATATTCAATTAATTAACTATAAGGGTTAAATAATAATGTTCCCAAAATCCCTATCATTTTGGAGAAACATAATTGAATTATTATAAAGTTTCTTCCCTATAGTGTTCATTTTATAATTCTTAGTGAATATGGAGAATGTGTGTAGTAAGGATGATAATATGAGATTAATGGATAATATATTATCCATATGAAAGACAAATTTTCCAGTTAGTCAATATAAATCAATAAATTAAAGTAATGATCAATATATAGACAAATTTATTTCATTTTATACTTGTAAATTATAATGAAATCCATATTTATCATAATCCTCCCTTTCCGCTTTTCAAGTTCTAAGAGATTACATGTCATGGTGTGCACATACAAGACTTTATGTTGCATTTATAGCTATATATATATATAATAACATGGTCCAATGGAAATTTGAAGAATTCTTCATGTATCTCAGGTAGGAATCATTTTCACCATTAATAACTCACTGATGTGGATGATAGGAATAAGGTATTCTAGCACGTAATAAAAAAATTCCTATAGTATTTTTGTATACAATATAGTATACCAATCTTGGAAATTTATGTTAGTGATGGAATTTTTTTTGTCTATGATTTATTACTATGTTATTGTGTATTATCTTTCCATTTTTTAATCCAAATAAATCTCAGTTTTTAAGTACATTATCTTGATTACCATTTGTGACGTAATAAATTAATTTTATTAGTCTGCCACTATTTTATCAAATCATAACAACCCTCACCATTGAATCTAGAATATATGTTGACTTTGATATTCTAGTGGAAAGGATATATACTCTCTTTTAATAAGAAAAATTTGGTCTTGAAAAACTATTTATGGATAGTAATGAAATCATTACATTTGAACTGTGTTAACTAATATTTCATTGATCTATTTAGTGGACACCATGATCCTAAAATTCTAGACTTTAACATAATAAATAATTTCCTCTAAGCCACAATAAGTCTTTTTTGAGAAACCATTACTTGATTCTAACTAGTTTAAGTCATCTCAAGACTTTTTTGGAACTCCCTGATAATTAACTCACCTTAAAGAGTACCATAAATGAATTTCAACCAATTTATGTTTCCTATGTTAAATGATAAAATGAATTTACTAACATAATATTTTACGTGAGGGATTTGGTTTAATTTATATGTAGATATTATTTATTTAATTTTTCACATGATTTTATCTATAAATTTTATTGTTCATTATTAATTAACTATGTAAAATAAAATAATTTACACCTAATAACGTTATTTTATTTCATATTTTCATTATCCTTAATTTATTTGTTTTTTGTGATAACTTTTTATTATCCAAATAAACCATGCATTCTATAAATAAATAAATTAACAATGCACTATCAAATAACATAAAAATTATATATGATCATGATATTTTATCTACTATTTGGTTTACCGAGTGAAGATAAAACAACATTGAGCTTGTGGGAAATATCTCCTTGAGTCCATTCCCATCTTGAGTGGAAACATTCCTCCATTAACTCATTCATCCCCTTAGTTGGTTTCATCTTTGATTGAGTGTTGAACTATCTACTCTCACTAGGAGACACATATTTTATAGAAATTTACTCGCTCATAGGTGAGGAGTGCTAGGGGTTTATGGTTACAAAAATTAAATCATCAACAAGATTTCCCATACATAGAAAATGAGGAAGTGATGATACAAAAATCATTATATATAATTTAATAACAAATTATCAAATAAACACCCATGTAATAAATAATTAAATTAAATAAACCCAACTCATACACAAGTTTGTAAATCTCATTATAAATCACAATATAAAATGATTGCACATTTTTACTTGAGAAAATTATTTTAAATTCACTATTATTAAGATAAATATACAAAAATTATTGAATTTTTGTAATAATTAATTAATTTTTTATTTATCTAACAATATTATTAAAACAGTCATTGGGATTTGACAAAATTCCAATAATTTATTATTTTAAATAAATTTAATTTTTAATTTAAAATTAATTAATTACATGACATTTACTAATGGGTCCAATTAACTTATACACTCTTAGTGAGTTTAAATTATATATTGAAATTTACCATATACTTGGAATTTACTCTTTAGGAAACATAGAGTATACCTTTTTGTGTCACATTAAATATATTTTCCAACTTTTATTAATACACAACATGTTTAGTCACTTGACACATCATTTAATATATGTTGTGTGTAATCCTTGTCACATTCTATGTATTTACATAGCATGTATGCCCATTTAAAATTACATGATATAAATGGTGTTTTGTTTTTTTGGTTAATATATGTAGTCTATATGGTGTGTATAATAACATGACATTCTATAAATATACATTACGTGTACTGCTAAAAGTGTGTGTAAAGTACACAACTTGTATGAATATTAAAACAGGTTGTATATTTACATAATTACATGGATAATAATTATTTTGTAATTATATGCACCCATAAAGTTGAAAATTAATCATCATGTACCTGGGATGGAATAACACTTATTACATAACATTAAAAACTAGCTACATGCCATATAATTAGATATTTCTTTTAATTATCTATTCTTTGACACACGCAGCATGCTTGTCTTGGTGTGTATCATGCATGTGTTGGAAAATGTTACATAGTTTTTACTGCCAGATACATGCCATGTAATATACACACAAGACTCACTTAAAATATTATCATATACCTTACATGAGCTATCGTGTGTTACATAGTGTGTAAAATAGCTACATGTTGTGTAGTCTAGGTCTGGTTATGTTGGTATTCAATATGTAACATCTAATTATGCTAATTTTCATGGGGTTAAAACCATTTGGGGTTCCCAAATGTGTATTCTAGCTACATGATGTGTAATCCTGATCAATCTATGTGTCACATTGGTAGACAATATGCGGTGTGTAATGACACCACGTATTGACCTGAACCACATAGAAGTTTTATGAAATATTTTTTTTGAATAATTTTAATTCTTCAATAGCTTGCATTATACGCAATTGTGAGTTTAAATAATCCATGATATTCACTTAGTATAAAATTACCATTATATCCTAGTCATTATCTTGTCCTAACTAATAATAACTAACATATGAAAATGTATGGTGAATTCATTGGCTACCAATTATTTATGTAAAATATAAATCAAATATATATTTTTATTTTTTTGTTAATAAATTAAGTGAATTAAAATTTTTAAATGAAATAAATTTACTATATATGATATATATTTAATAAAATATTTTTAATATACATATAATAGACATTTTAGTCATAGGGTATGAATAAACCCTATTTCTTATATAAAAGCTAATATTTTAAATGGAAAATTTTATGGCATTTAATGGAAAACCCCTTTCAAATTTTGATTTTGATACATTATTAATTTTTATATGAAAAAATAAACATTTTATTTTGAATCGGGATATAAAAATTAACATTGGATGAATTTTTAATATTTTTCTCATAACATTCAAATTTTGATGAATAGTAAAAATACACAAAATTTTAATTGAAAACAACTTTTTCATTGAAATAAGTTATATAGATAAATTGTAATATTGAATGGTGTTAAATTATAAATATAATATAAATTTATCATTAAATGTAATGAATGTCATTATCATTAATTTTACATTTAATTTATATGTAATAACATTTTAATCTTTTGCAATGTTTTAACTTTAAAAACTCATTCTCTCATTCAAACAACTAAACTAATTTTAAATTAATTACAGAAACTAATGTGTTTTTAATTTTGAAAATTGATTCACTATTTGGAACCAGTAGTTCCAAATTATGTAAATATCTTTATTTTATATTTGTGCATTATGAATAGTAACTTTGGTATTTTTTTGTTAATACTGTAAAAAGAGAAAATTGGGTAATTAAGGGTAACAGTATTATAATGAAATTATCCTAACACACATACTAATATAATTAGATGAGATTTATTCTACCTAAATCATCCTTGGGTCAAAATGGTGTCCTTTGGAAGCAACTTGGATGAGATTATACCATTTAATTTATTTTATTTAAAGTAATGATAAATATGTATTACAAAAATTTTAATAACTATATTAATTTTTAATATAAGGTTATAAAAAAGATAAATTTGATTATAAATACTAATTTTAAATATAAAATGTTTTTTCTCATGATAATTTATTTTTAATTTTTAGGAAATAAACAATTTCCTTAAATACTTTAACTTTGATAATGAAAAAATTATTCAATTGATGAGAAATCAATAAAATAATTATTATTAAAATGATAATAACCACTAAAAGACCCAAACACTTAAAAATATTTTTTTTCAAATATATGTTATCCATAACCATCCAAGGGTCGATTTGTTGTAGATTTTGAGCCTTATAGAAGATATTATGACAATTATTTTATTTTATTTGAAGTGATGTAAAAGTTGTCACATTGAGGTTTTCAAAATTATAACATTTTTAATGTAAGATTTTCGAGATGATAAATTCAACTAAAAATATTTTTATTAAATATAGCTGAATTATATTCATTGAATTATTTTATTTTTAATTTTTATTAAAAATATTTTTATTAAATAATTACAAAAAATTGATGTAGTAGTCATTTTATTAATGGAGATAACAAATCTATATGTTATTAACAACATTAAAATAAATATAATTTGGGATAATTAATATTTCCAATTAATTTTATATAAGACCTTAATCAAATAGGAATATAATAAAATATTTTCTTCTAATTTAACTTATTATCTTAATATTTTAAAAATTCAATTAATTTAATAGTGTCAAAAATGACACTATTGTTTGGTTAGAAAAATAATGTAACATTAAATTATTTAAAAAATCATAAATCATTTTTCAAAATATATTATAATAATATAGTCTAAAATGTTTTATTGTATTTATTTATAGTCTAATTGACATCAAATAGTTAAATATTACACCATTTTAATATTTAAATATTTGTTTCCATAATTAAAAATTAAATATAATAACTAAATATTAATTTAAATATTAACGTTTAAATTGAAATAAATATTTCAAACATTTATTTGTTGATGATATTACAACCCTATCTCAGCTCATATTATCAATTGGGAAAAAAATTTGGGGGGGGGGGGGGTTGGTTAGTGTTTGATTTTATTATTAATTATTATTTATGGTGCTTTGAAAAGTGCCCCTCGCCTCAATTATAAAAGGGAACCTACTCTCTCACCTAATCACTTAACTTTGAGTCTTAAATATTGTACATCCCCTTCCCTTCTCCTGTATCAACTTCGTTAGTGACATTATATAGGTTTTTGTATTTTTAAAAGACCAACTCTAGTGCTCTAAGAGGAGATTTATAGGAAGCACGTCGTAGAATAGGTGATCTCCTCTACCGATTCCATCAGATTACTTTCTTATTCTACTTCGTCTTCATGAGTTGTTTTATTATAAAGTCATAACTCCAGTATCACTTATATAATGATATGTTATTATAATTATGAAAAACTGTGTATTTCACCGTCTATCCATCCTACGAAAAACAAAATCACCACGCGTTTGTATGTACAACATACAATCACCACATGTGGGGTAATCTGGTTTTCACCACCACCCTATTTGGATGGGTATAATGATTGAAATAATAACTATATATATTTATTATAAAATTATATAGATTCTGAAATTTTATACATCGTCAACTTTAATACCATTATATGATTATGGGAATGATATCATCGCTCATGCATACGTACGGCCTACCATCTCCATGATGTGATGTGATTCATTCTACATAATCATAAATAATGAATTATTATATAATTTAATTTAATTAATAAATATGATATATATTATAAATATATCAATCTTTAAATGATATCATTATAACCTAAGAATAGTAACTTATCTGAAAAGCATTGAAAATAAATTAAATAAGTCAATGCCCGATGGATGAGTAATAATGTTACTAACAAACAAATGATAATATGATCACATATCATATCATAAAAATGACTATGATTCTTGAATAATTTAATGAAATAATTTTAATCATTATATAGAATATTCTAAAACATTTAAATTAAATTTGACCTTAAGTATTAGATATTTTTTACAATCTCATTATTATTCAAGATTTTTTATTAATAACTATTTACGGGGTTATATTTATCATCCACATCGATGTTTCCAAAATATGAATTAAAGATTATTATTTTTATCCTTATACAATTATTTAAAGTCAATTTTACCCATTGGTGAATTTTTATTAAATGATATGAATGGAATCATTTGTCATTTTCAGTATGACGTACTTTTTGCCTTTCCGGAAAAAGTGCGAGAAGACTGGTCTCTTTTCACTTATACAACATGAAAAAAATTTAAATTTTCCTAAAGCCTTATTTACATGAATATTAATTTCCAATATTTCATGTTTATTTTCAATTAAATTATTTTTTTTAAATTAAGTGACATTTTGAGAAAAGAAAATGTTTTCGAAGAGGAAAGGACATTTCCCACTAGAATTAAAATCAAGTGTTTTATCAAAATTATTTTCCATCTAAGATGACATTATTTAATAGGGTTTTAATTTAATTATATTATCCCTATTATTTTCATGGTTTTATTTTATTTAAAATGAACTTCTATTTATGAAATATATTTGTTTTATATGGATTATGTTATGATGGAATGGTTTTTAAGAAACCTAATCTTATTCATTAGGTCATGCTATGATAAATGATATATGTTTTTATGGAACATGTTTGAATGATTTAATTATGACATTGGAGGTACTTATATATTCTTCAATTTTATTGGGTAAAGATTTATATCTCATGAGATAATAATTCCTGTAAAGATAAATTATCTCGGTTTACTAATACATGTCTGGAACGAGGAGTGAACTCAGTTCAATAATGGAATTTGTTCAGTATGATGGTCATGGAAATGATCCTTGACTAATATGAAATTATATTCTATGATTATGTTTATTCCAAAAAAAATCTTGTATTATATTATGAATTTTGGGAATACATTCATTTTTTCTTATAAACTTTTATGATATATCCCATGGCATGATATCACGATATTTTATATGCAAGATAAGATTTTCATATGTTATATTCTTATGTATTATGATTATTATATGATTAATATATCACTTTATTAACTTTACTAAGCATATAAGCTCACCCTTTCATGTGTTTCTTCTCCCAAGGTCATAGATAAGGGTATTAAGTAAGATATATCAAAGAGGGGTCTAGTTATGAAGAAATAAGTGGGAGAAAATGAAGATTTCTTATGAACCAATTGTTTATATTTCCTAGTTTCTAAAGACACTAAAACTTTATTGTACTATCATGAATTTTTATATTTTTTAATGAATATTCTCCAATTTTGAAGTTATATCGATGTTTGTAAAGTATGGGGCATTATAGTTGGTATCAAAGGGAAGGTATAGTTAACATTTGGAAACATGGATGATAAAACCAAATGAAGAACCCAAAGGATTTTTCAAAGTATAGGTTATAAACCCAGTGTTTTCGAAATGATCATGAATAACCTTGGATAAAACCTAAATATCCTAAATCGAAATTTTAGTCTTTATTATGTTTTTTCCCATTATGGTTAGTGTTTCTCATAACATGATTCTTTATATTAGTTAATCGATGGAACCCAGAGGAACCGTTTTAATAATAAATGTGATGCAAAATGAAATGATTGTACTCTAAAGAAACCAAATTTTATGGGATCTTCAAAGAAAAAATACTATAACTATGCTCACACAACTTCCTCAAGCTATAAATCAAGAAATAATTTTAAATGAGAAAAAGTGGGAACAACATTCTATAAATTATTTTATGAGGTAGTGTCCATCTTCATTTAGTGGGTCTACTAATCCATTAGTTTATGAACTATGGATTAGTACCAATGAAATGATATTTTCGGTACTCAAATGTTCAAAACATGATAAATTCATCTTAGAATTCTATCATTTGGAAGGTGAATCTTATCAATAGTGGAACCTTATCTTGAATAAAAGTAAAGTAGATGAAATTGAATCCATTGAATGGGATGACTTCAAGAAAAAAAAATATGTAATTTCCTCATATTCTTGGAGAAAATATAGAGAATATGTTCACTGAAATAAAGTAAAAGGATGATGAATCCATTGGTACCTACAAACCAAATTTTACAAGACTTTTAATGTATGTTACTTTAATTATTATCCAACCTAAGAGTAAAATTTGTCGATTCTTTTGTGGATTTAAACCAAGTATCTGAAGGGAATTATCCACAAAGGACATTAATATCTCATAAGAAATATTTTGATGTGCTCTCAAGGATTATATGTAGATAATATTTACCCATCTGTCATATGGGTTTGATAAGTAGAGAAAAATATAATTCAAGAGAAAATATAAATACAACATTGAAAAGAAGATGAATTTTCCCTTATGATCAATGTATGGAAAGAAACATTGAGGAAATTGTCTTAAATGGGATGTTAAATGATTTAATTGTTGAACATAATGTCATAGGGTAGTTGAATGCCGAAGGGATTAAAAAATATGTCTAATGATGTGAATAAATAAATGTCTACACAAAATTCACCTCATACACTTCAATGTTTCAAGTGAAAGGAAATGGGGAATTGTGCAAACCAATGACATAATCCAAGGTATTTTAATGATGATCGATGTTAGTAAACTCTTAAAGCCAAAGATAATGACATGTCACATGCGATCACTATAGGTGATGTGGAGTATGATAATGAAATGGTGAAAGGTACACATTCCATACAATCTAAAGTGGAAACGTTTTTATTTGGATCCACCTGCTATTTTATTTTTGAATAATTATCTAAGGGTATCACTGTATTACCTCAATAATTAGATGTTGAGTAAGTTGTGACAACTCCTAATGGCACAACAGTCTCATAAAATGTTTAAAATTATTCTTCGGTTAATGTTTGTTGGAATATACTTTATGATTATATTGTTATCCTTCCTATAGTATAATTTTATATGATTTTTGGAATAGATTTTCATTCTTTATATGGAGATCATATCAATTTCTAGGTAATGGAAGTCACATTTCATATTAAAGATCAATCTATGATCATCAATCAATGAAATAATGAATATAAAATTCCAATATAAATTTATTACATATTGTGGGTTTTGATCCCAATAAATGAAGGTTATCTGTCTCAAATGGTTGGGGAGAAAATCACAATAATGAATACACCCATTGTATGGGATTTTGATGAAGTCATTTTGGATGAATATCTATGTATTTCACCGAATTTTTAGGTTGAGTTTTCAAATGAAGTCATACCAGTTTCTATGCCTATTTTCAAGATACCTTATAGAATGTCCCCAATTGAGTTGTAAGAATTGAAGAAGAAAATACAAGAGAATATTGATAAGGGATTCCTATATAATAGTGTATCACCTTGGGGTGCACCTATTCTATTTTTTGATAATAAAGATTGATCAATAAGACTCTGCATTGATAATCGAGAACTTAACAAGATCACTATCCAAAAAAAATATCATCTTCCCTGCATTGATGACTTATTTGACCAACTATTTAGAGCTTAATACTTTTCCAATATTGATCTAAATTTAGGATATCATCAATTAATTTTCAGGAAGGGGGATATACCAAATACATCATTCCGTACAAGGTATGGACACTATGAATTTATAGTGATTCCTTTAGGTCTTAATAATTCCACTATTATCGTCATGGATCTAATGACTATAGACTTTAGAGACTATATGGATCAGTTTTTGGTAGTCTTTATAGATGATATTGTTGTCTATTCTTTGAGAAAGGAAGAACATGAAGATAATTTTATAATTGAAATGAAGAACCAAATAAGGATAATCTTTATTAAAAATTTACCATGTGTAAATTTTTGGCTTCAGAAAGATCCATTTTTGGGTCACACAATCTCAAGAGATGGGATATCTATGGATCCAGCAAAAATAGAAGTTAGTAAAAGTTGTATAATACCAACAACAGTAATTGAGATCCAAATTTGTCTTGGTTTGGCTAGAAATTATTGACATTGTGTGAAATATTTTTCATGATTATCAAATCCACTCACCATGTTTACTCAAAAAAGAGTTCAGTTCATGTGGATGGATAAATATGAAGAGAATTTTGAAGAATTCAAAATATGGTTATCCAGTGAACCTATGCTCACACTACTTTTTAGTGGTGAATGATTTTTTATATACATTGATGTATCTAAAAAGGGGTTGGTATGTGTTATCATGAAAAATGATATGGTGATAGATTATGCCTTGCGACAATTGAAAATTCATGATCAAAATTACCCAACTCACGATTTACGGTTAGATGCATTATTCTTTGCATGAAATATATGGAGGCATTATATTTATGGTGAATGGTGTGATATGTATGGTAATCATAAAATTTTAAAGTATATTTTCACTCAAAATGAGTTTAATATGAACTAAATATGATGGTTGGAGATGATTAATGATTACGAGTACTCAATACATTACCAACCTAGGAAAGCTACCAATGTGGAAGATGCTTAGAATCGAAAGGACTATGTTATCCTATCCATGATGAAGATCACCAAAGATCCAATATTTGTAGATTTTCAAAGGATGTATCTTAAAATTTTAATGTTATGGGAGAAATAATATCTTTATAAAATGAATGTTCAACCATATATACAAGTGAAGATTAAGGAGGAACAAAAGGAATTAGTAGAGCTACAAAAGAAGATGAGAAATTTTCTTGAATTCAACCTTGGTTGTGATGGAATAATAAGGTTCTCGAATCAGGTTTGTATTCCTCCCATAGCAGAATTAAAAATACATCAATTAGATGATGCTTATAGTTCTTCATTCCCTATTCTTCTTGGAAGAACCAAGATGTATAGGTACCTGAAAGAGTATTTCTAGTGGGATTACATGGAAAGAGTTGTTACCAATTATGTCTCTTAGTGCATGATTTTCTATCAAGTTAAGGCTAAGAGATAGAAGTCTAAAGGGATTTTACAACCATTACCCATACCAGAATTGAAATTAGAAAACATCACTATATACTATGCTATCAGACTTCCCAAAACATATAAATCTCATAATGCTATATGGGTTATATCAGATTGCCTTAGGAATTTGGCACACTTAATTTCTATAAGATATGATTTTATCTTAATCATATTTCCAGGATATATGTAAAGTATGTTGTAATATTTCACAGAGTAACACTTTCCATTATATCTGATCCGGATCTAAGGTTTACCTCAAAGTGCTAGTGAAGTCTTCAGTATGATCTGGATATGGAGTTAAGTTTTATCACTGCTTATCATCCTCAATAAGATTGTTAGTCTGAGAGGTAAATTTAAACTCTATAAGACATGTTGTGATATTTCTCTATGGATTTCAAAGGAGGTTGGGATAAACACCTACTTTTGGTTGAATTTTCTTACAAAAAATATCTTTCTCCCAGGTATTCAGATGGCTCCTTATTAATCCCCCTATGTAAAAAAGTTTATAACTCAAACTTTTTTGGATGAAGTTAGGGAAATAAATCTATTAGGACAAGATCTTGTTGATGAAATGACAAAAAATGTCATATCTATTAAACAACACATAAGAGTAGCTCAAAGTTGGCAAAAACGTTATAATGGAAATAGAAGAAAAGACCTAAAGATTTAAGTGGGTAACAAGGTGTTTTTACAAATATCTATGTGGAATAGAGTAATGATATTTGGAAATAAGTTCAAGCTGAGCCCTAGGTATAATGGTTCTTTTGAAGTTCTTGATCGTGTTGGGAAGGTAGCTTACCAATAGGTGCTTCCACTAAATCTCTCTCATGTTCATGATGTGTTCTATGTATCCCTCTAAAGAAAGTACAGACCTGGTCCTTCATATGCTCTAATTTCAGAAGTGTTTTTTTGGATAAATATCATTATTATGAGGAACAATTGATATAGATTCTATATCATAGAGAAAAAGTTATGAAAAACAAGGCCAATCACTTGGATAATGCTTTGCAGTGGAACCAGTAATTTGAGGAAGCTATGTGGGAACTTGAGGATATGATGAGGGAGAGATATCCTCATATATTTATATCCAAGTAAAGAAATTTTAAGATTAAATTTAGTTTAATGGGGGTATAATGGATTGACAAGATGTTTTTATGAAATATATTCTTAAAAAAAATTCAATTCTTAAATAGCTTTATTTTCTTGAAATCGTGAGTTTAAAAAAACCACAAGACACTCGTAACATAAAATTATAGTTATATACTAGTCATTAGGTTAGTGTAAATAAATATAACTAACTTATTTAAATGTTTGGAGAATTCATTGGCTACCGATTATTTATGTAAAATATAAATCAATTTCATTTTTTTATTTTTTTGTTAACAAATTAATTGAATTTCAATTGTTAAATGAAATTAATGAAATATATATGATATAAATTTAATAAAATATTTTTTATTTTCATTAAATAGATATTTTAGTTGTAGTATTTGAATAAACCATATTTAATGTATAAAACCCTATATTTTTCAAAAGGATAATTTTATGTCTTTTAATGGAAAACAGATTCAAATTATGATTTTGTCTAATTAATAATTTTTATATTAAAACATAAAAATTTTATTTGGGAGAAGGATATAAAATTTTAATTTTTATGACTTTTTAGTATTTTTCTGATAACATTCAGATTTTGATGAATAGTAGAAATATACTAAATTTTAATTGAAAACAAATTTTTTGATAAAAATAATTTATATGATTAAATTGTAATATATAATGGTTTTAAAGTTTAAATATAATTTATTTTCATTATTCAATATAATATATGTCATTATCATTTATTTTACATTGAATTCATATGTAAAAACATTTCAATATTTTGCAATGTTTTGACTTTTAAAACATGTTCTCTCTTTCCAACAGAGGTATTGAGTTTTAATTAATTTCTAAAACATATGTGTTTTGATTTTTTAAAAAGTGAATCCATATTTGGAATCAGTATGTCCCAATTTTTTAAATATATTACTTTATTTTTTCCGCATTATGAATAGAAACTTTGGTTAATTTTCATTAATATGCTAAAAAGGGTAAATCTAGTTATTAAGGGTAAGAATACTATTATAAAATTACCCTAACACTTTTCCTAATAACATTGGATGGTTTTTTTCTTCCTAAATCATCTTTGGGTTTAAGTGGTGTCCTTTGGAATCCACTTGGATGAGATTACAATATTTAATTTATTTTATTTATAGGAAAGTTAAATATATCTTACTCAAATTTTGACAACTATATCATTTTTAATATAAGGTTATACAAAACATAATTTCAATTAATAGTGATCTTTTAAAATATAATTAAATAATACATTAATGAATTAGATATTAAGATGCAGAAATTATTTAATTGATGAGAAATCAATAAAATAAGTATTATTAAAATGATAATATCCATTAAAATACAAATACATACTCAAAAAAATATTATTATTTGAGTATATATTGACCATAACCATCCATGGGTCGAGTTATTGAGCACTTATATCCTTATAGATGAGATTATTACACTTATATTATTTTATTTGAAGTGATAATAAAGTGGTCACATTCATGTTTTCAAAATTATTACATTTTTAGTATCATCTTTTCCAGAAGATAAATTTGAAAAAAGTATTATTATAAAATATAGTAGATTTAAATTCATTATATTATATTATTTTTAATTTTTATTCAAAAAATATTTATATTAAATAGTTACACAAAATTGATGTAGTAATTATTTTATTAATAGAGATAATAAATAAATGTTATTAGAAATATTCAAATAAATATAATCTGTGATTATTAATATGTCCAATGAATTTTATATATGACCACTACGACTTTGTAATATAAGAAAATAGTTTTTTCAAAGTTAACTTGTAATTTTAATATTTTTAAATATCAATGAATTTAATAGCGTCAAAATTGGCACTATTGTTTGTTTAGAAAAATAATGTTTCCTTAAATTATTTTTAATTAAATTGTTTTAAAATAATAATAAAAATTTAAATATATATTATAATTATAATATACTTTAAAAAATTTCTAATTTTTTATTTGTAGTCTAATCCACATCAATTAAGTAAATATTGTGCCCTTTTAATATTTAAATATTTATTACCTTTGTTAACAATTAAATAGAATAACTAAATGTTAATTAAAATATTAAGGTTTAAATTGATATAAAACTTTTAAAAAAATTATTTTTATGATATTACAACCCTTTCCCATCTAATCATTGAAATTGGGACATTGTGGAGGTTTTTGGGTAGGGTTTGATTTTATTATAAATTACTATTTATGGAGTTTCCAAAATTTCACCTCACCTCAATTATAAAATAGCACTTCCTACCACACCTATTCAATTAAATTTTATCCTTAAATCCGGAAAATCCTGGGTATTTTCCCTTCTCAACATTCATATTTTTGTTATAGAGGTTTTTTTCTTCTTCAAACACCAACTCTAGTGCTCTAAGAGGAGATTTAGTGGAAACACATCGAAGAAGAGGTAATCTTCTCTAACGAATCTTTAAAACTTCATTATTCTTCTACTTCCTCTTCATGAGTTGTTTAATTATAAATAATAACTCCAAAATCACTTATATAATAATATTTTATAATAATTATGAAACAAACATATTTCACCTTCTATCCATCCTATGATAAAAATCACCATGTGTGCGTACGTATGGCTTATCGTCTCCACATCGTGGTGTAATCTATTTTTCTCCACCACCTTAGTTGTATAAAAATAATTATGGTAGTAATAAATATATATTATTATTATAAAATTATATTTATTCTTAAATATTATACACCATCTAATTAAATATCATTTAATAATTATGGTATTGATATCGTCGCGCGTGCATGTGTATGGCCTACTGTCTCCACGATGCGATGTGATTAATTATACATGGTATTTATTAAATAATGATCCTATATATTAATTCAATGAATTAATATGAAATATATTATATAAATATAACTCATTAAATGACATAAATATAACTTCATAATAGAAACATATCAGACAAAACCTGCGTAAGAAAATAAAGAAGTCAATGTCAGGTGGATGAGTAATAATCTTACTAACAAAAGAATGATAATATGATCATATATTGTATCATAAAAAAGAATAATATTCTTGAATAATTCATTGAAATTATTTAAATTATTATATAGAAGATTTGGGTAAATTCAACGGAAATCATACCACAAGTAAGGGAGAATTTTTTCAATCTCATTATTAACTAGGATTGATTATTTGTAATTATTTACTGGGATATATGTATCATCCATGTCCATGTTTCTTAAATATGTATTCAAAAATATTATTTCTATACTTATAAAATTGTTTAAATTAAATTTTACCCATTGTTTATGTTTTCTTGAATGGTATCAAAGGAATCTTTTGTCATTTTTTGTACGTGGTTCTTTTTGACTTTCTGACAAAATTACGTAAAGAATGTTCTATTTTATCTTATACGCCATGAACGGATTTTGGAATCTTCATATCATATTATTTCCATGAATCTTACTTCACAATATTTCATTTTCATGTTCAATTATATTCATTTATTTTAAAATTTATTTAAATTTTGAGAAAATAAAATTTTTTCTGAAGAAGAAAGGATATTTTCCTCAAGAATTAATTTCAAGTGTTTTATCAAAATTATTTTTCATCTAAGATGACATTCTTTAATTGTGTTCTATTTCAATTATATTATCCTTATTATTCTAATGGTTTGATTTTTTTTATAATTATCTAATATTTATGAAATATATTTGTTTAATATGGATTATGTTATGATGGGATGATGTTTAAGAAACCTGTTTTATTCCATTGTTTATGCAATGATGAATGATTTATATTTTTGTGGAACACGTAAAAATTATTTCATTTTGAGATGGGTGAGAAATATATCTCCATAAAATGCATTGGGTAAATATTTATATCTCATCAGATAAACATGAATGGAGTTTTAAATGATCTGGGTTCAGTAATATAAGGCCATAATAATGAGTGAACTTGGTTTAGTAAGGGACGTGTCCACTATGATGGTATTAAAAATGATCCTTGACTAATATGAAATGATTTTATATGATTATGTGTATGCCAAAACAATTCTTGTCTTAGGTTTTGAATTTTGGGATTACGTTCATTGTTTTTTATGAACATTAATGATTTATCTGATGGCATGATATCACAATATTTTGTATGCACCATAATATTTTCAAATGTTATGTTCTTATAACGTATGGTTTTTATATGATTGATATATACCTTGTAAACATTTACTGATCATATGAGATCACCCTTTCATATTTTTCTCTTCCCCAAGTCATGAATAAATAAATTAATTAAGATATAACAAAATGGGGTCTAGTGATGATGAAATAAGTCAAAGACAATGAAGATCTCTTATGAACCTATTGTTTCTATTTCCCAATTTCTAAAGACATTACTCCTATATGATCCTATTGTGGTTTTTTTATATTTTTTAATGAATATTATTTGATTTTAATTATTATTAAAGTATCTAAAGTATGGGGTGTTATATGACCCAGAAAATATGTTAGGATTATCGTGGCCCATGCCTGGTGTGGTTAACCAATGGTATAAAATGTGTAATTTACCATTACATATTGTGTATTCATGTAATGATTCTAGCATCCTTAGTACCTCTAAATGGGATCGTTGATCAATGTTTATGTGTTCTTGTTTTGTTTTATTCATATTAATTCAAATGAATGTGCTATCTCAATTTTTATGGATTTAGAATAAAATTATTCAAATAAAACTAAGAAAAAAACAAATCAAAAAATAATAAGTAATTATAAATTTTATGGGATTGCTTTGATACCACATGATGGTTTCAGGTGCTGGGGGAAGTAGTGGGTCAGTGACCATCATTGATTTTAATTAGTTTCAGTGGATATGTTTTTAATAAATTGATAAATGGATCCCTATATTATCAAATATAAAATCCTTCAAAATTAATTTATAATTAATTTAAAATAATAATTTCCAAAAATGGGATAATTCTCTTTGATAAATTTAATTTTCTGCTCCCATTATTTCATTGTTTTTTTGGATAATCCAAGAGTGGATTCCTCAATTTGTAACCACATGTTCTCTATGAATCCCCATACAATGATTTTCGTATTTTAAGTACTAAAATGGAAGAACTTAATGATTTTCATATTTCACCGTCGATCATAATAAATAATTTCAATTGTTCTCTATTTGTTATCAAGTGGGAGTGAGGTATATTTTCTCTCTAGATTTTGATAATTTTTCGAGAGTCTCTTTATTGTGTACAAAGAGTCACCCCCCAAAAATTATATAAAGTGGAATATATACTTAGAATTAATATGTCATAAATAAATAATATCACACTTTTCAAATATTCAATCTAATTTATTCCCCATGTCTAATAAAAATAATAATATTTTTATTTTGTCATTTTACAAGCTCATATTTAAATATTATTTGTTAAATAAGTAAATATTTATTTATTTAAATGATATTAAATAAATTATATCATTTCTATGAGGATCATATCTCAACCCATCAATCCTCCTCATAATTTTTCAAACCATGAATAATAAAATATTTATTTAAATAAATTAATATTATTCATTCAACAAATAAATAAAAAAATTATTCACTGGGCTCATTAATAAATATTTATTTTAATATTTGTGTAAATAAATATATATTTATATTGATCTATTAACTTAAAAGATGAATAACTAAATAAATATTTATTATCTCATAAATAATAAACATGATATAAAATTATGTTCATGTATTCTAAACACATATATCGGGTGATTGAAGTTAAACAATCAATTTAATTTGAATAATGATTAATCTAAAAGTGGATAATAATATTTATTATAAATATTAAAATTAATATAACTTAATTAGATTCTAGATACACATAATGTGCTCTCATATAGGACTCCTTCTTAGTTTCATTAAGTGAACTTACCTAAAATCAATGATCAATGTCTCACAAAATATTATGGAAACCATAGAGAAAGAAGTTAATGTCAAAAACATATTGTATCACCATAGATTTAATCAGATAGTTCAATTTAATTCAAAGGTCTATAGATATATCCATGCATTAACCCAAAAAGTAAAATCTTTTCTTGACTTATTTAATTAATTATATCTCACTAATGACACACCAAACATATGTTACCTCACTGTAAGAATATTTCATCATGGATTTCAACTATTCAATAGAGTACATGATTCATGATATAAAATAATAATAATCTCAAGTATAAGGATAGATAAACACATTTGTAAATTGGAATATCCAATGAAAAATATAATATGTGGAATTTCTATTAATGGTTCTATCCTCATAAACAACCTTCTTGAAAATGGATTTCATGAAGACTAGGGCCCAAGAAAGGCAATTCCACTCTTAATGTATCCCTTTATCATATGGAAAGCTTGGGGCATGGGTGCCTGGGTAAAGATAGTCTTTATCCCTAATGAGGTGAAGAACAACCAGATATCCCTTATGGATATTCTGGAACCCAAACACCACTCTTCCAAGATCCGGTAGTATGTGCAAAAATTAAGGATGAGTGAATTTCGTCAATGTAAACCCCCATAACCATAAAATATGGTTGTTTCGGAGCTCAAATATCTCGGTGGATGTAGTTCAAGAAACGGAGTAGTGTATCTCCACCAAAATCAAGTCAAGTAATCATGTTATGTTTTTTTGTATGGTAGCTGTGATGCTCAAGTTAGAGAAGATATGTGGTTTGAGTGGGAGGATTTTAACCCAAAGGATCTCTTGTGCTTTGTTGGTGGATACTTCAACATCATTATGGATCTGATTGTGATGAAAGGGAGATGTGATTTCCCTAAAATGTCATGTATGTATTTTTTCCAGTCTATGGCCTGTAGTGGCCTCCATGAAATGTGTTACACTGGTGATCACTACACATGTTTCAAAAATAAATGGGGTACTCTCCATACCTGGTATCGATTGGATCAGGGCCTTGCCAATGGACAAGAAATTTCATCCTATGCTAATGCAATTGTAAATAACCTGTTTCGAAGTATCTCTGATCATTCCCCCATTCTGGTGTCATTTTCATCATGGAATAAGGATAAAGTGTGAAACTTCTTTTCCCATTCATGGATCAGTAAGCTGGGATACCATCACATAGTGGGTGATTTTTGGAATAAGGAATTATAGGGTCAAGGATGGACCATGTTTCACTGTAAACTTTGGCAGCTCAAAGGATACCTTCGTACATGGATCAAAAATATTCCCCCGATCTCTAATGAGATTAATAATGTCAAGAGGGAAATTGAAAATCTAGAGTGTAGTCTATAATCTCCCTAGAACAATGACTAGTTTGGTGAGTTGGCTATCAAAAAGGGTAATTTGGTGGAGATGCTTATATGCCATGGACACAAAGCATGGGAACTCACAAGGATCAAGTGGTTTCGTGAGGGAGACCACAACACCTCTTATTTCCATTGATGTACTAAATAAAAGTGGTGTTTATTCAGCCCTAACATTTAGTTGTATGGTTGATCATATACTAAGAAAAGGGATTTAATTAGGGGCATGGTTGAATCCTACTTTAAGGATCTATTTGTAGGCTTGAACCCTTGCATGATGGAGAGTTATCCAAGTGGGATGAGGTACTCATGGAGGTTGTCGCAAATATTATCTCAACTAAAGATAATGTCATCATGGATGTTATTCCTAATAAAAAGTAAACATAAGAGTAAATGTTGTGCCTTAACCAGGGGAGTTCTTTGGGTCATGATGGTTTTATGAGATCCTTTTACAGGGCATCATGGGATATTATTGGTAATAACCTTGTGGAGATCATCTAGGGTTTCTTCCATGGAGGTAATATCCGGCATGTTACATGTGCTACCACTTTGGTTCTCATCCCAAAAATAAAGGACTCATCTTCAATCCAACATTATTGTATGATAAGTATCTACAATTTCCCTTATAAGGTTTGGGCATGTGTCATCAATAGAATATTATCTACTTTCCTACCCTGGTGGAAATCTGACAAGAAGCCTAGCTTTATGAAGGGAAGGTCCAATCAAGAGGCACTACCTTGGATAAGGAAGTGGTTAGTGATCTAAACCATGAGGTGCATCGATCTAACATGGTTATAAAAGTCTTCATGGATATTTCTTAGGTCATGATCTATTAGAGCTTCATCATAAAGGTTTAGATGATTCTGGGCCTATCTCATTGGGCATCAGACATAATTTTTAGATGTTTCATCTCCTCATGGCTTGTCGTGTGTTTCATGAGGATTAATTATTGTTTTTTAAAGGCTATTCACAGGTTGAGACATGGTGATCCCATATCCCCTAGTATCATTATTATTTCCCAAGTAGTGTTGAACAGACTCATCAAAAGGAATATGTATAGTGGGACCATCTTACCTTATCTATGAAAGAAATTTACAAATTTCATTTCTCATATAATGTTTGTGGATTATACATCCATCTTTATGAATGTTATGGGGATATTTATCTGTGGCACTAACAAGGTTCTTTGTGACTACTGTCATTGGAGTAGGCAAAAAATCAATTGTGCCCAAAGTAATTTCCACACATCAAACAGGTGTACAAAAAGAAGGATCAACAATATGGATAATGGTTTGGATAGGAATAAAGGGTGCCTCCACATGGACTACTTGGATACCCCAATCTCACTAGGGGGTTTTTAATTAATCATTTTTACCATATTGTTGGGAGAATCATAGGTTTCGAGTTGAACTGAAAAAATCATTTTTATCCATCATAGGGAGGATATCATTCGTTAATAGTGTTTTCATCTTTATCACCATTCATTTATTGTCATCCATCAAGGTCCAGAAGGGTGTGATTTAGATCATTGATAGCATTCTAGCCTCTTTTATGTGGGATGACCACTCAGAGGGGAAGTGGCATTGGGCCTCCTGGGAAAGGATGGGAAAACCTATTTAGGAAGGCATAATAGATGTGAGAAGTATCTCAAAACCCCATTAATGTATGTATGCCAAACATTCATGGGAGTTCATTGAGTACTATAATCATTGGGGAATATTCATGGATATCAAATTTTGATGGAATTCGGGACATAATGGTCAGATACATTCTTCTATGTGACCCATGATTCTTCCTCCCCTTGTGGATATTCAACATCACACAAGACAAATTATTGGTAGAGGGCATATATTGTTATGGAATTACAACTGGGAAGGCTCTTCTCTTGGATTTCCTGAATATCTAGTCACAGATATATCCTTCTGGAATGTAAGAGAACACCCTTCATTCATTAGATTCATCTTGGATGGGAACCAATGAAAATTATTTTAGCTTATTGATATATCCAAGGATCCCGATAGGTGTCTCTTCACTACATCTAGTTCAGGAGTTTTTTCCATGAAATACTACCACTGGGTGATGAATGGTAACCAAGGTGATATTTGGGGTGACTTCCTTTGGAAGAAATAGGTCCATAAAAAATTAAATTTTCTTATCTATATAATTCATAATTGGTATTTACCCTCTAATGAAAACATGAAAAAGATGGTAATCCCCATGTTTTCTAGGTGCTATTACTGTATAAAGAATTAGAAAGAGTGTTTGGAGCACATGTTCTATGAAACTAAATGGTCTCATTCCATTTGGAATTTTTTTCTTATATGTCCTGTTATAATCTACATTAGCTGGAAGAGTCCCCCTTTTAGGGTGATGGTTTTATGACACAGTTGATATTGGTCATGTGAAAAATTCTCATGCTCGGGTGATTTTTGCATGTGTTTGGTGCATTTGGAAATCTCAGAAAACAGCTCTTCTCATGGGTACCCACTACATAGAAAATACTTTGATCTCCTAGACTAGGAACCTATGGCTTGATCTGACATAGTGATTCAAGGAAATTCTATATGAACCCACTCTCAGGCTAATTGTTGCAGCCAACTTTCAGGTCCTTATTCCATTGATAGGTAGGGAAACTGGGTTCACTAGAACCCCACCCATCCATAACCAAACTGAACATGGATTTCTTGTATTCCAAGGGCTTCATGAAGGGAGGAGGAGTGGTTTGGTATTAAAAGTTTTTGTCCTTCCTTTCCTTTTTTGATAATATTAGGTGTGGAAAATCACTCATAATAGAAGTAATGGATTTTTTTCATTGGTGTTCAACAGTGAAATCAAATAAATATTTTCCTTGTTGTTGTGGAAAAAGCTCGACAATTATTGGAAACACATTTCAATTCAAAGGTACCATTCCCTAGAAAATTTCCTATGTCATTAGAAGATATTCTAATTACTTAAGTGAAAATATTGAAATTTCCTACACCTGGCGGGAGGGAAAAAAGTTTGCTGATCACTTGGGTTCCATGGAGGTCTATGGGTATAAGGTTACCTTCTTTAATAGTGTGGCCTATTTAACTCCCGAGGGGTAGTCCCTTTAATTAAGGGATTCACTTTGGTTTCATTTCTTGATAATTCTGTAGTCTTGATTTCTATTTTCTTGTATCCTTGTATTTGTTATTGTAATAAATGATGATCATGATGATGAAAAATATTATGTTAAAGTATAGTTATATGAATTGCATAAATTAAATATATTATGTAATATATATATATATATTATGTATATTATGTATATATATAACTTAAATTTATATGCATGTGTATTATTTTAAAAGTTTATATGTATAATTAATTTACTTTTTATAGTATAATTTATATGTAGAGTTTATATTATGTGTTAATATTAATATAGTTTATATATGCACTTTATAAATGTACGTAATATATGGGACACCTTAGAATGACACTCTCAGATCGGATACTGAAAACATATTTCTTACACACAAGATTTGAAACCAATTAAGGCAAACCAAACTTAACCTTCCTTAATTAAAATGTCAAAAAAATTATTGATTCAATTACACACCCAAAAAAATTAGATTTATAGTTTCAAAGAGTGTCCAAAAAATATAAATTAACAATACACATATCTCACCCATCTAATGGGGATTGTTTCCACTACACCAAGGATTCCATATTTTATAACAACTCATCAATATATCCCACAAAATTATCCACACATGATACACATATAGAAATATCAAACTTATAACCCTTCTTCATAACATGAGGAAAAATAAAAGATAAGAAGAGTGATCTCAAAATCTTATTAAGGGGTTTCATGCAACAAAATCTTTCACAGAATAAACAAGGCATAAATGATCTTTTAGAAATAAATAATAGTGAAATAATTCCCTAAAATAGATAACACATGTACATAATATATCCATGTATAACTTAAAAAATGTAAATAATCACATGGATAATAATAAATTGTTTTATAGTGATAGAATTCAAAATTCTAAACATCATATATATACTTCCAAGAGGTCATTTTAATACATTATATATATATATGTAAAATTTTCACCAAATACCCAAGCTAGTTTGTCTCATGAGACCTAGCAGTACATCAAGGGTCTATATACTTATATAACCCACTCATCACTAATTAATAAAAATTCTGTCATAATATAAAGGAAATAATAACTTATACAACACATAACAAACATTCTTAAGAAATCAATAAACCTCTCTATTGAAATAACAAGTAAAAATGTCAATATTTTCGCAATCAATAAATGGAATATTATTCTTGGTCAGTACACTTCAAAAAAACCCACATGGATTAATGGATATATAGTTATGTCAACACTAGATATAAAAATATATAAATAATTTATGTGTTATAGATTATATCTATTAAGTTAATGAACATGTATATAATGGAGAAAATAATGTTTAAAGAGATATAAAGAGTGGAAGAGAACATAACCCATGTAGAAAAGGTGAGGTATGAAATATAAATTCATTAGATAATACGGAGGGTAATACTTGAAACATGACCCAAAATGATATATACTAATTAAATTTTTATAGGAAATGAAATTTTAATTATAAAAAATCATTAATCGTTTGTAACATGGTTTTAAAAATAAACTTATATGTCAGTTTAAAAATTACATTTCAAGGGGTGAAAAGATTACATTGAAAAAAAAATTAAATAATTAAAAACATAAAAGCATTTAAAATTCATTGTGTTTAAAATAATAAATTATGAGTGGAAGATAAAAATATACATAAGTGAAATAAAATCCATTTATTTAATATTCTAAAATATAAAACATTATTTTTAAGAAAAAAAAATTCACAGAACAATGGGAATATAATTTTCCTTGAAAACTAATTGATTATTTTAAAATGTTATTAATTATTTAAAAAATTAATTATGGGGATAAATTTTATTCGCACATAATATGTTAAAAACATTCATTTCATGTTTTAGAAAACAAAGTCAAAAATGACCCGTGCAAAAAATGTTTAAAATATTTATTTTAAAACTTTTGTTAATAAATTCATAGATATATATAATGAAATGAAGGAATTGTTAATGTATATATAAGAACAATTTATAAAATAATATATGGAAAATGGGAATTGAAGAGGAATATTTTTTACAATAAAGAAGAGATAAGGATGAGTACACATATAAGAAACCATTTTGTTGAATTATGATCCAAATTGTGGTGAAATGTTATGAATATATATAAACCTCATAAAATACATATGTTATAAAATAAAATACAATCACATGTTTGAAGAAATAAAAATTTTAAAGATGAAGTTCAAGAATAAAGGTTATAACTCAATAAAAGTTAATTATATTAACAATAACCCTTCAGATGTTGGTAATGTGTGAATATAAAGAAAAGGAATATGGTGAGACTAAATTAAATTTAAATTCCAAAAAATTGGAAATTATTTAACATAAAAATTATGAATTATTTACTCCATATAAAAGTAAATTGGTACATAATAAGAAGAAAGTATCAAGGAATTTAAATTAGGACCAATAACCCCTTCTTCAAGTCCCGACATGTTTGGTGTGTCCTTTTAACCTCCAAAATAACCATCTTAAATTCATTAAATACTTATTTTAGATCTATTTTCATGCATATTTTATTTTTAAGTCTTACTTAATATTATATGTAATTCATTAATTGTATAGTATTTTATTTCATCGTCCACTTTGGGCTGCATGATCAATTCCTCCAAATCTAATTTGGTACACTAACCATGGTTAATAGAGATGTAAAATAGTTTCATAATCTATATAATTATGTATATATATGTTCTTTATCATTATAGTGTCAAAAAATTATATATTTTAGTAGTTTTTCAAAAATAGATTAAAATTTAGAAAGTATTCTCGGTATGATAATTTTAGGTGGTCAAATATATAATGACTATTTACTATTTTTATTATAATTAAAATTATTAATTTATATTTATTGGAAATAATTCATGTCATAGATATCATATTAACTCATCAAATAAATTTTTATAACCATCCATGTAATCTTGTTATAAAAAATGAAATATTCTATGTAGGGGGTGATGATTCGACCATAACATGAGGAACATTTACATTTTGTAATGGATGGGTGGGAGATAGATAATATTTATCCCATAAAAATAATATATTTAATTATGATATTTTTCATTATTTTATTACATTAGGATGGTTAAATTTTAGTTGGTTGTTGTAGATGAAGAAAGGAAACTGAAAGAACCTACTTAAATCAATTACCTCTTCCTTTGATATACTTATATAAAAAACTCCTTAAGACTTATTATAATTGGTATTTTTTGAGATAAAAACCTCTATAACATGGGAAATAGGGTTGGGGAGGGGTTTTGGTGGATTCTGGTTGAACTATGAATCATTAGGTGAGAGAAGAAATGTGGTACTGAAGGGATCCTTTTATATAGATGAGAGGGAGACACCTTTGTAAATATTAACATAATAATATAAAATGAGATGAATTATAAAAGGTAGGGGGGTCCAAAATTGATAATTAGATATTAAAATATAATTTATGGTCAACCAATCCCACATACACCAGTTTAGATATTATTTTTATGATATTTTTATAATTTACCTATTGAACTAAAATATTTACTACATTTAAACCTTTAACTTGGTAACTAATTTTTTACCTTGGGGACTTATTTTGATGGATAAAAATAAAATATATTAAATTTATAAAAGTTTTCAAAAAATTAATATTGTAATGTATAGAGGGGAAAACACTCTTTAGAAAAACAATGTTTTTTTAATAATGTGAATTTATTCTGATTCCATGATAAGTAAAAACCATTAAATAGGAGTTAATTTTTTTAAATATACTATCAATAAATTTCATTAAATTGATTATTCAAGGGAGATAAATTAAAAAATAAATTATGAAAAAACATAATATATAAAAAAATACAATTGTTTTGAAATAGTCATTTTATATATCAATTGATTTTATGCCTAGTTTTAAAAATTTATTACTTATTTCATATGTATTAATCAAAAAATTATATTAAAAGAAACCTTTTAAATTTATTTTATTATTTAATTTAATAAAAAACCAAATAATGATAACATATATTTTATTAATAATTATATGTTAATATCATCTTAATTTCTATTAACAAAACCCATTAACTCCTCAAAATAAAATCTAAGGGTAAGATAGGTAACGGTGTTTATCACATGTGGTCATTTAGCTAGCATGGATCTTATAGTGATTTCCATGAGATTTAACTTCCCCTATAGACATCCTCACTCAATACATGTTTATTAAATCCTAAATTGGGAATCTTCTATTGAGAATCCTTTTGATACTATTTCATTTCCAAAGTTAGAGAAATATTCCTCATGTAAAATAATCATGAAACTTAATTCCATTGATTCCCCTTCAATTATATATTTTATAGTTTGGTTAATTCTATTTATACCTACCAATTAAATTACTACATTATAAAATTTATAATTAATATGTATAATTTTCTTAATATTTCACATATCTTTTTAGTTTGGTGTTTCATGTGACAATAATCATTTACAATAGTGTTCATGTAAATGATATCAATTACTAAAATTTCATGGTGTTATGATATACAGTTTTTATGTATACACTTTTATACTTTATATATTTATACATTATATGATTTATATTCATACTTGTATATAATTTATATACATTATATGTGGATATGTTATATGTTCTATGCATATTGGAAGACAAATTGATCAATTATGGAATTTATTAGAATTGTAAATGTTGGACTAAACACATGGAATTTGGTACACACTCAGTTTGAATAAAATAATAATATAATGAAATTATTTCTTAGACATTATACATTTTTACTATGATAAAATAATTAAAGATTGTGGAAAAAAAATATTCAATGGGAAGTTAGAAGAAGGTGTTTCACTGTTTCCATTAATAAGATATGAAAATTTTGAGATGGTAAATGATATTTTTATTTTTTGGTAAATCTTTTCTAAGAAACATTCTAAAATATGTGGGGAAAAGGGATTCATTTTATTTAAATTTATGTACTATAATTTTTTATTTTTTATACATTTTAATAATATTGTTTATTTTATAAAAACATTGTATTGGCTACATAGGAATGTTACTAAATTCACTCAAAAATGTGAAATAGGCAATCAAGTATAGTTTATAATTGATTGAAATGGGTAAAGGAAAAATTTGGTTCATGGTAAAGGATATAAGTCATGATTTACATCCACTGGTGGCTCAAACTCTTTCTAGAAAAGAGTGATTTCAATTTTCAAAATTCCTAAATGGTATAATGGTTCCATGGGGTAATCATAAAATATAAATAATACTATATCAATGAATGGATTGAAGTTAAAGTATTTAAAACACACATTACTATCAATTTATAATTTAAAAGGGTAATTACTATCCTATTATGTGAATTATATATGTTACTCCTACCATCAATGCTTGATGTAAAGGTTTACTTGTTTGTTAACTATGTGAGAGTGATCTAACTTTGTATAGATGTATATTAATAATCAATTTGAACCATTTAATTATATATAAAGAAATGAAATGTTATGTTAAAAATAAAAGTATCCAAGAAATGTATATTATGGGGTGGTATATTATTAATGAAGTAGTTGAATTTTTCAGAAAATACTTAGCCTACAAGGATATCATTGGGCTCCCAAAATCTTTCCAAAATAGGTATATCAAGGGTGAGTTAATTTATGAAAGATATGCCACAATATCCATCATGGATTAAGATTTATCTCACTTTTATATTATTAATGATAACAAGGATGTTTCATTACACATTGAAACATATAAGGATACTCTTATAAAATTCAATATAATCACGTTTGAATATAATATATCAAATTAAAAATGTAAATAGTTTTTAAGGTGGTTTTGATACCATATTTTTAATGAGTTATCTATAAATCCAAATTAAATTTTAGGAAGAGTGCTATGGTAAGATAGGGGACCAAGCGTATAAAAATTATCCATTAATAATCATGCATTTAATGATTATACATTAATTATAAAGGAATGTGAATATAATAGAATGATTAAAAACAATGGAGTTACTCTTGAGGTGGAATCGAGGTGTGTACATGGTAATATAGATAGATATAAAAAAATTAAATATGTATTTCATTGGAATAATTGAAAAAATAATGGATATGGATTATATTTTATTAAATTTTTTTATCATTCAATGAAAATGGGTTCATAACATGAGTTAAGAGTTAGTAGATTAATATTTATAAAAGTAACTTTTATTACAGTGGGGTACATGGATTGAGAATCATATCATAGTAGGATACAAAATAAGAGCATTAATATTATAGTAGGATCACTGAATGTACTTAGTACTAGGGAAATAAATGTCATTTATGTAAATATGTGTTTATTTAACATTATCAAAAAAATAATGGAGTTGGATTATATGATATTTTAGGTGTTTTTTGATGTAAAAGGTTTGATAATAATATTTATGTTAAATTCAAAAAATTGATATTTATAAAAGTGAATTTTAATAAATTTTTGTATAGGGATGATCCTTTCATAATGTAATCACAAAAAATGTAAAACTAATGTATACACTAGATACTAAAAATAGAAACTAGTTCATTATTTTGTTGAAGACTAAAGAAATTTAAGAATAAATTTGAAATTACTTAGAGGATATTCCTTTCATTGGAACATGAAAATAATTTCATGGTGGTCCCAATGTAGATGGTTTAATATATGTTATGGAGGACCATAGATAAATTATTTGGATAATTGATAGTGGGCGAAGAATCCATTCAACCAGTAAAGACATGAAAATGAGTATAATAAAACGATTTTATGTCTTTGAGTATTTCTATATATACAATGTGTTTTATTATTACATTATGTGTTTAATACAACATTTTTATTTTTTATTTTTCAAAATTGTTATTTAGAAAACGAATTTGACACCAACAAATGATATCCATGTTAAGGAATAAAATAATGGTCATCTCAAAGGTGAGAAACAATCTAAAGGTCAGAAACATGTTGAAGGTGAGCAACAGAATGATGGTGATCAACATGAAAAATGAGATAAGTCTAAAAAATACATGAAAATAATTACATGATGGTGTCATAAAAAGATATTAAGTGAGTACTAATGAAGGTAATGATTTATTGATGCTTTTTAACACTAATAAAATTTAATCATTATAATTGATAATTTCTAACATTAACAAATGCATCAATTTTTTTAAAAAAAAATCTATACACACCCAATTCAACTAATGGATAGCCTAAGGAAATCGTAAGCTTATAGCTCACCCAATGAATCTAAAGTAATAACGTCTAACCCCTCTAAATACACACCATACCATGCAGAATTCATAATCAATTCATATGGGGAGTGATTTAAACCTTAATGAATTGGTTTTAGAGAAGTAGCCTCAACACTAGCTTATGTGGTTTTATTCTTTTATATATATATATATACATAGATATATTAATATAAGTACACTTAAGTACAAGTGTATATTTTTGTATTGAACTATATATTTATTTATAAACATTATGAAAATTCTGATTTATATATATTTAAATTCCTTTATATATGACTATTAAGAAATTTATATAAGGTATTTATATAATATTATCTTTAAATGCATTTATAATATATTATATTTACATATACATTTTTCTTATGTATATAAATACATCATAAAATATACTTATTACTTAATTTAAATTTAGTAGTAACTATTTGTGTAAATTTCAAATAAAATTGATTGTTTTTTAATTCTAATATGATTTTTATATTTTAATATATATCATATATATAAGTATATTTTAATATATATAAAATAACTTTATATTTATATATTTTATAATATAGATATATAATCATAATTATATACAAACGCAAACATATATATAATTATAATAACACAAGTATATTATAAATTATTTTATATAATATGGAAATAAATATATAAATTTAAGTATGAAATATATTTAATATTTTCATATATTTATATATAGACACTAAGCATTCATATATATTTTAATTTAGATTGTAATTATAAAAATATATTTAATTATAATTATAAATAGATAAATATAAATATAAATACAATTTAAATATATATATATATAATTCATAACATTCAATATATATATACGTGAAGGGTCTCTTTATCATTCCTAAAAAGCACTGATAGATGGAATATTTTATTAATTCTATAAAAAAACATGATAATTAGTACCATTTGTAAACTATAAAAAGCTCAAATATAAGATACCCTATATCTGTGATTTTTATAATCACTAATAAATGGAATCTCTCTTTTAATGTGATAATGTAGTACTGATGCGATAACATTTTTTCTTTTATAATTCCTCAATTTACTTCTATATAAATAAAATGATGAAGAAAAAGGAAATTTTGGCATGATAATACAAAGTTGCTAAAATGTATTTGATGAAATATATGAAAGACACTTTTTAATACCTACCATGAAAAACTAAAATTATATAATCCGATTTCATTTGAAGTACTTCTAATATTTAGAATTAATTACTTATTAAGAAATTTGTTTTTTTAGGTATCACTAGATTATTATTTTGATCAATCCATGTAATTTGATTATAAATTTAATAGATCTAATGCATTAATATTCAAAAATATTGGTCGTATATGATGTACCTTTGGAATTAGTAATACACTATGTTCAACATTTTATATAAAATATTTAAATGATATGATTTATAATATATTTTACATGATGACCCGCTTTGTTATGGATTTTGAATTCATTTTGAATTTAAACTCATGACTTGGGATAGGGAATCTGTTTTTTAACTGACATTTGGTTTCAGAAACTGAGCCTTGGAACCTTTTTCAAGGTATTATTTTTTGGGAAACAATGTCATTGGGTAAAAAGGGTGCTCATGTGAGCATAAAAGGAGTCCCCAAAGTGGTTTGTATGTGGTAATTGAACTGTATCATCCACTATCTAGATGGTGGTAGGCTACTAGCATGTCGGTGGAGCCTAGGAAGAGGTTTTTTAGTGGGGATATTTTAGTCTTTTCTTGATTAGGGGGTGTTTAGGTAATGATGGTTTGGGAGATAGGAGGATTCCATTATGTAATATTCATCCCTCCCTTATTGCTTTAGCTATCCCCTATGGTATAGGGTGATTTCTGAGGTGTTTAAATGTGTAAATTCAAAGTAAAAACTCCCCTCTCTTCCCCATGTTCTTTCCCCTTCTCTCTCACTAATTTTCATTTGGCTGGCTAGGGTTTTGGATGGAAGATTTCACAAAATAATTTCATAATCATATCAAATTTATCGAATTTTGTGTGTAACAGGTAGAGAGAAGCTCGAGATGTCGTAATCAAGTCTCCATTCACTATTTTCCATGAGATATGTCTCTAGGTGGTATTATTTTGGTTTTATAGAGAGTTTTAGTGTAATTTTCCTTCAATTCATATATTCAAATTTGTGATTTTGTATAAATTGGGCTCTGTTGGGGTATTGGAAGTGAAACACACCCATTTTCTTGTTTTTCTATTGTTTTTGGACTACCTTGTGAGTTTGGCACACATTATTCCAATTGGGGTTTTTTGTTATAATTAATAAATCAATTAATTTGATCATATTGGATGTTGACACAGGGGATCTTGGGATCTATAGAATACACTATGATATTTCTATGAGTTATCCTATCATTGGTTGAGGTAGGGGCCTTGACATTATTTGAGTATCCTGGTTTATTGGGTTTTTTATATTCATGTTCTTTATTAATAATGATTTCCTTCAAAATTGCATGTCTTGTGTGATTTGTGTCATAAGGTTCGGCTGAGGACTGTTTGAGTGTTTGTGGACCTATTTATTAATTTTGTGGGCTGTCAATTGGATACAGAAAGACATGGAGATTTTATTTTATAACGAGATATTGAAAATGGCCTTGGGCTCAAATGGAGTTATGATGGAAAACTAAAATTTCAAATAGGGGGTTTTGAAATTCTATTTCAAAACAAGAATTGATTTTCTAAGGGATGCTTGGTTATATTTCTTTCCAAGTTCATGTTATGTTTAAAGTACAATGTTAGAACTTTTGAAATGATTTTAAACATTGGATTTTTCTTAGGGTTTATGGGATATTCCAAAGGTATTGATGTGAGTTTATTTGGTATATTTGAAATTGTGTGTGTGATTCCCAATCTTTTAATCTGTATGTTTCCTTGTGTAACTTGATGCATGTGGATGTATGGTGAAGCTTTTCGGGTGTTTTGACTAGTAGTTTTTTCATAATAGTATCAAAGTGTTGGATCGATAATGATGGAATTGAAAGACACCTAGAGGGTTGGTATGGGTTTAAGGTACTTGGGTGGATGCTTGCACATGGGAATAGGTCTGGAGTGACTACTGCCCTAATGATGAGTTGGTGAGCTTTGAGATAGGTTATACACATTGTTTTCTATTTCCTATTTTTTTTTTGAACTCGTGTCATATGTGACCAACTTGAGTATGAAGTGATAGGTTGGGATATATGATGATGTCCTCCCCAAAACCTATAATGATGGTCTAATTTTATTGATTATGTCCACCCTAGAATTTATATTTATGGGCATGTTTTCTTAACTATATCCTCTACAGAGTTTTCAAGGATGGGTTGGTGTGATTGATGGTGACATCCTTGGAACCTATCGAGATTCTTAAGTGTGTTTGATAACCTCTTAAAACCTATGGAGATAGGTCATGGTGACTTAATGGAATTCCTTGCATACTTAGGGATGGTTTAGGGTATTTGACAAGACTGTGACATGAGTTACAGGTGTGGTCCATGGGATAAATGTGTTACCTAGTTCTTGATAGATATTCCATTTAGTATGGGGCTAAATAATTTAGTGTATTGGTTATGGTATGACTTGGATCTTGATACAGATATAAAGAAGGTTTTTTATGGGTTGTGGTAAAAGATAAATTCCAACAGGGTTTGGAAGCAAGTATGCTTGTATGTGCGTGTGTGTTATGTTTTATAGGTGGGTGTATATCATGGGAAAGATCATACTCTATATTTTTATTTCATGAAAATCCACTTAATTATAAGAGAATTCAATATTTTTTAGGAACTGGTGATCCCTAATGGTTCATTTGACTCACCCATTATCTACAAAAACAACATAGGTTGAGATGTTTGTGGATAGTCCTTCCTATCTTCTCTCATAAAATATGTACTGCATAGAGATGGACTCATGGTATAGGTCAGTAGGTCATGGGGTCCATGGGAACAATATACATTATTTTATTTGGGTGAGTGGATATTGTATTTAATATTAGTTATTATTCAGCATGTTTACCATCTAATTATACATGTTATTTATATAATGACATGTATCTACTGTAAATATTTTTGTAGCTTACTATAACATGTTGATAGTTTACTATTTTTATATTCTATATTGTGGGGCCTTGTGTGGATCATATTTTTTTCAACATGTTTGAGGGATATCAAATATATATATGGGTCATAATGAACTTTTTTTATATTTTTTTAAGAAAATAGAGACAAATTTCCAAGGGAATAGTCTCCCCACAATTATGTTATACCCATATAGTTAGTCAGTAGCCTCTAGCATAATGTGAGGTATGTCATAGGTGATGTAGCACTTCCTGCTCATGTTTTGTTTTAGAGGACCAGGGATGTTCATTTCAAAAATTGTGTCCGAGAATCTTTTGGATGGGAAGAATAGTTTGAGGTGTAGTTAGGATGTCAGGACTCAAGAGGTAGATCATGTGTATTCTTGTCCAGTATAATAGTGGTTGAAACTCAATTTTTTGTGGGTTGTCCTTTTTTGGGATGAGGCACTCAAGGATGAGTGATTTGTTCACTTGGACTGATAATACCAATGTGGGATAGATGATACTTGTGATGAGTCATAGGGTGTAGAAGGTTACCAGTGAGTTGTGCATGAATCAAGATAGTGTCATGATATACACACCTATTAGAAGTGTTGTTTAACATGATGGACTTGTCAAAATCTATATTAAAATGAATAATATAATTTATATTTTACCACATATAATATAATTTGTGATTAGATTAATGTTTATATGATGAAAAAGTTTCATTAATTTTGATATTATTATTGTGTTCCATAATGCAATGGATAATAGAAAATAATTTTGAAAACCGTTATTTTGAAATAAAAACTCATGTTGTAGAAGGATGATTTCATAAATGGTTTTATGGGTTTTATTTATTCAAAAGGGATTACAGACACAATGGTTTTGAAATAGTTTAATCTTTTCGAGTTTTGTGAAAAAATATAGAGAAAAAGGTATTTAAAATTTAATTTCAAGATGTTTTTTGAAATTATTTTCAAAATTGAATTTTGAAAATGAGATTAGTTTTTAGGAAATTGGTTGGATAGGCTGGGGGTATGTTTATTTTGTTTTCGATGGAAAATAATTGGATATCAAGGGGGGTTTTGAAATTTGGGTATTTTTTTGGGTAAATATTTTGGAAATGGGGTTTTAAAAAAAGTAATGGGTACCCATGAAATCTAGTTTTTGGATTTTTTGTATGTTAGCCAAGGATAACCCAGATGCTTAATTTTTGTGCTCATCCTTTGTGTCAAAGTTTATTGAAAAACAATTTATTGAGGTCATTTGGTGTGTTATTATTTGAATTTAATTGGTGTTTGAGCCATTGTAGTAGGATCTTGTATATTTGATGTGCGTCATCAGATCCCAGATGTTATTTTGGACGGTTCAAGGATTATACTCGTGATATGTGTTTTGCTAGGATTTTTGTGATTTTTTGGGTTGTTCCATTTGATGTGAATTTTTTTCCCAAATTGGGACTTATTGATATGTTATAGTAGTATTATATTCTTATTGCGGGTAGAAACACTAGTCAGGAATGGCTATTTGAAGTAGAGTCCTATGGTGTTGATGACCATAAAGCTCAAGATAATTTTAATTGTTAATGGTAGTTTTTTATTTGGAATTTACTACTATAGTTGAGAACCATCTTGATTCTTCATGGTGGCATTGAGTAAGATTCTCAAAATAAATTCATTTTAGAATAGGAAATATTATATTTTCTAAGTTTTCAATTAGGATATGATAATTTTGAGGAGAAGCATATAGGTCATGGGTGTGTGAACCATTTGTGAGAAGGGTCATAAATGCAATAAAATTGGTCAAAAGATTGTAGGGATGATAGTGAGATGTTGGTGAGAAGATAGACCTAATTTTCAAATCTGAGTGTTGAGTTGGATAGATTTGATTTGGGGTCATTGACCTCAAAGCAGTGGTGATGTGATCAAAGGGTGGGTAGGATCTAAATTTTGTTGGTTCTTGGGGAGGAGAGTGATTATGAACATGGTCAATTGTAGGACTGATCAATAAATACATATTGTCTGAAAGGATCTTACCATGGGTTCATTGATGTTGGGGTGATGCCTCTTGTAATATGTCATTGTGTTCAGGTGATGTGGTTATGTGTTGGTGAGTGATTCTGACTAGTTTAACGGAAAGTAGGTTATAGAGGGATAGACCAGTGATTTCATGTGAGATTGTATGACCTGGTTTGGAAACTACACTGGGAGTATCAGTCGGGGTGATTTTGTGAGGTTTGGGGATCAAATCGATCATTTTGGAAGAGATTAGGAGTGTTAATGTTGGAACATGGGTTATTAAGTGAAAGCATATTTGCATTATGAGGTGAAACACAAAGAATTCAAGATAGGTTGATGATTGTGATAGGTTGGGAGACATGGTTTGAGATTTTCCATGGATTATCATGGATGATAATTGATAATATGGGGAGTTTGTAATTACCCATTCCATTACGGGTTGTGAATTTTAGAAAAAAAATTAAATTTTTGGATCAATAGAAGGGGTTGATTTTTGAACTAAGATTAAAGCTAGGAAACAAAGGCTTGATAACTTTTTTATAAGATTTATTTTTTGATAGAAAATATAGTCATTGAGTGATGAGGGTACTCAGTTGAAAATCAATGGAGGCTTCTGGGTGGTTGGGTTATTCTAATTAAACAATAGCACCCACTAGCTAGTTAATGGGGTTAACTCGCTTGTTAGTAGATCCTGAGTAGGGGTGCTTTGGTTAGGGTTTTCTAATGTTTTTTTATGGAGGGATATTATGGTTTTAGGGTTTGGGTAATGGTATGAGGCTATTTTCTCAAGTATCTCCCTCCATCACTACTTCTTATATCCCTATTGATACAGGGTTGTTTTTAATGTGCTTCTATATTCATATTCAAGGTAAGAAACATATATCACCTCCTCTTGTTCTTTCTCTTTATCTTTCACTAACTTTCATTTATCTAGATAGGGTTCTGGTGGGATGATTTTTTCTAGAGCATGGAAAAATAATTGTGTATTAATGGGATTTTTTCGACTCATAGAAAAAATCCAAAGATTCCATAATCAAAAAATCATTACCTATTTTCCATTAGTTATTCCACTATGTTGAATTATTTATGTTTTCTAATGAATTTTATATTAATTGTAATTCAATTTAGATATTAATATTCTGGATTTCATACGGATTAGGTTTTAGGGTCCATTGGGAATGAAATTCAATCAATTGCCCACAATTCTAGTTCTATTGGATTGCCCAGTGATCTTGGCACCCATTATTCCTATTAGGTTTTTTGGTTTAAATTAAGTATTTAATTTGATGATTATTTATGTTTATATTGGGGATCTTGGTCTTCATAGAACCTGATACGATCTTAGGATGAGTTATCAGAACATATTTTGAGGTAGGATCCTTCACTTAATTTAAGTCTCTTGGTTGATTAGTTATTTTATATTTTAGTTCCTCATTAATAATTACTACATGCAACATCACTTGTCTCATGTGAGTTGTACCATATGGTTGGGATGGGATCGAATCGAATTCCAGGGGCCTCCTAATAAATGGTGTGGGGGTTTGAATTAGATTTATAAAAACAATAGTATTTATTTTGATAATTTTATTTGGATAATGGTTTTGGGTTCAAATAGTGTTGTGATAGAGAACTATAATTTGGAGAGATAAATTGAGGTTTCGAATTGGAATTTCAAAATGGTAATTGGTTTTTTATGGGGTGTTTCACAAGATTTTGGGCTATGGGATAGCCACATGTAAAGTGAAGCTTAAATACTTTTGAAATGGTTTTTAATATGTGATTTGGATAAGATATTAAGGTAATAATTCATGTTATTAGTGTGAAATTATTTGGATCATTAGATAGTGTGTGGGGGATGCTCTGTTTTTTGGAAGAATGTGTTTCATTATGTGGATTGTTTTTTGAATATTCATGGTGATTATTAGTGTGTGTTTTTACTGTTGATTGTTTTATGGTATAATTGTGTCAGTTTGATCTTGATAGAAGTTAAAGACACCTGGAGGGTCAGTATGGGTCTTAGGGACCTGAGTAGATTCATGTGCATGGGTCTAGATCTGGAGGGATAAGTGCCCTGCTGATGAGCTCGGGGGTTGTGAGGTGGGCTACATACCATCTTTTTTATTTCCTATGTGTGATGTCCTCATGTATGACATGAAAACCCTAAGTTCACAATTATGGGTCTGGGTACTTGATGATATCCTCTGTGTAACCTGTTGGGATAGACTATTATGATTGATCAAGGACTCCCTATAACCTGTGGTAACGGGTCATCTTGGATTAGTGTGGCCTCCTTGGATTTTGTTGGGATGGGATGGCTTAGTTGATGGTGAACTCCCTAAAACCTATGGGGATGGGTTTATGTGTTTGATAAACTTATTATAACCTATGGGATGGGTCAAGGTTACATGATAAGCCTCCCTGAGTATGTAGGGATGGGTCATGGTACTTGATGACTTCGTGACATGAGTGACTGGTGTGGTCCATTGGGTACATCGGTTATCGAGTTCCTGGTATATGTTCTTTCGTTCATGGTTCCAAATTTAGTATTGTATCGGTTGTGGTATGACATGGATTTGGGATTGGAGATGAATCATGTATTATATGGGTTTTGGTAAAATGTAAATCCTAAAATGTTTCCAATGTGTGTATGCATGTATATTCATGTATGTTCCTAAAATGGGACCAAATAAGGTATGCTTGTATGTGCATGTGTGTTATGTTTTCAGAGTGGGTTTTTTCTGAAAATACGCTTCCATACTCTATATATTCATTTCATGCACATCCCCTTAATCAAAATAGCACTTGATATTGTTTAAGAACTAAGGATACCAACAAGATCATTAGACTCAACCACTATCCGCACACATGATATCAGTTTTGTTGTTTGTGGGTCGACCTTCCTATCTTCTATCAAGAAATAAGAGCAGCATAGATATGAACTCATGGTAATGGTTAGTAGTTTGTGGAGGATGTGGGAATGAAATGATATATGTGAGTAAGGATAAAGGCCATTTTATTTATTATCAGATATCATTGGCTACTGCCTAGTTTCGCCTTTTATTTACATAATTACATGTGTCTTATACTACTCTATTTTTACTAAATCATGTTGATTGTATATTGTTTTATATAATGGATTTTAGGGGTGCATGGGGATCCTTATATTTTCTATAGGTTGGTAGGATATCCAATATACGGATCGATCATTTTGAGTTTTTGGTATATTTTGGAATGATTTTTTAGACTCATTTTCATAGTAATTTTCTATCAACAACTATTTTATGCCCTGAGCACTAGTCAGTAGCCTCCCTATTATAGGGAAGCACACCTGAGGTGTTGTGGCTATCCCCTCTTAGGTGATTTTTGGGTGGTCCATGATAGGTTGTTACGTTTTAAGAAGCTTGTTTTCTATGGTAGTGTAATGTTTATCTATTATTAAGTAAATGGTTTGAGAATTCCTAATGTAGAAAAGAATTATATGGATTTATATAAATGAATAATTATTATGGTATATATAATGTAATTTCACTATTAAAATGTAAATCATAAAAAATTTATTATTTTTCTCAATGCTTTTTTAGTATCTAAAATTATGATTAGTTGTGACTATGGATATTACATCTGTAAATTTATGAAATATATCATACACCTTTAACTATATCACATCCCAAAATATGTATTTACAATATGTGTCTACTTTTTAATAGATATAATCTCAAAAAAAATTGTTAATAATTTATATATCAATATTTTTTATTTCTAGGTAGATAATTGTAGTGAAACATATACAGATGATGAAATATATTTGTTCATGAATGAGTGGGAATCATACACTGTGCAATAATGTTTCTAGGGATCATCATGATGTGTTTTATTATCACTTATATAATTATTTTTTTTATATTTAACTTTAAGTATTTTTTTCATTTTCAATATTATATTTTTTTTTGTTTTTAACAAAAGTTTCCTTTTTGAAATAATAGTGTGTAATAATTTCAAAAAAACATGTGTCAAATGATCACAACCAAGCAAACGAAGCGAACTTATTATAAAAATTTTAGATTTTGATTCATGAATAATATGTGAAGTATAAGAATAAACCAAAACTCAATGTGATATATAATGTAACCAAAATAATCCAATGTGTATTTTTTATATAAATAATATTTTTAGTTTTATAAATGTGTATCAATTGAATAAAACCAAGAAAATGAGTTTATATTGTTAAAAAATGCATAATGATCTCTAATTCATTTAAAACCAATAGAAGAAATACATACATTGATCCAACATTTCATTTTTTTGGGATCATAAGAAATATATTTTTTACTATCAAATTCATTTATAGTTCTATACAAATGTATTAAATGACTATAATTATGTAAACAACTCTTATAGTCAAAAACATTACAACAATAATTATTAACTAACCCAGACAAAAAATACCCTTTAATATGATGTTCTACATCACATTAATAATAAAAAATTATTTTTCAAAATTAATATGACATTACATTTCATAAATTTATTTCAAACCATCAAAACCAATCAAACATGATCAAATTATAACAAAACTGTTCAACAAAGATCATTGATGTATTTTTCATCTATATGAAAAATCTATATGTCAACCCAACTTGTGGTTTTATGGGAATGATATAAAGGGTATTTATTCAATTTAAAGTCATCTTATTTTAACAAAAAAGTTTCTAATGAAAAAAAATAAATAAATGAGATTGGATTATCATAAAATATTAACAAAATTATTTTTGATTCATCTATAACAAATATGAATAAACATTGGGTCTACCTAACATGTGATGTGATTAAAATTATAAAATGTATGATTTTATGTTCTATAAATGTTCATAAAATAATAAAAATATAGAATATGATATCAAATTGTCATGAAATTATGATTTATTCATGTGTGTCCTATAAGAGAAAAACACTTACAAATATGATATTTGATATGACCAAATTGTTTTTTTAGTTCTATAAACATTCATCATGTGATTAAAATTGAGTAAGAAACACTAGATTATTATGAAAATTTAATACAATTTCTATTGATTCATTTGTGATGTATAGAAATGGATACAGTTATAGTTAATTTGATACATGTCTAGAATGATAAAAAGTTCATTTTTTAGTTTTATAAATGTTCATAAGACAATATAAATTGAAAAAGAAATTTTATTATCATGAAAAGTTTGGACAATAATTTTTTATTCATTTATTATATGTAGGACTACCTATATATCAAAGAATAATTATTCTTCTTTAGTGATAGAAAGTGTATTTTTTCTATTAAAATTTCATTTAGAACTATAATTATGATTCAAATGATCATAATTGAATAAAAAATTCATATTTTCACAAAAAAAATAGATCAATGGATTGGAACTAATTTTTCACATGAAAGGAAAAAATCACAACTAAAATTGACGTTTGATATGACATGAATCGTCTTTTAATGACCCATGACACTATAGGATGGTAATATTCATTGGAAATTTGAATTTTGAGTACTAGGTCAGGGGTGTTTGAAAAATTATGGCAAGGATTGGAATTTTAAGGTTCAATTCTTCTCTAGTGGTTGTATAATTTTTATTTTTTGGGAAAGGGTTTCTCAGAGTGAGTAGTGGATTGGACAAGGTTTGGGTGGCCTTGTTTTTTGAGTAAGAATAATGAATCCACCAAATATATGATAGTGGTTCTAGGGGTGAATGACTCCAAGATGGGACATCAGTTGGCAGGTGGATTTATACCTACTAGATAGTATACCCTCAGGTACTTGACCACAATGTTAAATCTTATCCATGGATCACATTCATTAATTATGTATTAGTAATTAAAAAATAGCTTATTATAATTAATTATAATTTTCATAAAAATATGAAGTGTTATATCTAGTTTTTTTATCTAATTTATTTATTAAAGTATTCGTAACTTTTGTTATATATTATTATTATTTACTTAAAGAAATCTTGAGATTTTATGTTTTTATTATTTATAACATGTTCTATAAGATTATTTTTTAATTCATAGGATAAATATGTTATTTAATATCCTTAAATATTATTTTAACAAGGTTTTATGGAATTTTGTAAAGGTAAAACTAAGATTTAATCTATTACGTGATAGTGACTATTATTTCTAGTGTTTCGTAGAGGTGTAACAAAGTTTCTATGGGATATGTAAGGGTAATTGTTGATTTATGTAGTTTTGTAAGGGTAAGTCACTTACCCAAATGTTGTGTAAATGAAATTCCATAGTTACATAATGGTAATTTCTGAAGTCTAATGATTATCTAAAGGTAATTCATAAATTTTAATTAATGAGTACATGTAACTCATCAATTTTAATGCTTCCATAAAGGTAACCTGCAAATTTTAATGGTCGGGTAAAGGTAAAGTCTTTAGAATATTTCATATAAAGGTACTAATGCATTTTTACTCTCGTAAAGGTAACCCGAGTCTCATATAAAGGTAAGTTGGGATCTTTAATACCTGTGTTTGGGTACTATTGTATTTCTAATACTTTAAAAAGTGTACTAGTGTATTTTTTTAGCTATATAATGGTAAACTGAGTGTCACGTATTGGTATGTGGGGTTCTCCCATATATATGTAAGGGTAGTAGACTCTATAAGGGTGAAACATTGTTACCCCTATGCAATGGGTATGTTTCATGTATGGGTAGTGAAAATTCACCTATCTAGTTAATTTCGCTATGTGAATATTATTTCCTCTGTGAAATTCAACTATGTGAATAGTTTCACTTAAGTGGTGAAATTGGATATTTGAATTCACTTATATGGTGAAATTCATCTATGTTAATTCTCTTATATAAAATTTGGATACATGTAAATCAACAAATTAGGGAAATTCACTAACATTATTAGGAGAGTTTCGACAAGATATTAAAAATATGGAATTATTCTATGTTTTTTTATTATTTCATTATTTTATTTTCTTTAAGATTAATATGACTATTTTTATTGTTTTATTTGTTCTAATATTAAACATTAATTAACTAGAATCCATAAGAACATGTTTTTAGATAATTTTATGATGAATTATATGAGAATTGAATGGGATAGATCTCATATATATATTCATGCTGAAAATTTGGAACATGAGATTTTAAAATTCAAACTAACTAAAATATTAAAATTTTCTCCTAAATATTATCAGGGATTATTACAAGGATATTAATACTTATTATTTATGACTATAAAAATTGTTCTAATATATTCTAATGCGTAATATATTATTTTTTTACATAATATCAAGAAGAACCCGTCTGAATATTTTTGGGAAATATTTACACATTGAACATTATAAGGAAAATAATCGTGGATATATCTGAAATAGTAAATAGAAGTTACATGAACAATTATTACATCATGAAAAATAAAGATACAAAAGTATTCAAATTTTAATGATATTATTCTTGAGGAAACTCTATATATAGAGAGTTGATAGAACTAGTGAATGATATTTGAGTTTGGGTATATTCTTTAATTATAAAAGTTTGACATACTTTAATGATCCACTAATACACTTAGTTATGATTTAATTGTTTGATACTTTTCTAATGAAGAGTTCCATACCGCCTCGACACTAATACCTTGAAGTTTTAATTTGGATTTTTGGTTTTACCTTTTTTCTATTATTTTCTAAGTGTGTAATTAAAATGGATTATTTTACCCATTAAAAGTAATATTGTGGGTTTTGACTCCTGAACAAAAGTTAGTCTTTAGGTTTTTTTTCTATATGAAAAAAAGTTAGTGTAATTAGGTTTCTTCCATAATCACCAAATGTTCTGGGTTTAGGTTGTTCCTTATACTAGTTATAAGGTAGGTTATCATTCTACCACAACATCAAAATATAACTTCTCTGTTATGCCTCTAGGTGTGAAAAGGTATATCATCTTGGGTTGTGTCTCTATGGATTAAATAGGATGCTATAAAGGGGTTATGATGTCCCTTAAAAAGTCATAGATTCATCTATAATGGATTTCATCAGTCTCAGTTCATGATAGGGGTATAGAGTATAGTAGAATAATTTAGATATATACAATAAGAATCCATTATGCCTATTTATTTTATTTTCACTACATTAAATTTAAAACCATGATATAATATTTCAATTTATTTAAAAAGGCCAAATCACCCCCTCTTTTCCATCGTCAACTTCCCTTGGGACTAAATATTAGTATCAAAGTATGACCCCTATCTTGATATATATATTTATTTCATCGAACCATTTCCTAATTTAATAATCAAAGGGAAAGGATCTTATTAAAGATCACAGGAACAACTTGGAATGATGTATGGATATATCAAATACCACCTCATTCTTATGGTACTGACTATAGATACTGAAAATGTGATATGGAAGAATTCTAAAAACAACTTTTCATTGATCACTGGAAAATCATGGAATAACCATACAAACAATATAAAGGTTAACCTGAATCCTTAGTTGGTAATTATGTGGTATAATTTTTGTTTAATTAAAATGCAATGAATATTTTATATTATGAAAGAAATAGAAATGTGTATACTCTAGTATCATTATATAATGCTTCATGTGGAATTTGGGAAATCATTAAAGTTACACATCTTTAATTAGATTAAATAATTTGAACTATGTTAGGTATCTTAATAAATGATTATCCAGAATTTAAAATGGATGAAGAAGAAAAAATTAATAAAATGTTTCATAAATTTAATAGTATTGTTCATGGTATGAGTTATTGAGGAGAAACTCTAGAAAATCCTTCTTTTATAAAAATATTACATTGATATCTACCATTGAATTGGTGTACTAAAGTGTTTTTTATAGATGAAAGTAAAAAGAATCAAGTAATATAAACTTATTGAGATTATTGTATAACTATTACTATATGTGTATGAGCTTAAAAATATTATTGAATATTATAATAAAAATAAGAAGGTAATTTCTTTTAAGTAATATTTTTCAACTTAATCTTACAATTCTATATTGTATATAAATGAAAGGAATGATACTACATATGTCATAATGGTATGATATAGAAAATTCAAATTATATTAAATAAGATATCAAAAATACCATCCTAAATATTATTTCAATGAGAAGAAGAAAATTAATTTTATTTTGAATGATGCTCAAGATATAATTTGGTATGTGTGCAGAAAAAGAGGGCACATCAAGCCTAATTTCCCATGATTAATTAAGGAGACAATTTAGAGGAATCAATACAATAATTAAAGAAATAAATGGAAGAGATATAGAGTTTCACTGAGGATTCTTATTTTGATGAAGAATCTGGTTCAGGAAATGATGTAGAAAATATGTTCTTAGTGGATTTATAAAATAAAGTAAGTGGCTGTACTTATTATTCTTCCTATAAATCTTATTCTAAAAATACCAATATAGCATAACTTCATAGATATTTGAAATCAATTTATTATAAAGTTGAAGAGATCATGAGTTTATATAGAGAACCTTAAGAGACAATAAAATTATGTTCTTAAGGAAATTGAATAGCTAAATAAATCTATCAGTGAAAACATAAAAACAACACATAAATATTTGATATCTAATCAAGATGATGTAAAAGAAACTCTTACTAAAAATAAAAAATTAAATAAGGAATTTTATTTCATGTCAAAATTCCATAAATATAATGTAATTAATTTTAATATTGTTCATAAATATAATAAACCACATAAAACTAAAATAGAATGTATAAATTCAAATTGGTCCAAATTTGTTCTAGTGAAAGGTCATTATAAAACTGATTATTCTCTGATATTTCTATAATCTCTTGGGCATACTATGGCTTTCATTTCAAAAAAATATATCTTTTATGGAGAGTGGATTCTAATTCCACAAGACTAGTGATATATCAACCTTTATATCATTTAATAAATGCTACAGAGGTAATGTTACTTTTGTTGGTAATTCTAAATGTAATGTAAAAAGTTTCTATATGGTTAAAATCTAAATTTTTATTATTATTTATAAATATTTATATGTTCAAGTATTAAAACAATATATAATAATTTCCCAACTATATGATGATGGAATATTTGTTAAAATCAAAAATGATAAATGTATTACATTCAATGATAAATATATTTTGTTTTTTACAAAATGAAAACACAAAAATTATTAAATTAATTTTTATGATTTAACTAATAAATATTTAAAATATTTTAATACTATATAATATAATAATATATTGTTGAATATGAGGTTTGGACATGATAATTTGGGGTTAATGCACTAGATATTCATGAACCAAACTATATTTCAATTACTAGATCATAAAAAGGGAAACACCATTGTTTGTTAATATTATTGGAAAGGTAAAAAACATAGAAGTATTTTCAATTCAATTAAATAAATAAAAACTATATGGTTTCTTTATCTTATTCATTTTGAAAAAAATGGTTCTATAAAGCCAACTAGTTTTGGTGGTAAGAGATATATTTTTCAATATTAATTATTTTTCTAGATACACCTAAGTTTATTTTATAAAACTAAAATATGAAACATTATCTAAATTTATAAATTTTATAAATTGATTCAAAATTAGAAAGGGAAATTAATTAAATCAATTAGAATCTATCATAGTGGTGAATTCCAAAATCTGGAATTTATCCATTTTTATGAATGAAATGGGTATTTTTATAATTTTTTATCCCCGGTCACACCACAAAAAAATGGTGTAGTGAAAAGGAAAATGTTATATGTTAAATAAATATCTAAGAACATGTATAATGATTTTAATATACCTAAATATTTTAGGGAGTTTGTTTTCAATACATATTTTTATGATACAAATATAATTTTCTTAAGATAGTTTTTGAAGAATAAGCATTATGATATTTTACTAGTAAAAAATATATTTTCCATGACATAATTTTCACAAAGGTTATTCAATAAATGACTTTGAAAATATGATATTTATTTTCGGTTATTGAATAATAGATGCATAAAATAAAATTCATGAATTTTCACAGCGATTGTTGGATAAACAACATGGAAATTATTATTTTTCTTGTTGGTTATTGAATAATTGATATAATAGATCCAATTTTCCAGGTAATTAATTGAATAACCAGTGTGAAAAAGAATTATAATTTTAATATGTATTGGGAGTAGACATTTTTTTATTTCACATGATAAATCTTGTTTTTCTCTTATACGGTGAACCCTAACCCTAGTAATCATTGATATGTGGCTTTGAATCTATCCATTTTTCAATATGGGGCCTAAAATTTAATCTTTCTTCAATCCTTAGTTTTAAATATCTTTAATTTTGTATCCACTATCTCCATTGATGGTCACCCATTATTCAATCACTACTCACACATCTTATCATTGGTCTCGCTCATCCAGATTTCAATTTCAATAAAAGTTTAGTTTTTATGGTTTCTATGTTTCATGCATTCTGGATATTTATATTTGTGGTTTAAATTTTTCTTTGAGGTTGTTTTATCATTTAGTTTCTATCTACCACCATTGACCACCTCACCTGTTTATCCTTATTGGTGTTTCTCATCCAAATTCCAATTTCAATCTATTTTTAGTGTTTATTGGTTCCATTTTCCATCTATTCAATATATTTTTATTTCTAGTTTCAATTTTTATTTGATAGACCTTTATATTTTATTTGGTATCTACCAAATTAATTCTACAATAGCCACTTGGGACTCATTCATGTTAGTGTCAAATTCACTGTCATCTCAGATCTAATATTAATTTTTGGTTTGTGTTTTTCTTTATTTTTTTGTATGAATGTAATTTTAATTTTTATTTGTAGTTTGAATTTTCTATTGATCTATCTTTATCTTTTAATGACAATCCATTTCTACTCATATTCGGTCACCACTTGAACCAATGAAAATTGGTGTATCCTCTCAAACATCCTAGTATAAATATAAATTTATGGTTTTTGTTTATTGTTTGATTTTTTATGCATCCAAGGTACTATAATTTCTATTTTTGGTTCCAATTTTTCAATGATGTCATTTTATGTTCACTATATATATTTTTATTTTTGATTAATTAAAAATTTTGTATATTTATAAATTTATGAATGATTTTTTTATTAAGGTTTTTATTTTTTTACTAAATATTGGTAATTTAATATATTCAAATTTATGTTATTTTTTATCAAAAATGTTTTATTTCACTTTTTTTTGAAATATTTTATGGTTTTATTTATAGTTATTTATAAAAGTAAATTTATAATTATATTTAAAATTATAATAACTTGTTTTAATTTTTTTATATTTTTATTAGATAATAATTTTCAAAGTTAGATTACTACATTTTGAATACGTGTTGAATATGAGGAAGGTGTCTATGATTTTTTTGAATTTGCTAAAAAATATTCTAAATAGTGAGACATTTACGTTTAAATATGACCATGTTGAAAAGTAAAGACACCAAAGATAATTTAATTGGTCATTATTTTAATCCAAGTTATATCCCATGCATTTTTCACGGTTAGAATTGGTAGAATTTTATATTTATTGCTAATGATGATTTACCAGATGATAGGTCTCATAAAATTGATGAAATGATTCTCCATATTGAAGTATAGGTAATTGAGAAAGAACCGACAACTGAACGTCTATATGGTGATTCAAAAAACCATTGTATCTGGATTGTATGGAATTTATGGCTTTATTGATTGTGTTATTAATGATTAACTTGAAGTGAAAAAATGGATGCACAAAATGAGTTTTACAGAGTTGATATAATTTTTGGAAGACATTTCTCTTGGAGAAAAAGAGCTTATAGATTCACATAATAAAGAGAAGAAAATATAATACCTAATGGGATTGGGGTAAAAGAAAATACATTCATTCCCAAATGACTATGTTAAATATAAGAAGGAATATAAATTTAGGTTAGGGTGTCCTAATGTGAGATGTCATTGTATAAGTCGAATGAAAAATAACAGGCTGATTTAATAGATACAATGAGATACAATGACTCTTTACACATCATTTTTTATATATTTCTAAAATTCCTTATTTGAAAAATTTATCTAAAAATTAAAATGATGAAACATTTTATGATGAAATGAAGATGAGAGAATATGTGATATAAAATTACACCATCCATCTTATTGTCCATAGTGTAGGAAAATTGATCAGTAATTATCTACATTCAGAAATAAAGTTGGAAATCTCATACTTGAACTGTGAACAGATGGAATGAATGTATATCAAAGCATTAGTAGGCCAAATAGTTTATGGATTATTTTATCAGTAATTTAAAACTTATCTCCTGAATTTTGTGTAATCCGAAAATATTTCATGTTAATATTATTGATCTCTGGCACAAAAGAATCCATAAATGATATTTATGTTTTTATGTCATTGTTAATTGATGATTGGAATCTTTTATGTGAGGAAGTTATTGGAGTGTAGTATTCTTATAAAATGGTACATTTTCAACTACATTCAATGATTATGTTTACTCTATGGGTATAAATATTTTACAATTTTTTAACAATAGACTTCATATTATCCACTCCAATATAATAGAATAATAGTATACCTGTTTCATAAAAGTTTTTTCATATGGATCACTCTTATCAATGATTAAAAAGGAATAAAATGACTCATATGAATTTTATATTTCTCCAAAACCTTTTTCCACCAATATGTTTTTTGAGTGGGAGAAAAACATTGATGTGATATTCATAAAAACACAAAAATATGGTAATGAAAGAAATATTTAGAGGAAATAGTCAATACTTTTTTATCAATCATATTGGAGGCATCATGAGGTCAAATATAACATTGATTTCATGCACATGGAGAAGAATATCTATGATAGCTTGATTGGAACATTGTTAGATATTAATGTAGAGACAAAAGATGTTTTGAATGATGGGTTGGACTTACTCTCAATGGGAATACATTTATAGTTAGATTCCACACCTGGTGGAAGGAAAAAATACTTTCCCCTAGATTTTCATACATTATCCAAGAGGGATTAAATTAGAATGTGTCAGTGTCTTCCTTATATCATAATTCCATATGATAACTCTTAAAATGTAAAAAAAATTATTTCATTATAGTATTTTATGTACACAATTATGAAATCTCATGATTAACACATCATGATGAAATAGCTTCTGCTGTTTTCATTGGGTGGAATATTTCCCATCTGTGTTAGAATGGAAATCATGTCGGTGCGTTATTTTTTAATTCAATTTTTATTTAGTTTATTGAACTGAAATCTTTCATAAATTTAGAGAACGAAGTAGTTTTCATACTTTTTCTTGTGGTAATGTATTTTACTCCATATTTTTTAATATTATGGTGCATTTAATGGTTCATTTGGTGGGATAAATAAAAAAATTTAGACCTATATATATGTATAATGTATCCTTTTGATATATAAATGACGATATTGAAGGTGTGTGTTGAGAATCCAAATAGACATGATTCCTCCATTACTAATAATTATATTTCTAAGGATGTTGTAATGTTTCTTACAAGCTACCTTACCACAATAGATCACATCAGTTTTCCTATATCTCACTATGAATTAGTCAATTATAGGGAATGGGGATCTATGGATTGAGGTTAAATTTTTTATAGGTGAACATATAAAGAAGGTACATTTATATAAGTTGAATAACATAGATTATGATCATCTATATATAACATTTCAGATTAATGTGTTGAAGCAATGTTACCCAAATAAGAAAGATATGTGGATTTTGAATGATTATAAAAAAAAACTTTTTCCCATGGTTTGAAGAGACCATTCTTTGTAGATCATATGAATCAGAAACATTGAGATGGTTGGTGCAAGATTAATGTTTAAATTTAATCACATGGTCCAGGTATGGCATTAATGGATATACAATTCATATCAAACATAATCACCATTGAATTGCAGTTTAGAATAGTAGTGTATTGGTGTTCTAAGAATTAATTCATTTTTTAGTGCCAACGTAAAAAACAAAATCTCCACATCAAGTGAATATTATGGCGTCCTTGAAGAAATTGGGGTGGTTTATTACAATACTGTTTTTTAACTACAAATGATTTATTAGAAAAAATAATCCCAGACACATTAAATTTGAAATAGAACTAATTAATCTAAATAGATTAGAACACAAAGATGATCCTTTAATCATTAAAACACATGAAAAAAAATTATATTATTGATCAATCAGATATTTGGTGATCATTTGTTTTACATAGAAAACACAGTATGTTGGTGATCAAAATCAAGAGAAGATACAAATTTTTGTCACATAACTACAACCATGGAATGTTTAATATATAATATTGATGATCACATCATAGAAATGGTTTTTTCATATGGAATGATCATGCTAAAAAAATTAGGGAAGTAATCCTTTTGTATAGTCTTAATATTACAGGTAATATATGATTATTTCAGATTTAATTTTTAAAATTTCATAAGATGTTTGACGTATTATTTTTATTTTCTTTATTAAAACTCATATTATAATTGATAAGTTAATTTTTTGTTTATAATATTATAGTTTTGTTTAGTTTAACAGTTTTACCCATACTTCACTTATCAATTTGTTGATTTTTTTAAAACAATTATTTTAAATATAATATGTTCACTAAAAATAAAAATATTGTATAAAAGAGTATATTCAAATAATATTATATTTGGTGTAAAAATGATTTAATATGTTGAAGAATTACTATTCACGCACTATTTTTTTATTTCATTCAATCTTATATGTTTTTCATCTCCAATTAATGTTATTATCATTTTAGTAAACTACTCTAAAGAATATGAATAAAAATGTGGTCTGTTTAGTTTACTTTTTGTTGGATCATTTTTATATATTCAAATAATATATTATTTTTTGTAAAAACAGTGTAATACATTAGAGAATTTTTACTATTCAAACACCATTTTTGGATTTGATTTCATTCTTTTATGCTATTTAATCTCTCATTAATGTTGTAAGCATTTTATTTAACTATAAAAAATAGAATAAACTGTATTTATTTTAGTTTTCTTATTTTTGGATAATTTTTCTTATTTACATTTGTGTGTAACAGTTGGAATTTTATATTTTTTAACTAATTTTTTGTTACATATATTTGTAGGATAATGGAAAATCCAAAATCTAATACACCACATAATTCTGGGGAGGATTATACACATACCTTTGGGGAGGAACATACATATACTCCTATTGATGAGCCTCCTCATCCTTCTCTACAAGATGGATCTACTTCTATGGATGAATGAAGAGTTCGAGGGTTGGTAAATGTGGCATCACACGTTTACCAAAATTATCAGTTTCCGATATCCAGGACCAAATGATACCAATTGAAATTGATGATAATGATATACCGAGAGGTCAATATTAAAAAAATCAATACATTTATTACAGTGAAGTGTAAAATAAAAGATATTATTTTTGATTTTATATTGGAGAACTGTAGATAAAATTACAATATCTAAAATATAGAAAACCATTTTGGTAATCCTATTTGGTATTACATTATATATCATGAAATTTTTATACTAATATAGGTTTTACCCCTTCTTATAATATAAGATATTATGTACCTAATACTGGAGGATTTAGGGGAAATATTTAGCATTGAATTCATGGGGATGGATTGATTTTAAATTAACCCTCATATCAGATTTCATTTTTTGTCATAGAAAATATCAAAATCCATGTTATATATATCCATTTATATATGAATATACATGGGAAAAATTGTTTAAAGTAGATGAAAAGATGAATTTTTTTAAGTGTAATGTTACCTTTTAGATGTTTTCTATATTAATGATCAAATTAAAGATTTTTTTATTCTTAATTTATAGAAAACAAGGATATCTCTTTTGGAGATCCAATATAGTAATGTATTTCATAATACTTTATCTTGGGGAAGGTATACCTTAATGGAATAAAAAATGACAGTTGAAATTTTTAAAAAACTGAGAGCTTGGACTCAAGGCTTTGTAGAGGTTAAACATAATTCCCCTTTGCTAGACATCAAAAATGGTAGGCGTCTTATATGAAAAAAGGGAAATGTCTAACAGAGGATTTAAGGGTTATAGTTGAGAGTATTGTAAGATGTTTACATTATTTATTTTTTTATATTAAATAAATTATTTATATATTTTGATTCACTGCAAATTTTTTTCAAATATTATATATAGAAATATCCTGAGGTGTAAAAAACATAGGGGGACTTTATAACTGTGGGTAGTAAGAATATTTTAGATACAGCATTGGGATATCCTGAACACCCTGGTTAGGTATGAGGATACCTGGAAGATATATCAGAAAATAAATTGTTTCTACATTCTGAATCTTCATCAATGTAAGATGTTTGTAAAAAATACAATATTTCAAAGCTATTATTCATAATACTCATTATAATTTGGATGATATGATCTCATATTTGGTACAAATGATGTTTCTAGACATGAAAAGATAGTATCTGGATACTAATCCGACTCCTCCAACTCCACTTATATATCCCAATCCTTCTATTTATCCTAATCCTACAACTCCACCTTCACAACCTACTCTTAATACTTATCCAAATCATACATCCTCTCCTATAATGATTTAACATTATTTTGATTCATATGTTGATGATACACATCATCATATTGTTTAATATAAGATGATATATTATATTAGAAATACCATTAATCATTAACCAATAGAGATAATGAATCATTGGGTCATTGTATAAGATATTATAGACAAATCAACAATAATACCATTTCTTACATATGAGGATAGTATAGTTAGACAAAGTATCAAAATGATTAGGTTTGTGCATCTATAATTGTTCAAAAACTTATCTTAGAGGTATGTCTATATTATATTATTTATTTCATTTTTCTTTTAAATTTATTTCAAATATAAAAATTTATATATTTATTTATTTATTTACATGAATACATAAAGTTAAATAAATACTATATATTCAACAAAAAATAAAAATTATTATGACTTCAGATACAAATTCAACCAGTCTTTAAAGATTTTGAATATATTCAAATTTATTATTCAATGTTTATGAGATTACAATTTATGTTTTAATTTTTGAGTTTTTAATGACTGTGATTTTATTTAAAAAATATTTCAAGTATATTGTAAATAGAAATTAGTTGGGCATCAATATTATGCATGTTTTTTCCATATTAGTCGATTAACATAAATATTTCCATTATTTTAATTTACTAAACATTAATACTTATATTTTATTTTTATTAGGTATATTTATAAAATTTTCACATAACGCTAAATATAAGCAGTATATATATTAATGGACCCATAATTTATTTCCTTTATAGTGATTACAATGACTAATACAAAAATAATAGTTTAAATTTATGAAAGTCTTTAAAATAATGCATGTATTCAGTATTGGATGGTTAATTATTTTCAAGAGTATAAAAATTATATCTCATAATGTGCTATATGTATATTAATAGAATAAATACTCTACTAAATGTTTTTATTATTGGTCATTAGATGTTGGGTGTTTTTTATCAAAGGATAAGACACTTAATTGGTCATTCCCTATCCATGGTGAAGTGTGGGAAAATTTTATAACTATATTGAACTTGTAAGATTTAATATTTTAATACATGTATATACTATAATGAAATTTAAATTTATGTTATTCATATTATTTTCAACTAGGTAATAGAATTACTTTAGATATACAGTAATACATAAGATCACCAAGATTAGATGTATAAAAACAAAGGTGAATTTTAATTTACAATTACAATATTTTGGTTATATTACTCAAAATGTTATTTTGAATTGAAGAATTATTTTCAAAAATAATTTCATAAAAAATAAGTCGTAAGGAATATGTATATTATGTTTTATGATATTTGTTTAAATAATTCCAACTATTATAGTAATGAATTTCCAAAATGATATATTATGGTATAACACTTTCACTTCATTTTTATTCATTTTATTCTGAATAAAAATAAAATGATTTATTTTTAATTTTTAGCTTTTGTATGACCCTCATCCTTATACTGGATACGATATTAGAAAAATACTGATTGAATGGATGAATAATTTCATTGTTCTAATTTGGATTATGTTTGTTTTTAATACATATTGTAAACATGAATGTTCAAGTTGTAAATGTATGTTGCTATTTTTTTGTTGCTTCCTTTCTGTTACGGTACTACTGATCTATTGTAATAATAGTAGGGGAAGAATTAATAAAATTTCATTTAAAAAAATATGTTTCATGATAGTTATATAACAATCAATGTGATAAATTTAAAATAATATTTTCCATGTCAATATAAAAAACGCTTTGGTTAAAGATTATTTTAATATAATTTAATATAACTCACATGGTAAAACATGAATAATATAAATTTTCACATTGGTTATATGAAAAATGAAATGAAATATCAAATATTACATAACTATAACATCATTTATGAAATCACTGATGAAATAATGTTTTTCCATGCTAGTTTTTTTAAACGGATATGGTAAACTATTTTTCACATTAGTTATTTCAGAGAAGATGTGAAAGAATCACACTAATATGTATTTTTAACATCTATTTTTATTAAATGATGTTACAAATTATTAAAAAAAATTCTAGTAATAACATACCATACTAAATGATATTAAAAAACAAAAAAAAACTAACTTGAAAAAACATTTTTTTACTAGTGTTTGGAAGGGGATAAAACAAAAAAAATTCTATTTTAGAGTCTTTGGGTGTAAATTTTTTGTTAACTATACTGAGGATTATCAAGATATAGTTGATTCAAAATATGATGAGGGTATATTCCAAGGACATCCACATAATAGTGATCCATATAAAGTGTACAATAAAAAAATATGGTTGTTAAATAATCAATTCATGTTATGTTTGATGAAGAAACACTAAATAAAAGGGATGATGATATTGATCAACTTGGAGATGAATTTTGATATTTTAATTTATAATAGAAAGAAACTAAAAATATAGATACAAATATTAAGGGGGTGAAATTTCATTTCAATCTGATCATATTTATGAATTATCTTGTAAGACTCATATATATCATCTTATAGGTAATATGATTGGAAATGTTGAGTAAAATGATAAAAAATAGAAAATATATTATGAATATATGTGTCAATCATGATTTAATTTCTGATTTTCTACCACAAAATATTGATAAATACTTAAATAATTCAAATTAGATCTTGAAAATATAATATGAGTTAAATCATTTTAATACAAATAATTTGGGGACTTTAGTTATTCTATTTAATGATTTAAATTTTTTTATATAAAATGATATTTTGAAGAAAAAAACTTGATTAATATAAAACAATAGTTGAAAATAATTTAATATTAGTTTCTCAAGGATATTATCATGAAGAAGGAATTTATTTTTAAGAATATTTTTCATTTGTTTCAAGATTATAATAAATTAGAATATTATTAGCTTATGATGCTATTATGGATTTAATTGTTTTCAAATAGATATCAAAATAGATTTTATAAATGGTTATATTTCTGAACAAGTATATGTTAGATAGCCTCCTATTTTTGAAAATGAAAAACATCCTGGTCAAGTTTTGAAACATTCTATGTATTTATATTTTTTGAAAAAAGATCATTGATCATGGTATGAAATTATAACTACTTTTATTTTGAAAAAGAATTTTATGAAGGGAAAGGATGACCTTGATTTACTTTTAAAAATATATAATGATGTATTTATTGAGAAATATTATGCTGATGAAATTATTTTGGGATCGTCATGTGAAAATATTTTTAATTAATTTTTAAAATTAATGAATTATAAATTTTATATGAGTGTTATGGGAGAATTAAAATTATTTCTTGTTCTATAAATATTTCAATGAAATGATGGTATTTTTATAAATCAATGTGAGTATGATAAATATCTATCATATATATTTGGTTTATACTCTTTAAAAAATTTAAATACTCCCATGAGTATTTCTTTCAAATTAGATTCAGGTAAAATTTGAAAATTTGTTGATCTTAAAATTTATATATGAATGATTGGATTATTGTTATACTTAACTACTTATAATCCGGATTTAATATTTTTAGTTTTCATGTGGAATAGATATAAAAGTTTTCCCAAGGTACGTTATATTAAATATGTTACAATGATTACCATATATGTTAATTGATCTTTGACTCTTAGATTATATTACAATAGTAAAACTAATTTTTAATTGGAAAGTTATTCTAGTTATGATTTTGATGGATGAAAGATATATAGAAAACCCATGTCAGGTATGTTTCATTTACTTCGTAAATATATGATTTATTAGGATTCAAAGAAACAAAAAATTCCTCTTTCAACTACTAAATATGAATACATATAAAATTCACCTTGTTCTTGTTAATCATTATATGTTAAAAAACAATTACTAATTTTGGTTTTTATTTTGATGAGATTCATACATTATATAAAACTAATTTTTTTATTTTAATTTCTAGAAATAACATATAATACTCTAGGGCTAAGCATAATTATGATAAATTTCATTTTCATATAGATCATCTTCATTATGGATATATGAATCTATAATTAATTTCAATAAATAATCAACATTTTGATTTGATTACTAAACCAATGTAATTTAGTATGAATGATAAAATCATGTTTTAACATGGTATGATGGAAATTAAAATTTTATGGCATGAATTTAGGGTGATTTATAATGTTCTTATATACTAAAATTTTAAGATTTACATAAAATCTACAGTAATATATAATTTTCATTAGTTTATTATTTTTTATATTTTTACACATTTTTTTGTTATATTATTATTTTTAGTATTCTCATACATATTATTCAATGTCTACGTACTGTTTAAAATTTCAATTTTTAAAAAAAAATTATAAAGGATTTATCATTATTTTTAAATAATATATCTTTTAAATTCTTCTCACTAAATAAAAATTAGGTTCTAACAATGGAAGGATTTATAGTGGCTCTTTGATACATGTTTTGAACTAAGAATGTTTAGAAACGTTTTATAAAATATATTTTTTCATTTTTATGAAATATGATGTTTTTATATTCTTAAATTTAGGGGTAATTACTTATCAACATAAGTAGTACTAACATTATTTTAAATAAATAGGAGAATAAACAATATGATTTCAAGAGATAATTTTTCTATTAAAATTTTAACTTTTTGATAATTCCAAAAAGTTGGACAAGTTTTGCAATTATTCATTGTTTTTAATTATAAAAATGGGTAGAATGTTGTATTGGATCCTTGGATCACATTCATTAACTATGTAATGATAATTAAAAAATATTTTTTTCGACTTATTAAAATTTTTATTACATTACAAGGTGTAATATTTAGTTTTTTGTCTTATGTATTGATTAAAGTATGATTAAATATGGTTTTATTTCATAATTCAATAAATAAATTATTTTGATATTTCATGTTTTGATTGTTTATAATGTATTTTATGAGTTTTTTAATGTGTTCTTAGGCTAAATATGTTATTTCCTATATTTAAATATCATTTATAAAAGGGTTTATAGTATTGGGTAAAGGTAACACTACATTTCTATGTGTCAAATAATGGTCAGTATTGTTTTCTATTGTTGTATAAAGGAATCGCTAAGTTTATATGGCATATATAAGGGTAAGTGTTTATCTCTAGAGTTGTGTAAGTGTAAAATACTTTTCCCAAGTGTTGTGAAAATTTACTTCCATATTTTTAGAATGGTATATCGTGAATTCTCATTCCTATGAAAAGGTAACATGAAAATTCTAATTCATGTGTAAAGGTAAATCCTGAATCATAATGCTTGTGTAAAGGTAACCTGTAAATTATATTGTTCATTTAAAGGTAATTTTTTTATAGTATTTCATTTTAAGGGTTCCAGAAAATCGTTTACCCGCAAAAGTGTAACCCCAGTCTCACATAAATGTAAGTCGGGTTCTCCAATACCTACATATTGGTACTATAATAATTCCAATACTAGCATAAGGGTACCTATGAATTTCTATTATATTTATAAGGTTAACATGAGTCTCATGTAATGGTAAGTAGGGTTCTTCTATACTTGAGCAAGGTTAGTAATCTATGAAAGGTTAAAACTTTATTTACCCTATACAGTATGTATATTTTACATAAGATTTGTGAAAATTTCCCTATATAGTAAATTAAGCTAAATAAATAGTTTTCCCATCTTGAAATTTAGTTAGACTAATATTTTCAATTACATGGTGAAAGTGAGATACATGAACTCACATACATGGTAAAACTTAGAAATGTGAATTATCAAACATAAAATTTGGACAAATGGAAATAGGATATATAAAAAAATTCTCCTACATTATTATGTGAGTTTCGATAGGATATTTTAAATATGGAATTATGACTTGTTTTTTAATTATTTAATATCTTTATTTGATACAAATGTAACGTGAATATTTTTAGTGTTTTATTTGATCTGAATTTACACATTAATTATCTAAAATACATGAAAATATGTTTTATATTGTTTTATGTTTAATTAAATGAGATTTACATGGGATTAATCATGTATATATATTCACATTGAATGTTTTGAACTTGAGATATTTAAATTCAAACCGAATGAAATATGAAGATTCGGTCCCAAGCATTATCAGGGGCTATCCAAGGATATTAATACTTATTATTTACTACAACATTAATTGTTCTAATTTATTTAATATATAGTCAATTATTTTTTTATATAATATCACAAGAACCCAAGTGGATATATTTTCTAAAATATTTACATATGGAACATTATCTAAGAAATAAGCATGGACCACTTTGAAGTAGTTCATTGAAATAACATATGCAATTATTGCTACATGAAAAATAAAGATGCAAAGATCTTAAAATTTGAATGATGTTGTGCATTAACAAACTCTACTCATGTATAGTTCACAGAATCGGTGCAGAATAGATTTTGTTAGGTATATTCAAGAATAGTAGAAGTGTGACATACTTTGATGAATCACTATATCACTCTATTTAACTTCAATTATGTGATCCTTCACTGATAGAGAGTTCCTTGTTACCATGACACTCATACCTTGAAGTGTTCATCTAGTTATGTACATTTAATTATTTCTATTATTTTTTATGTACAAAATTATAATAGGTTATATTACCCATTAAAAGGTCGAATAGTGTGTTATGACTCCTAAAATAATTCAGGTTTTTGGTTGTGCCTCCAAGTGATTGAAAAGTTGTGTAATTTGATTTTTACCCCAAATATAAAAGGTAGGGGTTTCCATTATATCATGGATTGATTAAAATTATGTTTTTTTTCTTCCACCACATGAAAAGGTAGCTTCTAGGTTATACCTATATGTGTGAAAACGTTTTTTTAGGTTGTTCCTCTAGGGGTTAAAAAGGTTGTTGAAAAAGGGTTGTAATATCCTTTCAGAAGATAGAGAGTCTATTATAATGGGTGTCATCTATATCAATTTATGAGAGGGTTGATGAGTATATTATGATCATTTAGATCCAAACTAATATAAAAACATTTGGTACCTATTTATTTAATTTCTTCTACACCAACATTAAAACTCTTATATATTATTTATTTATATTTAAAAAGGCTATTCTCTCCCACCCCACCATCTCCATTTCCATATTTCACGTAGGAACAAAACATGGTGAAGAAAATACTTAGTAGGGTCCTAAAGACATTTTTAGAAGGTAAAAACTATCTATTATATATTTTCACCACTTCTATATTTATCCATGTAGGGGCTTGGGAGAGTGTATTTAGACGACCCTCTCCCCCTTGGTTTACCCATTGAATCCCCCTTGTTTTCCATTTGTATTGTGAATGAATGGAGATAAATTTTCAGGTTATATTAAGGTAATAACTCTAATTCTCCTATTATTTTCCTTTATTTATATCCCTTAAATTTTTTGTGTCCTCATCTAGAGTTCAAGGTAATATTTTTTTAAAGCATGGTGTAATTTTCTCATATTAACAAGGCTTTAGGGTGGAGTGTCTTGGGGATGTCGAATGAGGTGAAATGTCATATGATACTTTTTATTTCAATATAAGTATATCTCCCAATGTATTTTTCAAGGAATTTATCCAAATTTTCTAGTAATTTTATATCAATTGGGTATTTATTCATGGATTGTTTGTATATAAGAGTTTTGCAGGGAAGGCATGTGTCTTTTTTATTTTTTTTATTCTTGGTATCAATGTCTCTACTATTATTAATATGTAATTAATAATTATACAACATGGATTAACAAGATTAATTAATTATAAATATTTATAATTAATTGAATGAGACTTGTGGTATTATATAGGTTCTTGATAGTATGGTGATTCTTAGTCAATTTAGGGATGGTGATGGCGATCATGGCATAAGGATGGTATATTTGTTATCCATGTAGGTGGTCCATTTAATACTTAACCATGTGTAGTGTATAGATTTGATCATGTGTGTGTTATATGGGTTTCCATTTTTGAGGGTGAAATGGTTCATTTTGACTTGAAATTCATGGATAGGCTCGGTAGATCCTTTTTTGTTTAAGTTGGGCCTTCCATGCTTGTTATGGATATCTTGAAGACACCTGAAATCTACACCACTAAGGGGCATAGAGTCTAGTAACACATTAAGGATCCTTATATGATCTTTTATCATTAAATGAGATCATTTTAGAATTATATAATCCTTCTTGATCAACTTGAAGTGATTTCAAGTGATTTTCCCTTAAGGAATATATTGATTAGTGTTTAGGTTTTGGAATTGTGTGGTAAAGGTTATGGGTATAGCCTTGAAATACTTTAAAATAATTTAATGAGAGGAGTTGGATGTTTTGAATAGGTTTATTATTACATGGTAATCCACTAAAATTGGGATATTTTTATTGTTAGATTATGGTATTGATTATCCACACTCCTTGGTAATACCTAGTGGAAAATTATGATGGAAATATGGTGGAATGAACTCTATGAAGTGTAGACCTCCATGGATGGGAGGTGGAGTTTTGGATAAGTATAAATTTAAATAGAGAAGACTTGTGAGGCTTGGATTGGATACAAAAGGTGATTCCTTTAGCTGGTTGGTAAGTATTAGGAGTGTTTCACCCAGGTATAGGACAAAGTTAGGTAACTCTTAGTCTATGTGAGGTCTTAGTATAAGAAAAGGTAATGGAAAGGGTCCCAATTCACTGAGTGAGGATCTTCAGCGTGTTGTTGGTTACTATTTATGTGATATTGATGGAGGTAAGGGTTGTTATATGTGTAGTGCATGACTTGAGAAGGTAATAGTGATTTTTTCTGACTATACATGACTTGATGAGTTGTCCACTGTGTATTGTGAAGTCCAATGGGCTGTGGGATCATCCTAAAATGTTTTTTACCATCATTTTTTAAGATATGGGGTTTATTTTGAGTGGTTAGTATGATCTACATTGGTCTTTTATAGTTTTTCCTTGGGTAGATCACTAGGGATACACCCATGGCTAGCTATGATCTAGGATGGGCTTGTCTACCATGATTTTTATTATATGATGATTATTCTTATCCAAAATATATTGAGACATTTTTAAGGAACTTACCTTAATTGAGAGGGTAGTTATTAAGACATTTTTGTGGGACCCTGTTCTGAGGGAGAGGGAAACAGTCAAGACTCAGTTATATGACCTTATTGGTGAGTGACAAATAATTTGTTGAGACTCATTTATGGGATCCTAGCATGAGTGAGAGGGTAGAGATCAGGATTTAATTGTGGGACCCTAACCTAAGTGATATAATGGTGGTCTATATACAGATGAGAGACCCTACCATGAGTGAGATAGTTTATGGTTAAAACTCAGCTGTGTCACCCTACCCTATGTGAGGGTGTAGTGGTTAGGACTATGATTTGATACGAAACCATGAGTTAGTTATTAGTGTTTGAGACTTAGTTATGGGACCATACCCTATTTGAGTGGGTATGGATAAATGGTTTGTGGTATTATATGAGTTCTTATTGTTAGTATTTTTTAAACCAAAAATAATTAGGTGTTATGGTGGCCTAGTAAGTACATAAAAACATGACATTATTTCATGAATGTTTTATATTACTCATTGGTTTATTTTATCATAAATGCATACATCATAAAAAATGAAATATATTAGGAATGAATTGGTGGAACCCTACTATGTTCTATGATCACAACCCACATGGTAACCCTAGTGCGCATATATACCCTTATTTTTTTAAGTTTATAGGTTATATATGAGGTATTACTATGATAGAGGGATAGAAGTTGCGAGATAGGTTTGAGTTGGGACCTGAGTGTTTTAGTTGTTTCCCTAACTATTTTTTATCACTTTTTAATATTAAACTTAGTTTTCTTGGTGTGAGAACCTTGATGTATGAATTTATGTTGAGAATGGGTACCATTTATATTATAACATGTTTTTTTATTAGCTCTTTATGGGTTTTTTTATATAATTCCTTATATTCTCTTTGATGTAACATATTTATATTGGTATCAGTTTATTATTTTACATGATGATTCCAAGAGGATATTCTCTCTGTTTTGGTTATAGACTCTTACAGGTAGTTAGAATTCTCTAGAATCTGGGGAGGCACACTTGAGGTCACATAGCTATTTAGCTCATGTTAATGTATGGTTACCCATTTTGATGCATTAAAAATGGAATTAGAGATTTTTTTTGGTTATTTTTATATTTTTGAATGGAATTTAGAGGTAGGATATTTTCAGATCATGGTATATACCTTATGATTGGTCGTGGATAACCCTTATATATAAAACGTACATGTTACTAGGGATATAATTTTTTTCATCACTTTTTCTATTATGATTGATGTTTTCATCCAAGAAATATGTTCTAGTTTGAATTTTTTTATTATTTTTCTATTTTTCTTCTTTTTAAGAGTTAAAGTGTTTAAACATCATTTTATGTATCTCGGAATACCTAGAAATTAATAGTATTATTTATTAATGTGAAATAGTTTTTAAATGAGGTATATGGCTTCCGAAAACTGTTATAAGAAAACTGTTTTGAGAAAAATGGATAAAAATGGGTTTTTAATAATTAAAGCATCAACAATAAGTTGATAAATGGATTTATATGGTGTATTTAATTATGTTTTTTTATGATATATTTTTTAAGTTATCCTTAATGGTAGATGATACCCCTCTAGAAAGTAGGTTTGGGTATGAGGTTCCATGTTTTGGGATAATGAGTTGAGTACCTTGGTATGATGTTTAGATACCAAGGGAAATGTTGGTTAGTTGGAGAGCTTTAAGTGGGTTTAGATGATTATGTTGTTGGCTTATGGTGTTGATATTTGACTCGTATAGATTTAGGTTTGATGATGATATATGTGAAGTTAGTTTCATTTCCAAATAAGAATTTGACTGTAGGCCATTTTTTAGTACGATGGTTGAACCTCATATTCCAAGGAAGAAATTGAATTGGTTTTTATTCTTTGGTATGAGATCAAGTGAATATTTATTATACTATGAAATAATTGTATAGGATGGTGAAAATTCAGTTGATATAGCAGTGTATAGATGCCTTAGATATTAGAGTGATGATAAAGAGATGTGAGATGAGGGATCATATTTTTTTAGGGCTTGGCCTTAGTTATATAGAACTAGAGGATTCATTGATGCTTCAAGAGAGATATTTTGGATTTAAAGTATTGAGTAAAGTGTAAGGGTTGGATCATAGATTCAATTTAAAAATTAGAGTTGGCTTTTTGGTTTGGGTTGGAGCTTAGTATTATAACATGAAGAATGTATCACCATGAAACCCATGGTGGGTTGAGAATCATAGATATATAAGATGAATAGAAAGGATTGTTTTCGAATATTGTTTAGTTTTAATTATAATAATTTTGAGAAATAATGGGGTTATTAATAATGATGGCCATATAGAAAGTGGATGGGTCATTGGAAATGGCCACCAGGTGAGTAACATAGATTTTGTGAGTAATTACCAATAAGTAGTTGCACCTGGGATGTTAATCATAGTTAGAGAATGTTTTCAATGCATAGTGACATACTAAAACAACCCTAGAAATTGATGTTTTGTAAATACTAGGAACTCTTAATAGTGGTTTTATGAAGAGATATATGGTGTTGTTTTACTCGTGTTATTATAGAAATCCTATTGTGTGTTTGGAGGATCAGAGGATATCCATTGGGATTATATGTAAATAAATCGTGGGGAAGATTGACTAGTAGATATGTGATGTTCATGGGTATACATGATAAGTGGGAGATGTTACATCCATGTGGAGAGTGTTCCCAAGATTTAATGGACAAAGGGATGTCCTAGTTGGAGAAATTTGGGATCTTGAAAGATATTTATTGGATCCTTATGGAATAAATGTGATATAAAAACATATTTGCTTGAGAAAATATGGGTTAGTTAATAGGGTTTATTTATATGAGTTTTTATTGATTCTTTTAGACTAATTATTGTTCTAACAACACATGATATGTGAAATGGGAGTGATAAAAGATTTCCAAACCAAAATCCTCATTAATAGATAAATAAAAAATTCATAAATTGTAAATGAAGAATATTGTAAAAAATATGTATACCATACACTAAAGTGATTTATCACATCTTTACCACCTTTAAAAAATATATTAGCTTGATAAATATCACAAGAATGGTGGTTAAATGACATCCCACCTCCAACAGAATCCACATGATGGGAAGAGGTGGATCCTAATAAAATATATAAATTGGATTCCTAAACCTTGATTTCAATATCAATTTATATCTAATAGTAGTTAAATTTTAAAATAACTTCATTATCTTCTTTTCAGTCTAAAAGTATCAGAATTAGGAATTCATTCTTCACCCTTGTCACTACATTAAAGATAGACCATCAAGACACTATACCTCATAGTAAAAAGAGATCAAAAGAAAAATTAAAAGATGCACAAGATTTTATGAGGTTCATAATTTCATCATATGTCCATGGGAGAATAATCCAAATAATTTTTATTTTCAATATTACACTAATCATAAAAATTGTAGCTAAGGATCCAATTTTATAGGTTTTTATAGTCTAGTACATAACAATATAGAGGTGTTGACTTTTATATAATGAATAGTTAGTCACACCTCCCCTATATAGAGGTTCATTACAATTCAAATAGGTTACACTTCCATATAACCTTTTTTATTCATTTGTTGACTTCTCTATTAAAATGAGGCTTCTAATGAGTCGGCCATCTCAATTGATATATTGTTCCCCATGCCCAAATAACATTCTCTATGTCGATAAAAAGTTAGAAAACTTTCTATAGGATTACATTAATGTTGAAGGTTCTTATTAATTATTGTATAATAAGATGAAGGAAAACTGCTAGAGTATGAACTTATGGTGAGGGAACCTCTTGTGACATGAGGAAGCTTCATAATCCTAATAATCTCCCACTTGAATATTTCTTCAAAAAACCTCTTTAGAATTATCTAAAATTTTGGGCCAACAAAATCCTTCCATAAACATTGAGTGTTCTTAATCCTATGATCATTTATCCAAGTCACATTTATGGACAATGAGATCATGGTATCTCTTAGAAAAAATCCTTCATGAACATATCAACTATATATTTCTTCCCCATGATATTCTATATCTCTAACAACATGTTCTCTAGTTGATTTTGTAAGAAATTAAATTTTTGATCAACGTGCGTAATTCTCACATGAAATTACATATTATTGGCAAGGTGGATAGCACTTTGACTACCATATAATAATTTTAATCCTCGTGAATTTTTACCCTGGTCCATCAAAAAAAACTTTAATTAGAAAAAATTCTTCCTATCCTCGGTATCTTTTATATACTCTTGTTATGAAATAAAAAAAATATCACTATTGTCTATACTAATGATAAACATTTATTCATCATTCTTCCAAATATAAACACAAAACATGATACACTTTTTCAATTGTAGGAATTTATAGAATCATCCTCATTAAGAAAACCTTATAGAGTATCCCATTCTATAAAGAAAAATTTTTTTCCTACTAATTTATTCAAGTATCAGATGATCCACTTCACATCTTTCCAATGATCCTTCACAGGATTATACATGAACTGAATCACTACTCCCAATACAAAGGAAATATCTAGTAATATAAATATGATTCTGACAGTTGAAGAATGTGATAATTTTTTCATGTACCAGACCTCATCTTCTATTAAATAAACATGAACATTGGATAAATTGGAGTGTTTGGTAAGGTTAGTAACAATAGAATTAAATATGATAATCTAAATTTTCTATATAATCTTCCATATGAAATTCTTATAGGTTAATACCGGAGTACCAAATTCTTCCTACATATCTATCCACATCACAATGATTTTCATGGATTAACCAATATTCTTTACTTCAAATTTTCTATAAAACTTATACTTCTGATCCTAAATCTATTAAATCTCAAAACCTATAAACAACATTTCAACAACATTGAGTAAGATTAAGAAAAAGTCCCATTATTCCACAACTTTTGATAATAACAATAATCGTATTTTTTTCTTGTGAAACCCAATTCATCCATGAAATCATCAAACTACCTATTCCACTATCGAGGGTCCTATTTCAGTCAATAGATACTTCAATTCAATTTTAAAATAAATATCTCCTTATGATTGTATTTAAACCCCTTGGGATACTTTATGTTAGTCTTATCCACTAAATTCTGATGATAAAGGACATTTGTGTTGGTACCAGGGTTGTAGCGGAGTCTGGTGGGCAAGGGATTTTAAAATTTTGCATCACTAAGAAGATGGCGCTTATCATCTCTGGTGATTAGATCCCTAGTAAACTCTAAGGATCTCACATGAATTAAACATAGAACAAAAATAAAAATGAACATATACCTTGTTTGATTTGGGAGCATGTTCAACTTTAGTAAGTGGTATAAGATCATTTTATAAAGTATCTGGATCTGAACCCCTCTAGATATTCCATACATGATCCAAAAATCCATCTTCTCACTATTCTTCATAATTCAGGTGTTAGCACAGATATTCGTGAAATCCTTCAGCAATGTGATGGTCACTTTGATCCCTTACCTTTGATCTGATGAAGGAAAAACTGGATTGGATGCTCATACTTATACTTTTTCTCTCTATAAATTGGGATGATAGATAATCTTTCATTCTTTAGAAATTAACAACACACATATGAGCTTCTTCTCTCCTACTTATATTGTGGTTCGACATAATACTCGGATAGGGTTACCCAACCCCCAGAAATAAATCACCCACTAAATAAAAAATAAATAGTTATGAGAAAATAAATAGAATTATAAATATTATTTATATTTTTTCCCATACATTGATATATATTAAATATATATTACATGATAAAAACCAAGTCATTAAATTTGACTCATAATTATTGCTAATATTAAATGAACCAGTAATATTAAAATAATTTTCATTCAAATAATATTTGACCTCATGTTTATATAAAAAGTGGTAAATAATTTTAATAATTAAATTCAATCTAATTAATTGTTACTTGAATAATAATGAATTTATATATCTATTAGTGATTGATAAAATTGGAAAACTCTCAAACCCCATGTTGGGGACCATCCTGTCATATATAACAATTCTCCAGAATATGGGTAATTATTGAATATTATATTTTTTAAGTCACTCTAGACCCTTATCTCAATAGAAGTGAAAAATATTCATAGATTAATAGAGGATTCTATCAACCCATAAAGGAACCTAAAAAGATAATGAATAATCATTGAAATGATAACCAACCTACAAACAACCACTGTATAATATATGCTCTTTGAATTTTGATATATCAGGAAGCAGGGCACACACTTTTGTCCTCATCCTTTCTTACATTATTATTTTTTATCTAACTAGACCTATTTACCCATAACTACCATGGCCACGGACTTATGAAGGCATAACCATCCTGATCAACTATGCTTGATATATTACTTCTTCAACTCGTAATTTATAAATCCTATCTTGATCATTCATCCAATGACATACCACCAATGATGCACCCAACAAGAGCTAACTATCCATGATTTCATTATCATGGTTTGTTCCTTGAATCAAATTATGTGATCAAATGGATAATGTCAAGAATGATCTCAGGTTAGGATACCAATAGACACCCCTATTGATAGGAACAACCAATGAAACATAAAACATGTGGTGTTTCTATTAGTGGGTTTATCTTCATGTTATCACCTAGTGCGAACTTCATAAGAAAAAGTCTCAATGTTTATGATCCCATAGCACCTGAAAGTCAGACATCAACTATATCTAGTCAGTGTGATGTATCTAGACCATATGAAATACATTTAAGATTATTTCATAGTATCTCAAGGTTCTCATTAGATCCTAGGATCTACTATAACCTTTTACCTGAAAAATTATCTGTTGAATTTTATATTTAAATGGAGGAAATAAAAATTTCTACACTAAAATGTATTGTATGCATCGCATATATATAACTTTGTCCATGAAATAATAATTGAAAAGTATTTATTAGTTAGTTATAGGGAACCCACTATTACAATACTCTTACTTGCACTAGATCCACCTTTACAACCATTATTATTAGCTCTCACATGATTAAAATCATGTTACTAATGAGTCATAGCTTTCTCATACATGGCATTAAGGTAATAAAGTTTATGATTACTTTGCTTCCATGATGGTGGCGGACCAAGGTATCAATGTTTTTTGTTTCCATAGTATTCTTCAAATTGAACCGGAATGGGTGGATTTGATTAGGGGAGATCAACTTGGTCTCCACTATTTCAGACCACCTTGAAATTTTTGTGTATCCTGTTCAAAACCTTGTTTGTTTTGGACTTTCTACTTTTATAATAAAAAATGAAGATTATGGTGGATGTTACTACTAATTCATTGCTTTATTTTATGGGTATTCCATGTTTCCATTGTTTGTAAATTCTTCTAAGTCTAACATTACCTCCTTGAGTAAAGCATCTAAAGATATGGTATCCCCAAGTATATCCCTTTTTCCAACTATTAAAACATGAAATTTTCGCTAGTACTATCAATATAATTATCATATTGATTAAACATCTACATAATTGGTGTGATTCCAAGAAATGGAACAATTTTTTTTGTCTTAATAACTAGTTCTTAGATACCTCATAAGATGTAATGTACTCTATATTTTTAGATATGGATACCAGTATATTGTATGATCATATATCACTCATAACTTTAGCTTAACTGAAATATTATATCAAATTTATCCAATTAAAACTAGTTTGTGTCCCCAGAAAACTGGTATCTTATCCTCTCCACTTACCAAGAACATATCCTTCGTAGTTGTGCTGCAAAATTGGATGATTGTAACTGGTTCCCTTGAAGTTATTCTAGTTATAATTGGTATTTTCCTACCATAATGTATATATTAAAAATATCATTTCTTATATATATCATGAAATATGTTACCGATCCATCGTAGAATCATATGTATTTCAACTCACCACTTATTCTCTTTTTATTCCCAAGAATTTATCTGTGGAGAGATTTGTGCCATGTGACATTGGTAAAAATTCTCTCTTAAATTTTTCATACTTATATTTTTTAATACATTTTTAATATATATATGTTTGACTAGTTATAAGATACTAATAGGTCTAACATAGTAGATCATATCCCCTATAACTTATGTTTCTACTTTAAATCAATATCTGGGGTATATTTTTTTATTAACTAAATGTAAGACCAATATATATTTTCATGTGTTGGTGCACATATTTTTCATTGAAAATGTTTTTTCTCCCATTAAACATTGGTAGACACATGGTGTTAATTCAATCTAAATTAATATTTTATGATCATGTTTCGTACCATAATTAGAAACTAGATTTGAGTAACTTGAACCCCTTATTGGAATTCTATGATGTCACCATCTCTTTCTGGTTCTTTCAAATAGACACCTTCCCTGATTGGGGGTCTTGACATCTAATGATCAATAAAATAATCATATAAATTTTATTTTACAAGTAAAATTCTATTTAATTTTAGCATAATGACATAGTATTATCAATTCATCCGTATTGGTACCCTTATTGTACCATCCATGGGTCATGTGACTTGAATAGAAACTGTAGTATTCTAAATCATTATCCCCTATACATTTATACATGGAATCATTTATTTAATTGATCTTTTCAATCTTATCTAATTTCTATATACATCCTACTTGTTGAAATTTGTATTCTCTATTAATAATGTACCACTAGCAACGATAAATATGAAACCATCACTATGCTCTCATTCTTCCTACTCAGTATGTGTATCTAGAATATTCACTTCCACACCTCTTTTAGAACTGGTTCCTATGACAAATATTTGTTCATCTTTGGAATTGAATCAACCCTAGTCAATCTGGCTCCAACTATCTCAAATAGATATGTTCATCCTTTTATGTAAATATAGTCTATAACCTGACTATCACTTTTATATGTTATAGTTTTCCGTAAAATCCTTAGAAACATTAGGATAAGTTCTATTGATTCCTTTTGGTTATTTTCTTGATTCAATGTTTGTTATATCCTAACAAACTCTTTTCATATAAACACATGTTCTTATGACATATTTGATTTTCATCATGCTACAACTCATATGATATCCATTTTTCATAATAGTTTTCATATGGTTATGTGATAACGTTGTTATTTTTAATGCATGTATTGAAAAATAATGGAAGTATTTACAATGAATATAAGTTGCAACATAGTTACTCATTTTACTTATATCATAACTCTGATGTATATTAGTAAATTTGAATTTAGTAATTTTCACACACTATATTTTATTAATTATTTTAAATATTTAATATACATCATCAATACTTAATATTAATTCCATATTCTTAGTATGGATAATTTAATATGAATTTAGGAATTACTCTATGCTATATTATATTAATCGATGAATTTATAGTCAATATATTCTATGGCATGTGAGTCCGAAGAAACTCATATCTAATAAACATGAATATTCCCTACTTAACATTAATATTCTAAAAGTACTTAAATAGATCTTATTATGTATAGGGATATACCTCTAGCTTTCTCTTGTAATATTTTTCAGTCACTAACTAAACTAATTCTGAAATATTTTTGGATTACTTTTATTTATAAATGTATCTTTTTGCAAACTATTAAAGTATATATATTGATAATAACTATTTTTTTTATCTCTACTAAGTCTAAATACCATATTGGGTATACTATTGATGTCCAATTTTAGTTTTATATATCAAATAATTATCTTTTCACAACTCAGTATATATTATTACTTTTTATTTTCATCTTGTATTGCATATGATTCATGTATCACTAAAATATTGGATGAGTATGAGTGGTGGTAAACAAAATTCATACCTAAAATAGAATAATGTCTTCTTTTTTCCAAAATACATGTGAGATAAATGTTTTGGTAATACTCAATAGCAGTTCTATTAGAATCATTTACTTGAAAATAAGAAGTTGTGTTTTTATCACTGCTTAATTATGAAACACCCTTTCTCAGACCCTTAGAGAATAAACTGTACTTTCAGTAATTTTTATATTCTTACTTGGTTACATTATTAAAAATAAAATATGTTATAAGAACATTATATTCAATAATGAAAAACTATTAAAAAACATTACAAATAATCGATGAATATACCAAAATAAAAATGATTACTTTCTTCTTTGACTAAGTTCATTACGCATGAACTTTTATTGGTTTATTTTATGATATGAAAAGAAAATAAGCTATTGTTTAATACCTATTTCATTGAAGGATATTTTCAAGGTTTGTTTGGAATCGATCTTTCTATTGGCCTTATTTCCATGTCTTTCAACTTGTTCACCCTAAGAATTAAAGATTAATATTTCATTAATGTTCTTATTTACTTGGAGAACCATACCTAAGTGTTAATGAAGAATTTACTCCATATTATTAATTTTTTAATCTTAAATGAAATTAGAGTAATTGGGTAAAATATATAATAAAAATTATAATTCTTTAAACATCATGTTAGTCCTTTCATATTTAAATGTAACAAGTGTAATATCATCCATTCATATATTGATTCACTTTTTCCTCAAAAGCTTCTCAAAGATGAGACAACATGTAATTTCATCCATGTACCGATGTAGTATCCATAATACACATGAGATTTTGAGGATATAATTATGAAATAACCATAATATGCTTCATATAAGAGTCACCTGTAAGTTTCTTTTTAACACCCTCTCTTTTTGAGGTGGTATAACAGTTATTGGGACATCAATACCTTGAATTCCCAATGTCGTAGTAATTTGTGCAAGCAATTGTAGTGTATATTGGAAACTCATTCCGAATAGAACATTTAATTTATCCAATTATTATCATAGGGTGTCTTGTGTTTTTACTTTTTATTTTCTAAAAAAAATTAGTAGTTTTTAATTTTATCATGATTACTGATTTCGACACTATTATCGGATTAATTAAATAATTAAATGTCTCCCATTATTTTATCAAATTCTAGGAACCATATTAAGTAGAATAAAATACTAAATATCTTCTGAATTCTAGTGTTAAGGATCCTTGAACTTCCTCTAATAGTCTACAAGTAATGGCTACACCACTACGTAGAGGGTTCAAGGTAGAATTTTCACTAACCAACCACGTTAACTCATGGATCCTTGATCTTTTGAGAGAAGTTTCAACTATGATTTACTAAATTATGGCATATTAATTTGAAAAAAGAAAGATATATACTCCTCTTATACCAATATTAGTTAATTCAACCCATCATTCACAAAATAACACTCAAGTATTAGGAGGCACCCATAACTATAACTGACTGAGAACCATGTACAACTAGTTTTGTTCAAATTATAATGATGGAAGGTGTTTTATGACTTAATATTTCTTTGAGGGTTTTTTTAAATTTTTCTTGATGGATTTTATCCATTTTTATTTATCTTGTTCATATTATAATATCGTTATCATAACTGAACATTAATAGAAAATTATCATTGCTTCTTTATGCATTTTTCTTGTCTATTTTTCATGTGGTGTCTCTGTCTTGTAAATGAAAAAAATAATAAACAAATTCATAAAAGAAATAAATACAAAAATGATATTGAGAATCTAAAATTATTTGAGACATTTCTACATAATAGATCAACCATGGACTAGGGGAATCATACATGAGTTAGGTCTTGACTCATGATGTAGCTCATCCATGTCCAATATGTCCACCATGTCCACTGCTCATCTAGATTTTTCCTTGACATAGCATGGTCGGTGGCTTACAAAATCCACATCAAAATTCTCTATGTATACTCACACGTTGGTGAGGGGTATCGGGAGTACAAAATGTGGACTGGTAAATTGGACGCATAGGCCATTATACGTATTAAACAAAAAAATTATGATCCATATACCATCTTATTTAATTACCATCACCACACGTAATTAAATATTTAATTCAATAAAAACATTCATACATGGGATGGTCAATGCTCAAGACCAGTCAGCATATGATCTAAATACATGATAAAAAATAAATTGCAATAAATTAAAGTACGATGGAAATTATTAAATTAAATGAACTATATTAATTCAAAAAATTTAATTCAATTCAAACCTCTATTAATTTAATTTTACTTCCTAAAATTAAATTATTTAATTTAATACCAAAAGTAAATTAATTTTTATAAGAATTAAATTTTTTTAACCAAATTTTATTTTAATTAATTAAATTTATAATTAAAATTAAATTTATTTTATTTATTTTATTTTATTTTGATTATGAGTATTAAAATATTTTTAACCATATTTGAGGGCTTCAGCCAGGATTTGGAGTAAGATGTATGAGGCAGAATGTTTCTTGTGATGGTGGCTAACCTCAGCTTGGACGGCGGTCAGGTGCGGCCTTCTCTAGAAAAAGGAGGGGTATCCATCTTGGGAGGAGGTTCCTTCCTAGGCAACCACTTGGGTGGAGTTTAATCACACACAGGCGGCACATCCGGTGGTGAGAGATAGAAGGTGTAGTGACTGATCTGTCCAGTGGAGGTGTGACTCAGCCACTGCGTGAGGCAAGTGATCGGAGGGAGGAGTCCTCAACATTCAGGGAAAGCCACATGCAGGTCTGTTTCGCCCTTTTTTTCTTGAATTTTTAATTGATTTTAAAAAGTCACACACAATCTTAGAAATTAGGTTTCCCTTTTTCAAATTGGTTGACACCTAGGTTTTCATTATGTGGATAATTTCACACTAACCACAATAGCTCCAAATAAATTTTTTTCAAAATATTATGACACAGACTTTTGATAAAGTAAAATATTATAATTTTAAAAAAAATTATGCTAAAAATTTCCTCTTCATAAAAAATTATTATTATTATTATACTCATCAGCTGTTTTTTTATAACGATAATTATTTGGTCAGTATGGTGAATTAAATGGTGGAACCGTCAGAAATTTTCAAAAAGTAAAAACATGATCATATATGTATATGTACCACTTTATTAAACTTTTAATACTAGAAAATCACATGATGATCCTTATTAAAAAATTTGGATAACCACAACTTGGTAGACTGAAATCATATTGACATGTGGTCTGCCCTATTGGGTATGAAATTAAATCTTATATTTAGTTTAATGTAAATTAATTTTTTGTGGATTAGAAAATTCACATGATCTCATTAATACCAATTTTTGGTACTGGGGAAGCATAAAAAGATGGTCAGCCATGGCTATTAAAAATTTTCAATACTAAGAAGATGAGTTTTTTCATCTCTATTTATTTAGGCCTCGGTACGATCCATATATCTCACATAATTAAACAGACCAACTAAATAAAAATGAACACATACCATATTTAATTTGGTATAATCTTCGACTGTAGTAAGTCATTATTGATCTTTATTTAAAAAATATGAAGACTAACACTTCTAGATCATCCATACATTCTCCAAGAATCATTGGGATCTCTATTCGTCGAAATATGGGTGTTATCATGCAGATATGATGAATCCTTTGGCGATGTGACGATCACCCCAATACTTTTCCTTTGATCTGGAAAAAGGAAAACTTCGTTAAAATGATCAAGGAGAGAACTTCACTCTCTCTAAATAGGTATGAGAGATAATATCACCTCAATTGGAAATAAATAGTGCACATATGAGCTTATCCTCTCATGCTTATATAGTGGGTCAACATTATACCAAGATAGGGTTCCCCAACCCCTATAAATAAATCACCCAATAAATAAGAAAAAAATAGTTAATAAAAACTAAACCATTTCATAAATATTATTTATATTTTATCATATACCTTCTTTATGTATTAAATATATATTATGTGATAAAACTAAGTCAATTATCTCGACTCATAATTCATGCTAAAATTAAATGAACCTGAAATATTAATATAATATTTTTCGTATAATATTTTATCTCATATTTACTTTAAAACTTGTAAATAATTTTGGTAAATAAATTTAATCAAATTATTCTTTACTATAATAATAATAAATTTATTTATTTATCAATGAATAATAAAACAGGACCACTCTCAGACTAGGATACTAGTTCATCATAATATAGTGGATTCTTGAATATGATATTAATATAATATTTGTTTGTATAATATTTTCTCTCATGTCATGTATACTAGTTCATCATAATATAGTGGATTCTTGAATATGCTTTTGTTTGTGACCCTATAGGACCTTATCTCTATATTAGTGAATAATATTTACAAACTAGGATTAGATTATATAAACCCTATCAAGTCCCCTAAATAGATAAATAATAGTCCTAAAAATGATAACCCACTTATGAACATGTATTGTATAATATAATCTCTTTGTATTTTGATATCTCATAATGTAGGACACGCACTTGAGTCGTCATCCATTCTTGATTTATTCTTTGTTGATATTACTATATGGATTTACCTACTAGTTCCTTGGCCTATGGTTTATAAAGGACCTTCCATCCTGATCAACCAATCAAGAGATATTACTTCCTCAACTCAGAAGTGAAAAATCCTATCTTTTTCAATCAACCAATGTCATACCATCAATGACACACCCAACACAAGATTCCACTCCATGATTTCATTATCAAGGATTTTATCTTGCATCAAATTATATAATCAAATTTAACACATTCATTATGACCACAAGTTAGGAAACAAATACACAAATCCATAGATAGGAACATCCCATGACACCAAAAACATGTTTTGTTCCTATTGGTGGGTCTTTCCTCATGATCTCACCTACCAGAGATCAAAAAGTGCATGCTTCGTGAGAAGAAGTCTTAATGATTTCTAACTCCATCACTGAATAGTCAAATATCGATTATTTCTGGTTAGTATAATGTATCCATACCATAGGATTTATATATAATAATAATTTCATTGTATCTTGAGGTTCTCAACATATCTTGGGATCTTCTATAACCATTTGATACAAAAAATAATCTATAGACACTAAAATAGTGTATATAAAAATTTATACAAAATAATAAGAATCATGTATATCTAACTATATACAGAAAATGGTAATCAAAAGGTATTGTTTATTAGGGTTTAGGGAACCCACTATTACAACATTCTTCATATCCATCTAGTCCAAGTAAAAACCATTAGATGCGTTAATGCTTAGCATTGTCTGGATTTCAGTATACTTAACTATCATTGAAATTTTTTCCAAGATATAAATTCCTACATTCTATTATATTCCTTTCACCACTATACATTCCTTATATCTTCTACATTTATCAGCTTCTTCCTTTAAATGGTATACTCATTGTTATTTGGTACTCATTTCACCATTGGACGTTCATTTTTCACCGAATTTTTATTGAACCTTATGAAATTAATTTCAATATGGTAAAAATAGAACATGTTTTACCTACAAGAGGGGGTGAATTGTATTTTATAAAATAAAACATGTAATTTACTTAGCCTATTTAAGAACATATTTCATAAAAAATTTATTATTTATAATAAAGTAAATGAAAATACTTTTGTACAGAAACTTTATATTATTAGAGTTAATAAAAGTTTATAAAAAAATATAAAACTTTCCTAAAATTATTCACAATGAAATATATATATAAAAATTAGTAAATAATAATAATAAAGAAACCCAAGTATTATAAATGGTGTAAGAAAAATTATAAAAAAACATAAGAGAGTTACCAAATTTTAACCTTTAGTGTAAAGGGAGTCTAAATAAAACTTAAGATATCAACATTTTTAACCAAATGGTAAAGGCCTTTCTTCCTTTACAAAGGAATCCCCTGATTCTAAGATCAAAATCAGTTTCTGTTTCCCTAGCATTAGAAACCCATAATCATCAATATCTGAAGATCTATTTCCAAAAACTCATAACCCTCCATCACACGAGATCATATTGAAACAAATTAAAAACACAAATGAATTTTAAGGAATTTAAATAAGAACCTAAAAATAGGATGCCTTAAGTAAAAACTCACTAAATATTACAATGAATTATTCAATCGTAACAAGATGTTGTAGGCACTTTGATGTTTCTTTAGTTTACAAGAGTTGAAAAAGATTCCTTATCCTTGGGTTCTTATTTTATTTATAAGAGATTACCAAATAATCATATTCAGTATTATTCGGGGTTGGTTGAAAAAACTTCAAAAAAACTCACTATTCATTTGAAAGGTTTTGTATAACTTTTTATGATGTTCTCCTTGGTAGCACAGTTTCAATGATATAGTTTTATATATGGTAGAATTATTTTTATAAATCTAGTGGAATGTAATCATTCATATGTAATATTTTATGGATGTTTATTCATAATGTATCTCTGCCACTATCTGATTAATGTTTATCTGGTGGACTCGGTAAAACTTCATCTGGTAAGACTTTTTTATACTTTTTTGTTAAAATTTATAAATCTATATTCAATAGAATTGTAACTTTCTTATGTAAAAAAGATAATGGGTCATTTGGTTAAGGATTGTCCACCTGATTTTATTTCTTTAGAATACTTGTATAATGTTTCGATTGATGCTATGACCTTTCTACATCTGCAAAAATATATTTCCTAAAAAAATCTTATAACTTTGAAATGTATGAAAGTTAGTAAAGTATAAACTTTTAAAGAAGTTTTTTTAAAAAATAAAAGGTAAGAATGTGTTGAAAGAAAACATTCAAATCAACAATCTCCCCCACTTTTGAAAGAAAAAATCACAACACTGAATGATAAAAACTAATGTCAGAAACATTAAAATAAATTAACACCCTCTATATTATACATTTTTAACCATTAAAATTTTTCAATAAAAGATATAACATTTTTAACCAGTTCCCATTTTCTGAATTTTATCAATCTCTAGGACTTTTTATTATTTCCTCTTTATATTCAAAATTTTTAATATTTTCTCCTCCTTTGTGACATTAAAAATGATTTGTAGGGAGATAGAAATTGTACCTAAAATTTTAGAAAAAATTTTACAATGAAACAATTTATATACAAGAAAACATTCATATGAAAAATATATTTTAAAGATATCCATCAATATAAATAGTTAAGAATATCTATAAAAAATTTAGGAAGAAAATTCCTCATAAATTTACATCAAAAATTTATGTTTGATTATTAAAAAGCATTCAAGATATTGAAATATCATTTTTTTTCTTTGAAATTTTCTTCATAATCACTCTTATCTTCTATATATATTTTTGATACTTCTCTAACATAACAATATTAGAATTGAGATTTTATACTTTCTCTTCAATAACTACAATCATTATGTTCTCAATTTCTTTATTTGACACTTCTTCTTCTAAGTGGTGAATCTTGGTCCCTTGTTTTGTGATTTTATCATCTTGATTCATTGAAGGACACTTCATATTATCTATTTCTCTTATATTATCGTAAAATTATTTATTTAAAGATCTTCAAATATTTGAAATTGACATGGTTGTTGTTTTTATTCCATACATATACTCATCATAGAACTTAATATCTCCATATATATGTTTTATAAACTTGATTAAATGCTTCAAATTTCCCCCCATTACTTTTAATTTTCCTTTAAATTATTTGAATTTATATTAATTATAATTCATTGTCTCATAAATATATTCCCAAAAATTAGATTTTTTCAACATGTTAATCATCAATTGAATGTATTTACAACTCGCTTGAATGTCTTAAAAGAAATATAAGGCATCTTAAACCCTTTTAACAAACATTTTGTTGTTTATTATTATAATTTCTATCCTTTGCGAACTTTTACTTGGGGTAGAATGAGTGTAATCTAAAGAAAATTTATGAAAAAATGGAGTAGGAGGTCTAGAAGCTCCTTCTTCATCTTTTCTCTAAATAGACTACTCTTCAGAAACATTCATGGGTTAAACTTCTTTATCAAATGGATCTTTTTTGATATGATAGTTTTATAATTTTTTACCCTATTCTTATAATGATTCATATATATATATATAATACATCTCAATAATCATATTTATGTTATTGTCTTGATAATTAAGTAGAAGACACAAGAGATGTCTCTTTAAAATTCAAGAGAATTTTTAATTATTTATATATTTCTTCATCTTCCTTTTCATTAAAAATTTTTAAAAATAAAATTGTATATATTTAGACCTGGTTATTTCGAAAAAAAAAAAATTTATTTTAATTTTTCAATGGACAAAGATGGTATAGAGACATGAGTTTATTTCCCTTATGATTTAACAGACAAAGGTTATTAGTGTTGAAAAATTGACAAATGAGGAATGGAAAAAGTAACAAATCCCTTACTTAGAACATTAGTTCTAGAATAAAATTACTTACCTCTTTTTAGTAAATTTTTATCCATATTTCCTCCTCAGTTTTTCACATATTACCCTTTAATATTATCTTCCTCTCTTTGAGTTTTATAAGACCGCTCCATTAAAGAAATATATTTAACCCAGTCTAACCCAAAACTTAGATCATCAAGTTTATTTTATTTATTAATTTTCAAAAAATAAACAGACACCTCATAAAAATGGTCTTGGATTTTCTTAGGCAATGGAGGGGAAACATAACTTTCCATCTGATTCTCTATAAAATTTTCTTTAAAATTTTATTGTATCTGTACATGAAAATAATTGGTCTATTTTCTATACAAACATATTGAAAGATAAAATATATACAAGATAAATTTTGTTAATATTTTTCTCAAAAATGTAGACAAACATATCCCTTACTGTGGTTTCTTCATTTTTTATTTTCAGAACATCTATGATGGTAACTAAAAACATGTTTATAAATCATGAAAAACTAAAATATTCATCTTCAAAGATTCATGTTTCATAGCCTAAATAGAAGTTAAAAAAACATATCCTAATTGAATTTAATCTTGTTAAAAAATTCAAAAATAAATATATTGTACTTTTTGTGTATCCATATCTCTTTTCCATAGAATAAAGAAATTTTTCACCCAGAGTTCTATAACCCTCGCATCTATTGATAATTTAGAAACTTTCCTGAATTTTATATATGAGGAAAATATGGACATTTCAGATTTGGATTTCCCAAAACATTTTAATTTCCCAGGAAGCATGTGAGTTCATAGAAATGACTCACCTTACAAATTTATTTTAACTAATTCTTCCATATGTTGAATATTTGACTTATATAGGATTCCAAATAAAGTAAAAGTTAAAAATTTATAAATATCTTATTCACTAAATTCTATATAAGAAATAAATTATCTTACTATTTTAGGATAATGTAAATCAAATTAATCCTTTAAAACATGGAGTTTTTATAACCTTATAAAATAAAATCTAATTTGAGCATAGAATTATACTTTTCATACCAAGATATTTCTATCAATATTTCATTAATAGGTAGTCTAGTTGAGAAGTCGTTATAGGAATCCATCCTAGCTAATCCAATAAATAAATAAAAATGAACTAATTGTAAAGAATAATATAAATTGATAATAAGATAGTGATAAATCTTCTCCAATTCAGATAGTGAAGGAGGGGTGACCCACAACCATTTAAATAGTAAAAATGACAGATATTCTTTATTCTATCTAGATTCAATGACTCATATTAAAACCGGTATTTTTGTCATTGGTTATAAATATCTCTCTAAATAATAAAAAATTATACTCTGGGTGTTTTAAAACATTCGGTATAAGTTTTATCAGAAGATGTTTTATTCTAATGAAATATAATGTTCATCAAAAAACTTCTAATAAAATATATTAATTTTATAAAAGAAATTATAACATTGAATAGGGATATTTATAAAAAAAATAGAAATTTAACTCTTTGAAAAAAACAAAAAATTTCTTATAAAATTTTGTCTAGTAATATATATACTCCATGGTTCTTCTAAAAAAATATTTTCCCAACAAAATTACAAAATGGTTATTCCAAAAAAAATTAGGGAAAATGACTTTTCCAAAAAAATAATTTATGAAAAAAGATTAAATAAAATATTTTAAGGAAAATTAATCTAAAAAATATTTTGGGAAGCTTTGTTCCAAAAATATAAAATTAAACTTTATTAAAAAAATTGGAAATCTTTTTTTTGAAAAAAAATAATGTAAACAAATGTTTTCTTACAAAATATTAATGAAAAAAATAAAATAAATTCAAAAAAAAAGAAAAACTATTCTTTCCCATTTTTAAGGAGTTAATTTCAACATGGATGTGGTTTAAAAAAGAAGTTTATAAATGATCATTTTATATTGAACATTCCACGATTCTTTTTAATATACTAAAATATATAGAAATTTAGGGGTTATTTAAAAATATCAGAATATATTTCTAGTGTTCTATTGAATTTGAAAGAGATATCTACTTTTTTATGTATGATGCTAATTGAAATAGTGTATTATATCTATTTTATTAGATAAAGAGTTATGTTTTGGGTTTTTAATTAAATATATAGAACTTCTGTTAGCAATAAAAATATGATATTTTATAAAACTCATGCAAAAGTCAGTGAATGTGATTTGCATCCAAAATACTTTAGTACAACAACTTTCATTTTCTATAAATTATGCTTAGTATTTGAAAGTTCAATTGAGTATTTTTTTCATACAAGACCAAGTGACTAAATCCACTCCCAATGAATGATAAATTCCAAATATACTTTTTCAATCCGTTTTACATTAACCGATTTTAGCATCTAAAACACATTTTAGTTAAAAATCATTTCAAGAAGAATAAAATAGTTAATGATCCATGGTTTCTATAAGGTAATTAAATTTTTTTACTACTTATTTTAAATGGGACTCTTTTTTATTTTCTTTAAATCTTAATCATAATAATTATAAAACCATTAAATCTAGATGACAGGTTGTAAGGTATAATAAACTACCAATCATTCCTCTAAAATTATTTTGATCAATTGGTTTCCTAGATTCTCCATGATCTAAATTTTTTTAGGTCCCAATAGGTGTAATAATACATTTAGTATATTTTTATCCAAAATTTTCAAATAAATATTATATATATATATATATATATTGAGATATAAAATATTCATCTCAGTTTTAGAAAATTTGAAAACAAAGGGAAAAGTTTGTTCTCCATTTATGCTCTTTTCAAAATCATATTCCATAATATCGACAAAGGAATTAGAATTTTTTATAGTTTATCCATAAAATATTTCATCAAAAAAATCGAATAATGATAGTAACTTGAAAAAAAATTAATTTAATGAGTTGGATTTGTACCCCCTTTAACAATATTATTTTTTTAACCAAAATAAAATTAGTCTATCATACTAGGCTCTTGGGGATTATTTAAGTCCATATAGAGTCTTAGTAAGTATAAAAACGTTTTATAGTGTTTTTTGTCTTCAAAACTAGGAGTTTTTTCAAGATAAACTTCCTCCTAAACATATATATTAATAAAATCACACTTCACAACATTTTGATAAAGAGTAAAATTTAAGAATTTTTTATAATATAAGAGATTATAAATAGATTCAAGAATAGCTACTCAAGTAAATATTTGTTCATAGTCTAAAACTAGTTTTTTAGTATGACCCTTCACAACAAGTCTATCTTTATTTATAAATATTATTCTACTTTCATCATGATTATTATGAAAAATTCCATTTTACTCCAATTATTGGTAAATCTTTATGTTGTTCAAAAAAAGTCCAAAAATGATACCTCTCATACTCATTAAGTTTATATTCAATTTATTTTATACAATATTAATCACATAATTCATCATTAGGAGTCTTTGGTTCAAATTGTGAGAAAATATGCACAATTTTTGAGCTCATTTCTTAGAGAGATTCTATTTTTTATAGTTTGACATATATCACCAATAATATTATCACTAGGATGATTCTTAATAATTCTCTAATTTATTTTATTTTTATGTCACTTTTCTTTAAAAAAAATTATTTTCTTATTTTGTTATAACTTAAAAAGAAATCTTTATTTACTCTTCCATTTGAAGAATTTTACAACATTAGATGAAAATAAGATTTTAAAAATTCATCCAATGATTTGGTTTCAATTTATTTGAAAAAAATGGTCAGTTTCATAAAATTTTAAACATAATATTTCCTTAATATTACATTTATTTATATTAAATATCATATATTCCTTACTTGTTTTAGAATCACCTAGAAAAATTCATTCATTTTTTTTTTGATGAAATTTTTTGTAAATTATATTTAGTATTCCGGATGAATACATTACATCAAAAAAATGAAGTAATAAATTTGTAGATTTATTCCTATCCAAAACTCCTATGAAATGTTATTAATAAAAGTTCTAAGTAAAACATTATTTATAGTACTATGATAAACACTAATTTTTTTAGCATAAATTTTTTTTCAATTGAGTATCCACAGAACATGGTTTTTGTAATCTTCGAAATAACTCTATTTCATCATTCAACTAAACCATTTTTTTGTGGTGTTTTAGGATTTAAAAAGTTATATATCATGACTTTTTACTAAAAAACATTAAAAATCCTGATTTCCAAATTCCTTACCATAATCAATAATAATAGTCACCAAATATAGTTTTTTCCCATTTTTAACACAGACTAAAAAAATTAAAATAGAAAAAGGATTATGTTTTTTTTAGAAAATTCACCCACATATATCTAGTGTAGTCATAAACTAAATCATATACATAGTATTTTCTATCATTATATCTGGTTTTTTGTTAGATGAAATACATTCATGTTCACTAACTGTGAGGAATTGGAAGTTGAAACATCACTAGCAGATTTAATACTTGACTTGTGTATCTTTCTGAATTAACAAGGATAAAAAAAATTAGATGAATTAAACCATTGTGCTAGTAAATATATTAGTAGTCCTTTATTATAAATTTTGTTTAATGTTATAATGTTAAAATTTATTAACCTTCTATTTTATAACTAGGGTTCATATTCCGTTACACTATGACAAGGTAGATTTCAGATTCTAATGTATTATTATTTTAGTGTGTTTAATTTCAAAAATAAATTTTATCACTCATGAAGTTCACAAGGTAACCATTATAGAATAATTTTTGTATGTTTATGAGGTTGTAAATAAGACCTGTGATAAATAAAACATTTGAAATTAAATATTTTCCAAAAAGATCAATATTGCCTATACCACACATATAACCTTGAGAATTATATTTGAAACTAACTTTTATAGTATTAAACTTTATAATATTTGGAAATAATTTCTTGTTTCTAGTCATATGCCTAGAACACACATTATCCATGTAAAAAAATATTATTTCTGTTGGTACTCTTCTTATTTTCATAAAATTAAAAGGTTGTGATTTTGGTACCCAATGAAGCTTTTGTCGAACATTTTTAGTGCATAACACTTTATGGATCCACAAAAGTCAAACAGTACAATATTTTATAGCTTTCAATTCCATAGAAAAAAGTTTTACAAAGATAAAATGTAAGAACTTTATTCAAAGAAAACTTGTTCTTCCAATATCCACTATGTTGATATTTTATACAAATGGGGGAACCTTTGGGAAGAAATTATTTATTCTAGAAATTTAGTTTTTAATTTTTAAAACCCACCCCATTAGTATTTTTAATACGTTTCAAGTTTTTATATTTTTTATCTAAAATTTTCTTCCTATAAGTAAAATTTGAAAGTAGTTTTTTTAGACATACTATTTCATAATTTAGTTTCAAAATAAAATTCTTATTTTTATAATTTGAAATAAAATTTGATTTTTTTTTGAATTATTTAAAAAGATAAGAAATATATTTATAATTTTTTGAGATTTTGAAATTTTTATTTATAAATTTAAACCATATAATTTTTCAATTTTTAGGAACATTATTATTATTATTATCTAATTAAGTAGCATGTTTGGAAACTTCTTCGAACTAGGTAAAAAATCATCGTCATCTTCTTCTTCATTATAAGTATAACACTCATAATAAATATTAGGATAATTCAAATTTATTTTAATATTGGATAAGAATTTTATAGATACTTTATGAATGTATCATTCATTGGTATTTGGAATTATAGCATATAATCTCGTGATCATTAAATTATCATAACTATCATTTGAAGAGTTTTATAAATAACTTTCTTCACCACTATCATACCACATGTATATATATTTTAGACACTTTTTTTCTTTATTATTATATAGATTTTTAGAGAATCTTTCTTTTTTATCATTTTTCTTCAATCTTATACATTATATTCTAATATCACCAGGTTCCTTACAATCATTAAAAATCATTTCTAAAGTGTCTTTCTTTTCACTTTCATCATTAGAAGAACTCTTCTACATATATTTGGGATCTATCTTCCCAAAAATGTTGTTTAGTCTCTAAGAAATATTTTCAAGTTCATTCCCACTTTGTTATGATGAAATAATTTCTAACTCAACTTTAAATTTCCTCTTTTTATAAGATTTAAGAACTTTCATGGCTCATTTGACTCTCTTGACTACTGTTTAAGTAGAATAAAATGAAACATCAATATTTTTCTTTCCATTATCAATATCTATTTTCATCCAACCCTCATACTTCATGAGAGTTACAATAATATCATCTAGAATTAACATAGTTAGATGTTTTTTTATTATCATTAGTTGTACTCTACGAATCCTATTTATTTTACCTAATATTAATGTTATTTTCAACCAACATTTCATTTATCAAGTATTTATATAAATAATAATATAGAATATTTAAAAAAATTATAAATATTTGATGTAATTTAGTTGTAATTACCTGCTTATCATCATTGGTTTGAGAGTACAACGAGTCATTAATAGGCCTTAAGTGACATCCCCAAGGCACCAAAGGCTGGTAATAAATGTTGAAGGGTTTCAAACAAGTGGGGGATGGCTTAACCTTTTAGAACATACCACAGGACCAACAACCACAACCAAACTAATCAACTAAATGATGCATGATAAATACTAAGAAAACTCAACCATTTATTTTATCATAGACCAACCAAGAGTACCATAGTGGAAACCAACATTTAATTAGATTAAACAGCCGAAAGAAAAAAAAAGACAACAAGACGACAACCCAACTCCCTGCTCCACAAGGTCCATGCTCCAATCATCACAAACTAGCCCATGAATCATGAAGTAGTTCTATAAACATGTGACACTTTAACTTTTCCAACATCCTGGTATATGACATCTGCAAAAGCACCAACATGCCAAAGAAGGGGGTGAGTAATGAAACTCAGCAGGTTTTCTCCGATGACTTCCCAACCCATGCCTCTAGGATAAAACATATTATCACATTTATATAAAAAAAATTATATAAAACAATTCCAAAATAGTACATCATATATAAAGTTCCAAGTCAAACCCATTTTTCCACAAAAACCGTCTTTCTCAAGAAAAGCAACCAAACAAAGTTTCCATGAAAATTCACATTTTAATTTCACAAAATCCCTTTTTGGCACACCCAACCATTTCACAACCCGCGAAATCAACCATGCATGCTTCTTTATGATATTTTAATACTCATTATTGGTCTCTCGTCGATCTACGAATTCATCACAAGGTAATTATTCCCCATGTTCCATTACAACTTTGGCACCGAGCACAAGGTCATATTTCAACCAAGCCTCGTACATGCAATATGAACGCACACACCAAGTATGCATAAAAACCAAAACATTCCAACCATGACAAAACCATTTCAATAAAACAACCCTTTTATTGGAAACCTTTTTCCCACAAACCATTTTTCAAATCCAGCAAATCCATATTTTGAAATCACTATTTTAAAATCAAGAAACCAAAACACTTTTCACAAACCATTCTTCCAATTTCCACAATCCCATCAAAACACATAAATCGTCACTAAAGAAGATTTATAACATGATTTACACCACAATTTCACAATAAAAACCAAGAAATTCAAATTTTAACTAAGCCGTCAAGTTCTAAGAAAGAGGAATCAAGAGTGACACCACCTACATCAACAAATTAGGCGAAACTGACCAAGAACCGGGTCGAAAGACCATGAAACCTCCTTAGATTCCTTCCCCTATCACCAATAAGACCAAACCCGACTTAAAGGTCATCCAATACCTTAGATCTACCGACCCTCAGCGTAGATCTAAGGATCCATCAAGTGGGGAGAAGGAGATCTAAGAAAACTAAAGGAAACGAGACTTACCTCGATCAACCGGCCTCTAAACGCCAAGGCAACCCTCTAGATCACTTCCAAAATGCCTTGTAAGTGTTCTCCCACCTTCACCAGAGAGAAATCCAGAATTAGGGCCATCTAGGAGAAAACATGAGTGGGTTTAAAGATAAAATGGATTAGATCCTTAAATTTCATATCTAAGTTGACTTCACGCAAAGTTAGTCTGCACGGTTAGTCAAATCGTGCACTGACTGTGCGGTAGTCACTGCTTGGAAGAGGCTCTCCTCACGGCCTCCTCCCACGGTTTCCCCAAACCGTCAAATCGTGTGATCTCCTCTGTCCAAGGTGACACCACCTACATGGCTTCCGCATGGTTTGGGAAAACCGTGCGAAGCCCATACATCACCACCTTTTTCCCTTTGACACTTTAAAAGTCTCTAACCTTTCCCCAACCATTTCTCATTTTCTTTATGTACTAAAAAAGCATAAAACTAGGGATACTTTCCAGAAACTAGGGGTACTACATTCTCCACACCATTGGACTTTCTGTCCCCAGAAAGTAGAAAACCATCACGTTCCTGAAAGAGTTCTAACCACTATTTTTTCATTTCTTTCTCTCATTCCCAGGTCTCTTCCTGAGTCTGACCATATTTCCATAAAATCCGCACTAGACCGATTGTTTTCTCATACAAGACTTTCTCTTGCCTATCCAAAATCTACATCGGAATATGTACCAACGAATAAACTGGCTCTAGGTCAATGTGATCCCATCTGATTACATGGTCAGGATCAGGCTGACACTTTTTCAACTGAGATACATGGAACACATTATGCACTGCACTGAATCGTGGGGGTAATGAAAACCGATAAGGAACATTGCCAACCTATTATAGTATCTCAAAAGGGCCTATATATCGAGGATATAATTTCCCTACTTCCCAAAACAATGATGTCCAAGCCTTGGAGAGATTCTCAAAAATACATGATCACTCACTACAAACGACAATGGTCTTCGGCGATGATCTGCATATGATTTCTGATGACTCTATTCCATCTCCATCCGCTTTTTAATCAACTGAATCTTCTCCGTTGTTTCTTGGACAAGGAAAGGCCCAACTAGTGAAGTCTCACATTTTTCAACCTAACAAAGTGTAGAACAACAAGGATGCTCATACAATGCTTCAAACGGAGCCATGCGTATCGAGGCATGATAGTTGTTATTGTATGAGAACTCCACTAAGGGTATATACTCCTCCAAAAAGACACCAAAATCAATTACCCAAGCCTATAACATGTCTTCCAATGTCTGTATCATCCTTTCGGATTGTCCATCCGTCTGAGGATGATACGTCGTACTCATATTCAATTGAGTTCCCAAGGCGTTCTGTAAGGATTTCTAGAAATGATATGTGAAACTCAGATCTATGTCTGACACGATTGAAACTGGTATGCCATGTGTCTTTACCACTTCTCAGATATAGATTTTTGAAAGATCTTCCATCATATGAGTTTCACGAATTGGGATGAAATGGGCCGACATGGTTAGACAATCCACTATCACCCAAATGGCATCTTGTTTCTGGACCGTTATTGGAAGAGCTATAACAAAATCCATTGCTATCTTATCCCATTTCCACACAGGGATAGGTAAATATTGTAACATACCAGCTATTCTCTGGTTCTCTACATTAACCTGCTGATAAGTTAAGCACCGCAAGATGAACTCGGTCTCATTCCTCTTCATGCCACTCCACCAAAACTGCGCCTTCAACGCCTTATACATCTTCTGTATACTTGGGTGTACAACCCATCTTGAATGGTGGTAAGCATGAAAGAGTTGTTCCTAAGCAGTTAAAGGTACAACTATCTGATCTCGAAACTGCAAAACTAAACCCCCATCCAGCTTCCATCCCTCAATGTTCTCCCCACCATTTAGTTTTGAACCCATTGTAACACATTCTATATCGGATGCATGTGCCTCCTTTACTATCTCCACAAAATCAGGAACAAGCACAACTAGAAAGAAAACTGCAACATCATCTCTGTCTTCACATTCCAGACGCATGTCAGCTAGGACCGACATCAACTGCCACTCATATGAATCTTCTTTATCCAACTGAGCATACAACATTCTACTTAATGCATCTACCACCGAATTTGCCTTACCCGGTGTATATATCAAGTCAAAGTCGAACATTTGAAGATAATCCATCCATCTCCTCTACCTCAGATTCAAATCACATTGTGAGAAAAAAAATTCATGCTTTATTGATCTGTAAACACACCAAATTTCTCCCCAAATAGATAACGACGCCAAGTCTTCAAGGCAGGGAAAACTGCAGCTAACTCCAAATCATGTGTTGGGTAGTTCTTTTCATGCATTCTTAACTATCTTAAGCCATAAGAAACAACATGGTCTCCTTGCATGAGAACACATCCCAACCCAGATCCTAAAGTGTCACAATACACCACGTACCCCAGCCCTGATTCCGCCAAAATCAATATGGGTGCCGATGTAAGGAAAAATTTCAACTCTTGAAAGGATATCTGACATTCCTCAGTCCATTGAAATGCATTGTTCTTCTTTGTCAATGTTATCATAGGCGAAGCTAGTCGTGATAATTCATGCACAAAGCATCGGTAATAACCAGCTAGACCAAAAAAAACTTCATATTTCGAAGACATTCTTCAGCGGTTGCTGAGAAAGAACAGCTTATATCTTTTCTGGATCCACTGAAACACCTTTCTCAGAAACAACATGGCCAAGAAATCATACCTCTTGTATCCAAAAATCGAACTTTGATAATTTTTCATACAACTGATGGTCTCTTAAGATTTACAACACTATCGCCAAGTGTTGCTCATGCTCAGCCCTTGTTCTTGAATACACCAATATGTCATCTACAAACACCACAACAAAAGAATCCAGATATCGCTGAAATATCTGATTCATCAATGCCATAAAGACTATTAGTGCATTCTTATGACCAAAAGGCATGACTAAATATTCGTACTGGCCATATCTGCTTCTGAAGGATATCTTCAGAATATCCTCCTTCCGAACTCGCAACTGGTGATATCCTGACCACAAGTTAATCTTAGAGAACCACTGAGCTCCCCTCAGTTGATCAAACAGTTTATCAATGAATGGAAGTGGATATCTATTCTTTATCGTAGCTTTTTTAAGTTTACGATAATCCACACATAGCATTAAAGTTCCATTTTCTTTCTTTACAAACAAAAATGGTGCTACCCATGGAGACATGCTTGGCTGAATAAAACCTTTGTTTTTTAGTTCTTCCAACTACACTTTAAATTAATTAAACTCTGTTGGTTCCATCCTATAAGATGGAAGTGAGATAGTACTGGTCCCCAGAACGAGATCAATCATAAACTCCACTTCTCTTACAAGTGGTAGCCCTGAGAAGTTTTCAGGAAAAAAAATAAGGAAATTGATCCATGACTACTGGAAAACTTTTATTCATGATCTCGTCCATAGATTCCAAGTTTAACGCAGCCAACTGGTAAGAGATTGTTGCCACTACTAGTGCAAACAAGCTCGTTGCACCCACCTTCACCAAACTTTCTTCTCTAAAGAGATGCTCGACGCCATCCTCAGTCACGAAACTAACAGTTCTTCTATAACAGTCAATGTGAGCCCTGAACTCTGTCAACCAATCCGTACCCAGGATTATATCATAGACATACATCTCCAGCATAGAGAAATCCCATTTCATCTCAACTCCATCAACAGTTATAGAACATTCTCTAAACACGAAGGCTCTACACTTTCTTTTATCGAGAGGAGTTTGAAGTTTTATCACAGAAGGCATCATTTCATGTTTTAAGTTTAGGAAATCAGCAATACGAGAAGCAAGAAAATAATGTGATGTTCCATTATTGAACAACACTTGCATGAGGGTAGAATTAAAAATAATCGTACCTATCACCGTAGACGGTCCAGACTGGTCATCCACAATCACTTGTTCCACTCCATACAATTGCTTTGTTGCTGCACTTTTCTCCTTGTTGCCTTATGGAGATTGCTCTGCCTGAGGAGTCATGGTATTCCTAGAATCACCATAGCTAGCTCTGTTCTATTGGTGAGAATGATTTTTTTATCCTCTCCCTGTTGAAGCATAAGATGTTTGTGACACCTGAGAATTTTCATGAACACCCGATCGTGGAGCACTGCAACAATATCACTGAAGATTCCCCATCTGTTTGCAATTGTGGAAGGCTCTCGCTGGTGTTGTAAATTCTCATTTCATGTGGTCAATCGTTCCACACTGAAAACATCTGGCTTTCATCATGGGTTGTGGAGGAAGATTCGCTGATCCATCCATCTGATTATGATTCGCACTCCCACCTTGGAAGTAGGTTTCCCTCTTTTGCTTATTCCCAGCATTAGAGTTCCCACCCGTTCCCATGGGTATCATCATACTTTATCCTCCCACAACTCCATAGATGTCTCTTTCAGCTACTGTTTCTTTTTTACCATCTCTTTAAAATCTGTAATACAGAGCACAACTATCTTCGAGCGAATCTCATGTCGCAACCCTGATTCAAAGTTGTGTGCCTTCAGCGACGCACTTGCAGCAACTTCTGGTGCAAAGCAAACTCAATTCAGGAATTTATCTGCATACTCCGTGACCGAGAGATTCTCATGCTTCAGGCTGAAAAATTCTGTCTTCCTATGGATCTCGAATGTGTGAGGATGGAATTGTTTATTGAACAATTCCTCAAATTCCTCACATCCCAGGCCTTGATCCACCTTATCCTGCACCACTAGCTCCCACCACTGGCTTTCAAGATCCTCCAGCATACAGGTCACCAACTTTACTTTTAGTTTGGATGGTGTGCTGATGAAATCGAAGATACGATTCATCCTACTCATCCACACCTCCACCCTTTCTAGTTCAGAATCACCTTGAAAGATGGGTGGATTTTGCTTCTAGAACTGGACGGAATGGTCTACATGCCTTGACTCATCCCTCTGATTCCTTCTATTCACATCCTTAAATGCTTGAACTATACTTTGGACTAGCTTCTGGTTCACATGTGGCTCATGTGCGACCACATTCTCCACAGCCTGTTCCGTTTGGTTTCTACGATGCCTAACGGGTACCATTTTCTATACAAACAATGCACACCGTTAGTATCACTTCATAGAAACCGGGGCTTATCATTTCAATTTATATGACATCATATATCAGAAATTGTTTTCCAAAACAACATTTTTCCCATGTTCACCATTTTTGAAAACATTCCTCTTTCCTTTTGAAAATTAACCCATTTTGAAAATACACCAAATAACCTGTTTTCAAAATCTTTTACTTGAAAAAAATTACATCATTTTTTTTAAAAAAAATTCACCTTTCCTGAAATAATAAAACATTTGTCACAATGAGATATGAAATCCTAGTGGTAATTCATTCCTCTAATGCATGTCATGCTCATCTCATTAGCTAAACCCATGAAAATGAGATTTGTTATCCTATAAGTGTATCCAAAACACTTATGTACCCAACTCCCTGGTAACTTGAAGTTCAGCATAAAAAGGATAGCTACGTCTTTTTATGCTCTACATTCCATGTTCCAACAATGCTACTCTTGTTTAAGATTTCAACCCAAGGAATAGACAAGAATGAATTTCAACTCCAAGACCAAGAACATCGATGACCACTTGTTAGGCGAGGACCAAACAAGATGATACCATTTTTTAATGACCCCCTTATCCTCATTGGCTTGAGAGTACAACGAGTCATTACTAGGCCTTAAGTGGCATCCTCAAGGTGCCAAAGGATGGAAATAAATGCCGAAGGGTTTCAAACAAGTGGGGGACAATTTTCCCTTTTAGAACATACCATAGGACCAACATCTATAACCAAACTAATCAACTAAATGATGCATGATAAATACTAAGAAAAATCAACCATTTATTTTATCATAAACCAACCAAGAGTACCATAGCGGAAACCAACATTTAATCAGAGTAAACAACGGAAAGACAACTTAAAAGACTGCTAGATGACAACCCAACTCCATGCTCCACAAGCTCCAAGCTCTAATCATCATGAACCATCCCAAGAATCACGAAGTAGTGCTATAAACATGTGACACTTTACCTTTGCAAACATCTTGGTATATGACATCTACAACAGCACCAACTTGCTAAAGCAGGGGGTGAGTAATGAAACTCAGTAGGTTTTCCCCGATGACTTCTCAACCCATGCCACTGGGATAAAACATGTTACCACATTTATATAAAACAATTCCAAAACAGTTCACCATATATCAAGTTCCAAGTCAAAAACTTTTTTCCACAAAAAAAACATCTTTTTCAAGAAAATAAATCAAGCAAAGTTTCCAAGAAAATTCACATTTCCATTTCACAAAATCCCCTTTTGGCACACCTAGCCATTTCACAACCCGTGAAATCAACCATGCATGGTTCGTTATGACAGTTCCATACTCATGAGTGGTCTCTCGTCGATCTACTAAGTCATCACAAGGTAATTATTCCTCATATCCCATTACACCTTTGGCACCGAGCACTAGGTCATATTTCAACCAATCCTCGTAAATGAAAAATGAATGCACACACCAAGTACACCCAAAAACCACACCATTCCAACCAAGCCAAAACCATTTCAATAATACAACCCTTTTATCGGAAACTTTTTTCCCACAAACCATTTTCCAAATCCAGAAAATCCATATTTTAAAATCACTATTTTAAAATCATGAAACCAAAACACTTTACACAAACCATTCTTTCAATTTCTACAATCCCATCAAAACCCATAAATCATCACTAAAGTAGATTTATAACATGCTTTGCACCACAGTTTCACAATAAAAACCAAGAAATTCAATCAATTTGAACTAAGCCTTCAATTTATAAGAAAGTGGAATTGAGAGTGAAGCCACCTTCCTCAACAAATTAGACAAAACCAACCACGAACTAGGTCGAAACAGCACGAACCATCCTTAGATTCTTTCCCCTGTCACCAACAAGACCAAAACCCGAATTAAAGGTCATCCACTTCCTTAGATCTACCCACCATGGGCATAGATCTAAGTATCCATCAAGAGGGAAGAAGGAGATCTAAGAAAACTAAAGGAATCAAGACTTTCCTCGATCAACTGGACTCTAAACACCAAGTAAACCCTCCAGATCACTTCCAAAACACCTGGTATGTGTTATCCCACCTTCACTAGAGAGAAATCCTGAGTTAGGGCCGTCTCGAAGAAAAAATGAGTGGGTTTAAAGATAAATTGGATTAGATCCTTAAAAATAGGATCTACATTGACTTCACGCATGGTTAGTCTATATGGTTATTCAAATCATGCGCTAACTGTGTGGTAGTCATTGCTTGGAAGAGGCTCTCTGCACAGCCCCCTCGTACCGTTTTCCCAAACTGTGCGCACACCATGCGGTCTCCTCTGTCCATGGTGACACCACCAGCATGGCTTCCACATGGTTTGGGAAAACCGTGTGAAGCCCATGCGTCACCACCTTTTTCCATTTGACACTATAAAATTCTTCAACCTTTCCCCAACCATTTCTCATATGCTTCATGTACTTAAAAATCGTAAAAAAGGTTACTTACAAGAAACCGGGGGTACTACATTAGATATAAATTCTTCATTTAAGAACTCAAAAGCTTTATAATCATCTCTGATCATAGATCATCCAGTTTCAATAACTTTGGTTATTCAAAAATGTGTTACTTTAAATTTCTTTCAAATACTAATTATAGATTTACATGAAGAAATATAGATTTAGATATTTCTTATCATTGAAAATAACAAAGTATTTATAACTCTATAGTTATGTTGATATTAAAACTTCTCATATTTAGTGAAAGTAGTAAACTTATTATCAGGAATACAATCACTACTATTAAACATAACCAAATTATAAACACTGGAACATATAATAATTTTTTTCATTTTATCTCTCCAATATTCAGAATTTGTACTATAAAAACATTTTTGATCTTCTTAGATTCATATTTTCAAGTTTCCCAACATAGAAACATTTCATAATTAAAATCAAGATGTTATTTTCTACAATAACATGTTAGTGTAAACCATTTATAACAATAGAAACTCCTATGATTCAAAAAATAGGATCAAAAGAGTGTATTTTTTACACACAATATGAGCGAGAATTGTAGTTTAATAAACAAAACATACAATTTAATTAACCACTTTAAGAATTTATTTAGGAAAAATATTTTTTCCAATTTATAATAAAGTAATCAGAAAAAAAATTGACCAATACTTTATATTATTAGAGTTAAGAATTGTTTATAACAAACAATATGAAACATTCGTTGATATATCCACATTGGATAATATGAACAAAATATTATTTAATAAGAATAAAAAACAAACATTATCTTTATCAAGGGTGTAAGAAAACTTAAAAACCTTCCTATGAAATTTACCACATATTAACCTTAAATGTAAATTGAGTTTAAATCAGTCTTAGGATATCTATAATTTTAATCAAGCCATAATGGTTTGTCTTCCTTTACCAAGGAATCCCTTAATACAATGTTTGGAATTAAAATTGGTTTCCCTATCCTCATTAACCCTCAATATAAAATTACAGAATCTCTATATTCATAAACCTCATAGGCCCTCGATCACACTAGTTCCAACATACAACAATTACAAACCCATAACAACTTAATCCATTTACATGAAACCTCATACTCATATACCTTAATTAAAAAACACTAAATATTACAATGAATTGTTCACTAATAATAAAATTTTACAAACTCTTCAAAGTATATTTAGTTTTATTTAGTTTTAAAATCATCCTACTCCCTAAATATTCTTTTATTTATAGGAAAATCCCCAATAGTCATTTTCCACATTATTTGGAGTTCGTTGAAATGACATTGGAAGAAATCATTCTTCCGTTGAAAGGTTCAGTACAATTTTATCTGATATTCACCTTGGTCACACCATTATAATGATTTATTATTTTATCTGGTATGATGAATTTTCTTCATTTGATTGAATGAAATTATTCATCTGTTGTATTTTATGGATATTCAATCAGAAATAATGTTTTTCACTATCCGATAAATGTTTTTCCAATGGGTTGAGTATTTTTTTTGTGGAAAATTGTGATATTTTTTCATTTGGGATTTATAAATATACATCAATGAGAATTGTATCCATATGATGTAAAAAAGTATAGGTTCTCTTTGTTTGGTATGTTCCATCCATTTTCCTTTATTTAGAAAACCTGAATAAATATTTATCTGATGGTACGAACATTATATATATGGTAAAATAGAATCTATACAAAAACATTATTAAAACATTAGAAAGTATTAAAGTTAGTAAATTTTAAACTTTTAAATAAGTTTCTTGTGATTATAAAAAAGCAATGTTAGAATGTTTTGAAAGAAAACATTTGAAATAATAATTTCTTCTTCTATATTTGAATCCTACTAATTTGAGTCACTTATTATGGATAACACTTCTGTTCATTTGGGTTCTCTAGCATCCAATAAAGTTTGGATGTTTGTTTTGACCTTGTACTACTGGACTAGTCATCTGACTCTACAAGATCTTTTTATAGAATTTTCTACACTCCCCAAAACATTAGTTTCTTGTGTTGGAACATCCCTTTCTCTTACTATCGATTTACATGTTTCAGAAGCTTTAACTTAGACTTCTGTAGTTTTTTAACATTTTTTAACATCTATCATTGGTAAAATTAATGTGAGATTTAATATTACATCTCAACTTTTGATATTATTTCATTGATCATCACTCCATATTTGGTACCCAAATTCCTCATTTATATAACATAAATAAAAGTAGGCTTTGGAATTTTCATCCAAATTAACTTTTTGTGTCGCATAAAAAAGAGCATAAAATGTGAAACCAAAGATCTTGAGGTGTGAACCTTCTTAAATTTTATCAGTCCATATGTCTTATAGTAGATGTTTTCCCAGTATAATTTTTATATTTTTGTTGATAAATTATTATTAGGTGTTGATTATTTCCACCTATATAGACTAGGACATACAATAATGAACCCACATACATCTTTCCTTATCTATAAAATTTTTTTCATCCTCTTTTCACCCCATTATATTATGGATTTCTAAGTATATTTATCTCAATATGGATCCCCTTCTTCTGACAGAATCTCTAAAAATTAAATCCATTGAAATCATAACCATTATCAAATCATAGGCACTTTAATTTTTTGAACACTTTCTTAATCTATGTTGTATTTACATTAAACAAAGGAATCAAATAAATGAGGTTTATTTTTAATAAAATAAACCCATACCTTCCACATGGAATTATCAATTATTGTGATGAAATATTGTCACCAACCAACACAGGTCGACCCCGAACCGGTCACTTGAGCTGGTCCGTGACATAGCTGGAAGGGCGTTCCCGATCCCCATGGGCTGGAAACTAGTGTCGGGCATCAAGATTTAATTTTTTGGAATGATTTGGCCCATGAACAAATGATAGACAAATAAATAAAAACTGATGATAAAAATAAAACTAGCTGCTGAATGAAAACAAGACTGCACATACCTCCATGTGACCTCTTAGTCACCTCCAACAACTAAAACCTACCTCACACTGGCAGAAAAACAAGAATCTAAACCAAGTAACTGAACCTGCATCTGAAAGGGTAGGATATGCGTGAGCATTTAGAAATGCTCTATAGGAAAACCAAAAGTGAACCACATAATCCATGTTTTTTCTAGATCCAAAACAGCCCAAAAATACTAGTTTGATCTACAATTATAAAAATAAAGTTTTCCTATTTACACTAATTTTTGAAAACTAACAATCACAATTCCATTTCCCTTATAATTCAAAAACAAGGAAAATAAAACAAAAGATCGGCTCACACAAACTTTTTCCAAAATAGCTACTTTGAAGTTTATTTTAAAACCAACCTTATACACAAATTGCTTTCCAATAAAACAACAAAACCAAGTTCAGGGGTATGATTCCACACACGGAAAGGGAAATGTTACTAATAGTGATTGTATCAAAGTATCATGGAAAACCTAGGAACTCAGAGGAAGACCAGAACGTACTATACATGTGACTCATCCTGAAGGCAAGCCTACTCTCAATGACGTCCTAACGCCCTAATGACTGGTATTACCCTACATGGTCTAACCGAGGGTCCCAATCCACTAGCAGAGTATAATCTATACTAGGGGCCACTAGCCAGTGCATAGTCTAAACTAGTGCAGTAATCGTTCTCAGTAAACCCCCTTGATATGCTAAGTTTCTATGCTATGTTCACAAATATGTGTTCCCCACATTCAAATAACAAGCCATATATATATATATATAATCCAGCATGTGACACAAACCGACACCACCCCGACCACCTCAAGGTTAGTCCCATGCCTTAAAATAAATATTATCAAAAGGAGGCCCATACCGAGGACCCTCTAGTCACATGACCGATAGACGAGGCAAGGGTCCTAACCAAGGAGGGGTTTTCCAAACATACAGTTTCAAAGATTCCAAACGAGCTTCATACAATTCACACATATCAAACATTTTGTAAACAGCCAATCCAAAATGTCAAACAGGCCTTTAGCTTCACAACGCTCATCTTTTATCAAAACATTTATTAACTAATTCAAAATGACAACAATTTACCCTCTTTATACCAAAGTGACCAAATGGTCCCTTAAGTAAAACATTTACCAAAACAATCCCAAGTTCACTTTAAGTAAAGTTAAAAAAACAACACCTATGAGAGTTCCAAACGGGCTTCCACAACACTTACAATCCAACAATCTTTCAAAAAATTCCAAACAGGCTTCAGCTTCCACTTTCACCCAAACACACCCCAAAAAACAAATGCCCCTTTCATTTTCCAACAACTCACCCAATCATGTTTCCAAGGCCAACTGGGCCAGACCAAAAGGAGAACTCTAAAACCAACCCAAAATATTTGAAACTAAAATTTCATAAATACACCCTTTTCTTTCAACCCAAAAAAACACCCATATCACTCACTTATAAAATACTACACAAGTTCATAAACAAAAATCCTGTTATTAGACAACATTAAAACACAACTAGGGAAAAAACATCGTTTCATACACGAAATCCAAAACATATTTCAAACCAATATAACAAAAAATTTATATGGTAAAAACCCCACCCAAACATCTAATTTTACCCAAAAAGAACAAGTGGCAATTTACAAACACCTAAGGCATCATATACAAGGCGTAAACCAGGATTCAAGTAAAATCCTATCTTTCACAACACCAAACAATTTTAGAACACCGCAACAAGCTTTAAAGAGGTACCATGGAGATTCATAGCAAGATAATAATATAACGAGAACCTCAAGAATTAAGGACAAGTAATGGAAAGAAAATGCGAAGATTTTCTTACCTCAAGGAAGTCCATTCGAAACTTTCTAACTCAAGGAACACCTCGCTTGCACGCATGTACTTCCAAGTATATATATCCATAGCTCAGAAAATGTGTGAACGCACTTGGAAACAATCTCGACTCCCTGAAACAACTTCCAACACCCAACATAAAGTGGCCAAGACTGATGCACCTCTCAATAAAAAATAGGGACTCGATGATATAAACATAACCCAAAAATAATGTGTGCAACAAAAAAGGGATGAAAATAACCACCTCGGACAGTGGTGGCATTCATGAGAACATGGAAAGGTAAGATTGTACACCAAGATAATTAACTGTACTACCAATTAATAAAATCAGGATTTCATAACACAACTATGGAACTAAATTAAATGTGTGAAACAAAAAACGAGACATCAAAGTTTAGTTAAATTGAAGAAAACTCTAAAATTAGAATGAGATACAAATTGTGGTTTGATGAAGAGGGGAACCACGACCTCACTGGAGCTGGGTGGAGGCGCTGGGCAATAAAGTTCAGGTCGCGCCAAAACAGGGTGCGAGCCTGGGTTTCAGTTGGCTGGTCGCGGGCCAAGCAGGGCGGAATAAAGACGGATGAGGGTTCATGCGGTGCTAGTCGAACAAGAGGGGGATGCCACAAGAGATAGGGTCGCGCGTAGGGGGGTTCGGGCCGCCTTCGGAAAGTAGGTAGTGTGGGTGTGGCTAGCAGGTTGCTCCAGCGAGGTGGTTGGTGAGATGCAGTCATAGGGGGGGACCATATTGCAGGGTGCTTCGCACCCGGGAAAGGAGGTGGTGGGAATTACGGGAAGGTGTCACGATGAGAAGTGGGCACTGCCAGAGGGTGGTGCAGTAGGAGGAAGGAGCTGGCGAGGAAGCTGGGGGTCAGATCGCAGCTCGCATTGGGGGGGGAGGACAAGGAGGAGGCAGGGTCCACTGGTGGCGGGTAGTGGAAGAGAGTGGGAAGGGGTGTGTTGGGTGAGCCTCGTGTAGAAGAAGGGGGAGAAGAGGAGGAAGCTAGCACAGTTCATGGGAAAAAATGGGGGGGTGCGGAAAAGGGTAGTTTTAGGGTTTACAAAAAAACATAATAATAATAATAATATAATAATAATATCAGTAATATCAATAATAATAATAATAACAATAAAAATAATAATAATTGATTTGTTAATAATTATAATAACCTACTCATATTAATAATAATAATAATAATAACAATATAATTTAAAAAAAAGTTTCTTTCTCAATAATAATAATAATAATAACAATAGTAAAAAGATAATAGTATTAATGATATTAACAACAACAAAATAGTACTAATATAAACTAAATGATAATTAAAGTGAAATCTTTGTTTCATTTCATTTTGAATAAAAAATAGGTCAAACATGCAATCTCTAGGACCAAACGCACGGTCGCTGCTAGCGGTATGGTGATTGCGCACCAGCACAAGACCCACCAGAAATATCAAAGTTTCAAAAATTTAAAACCCAAACCCAAACCCAACTCTGTCCAAAAGATACGGGACCGAGAAAAGAATAAAATAATAAGCATCTGTGGTTGGGGTGTGAAAATTATCCACACCACAGACTCTTTCTGCCCCTAGAAATTCACCAAGCCAACAGTCGACCCAACTAGAGTCTATGCCCAGAAAATATCATAGAAAACTGAGAGGCTCAGGGTGACCATTACCAACACACGTCACACCTGACCAACTCAAGGAAAACCCCTACCTAAGATTGAGGGGGAACATGAGAGGGTTCTCCCCACCACAAGAATTTACTAATATAGAAACCCTTCAAACCCGAAAACAGCACCCCCCGAGGGGGGGCAACATGGTAACTCCCAAACCAAACTTATCCCTGCTTCTCAACGCTAACAGAACAACTCCACCACTGGTATTTAAAATCCTTATGGGGAAAACAAAAACATCAAGGCACAGGGATGGAGGAATCCCCTAAAAACTAAAACACACTAAAGGAAAACACATGGAGAGTTTCCTGAACTAAGAAGGGGCATAGAAACACCACCCATTAATTCATGAAACCAAACATTACTCTGACAAATGCAACTAATACCAAACACAAAATCAGAATGGGTCTGCTTATACATGGTCCCAACACCCCTAAATGTATACAAATAATTTAATATTCGCATTTAGAGCGAATGAGGCCGCTTGGATTGCGGTATAAAGATCTCATCAGACCACCACAACAAGGATGAGCTTACGACAGCGATGAGAATAGACGAAGGAAATTTTGTATATTTATATCCCAAAGATGAAAACAATATTTAAACCGAGGTTCCACACACCCTAGGAAACTTATGACTATGCCCAAGATTCACCTCGAGGCCTATGGTAGGGGCCCTGATGGCTGAAGTGTCTCCTACCTCATAGTCAAGCATTTTCATCCTCTAGTACCTAACTCCTTCCTCCTGAATGACACTTCTTTAAAAACTCTCTCTGGGGACCTGAATAGTCACATAGTAGGAAGACTTCAGAGATTTGCGACAAGGTGGCTTATAATGCCTGAACCGGCCAGACTAGTGGCATGCAAGAGAACGATTCAACAACCTGGGAGTCGGTACATGCGAAGATCCTTGCTAGACGGGGAACCTTTACAAGAGCCGACCCCCACCAATTGTACCTTATACTCTAATAATGATGAGACATACCACCTTTACATGTCCAGAACTGAACCCTCAAGTAACTCTGGTATGGTGAAAACTGTAACTAACCTAGGAGTTCCCAACAACTCAAAGACACACTATCTTTCTGAACTACAAAACTGCCTCTAAAAAACATCAACTACCACGATAAGGAGGCAACACACAAAATGAACTGGGAACTGGACATAACATATTAACAACTTCTGAAGGCTTTCTGGGTGTCATACTCATAACATGAAAAACACCATCGAAATTTTTCATCACGACAAAACTCAATCAAAGAAACAACACAAGCAAAGGAAAACAGGCCCCTAAGCCAAACATATACAAACACAAGCAAAAAATCACTTTTCCAAAACCATTATTCCTTTAAAATTTTAAAACTCACCTATGGAACCTTATGAACTGTCACATGTACGTTCATTCAATATCTCCCACATCATCAGTGAACAAATTCCCCCACGCACTCTCCGTACATACCCACACACGTGAGACCCTTCCTAAGGAGTGACAATGTTCAAACACTACTTTTCCTTACAAAATATAAACACATACCATTTTATTCCGAACTAATACACTTTCTCTTTAAAAACCCACTTTACTATTTTCAAAAACAATTTGGAAGAAACCCCATTTCATTTCAAAAACACATCCATTTTTAACATATGCTCACATCAACCGAGTTAAAAATAAAACACAACCAACTATAAAACATCGGAATGAGGGACGAGTGTTTGTTCCTAACCCAGCGACATGGTGGTGAGACATGCCTCAAGTAATATATAATACTAAGAGGACCTTAAATCGTGCACTTGGACTCCACATGGGTCACCACCCCACGTGAGGCTACAACGGGAACCGATTCGCCCCTATTGTCATCCCTCAATCCAAAGAAACTAAAGTAAAAAGACTCAAACCCCGGACTATCCCTGGTAACTTAGGTCTCGTCACGAGTAGTGGTGATCAGGCATCGACCTGTAACCTACCTCCTATGCCCTGACAGTTCTAATATCCTTCTTCCAAACACCCCAAATAACAAGAACCCCTCTGATACCATTTTTTCATGATCCAACATGGCTCGACCCCAAACCGGTCAACTGAGCCTATCCTCGACATAGCCCAAAGGGCGTTCCCGATCCCCATAGGCTGGAAACTAGTGTTGGGAATCAAGATTTAATTGTTGGGAATCATTTGGCCCCAGAAAAAAAATGACAGACAGATAAATAAAAACTGACAAAAAAAATTAAACTAGTAGTGGTACGAAGACAAGACTTCACATACCTCCATGTGACCTCTTGGTCACCTCCAACAACTACAACCTGCCTCGCATGAGCACAAAAAACAAGAATCTGAACCAAGATACTGAACCTACATCTGAAAGGGGAGGATAGGCGTGAGCATTTAAAAATGATCAGTGGGAAATCCAAAAGTGAACCACATAATCCATGCATTTTCCAGTTCCAAACAGCCCAAAAATACTAGTTTGAACTACAGTTATAAAAATAAAGTTTTTATATTTACACTGCTTTTTGAAAACTAAAAATCAAAATTCCATTGACCTTATATTTCAAAAATAAGGAAAAGAAAACAAAAGAGGGTCTCACACAAACTTTTCCAAAATAGCTACTTTGAAGTTCATTTTAAAACCAACCTTACACACAAATTGTTTTCCAAGAAAACACCAAAACCAAGTTCAAGGGTATGACTCCACACATAGAAATCACACTGATACTAATAGTTCTTGTATCAAAGGATCACAAAAAACCTTGGAACTCATAAAAAGACCATAACATACTATACATGTGACTCATCCTAAAGGCATTACTACTCTCGATGACGTCATAACTCCCTAATGCCCAGTGTTTCGCTACATGTCTTTATTAAGGGGCCCAATCCCAGAGAAAAGTATAATCTATACTAGGGGCCACTAGCTAGTGCATAGTCTAAACTAGTTCAGAAATCATTCTCAGTAAACCCCCTTGTCATGCTAAGTTATTGTGCTATGTTCACAAAGAGGTGTCCCACACATTCAAATAACAACCATATATATATAATCTAGCACGCGACACAAAACGGCACCACCCCGACCACCTCATGGTTAGTCACATGCCTTAAAATAAATATTCTCAAAAGAGGGCCCATACCAAGGACCCTCTGGTCACATGATCGACAGATGATGCAAGGGTCCTAACCAAGGAGGGTTTTTCCAAACATACAGTTTAAAAGATGCCAAATGGGCCTCATACAATTCACACATATCAAAAAAAATTTAAACAGCCAATCCAAAATGCCAAATGTGACTTTAGCTTCACAACACTCATCTTTTATCAAAACATTTATTAACCAATTCAAAACGACCACAATTTACCCTCTTTATACAAAAGTGACCCAATGTTCTCTTAAATAACACATTTACCAAAACATGCCCATGTTCACTTTAAGTCAAGTTAAAACAACAACACCTATGAGAGTTCCAAATGGGCTTTCACAACACTTAAAATCCAACAATCTTTCCAAAAATGCCAAATGGGATTCGGCTTCCACTTTCACCCAAACACACCCTGAAAAACAAACACCCCTTTCATTTTCCAATAACTCACCCTATCATGTTTCTAATGCCAACTGGGCCAAACCAAGTAGATCACTCTAAAACCAACCCAAAATATTTGAAACCAAACTTTCATAAATACACCCTTTGCTTTCAACCCAAAAAACACCCTTTCACTCAATTGTAAAATATCACACAAGTTCATAAACCAAAAGCCTGTTTTTCGACAACATTAAACCACAACCAGGGAAAACACCGTGTTTCATACACAAAATCCAAAACATATTTCAAACCAATTTAACAAAACAATTCTATGGGAAAACCCCCACCCAAACATCTCATTTCACCCAAAAAGAACAAGTGGAAATTTACAAACACCTAAGGTATCATATACAAGGCGTAAACCATGATTCAAGTAAAATCCTATCTTTCACAACACCAAACAATTTTAGAACACCAAAACAATCTTTAAATAGGTACCATGGAGATTCATAGTAAGATAATAATATAACAAAAACCTCAAGAATTAATGACAAGTAATTGAAAGGAAATGCATGGATTTTCCAACCTCAAGGAAATCCATTCAAAACTTTCTATCTCAAGAAACACCTCGCTTGTGTTGGATTTGGTGGCCTAGAACCAACTACTTTGTACTTTATTCATTAATAAAATCCTTTTCACATATTGATTGTTCTTATGCGTGACAATGCGTGTGATACTTTCCAAAGGATAGTTGTTGTATTAAAGGGTCATAGTGGATTCCTGATATGATGAGAACCCGTAATTGCCATAACATTGTTCTTGAATATATGTTCTATGTCCGAGTGATGTTATTTGAGGGACACAGATAATACAGGTCATTAGGGGTGAGGACTCATAAAACTTTGAGGCACCTTCTCATGGTGTGCGCCCTTCATAATATCTTGGAGGATATTATGAGAACAAGACCCGCCAGTAGGAAATCCACATTTCATAGTGTCATTGGATATTCCTATCTGTGGATGTGTGTATTGGTCCTTAGACATTAAGATTATTATTAATGGGTATTACTACTCGTTCTCTTAGATGTATTGATGAAAGCTGTGACGACACACTGTTTGTAGTGAGGTAGGATATGTAGGGTGTGTCACGAATAATACTACATTAATAGATAATGCAAGAAAGGATTTGTCCCTTATGATTCATAATAGTAGTAGATATCTCAGGCCTTTTGATGTAATTGATATAGCCTAAATAAATTCATGGCCATGGTATGGAATGGGCGAGTTCAATTCTGGGAATTGAAAGAAAGAATAATTAAGCACATGGGTTGATGGCACTAGCATGCAACCCGCTTGATTTGAGATATCAGGACAAAGGGATTATATTACATAGTAAGCATTCATATGAGGTGATACGTCATTACGACTTTAACTTATTTCTCTATGGGTGCCTTGGTATGTTTCTAGATGCTAACCTTGGACTTTAGGCAGGCTCTGCCTAATTCGACTGAGAAAGAGGCCTAGAGGGTCACACACTAAGTGTGTCCATGTATCTGAGTTAAATATTAATTTAATAAGTTAAATAAATATTATTCCTGACTATGGTTTAATAATTATTTAAGGATGTCTGATCGCATTTATTTTGACACTAGTTATTCGAGAGAATATATTGCAGATGAAATAATATATATTTATTAGCAAGTAATGCAGTTAAATTTATTTAAGAAATAAATAGCCATTAATCAATGACTAATAATTGTGATGTAGGAAATAAAGAAAAATTGAAAATAAAAGTACACACCGTGTATATTGGATATACACATCGTGTAGTTTTATGGAAAACGACTACACACAGTGTATTAATGATTACACGGCGTGTAGTTTTTCCAGCTAGGATTTTGAGGAAATAATATCATTTTGTTAAATGATATTTATTATAATCAGCATGGGTGCATGTCAAGGAATCAATCATTCTACATGGGGGGTTTTCAATAATAGTTAATTAAATAAATAAAATGCATAACACATTTATTTATTATCATAACTCTATAACCTCAATCCTGATTATAAATATCCTCACAACCCCATCACTTTTATAGAGAGAATCGGTGTGCACAACAATTCTGGAGAGTTATCTCAAGGATGAAAGAACTCTTTCCTCCAGGAATGCTCTCAAGACCGAGAGAGATCCACCACCACCAAATCAAGGTGATCGAAGGTGGACATCGCAAGCGAAGGTTCTTCCACGCTAGCACCCGGAGATCCCTTCGGCGATGTCCAGAGATACGTGGAGAACGTGTGGATCATTGCTAGAGGAATACTACACTTGGATTCTACAACACAATGATGGATCACACCGGATCGTGGTCGGAGACATCAACGAAGAAATAATTTCATCAAGCTAATTCCTGTCAATTAATTAAATTAATTATAACCAACATATGATTATTTTATCTCTATGGTTTCGGGACTCCCTCTTTGGTTTTTCATTCTTCGTTCTATTCTAATGATCTGTCGTTTTACATCGTGACCGATCTCGGATTGATCATTGTTAACACTAAAATTAAAGTTGGGCAAACCCACCAATGCCCTTCTGCTGTTCCCTGAACCTACAAGTGGTATCAGATTGGTCATAACATTGATTATAATTATTTAGTTTTTTTTTGGTTTTTTATGCATTTAATAATTTAGTTGTTTCAATTCCAGTTAATCATTCTCAAAAATATAAATCTCGATATCTATTCCTCCCCTCTATTTTCTCATTCACCTTATAGAAAATAATTTTTCTTTTAATTTTGATTAAAATAAAATAGAGGAACTCATCCAGAGGTGCCAAATGCTCCTGGCCGCACAACACTAGAATACATGGCATGTATTCGAAATTACATGTCGTGTAGTCTAGGTTTAAAGCATTGACTGATCCACCAAATCAGTCCATGTATTGGATCCTATCTAAGTCATTTATGACACCGTGTGTTGACCAAGAACTTGTGGCACACGGCTTCTAGATTACAGGTCATGTGGTCAAACTGAACATGATGTGGTGTCCCTTAGCATTAGGGTTGGACTATGTACCTTGTACACGGCTTTCCCGGCAGGAAACCGTGTAACGCAGAAACTACACGATGGGTGTCCCACAAAACACGCCGTGTACTCCAAAAATTTCCGAATTACATCAACACACCATGTCCCCAGGCGTGTACTTCAGATTGAAAGTGAACAAAAAGTGCAGACTGTGTAGTCGGAACTATATGCCATGTACTCATCCAAATAACGCAGGTTTATTAAAATTTATTATTATATTATAAAAAATCTTGAGACGCATAGCATAATTCAGGCATAAAGCTGAGGAAAAACATGTGATAAATATTTTATATATGTGTGTTTAATTTAACATCTTCATAATGAATGGAAATTCACTGGGTCGCCTCCAAGGTACAAGTTACGTACAAAGATAATTTTAAATAAATTTATTTTTTTAAAATTATGATGGATGAGAATCTCAAGGAAATTTAGAAAAGGGTTTAAGATAAAAGTATTGATTAATTAAAGATAATTAATTGATTCAAGTGTGATTTATCTTAATCAAGAATGATTAAATAATTTAATGCAAGTTTTATTTATGCGTAAATATCGTTGCATGTATGGATATTCTGGATCTGGACCAAGACCTTTGTATGTGAATGGTTTCTTTTAATTTATTTATTAAAATTAAAATTGTTGGCTTGGGAGCCTTCTCCTAATTAATATGTAGGGCATACGCGCCCAAGGATTATTTTATGTAAAAACCCCTTTTTACCCCTCACCTGTGTGTGAGATAAATTCATATGTAATGGATGGAACTCCCAAGCTATTGGAGGTGGCTCAAGTCAGGATCCAAGGTGAAACCAATCCAAGGAGATACAAAGGTGGATAGGAGGAAAGTTTTAAACATGAACCCGAAAGTTTCAAGGTGTTTCTCCCCTAGGTCTTGGGTTAGTTTATCAATCTCTAGATAAACTAACCAATGGAAAAATCTCATGATCATACCATTTATTTTATTTCTGTCATTTGCATGGTTTATTGTCATAATCACAAAATTAATGAATTAAACGAGCATGAAATATGGAACTAAAATAAAACCAACTTATATGTAAATATTATCTTAGACATGGTCAACCCCTTAAGTGTATCCCACTTAATATTAACAAGCATGTAATAAAAGATAATAAATTGGAAATTAATGTGTAAGGATAAAGTCCCTCAAAGAAATATTAAGTCACTATAGCCTTCCATAATCTTGGTGAGAATCAAACCATAGTTCAAAGTGCTTGACCAACCCTAGTTAGGGTGATTTCAGTTATCGAGGAATTATATATCAAAGTTTTGGGTTGACTTCACTTGGTTCACATCAAGGGTTGACTACCACAGCCGGACTTATTGAGACCAAGAGGTAAAGGTTGAGGAAATCCAAAATAAAAGGATTCTAGGATTGGGAAGTCCACTTAGAAGATCAAGGAGATGTGATTTAATGCAGTTGGCATTTGGAATATCTACCTAAAACCCATCAAGTTGCTTGACCAACCCTAGTTGGGGTAATGTGATGGGCAATATGGATCATTTCCCCTAAAATATTCAGGCAACAGAATATTCCAAAGTCAATTATGAGGGCTATTGGATTTCGATAAAATAGTGGGAGGAGAATAAGTATTAATTTATTTATTTGTATCAATTTTATAATAAAGTAATAAACCTTTTATCATCTTAATTTATAGAAACGGAAAGAAAAATGACTTCAAACATATCATTGCAAACCATACTTGAGAAGGAACACCTTCTCACCGACACCAATTTCCATGAGTGACAGAGGCGTTTACAAGTCATCCTTCACCACAAAAGGAAATTGTATGTGCCAGAAGTGCCTATTCCAGTTACGACTGGAAAGGAGGCCAGTGATGAGGAACTATCTCTCTACATGAAACACATGTATGATGCCACTGATGTCTAGTTTTTCATGCTATCGTCCATGTCTAATGAGCTCTTGAAGCAACATGAAAACATGGATGCGTATAGCATGATGTATCACCTTAATGATCTCTACCAAGATAAGGTGAGACAAGAGAGATATGAGATCTCTAATGCTTTGTTTACAAATAATATTGGAGAATCTGTGCCATTTAAGCCTCATGTAGTCAAGCTTATTGGCTACATTGAACACCTAGACATATTAGGGATTATGTTCCTGGATGAGTTGCGTACAGATCTCATCCTATCATCACTGCCCAAGACCTTCTCTAGCTTCATTGTCAATTATAACCTGAGAAACAATGAGAAGAGTCTATCAAAACTTATGAACATAATTGGCCAAGTAGATAAGGACATGGGCCATGACAAACCTGCAGTCCTTATAGAGAATAATAAAAGGAAGGACAAGGAAAAGGGGCCAAAGACTTATAAATGGTCTAAAGCCTCTGAACGCCATCCTTCCAAGAAGGTGAAGATCTAGAGGTAGGGAAAGGAACGGGAGGTGGTTTGTTTTTCATGTGGAAAGCAAGGCCACTGGAATAGGAACAGAACCCAGAAGCGTGGAGACACTAAAGGTGCATTTTTTATTGAGTGTAATCTTTCTATTTCTACTAATTGGGTATTAGATACAGTTTGTGGGGCTCACATCTGTATTCAAATGAAGGAACCAAATAGATTTAGAAAGATTTCCAGAGGAGAGGTGGATCTTCAGGCTGCCAATGGCGCAAGGCTAGCTGCATTGGCTATTGGCGATTACAACCTCTCATTGCTAACTGGGATGATTTTGGTTTTACATAACTATTATTATGTTCCTAGTGTTACCTAGAACATAATTTTTGTATATTGTTTGGATATAGATGGATTTATTTTCAAGTTTGGGAATAAGGGTTGTCTCTTTTATAAGAACAATATATGTTATGGTATGACACATTTAAATAATAGTTTGTATGTATTAAATTATGAAAACCATGTGTTGGAAATCGATAATGAATCAAACTCACATGACACATACATCACCCAGTTGTGGCATTACTGTCTCGGTCATGTAAATGATAAGCGCATGACAAAGCTCTTCCAAGATGGTTATTTGGACTCTACTAAGCTAAAACCATTTGATAGATGTCATGCTTGTTTACAAGGAAAAATGACCAAGCCTCCCTTCAGTGGACAAGGTGAAAGGGCCACATAGCTTCTAGGATTGGTGCACACGGATGTCTGTAGACCATTTTTAGTAGAAGCTAGAGGTGGATATTCTTACTTCATTACTTTTTCTGATGATTTGAATATATATGGATATGTATAATTAATGAGGTATAAGTCAGAAGCCATAGAGAAATTTAAGTAATTCAAGAATGAAGTAGAGAATCATCTTGGTAAGAATATAAAGAAACTTCAATCGAATAGAGGTGGAAAATATCTGAACCAAGAGTTCATCGATCTTCTACGGGTGTCTGGGATTCTATCTCAGCTCACTCCTCCTTATACACCATAGTGTAACGGAGTTAGTGAAAGGAAGAACCACACCTTGTTGGACATGTTGTGGTCGATGACGAGTCATGCAGATATTCCATTATCCTTTTGGGGATATTCATTACAAACTGAAGCATACACATTAAACTGAGTACCAACTAAGGTGGAAAATGGAATTCCATCTAAGTAAAGGAATATAAGGAAAACCACTTTGTCGCACACACATGTATGGGGATGCGAGGTGTTTTTTAAGGCCTTCTCAGGCAACAAACTGGCACCCTGGGGCACGAGGTGTGTCTTTATAGGATATCCCAAGGAAATGAAAGGATATTACCTATATAACCCTTCAGACAAGAAAAGGAATTTCACTAGACAAGCCGTATTTCTTGAGAGGGAGCACATCATCAAGAAAGATAGTGGGAGAAAGATTTAATTCGACAAATTTGATGATCAAGATACACAGGAGCTGGTATAGGAAAAACATTCACAGGTCCCCGTGGAAGTGGTTCTAGAAAGACAAGTACTACATAGGAGCTCAAGAGAGGTAAGGGAACCAGATAGATTTGGTTTCCTAGTCACCGAGGATGGTGAATCATTATTGTTGAACAATGATGAACCTATCTCCTACAAGGAAGTAGTAGAAATCCTAGAAGCTGCAAGATGGCTAGAAGCTATGAATTCTGAGATGGATTCCATGTATTAGAACCAAGTCTAGGTTCTGGTTGATGATCCCGTTGATGTAAAGAATGTTGGATGCAAATGGTTATTCAAGAGAAAACTGGACATGGAAGGTCATGTTAGAACCTATAAAGCAAGGATAGTGGCTAAAGGATTCTGACAGCATCAACGAATTGACTATGAGGAAACCTTCTTTCCAGTTTCCATGTTGAAATCTATAAGAATTATACTTTCCATAGCAGCTTACCATGACTATGAGATTTTTCAGATGGATGTCAAAACGGAATTCCTTAATGAGAACCTTCAGGAATATGTCTATATGACACAACCAGAAGGGTTTGTGACACCATTTGAAGACAAATGGGTTTTCAAGTTGCAGAAATCTATTTATGGATTAAAGAAAGCATCCAGGTCATAGAACATTTGATTTGATGAATCCATAAATGAATTTGGTTTCATTAAACATGAATGTGATCCATGTGTTTATAATAGGTTTAATGGGAATGTAATTATTATCCTAGTAGTATATTTTGAAGACATATTGCTTATTGGAAATGATGTACCAGTCGTATAATTAGTTAAGGACTGGCTGAACAAGTGTTTCTCCATGAAGGACTTCGTTGAAGTAACATTCTAGTGATCGAGATCATTCGTGATAGATCCAAGTGGCTTCTTGGACTAAGTCCAGGTACATACATTGACCAGATACTAAAGAGATTTAGTATGGAACAATCCAATAGGGGATTGGTTCCAGTGTCGCATGGCTTACATCTTTCTAAGAAAATGTGTCCCCAGACACAGCAGAAGAAAGATAGAATGAGTAAGATCCCATATTCTTCAGCTATATGATCCATCATGTATTTCATGTTATGTACCAGGCTTGATGTTTCCTATACACTGAGAAGGGTAGTAAGATATTAATAATATCCAAGAGAATAGCATTGGATTGCTATTAAGACTATCCTTAAGTATCTGAGAAGAACTAATGATATGTTTCTGGTGTATGGAGGAGGCGAGGATCTTGTCATCAGAGGGTATGTTAATGCTGGTTTTCAGACAGATTAGAAAGATCTAAAGTCGCAATCTGGATATGTTTTATGTCTCAATGGAGGAGCTGTGAGCTGGAAGAGTTCAAAGAAGCCAGTTGTCGTTGATTCTATAGCGAATTCCAAATATATAGCGACTTATGATGCAGCCATGTAAGACGTATGGATTTGGAACTTTGTCCAGGAGCTTGATGTGGTACCTAGAAGTAAAGATCATGTCACGTTGTATTGTGATAATATTGCAGTGGTGGATCTTGCAAAAGAACCAAGATCACATCAACGGACAATGAACATACTCTGATAGTATCACCTCTTGAGGTATTTCTATCAAATGGGTGAAGTTGTTGTGAGCAGAGTGTCCACGGAATAGAACATGGTGGACCCCGTGACAAAAGGCTTATCTTAGCAGTAGCCTTAATATCATGTGAGAGCTAGTGGGTTAAAGGTTGTTAGTAGTTAGCTCTATTCCAAGTGGGAGTCTGTTGGAGTTGGTGGCCTAGAACCAACTACTTTTTACTTTATTCATTAATAAAAGCCTTATCACATCTTGATTGTTCTTCTTCATGAAAATTCATGTGATAATGTCCAAGGGAAAGTTGTTGCATTAAAGGGTCATAGTGCATCCCTACTATGATAGGAGCTCGGAATTTATATAACACTATTCTTGAATATATGTTATATGTACGGATGATGTTATTTTAGGGACACAAATAATACAGGCCATTAGGGGCGAGGACTCATAAAACGTTGAGTCACCTTCTCATGGTGTGCACCTTTGGTAATATCCTGGAGGATATTATGAGAACGAGACCCACCAGTAAGAAATCCACATTTCATAGTGTCATTGGATTTTCCTATCTATGGATGTGTGTATGGGTCCTTAGACTTTAATATTATTATTAATGGGTATTACAACTCACACACTTAGATATATTATAAAAAACCTGTGACGACACAATATTCTTGGTGAGGTAGGATACGTTGGGTGCATCACGAGTAATACTGCATTAATAGATAATTCAAGAAAGGATGTGTCCCTTCTTTTTCATAAGAAAAGTAGATATCTTAGGCCCTTTGATGGAATTGATATGGCCTAAATAAATCCATGTCCATGGTAAGGAATTGGCGAGTTCAATTCTGGAAAGTCAAATAATGAATAATCAAGAACATGGGTTGGTGGTACTAGCATGCAACCCGCTTGATTCGAGATATCATGCCAAAGGGATTATATTACATGGTCTGCATTCGTATGAGGTGACACATCATTGAGACATTAACATCTTTCTCTATGAGTGCCTTGGCGTGTTGCTAGACACTAACTTTGGACTCTAGGCAGTCCCCGCCTAATGCCACTGAGAAAGAGGCCTAGAGGGTCACACACTAAGTGTGTCCATGTATCTCAGTTAAATATTAATTTAACAAGTTAAATAAAGATTATTCCCGACTATGATTTAATAAATAATTAAGGATGCCTAATCGCATTTATTTCGACACTAGTTATTCGAGATAATATATTGTGGATGAAATAATATATATTTATTAGCGAGTAATGTTCTTACATTTAATTAAAAAATAAATATCCATTACTCAAGGACTAATAAATGTGGTGGAGGAAATAAAGAAAAATGGGAAATAAAAGTACACGTCGTGTATATTGGATATAAAGGTCGTGTATTTTTATGGAAAACGAGTAAACACCGTGTGTTAATGATTACCCAGTGTGTAGTTTTTTAGTCGGGATTTTGAGGAAATAATATTTTTTTATTAAATTATATTTATTATAATCAGTGTGGGTGCATGTCAAGTAATCAATCATTCGATATGGGGGGTTTCAATAAGAGTTGATGAAATAAATAAAACACGTAACACATTTATTTATTGTCATAAATCTATATCCTCAAACCTGATTATAAATATCCTCACAACCCCAACATTTTTCTAGAGAGAATCATTGTGCCCAACAATTCTGGAGAGTTCTATCAAGGCCGAAAGAACTCTTTCCTATAAGAACGCTCTCAAGACCGAGAGAGATCCACCACCACTGGATCAAGGCGATTGAAGGCGTACATAGTAAGCGAAGGTTATTCTGTGCTAGCGCCCGTAGATCCCTTCAGTGAAGTCCAGAGATATGTAGAGCACGTGTGGATCACCGCTAGAGAAATCCTACACTTGGATTCTACAATGCAATGATGGATCACACTAGATCGTGACCAGAGACATCAACAAAGAAAGGATTCTATCAAGGTAATTCTTTTCAATTAATTAAATTAATTATAACCAACATATGATGATCCTATTTCTATGGTTCTGGGACTCCCTCTTTTGTTTTTTTCTTCTTTCTATTCCGAAGATCCGGTGTTTGACATCATGATGAATCTCGGATTGATCGTTGTTAACGCTAAAATTAACGTTGGGTAAACCCACCAATGCGCTTCTGCTGCGCCCGGAACCTACAGCTTGCACGCATTCACATCAAAGTATATATATCCATACCTAGGAAAATGCGTTCGTGCACATGGAAATGATCCCGGCCCCCTGAAAAAATTTCTGACACCCAACATAAAGTGTCCAAGACTGATGCTCCTCTCAATAAAAACCCGGGACTCGATGATATAAACACAACACAAAAATAAAGTGTGCAACAAAACAAGGGATGAAAATCATCACTCAGACAGTGTCGGTGATCATGAGAACACGACCAGGCAATATTGTACACTAAGATAATTATCCCTACTACAAATAAAAAAACAGTATTTCATAACACAACTACAGCACTAAATTAAATGTGTGAAACACAAAACGAGACATCAAAGTTTAGTTAAATTGATGAAAACACAAAAATTAGAATGAGATAAAAATCGTGGTTTGATTAAGTGGGGAACCACAGCCTCACTGAAGTAGGGTAGAGGTGATGTGCAAAAAAGTTTGGGTCTCACCGAAACAGGGTGCGGGCCGGGGTTCTGGTTGGATGGTCATGTGCCAAGCAGGGCGGAACAAAGCTGGAGGAGGGTCATGTGGTGCTGGTTGAACTGGAGGGGGAGGCCACAGAAGATAGAGTCGCGCGTAGGGGGGTTCGGGCTGCCTTCGGAAAGTATCTCACACGAGTGTGGCCGGTAGGGTACTCCAGCGAGGTGGCCGGTGGGGTGTGGCCGGACAGGGGGACCGTATTGCAGGGTGCTTCATGCCAGTGAAAGGAGGTGGCAGGTATCATGGGTGGGTGGCTCGATGAGAAGTGGGTGTTGTAGGAGGGTGGCACGGCAGGAGGCCGGAGCTGGCGAGGAAGCTGGGGGTCGGATCGCGGCTTTCACAGGGGGAGAAGACTGGGAGGAGGCGGGTTCCACTGGCGGTGGGTCGTGGAAGAGAGGGGGAAGGGGTGCACTGGTTGCGCATCATGTAGAAGAAGTGGGAAAAGAGGAGGCGGCTAGCGCAGGTCACGAAAAAAATGGGGGTGCAGGAAAGGGTAGTTTTAGGGTTTACAAAAAAACATAATAATAATAATAATAATATAATAATATAATAATAATAATAATAACAATAATAAAATCTAAAAAAAAGTTTCTTTCTCAATAATAATAATAATATTATTATTAGTAAAAAGATAATAATATTAATGATATTAACAACAATAAAAGAGTACTAATATAAACTAAATGATAATTAAAGTAAAATATTTGTTTCATTTCATTTTGAATAATAAAAAAATCTGTCAAACGTGTAGTCTCCAAGACCGAACGCATGGTCGCCGCTAGCGGTGCGGTGACTGCGCACCGACCCGAGACCCGCCAAAAATATCAATGTTTACACAATTTCAAACCCAGACCCAAACCCAAATCTATCCAAAAGATGTGGGATCAATATAAGAATAAAATAATAGGCGTCTATGGTCAGGGTATAACAAATATCATGATCATTCATGATATTGAACCAATTATGGCCACCAAGAATCAATGTAAACTAGCTTCAGCTTTTTGGGATTCCGGATTTCGACAAAAAAATATTGAATGAACCCCTCTTTTTATTTCCAATCACATGGTTCTTGTAACTTCTGATAGTTATATGATCGAACTTTATAATTTCCTTCAATAATAAAAAAATAAATTTCTCTTAAAAAGGTGAAAAAGTCTATAATGATAGACCAATGAATTTAAAAGATGAAATTCTAGCCATTATATGCCCATTTATACTTTTTTCAAATAAAGGGTATTATTCTTTACTCCTTACATCACAACCATAGATCCCAAATCCAATTTACATAATACATTATTGAAAGTAGTATTGAAGCCTTCATCATCTAACTAACCACTAAAATGAGTTTCCTCCATATGCGTAGTATGTTTCTCACTCCATTTAGTTGAAGAATTCACTCATTCTATATCTATAGATTTTCATCTCCCTTTTGGTTATCATTGAAATATTCATTATCTGATAGATAAAATTTTCCAAATATTCTATATAAATATATATTCATGAAACCATGATCATACATTGATTTTAAATATTAACCAAATTCAACCACCTAAGACTCCTTTGGATCATAAATAGTGAGAAGTAGATCTCTACCATATTCTTTTGTGTTAATGGAATTTGAACATTCTATAGTCATTATTATGATTCCCTCCTTATGAATTCTATAATTCCTATGGAAAATTCCTTGCTTACCACAATGAAAAATGGAATATCCTAGACCAATTTACATTCCATGACTCTTATCTTTATGCATTTTATCTGGTTGTTGATGATTCATCTAATGAGGTGAGTATGCCATTATATTAGTATTCAACGCACCACTATAAAGTACTTATAACTCTTTTATATTAAGATCCACATTGAGGATTAATTTATAGACATACAAAAACACTAGATTGTTATTTATATATTAATTACCTATGATTATAACCATTTTGTCCCATGTTTTTTGTAAATATGAAATAAGTATAGTGTATAAAACACCATCTATAAAAGTCACTTTGATAGACCGTAACTGACCTCAAATCATGATGAATTCATTAACAACACTTTTTATTAACTATAAATCTAATAACCTCATGAAAAAAACATGTTATCTCGAACAAGCTATCAGTTTTTTCCTACATCTCTAAAAGGGCCTCCATAAGTGTAGTTATGGTCTTCTTCTCCCAGATATTGAAGGCCACATTCTATTCCAATATTGACCCCACAAAGATAAATTGTTTTCTATCTAATTTTTATCATTCACCTTTCTCAATACTATTAGCTTTCTCAACCAATAGACATTCAATGTTCTTATGGATATGATATCCCTCTATCTACACCATCCAAATACTAAAGTATGTTCAGTTGAATAGAATGATCTAGCACTTTCCTTCTGGTATTGTTATATCTCTGGATTATAGTATTGGAAAATAAAATCAATATTACTCCGAGACAAGTGTGAAGGTTACCTATGTTTCTGAGTGTGTCAAACCTAGTACTCTTTGATACCACTTGTTAAGAAGTGTTGATGCTTGAATAACTAATAAAATCACTAGATGCTTGAATATTGAGTTCACTATAAAATTTTATTTATTGGAAGTTTAATGATATAGAAAACAAACTACCATTTATCCCCTTCTATCTTGATGTAACATAATTAATAATTAATTTTTACACTAATTACTACTTAATAAAATGGATCATCCACATACTCTAACTCATGATAAAATAATATCAACAGGAAAATTAAAAGGACAAAAAATGTTTTACATGGTTTAGACTTTCATTGTAAATCCATAAGAAAAACTGGAAACCCTTTTTATAACTGGAATTAAAATAATTAAAAACGCTATATCTATGGAGACACAGTTAAAAAAATTATTGTTAAATATAAAAAGTACAGTTTTGTTGAGTTTTTTATAACCAGTAGCTATTCCCACTCCCTTTCATTGAGGTCTATTACATATTAAATAGTTTTTTCCTTTATCTAACATTTTTATCCATCCATCCATTGACTTCTCCATTCAATTGAGGATTCCATAGACTCAACTATCTCATACGTTACATTATTAACTATGTTCAAAGACCAATATAAACATAAATCATATGTTAGAAAACATTTAGTAATATTACCACTATTATGAAGGTTCCTTCTACCACTACTCTAACAAGACCATGACAAACTACCAATGTATGAATTTCCAGTGATTGAACTTTTAGTGACTTATTGAAAATTCATGATCCCATCACCAATGTATGACAATATCATTTTTCATAATAACATTATCTTCCACCCCCACAGTATGATAGTGCCTCATCATGTAAAGGTGGTTGGAGAATAGTTAATTAGGGTTAGGGAGTTTCAATAGAGTGTTAAGCAATTATACCCTGAGTCATCATATATATTTGGGATTTTATAAGACCTAAAAGACTCTAATCAATGCCAAATTAATTTAATAATGCATTTATAATTCATAAGTAAATGAAATGAACTCTTGACATATCTCTAGAATGACTGATTCTCCTAATAAATACATATTTTCTAATGACCTTTTGATTATATTCAATATGACATGATTTTGAAAAAATTAAATTTTAACATTTAGTCACCCTAGCTATCATAGGATATATATGTGTATACCATACCTTATTATTAAACTTATATAACTACTTATAAAATGGTCCAATCATATGATATGACTGAGAAAGTTTCAGGGTTTATCTAAATGATATATTATGATATTCCACAAAATTTTATAATATGATATATCCAAGTGTTGCATACTGGTACTTCATAATATAGTTTGGTGATATCCCCCAATATTAAAATATGATTAACCTTATTATATCATATACATAAATTGATTTAGTTTATATATCTACTTTAATCTCCCACTTTCACAAAACCCTATAATATTTTATAGAAATTAATTTTATATTGTATTATATAAATAAAAACAAGTGAAACCATATCAAAATATCTTTTGGGTATCTTTAAAAAATCTTTTACAAAGCTAACATTAACATCCCCATGTATCGCATACTATGTAATACCTTGTGAATATGCATCCAAAACATTTTTGAATTATGTCTAAAACTCTTTTGGAGAAACATTCTGATTAAATCTCAATCCCCATTCATTGAACCACAAAGTGTGACCCATTGGGAATTTATAGCATTAATAATAAATATAAATCTACGGATCCATAAATATATGAAAATATCATCATATATCAAAGATCAATTCTACTCAATCTACAAAGGTATTCGACATGATCTCTATCAAACAAACGTATCTATATATTGGTGTCCACTAGTCATATAACTTTATAGAATTAATTCTCAAACGTTTCCTTTTTCAAGGACATTGAGTGACCATGGTACATGTAGTTGTTAATCACATGTAGAAAACTCATACATTCTTGAATATATGAGTATATAATAGCAATGTTTATAAATAAAACACATTTCACTCACCAGTATGGATGATCACATCATATTCCTTGCATTAAATTTGATAGGAATATCATATATACAATTTAAGTGTTGGAACACACTCCTTTGTCTATCTCAATTGAGGGTCCAAATTTTATAATCATTGTACAAGAGGGTAAATCTCATCTTGGTTTAGCTCTAACCAATTAAATGATCAATAACATACCAAATTTCCATTTATTTTCAAAGATTGGAGAATTTTGTAAGAATGGTATAAATGTTTGAAGGTTCTCATGCTACGTAGCTCACTAACCTTGGGTAATGGGGATTATATAATCCATGTATACCTAGTATGCCAAATAAATAGTGTATGACACTCCATTTTACATACTTGGTGGGCCATCAAGCACACAAAAACACTTTTTATGCCTAATAATAACATTTTATATCTATATAAAAGACTATTTCTCAATGTAAGCTTAATATTTCTTCATAACCTATAATACTCCATAATGATCATTAGCTTGGGATAACTCAAAGTTTCACATTGAGAGGTTATTTATCATTTAATTTCTTCAAATTTATATCAATATACACTTATATTAAATCAACATGATTTAATGATAATGTGGATATTTCCTTTTATATAATACATTTTATTATCTTAAAAATATTTTAAGAATACTTTACAAAACCCAACATAAGAACATGTATATCATATAATATATTATTTCCATTAAAATCAAGATTATTTTTTACATAATTTCATAGTTTTAGTAACCTCATTACATATATGTGTAATTATTTTCACATCTCTATGAGGATATTTTAAAAAACCCTTATTTTAAACTCTTTAGTGAGTAAAATCTATGAAAAAAATTTGAGTAATGGGGAGATTTTTTAATAATATTCCAAATGTTCATATTATTGAACATAATAAAACTCTTAAAATCTACAACATTAAATGTTATGATTCTAGTAAAATTTATTATATACATAGAAATTTTATATTTTTAACATAATCATCCTTTGAACTACATCCATCAATATTTTCCCTTTACATCTTATAGTAATTAAGGTAACTATTTACATTATTACTCACCATCACACATCATAAAATTCTATAGGACAAAGTGACATTCACCTTATTATAGTAACTAAATTTAACAAATTACATATATCTTTAACAATATATCCTAAAACTATTTTAGGATATTAATTGAAATTAACATTATATTTTGAGTAGTATAATTCATTAGGAAATAGTGATATTCACTTTCTCATGATAACTATATGTAACTTTTACATTTTTCCTTCACCATAACATATCTTAATCTCTTTAGGATATTAAGTGAATATCATCTTAATTTCATATTGGTATTATCTTTTATTTGTCAACTTTTAAATTCTAAATGATTATGCATACTCTCAATATCCTCTTAGACTCTATATTCACTTCAGAACATCATTTTATGATATAAAAAACTCATTTAAGTTTAGAAAATTACCCTTATTTCCTAATAGTAGGAATATTTTAAAAAAGTATTTTTTCCCTATGATATATTTTATTCTATGTTTTCAGAGAACTTTATAGAAAAAAGAAGGCTAAATTCATTAAAATATTCCACCAACGGGTGGAATGAACATCTTCACTCGTATATAAACAAAGATTTGGATAAAAAAGTTATCCTGGATAAAACATTTTTATCCTTTTATTCTTTTAAAAACATATTATAGGATCTGATAGATCCTAAAATTATATGTTTACAATCAATCATCACATTTTTCTCACAAATACACTTTTTTAGTAAATTAATCATCTTATCATAAAAAATAAATGATATGAAGATACAATTCCTTTTATTTAATCCATCCAAGATTGATAAATTACATTACATTCAAATATTTCATCTAGAAACTATTTTTTTCATCACATTAATTAAAACTACATGTTATATAGAAACACATATTTTTATTACATGACTATTACATCATTTTTAAGATAAAAAACATAATAGTAATACATTCAAAGATCAAAAGGTTTGGTATCTTGGGAAAATTAGGCTCATACATCACATGTTCATAATAAAACATAAAAATTATATAAATCATTATTTATTATCCTCAAATATTTTACATTCACCTTAGTACATGTAATCACCTAAGGATATAAATAAAAGTAATGGGTGAACTAAAATACTAATAATCAGCAGAATATCATGGGAGGAATAAGGGATTGGAATCAATAGTGAATGGGTGAGAATAATCAATATCATTATATCATAAGAATACGATCATCGTCAAAATAATGTTGTAAAACTTGTTAAAGGCATGTAATGTGTAATATTCATAATAATGAATCATCATAACATATTTCTCAATTTCTATATATAGTTTTGAACAAATCTATCATTATGTTCAAAGATAACATATGTGCATAAATCACAACATCATAATTGGGAATAATGATAAAATAATGCTCATTCATAATACACAAAATATAATGAGATATAACACATTAACCAATAAATTTGAGAGATATATAATTCTAGACCCACCCATCACATACTGAAATTCTCCTAATTATGCATTCCATATATAAATAACACATATAAAAACCATGGTCATAAAATAAACCCATGGAAAAAAATAAGTTTATTAAGGGATTAATAAATCATGCTTTAATTAATAACCATTGGTGCTACCAAATTAATAAGTGACATAATATTTTGATATAAAATATCATTTTTCTTTGATGAAGAAACAACTCAATAAGAATCTGATATATGTTTTCAAAAATAATTTTCTTTTCAAAAAATCATTGTAATTGTATTAGAAGTCATTTTGATAAGGTAAAAACATGTATATCCCTAGAAAGAAAAGTGTAATAATTTTTAAGGGATACTTTATCTACAATATAATAAAATCCATATTGAGAATAATGTGAAATATAAGATAACATAAAAAGGGATTAGGTTTAACATTCCCTTACCTTAAATTGAACTTTATTTCATCACTTTTAAACCTACAAAATAATAAACATATGTTTATTAATACATGTAACTAGAAGTAAATTTGGTTCATAAATTTAATTTTTGATCAATTATAATCATTGTATTCTATTATTTAATTCCCTTTGTTATAGGTGAAATGTTTTGATATCATTTTTTTAAATATCCCATATTGCTTCTATTTAATGATGCTTCTTTTTTTAAATATTTAAATTATTAATATTAACTCAAGAGTATAAAAAATATTTATATTTATACATTTATATAATATAAATAATTTATTATAACCATCCATAAGGGTGGATATAATAAAATAATTGTAAAATTCTTTGTTGGTGGTTAACCGATTGTTACTGGGGCTTTGTCAAAAGAAAAAAGAAAGGAAAGTGTCAAATATAAGTACATCATAAATATAATAATTACCATAGGTTAGCATCAATAATATAATGTAAACATAATAATGAATTAATATTATAAGTGTTGTATTTAAAAGTAATTTATAAAAATAGGAAGATAAGAGTAAAATGAGAAGATAAGTATATGAGAACTTACCCTCTTATTGATATTCCAACTTTTTTATGGAACTAAAATCCTTGAGGGATTATATTTGAGGGGGTTCTAGAACATCCCTATGGATGATAAGGGGCTTAGTATATGGTATTTTGGTATATCCTTGTCCTTGTAAAGTTGATGGATAGTGGGTCTCCAATGGAGGGGTGAGGGTTTATTTATACTTGAGGACATGGGAATTATAAGGATAAATTATTGGAGAAATTATTATATCCATGGTAAACCTTTAAATAGTAATATTTTTGACATTATAAAATATATTTTCCTAAAATAACATGATTTTAGGTATTTTAATCCTTTTATAATTATAATTTATTATCTTAATCTAAAGTAAGGGAGAAAAATGAAAAAAAAATTAAAGGGACACTTTAGAGATTTAGTACTCAGAAAATACATTTTTGTTTTGGAAATTATGTTTGTTTTTTTAAATGACCCATATAACTTAATAGATTTATTTTGGGAGTAAATTATCAATTTAAAATTTATTATGCCATTACTACATCACCATTATGCAAGAAAACCTTGCAGTATTTGAAAAATGGTATTTTTACTATTCCTGTAAAAAATAGATGTTTCTAAAAAAAATACCAAAAAATAACCCTTCATAAATTTCAACATGATGATTCTAAAAATGAAATTTATTTTATCAAAATATTTTTCATCAGAGATACTTATAATTTTTAACATGAATATTATGATTTTTATGAAATACATTATAAGAAAGATTATTAAAAAGTGTGTATAATTTATTTGATTTTTTTAATCATATAATTTATTTTATGGTATTATAATATCTATATTTTCTTAAATTAAATATTATAAATATTATAAATATTATTTTTTATTATTTTTAATTCAAATTAATATTCCAACAGTTATGTTATTATCCCCAATTATCAGGTTTCTATTCATAATAGTTGGGATACTATTCTAATAGTCATATTACTATTTCAATGGTCACATTACCTTATATAAATACATATTCAATAATTTTAACATTATTCACTACCATTACTCTAATGTTTCTATATTTTATTTTTATAATATTTTTATTAGTTTACTAATATTCTATTTTTTTCTATAGTGTTTTTCATAGAGGTGATAATTCCAGTATATTTGACTTATCCATGTATTCCCATTTTACATTTTCTATTTAATATTTTTTTACCATTGTAATATTTTTAATTTTCAAGTGTTTAGATGATGAATAATGTAATGATCTCCATTAATTAAATAATGTATTTTTAGTTTCTCTATACATTATATGTGTATAATGTTATATAATATAACATGCATTTATTCAGGAAAAAATATTATTTATAAATTTTGGGATAATAAATCCTAGCCCCTTTGTAAATTTCATCCTTTAAATTCCATATACTATTCTTGGTTGAAAATATATTAGTGTACATATATTTCATCATTTCCTATGGTTCCCAGATCATCTCTTCATATTTATGGTTCTGTTATAGCACTTTGAAAAGGTGAGTTAACTTATTTCATGGAAAATTGTCTTTATGGTCAAAGATCATTACTATATTCTCCTAAGAAAAGAGGCCATACTACAGCTATACCACCTCTAGATTTATCACGTGTGAGGGATCAGATATATAATCCCTCTAGAGAGATAAAAGGAATATATGATGACATTGAGCCATTTTTTTAGATGTTCTGGCCAATATTCTATTTATTTTATGCGGTCAAGGATCTAAAAGGGGCTACTATACTTATGGATAGCATTACCTATATTTCCAAACCATGCAACTCTTTTCCATGGTGATATTCAAAGGAAATCATTGTATCCAACTTCACACTCTAATTCCCTTTGATGGTTGTTAGCATAGTTGTTCTACTAACTCTATGTATCTTTTATATATTACTATATGGATTAAACCTTCTCTATCATCACTTGTAAAAGATCAGGTACAAGTAGTTTTTTTCACTAACTTCATCCCAAAAGGTAAGAGTTATAAATATCTTCCCTTATAGAGCATCATATGGATCCATTTGAATACTTTAGTGGAAGTTATTATTATATAAGAACTCAAATAATGGGATATGTTGATCTCATCCACCTTTAAATTCCATTTAGTAGGCTCCCAAAAAGAATTTGAGTGTCTAAATGGTCTTTTTAGGTTGGCCATTAGTTTGGGGGTGATAGGTTGTACTGAAATTAAATTTAGTATTTAGGGTTTATTGAATACTTCCCCATAATTTAGAAGTGAACCTTGGATCCTGATCCGACAAAATCAAAATTGGTGCCCGAGGAGGCCACCCCACTTCATTTACATATATCATAGAAAAAAATTCAGACAAGAAATCTTCTTGAATTGTGATGAGGTCTCTAATATTTGTGTGTCGACCTACCACAATGCATATCACATTGCTTCCTTTATTTGTCTTTATGAGACCAGTGTCAATTCCCACAGTGATGTTATATCATTTCCATGTGTGTATGGTTAATGGTTGTATGATCCCCTTTGACATTGGTTGCTCTTCTTTAGATTTTTAACATATCAATAACATCAAGTTGTACTCATCAATCTCATTCTTCATGTTTTCCTTCCAAATGTTCACTCAAAGATCATGGTACATCATGGGTAGTTCCCTGATGGATGGATAAAGATGAGTAGTGTGCATTTTTTCAATAGCTCTTTCTTTATATCATGTGGTATAGGCACACAAATTCTAGTACCAAATAAAATGAAACTATCTTCATCGATGTGGAATTCCGGAATCTCCCCCTCTGTTACTGTTTCCAAATTCTTTTTGAGCTCAATATAATCCCTTTTTTCCTCCTTGAACTTATCTTAGATAGATGGTTGGGAAATTATTTGAGAAAGGTAGAAAGTATTCCCTATCATTATGATTTCTATATCCATCCTCTTCATATCCATGAATATGGTGTATTAATCAATCTACATCATAGACAGAGTAGTATGTTATTTTCTACTAAGAGAATCACCTACCTTATTCTCATTTCCATGATGGTGGTGAATAGAGTAATAAAATTCCTTTTTAATCTCTCACTATCATCATTGATTAATGTTAATATCTTCTTATGTGAATATATTCCTTAGTCTATTTTGATCTATAAATATATGTCACCTTCTCACCATAGAGTTAGTGCCCCCAAATTTTTATGGTTAATATCATAGCTACTGACTCCATATCATGTTTCAGGTATTTTTTTCATGGAAATTTTACTATTGTGTGGAATAGGATATCAATTTATCATTCAGTATGAGTACACAACCCAATACTTTCTTTGAAACATAACTGTATATCGAAAAACCTTCTTCAGATTATGGTATTGTGAGTACATCCATAGTGATTAGCCTCTTCTAAAGATCCTTAAATTTTCATGTTGTTCTTATATTGAGACAAGCATTACCCCTTTTCAAGTTAACATTGTTATAAGGATAAATAATCATGATAAATTACCTACTAAACATTTTTAGTACCTAGATAATCCTATAAAACATTTAATTTCCATTACACATGATGGTCTCTTAATTTCCTCAATTCCCTTTGTCTTTGAAGGGTCAAGAGAAATTAATTTTCTTTTGATCATGTTCGCCAAGAATGTGACTTCTTACATCCTAAAGTCACACTTTATATACCTACCATAAATTGTTTCATTTATAAACATCTCTAGGAAAAATCCTTATATTCTCTTCATATTCATCTTTTATAATGAAGTAAATGAGAATATCATTAATAAAGAAAACTGTAAATTTTTCAATGTAGTCTCAAACGACTATTCATCACATATATGAATATTGTGGGGGTATTAGTAAGTATTAAGGGAATCACTAGGAATTCATAGTGTCCATGTCATATTTTGAAGACTATCTTATAAATGTTTTCATTCTTTACCTTTAGTTGATGATATCTAAAATGAAGATCCACCTTTGAGAAGCATTGATCTTCTCATAGTTGATCGAATAGTCATCGATCCCTAGAAAGGGATACTTTTTATTTATGGAGATCTAGATTAAAACCCATTAATTATTGCGCAACCACATTGATACATCCCTTTTCATGAAAAAAAATCATAAGTACACCCAAAATTTTTGAACTATGGAATATTAACTCTTTGTCTAAATGCTCTTGTAACTTATTCTTTAACTCCTGTTAAATCAGGTCCATCCTATAATTTCATTCAGAGGTAGCAATGTATCTAATTAAAAGCTCTATTTAGAACTATTTCTCATTATATGGGGGATGGTTGAGTAAATCTATTGTAAATACATTATTCTATTCCCTTACAATGGAAATTACCTTAAGGTTGGTGTTTTACTTAGACTGGGAAAATATGATTCTTCACTAGGTATCAACACCCACACTATTTACAGATTTTCTAAAGTATATTTATGATATTTCTTTAATTTTTATAGGAACTTGGGATGGTTTCGAATATATAAATATATTTCCACTTCCAAATAATTTATGTGTTCACTATATAGCTAGGGCCAATCTATTCACAGTATTGCAAAAAATTCCACTAATGGAAGGATTATGATATTTTTAGGAAGAATATTACCAAAGAAATTTACAAGATAATTTTCTAAAACATAGGATTTATTGATCACAACATTAGGTTTTTTATGTAAATTTCTACTTCAAGGTATCAAGGTTAAGATACAACACTTATAGTAAACTATAAGTATATAAAATAAATCATTGAATGAAAATAAAAAAAAACTTTTCCATTATTTAGTGAATAGGTTGTATAACTTCATTTTCATTTTCCACATCAGTGGTAGTGATAGAATAACCTTTCCATTTATCTTTTAAATTTGGTTCCTACTGATGATTATTACCCTCTATGTCATGTGGTTTTGTGCACTTGATTGCATATTTTCTTTCCTCGTTATTGTTGATTTTTTTTACCATTAGTGGTGAATTTGTTGGTACCTTGATTTCCTCCATCATGTTGGCTATATTCTTTACATATACATTAAATTCATGGGATTTCTGGCCTTCTCCCCCATACTTAAATCAATTTAATGTCACTTTGAGTCAATTACCATGATTCTCCTTCCTATATTTTTTTCATGTTGTGTTTGGATATTCTTTAATTTTTCTCCATTTTATCCTCTATCATGAAATTCCATTCATCAATTTTTATAGCCAAATTTATGGGACCAATTTGAAAACTCCATATCTACTTTAAGAGTACATCAAACTACTTCTTCATAACTTACAATGTATCATATGGCTATAACCTTTCAGAGGTTTGGTTTTTAACTACTACAGAATCAATCTTTCTTTATATCAGTTTTATAACAATGCCCAAGGTATGTCTTTTAATCCTTGTATTCTTTTTGAAATTCATGATATATTCCCTAACCTTTCACATAAGGTCTAGGAATTATCTCTCTATGTTTATATGAAGTGTTTGTTGGAAATACTTGTTAAGAAATAATTTCTTAATGTCCTTCCACTCCATTTCTTCCATTTCATCATTTATCTTATTATTTATTATAAATTCTCACAATTGATCACCATCTTCATCTAAATGATACATATAGAAGGTGACATTATTTGTCTCAGAATAGTGGAGGAAAAATATATTCTCTAATGAGTAAACCCACTCCTCCATAACAAGTGGATCAAAATATCTAATAAACAACAGTCATCATTACTTTATAAAAGACTCTATTTCCAATTGATCCTTCATGGGTAAAGGCAGAAATTACCCATGGTTGAGTTTATTTTTCATAGCCTGAGATGGTTGGGTAATAATTGGCATGATGTTTTGAACTCCACCTCCAATTTCATTGGAAATGTTTTTTGGACAATCATTACGTTGCCCTTCGCATAGGTTGTTTGTCTGCTTTCTCTTGGTTCCCACCATTTTATAAAATAGAAAAGTTTTGAACAAACATAAGTCAACAACACAATAATAAATGATTTATTCATATGTTCAAATTAATTCTAAATTCATATCTTATGGGATCTATTTGTTTTTAAATTTTCTAAAATGATTCTTATAAGATCATCTACATTAATATTTTTCTAGATTTATGGTGAATAATTACTTTAGTTATAAATCATTCATAGTGGTTTGTATAGATCTTGTGATTAATCAAATAATATCACTTAAGAGTGTTATATTAGGTGTGAAGTATAACCTCATTGTCACGAACTAGGTAATGATCGATTTAATGCCTATTCATACCTTTTAAGGCTAATAACCCTAATTATATATATACTAAATTCAAATCCACTTATAGTATCTAGACATATATTTTACTACTCAGAAACTACACACTCATATACATTACCAAAACTTTAATAATTATCCATTAAAACTCAAACTTATCCCTATGGATTTCACTAATGTTTTATCATCCTAATTCTCAAATTAACTAAATAATACCATTGATACCAATTATAGTAACCCAAATTTTTATTACATGAATATTAAATCATTTTTTAAGATAAAATCCTAATGGTAATACATTTAATGATTTAAAGGTATATTATATTTGGAAACGTAATCTCATACATCACTTCTACATAATAAAACTTAACCATTGTTTAAATCCTTCTTCTTTCTCCTCCTAAAAAATTTCACATTCTCCTTAGTAAATGTTATCACCTAAGAGTATACATCAAATAAATGTGTGATATAAAATCTTAATAATGGTAGTAAAATCATGGTAAGAACCAGTTATATGAATCAATATTACATGGGTGGAAATAATAAACCTCATCATATGATAAGAATATGTCCATAATCATAATAATGTGGTAAACATATTATAAAGGGATATAATGTATCATTTTAATAAGAATGAATCATCATATAATAGTGGTAAAATAGCACACATATTTTTGAAAAAAGTTAGCATCATGTTCATACATAACTTATATTCGTAAATCATAAAATCATAATGTTAAACAAAAATAGCATCATGTTCATGAATAATACGCATAATCTCAGGAGATATATCACATTACCAAATGAATTGGAGGGATATATATTTATGGGCCCACCCATAACATTATAAATGATCATAATAATTCATTCCATGTTGAAAGATAACATATAACAATCATAGTCCTCAAATAACTCAAGGAAAGGAATGGATTTTGTAGAACCCTTGTTTCTGCTAAGTACCCCTTCTTTATTCCTTTTTTTAAGTATATAAATTATATGGTTGAAGTTTGGGAGAGTTTGAAAAACAATTGGTGTGTTTTGGGGGATTTTCTAAAGATTCATGGTTTGGGAAAAATGTAAAACACCTACAGGAAACTCTGTACCGGGAGACAAGGGAAAAGGGAATGTGCATGGCTAGAACACAGTTTTCTCAAACCATGAATACACCAAAGAGAAACCTTTTTCTTTGAAAAATTGGTTATGGATTTTTGAGATAGTGGATTCAGTAGAGTTGGAACTAAGTTTAGAAACCATTTGAGAAGAACATGTGAGTTCCACCCTTGAGGTAGTGGCTAATGCATGGTCAACTCACAGTTTTCCTAACCATGTGACTAACCATGCATGGGTCAAAATTGAGATCCTAAAATTTTGGATCTCACTCATTTTACCTTATAACTCCTTTATTTTTCTCCTATGTAGCCCTGACTCAATATTATATCTTCTTAAAGGATAAGGAATATTATCCTATCAATATATAGATGATCTGAAGGTTTCCCTTACTGATTTGAAGTCGGATTCTCTCGTTATATAATCATTCTTGACAGTGTTTCTTAGATATTATTATCCCTCTATTGGATTATTAGATATACACCAACTATGGGTAGATCTAATGTTTTGGATGCCAAATATGTTGAGATATGTTCCTCTGTTGATAGGGGAATAGATCTAAGGGTAATTTTTGGAGTTTCATTCTAGTTTTGTGTATGTTCTTTGTACCGTTCATTGTTTTCTTCCTAAAACCCGAGATAGGTGGATTCAATATCGACTCCTCTATTTTAGAACATGAATGTTTAGTTTCAAATTAGTATAATTTCTTGATTTTTATTGTGAAATTGTGGTGAAAATCATGTTATAAATCCTCTTTAGTGATTATTTATTCTTTTTGGTAAAATTATGGAATCGTGGTAATTGATTGTGAAAAGTGATTTGGTTACATGATTTCAAAATGATTATTTTAATATATGGGTTTTCTATATTTTTGAAATTTCTTATTGGAATTTTTTTCAATAAAAATGATGTTTTATTGAAATGGTTTGAAATTTTTTGTTTGAAATGGTTTTGGCATAAATGGTTTTGTGTGATTTAATATTTGATGTGTCCCTAAATAAGGGATGTGTGCCAATGGAGTACAAGGGATGTTACCTTGAATTGGGGGTGTGTGTCCATGGGACATAGGTTGATTGGACAAGAAAACTCCCATGAGTATGGAATTGTTAGACAAGCATGTGTGTTTGGTTGTTTTGTGAATCATGGATGAGTATACCAAAAAGAAATGTTAAATTATTTAAAGAATTTTTTATGTGCTTTCCTTGGAAAAAATATTTTGATGTGAACTTATTAGCATTTATATAAATTGTGAATCTATTTTAAAGGTGTTTTATGTAATTTGTTTTATATAATGTGATAACATGTTCTATCGTTGTGGCGTGAGTTTGGAAGTCATTAGTGAAACCCTACTGAGTTTTATTACTTACCCCTATTTTGGTACTTCATGCTTTTTCAAATATTGTCTATCAAGATATGGGAAAAGTTAAATCATCGCTCATTTATTATACTATATAGTGATACTTGGGATATTTTTCAGAGTTGGAGATTGGATCATGTGGATATTTTTGAGTCATGTGGTTGTATTTTTGTTTTAATAGTTTTCGTCCATTGTTTACTTTGATGTTAGTTTGTCTTCCACTATGGTAAACTTTTTAGTGGTTTTCATATAGTGTAATGTTGAGTTGTCTTTCATTTTTATCATGCAGCATGTAGTGATTATCGGTTATAATTAATTTGGTTGGATGTTTTGTTTTCAAATTGAAAATCAACCCCATTTATATTGAACCCATTCGGCATTTCTTGTCATACTTTGGCATCTTGAGGATGTCCTTTAAGGCCAAGTAGCATTCCTTCCTCCTTCTCAAGCCAATGAGTAGTAGACGGATGTTACAAGTGGTATCATCGTGTTTGATCATTGACCAAAAACTTTTCATTAGTTATTTTGGTCTTGGAGTTGAACTCATTCATGTAAATTCCTTGGGAATGGATCATAGAAAGGAGTAGGATTGTCTGGACTTGAAATATACATCATAAAAAATACATTGTTAAACTTTGTATGTTGAACTTTAACTTATAATGTAGTTGGGTACATAAGTTTTTTAGTGAAACTTATAGGAATTGGAATCTCATTGTCATGGGTTTAGCCAATGGGGTGGTCATGACATGCATTAAAAATGACTTCCCACTATGAGTACATATTTTATTTTTATTAATCGTATAATATTTGGTGAAATGTGAAAGAAATTTTGAAAAATGTTGAAATTGTTTTTAATTGAATGACTTTGAAAAGATCGTGATTTTTGTATTTTGAAAATGGTTTGATTTTCAAAAATAAATTGAAATTTTTTAAATATGGTTGATCATTGTAAAGGGTGATTTTGGAAAGTATTATTGAGATATAATGATGTGGTATAATTTGAGATGTTAATCCTTCGGTTGATAGAGAGCGAGACTTATGGAAATTTTTTTCTGTATAGAAATGAAACCTAGTAAGAATCCTAGAATCCAACCAGAATAAGCAGCTAAGAATGTGGTTCCACCTCGGCCACAAGTGAACCAACAGCTATTTTAGAGTATTTTCCAAGCATTTCAGGCTATGGACACAGGGAACTAAGGGGAACAGACAAGGTAGTTGGATCATTCTTTCTAGTTCCAGAAGTAGAATCTTCCCATATTTTGGGGTGATTTGAAACCATAAAAGGATTATGTGGGGATGAATAGGATGAATCACATCATTTATTTCATTGGCACACCAGTGGATCTGAATGTCAATATGGTGATGTAAATGCTCAACGAACTTGTACAATAGTGGTGGGATATATCTAGGAAAGATAAAGTGGATCAAGCCCTTTTTGGGAGGATTTTGAAGAATTGTTAAACAAAAAATTCTATCCTCACACATTTGGGATTCAAAGAAAAATGAAATTCATCATCTTGAAGTAGGAAAATCTTTACGTCATAGAATATGTGGATAAATTTTGGAATTTAGTACACTTTTCACCTGAGGTTACTTCTAGTGTATCCTTAAAGGGACACATCATTGAATAAGGGATGATACATGATATTTTCTTGAAGAATATTTTGTTTTGTATTACATACTATATAGAGATACTCAATAGTGTGACTATGTTTGAAATCGTCATATTATAAGCTATGGGAGGAGGAAGTATGTTGATACCCATGTTAAATGTTGGGAAATCTAATGTTGTGGGAAATATAAAGAGGGGCACCTATTTCCAAGGTGGGAGTATGAATACAAATCAGATAGATGGATCAATGTACCATCCTCCAAAACCCAAAAGAGAAGAAGGTTTTTCTCAATGTGGTTCACTTGAAAACATAAATAAAGTGTTTACAACACAACCTAGAGTATTAGAAAACTACAACCAGATGGGGAATATTATGTTCTATTGTCGTAGATCTCTGAGGTTTGGTTCTAGGGACACATATCAAGTGTCATTGGCATCATATGCTTCAATAGGGAGAGGGTAGTAGAATCAATATCGTTAATAGAACAGAGCTACCAATGGTGATTCTTGGAATACCATGAATCCTTAAAAAATGTAATTTCAATAGGGTAATAAGGAGAAGAGTGTTGTGAGAAAGAAATTATATAGATCTAGGCAGGTGATAGTTGATGACTAGTCTGGACCATATATGGTGAGAGTTATGATTCTTTTGAATTCTACACTTAAAAAAGTTTTTTTCAATAATAGTGCATTTAATTATTTTATTGCTTCTCATATGGTTTCATTAGTGAGTTTAAAACTGGAGATGATTCCCTATGTGATAAAACATCACAGTATTCTTGGTAAAAGAAAATGAAGAGCCTTTTATATAGATCATATTCTTTAATTGATAATATAGATGAGTAGAAATGGTATTTCTCTATGTTGGAGATGAATGTATATGATGTAATCATGGGAATGGATTGGTTGACAATGTTTAATTCTCACATCAAAAATTATAGAAAAATATTTGGTTTTATGACTATGTTTGGCATCATGAAGCTCATTCTAGGTGAAAGGAATGTAAATTCATGTGCAATAGTCTTATTAGAACCATCATATGGAATGATCAATTACCATTTGGTGGTGTTGACTTCAGAATCGGTGGAAGAGACTAAGAAGAATAATTTCCATGTAGTGGTGGATTAGTTTCCAGATGTGTTTCACAAAAAAAATTATAGGTTACCACCAGTAAGGTAAGTGGAGTTTACAATTGACCTCTTCTTAGGGACGAGTACTATCTTAATTTCTTCTTATAGTATTTCACCAATAGAATTAAGGGAGTTTAAATTTAATTTGGAAGATCTAGATAGAAAATGGTTCATTTAGCTAAGCACATCTCCATGGGCATCACCAGTCTTGTTTGTGAAAAAAGTGTTTGGAACACTTAGGTTGTGTGTGGATTATTATAAGCATAATCAAGTTACAAAAAGGAATAGATATCTACTTAAACTTATTGATCTTGTTTTTTGTTAACTAATGGATTATCAGTGGTTCACCAACGTTTTCATATGATCAAGATATCACCAATTGTAATTTTGGAAAGAGGAAATTCCAAAGACAGTTTTCAGAAGCAGATATGGACATTATGAATATGTTGTAATACCCTTCCGTCTTACGAATGCACCAGTGGTCTTTATGGAATTGATGAATTGGATATTTCATCAATATCCATGTTCTTCATTTTTGGTGTTTAGGGATGACATATTATTGTATTCAAGGGAAAATGATGAGTTTGAGCAACACATAGAGGTAGTGTGGGAATCTTTAGAGACCATTGTCTATACCCCAAATTATTAAAGTGTGCTTTTTTGATAAAAGAGGTATGCTTTATTAGCCATGTAATTTCTTAACAAGGTTTTTTAGTGGATTCGATGAAGATAGAAGATGTTATCTCCTAGAAACCACTGAAGAACGTCTTTGAGATACAGATAATCCATAGTATATATGGTTACTACTGATTATTTTATCATGAATTATCACAAATAGATTTTCTTATGATAGATTTGACAATGAATAATATTCCATTCAAATTGATTGAGGAATTACATAAGTTTTTTCAAGATAAAAGGTTCTCATTACAATATAACATATCTTGATATTTGAAGAATTAAGGCAAGGGTACATTGTATATTGTGAGGCTTCTGGATCTAGGATGGGGTGTGTTCTCATGAATGGATATCAAGTTTTCACTTACAGTTTAAGGTAGTTATGAGTTCATGAGAAGAAATACCCAACATGTGATTTGGATTTAGCTGTTAGTCATTCATGATTTGAAAACTTGGCATCATTACATCATTGGTGAGAAATATACTGTGTTTACATATCATAAGATCTTGAAACATTTTATCTCACAAAGAGATTTGAATCTAAGATAAAGAATATGGATGAAGTACCTCAGAATTTTGGACTTTTATTTGATTTATAAATTGATGGAAGAAAATATGGTGGCTGATGCATTAAGTAAGAATTAATATACTCAATAGGAAAAAGAGGCTTTGGATGAGTGGTAGTTTATATTGGTCCTAGCTGACATGATTTTAGAATATGAACACCGAGGTGATGTTGCAGTTTTCTTTCCTATATCTTTGATTCCTAATCTAGTGAAGATGGATGGAGAGACACAGACGTTTTATTTATAATATATTTCGATAACATCAAAACTCAATGATGGAGATAACATTAAGGGATGAAAACTATATTGGATTTTAGTGTTATTGTTCAAAAATCAGATTGTTATACCTATGGCATGTCCAGAACAACTTCTTCATGCTTCCCACCATTCAAGATAGGTTGTTCATCTAGGAATATAGATGATTTATAATGTATTTAAATCATATTTTTGTTGGATCGGCATGAAAATGAAAGTGGTTGAGATTGTTTCGAGATGCCTAATTTGTTAGTAGTTTAAGGCATAACATCAATGACCTGTAGGTATGTTGAAGTATTTACCTATCCCTATTTGAAAATGGGATAAAAGAGCTATGGATATTGTAATATGTATCACAAGAATGTTTTGGAAAAATGATTCCATATGGGGGATGGTGGATTAGATTATTAGGTTGGTTCATTTTATCTGTATTCATGAATCTCATATGTTGAAGGACTTGTCAGAAATGTATATCTGAGAAGTGGTAAAGAGGAATGGAATACAAGTTTTGATAGTGTAAGACATAGATCAAAGGATTAAGTCTTGTTTCTATAAATACTTATAGAAAGCCTTTGGGACCCAATTGACTATGAGTATAACATATCATCCTCAGACGAATGGTAAATCTGAAAGTATGATACAAATGCTCAAAGATATGTTGTGGGATTTTGTAATGGATTTTGGTGGCTCATGTGAAGAGAACATGCCATTAGTGGAGTTATCATATAACAACTTCTACCATGTTTCAATATATATGCCTCCTTTAGAATCATTTTATGGGAATCATTTTCATTCTCAACTTTATCAGGTGGAAACAGTTGGGACTTCACTGGTTGGCCTAAGCTGTGTCTAAGAAATGATGGAGAAGATTTTTTTGATTAGGAAATGGATGGAGATGGCATATAGTTATCATAAATCATATAAAGATCATCATTGATGGTATTTTTAATTTCTAATGAGTAATCATGTGTTCTTGAAGATATCAAAATGGAATCGACATCATCGTTATGTGAATTAGGGATAGTAATCTCCTTGATGCATAGGACCTTTTGAGATACTGGAATGGGTTGGAGATGTGGCATATCAACTAAAATTTCCACCATGGTTTAGTATGGTAAATAATGTGTTCCACAGATCTCAATTGAAAAATTATTATATTTTTCTTTACCATGTGATTTAATGGGATCACACTGAACTAGATATAGATGCATTGATGATGCACATGCCAATGCGGGTCGTGGATAGGCAAGAGAAAGTATTTCATAGAAAAATAATCGGTCTAGTGTGGGTTTTGTGGAAACACAGTCATATACAGGAAGAGACTTGGGAACATCGGAAATAAATTAAAGATAAATAGACAAAACACTTTCACAACATCAATGGTTTTCAACTTTCTAGGGAAGTAAAGTCCAATAGTGGGGAGAATTTATCACCCCAACCTTCTGGTTATTAACCCATTATTTATTATTTTTATATATATATAAATTCTATGGGTGAAGTTTGAGAGAGTTTAGAGAACTTTTGGAGAGTTTTGGGTATTTTTACCAGTTCATGGTTGGTACACGATTTGGGAAAATCATGCAACACCTTCAAGAAACCATGCACATGGAGACAGGGTAAAATGGAAGGTGCATTGATGGTGCACAGTTTGATCAAACTTTGTGTACATTATGGTGAAATCATTCACTTTGTAAAAGTGGATGTGTCTTTTTAAGATAGTGGATTTTTCATGGTTGGAATTTTTTTGCTTTGGAAAATTTGTGAAGAAACCATGTGAGTTCCACCCTTAAGTTAGTGTCTAATGTATGGTTAGTGAACAATTTTCCTAACTATGAGACTAACCATGAATGAGTGAAAACTGAGATCCTAAAACTGTGTATCTCACTTGTATTACCCTATAACTCCATATTTTTCTCTCATATAGAGACTTAACTCAATATTCTCTCCTTCCAAAGATCAAGTAATGTTATCCCATCAATTATAATGTGATTCAAAGGCTTCCCTTACTGATTTTGAAGTTGGATTCTCATGGTATGTGGTCATTCTTGATCTTTCCTAATAGTGTTTCTTAGATTTTCCTCACCCTCTCTCTCAGTTTCTCAAATCTACACCCACATTGGCTAGATCTATGGTTTTGGATGACAAATATGTTGATATTTGGTCTTTTGTTGATAGCGAAAGAGATCTAAGGAGCATTTTTATAGATTCGACTCGGTTTCATGGACGTTCTTCATACTATTCTTCGTTTTCATCATAAAACCCAAGGTATGTGGCTTCACTCTAGACTCTTATATTTTAGAACTTGAAGGGTTAGTTTAAAATTGGTTTAATTACTTGAGTTTGATAGGGAAATTGTGGTGAAAAGAATGTTATATTTCCACTTTACTCATGATTTATGGTTTTTGGTGAAATTATGGAATCATGGTAATTGGTTGTGAAAAGTTCTTTAGTTTATTGATTTTAAAAAGGTTTATTTTAAAATATTGCTTCATTAGATTTTTTAAATGGTTTTTTGGAATGTTTTTCAATGAAAATGATATTTTATTGATATGGTTTGATTGATATGGTTTTGGAATTCAGGGTTTTTTGTGAGTTTATGTTCGATGTGACCCGAAATAAGGGATATATACCAGTGGGGTACAAGGGACGTGACCCTAGATTCATGAAATGTGTCAGTGGGAAACATGTTGATTGGGAAAGAAACCTCTCACGAGTATAGAACTGTTAGAAAATCATGCATGTGTGGGTGTGTTGTGGATCATGGATGAGTATTCCAAAAAGGAATGTTAAATGATTTAAAGAATTGTTTTAGTGCTTTCTTTGGAAAATTGTTTTGATGTGAACTTATTATCTTTGATATTAATTGTGTAACAATTGTAAAGGTGCTTTATATAAATTATTTTGTATAATGTGCTAAAATTTTCTATCCTATTGGCATGATTTGGGAATTCATTGGGGAAAATCTACTCATTTTTAGTATTGACCCCTATTTTGGAGCTATGCTACTTTTATAGATATCATCTATAGAGATACCATAAAATGTAATGTATCACACAAATTTATTACCAATTCATGATACCTGGGTTTTTTGGTGATGTTTGATCATGAATCATGTGGAGTATTGGAGTAAGGTGGCTTTCTTTGAGTTTTAATAGGTCTCTTCCTCTTTTTACGTTTATTTTAGTTTGTCTTCCACTATGGTATTCTTTTTAGAGGTTTTGATCTAATTAAATGATGTGTTATATTTAATTTTTATTATTCATCATGTAGTTATTATTTGGTTATGATTATTTTGGTTTGATGCTTTTTTTACAAAGGTAAAATCTTCCCACACTTATATTGAATCCCTTCAAAATTTGTAATCAACCTTGGGCATCTTGGGGATTTTGATTAAGTCCCAGTAGCATTCCTTCCGCCTTCTCAAGCCAATGAAAAATGGAGGGATGTTACAGGTTTGTTAAGGGTTTCATAAATAAACCTTTAAGTAATAATATTCAAGGTTCCCCAATTAATAAGGGAGAACATATTTTGGCATAAAATATCATTTTTCATTGAATATGAAACAACTCAATATGAGTTAAAGAGATATTTTCCAAAATAAAATCATTTTATAAAAAACAATGTAATTATCTAAGAAGTCATTTTAACAAGGTAAAAATATTATATACCCAAAATAAAAGGTAAATAACTATGAAAGGGAAACATTAATAAAAATATAGGGACATCCATACATAGATGAATGTGATAAAAAGATAACCCAAATAGAAGGTATTGAGTTTGAGAATCCCCTTAACTTAAATCCCATTTTATTTCATCACTTTTCCACCTCCAAAATAATAAAATTGGGTTTATTAATACAATGAACTATAAATTAATTATGTCCAATTTTATCACTCTTGATAAATTATAATCATTTGATTGTATTCCTTAATATCCTTTGATAAAGGTGAACTGTTTTGATATCATATTTTTCTTAAATTATTAGGTATTTCTGTTATTTAATGATCATGTTTTATTGATATTTATAAATTATTATGATTAACTATAGAAGATTATAAATAATTAAATTTATATAATTATATATTATTAATAATTTATTATAACTATCTATAAGTTTGGTGATAAAAAATAATTGGTAATGACATTGTTGGTAGTTTACAGACCCTTAACAGGATATATTCAACAGAATCAGAAATGGAAGTATGAAATATAAATAAAAAATAAATATCATATTTACTGTTGGTTCAAATATTTAATATAATATTACCATACTAATAAATTAATATTATAAGTTTTGGGATTTAAATGAATTTGGAAAAATTATAAAAGAAGTGTAAAATGAGAAGAGAAGTAGACGAAAACTGTTAGAAAAAATCCCTCTTGTGGTTCTTTTCAGTAGATCATGTTTTTTGAAATGGTTTGACATTTTTATGAAGGTTGGTTATCAAAGGAGGTGTGAATCGTTGGAGAATTTTTCCAAAATGGGGTCACATGATCGCATCACATGATTTGTGTGAACAAAATGTGTAAGTGGTGAAGGATTGCGTGGAAGCATGTAAGTCCTAAGGTATCAAACAGAGTGGGTTTGAATGGGAAAAGTGTAAATGTATCTCTTGAAATAATGAGTTCTAAAGGATATCATGTGATTGCATCATGTGATTTTTGTATATATAAAAGGATCTCACAGAGAGATTACACGAAGCACTTGAAGACACCACATGACTATCAAAGCGTCTCACAATGAGATCGTGTGAACAACCATAATACACAGTGTGATTCATTTTGGATCTCATGGTGAGATCAGGATAAGTGCTTGATACATCTCATTATTATCAAGGGACCTCAGGAAGAGATCATGCATGGTAAGGGATCTTGTGAATGGATTCTGCAAAGAACTTAAAGATACTGCATGATTTTCAAGGGATCATATGATGATATCAAACAAAGTGTGTAAAGGAAGTGAGGCTAGAAATGAAGGAGATATCATAGTCACTCAAAATCAAAAAACCACATGAGTGTCCATTTATATCATGATGAGTTCTTGTGAAGAACTAAAAGACAATGGTGGAGACCGCATGATTGTATTTGGATCTTTTGATGGGATCACACAAATCATGCAAGATTTTCAATGGATATTGTGATGTGATCATGGTATTCACATCTGATTTTCAATTAATATCATTATGGGATTACGTGACACACTCAAAGAAAATGAAATTTATCACATGAAGTGCTTGTAACATACAGTAGGTGATCATGTGAAATGGTCATGTGAAGCATATAAGGCTGATTGTTGAGGCACCGGAATGGATGGATGACCATGATTTGTGGAGTTAAGGTGGTGGATTTATGTCTATAAATACCACTTAACACATAATTAACCATCATATATGTTTTATTATGTGTTTTGATATAAATAAAATGTATTTGTGTATGAGTGGAAAAAAAGTATTACAGCAGAGTCTTGTGATTTGTGTTATAAGTAGAAGGTCCTAATAAAGGGTATCACAAAATAGTATCATAAAGGTATCTTCTAAAGTAATGTATACTCTTGGTGTCATCTCCACATAAGAAGACCCTCCAGAATCTGGTGACCCCCATGAAAAGAACAAAGAAACTCAATACACATGATCAAAATAATGACTCACGATCAAGATGAACGGAACTAAGTTACATAATCCACATTAATAGAATAAAGACACATAATCCATGTAAAGAGAATAAAGTCGCATAGAGGGATATCATAGAGTATTCCTGTGGAGGGGTCTCATTGAGTGGTCTCACAGAGGGGTCTCACGGAGGGGTATCACAAAGGGGTCTTACAGAGGGGTCTCATATAGTGGTCTCACAAAGGGTTATAGTAAAGGGGTGTCATTAATGGGTCTTGTGTAAGGAATACATGTTAGGTTATCAAAAAAAATATACACTAAAACACTACGCTCAGAGAAATATCATTTTCATATCTAAATTTTAAAGAAGAAGAATAATATAAAGGATTTGAACAATTCGGTAAAACTTATAGAATGAGTTTATTCACTACTATATCTGAATTACTGAGAGAAAGAAGGTGGTGATACATACCATAAGGTGAATGGACTTCTAGAATCATTCTAGAAAGAGGAAGACATGGGATATCTTTGAAGAAATTTCCAATGTGACAGGGTTTTTCCATGATATCTCATGGAAAGGTGATATTTAAGGGTATGTTTAGATAAAGTTAGTGAAGGAGCACGTGAATTTCAAAGACACTAATCATACATTTACTACAACTCCCAATAATTTAAGTTATTTTTCTTTGACATGTGTGCCAAATTTTTTCCCTCTTAAAGTAGTGATAATTGGAGGGAAGTGTGAGGGAACTAATCTCAAGAAGATAGTGAATTAGCATTAAACATTTTAAGGGTATTGATACCAAGAAATATTGACCTATCATAAACTAAAATGTATTGATCATAGTGATTTTGGTGCACCAACAAATTGTTGGATGCATACTCGTTGGACTGGGCCATAGTTGTGAACCAAGTAAAAATATGTGTGTCCCAATTCTTGATTTCTTCCTTTAATATCCAACTCAGGGTGGCGCGATTTGGACTTCGGTGAGGGATTTCGTGGTTTAGATCTTTCAAGATCCAGCTCAGGGAGGCGTTTCTGGGGCAGATCGGCTTGGATCCCTTCAGCGGTGATGCTTCCTCCAGTGCGGTGTTGGGCCCCTAGTCTCAGGTGATAGCGGTTCGGCTCCGTGTTCCTGGGTTCGATTTCCTCTTCTTTGTCTCTGCGGTTGATGGAGGATGGTTGTGCGGTGGCTGGGTCCCTCTGGTCGGCTACGACATCCACTTGCTTCAGATTTTCTTGTGCTATTTGATGTTTTTTTTGCTTATGGTGATGTTTATGGCATTCTGTTCCATGTCAACTGATGCATTCGGCCGTGAAGCATGGTTGAAGGTCGCGCGTTATTGAAGGGATTATGGTGTTGTTTCCGGTGACTCTTGATGGCGGCCTGATTTGGTGATGAAGCACGATGGTAGTGTTCTGGGATCGAGGAGGCGCTACATTGTGGTTTGGTTTGCTGCTCAATTTGAGGAGTCGTGTTGTACATCTGCGTCTCACCGTGTTCTCTGCCGGCATGAAGTTGCGATTTGCAATGAACTCGAAAACGATGAATGTTTTTCGCTGGCTTCGGGCTGGGAATCGGAGCGGTGTTCGGCCTTGCGATTTCAGATCTAGTTTCAAACCAGATCTTGTGTACCGATGGCTGTGGATAGCTCCGAGGGCTGGGAATGGGAATTTTGGAGTGGCGGTCATCACGGCGTGCTGTTGTCATCGTTGGCGGGGCTTCGGGCTGCAGCGGGGTTAACAACGGCACAAGATCTTGTGATGTTTTTCACTTTTAATGGGTTTTCCAACTAGGATCTTCTGTCATATCATCTGATGCTTTGGGTGCGTGTCTCTAAATGGGTTTTGTCCCACTGGGCCTACGGGCTTGTAATGGGTTTTACCTTACCCAACTCAAAAGGGTTTTCTGTCTTTTTTCTTTTTCTTTAATAAAGGGGCTTGACCCCAAACCTTTCTGAAAAATACGTTCCCCTCATAATAAAGAGGTCAATATTCACTAGGGTGGGAAGAATTTTGTAAAGAATATTTATTCCCTAATCCCCCCACCTCAGGGTATCTAAGACCTATTTAGGACTAATAATTGGTATCAAATTTTATTTTACTTTTATGGGGTTTGTTTTGTCTGGTTGTATTTATTCAACTATTGAAATTAAAGTTTCAATTTTATTTAATCTTAGTATGTCATGGAAAATGTAAAAACATCAATGAAGAAGTATAAATCAGGTGGAATTCCATAATTTGTAAGTATCTATAGAAAGAGTGTGATTCAATTGAAGGAAACCATCAACTAATTATATTTTTGTATTATTTAATCATTCAATGATGTTGTAGGAATGAGTGAAGAACCTAAAAATCCTTGTGATTCTTGAACTATTGATAATGATGAAATCCCAATAAGGACAAAAGTGTAAGTTTTTCACATGATAAAGTAATTAGATCAGGAAAAAAAGAATAAAATAAGCCTCAAGGTATCTGTATCAAAGCATATGAAATTAAAATCGGTGATCTAAAATGTTTAAATAAATGACTTGCTAAAGTGAACACTAATATAATATAGGGTAATCATCCACAAGATAAAGAACTACAAGTGATGTCCATAAAGAAGGAGTAAATCAATGTTGATGAATTAATGGTCAACATGTCTCTATGGAAAATATGGTTCAATTATTGGGAGAAGAGATGGAATCATTCAATATAGAAGTGGATAAATATAATTCCAAAGGAATGACAAAGTTAAAGGATGCATTGCATTTATTATTTTAATATCCTTTGAATGGTGAAAATGAAATAAAAAATAAAATATTCTATTTCTAAGTAAAAACATGGATTGATAATCTCATCATAAAGCTCATGATTTCGATAAAATCTAGTATTGGGTATGATAAAACCACTCTTATACATGAGATGAAGAGTTCCATGAATAGTACCAAAAATAGGAAAAAATATGTAGATTATTCAAATATATCTAAAAATAATTTTTTTGGATGTAATGATAACATGTTCTATTTATATGGGATGACTGGTCATATTTCAAGTTTTTTTGAGGCTTTGGAATATACAACTTGCTATAAAGACCGAAATATTTCTATATCCAATAATAAGTATAATCTTATTGAAAATTATGAAAGAAAAATCTCTTATAAATTATTACCAATGAAATGTTATTATTATAGAAGATATTAACACGCCATAAGTATATATTAAGAATGTACTTGGTTAAATGTTAGAATAAGAACTCCAAGTTCATCAACTTCTAAATCGAGAAATTATTCTGCATGGTATTTTTCTAACGGGAGATTTTTTATATCTTATAATGATTAAAATTTCAAAATATATTGTTACTAGAAAAAATAAATGATGTTAAAGGAACCTAATATAAGATCCAAAAATCTAATGGTGTATAATGATAATTCCTATATTGTAACATAGCCTAAAATTATGAATAATAGGTTTTATGTCTTGGAGAAAACACGAGGATCTTAATAAAAGGTGTATCTGAAACCTCTATTGTTATATTCATAGAATATCTAGTGGAAATAATGTGACGAACTTGGAAAAAAAAGGGAAGATAAACTATAGTAGTAAGTAATAAGACTATACATTTAGTGAAATACTCACCCGCATTAATAATGGTTGAAGTGACTCAAATAACTGATAAAATAAAAAAGGATAAAGGATTCCATAAAAAATAATTTGTCTTGACAGAAATTGAGAAATGATGGAAAGATAAATATTCCTCTAATGTAAGAAGATGGAAGAGAAGATGGCCAGTGGAAATATTCCTTCCAAGATAATATATCATGAAAAATGGAATACAGATGGATGATTGAAGGAATGAATTTATACTTGTGGATTTAAACCCAAAATTTTTTAAAAGGAAAATTATATAAAACCTTCGTATGATAATATGAATAATCATGTAGGTAGTGAAGGTCAATTTATATGGATATATAAATTGACTTTTTCTTGGGGGTTTGAAAAATAAAAAATGAGTACAATGTTTTAGAATAAAATATTAAAGGGTTAGTCCATCAATATCGACATCAATTCCCTTCTTGGGGAATCTAAAGGTAACCATCTCCCCATTCATTTAACTATTTATAATATGTGTTTTAATTGGTACATGATGAAGGGTAATATATGATCCATGGGGTGTGAGTGATAAAAGTGAATAGGTACATGATCTGAATAGAGATACATACAACAAAAAGAATTAAAACTCCTAAAATTTAGATATGGTAACAAATTAAAAATGTGGTTTTACAGAACCAGTTTATTTTTAAAATAACTAACTATAAGTTTCATGCTATGGAAAAGGTATATTATATGATAAAGATCCTAATGTGAAACCAATGATCATTCAAAGCTATACTTGAATGATATAGTAGTTCCAAGTCACGTTTTTTATTCAATAAGAAGTGACATCCCTCAGTTCAAGTGGTATTTTTCCACTAAGAGAAGATATGTTGGGGGAGAAGAAGAAAAATTGATGTATTTCATGTATATATTTTTTTTATTCTAATAATGTGGTATTATATGATTGTTTTTCGGATACCAAGAAGGTTCTAGAAAATTAATAGCATTTCCAACTAGTGGTATCCTCATTTTGAAGAGTAATTCAACATCTAGACCCATCTCAACAATCATTATTAATAATTTGAATCAGTCTAAAGATGGATGTTTTTAGGGAGATATGGTAAAAAATAACTCTCGTCAGTATGGACTCTACTAACAAGTGAATCCCTTAAATAATATAAGAAATCAATATTGCTTGAATGCATGGAACTAAGTGAGTTACATGGAAGGAATTGTAGTGTATTTTCTTAAACTCTTTTTTCCTAAAAATATTTATAAATCAATAGGATTTGGTGTATTTTAATGTCTTAATCCCAAGTAGTAATTTCAATTACTTAAAATTTATCAAGTAGTGTGAAACTCTAAATAAGAATATGAATATAATCTTGAAAAGGGTCTAAAAGGATAAATAATTCAATCATAAGTTAATAAATGGAGCCAAATTTGATTTTAAAAATTGTTGATATAGTTAGGTGGTCTTTTTATATCATCCTATAGTGTCACATGGTAACAAATAAGTGCATGGGAAAAGGGTTGAATAATCATTATTTTTCTGGATTTATTAAGTTAAAAGAATAATTCATATTCTCTCATGATTTTTAATATTATAATAAATATGATTCACAAATATCATTTATTAAAGGATAGTAGATTCATAGATGAAGGAATCTCTAATGTAATTCTATGAGAAAGCGGTAGATTTATGTGAATTCTTAGATCGGTATCCATTTTGATAATTCAAGGACTACAAATCATAGAAAAAATCAATTTCATCACTCAAGTATAAATCATATTGAAATCATGTATCACAAAATCAAGGATAAAGTAGATCATGATATTGAGAAGCTGGAGTATGTGCCTACTAAACTATAGGTTGCAGACATCCTGAAGAGGAACATTATCAAGGAAACATTTGAACGACATCGACTGGCTCTTGGAGTTCAGTCAACTCCCCACACACTTGAACAGTGTGGATGTGGTACCCCCTCTTCTTGAAGTATGGTGTAATTTTCCCCTATGTAGTAATATTTGTTTTTACTATGTTTTAGCCATAAATGAATGACCTTTGGGTTCATTGAAAAAGGGTGAGAAAATTTCTTGATCACAACAGTGGAAAAAAGATATATGGTGAGAAGAAAAAATGGAGGAGTTATAAATATGATGATCCTAAAGTAGGTCTATCAATGAAGAAGAATCATGAAAGGGAGTTAAATGGATGTTCATGATTCTTGTAGTAGACATATTAATTGATCTTAATGGATGATATTGTTCTATCTTTTGGTTTCAAGAAGGATTCTAATGGTTGGTTCACAAACAAAGTGATTCTTTAATGAAATTTTCATTCTACACTTATTTTTCATGTAGAGCATAACTTGCCTGGGATTAGAGTTTGTGTTATGAAAATCCTTGATAGTTATCTAGTGTTGTAGAATTAAAATGGTTTCACATTTTCATCACTATCAACAGGTTGGTTATAGAAGTTTTAAAGTGTTTTAAAAAAACCCAAAGGGGGATATTGTTGTAAAAATACATCTATGTAGTTTATTTAGGTTGATTTAGTTTTTTTAACAGCGATTTACATAATTGATGAAGTTTGGTTGTCAAAGGATCTGTGAATATGTGGAATGATTATCTGATAGGATATTATATGATTTTATCATGAACTCCATGTGAACTAAGTTTGTAAGTTCCAAAGGATCACGTGGAAGGGCATAAGTACTAAGGGATCATAGAGAGTGTGTTTGACTATATAAGGTGCACATGTATCACCTTTTATCACATGATCTAATATAGATCACATAATATCATCACATGATCTGCATAATTGTAACATGATCTCCTAGATAGATCACGTTAAATAATTGAAGACATCACATGAATGTTATAGGATATTGTGATGAGATCATGAAAAGCACTAAAAGACACCACATGATTGTTAGTGGATCTCATTGTGAGTTCATGAGAAGAAATTAAATAAATCACATAATTGTTAAAAAATATCATGAAGATGTCATGTGAAGAACTTGAAGACACTACATGATTTTCAAGGGATCTCATGAAGAGATCATCAGAATCACTTAATGACATTGTAAAATTTTCAATGTATCTCATGAAGAGATCAAGTGATGTGGATGAAGGAAGAGAGGATATAAATGAAGGGTATATCACATAATCAATGAAAATAATGTGACTTCATGATAATCAATTGATCTTGTGATGAGGTCACATGATGTTCAGGAATACAATGCCTCTAGACCACATGATTTTCTTTGGATCCCATGATGGGATCATGTGAAGAGTGCATGACATTAATTGGATCTTATGATGTGATTAAATGAATCATGCATGATTTTCAATAGGTATCATGACGGATCAGGTGACATTATCAAATAAAATGCAAGTGACAACATGAAGCACTCGTGACATCTGTAATAAGATCATGTGAAGAGATCATGTGAAACATGTAAGGAAAATTTTTGAGGTGGTGGAATGGATGACTGATAAGGATTTTTTGAGTTAATGAAGTGTATTTATTCCTATAAACCCCCCTCAACATATTATTAAGAATAAAATAATTTTTATTTTCTGGTTTGATCTAAATCAAAATTATTTTTCATGATAAGTACCAAGTTTTATGATTGATTGTCACATTCCATGTAATCATTATAAGGTCTTGCGAAAGTATCTCATGAAAGAGTCTCGTGAAGGAATATTATGAATCGATGTATGTTCTTGGTGTCTCTTATGTGTTGACAAACCCCACAGAATAATTTGATTCACATGATCAAAATAAATCTATATGATCCATGTGAGTAGAACAAAGACTCATGATATGCATGAATAGAATAATGTCACATGATCTACATTAATTGAAAAAATACTAGTGATATGTATAACGAAAATAAGGTCTCATGAGGGGATATCATGGGGGATTCTCGTAGAGGGGTCCCATAGAGTGGTCTCGCAGAGGGGTCTCTCACAGGGGTCTCATAAATGGGTCTCATGTAAGGGATACATATTAGGGTATCACTCAAGGAGATACATTCTAGAACTACCATATGAGATATATTATATTATTATATGAATTATAATGAAGATGAAGAAAATGGATATATAACATTTGAAAATACTTGTAGAAAGAGTTTCTTAACTACTATATTTGAAGATGTGAAATGAAGATGGTGGTGATGCATACTAGTAATTGAAAGGATTTATAGAATAATTCTATAAATAGAAAGACTTGGCATATCTTGAATAATATTCCAAAGTGATGAGGTGCTTTCATGATATATCATGGAAATGAGATAGTCAAGGGGGTGTTCACATCACATAAGTTAAGGAGAAAATGAATTTCAAAGTAACCAATCGTACATTAAATACTACTCTCAATAATAGATGATATTTTTTAGCCTCTATTCTGATAATTGTTCCTTCTAAAGAAATGATCATAAGAGGGAAGTGTGAAGGAAGTGATCATGGGGAGATAGTGAATCCCCCCCCCAATTACAAGGGCAATGAGAACAGGCCTGAGTGACCTAGCCTAAAAAAACTAGCAGTGAGGATAGTGATTTTAGTGTACCAATGAATAGTTGGGTGCATGTTCTCTAGACTAGTCTATCGTAGTGAACCAAGAAAAAATATGTGTATCGTTGTTCTTGTATTCTTTATTTACTTTCAATGCATAATTATCTGAAAAATTTTATAATTATCGTATCAATAGAAAAACTAAATAGAAAAATAAGTGACCTTAATAACAAAGAGTAAAATATCCAATGTGGTGGGAAAAACTTTTTAAATAATATCTATTGTTTGATTCACCCCCAAGGTATTTAATCCCTATTTGGGCCCTACAAAAACATAACCACTTCTTGTCGTTTTTTCTTTTATATGGTAGTACTCCCATTTATTGGTTCGAGTTTAGTGGATCAAAAATGTCTCTAAGGATTATAAGGGGCGTAAAAGATGGGATTTGGGTGGATCCTTGGATTTAGTAAGAGGATGTAAAGTTTTTTTCCAAGGGAGGTTAAATTGGTTATTTATACTTGAGGAGTAGGGAATTTTAAGGATAAATTATTGGATAAATTATTATATCCAAGGTAAACCATTAAATCTGTTTTCTTGACATTATAAAATATATTTGAATAAAATTTCATGATTTAAGGATTTTGAATCAATTAAAAATTTTAATTAATTAATTTTATAAAAAAATAAGGAAAATGAAAAAAAAATTAAAGGGACACTTTAGACTACTGGGATTTGGAAAAAAAATTAAGTTGGGAAATTTATATTACTATTTATAAATGAATATTTTATCTTATTAAAATGATTTTTGAGATGAAACTACCATGTCTAAATTTATTAATTCATTATTACATCATTATTATTTCATAAAAAATGGTATTTAAAAACAATATTTCTATTATTCAAGGAAAAATAAAATTTTCTAAGAAAATTATCCAAAATTCACTCTTAGAAAATTTTGACACGCTGATTCAAAAAAATGAAAATTCATTTTATCAAAATAATTTTCTATCATATCTAATTATAACTATTAACATAAAATTTATAATTTTTATAAAAGACATTAAAATATATTTCATGAAAAACTATGTATAATTTCTTTGAGATTTCTAATCTTATTATTTATTTTTATGCTATTATTGTATTTATAAATTCTTAAATTAAACATTATAAATTTTATTTATTTTAAATTTTATTATTTTGAGGTCAAATTAGTATTCCAATGTTTAGGTTACTATTCATTATGGTCATGTTACTATTCCTAATTATCATGTTACTATTGCAATGATCACATTATTATTTAGATTTTCACATTACTATTCCAATAGTATCATTATCACCTATTGATAACTCTTAATTTATTGATACATTATTCAATTTAATTCCTCACATTATTCCATATTTTTTCTAATATTTCAAATAGTTTACTAATATTTTGTTTTGTTTCAATAGTTTTATTAATCAGGTAATGATTCTAGAAAAATAGAATGATCCATGTTATCCCATTCTACTTTTTATATTTTTTTTTACCATTTTAATATTTAGAATTTCCATGGTTTTAGTTGGTGACTAATGTAATGATATCTATTAAATAAATAAAGTGTTGTCAATTTCCTTGTAAATTTTATGTGTATAATGTTATATAATATAACATATTTATTCAAGAAATAAATATCATTTATAAAGTCTTGGTTGTTACATGTTTTATCAATTATTACCATGATTTTAAACTCTTATATTTAAAAAACTTGTAAAACATACGGTTGTTATCACATTCTCTTCAAACATAAAAATTTTATTTCTATAACACTAAAATGTGGCATGGAAATTTTTTACATTTTCCAAAACCCCTTTAGGTATCTTAAACAATTTTATCCCATAAAATAATTACATGTAATTTACAATAACACCTTCAAGTTTCAATGGCCTTGACATGCTACTTGATAAAAAATTGATAAAAATTCCAACTAAACTTTTCTTGTTATGACATTAACATTTATCCACTTGTATAGTTAATAAAACACCAGAATTTAAAAATCATATACTCAGTTCACGTATTCTCATCTCTTAATTATATTGGGTAAACATTTCTTGAATTAAATCTTATTTTTTAAACATTACCATTTATGAAAAAATGAATTCTTCGACCAAAATAATCCTCAAGGAAACCTTTAGTCTCACTAAGTCATTTACTTATCTATATAAAATTTAATATATGAGTGATGACTAAAATTTTATTGGACACTTTTCATCAGATTTCTTTTTAAACTCTATGTGAATCATTATATTCCTCTAATAAGCATATATATTCACCTATTTAACAATTTCAACACTTTGTTAATCAATTATTGGTATTTCTATAACAATTATAACATATCCTTACTTATGAACTAATCCTAAGTAACCAGGAATTAATGTTTCTTATATTGATATTTTATTTCATGTATAATTGTTCTATAAGATATGTTTGATTAGGATTATTCTATTATTTATAACAAAATATTTTATTAGATATTTATTTTATTTTACAAATATTTAATAAGGTCATTTATTAAATTTGATAACATTAATATGATTACTCCATTTAAATAAATCATATCCATTTGTGGGAAAAGATTCATATTTCACTAAGTATTGAGTTTTATGTAGTGTACCTTATTTCACATAACTATTTATGTAAGTAATCAAACTAATCATAACATATATGATTCTTGGATAGTCAAGTGAGAAACTCTACCTAATCCATCATACGGATAAAACATACTATATTCCTCTAGTATCCTTGCTGAAGATTTCCCATTTAAGTGTAACCCAAATAATATTCCATGAATATGACACCTAACGATTAGGGTAACCTTATTTATTTGTTACCTTATAAAAGACAATCCACGGAAACCCTTATTTGGCTGAACTGACCATGCTGAATGAACGAGGTCTTCACAGGTGCCGCTTGTGAAGGAATCTAACACATGTTGTTTTATAGGGGATTTAATCTCACCATCTTATAACATGTTATTCCATTTATGAATTCATTATTTTAATTATTTAGTTTTTCAATTCATATTCCATCCACCAAATTAATATGTTCAAACTATATTACTATGTAACTCTTCACACAACCCATACTTTCTATTAATTATTCCAAAATAGAATCTGAATATATTTAAACATATCTGAATGAATATCATGCATAAGGTATATGGAAATTTAATGTAAAATTCTATATTTATATGAAATTTAAAATATCCACATGACTAATCTTGGAACCACATATATCCAAACCCGGCCTTTCTAGAAAAATAATTATGCCACCGGGTTAGTGGGAAGTTTGGCCCAAATTCCTTCATCCCTAGGTTGATTTACTCAATATATTATATAACCCATCATAAATCTAATGACAAAAATGTTTAAAAAATATTAAAAAACTAAATTATAGATAATAAATTTTATTAAAAAATGAGGTCATGATAGATTAAAGCTAAATCTTATGTAATCATAATTAGTATGTAATTTCGTTATTGAAAATTTCTAAGAAACAATTTAACAACGTAAAATAAATAATTCACTTATTCATAATATAAAAAATTTATTTCAAGGAATAATAAATCAAGGATAAATTTTTAAAATAAATAAAAAGTAAATAAATTTAAAATTGAGATAAATATTTATGAACAATTCATAAATAAGAGAGAATAATAAACAGTTTATCAATTTGTATTATCTTATATAAATTCCATAATCATGAATATAGACTCATTATATTAATTTTTATAATAATAACCCCTTCATATTATTCATTATATTATATTTCATACTAAATATTTCATATTTTATTTATTATAAACATTTTATAATCCAATTTATATTATGTAAACATTTTACATAATATAAATATCACATAATTAAAATTATTTAAACCACTATCAAATAAATAAAAACACTTTTGATATGGTTTAAATAATATTCCAAATAATTCTCCATAATTTGAACTCTTCAAACATAGTAGAATGAATAAGTCATAATATTTTAATATAAACATTTTATATTTTGTCTTATTTTAAAATTTATAAACACTTCATAAATTACTCCATGTAATAACTAAATAAACACTTTATTTAAAATTCAAAATCCATGAGATATAATTTGATAATATGTATTTTTAATATTAAAATTTATTATTAAAAAATATTTAATAAAAAATGTTTCATAAAAATTTATTAATTAATATAATATGTTGGTAATTAATTAATTTAGTTACTCATTATAAATTAATAACTAACCCTAAAACACATTTTTATTATAATTTCTAAATTTTTGGAAATAATTTAAATCAACTCACAATTGAATTTATGAAAAATAAAAGTTTCCTCCTTCTATTTTATTTTATTATTAAATGTTAATCTTTGAATACAATACAAGTCACATATTACCACCCACATTGAATCATAGGTTAAGATAGATAGGATGAAACTTCATTCATTATCAGTCATACTTTATGACAAATATCCCTAACAACAAATTAAATAGGAAATCATATTTTATGATTAATATATGTGACATATCATATAATCTTCCAATCGTATTTTATGATTCATTGGGTATCATAAGAGTAGTATGATGATTTTTTTTGAAAGACTCAATACCATAATCATATTTTATGATATCTCAATATCATATGATATGAATAATAAAAATTCATGGTTTTATTCTGAACTACTAGTCATGATATCTTGATATCATAAACAGTGTTTTGACCAACTATAATGAAATGTATTTTATAATTAGCATATTATATCCAATATGATTTTGATTTATTCATTTTAATAAAATGATTCTATATTTCTAAAGACATGGTATGATTGGATACCACTTTTGGGATGTTTAATAGTATAATAACTCTTTTTAGATTCAATGGAAACCATGAAAGAATCCAAAACCAAGATATCCATGCTTATATAAATGAAACATACATAAAATGGAAATAAAAAATATTGTAAATAATATATGACTATAAAAAAGTCTTATCACACAGTCATCACATTATAACACCTTTGAATGGTCTTGATTAAGATCAATAGAGTTGTCGTCAACGTACGTCCCTCCTCCAAAGGTATCCATGAGCTAACTGGATCACTCATCATATGAGTGAGATCTTCAATCCACAATGACATTCGTGTGCCTCATCTTGTAATGATGGTAAGAGAAGCGAGCATATAGGTTAGGGAGTTTCAAGTAAGAATTCCCCCTTCCATCACATTGAAGTGGGATTGTATAGGACATCAAGGATTTTCCTGAATAGTATATCCATTTACTTGTGTGTTTATAACTCATGATTAAATGTAATGGCCTTTTTATATACCAAAAATTAATGCTTCTACCAAGGATTTCAACTTTCATAATGACCCATTGATGATATATATCATATAAAGATCAATAAATAATTTAATATTAATGATTTACAACTATAAATATCATGGTATATATGCATATATTGTACCTTATGATTAAAAATATAATAATCCTAATAAAATGATCCAATAATATAATCCAATTGAGAAGGTTGTAGTATGATTTCATTAAACTATACATTATGATATACCTATTAATTGAATAATATGATATAACCATGAATTAAATACATGAAATGGATCATATGGTTTTAAAATATCCTCTAATAATAAAATATGATTGATCTTATGGCCTCATAGGTAAAAAATGGATTCTATGCATATACCTATTTCTGGACCAATAGGTTAAGTTTGGGGTACCCTTAGGGGTTTGAGGATATTACAGATATTCGGTTATAATATAGGGTTATACATATCAAATGATGGTAGTTCATGACTATTTTATTACATAAGACATAGAGGTAGGGATTGTAGGCCAATATTACTGGTTTTGATGTGAGCAGTTCATGAGTTTTGGTTTTTTCAGATGTCATTTTCTAGATGAGATAGTGTCAGTGGGATAATGTTGTGAATAATCAAACAGTGGTGAGTTTTTTACTATTATCTTGGTAGGTAGCTCCCATTTTAGGTGGGTAGTGACTATTTTCAAGTTTATGGAAGGTAAAGCAAATTTAATAGGTTGAGGATGTTGATGTCCCATTGGGAGAGAGGAATAATGAATTATACCTAGTTTTGGGAGAATACTCTGTTTGGAAATCATTAGTAGTTGTTATTACCATTAGGGTAATTAGTGTTTAATTAGGTATTTTATTTGGGTAAATGGATCAGGTAGCAATTGTGTGTGTCATTATCTCATTCGAGGGAGGCATCACATTATTGACCGAGTGTCAACACCATGCTAGTCGGTGTTAATTTTTAGAAAGTAATTGCATATCAGAGACAACCAGTTCCTTTCTCATGTAAGTAGGTATTTAATTTTTTTTAATTATTTAAATCATTCAGACACTAATTAATACATGTGGGGTATTGGACCAAGAGTTTTTATGAAAATCCATTTGGGATATACTAGGAAACTATGTAGTAGAGTCGTGACAAGTCAAAATTGAGGATGAGTAGTGTAATAATATTTTATTGGTCAGGTCATGTATCAAGGTATTATATCAAATTACACTTGGGATTAGAATCCCTATGGTGGGGTTATTTTAATGATCAATTTCATTAATGAATATTAAAATTAAATGTAAATTTCAATTTTCTGTCCTGGAATTGGGGTGTTTAGATAATCGTGTTTTGGATTGGAACTTTGTGGGTCAAGACATTTCTAAGAGGTGTTTTTACATGTTTTTTTGGGGGGTAGAGTTAGCTGTAGATAAAAGAAGGTTCAGTTGGTCTTTCTACTTACCATAAGTAATGTAAAACCATTGGGTACATGGTGATAACTCTAGGGGTGCGAGATACTTGGATGGGACACCGACTGGTTAGTGGATTTTTATTAGTAGGCTGGTAGGCCACAAATTACTCAACTTTAGTGTACTAGGTACCTAGTATGGTTCTAGGGAATTGTTTTAGAAATGAAGTATCATTCTTATCAAGTTCACCTCCCTTCTTTAATCTGGTGGGGCTTAAGAGAGAGAATTTGTTTTATACCCCCCTTTAGTTTCTATTTGGATACACCTATGTTTCCAGTTTAGTTTTTTTCTAATTAAATCTCTTTTCCCACTACGAATCAAGGTAATTCCTCCAATCCTCCACTTTTATTCCCTTTTCTTCACTCCTTTTATTTTTTGTGTCACTTCCAAGGGTTTTATAAATGATGCAATCGAATCATGGTTGAATTATCTTGGAATTATAGGGATATATGATATAGTTCCTTGAGGATGTCGAACGAGGATTCATGTCACCTATTTCTCAATATTTTGATATAAGTAGGTTTCTTAGTTTATTTCTATTGGGATTCATCCAAATTAGATTAGAATTGAAAATAAATTAGGTATTTATTGATATGGATTTTTGTTATATGTGTGCTAAATACTTGGAGTGGTTCTTGAATATTTCTTTAATTGTGGTGTTTTCATTATCTTGATTCTTGGTGATTTTTTATAAAGTATGTGTATTCGGAATAAATTTATAAATTTTTTATAAATTATTATAATTAAATTTTGAAACATTTTGGTATGAGATAGTGGATTAGGATCATGGTGATTATCTTTCTAAGCTTATATAGTGTTGGTGATCTTGGCATAATAATGGTAACTCCATTATCATGGTTAGTGGTCCCTTTAATACTCAACCATATATGGAATATGCATTTGATCATGTTTGTTCTAGGGGTTCAAGCTCGAGAGTATGAAAAATGACTGATGATGGTTCCAGATATATAAGATGATGTGGTGGGACCATGACCTAACATGGTTTTTCTAATCAAAAAATAATCAGTAAGAACATAATGAATAAATTCCATGTCTAATGAAAGTGGATAAATAAAATTAACAATTAATTTATAAACCATTATGAGAGAATATTTTATTATAAATTTATTGTTAATTTAATAATAATAAAATACCTTTTCCTTAAGTTTCTTTTTTGAGGTAGATGTCGATCAATTAGACCACATTCCTATTATACCATCATCACATAGAAAATATCCAAAGTGGAATCCATCTAGTGGAAAACCACATATTCACCATGTTATCTAAACGAAATTAATGGAATGTCGATTTCTAGCACGGATGATCCATTTATCTTGTATTTTTTATCTGGTTAAAACAAAATTCCTTGACCATTAGGATTTACTCTTTTTTCTCTCATTCTTGAGATGGATGAAGGTGGAATAAATTATCATGATGTCGAGAGAGAAAAACTAGATCCATTTTTCATAGAGATAATTATCAACGGAGGAGAAATTTTGTTCATAATGTAATGATTCTTACTTTATTTCCATAAATGATATATTTTGGTATATTTATATCTTGGTAAGATAATTATTAATTGTATATAATAATTTAACTAATCTCTTAGTCATTATCAGACCCTGTGTCTAATAATAAAAATAATATCATTATTATTTATTTGGTGCATTCATATCTCACAGATAATGTAAATATCAATGAACAGATAAATATCTATTTAAATAATATTTTTTATATCATTTCTGTTACTGCGTGTTTAACACTTCTTGACCACCTTACTCAAATTTTAATGAACCTAGAATATTTTAAAAAATATTCCTCATTGGATAAATAATAAAATATTATATTCATGGTCCAGTGAAAAAATATTTATTTTAATATTCACATTACTAAATAAATATTAAAATATGAAATGTTATTTATTATCATGTGAATAAAGCTAGAAACAAATAAATATTATATTTTATGGTCTTGAAAATAAATATTTATTTAAATATCCACCTCATGTATAAATATTTATGGACTAAATGTGATAAGTAAAAAATGAATAATAATTATTTCTCATTCTTAAGAAAAATATTAATTATAGATATTAAATAAAAATAAAATTAAATTGAGATTGAAGGATACACTAAGTGTGTTTTCCTATAGGGCACTTCCTTAGTGCCATTAGGCGGGCTTGCCTCAATTCCAATTTCATCATCTAGAAACATGTAATGAAACTCAATGAGAAATAAGTTGATGTTGAAATAATGACAACCACATATGAATGCTCACTGTGTAATATAATCAGGTTTTTTAATATAACTTCAAGAAGGTTGTATACTCATATAATCAACCTGTATTGTAACACCTCGAAAATCAAAAGTAAGAACATTGTATTCTATATCATGTATGACATGAAACTCCATGAACATTAGGATATATAATATTGTGATAATTTATAACATATTTACTATTTAGATGAAATTCAATATAATCTATAACTTTCAATTCACATTATACTGAGTTAGTATGTGACATATACAATAATGAGTTCCATCAATAGATTACGTTACATGCAAGACCGGGTTTTATTGAAAAATAATTCATAATTAAATTATCATTATTTAATATAATAATACAAAAATTACCTATAATGAAGTGTATTAACTAACTTACAGAAATAATATTTTTATAGAAAACTATTTTTAGGCTCAAAAAGTTGTTTTACCCGAATAAAATAAATGATTTACAATTAATTAGGGAAATTAATGAAATATATATATTATATATTAAATATAATATTTTTTAAGTTCATCCAATATATTTATAAGTATAATATAATATCAAACCCAATATTACACGTACAAACATATATTTTTATTAAGACGCTTTTACCACCTTTTAAAAGAGAACCTTTTTTAAATCACATTTTAGAAATTTTATAAATATTATATGTTGAAATATAATTAATATTTTGAATAGAAACAAAAAAAGGTTAGGTTTATTTTTTGGTATTATTTAGTGAAGTTTTATTTTTTTTAGTGAATATTGAAAAATACTAAATTTTAGTTCAAAACTTCATTTTCATCTAATTCATTTATAAGGATAATTTATATTTTAAATTGGTTTTAAATTTTAATTAGTTAATATTATTTCCATTAATCCAATCTATGTAATTGTAATAAATTTCACTTTGTAATTAACTATAAAAACATAGCTAACTTTCGATAGTTTTTACATTAAAAACATGCATTGTTGTCTCATCTATGGGACTAAATTTAAATTAAATTATTTCGCTTATGTGATTTTAATTAGAAAAAATTGATTCCATATTTTGAATCAGAATAATTTATAATGTCTGATAATTTCAAATTATTATTTTATGAAAAATAATTGTGAATGTAATTAAAATAAATCACAATGATTAATGTTAAATTAAGATTAATAACGGACTAAACCTCAAATTTACGGGCTCAAATATACTACATATTTTTACAAGAGAAATTTTATGGAAATATTTTGACCTTATCCTCACTTTTATTGAAATGGAAAATTTATTGGAGCCACTTAAAATGTAAAAAATGTGCATTGAATTCCTTTTTCAAAGTATTACAAGAGTGACCCTCCTCCTCCACTATAGAAATCCATCATCTCCCCCACATCCCCAAACTTTTCAATACACTTTGTATTGAACAATATTTTTCCAAATATATTCTCAACATCCCTCCCCTCAACCTATAATCCTCACCTTGGTCTTAAAAAAATCTGTGGAATCCTTTTGGGGAAAACTAAAAGGAGTTTCCCGATTAAGAGGTAATGTCTTTCCTGAGGTTTTTTAATTTTATATATTTTCACCACTCAACCAATTATCCTTATTCCATGTTTACATAAAAACACCAATTTCATAAATATAACAAGAATATTTTCTTATAATATGTATACTTACACTTACACACACTTCCATTTAATGGGTGACGAACCTATTGTTTATATATATAGAGAATTGTCGCCTCACAAAATGGAAATTGTTCATTATTCTTTTACCACCTATCATAGTATCTGTTATGATGTAACTTTATTTTATATGATATTTAATATATTTATTATTCATTTAATCTTCTATAATTCATTTAAAAATCATATCTTTATACTTTGTATTTTATATAAAAATGATAACTTTGTTTGTGGAAGTGTTGACTACCGCCCCCTCAAAGCGGTGTGATTCGTTCACATGATCCATGGAATGTATGAAGGATGATTATAATGGATAATATTATACATAAAAAACTTATATATGATTTTAATAACATAATTTACTATCTATAAATATTATATATATACAACATTTTCTTTATTTCCCTTGCACACACTTTAAAAGTGACAATGTCGTTCGTGGACCTGTGGACTATCGCCTTGTCAACATGATGTGATTTCTTTTACATCAGAAGAATTATATATATATTTATATATGATTAAATAGTATTTTATTTATGATATAATTATCATTATAGATATATATTATTCTACTTACCTTATTTCCATGATGATCATTAAATAATGAGAACATTACTCATGCGTACATACAGCATACCGTCTCCATGACTGTAACGTTTATTAATTTTCAAAACCATATTTGATTATTGGTTTTAAAAGAATAATTTATGTATAAATATAATAATTATTTCATTATTATTATTCTGGATATGTTATATAATGACTCCTTTGACCATAGTTGACCTACTAATGTTCTTTTTGACACATAGATTGAATTTGGTCATAACACCCGACATAAACATAATTGTTTAAGTAGTTGTATAAAACATAGTAATAAGTGAAATAAAATTAATGATAAACATGGAAAATTTTCTCAAGGAATTATATAATTAACATAATTTTGTTATATAGTATGTTAATGGGCGTTCAACCAAAAGGAAATGCAAGGTAAGTGATTCATGTCTCACTTGTCTTTCCCTGAGGCATATGTGATAAACATCACTTACTTCTTTTGGGTTGTATACAAACTACCCCATTTGATATGCTATATAATAAATTATTATCTCTTAATTGTATTTAAGTACTTAATTAAATTTTATAACTTTTGGATCTTCCAATTGAAATTTTGGCATATTTGTAAGAGATTTTTTCTCAATTTACATTCCATTGAGACATAATTGTTGTTATAGACCTATTTTATTTTATATAGAGTATATACTACCCTTTTACATGATATATCATTAATCTAATTACTCTTGTGATATTATAACATTAATTTAATTTTATTCCTTCATGCGGATTATGATTTAAAATGTTTCAAAGTGTTATGGGACACTTTTTAATGTTTAAAGATCATTTTCCTCAAGAATAATTTTACTTATCTTTCATATCCATTCGATAAAATTATATCAATTTTTTTTAGTGAAATCTTTAATTTCCCTATACTCTGTTTAATCATGTCCCTTTTCAATTATTAGTACCATTATTATACTCTTTGGTAATCAATGTGTTATAGATTTTTTTTAAGAAAACCTGACATCATTTCTATATTTAGTCGAAGAACATGTTTCTTCTAAAAACCATGTTTTATTAAATCATTTTCATAAATGTTTCTAAAATTATTTAGTAAAACAAAATTACCCATTTTTTTCTTTTACCAATGTTTTCAATTGAATATTATTATCCTTATCAGAATAAAAAAAATTATAACTTTTTACCATGAAAAAAGAATATTCTTTTTAATTTGTATAGAATGTATGGATATACCTAATTTTATTACTTTGAAGCATTATTTTCATGTTTAAAAGTTAATTTTGAAAGATTTTTTTTTAAAATTAATTTTTTTTAAAATATTTTTCAAATGGTTTTTCAAAAAAATTATATTCTCATCAAAAAAAATTTTAAAATATATTTTTATATTATTTCCAGTCATCAAAGACAAAAACCCTTTATTTTACTCCACTTTTTGTTTTTTGTATTGATATCATCCTTAATCTTCTTATGGATGGATTATGATTGATTAGAATATGATAGTATTCACATTCACTTCCTTGATTCCTTTTAGTCCCCTTGAAATATTCAATTTCCTATGATAATTGAACATTGAATTTACCCTAATTTACTATATCATTTATCATGGATATGTTCAATTCCTAAATTGTTTATCATTTTTATATGGTGTTTACTTTAAATATTATTTGATTATTTGAATAAATATTAATAAATCTCTCCCTCTTTCTTCATTCATATATATGTTAAGGCACATTGTTAAATAGATTATTTGATATATGAGGAATGTTTTGGATTTGTATGACACTGGTGGGGAATGATTATATATTTCCCCTCAATTCATCTATAGTCTCATGGGATGAATCATTTGGTTACCCGTGTTAGATTGGTTTTAACCTGATATGTTGTAAACCGTCTTGTTAAAGGCCTTGAAGTTAAATTTACCAAGTACCTAGGGAACATGGCCTCTAATAATCAAGAATTTACCCCATTTAGCTTCATTATTTTTCATCCACGATATTTTTTGTCTGTATATATATATGGATGCATTTCATTTTAAGTTCATTAATTAAATAGTATGTGTTTCAATTTATTACCCTTCCACATTTTTTTCCCTTATCTAATTATTTAAATGGCATGTTTTTCCAATTATTAAATTTCTATATTGATTATGCATTTCCTTATCAGTTTATTTATTTCATGGCATGTGTGCTTATTTATTTACCATTTCATGATTCTTATTCTCATTGATTCATTATTTCTTCTACCATACTTTACCCTTATTAATAATTTGAGCTCACCCTTATTATGTTTCATTTCCCTAAGAATCCCTGAACAATACTATGAAATATATATAGGGATATACTAGATAGAATAATGTTATCCTCAAAGTTATTTATTTATAAAAAAATTATGTTGTAATTAGTGCATTAATTATTAATGAATCATGTATGTTTATGGTTCACCAAAAATAATAAACTGATCAGTCTTTTGGGATTTGATTCCTTGTAATAACTATAATGTAATTGATATCAGACACAGGATCTGGGGTTTCTAGGGTTGCGTCGCTACAATTGGTATCAAAGGAATTTTAGTGGAAATATTGGGATGTAGATTTAGGAAAAAAATGTTAGAGAACATATCCCTAAGGAAGAATTTTAGGATAAGTATAGAATAACATCCTAAAGTTTTAGTTCGATAGATATTATGTGGGTTTTATAGAAATAAATACATGTTAGGATACTACAAGTGGAAGTGGTTCTGTAATAGATATACCTTTGAGTAACAACTCTGATATGGTGTGTTGGGGATGACTCAATGTAACCTGGTACATGACAATGGGCCTTACTGCGCTCCTGGTTTGACACTCCAAGGGTATATTCTTAGGGAAAGTCATGTTTTCTTTAAAACCACTATAAAGGATTTTTACAATAAATAACCCAGCTTAAACCTTTTTTTATTGATGATAAGGTTTCATGATTTAGAAATCCTAGAAATGATATTATGGATAAACCCCAGACCAAGGAATAACCTATGTGGAAATAAATGGATGAAGTATTTATGTATTAAGGTTGTATTGAAAACCTTAGTTAAAATTATTTATAGTGATTAAACTTATTTAATGAATGTGTATCATATATGTTTTGGGAAATTATATTAATATGGTTTTATAAATGGAAAAACTGTAAGTCAGGTGACATATAATCGAATCTGAAAAGGTTCTAGGACTTGGACCCATGACAGAAAGATGATAAGGGTTTAATACCAACCATTGAAATTCACAATATCCTAGTTAAAATAACATTGTTTTTAGTTAAATAATTTGATGAATAAATTTTAATAATGAACCCATAGTGTAACTTCTAGGGTTTAGAGATTAATATATTAACCATATTAGTATTGGATAATAGTTTGAGAAAAATAGTTGGACTTTTCCCTATTTTTTTTACCTTAAGATCCTTTAGAAATTTATTTTAGTGTATCAGGCATCAAAATTAATTTTTGAATTAATTGGAAAATTTATTGAAGCACAACCAAATTTTGAAATTCTATTTATTGAAATATATCATGTAAGTATACATAGGAAGTAAAATAATTCCACAACATTAGGAAAAGTATATTCAAACAAAAATGTTTTCCTAATACGTTAATTTTTTTGAACTGATGGTTTTTTAAATCATCACAGATTTATGGCTTTGAGGCCCTCAACATTATGTTGATCATTCACTTGATTGTGATGGATAGCCTCAATCACTCTCTATAAATTTTTATTCTTTTCCTCCAAGAATGTATGTATGTATACCAATAATGATCTAATACTTAGAGACACAATTACATGATAGTCCATGTAACATTTGTAATTATAATTCCCTCTTTTCTAGAGGATTTTTTATGAACCATTCTCATAATGTGGGATTTCAACATAGGAAATATCAAGCAATCTATCACCAAGATCATGTTTAAATTCCATGGATGCAATTTCATTAAGGTGGGGAGAATGTAATGCCCCAAAAATAAAAAGTACGAACATTTTATTCTATAGTGTATATGACACGCAACACCAAGAACATAAGGAAATATAAGATTATGACGATTTAAGACATATTTAGTATTTTAAATAAATTCAATACTATTTATAGCTAGCAATTCACGTGATACCGAGTTAGCGTGCGATATACACAACAACGTGTTTCTTAAATGGCTTGTGATGCACACATGACTGAGTTTTATCGAAAAATAATGTATTATTAAAATATTATAATTTAATATAATAATACATAAACCAGAAATTAGGAATCATATTAACTAACTCATGAAAATAATATTTTTATAGAAAGCTATTTTAATTCTTAAAAAATTATTTTACCGTAATAAATTAAATTAATTACAATTAGTAAGTGATATAAATTTAATATATATTATATATTAAATATAATATTTTTTAAGTTCATCTAATATATTTTATAAGTATAAGATAATAACAAACCCAATATTATATAAAAAAATGTGCATTTTTATTAATGAACTTCTACTGCATTTTAATGAAAAACATATTTTAAATCCCACTTTTTGATATATTATGAATATAATATGTCATAATAAACATAATATTTTAAATAAAAACATAAAAATTATTTTATGGTTAATTTTAGGTATTTTTTTCTGAAGTTTCATTTCTTAATGAATAGTGAAAAATAATGAATTTTAGTTCAAAACTATTTTTTCATCTAACATATTTATAAGGTTAAATTATATTTTAAATTAGTTTAAAAGATTAATTAAGTAATATTGTTATCAATTAATCCAATTTAGTTCATTTGAATCAATTTCACATTGAATTTGACTAAAAAAACATTGCAATCTTTTTGAAGTTGTTTACTTTAAAAACCTGCATTGTCATCCCATCTGTGGGATTAAATTTAAATTAATTTCTTTCAATTCTGTGATTTTAATTTAGAAAAATAGTTTTCATATCTATAATCAGAATAATTTCTAATTTATAATAATTTCAACTTTGTTTTCGACCAAAATTATTAGTAATAGTAACTAAAATTTATCATAATGATTAAGGTAAAATTAAGCTTATTAATGAACTAAACCATAATATTAGAGGCCCAAATTACCTAGAAATTTGTCCACGAGTCATTATAGTTATATATTTTTACCCTATACCAAATTATATAGAACTTTTACCTTTATTTTGGCCACAAAAAAATATGAAAAATGTTCTTGGACTTCCTTTGTTAAAAAATTACAAGAGTGACACTCCTCTTCCACTAGAAAAAGGCATCCTCTTCTCCCACTTCCTCACCCATCTCAATAGAAATTGGATAAAAATATATCTACCTAAATATATTTTCAACACCCCTCTTATAAACCTAGAATCCTCGCCTTTGTAAGAAGTAAATCCAAGTAATCCCTTTGGTGCAAACCAAAAGGATTTACCCGAATAAAAGAGAACATCTTTCCTCAAGATTTTTAGTTTTATTTCCTTTATAAACTCCTAAAATTATCTTTATTCCAATTTTATATAAAAAAAATAGTAGCCTAAATATTATATTTTGAATTAATTCTAAGAAATTTACCTACACTTACACACACCTCCATCTAATGGGCAACGAACATACTTTTTATATGTACAGCTAACTACCACCACATGAAATGATAATTGTTCAATTTCCCGTTACCACTTATCTTGGTGGATATTATGATGGAAAAAATGTTTATATATGATATATATTTTATTTATCATTCCTTTAATATTATTTAATTCTATTACAAATCATCTCTTTGTAATTTCGTTTTTTTGCAAAAACGATAACATCGCTTGTGGAAGTGTTGATTATCGCCCCTAAAAGCAATGTAATTCATTCACACAATCTATGAAACGAATAAAGAATTGTTATAATTGAAAATTATATATATATAAATATATATGATGTTAATTACATAATTACAATTCTATAAATATATTATATATATATCTTATTTTCTTTATTACCCTTTCATACACTTAAAAAGTGATAACGTCGTTCGTGGACGTTTGGACTGTTGCCTCCTCAACATGATGTGATTAATTTAACATCATAATATTTCTACATATATGTATATATGATTAAATAATATATTATTTATGATATAAGTATCATTATATAAATATATTAATATACATACCTTCCTTCCATAACGATCATCGAAAAATGAGAATGTTAATCATTCTTACGTATAACCTACTGTCTCCATGATTGTAACGTTGAGTCATTTTAAGAACCACATTTAATTATTGATTTTAAAAGTATAATTGATGTATGAATTTAATAATTATTTCATGCTTAGTATTCTGGATGTGTTATATAATGACCCCTTTGACCATAGTTTACCAACCAAAGTTGTTTTTGACACATAAATAGAATTTGGTCAAAACACATGTCATAAAATTAATTGTTTAATTAGATATATGAAACATAGTAATAAGTGATGTAAATTTAATGATAAAAATGAAAAAATTTCTCAAGAAATTATATAATAAAATTATTTTATTATACAGGATGTTAAAGTATGTTCAACCGAAAGGAAATGCAAGGTAAAAGATTCTTGTATCATTTTTCCTTCCATGAGGCATGCGCCGTTAACACCACTGACTTCTTTTGTGTGCTATACCTAATTCCCCTTTTTATATAATATATAATGAATTATTTTATATTCATGGTATTTAGTACATAATTAAATATTTTTACTTTTGGGTCTTCCAATTTATATGTTACCATAGTTTTAAGGGATTTCATCTCAATTTACATTCTATTTAGATTTATTTGTGTTTATAAACCTAGTTTCTCTTATATGGTGTATATAATTCCGTTTACATTATATATCATGAATCTTATCATTCTTATGATACTATAACTTTCATTTAATTTTATTCCTTCATGAGGCTTATGATTTAAAATGTTTCAAAGTGGTATTGGTCACTTTGGAATATTTAATGATCATTTTCTTCAAGAATAATTTTACTTATTATTCATTTAAATTAAAGTAAATTATATGTCTATTTTTCAAAAAAAACCCTTTAATTTTACTCTTATCTAGTTAATCATGGCCATTTTTAAGTATTAGTGTCATTTTATCACTCTTTGTTACTCAAGATGTTTTGAAATATGTTTTCAAGAAAACCCGACTTCATTTCTCTCTTTAGTCAGAGAACCAATTTTCATCTAAAACCCATGTTTATTTAAAATGTTTTAATCTTTTATAAATGAATTTTTAAAATCATTGTTACCCATTTTTTTATTTTACCAATGTTTCCATTGGAATATTCTTATTGCATTCTGAACAACGCATTTTTCTAACCTTTTACTGTGCAAAAATGAATGTTCTTTTTACCTTGTAATACATATATAGATTTACCCATAATAAATCCTTTGAAGCTTAATTTTTCATTTTTAAATGATTAATTTTTAAAGAAAATTTTATTAAAATTGATTTTCAATTAAATGGTTTTTAAAAAAAAAGATATTTTTCTCAAGATTGTTTTTAAAGGATCTTTTTATAATATTTTCATTCATCAATGACAACAACCCATTATTTTACCCCACTTGGGGTATATTGTATTGATATTATCTTTAATATTATTATAGTTGGTTTTGATTGATTTGGCCAAGGATAGTATTCACAATCCCTTCCTTGATTCCTTTTAGTCCCCTTGAATTATTTAATTTCCTTTGATCATTGAACATTGAATTTCTCCTAATTTATCAAATCATTTATCATTGATATGTTCAATTCCTAAATTGTATATAATTTTTATATGGTTTTTAATTTAAATTTTATTTGATTATTTGGGTAAATATTGATAAATTTGCCTCTCTTACTTCATATGGATATTTGATAAGGCACATTGTTAAATCAATTATTTGATATATAAGGAATGTTTTGGACTGGTACGACATGGGTGGGACCTGGTTATAGATATACCATGGATTCATCAATAGTCTCATGGGATGAGTCATTTATCTAGCCACCTTAGATGGTTTTTTACCCAATATTTTGTAAACTACCTTGTGAAAGGTCTTAATAGTAATGGTATAATGTACCTAGGAAATATAGCATCCAATAATCCAGAATTTCCCAGATTTAGTTTCATTTATTATTCATCTATGAGATTGTTTGTCTATATATCTATAGATAAATTTAACTTTCAATTAATTGATTAAATGGATTTTTTTTATTTTCTTACCTTTCCACATTGATTTTTCTTTGTCTATTTTTTTGAATGGATTTTTTTTCATTTATTACCTTTATATATTAATTATTAAATTTCATATCAGTTTTCTTAATTACATGGTGTGTGTGTGTGTGGGTGTTCATTTATTTACTATTTCTTGATTATTATTCTCATTTATTCATTATTTATTCCACCATACGTTACCCTTACTGATCATTTGAGTTCACCCTTATTATGTTTTCTTTCCCCTAGAATCCAAGAAGTTTACTATGAAATATATTCAAAGATGTACTAGATGGAATAAAGTTATTCATGAATTTATTTATTTATAAAAATATTATGTTGTAATTTGTGTATTAATTTGTAATGACTCGTATATGGTTTACCGAGACTACTAAACTGAGACTTCATTCATGATTTTATCCCTTCTAATAATGCCAATACAATTGATAGCAGACACTGGTTCTAGGATTTCTGGGGTCGGTTCGCTACATATATGGTTAAATTAATTTCTTATACATTCATAAATGAACTCATCAATACACCATTTCCAAGGTTTTAAATTCAATAGTAACATTTCATTTAAAGAGACAAAATATCATCATGTAGTCTTATAAGGTAAAAATCCTCTATTGACTTATTAATTAATTCTATACAACTTATGATGAACCCAATGTACCCTACTTTGTGACAAACATATAGTGTCATTGTTTTTTATAATAAATAAATGCATAAAACTCATGATATTGATTAATAAAAATATAAAGTCCAAGGTCTAATAAACTTATTATTAGATTGCAACACTTAAAAATTTGGAATATCTACTTTTGGGTCTCTCTTTATAATATCCCATCATGAATATTAACAAGTGTGAACTTTATGAGATGAATTGACATCCTCTTATAAGAATCAAGTACATGATAGTTTACATAATCTATGTTATATCAGACAATTTCATATCACAAAAGGACTTATGTTTAATAATATCCTCATAAAACTTTAAATTTATCACCATAATAGAGAATTTCTATGGGTTTATAATGTAAAGAATACTCTAGGAAATTATAAAATTAAGGTTATGAAAAAGAAAAATTCCTATTTGTTGGGGTGGTAGTTGAGTGGTTAACAAACCCCAAAATATTTCATGAAACCCAGGATCAAACATGGTTGATTATTTAAAAGATATTGTATTAGTATTATAGTAGTAGAACTATACATCTGATTTGGACCTTTGGGCTACTTGTTTGGACTAAGGGTCACAATCCTTTTGGGCCACTAAATGACTTCAGATCACAGAGCCTCTAGGATACCACAGGCTTCCAGGCCATGGACTTTTAGGCCACAAGGACAACAGGACATGAAGTAGGCTGGTCAGACAACACATGAGTAAGCCCTGGAAGAAAATGCAGACTGTGAAGCAGCTACCAAAGTAGATCTAACCAGACAGGGAATGAAGAGAGGGTATGGAAATATTTATCAGTTTCATGAACTGTGCATCTATGCATGGGAAAACTATATCCAAATAGCCATGAAGGGAGTGGATATAGATTCCATTAATTAAGAAAATACTGGAGAGGGTTGGTTTCATCATAGTTGGGTCTTTTGTCCTTCGGGTCATGTACAGGGCCCTATGCCTCTGGGATTACAGGTCGCGTAAGGGGTCTCTCTCAACCCATTTAAAAGGGGGTTATCTAAAATAAATAAAAAACCAATTACATTAGGCCATTAAGGCCAGAATAATAATAAATATTTGACAATATATTCCTTAACATTCATGTATTGGAATATAAATATAGGTAATCCAAGGTACAAAATAGTTGGTTTTAGGGAACTAACTCCACAGACTCCCACTTGGATTAGAGCCAACTACTAATGATATTAAGTATGATAGTTCTCATAACATATTAATACTTTTGATTATATAAATATTTAGTCTACATCTCTACTACATTCTCTTATATGAAATCACTACTCACTATGACATCACCCCTATGAGTAAAATACCTTAAGAGTTGATAATTCCAAAGTATGTTCATTATCTAATAATATGACCTTGGATCCTTATAAGAGACACCACTATAGTATTATGAAAATACAGTATGATAAGATACTTACTATTAGGAAAAAAATCAATATATTATATCCAAATTGCTTCATTAGCCGCATCAGAAGCCACAATGTACTCAGAATCTACTTTAGAATTCACTACCACATTTTTCTTTAAGCTCTTCCATCTCACAACTCCTCCAATGAGGTTGAAGATATATCTCGATTTCAATTTTAGATCATCTTAATCTTTTTTATTCTATAATCTATATATCCTCTAATTATTATGTCCTCATATTTTCTACATATTTAAAACATATCCTTAGTATAGATCAAATACTTTAATCTAGTCTTAAATTTCATCCAACGGTGGTATCCTAGGTTTTAATGATATAATCCTTTTACACTCATTGTATATGAAATATCAAGCTTAGTACATATAATAGAATACTTTACTAACCCTATCATTGATGTTTATGGGATCCCTGTCCTCCTCTACCTATCCTCTTGAGTAAGAGGAAACATTTTCTTGGAGATATTTATACCCTATGACCTTGGAAACTGTCCCTTCTTGGATTTTCCTATACTAAATCTAGTTAGTTTCTTATCAATGTATGAACCATAATATAGTTAAAAAAACCTCATGAATTCATCATAATGGATTTTAATCCTAAGAATGTATGATGCTTCTCCTATGTCATTCATGGAGAAGAACATGTTCATCCATCACATAAAAAATTGTAAGACATGTATCTTATTTCAAATTAGTAATATTTAATAAACATATAATATTAGGAAAATTACCACACTCTCACTAAATTTTTTTATACACAAGGTTCAAATTTCTTCATTATGAAACAAAGTTCTATTATGGATTCATTAATGTGGAGGTTACAAGATTTAGATTCTTTTTTTAATCCATAAATGGATCTATATAATTTTAATACCTTATTGGCATCATCTGTAGTCAAAAACCCTTTTGGTTATTTCATATATACATCTTCTTGAAGGGTCCTATTAAGAAATTTTATTTTGAAATCCATTTTTAAAACCTCATAATCATGGTAATATGCTATGGCAAGTATAATTTTCATGGATTGTATCATAAAAACTAGTGAAAATGTTTCATCATAGTCTATTCTTTGATATTCTATAAACCCTTTTATAGTCATTCATGCCTTATAGGTATTGTCTTATCCATCCATATCCATTTACTACTTGAATTTCCATTTTCAAAAAATGGGGTTGATATCTACTAGTGTACCTATCAAAATCTAGACTTGGTTCTTTGTACATGGAATCTATCTTAGAATTTATAGATCCTTTACATTTGGAATCTTCTATTCCATTTTTTAATTACTTGCATGGTGAAGGTTCATTATTATAAAATAATAACGAGTCACCATCCTTAGTGACTATAAAACTATATATTCTTTGCTCTCTAAGCTCTATCATACTCCTACATGTTACTTCTGTCTATGGATCATCTGCTAACATTAGGATTTTTGGAATTCATTCTTTTTCTAACTCATGTGTATCTTAAGCCTGAAATTCATAGAAGTTTATCTCTCTCCAAATATCACCTTTATAGGGGTTATCCATCTCAAACAATATGGATTATCTATCCACCTTCACTTTCTAATCTAAGGGGGTTATAGATAATACCCATTAATTTCTTTATGATCTCTTATAAAGATGCACTTAGATCCTTATGGTGAAATTTTGTTCCTAGAGAGTCATTAACAAAATATTCACATCCCCAAGTATGTAAATGTTAAAAATGGGTCTCTTTCCACTCTATAATATGAATATAACTCCATGTTATACTTTAGTTTGAACTCATTTTAAATTGTATACTACTTTATACAATGCATATCCCTTAATTATAATACACTACTTATAAAAATCATCATCGATATCACCATCTCTAATAAGTCATGGTTACTCCTTTAACTTACACCATTATAGTTTGGTGTATAATGAGTAGTGAGTAATTATAGAATCTCAAACTCCCTTATATAATCAATGAACTCATGGTTTGGATATTCTCCACCATGGTATGAATATTGTTTTTTATCTTATTACCAAGATGATTCTCAACTCCATTCTTGTAATCCTTGAATTTCTCAAAGGAATAAAATTTATAACTCATTAGGTATAAATATCCATATTTAATAAATTTATCAGTAAAAGTAATGAAGCATGAGAATCAACCCATTTATTTGATAAGACATGGTCCACACACATTTGTATAAAACAACTCTAGAATCTTTATAGCCCCTTCTACAATTAAACTAAATTGTGTTTTGGTCATTTTTAATTGAAAAATATGGGACATATATTGAGTGGTTTTAGTTAAAAAGAATCAAAATATCCATCTTGGTATAGTTTTTTCAAGTTGTTTCATTTACATGGCCTACCTGATAATTCCAGAGTTGGGTACGATATGAGTAATGTGAACTAGATTCACTATTGATTTCCAAAACTACATTTCAATAATTTAAAAAATAAATATAATTATTTAGGTGTTACATACACTAAAATATGATACATTTAAAAAATGCAATATATTTTATTCCCAATATTAAAAATAAAAACATTAATATCAAGGAATGATATAGATATAATTTTTTGTAATGATCAAAATATAATAACAATTTTTAAAAACAAAGAAAATCATATTGGAAATGGGAGGTGATAATATATAATAGGTAATGAAGACAATATATCTCAATTAGAGAGTCATATATCCACCTCACCTCATGAAACTCTTTTGGATTTACTTGGTTCTTATAATTGGATTCAAATGTGAGTACCACAAGTTGTATCTAATACCGAATTTATGAAAGAAACTTGATTTCACTTGATAATGAATGAAAATGAAGATTCCCCTTTCTTATTTTTCATAGTGAGGTTATTTTTCTAGAAGCCCTTATTTCCATATAAAAAATGCAAATTTATGTTCACTTTCTTGCCCCTTTATTTTACTTCACTTGTATGGGTGTTGTGAATATGTATTAAACTTTTTATTAGTTTGGGGGAATTTTTCCTTTCTCTTTATATTATTCAACATAATTATAGAAGGCTTATCATGATTTTTGTCTTTTTCATCCCGGTGAAGATTAGTGAGGAGATCTAGGAGAGTCTTCTCGATGTTTTTCATATTAAAATTCACACATGTGTTAGAGAATCTCAAAGGGAGTGGAGAAAATATGAGATTAGTGTGAAATTCATTGGGTAACATAAACCCACGAATCTTTGTACACCCAATATATCCAATATCATGACTAGGTGATGGATATATATAACTCCCTCTCTATCTTTTCATGTAAAGAGTTCCTTGGATATCTCAAACCACTCCCATCAAGCTATATATACTTAAATATCATGGAAATTATTGAGAATGATAATGAATCCTCATTATCATAATATTTATAGCCTTCAATAGACATTGAGGATAAAATTAAACACTGTATATATAGTATATCATACATGTTTTTTAAATAGAAACAGAGATCCTCTTCACTCACCACCTTAGCTGATCGATTGGGAACAAAGGTATCGAACATGTAAAGCTTCTTTTACTTTCATAATATAATGTTCAAGCACCTATGAAACTCTTATAAGTAACTTCCATACATAAGATTCACTTTCTCTAGTATAGATCATAGGGATAGTGATGTTAATGAACCTTCCATTTTCTATAATAACTAAAAGCATATTTTAAGTACTTTATTTGATTACCATAATATATGAGACAAAAAATATTAATTATCATATTAGTCTCCCACTATTTTATCAAATCTCAATGGCCCTAACCATTGGAATATGAATTTATTGTCACATTGAAATTTTAATGGAAAGGTTCCATATTTTTTTCTCATAAAATATACTTATTCTTGAAAAATTATTCAAAGTTATTTAGGTATACCATTCTGCTAACTTCTAGCTTGTAGTTCCTTAGACTATTGAGTGGGAACCCTAATCATGAAATATTGAAACATATTTTCTCAAAAACTGAATCCAAGGTACACTGATTATTACTTTAGTTGTCAACCCTTGATTCTAAATTAGTTAAGGAAAACCAAAACCATCGTTATAACTCCCTGATGATTGAAATAACCTCAAATTTGGACATAAAATCACATTAAACTATGGTTCCATTCAAAAATTAAGTAATGGAAGGATTTTGACATAATAATCCATGGAGTTATTTTATTTATTTTGCATAAATTTATTTATTTTATCCCTTAAATGTATTATTAATATTAGATCAACTATCATAGAAATGGCTCTGCAATCCCCTGGTTCATCCTTCTCTCTCACTCGCTCCACTTAGGTCTCCCTCTTCTCACTCACCTCCCCTTACTTATCTTCTCCATTCAGTGTGGCTTCTCCATGGGTGTTTTCCTCTAATCTCTCTCATAGTTGGTCCGCTCTTGGTTTTCTCTTTTGTCATGTTCTTCTCTCTCACTTCGATGAAGTTTTGCTGGTTCTTTCCTTGACTGCCTCAAATGTGCTCTGAACTTGTCTTACACCACCACTCTCCAAGTTATATTTGGAACAATGGATACTCTGAGGTTTTGGGGTAGCAGTTTGGTAGTCATGGGTATTGACACCATCTCCTTCTTCTTCTTTTTGGGTTTCAACCACTAGTTTCTCCTTAATTTTTCTATTTTCTTGTTTTATTTGGATTCTTCCCCAGCTTAATTTAGGTTTTATCTATTGTTTTCCCTTGTTCCATATTATTTTAGGGTTTTATCCCCATGTCTATCTTTCTGTTATGGTTTCTTCTTCAATGGATCTGGAAGTCTTCTCTGACGACTGTTTTTTGGGACTTTTCTGGGTGTTTTTACATTAAGATTGGGGGTCTAATGTGTTATGGTGCGGGTTTTTTATTCGCTATAACAAAGAAAATGTCAAGTGGGTCTTGTAGATGATCTGACCTACCTCTGTCTGGTCATTTCACTCCTCTTTATCTCAAACTCCACCACTCTCTATGATACGGATCTACATGGTGGTCTTTATAGTTCTTTGGGAAGTGAGTTCAAGCGGTCAGCTCTGAGAGGTTGATGATGTGGACACATCAATTGTCATTGGTGAGGAATTGTCTTATCTTGGTCCATCTCTGGTAGTATAGTGACAATGATTATGATGATGAGGTTCTGTGTAACGGCGGTGATGATGATGTCTTTCTCAATGGCGACAATGGATTTCAAATGGTCATCGGTGACGAGATGATGATGTCGATAATGGTGGTGGTTGTCAGTGATGAAATGATAAGGCCAATGATGTGATGATGGTGACCTGGTTACATAGCTTACCTCGATTTATGGTTTCTCGAGAGGCTCACTTTTCTAGTGTTTTGAGGTTTTCACTTTTAAAATTTGAATTTAAAAAATTGAATGTAGATTTAGATTTCAGTCGTGTATTTTTTGTACATTGTTTTAAGCAGGTGATGTCTGAATTTGGTATCCAGTCTTTATGAGGTTCCCACTTTTCAAAATAGTGTTATTTTGAAAGTGGAAAAAAACAATGGAAGGGGTGTATTGTTAATATTAAATTCAATTTTCATAATTAATTAACCATGTTTTCAAAAAATAGTTTACACATAATCCATTAATTCTATTTTCATGTATATGTCTTTTTATCTTATTTAATTTATGTGATATATTTTAAAAAATCCTATAAAAATGTATCCACATATTAATAAAAACCATGAATCTAAAAAAAGTAAATAAATAAAAGGAACTGATTATAATTTTTCTAATTTTTTATTGTTTAGTTTCACCTTGGTTCTGGATTTGAACTACCTACTCTCTTTGGATCTCTATCCATTACATATTTTAATCACGCACAGGATAGGGTAACCAGGGTATGGGTATATATAATAAACCATAAACACACATGTCATGCATAATAAAGGTGGGAGGGATGACTTGAAATCCATCATATTTAATTTAATGAAACATTATCACATATAAAACCTATGAAATAATATTAAATTAAATATAATCCCAAACCATAAATAATACAATCAACATTATGATCAGTCATACATATGTAACAAAATCTCATTCTTACAAGATATAAAATATTTTTAATCACCATTTTAATTAAGATAAATTTAAATTTAATAAGTAAGTAATTGTATTATTAGTTAATTAATTAATTGCCTTAACTATTAATCCATGTAGTCCTAGGGATACAAAAGATTATATCCACAGTTATTTTTATTTAAAAACATTTATTTCAAATTACATAAGTACTTGTTGTGTATATAGAGGCAACATATTATGTGCCCATTTGAACTACCTAGTGTTTGGTCATCGTCGTGTATAGTGTACTCATGTGTCATGTAGCATACATGATGGGACAATTAATTAACACATTGTGTGATATTAATTTATGACACATAGACATGTGTTAATTTACACTGTTTGTACAAGTTTTATTACACAAAAAGAATGTAGTGTATAATGATGATCATACACAATGTGTAGTTAAAAATTTAATGTGGAAATTAATGTAGAATTTATTATTTTATAATCCTTGTCACATGATGGGTACTTTTAATTTATGACTCACTGAACATATCGTTATTTTTATTAAGGGTGTAATTAATTTTATTTTTGTGTAAATTAATTTACACAGTTTATAGCTTGTCTTGGTGTGTAATCAAAATAAATGGGTATGTGACCACATGTGTATTAATAACACACCACATGTTTATTAATTAAACACCATGTGTGTATTAATTAATTAAAAATCATGTCTGTATTAATTCCACACCATGTTTATATTAATTATGCAACATGTGTGTATTAATTATACACTATGTTTGAATTAATTAATTACACATTATGTGTATATTTATTACACATCATAGGTGAATTAATTACACACCATGTGTGTATTAATTACACACCATTGTCTATTAACTACACACTATTTGTTTATTAATTACACACCACAACTATTGACCACACTACCATTGTGTCTTCTAGGGTTACGTGACATGTAGGTGACTTACAAAACACAGAAGAAATTTTTTTACCACCTTCATATAGTTTATTCATGTTTTATTCACTTGTTCTTGATTAAATTAAGGTGAATGAATAATATATCTCAAAATTAAAATTAAATAATAAAAAAATGAAAAATTAATAAATAATTTTAAAATTGATCAACAAACATGTAGTTCTCATATCATACGGTGTACCACTAAGAGGGGTAAATCAGTGGTACTTATTTTTATAAATTCGTTATTTTCAAAATTATTCCCCTAAGATTTGTTATAGTTATGTTACACTCTTATTAATACATCCTCACCCATATGAATGAATAAAATAAAGACAAATAACACACCATATTTTTAATAGGGTTCGTCCTTAATGTGAGAGACAAATCCTCTAAGAACCAAACTGATGATAAAGGTGATGAAGGGTTAAAGAGTTTTTTTTGTTTTCAAGGATGGTTTTGAAGAAAATAAATCACTTCAGTTTTTTTTGGAAACAACTATTTTGGGTTTGTTTTTAAAATAATCAAACTCCTGTTTTCAGAAACTTGGTAATTGGGATGACAAGGAAAGAAAGAAACTAGAATGAATGGAATGTTTTGATAATTTCCGATGTTAAATATGACGAAAATTTTATATTTTGGAATTCCCATAAATCATAAGTAAAGTGGTGGAACAAATTATGCAATCTTGATGAAAAAAATGGGGTTTGAAAAAGCTGTGAAAGGTGGTGACTATTACAAAGTTGTGAATGGTGGTGACTATTAAAAGGTTATGAATAGTATTGACTATTACAAAGCTGAGAATAGTGGTGACTAATACGAACTGTGAATGGTTGTGACTATTACAAAACTATGAATGGTGGTGATGATGATGGGAATATTCGTGCCGATGGAATAGTCATTCTGATGAATGAAGAGATGATGCATGTCATTCCAACATTGTAATGACTTTGTTTTGTATCAGACTCAATCGTCGTGCTGATGGAATAGTTGTGCCAATAGAATATCCATACCGATGAAAGAAGATATGATTCTTGTCATGCTGACATAGTAATGAATTTTTTTTGTATCAGACTCAATAGTCGTGCCAATGGAATAGTCGTGCCGATGGAATAGTCATGCCGATGAAAGAAGAGATGATGTTTTTCATACCGAAATAGTAATGACTCTGTTTTGTATCGGACTCAATAGTCATGATGATGGAATAGTCATGCCAATGGAATATTCATGATGATGAAATAAGAGATTATTCTTGTCATGCCGACATAGTAATGACTTTGTTTTTTATCAGACTCAATAATCATTCTGATGGAGTAGTCATGTCGATGGAATAGTCATGTCGATGAAAGAATAAATGATGCATGTCATGCTGTCATGGTAATGACTTTGTTTTTCATCGGACTCAAAGTCATGCTGATGGAATAGTTATGCCAATGGAATATTCGTACCAATGGAATAATCATGCCGATGGAATAGTCATGCTGATGGAAGAGGAAACAGTCATACCGATGGAAAAGAGGAAAGAGTAGTGCCAATGGGAATAATCATGCCAATGGGAATAGCCATGCCAATGGAAATAGTCGTGCCGATGGAAAAGAGGAAAGAGTTGTGCTGATGAAAAGATAAAGTGAAGAGATAATGTATGTCATGTCAACAGAGTAATGAATTTTTTTTACATCAGACTCAAAGGTGAAAGTGAAAGAAAAAATATGGTGTCGATTAAAGACTATCATACCTAGAAACAATCATACATAAAAAATGTACCCACATTTATGGTTTTCTAAAAAAAATTGCTTTCTACAATAATAAATAGGTATAGTGATATAAATGAAAGAACCAAATATTAATATAAAGTTTCAAGAAGATTCAAGAAGCTTCAAGAAACTATAACGAAGTCAAAATGTATCCCATAATTTCAAGGGGAAATTAAAATTTGGGAAAACTTGAGTAAGAAGGAAAATCTTTTGGATTCCCACAAATTTTCACCCATAAAAGGAGGAGGTACTTTGTATTTTCTGACAATGTGTACTGTTCACAGTAGAGGAAAGAGAAGCTATGAGTTTTAAAGAGATAAGAAGAGGTTTTTAAGTGGTGCTGAATCTATTTTTCTTGACTATTGAATACATGTTTTGAAGTGGTGTTGATTCTATTTATATTGACTATTACATACCTGTTTTGAAGTGGTGATGATTCTATTTTTCTTGAATATTGTATGCAAGTATTTGAGTGGAGCTGATTCTATTCTATTGTATTCAATTGAAATATTGGACCGAGAAGATTCAGACTAAGAGCATCGTACTCAGGGTATTCAGACTGATTGTTTTACATAGTCTAAGAGTTTCTTACCTTTATTATAGGTATGGAAAAGAAAATTTGTTTTAAAATGGAATACATTTGGTGAATAGAAAAGAATCACAAGTAACATGAGAAATTACAAAATAAAGTTTTACCCTATTGTGCTGAGAGGGTCCACATGAACTAATTATATTGTTTCATAGTGCAACATGAGTTAAAGGGTACATCCTACTAGTTTTAATCCAAGGATTGTCTTCTTAGTGGATTTTTTGTTATTGGATCATTTCCAAACCATATCAAGGACTTAGCAATTATTATTGAATAGTGAGCCTTTTAAATCTGTGTGTTCCTTTGGATGTGTGTTGATTTATTTCTCAGTAAGGAATTGGAATCCTTAACAGTAGGCAAAGGTTGTTTCAATTGAAAAGAAACATAAAAGAAAAAGAGTATCATTGATTCACCCCCTCCCCCTCTCAATGATACAATACTCCAACTGGGCACTTTCAATTGGTATCATAGGGAGGTTCCCTTTTTTATTCTTTGTTGATGGAGAACATGAATTATGTAAACAGTAAAGGTATTCCGGTCATTGATGGAAAGAACTATCATATCTGGAAAGATAAAATGCTACCATATCTTATTTCTATAAGTTATGATGTTCTTGAAGCTGCAACAGTTGGGTTTCCTCCCATTGATAACAGTGCTCCACTTAAACCTATTGATAAGAAGTATCTTGAGAATGATATAATGGCCAATATTGTTATATTATCATCACTTTTTAAAAGTGAATTATTGAGATTTAAGGGTGTTTCCACAACTAAAGTTATATGGGATATGTTGAAAAACATATATGAAGGAAATACAAAAGTGAATAAGGTAAAGTTATAAATATTGAGATTGAAGTATAATGATTTGAAGATGAGTGATCATGAATCTGTTGGGGAATTCTTTACTAGGGTGAATGACATTATGAGTACTATTAGATGTCTAGGTGAAACGATGAAAGACTCTACAGTTTTAGAAAAGGATCATGATAATATTACATGACAAATTCGATGCAAAGGTTTCTTTATTGGAAGACAGAGACCCTGAAACATTACCTCTTGAAAATTTACATAACACTCTTATCACCTATGAAATGAGAAGAGATAATGATATGAAGAAAAAAACAAAGGTTGATAGAGAATTTTATTTCAAGGATATAAATAAAAAAAGTAAAAGAATATAGTTATTGAAGTTGAAGTTGGTGATTCTGACTCTGAAAATGAGGTATGTAAAAATCTCAATGAAATCTTATCCCTATTTTCTAACAATATCAAAAGAGGTATAGGGAAATACAAATGGAAAATTCCCTTTAAATTTTTTGAATGTGGAGGTGTTGTTCACTTTGCAGCTAATTGTCCTCGAAGAAAGAAAGAAGATGATAGTGATATTGAAGAAACAAAGATAAGGAGATCCTGAAAAAAAAAAGATAGACAAAGGAAAAGAAAAGAAATTATTCAAATAAAAAAGAAAAAATTTTGTGTCTAATGATGATGAAGAAGAAGAAAGTGATGCTGAATCTAAAAAATACATTGAGTATGGTAATGAAAATACATTAATTTCAACAGTGAATGATGAATAATTCAGAAGCAGTAGTTCTGAAGAAGAAGAAGAAGAAACTTATCTTGAAATGCATCTGAAACAAGAGTTGAAATAATTTCTGAGAAAGACCAGAAGGATTGAAAAGCAAAGAAAAAATATGGAAGATGAAATATAAAGCAACCAAAAATGTTTTTCCAGTGATAAAGAAAATTTTATTAAATAGATTGATTATTTGAAGAAATCTCTTAAAAATTTAAAGAATCATAATGATCATTTAGAGAATAAATTGAAAGTAAAATAATAAGAATTGGAACTTGCCCAACAAAAACTCTATGAAGCTGAAAATAAAAGTCTATGTGACATAAACTATATCACTAAAGTTAGTGAATGTTCCTATAATGAGAAACTTTATAAGGTTCACCACAAGACACCTTAAAAGGGTGAGAAGAAGAATGGAATTGATTTTAAAATGAAGCAAGCTAGGAATGTTATGTATATGGCCAAGACCAACAAGGTTATTAATGTTTTGAAACATTATGAATATCTAAATGTTTCTAGTACTTCTAGCATCGAAAATATAGAAAATAAAATAATTAATCATATTGATTATAGAAAGGTTGGTGAATCGGAAAAGAAAGAGAAGAAGGTGGTTGAGAAACACATTCATAATTCTGATCTATATGGAGTTTTTAGAGGCAAATACTCTTTCTATGGGTATTGTTGGTATTGTGGGGGATTCGGGCACATATAAATTATGTGTTGGTTCAATCAACCACATTACTATTATCCCATATGTTATGAAAGGAATAGATTATGGGGGAGTAAATCCCCTCAAATAAAGAAAAATGAGAAGGTTGTCTTGAAGAAATCTGAAAAGAATGGAGTAAGTATTGAAAATAGTTTCCAACCCTTGGGAACTATTTTTTAAATATTTGAACAAACTGGAAACCTTTAAAAAGGATTTCTTTTTTTGTTTCCATCTCAACAAAAGATTCCCAATTCTCAAAAGATGAAGGTGAAGAATGAAAAAAATGGAGAACACGCGCTTGCTGTTTAAACAACATTAAAATCCATGAAAGGATAATGACCCCAGATACTTGATAGTGGGTGTTCTTCTCACGTAAAAAGAGTCTTGAAATTGTAGAAGGATTTTAATGATTATAAATAAGGTACAATTACATTTGGAAATGATGAATCATTGAAAATAAAAGGTTTTGGGTCATCCATCATTAGAAAAGAAAAGATGAAATCCAAGAAAACATTGTATGTTTATGGGCTAAAACAAAATCTGCTAAGTGTTTCACAATTTTTTGATGAGGGTAATAAATTTTTATTCAAGAAAGATGGATTTTTTTAAAGAGTGGAGAATATGGAAAGATTGTTACAAGAGGTCAACATACAAAAGGAAAATTATTTCAGGTTGGTGATTTACAAAACTCTTGTTACATAAGTATGGTGGAAGAGACTGAGTTATGGCATAAAAGGCTTGGACATATGTGTTAGGAAAACATGATCAAGTTATCTAAAAGAGATAGTGTTTTAGATATTCCAGATTTTTTAAGAAGTATAGATTGGTGTTGCATTATTTTCCAGAAAGGAAAAATTAGAAATTTTGTGCATAAGAATGTTAATATTTTTTCAGAAGAATCCTTGGAGATAATCCATTCCGATATATGTGGTCCAAAGAGAAAACAATCAACACATGGAGATAAGTACTTCATCACCTTGATTTATGATTCTACTCGCATTACTTTTGTTATGTTTATGAAACACAAATCAGATGCTTTGAGAATGATAAAAAGTTTCCAAAGAAAAGCTGATAAATAATGTGACTATTCTGTGAAGATGTTGAGAATAGATAATAGTGGTGAATATAAAAGTGAATAATTTTAATACTTTCTTGAGAAGAATGAAATTTGGTATGAGTATATCTCTCCATACACTCCCCAACAAAATGGGGTTGCTGAAAGAAAGAATACAAGCCTAGTGGAAATGGAAAGAACCATGTTACTTGATCATGGCCTTTCTCATTACTTTTGTAGAAAATATATGAGTTCTGCTTTTTATATTAAGAGACTTTTTTTCTATAGGCCTCAATCAGGTATGACTCCCTATGAATTGTTTTATGGAAAAACTCCAAGTTTTTAGTGCTTTAGAGTTTTGGGAGTCCTTTTATTATGAATAATAAAAGTGGAAACTATGGTATGTTTGAGAATAAAGGTGAGGATGGAATCTTTCTTGGCTATTCTCTAGAAGGAAGAGGTTGTAGATTATTCAAAAATGAAACAAAAAGAATTGCTGATTTAGTTGATGTAAATTTGATTGAAGTATCTAATAAATAGAAACATGTTTAGAAATACAATGAAGTTAAGCAAGCTAAGGAAGATAGTTCTGATATGGATAGAAACAATTGTAATCCTAATAAAGGTAAAGAATCAGACTCAGATATTTCCCATGATAAGGAAGACAATCAAAAATCTTATCCAAGGCTGAGGAAACATGTGGAAGAATAAAATATAATTGGTCATCAACATTAGAAGGTTTAAACAAAAAAGAACAACCAATTCCATTACACATACTTCTTTATATTAAAAAGTGGAATAGAATGATGTGAATGAATATTTTGAGAATCCGGAATGGATTCAACCCATCAATGAAGAATTGAATTAGATTGAAAAGAATAATACATGGGAACTCATACCCATGCCTGAAAACAAAAACATCATTGGCACAAAATGGGTTTTCTAGAATAATTTGAATGAAAAAGTTTAGGTTATAAGAAACAAATCAATATTGGTTTGAAAAGGGTATTCATAGATTAAGGATATTGATTTTGATGAAACCTTTGGTCTAGTGGAAAGACTTGAAATAATCATAATCTTTCTAGCTATTGCCGCACAACAAGGCCATATGATCTTTCAAATGGATATTAAATGTGCATTCCAAAATGGTTATATTTAAGAAGAGGTTTATATTAAAAAAACATGTGGATTTATTATTGGAAAAGATGACAGTTATGTGTATATATTGAAAAAGGTATTGTATGGCCTGAAGCAATCTCTGAGGCCATGGTATTCAAAATTGGATACATTCTTAAGAAAGATGAATTTTAAAAAATGAAGATTGAATAGAAATATTTATTTCAGAGAAAGTCTAGAGTATTCCATCATTATAATTGTTTAATTTGATGCAATTATCTTTGTTGGGAATAACGAAGGAAGCTGTGAAATATTGGTGAAGAAATGAAGAATGTTTTTGAAATTTCCATTCTATGATAAATGAAATACTTTCTGGGGTTACAAATCTTGCAAGAGAAATAATACATTTTTCTATCCCAAGAAAAGTATGAAATAGAAATTCTCAAGAGGTTTGTCATAGATAATTCAAAACCTATTTCCACACTCATTTTAGTGGGAACAAATCTAAGTAGAGATGAAGAAGGAAAACAAGTTGATCAAAAATAGTATCGGAAGATGATTAGAAGTCTATTTTATTTGACTACCTCAAGATCTGGCATTGTGTATGTTGTTACCATATGTGCAAGGCTCCAACGTTCTCCAAAATAATCACATTTACATACTGTAAAAGGAATTCTCAGATACATCAAAGGCACAACAAACTTTAGAATCGAACATGATAGCGCAAATTGTGTTGAATTGTTTTGGTATTGATAATTAGATTGGGAAGGAAATGTTTATGATAGAATATCCAAATATGGTGGGGTATTATTTCTGGTAAATAATTGTTTTATTTGGAATTCAAAGAAATAAAATTCAGTAAATATCAGTATGTTCGAAGCTGAGTATTTTTTTGCTCCTCAAGATGCTACTCAACTTATGTGGATAAAAATACAATTAGAATATTTTCTTGTAGATGTGAAGTTACCCTTGCTCTTGGGTTGTGACAATCAAAGTACAATCAATATCACTAGGAATTTAGTGCAACATTCTCGGTCAAAACATATAGATATCAAATATAATTTAATTAAAGGGAATGTGGAGAAAAATGAATTGAATCTGGAGTATGTTCTAGCATCGAAACAAGTTTCTGATATTTTCACAAAACCTTTATCAAAGGAATTATTCTCAAAACTGAGTTTGAGAATGGGTGTCCAACCTCTTTCTCATTAAGGTTGAGGTATGTGTATTTTTACCCTCTCTAATCTTACATTTGGATTGTTTTGTTAAGGTGGATAATTGTTTTGTTTCATAAATTTATTTCAAAAAAAATAGAGAGTTGTTGGTAAGCTGTGAATTTAGTATTTTTTAGTGTGTGAACTATTCTAACTATTTGTTGGAGTGGTTGTAGGAAAAACAATTGAATTTTTTTCTAAGAAGAATACAGAAAAGAAATTGGTTTTCATGATCACTATTTTGGATATCATGGTTTTTTTATTATTGATTCTTGTTTCCTATAATGAGTTAGCTTGTGTAGACTTAGAATTGTTGATATGTAATCCATTTCTAGAGGCTACAAAGTTCAGTGATTTATGAAACTTGGTTGATAACAAAATCTAAAGAGTAGATTGTTGGGACCAAGATGATGATAAAGTTTATGAAGGGTTAAAGATTTTTTGTTTGTTATCAAGGTTGGTTTTGATGAAAAGAAATCACTTCACTTTGTTTTGGAAACAATTGTTTTGGGTTTTTGTTTTGAAAATAATCAGACTCTTTTTTCAGAAAGTTTTTCTTCATAACGGGAAGGAAAGAAATAAACTATAATAAATTGAATGTTTTTATACTTTCCAATGTCAAATATGAAGATGATTTGCTATTTTGGAATCCCCATAAATCATAAGTAATGTGGTAGAACTTATGATGCAATCTTGATTGAAAAAAGGGGTAAGTAAAAGCTATGAATGGTGGTGACTATTACAATGATGTGAATAGTGGTGACTATTATAAAGTTGTGACTGGTTGTGACTATTACAAAGCTATGAATGGTGGTGACTATTACAAAGATGTAAATGGTGGTGACTATTAAAAACTGTGAATGGTGATGATGATGGGAATATTCATTCAAATGGAATAGTCATGCCGATGGAATTGTCGTGCTAATGGAATAATCATACTGATGAAATAAGAGATGATGCTTGTCATTACGACATAGTAATGAATTTTTTTTGTATCAGACTCGATAGTCATTCTGATTGAATAGTCATGCCGATGAAAGAAGAGATTATTCTTGTCATGCCAACATAGTACTGACTTTTTTTTGTATCAGACTCAATAGTCATGCTGATGGAATATTCGTGCTGATGGAATAGTCATGTCGATGAAATAAGAGATGATGCTTGTCTTTTCGACATAGTAATCACTTTGTTTTGTGTTAGACTAAATAGTTGTGTTGATAGAATAGTCATTTTGATGGAATAGTCATACCAATGGAATAGTCATTCCAATAAAAGAAGAGATTATGCTTGTCATGCCGACATGGTAATGACTTTGTTTTGTGTCGGACTCAATAGTCATGCCAATGGAAGAGTTGTGCTGATGGAATAGTCATGACTATAAAAGAATAAATGATTCATGTCATGCCTACATGGTAATGAATTTGATTTTCATCAGACTCAGAGTCATGCCGATGGAAAAGTCATGCCGATGGAATAATGGGGCCAATAGAATAGGAAGGAGTAGTGCCGATGGAAAAGAGTAAAGAGTTGTGCTGATGGGAATATCCATGTTGATGGGAATATTCATGCCGATGGAAATAGTCATGCCAATGGAAAAGTGGAAAGAGTTATTCTGATGGAAGGATAAAGTGAAGAGATGATATATGTCATGACGACAGGGAAATGACTTTGTTTTACAACAAACTCATAAGTGAAAGTGAAGGAAAAGTGATGGTGCCGATTAAAGGTTGTCATATAGAAAAATAATCATATTTAACAATTGTACCCACATTTATAGTTTTCTAAATGAAAAATTGTTTCTATTTTTTTCAATAATAAATAATTATGGCAATACAAATGAAAGAGCTAAATATTTAGATGAAGTTTCAAGAAGATTCGAGAAGCTTCAAGAAACTGTGACGAAGTCAAAATGTATCCCATAATTTCAGGGGGAAAATCAAATTAAGGAAACTTTGAGTGAGCGGGAAAAACATTTGGATTCCCACCAATTTTCACCTATAAAAGGAGGAGGCATGTTGTACTTTCTGATAATGTGTACTGTTCACAGCAGAGGAGAAAGAAGCACTAGATTTTAGAGAGAAAAGAAGAGGTTTTGAAGTGGTTCCAATTCAATTTGTCTTTACTATTCCATACATGTTTTAAAGTAGTGCTGATTCTATTTGTGTTTACTATTACATACCTATTTTGAATTGGTGCTGATTTTATTTGTCTTGACTATTTTATGAAAGTATTATAGTGGAGTATATTCTATTCTATTGTAAACTGTTAAAATATCGGACCGAGAAAATTTGGACAGGGAGCATCATACTCAGGGTAATCAGACTAATCTTTTACATAGTCTAAGAGGTTCTTACCTTTATTTTAGGTAATTAAAAGATGAATTTTTTACAATTGAGTACATTTAGTGAATTGAAAATAAGCATAGTTAACATGAGATGTTATAAAAATATATATATTACCCTATTGTGCTAATATGGTGCACAAGGACTTGTTGTATTGTTTCATAGTTCAACATGAGTGAAAGGGTATATCCTACTCATTGTAATCCAAGGATTGTTTTCTTAGTTGATTGTATGGTATTGGATCATTTCCAAACCATACAAAGGACATAGCTATTCTTATTGAATAGTGAACCTTTTAAATCATTGTGTTCATTTGTATGTGTGTTGATTTTTTTCCCAGTAAGAAATTGAAATCCATAACAGGAGTTAAAGGGTGGTTTAATTGAAAAGAAACATAAAATAAAAAGAGTATCATTGATTCGCCCCCTCCCCCTCTTAGTGATACAATAATCTTACTAGGCGCTTTCAAATCATTATCATGGTCAACCTAAGGTTGTTTCTTTAATTTAATTATCACAATATATTACAGTGATTCCTAATTCCTATAATTGGAACACAGGGTTTGAGTAGGGACTATCCACTTCTCTTAATGGGAAGGTATCATCAACTTCCCACTATAATCATGTACGATAATATTAATACTGGTACCATCAGTACTTCAGGAAATCCCCCTTTCTCTTTAATATAAATCAGATCTTCAAAATTCTTCAACATATAACAAAATCAATGATAATATCTATCTCTATGAGGGATTTAATTGTAGTAAATTTATCAATATAGAATCTTGCCATCATATTTACCTCACAATTCTTCAAAATGATCTCATCGTGCATGAGAACATAGATGTATGAGAATTTTCACTTTCATCCTAAAAAATAAACCCCTAGAGTGTACTGATTTTGAAACACCTTTCTATGACCTCTTTAAAGGATATTTTTTTTTAACTTGATCTCTTTGATTCTCCTAGTTATCTATTCAGATTATTTTCAATGATTCAGAGTATAGTTTTCTTCTCATAAATAATCAAAGATATCTTACACCTTAAATTATTTTTCTTAGACATACACAATAAATACAAATAGAATTTATAAATTATATTTCGAAAACTCATTATTTTTTAGATTCAACAATGATACTGATCAAAGACTCCCTAAAAATAATATAAAATATCATGAATAGTAATTTTGAATATTTCAATTCTAAATATTTATGAAATCCCCATAGTCTCCTCATTTAATTCAAGTGAAAAACTAATTTAAAGTAATATAAGAATCTAGTAGTAAATATTGTCTTAAAAATATCTATGAGACTCACAGGAACTCTAGTTATATTTAAACTGACATGGCACTTGTGACTCTACACCTTCTTTCATGAAGTAGATCACTCATTTCATCACCAAAGATCACATTGGGTTGATGTTTCAGTCACTAATTGAATCACATGTCTTTATGATGTTTGATTTATGGATAATAGTTCATTAGTATCATCTTAGATAGTTAACATTTTTTGTATACACTTCTGAAAATCTCAATATTTAACAAATAAAGGAATCTTATGTATGGAAAATCCTCTTATGAGTAGGATAATTCTCTTATGGTTGGTTGAAATTTCATACGCAGTATGAAATTTTCCCTTCAAAAATCTTTAGAACCCCCCAAATATCATAGGACAACATAGAAATTTCTTACACATGTCAAATGTTTTTTATATATTAACTCTATTATGTGTGAGCCAAGTCACTTCTATATAGATTAATTCTCTTACATGTAGGCATATTCACTTTTTTTTAGAATAATTTCATTTTCTATTTTTCTAAAATGTCTTAGGCATGTTAAATGTCATACACACTATCCATAATATCATTAATGTAAATGAAATTTCATATTCACTACTGAAATATATTACATGTTGGGTAAATGTGTTTTTCAATTCTCTAAACATTATCTCCCAAATAGATATTATAGAAAATATTTAAATCAATTTGGAACCTTCTAAATACCTTTAAGTACACTTCAAATCATATCCAGAACAATTCATATGGGTCACAATATATTTATTATTTTTGGTTTATAGTAAAAAAAATCAAAAAATTCCCAGGCACTTCAATCCCCTCCTCCCCTTTAGATTTTTTGTCAACACATACAACACTTTCTGAACATCATATGAAAACTCAACTTCTCATAAAAGAAACTAAAAATCAAATCCTTTTTGAAAGGAAAAAAATATTGACAGAAACCCATAGGATAAATTATTTCATTGATAGAAAATCATCTCTCGTTGATAGGAAATATATTTTTCAAGTAATGAAGTGATATCCCCCTCAGTCCATGAATTCAACAATTCAAACACACTCGCTCTTTTCACAATAAAAAAAACAATTAAAATATAAGTAAATAAATTAACACAACATATATTTCAAGTAAAAAGTTATGAACTTACCTAGTCCCCTTTTAAAACATTATCCAAGTCTTAGTTCCATACTCTCCTAGAGATTCTTAATGATGTGGGAGGGGATGAACAACCATTTTAAACATGAAAGTATCAAATCAATCCCATGGAATGGACATGGTGAAAATATTATCAAAATGATTTCTAATGGGGATTAAATTATATCTTGATATCTCCATTGGCCACAAACTCTTTGATTAAATGAAGTTATATTTTATTATTCTTAGACTTTGAGTGTTTCATATGATTTTTAGAAAGTTCAACAACACATTGATTATCACAATTAATTCTAATATAATTCTCAACTTTCACACTCAAATCAACTAGTTTTTTCCTCATCTAAATAATTTCAATGAAATCACTATTTGAAGAAACATATTTGTCCATGTAGTGTTTAGTGTGATTTAGTTCGGTTCCTTGTTGCTTCAACTCACACAACTATCACCCAAGATTAATATTTTCACTTAAAGTGGATATTATATATGATGGGTTTCATTTAATCATTTAATGATTATTGGGAGTTCAAAAAACCCAAATGACACATATATTTATATTATATAATTATTCATGAAAATAATTTGAAAAAAAAAGGAACCATAAATACTTGGTATTCAACCATTATAGTAGCTTCTTTCCTTGATCTCAATGGAGTGTGTTTGTGGAAGATCACTAAAGTAGAGAATCTATACTTCATACCTCTAATGAATTACATTGGATAATATATCCTTGATGGTATTGAGAGGATACCAAAATTTTGAATGGTTTCTAGAAACTTAATCCATAACGATGAGAAATCCATTGGCAATAAATGATATTTAAGAACTTTTCATGAAACAAATGATCAAAAATCCATTGAGGGAAGATAATCAGTACACTCCTTTATACAAAAAATAGATAATACTTCCATTAATATAAATTCTATATCTTAACCTCTTGTTCATAATGAATTTAATTCATTAATGCCTATTTTGTATATTATTTATTGAACATGTTTCAATGAATAACTAAAAATCCTTTAATAATTCATCCTTAGGTTCAATATAGATGAAAAAAAAATTCAGAAGTTCTTATTGTTGCATCGCATGTATAATATTTAATATGAATAAAATTCATATTTAATCATGTACATTTTAGTGAACATACAACACTATAATCACAACATTATACCCAATATTCATGTAAACCCATATATATTAGAGAAACTTTCTATTATGTATAATAGTAAAAATCACATTGATCCTTTAATATATCTCAAGATTCTTTTGGTAGCCATAAAATTGTACTCCTTTAGGAAACTTTGATATTTGGAACACATGATCACATCTTATATAATATTTGGTATGTATGAGGGGAAATAGAGTAATTTGGAAATCAATTTTCTAAAATCCATTGGACTAAGACTTTTTCTTAAAACATATTTTAATAATTTTAGTCCCACCTGAATGTGAGTAGACACTTTATTTTAATCCTCCATTTTAAACTTCATCACTAATTCTATAGAATACTTTTCTTGAGATAGGAAGACAATATTTTTTCCCTTTAATAACTTGTAACCCTGATATGTATCCCAACTCACCCAACATGAAAATCTCAAAAAGATTATTAATTTTTGTGGAAAAATCATTAAAATAATAATTATCATATCCTAAAAAATAATTTCATAAATATATAAAATATTAATAACTATACCTACTACATTATCTTTGATGTACATATTGTTTTCTACATTTACTTTTAGGAATTTCAACTCCCTCGACTATTTATCCAACTTGTAATATGAAGCTATTAGGGCCTACTTAAATCCATGAAAATCCTTATTTAATTTTCATACTCTTTTAACATCATCATAAATCACAAAACCCTCTAGTTTCTCCATATACACTTCCTCTTAAATCCCACCTTTTAGAAAAGTTTGACTTTACATCCATTTGATGAAATTAGTATTGTCTATATAATTTAACAATAAGAAACATTTTTATGTCCCCCAATCTTAAAATTATATAAAATTTATCTTAAATATAAACCCTTTAAACTTAGAAGTACTCATTTTACATTAGTTTCTATTTTTTCATAGCAACACTACCTTGATCGTTTAGTAATTTTTTAAATACCCACTTTGTTCCAATTAAATTTTTTTCAACAGTTCTTGGAATAAAATACCATGTGGAATTCTTATCAATTTTATTTATCTCTTAATTAATAGATCTAATACATTATTTATAATGAATGGATTCAACCATTTAATTTGTATCAACTTGAGAGATTATTATTATTATATCTTCAACCCATGACCTTCTTCTGGTCTAAACTAGTGGTGACTAATTTTCAATAAAATTATCTATTTTGGAATACTTATTTAACTTTGGATATTTCTTTTTCACAGTCATTAATTACTTATTCACTGTATATCTTATCATAATCAACACCTCCTATATAGGGTTCAACATTAGGTTATTCTTTACTAGTCTATCTAAAAATATACATCTTATTTTCATTGAATTCTTTAAAAGTTGTTACATCAAAAACATGATTCATTTTTTGGTTTTCAATTATTTTGATATTATAACATTTAACCACTTTTTGATGTCACTTATTCCAACATATGTATCCTTTCCCATTAGATAAGTATCCAAGAATGAAGCCTTCCTCATATTTCTCATCAATTTTCCCTATATTTGTGTCTTTGATTTGATGATGCAAAGGATGACATAGATTCTAATGTTTCTCATTCTTGGATTCCTTTGATATCATATTTAATATGAATTTTGATTTAAATTTTTCATAAAAACATTGTTTTTTAATTTGTATAGCAGTACGCACTACTTCCCTCAAAAATAGTTTTGATTGTCCGAATTTAGAAATTGTTGTTCTACCTATTTATAGGATGTCTCTGTTAATTATCTCATGTATCTTATTATATAGAAGAAGTTAGGGGGTTCTATATTAATGTTTAATACCATACTATTCAAGGTAATATTCAAATTCATTATAAGTGTACTCCTTCCCATTATCAACTATAAATTTATGGATATGTATTCCAATCTATCTTTCAACTTCACTCTAAATCATATTGAACATATCCACTACTTTTGATTAATTATTTATAAATAACACTATTTTAATCCTTTTATAATAAAAAATAAATGTAATAAATTAAAATTCACCTATTGTGGATTTTTTTCTCATAGGCCCACGCAAATATGAGTAAACAAATTCAACATGTCATATTTATTATGTCTCTACTCTTTTATTATTTCTTTAAAGTATTTCACCTTTGGAAAGGTTGAAAAAGCATGATCTCTTTATAAAATAAATTTGGGTAGGTGCCCTAAAAAATCTTTATAGATTATACTCAAATTAGTTTGACTAATATAACTGAGTCTTTTGTTCTATGAATTATTCTATTCTCTAAAACTAGGATAGCATGAATTATTTGTATATCCTATATGAAATAAATTCCCTTTGTTTTTTTTCCTCTTATAGTAATATATCATTCGATAATATTTTAATGAGAAAATTTTAATTCTTGAAAATTATCTCATTTTCTTCATTGGATTACAGACTAACACTCTATAGGTTATGTTTAATCCCATTAAAAAGTTAAACCTCTTATAATATCTATCTGGATGGTTCGATTTTAGTAGAACTAATTACCTTAATTTTTAAAGATCTCCAATTCCAAAAGTTCACAACACCACAATAATGATCTATGTAAAGAGAAACTACTATCAATAAGTAATGTTCTACTCCTCTTACTATCCTTCAAAGATACCTCCATAATTAATTATTTTTCTATCTTTATTCTCGGTTTAAAATTATTACATAAAGAAATATGTTCTTATTAACCAAGGATCATTGTAAAAAAGTTATCTTCATGGTGACCTTATTAGTCACACATTAAAAAATATTCTCAAGCCCTTTAGATATGTTGTGGACATTCATCACATATGAGTTCTCATTTTCTATTTTTTTTTCACAGGCATGTCACTTTTTTTCTCTGAGAATATCCCCTTAATATTTTCCCTTTTTTTATTCCAAGTGAGATACATGTTGTACTAGAAAAATAATTATGTCCATAGGTTACACAACACTAATATTATCCCATGAAAATGGATCTTATATAAAATAGTTAATCCTATATTGGAAATACTTCTTTCTATTTTGGTAAAAAACACCCTTATTTTTTATATGTTTTTAATAAATATTATTCTTTTGGTTACTATACACTATTTTAACTAAAGTATAAATCGTTTGGAGTTTTCTCACCACCCATTTTTTCCAAAAATATCTTATGGACCCTATAATGTTAAACAAAACAAATAAAAATTTATAATTTTAATTGGTGTATAAATTAACTAAAAATCCATACAACTATTTTGGGATCTCAGGGATGAATCATAATTTACTTAAATAGATTTTCTTAATCAATAATTATTTTTAAGAAGAATTCTTATACTTAATACACCTTGATTATTTCTTTTTATGTTCTTCTTCTTGACTCGAATTTTCTTCTCTAATTTGTTTCTAACACTTTATTTCTCAGATACTTTCACCTTGGGAAGCTTGATCTCATCAATGTATTTATTTTACTTGATATAAACCTCATCTTCAACATTATTCATCATATCAACATCCTTATTGAAATTTCTAACATTCTTACTAATCCCAATATTCCTTTCAAGATATAATATAAGTTTTATCATCAACATGTGAATCATATATGCTTCATCTCTTTCTTAATATCCACTACTAAAGTTATCATAGTTTAATTAAAAAATTTACATAATGTAAATGTATCATAAAACACATTCTTCCTCTAACAAAAAAACTTGAGGAAAACTTATTTTCTTCTTCTAATTCTCAGTATTCTTTTTTCTTCCTTCTTGGTGAATTATTTTCTTCTTTTATCAAATTTAAATATCTTTTAGTATATTTATTTTTTTAATTTATTTGTGGTGTGTATTCTTGTTCTCCATAATTAGACTTTGTGGATTTATTCTTCTTTGGATAATATAAAAAAATTTAGTTCAACCTCATTTAAAACATTTAAGTGGAATATTTCCATTAAATTTACCTTTTCCCATTTTGATATTTTTACATATTAGATCCATGATCTTGTTTTGATTCTCATAACTCTCATAATAATTATTTGAGTCACTTGGGAACTAAAACTATTCAAACTCCTTGATCTTTAGCTTGTTCAAATATTTTAAATCCATTTCTCCATTATCCATTTTCTTGAAAATTATAAATTTTCTCATTTTATAATTTTGAAGGGTGTTATGTATCTTATCAAGAGAATGTTCTTTATTTTCATCTATGGCTAAGATATTCAGATTAAATATATCTAAAAATTGATGCATAAATTTTTAAAACCTATGGAGTCATCAAGTTTATCTCTAATACCTCTAATGTGATTGACTATCTCATATACCCTTGTGAATTTTTTATCAATGGATTCATCCCTATCCATTTTGGTGTCATATAATTTTCCCTCTAAATTTGTAACATTTCTTCTTTGATTTTAATATTTTTCTAATATATATTCTCAATATTATCCTATGTTTATTTAGTTGTATATAGCCTCGTAACTTTGGTTTACACTTTTTCTAATAAAGATAAAAAAATGGAATTTCTATATTTACTATAAATTTCATGATTTATTTTGTGATTATATTTCATGGATTGATATATTTTAGGTTTTGGAAGACCCACGGTGATAGCATCACTCATTTAAAATCCCTTTGAGATAAAAAATAGTAGAATTTGATTCTTCCAACCATGTAAATTCTTACCATCAAAATAAAGAACATGTTTTTTTTCATAAAATATTGATTTTACATGATGAACTTCAAAAATTATATTCTTAGGGGAGACCTATATATTTAAACCACTTATATTTCTCGGATCAGATAGTGTATCACTGAGGGGGTGAATCTATGGTACTTATTTCTAAAAATTATTTTATTTTATAATTAAACACATGTGACATGTCATAGTCATGATCCACTCTTATTAACAATATCTAACCAATGTGAAAGAATAAAATGATGAAAAATATCACATTATCATTTTAAATAGGTTAATCCTTGATATGAGAGTTTACTCCTTCCCATTATCAACTTATGGTTGTTTCAAAGATTTTATTATAACTATAATTTAAATAGGTTACAATTTACTATAATTTCAACACAAGGTTTGAGCATGGAATATTCACATCTCTTCATGGTAGTGTATCTTACACTTTACACAATAATGGTGTATCAAATTATTTATATTGGTACTACCAGTTCCTCAATTAATCCTCCTTACTCTTGAATGTGAATAGGATCTTCAAACTACTTCCATATGTATCAATATCATTGATAAGATGGAATTTTATGAATACTTTGATTAAAAGGTTGTTATCATCATATGATCATGCACATCGTCTTCACCTTACAGTTCCTATGGATGATAATTCCATACATGAGAGAATAAAGACATGATAATGATCTACTTCCTCCTTAGAAAAAATCCACATAGTATATATATTTAGATATAACTCGCCTTGAAATTTTTAAATAATCATAAATGTAGGGTTGGTAAATCTCATTGATTCTATTAGTCTTTGATATAGATTATTTTTAGAGTAACAAAGTATTAGGTTATTCTCTATAATTATCAAAAATATCAAACCTATTAAATTATTTTTTTTATAATCGCATAATTAACATAAATAATATTTACAAAATAGCTTTTAGAGACTCATTAATTTTTTAATGCATTAATGATCTTGGTCAATGACTCCCTAAAAAACAGAAGTAACTATTGTTAGAAATAACTTAGAATATTTGAGTTCAAAATCTCCAAGATATTTGTAAAGTCTTATCATTTACTTCCAATGAAAAAAATAATTTCAAAAATTCTAAGAAACATGGATTAAATATCCCTTTTTAAAATTCCATGAATCTCATAGAAAATCAGGTTCTATTTATGTTTACATGGAACTTGTGACATGGAACCTTTTTATATGACTTGGAACACACATTTAATCAAAAATAATCACCTCACTATGATGCTACCGTCTCAACTTGAATCAATATCATTTGTTATGTTCTTTTAGTAAAGAACAGTTCATGAGAATCTTCTCATTTAGTTCTACTTTACAGTATACACTTCTAAAAAATAAATCATTTAACAATGAAATATATCTTATGTGTGGTAAATTATCTTACATGTAGAATTATTTTATTATATCCTATTAAAATTTCATGCATAGTGTGAATTTTTCCATTGAAAATTTTTAGCACCATTCAAATATCAAACAATATCCAAAATATTTATTACATGTGTCAAATATCTTCCACATAGATGAATTTTCATATGTGTGGCCAATTCACATTCATGTAGATGAATTCTATTATTCATTGGCATATTCACTTCATCATATATTAATTTAATTTTCCATTTTTATTAAATTTATTATGTGTATGAAATTTCATATATACTAGATAGAATCTATTCTACATAGATAAAATTTCATACGCACTTCTGAAATCTCATATGAATCGAATAAATGCCTTTATCATTTCTCCAAACTTAATCTCTCAAACAGTAACTCAAAAAATGATTCAAATCATTATGGAACTTTCCAAAAACATTTAAATCCACTTCAAATAATCTAAAAAATACTTCTCATGGGTCACAACATATTTCTCATATAAGTATGAAAACAAAGAAATCTTCTTCAGAAAATTCAAGTGCACTTCAAAAACAATGAAATAATATTGAATTTAAATGATACCATGTTGATACTTCTAGAAGATTCTAAGTACAATATACTTGATAGTGATAACATTCTCATTATTTTTTTCTATTAGATATAATTAATAGTCTATAATAACATTACGAATAAAAATCATGTATAATGAATTTATATGAATAATCTTTATAAATAATTACATAACCACGAAGCTGGATCTTTCATGTTAAATTTATAATTAATTTAATCACAAAAAAATCCTTAATGTTGAGTTATTTATTCAATATAGATGTTTATTAATCAAACCTAGTTCATGTTGTACCATCATTTATCCAAGAGGTTGAAAAATAATAATCCCTGAAGAAATGATCCACATGTGCACCATGATCTCTAAGTGATATTGATGGAACACAAAGTACTAGTATAGATGATACATTTGACATGAATTTTTTATCTTGATTTAAACACAGTCTCTATGTCTTGATTCTTGTCTCTATTTTATCTTCGTCTTGATAAGGATGAAGAATGTGGAAGAATTTATCTTGAGTTTGAGAGAAAAATCTACAGTTTCTCTTCATAGAGACAATTCTCTAGAAGGAGAAATTTGGTGAAAAATGAAATGATTCTCACATCACTTCTAGAAATGATATAATCATATATATATAAATCTAGTATAGAGAATTAATAATTACACATAATCCAGTTCCTAATCCCTTAATCTTTAGATTCCACCATGTCTAATAATAATAACAATATTATTATTATTACTTTGAAATGTGACAGTCTCATGGATAATAAAAATCTCACAAAATAAATTTATATTTATTTAGATGATATTTATTATATCGTTTCTATTACTAGATGTTTAAATAGGCTTTAATACCTTACTCAACATTTACTGAAACTCAACTAATAATCAAATATTATTTATTAAATATATAAATAGACATTATATTCATGGTTTGGAAAAAAAATATTTTTTTTAATATTCAAGTAACAAAATAAATATATAAATAATAAATATAATTTTTTACCTTGAAAATAAAACAATAGATAAATTAATATTGTATTTTATGGTATTTAAAATAAATATTTACTTAAATATCCAAATGACATATAAATAGTGACTGAATAAATGTGTTCAGTAAATACATTATAAATATTGTTTCTCTCTATTAAGAATAACATTTATTACAATTGTTAAATATAAATAGTATCTTACTAAGATAAATGGATATTATAAGTGTTTAAACCTCTAGGCCTCTTCCTTAGTGTCATTAGTTGGTCTTTCCTAAAGTCCATTTTCAGTATCTAGCAATTCATAAAGTCACACATGGGGGAAGAAATTAATGTCAAAATGATGAAAACCATATAAGAACACTCACTATGTAATATAATCAATTTATCTCAATATATAATCAAAAATGGTTCATTATTGTGTCATCAACCTATACAGTCTATATGAATTTATTTAATTTCCTAAGGTAAACTTTTCAATACACCAAGGACATATATTTTAGTTTGATAGTTTCATTACAATCAAAGGGTTGTGTTTTCATCTTCTAATCTTGGAAGGGAAAAAATATATATTGAATTATTCATTAATTATATATCACTCATGATGCATCAAATATATACTAAACTTTTATGAACATATAGTGTCACAAAATTCTTCAATACATAAAATCATGCGACTCATGCCATGCATTAATGTTATTTTCATGTATAAGGACCAATAAACATGTTTGTAGACCAGAATATCAAATGACACATAAAAATATATAATTCTTAATTTATGGTCTGGTCTTTATAATCTAAATTATTAGAGTCTACCTAGTGTGTACATCATGAAATCAATCCTCATACACTTATGATAAATAATAACCTGATATTGTATGTCATATGTGCCCCATTAAATAACATTATATGACCACAAGACTTAATTTTTGGAATATCATCGTAGAACATCAAGTTCTCATCATAATGGGAAATTGTTATGAACTTTTCAGTATGAAATATACTCTAGGAAATTATCACATTAATGTTACACAAAATATTAGTAAATATGTGACAAGATATTAATTAATATGTGGGTATTTTAATATAAATATAGGTAATATAAAGTGAAAATTAGTTGGTTATAGGGTTCCAAATCTAGAATAAGGTTGGGATTGGAACTATTGGATGGTATGGGTAGAGCCTTTAATGGTTAATTTGGGTGTATTTCTCATTCTTTGTAGATATTAGAGATTCCCAAAAAAATCACCTCTAAGGGACAGAAATTTTAGTTTAACTTGAAAGACCCATGTGTTGTCTTGTCTTGTAATATTTGATGTGTTTGGAATGGGATGAGCCTTATTGATCTCATTGATGTTCTTACATGTGGTTATCCCTTGAGGAATCTACTAGTTAATTTTGAGGATTGGGAATTATATGGAAATGCCGAGGTGATTATCCTTGAAACCCATGAGGCTCCTTGAGTGATAGGAGTGGGATATTTAAAATGGATATAGTGGTTCATTATAAGAATTTGGTCTTGGGATATTTATATTTTTTGATTGGGATAGAAATTATTCACTCTCCTTGAGTATACCTAGTTCCATATATTAATGGTAAAGTTATGGAATTTACACTATTAAGCAAAAATCTCCTTAGAAGAAGAGATAGAGTGTGGACCACTTACAAGCATCCTTGTGAGGGTTGGATAGTTTAGGAAAGGTTATGCTTCTAGGTGGTTTGGTTATTCTTAGTAATATAACACCTATTGGTAGGATAGAGTGAGGAAACATTAGTAAATATATGTAATTATTTTATGATTATGAAATGGGAAGGGTCATAGAGCATTGAGTAAGAATATTATGAGTATTTTTTTAGTACTAGTGTCATGTTGGTGATGGAGGAAGAGGTTGGTATGTCTTTATTTAAGGTTGTACGGGGTAGTTCATGTCATGAGAGTATTCTAGAGTATTTTGTGAATAGGTATAGCCAAACATGTTGGGAAATAGTAGATTTTGTATAGTCTATGGGACTTGGGATCATCATAAGTAATTTTTCATCTTTATATTTTATTTGAGATATTGGATCTACTGTGAGTAAATAGGATGGGATATATTGAGATTTTTTGGGTCATCCAATAGTAAAGCACTAAGTATGGACCAATGGAGAGTTGTGTGATAGTATAGGATTTCCTATCAAGATTTTGGTTATATTATAACATCATTCATTTAGTTGATAGAGAGATGAGTTATGGGACCCTACCTTGTGTGAGAGGGTAGTTCTTGAGTCTAATTTATGGGTCCCTTATTTGAATAAGAGGGTAGTGGTTAAGGATTAGTTATGGGACCCTACCCTGAGTGAAAGGGTGGTGATCGAGACTCAGTTGGGGGAACCTACCCTATGTGAGTGGGTATTTGTGGAGACTTAGATTTAGGAACCTACCCTGAATGAGAGGATGGTTTTTGAGACTCGGTTGTGGGACCCTTCCCTAAGTGATTGGGTAAAATTGAAGACTTAAATATAAAAACCTTCCCTGAGGGAGATGGTTATGTTTGATACTTAGTTGTGGGACCTTATCTAGACTGAGAGGGTATGGATTAGGGTTTTTGTTATTGCACTAGTTCTTATTACTAACATTTATTGAATTTGGTAAGTTTAGGTGTTATGTTGTCCTTGTTATCACATGAAGCCCATACATGGTTGTAGTTAACTCTATACCAATATTTTATATCCTTCTTATTTTGAAATTGTTTGTCTTGATGAGTGACCCTTTATTTATGTATATATTTTAATCATGGGTACTATTAATGTTATAACATTTTATTATTTATCTAATATTGATGGGTATACTTTTTTCAATTCCTTTCATTAACTATAATATCATATATTAATAATATTATTTATATGTTATTGTATGTGATGGTATCAAGATTATAGTAACCTGATATTGGTTGTTGAATCACTCTTCCAGTTTAAAACTTCTTGTGTAAAAAAGAGGAACTCTTAAAATAACAAGGCACTTGGACAAAATCTGTTCGACACTCAACTAGGCTAAGGTGTTACTCATCAAATGTGATTTTAAGGAATTAAATTTTTTTATGTTTCATAAATTTATATTAAATAGTAAAAAACTAAGAAAACTATCTTGTATTATTTTGATAATTTTAAGATAAAAATAATTACTTATTTACGAAAAATTTAATATAAAACACTAATATTTAAATATGTAATTATCCTTTAAATAAATATTATGTTAAATAGATTTTTTCACACTCAAAATCAAACTAAAATGAGACATGATATATTAGATGAAAATTACTATAAAATATATAATAATAATAAATTTTTACTAATAGAAAACAGTGATAAATTTAAAAAAATCATTTATAGGATGAAAAATTAATTTGATTTAACGTTCAAAGGGGTTGTTTTTTAAAGAACTATTTTTAATTGTTGTGTATTTTATCCTAATAAATTGAATTTATCTCCTTTAAAATATGATTATAATAATATGTAATATTTAAACATATAAAACGATATATTAACATTAATTTAATTATTAATTGATATGAAATAAGAATATTAATACTTAATGTTTAAAAAGACATTTATTTATTAAAGTGGTTTTTCTTTATATTTTTAATTTTCATTTAAAATTTAATTAATGTATTTTATAATTTTAATTTTATGAAATAAACTTAGTTTTCAAAATCATCATGTAAAAATTTTCTAAGGGTTACTATTAGAAATTAATCTAAAATGGTTAACTTTTCGGTGAATAATGAAAAATACCATTTTTATAAGTGTTGTCACTTTTATGATATCATGATGATATAAGAATGGTGTTAAAGTTTATGAATACTTTAAAATAGATAAAATATGTGTAATTATCAAAATAAAACATCTATTTTTTATTTAGAAACCAATGATTGACGTTTTAAAACCTAAGTGAATTTTTATTCTAATAAAAGGGCTATTTTTTATTCTTTTCGTTTATTCATTATTTACAAGGTAAAATTTGGGTCTATATTGGTTTTAAAGTCACATAAATATCATTTTTATAACAATAAACCAATAAATATTTTGGGAATAAATAATATACATGATTTTAGTGTAAAGTCATTTTTATTATTAAAAAACATTTTTATAAAAATGGTTTTCTCATTTCATTTTACATATTTGTATGAAAAGTTATTTTTACCACCAATAGAGATTGAATATTTTAAAATGGTTTTCTTATCTTTAATCATAATATTCCAATGTTTTATTATTTTCATAAAAATAATTTACTATAATAAATGTTAGTCACCAACATAAAGGCTAAAAAGGGTAAAAGTGTTAAATCAAGTGTTAAATCCTTAAAATATCACAAAAATATAATCAGAAAATGAGTTAAGGAGGTATGTATCGATCTAAAACTAATACTATCTCCCATTTGATTGAAAATTTGGACTTAATTTCCTAGTAAATGACTTTCTTTTTTATATTAACAAATTAATATTTATAAAAATATCACTCTCTCTCACTTAATGTCATAATAATGTTCTTGTGATAATTATAAGAATAATAAAATATTATGAATGGTTATATATGATCATATTGATTATTAATAAATTTTATTTATGTTATTAATTTATTTTTTTAATTTTAAATAATTTTATTATTATCTAAAATGCTTACGCAGTGTCAACATAGCGCTTTTTCAAGGAGTGGAAAAGTAAAAGTACATGGTTTTCCAAAATTTAACAATGAAAATTTGTGGATTAAATTAGACTTTGAAATAATTTTATGGATTATGATGATATTTAAAAAGTTATATAAATTATTAAATTATTATTACATGTTTCTCTTTATATTTTTAATATTAAATTATGAAAAAGGACTTGAAAATAACATTAAATATTATTCACAATTAAAAATAGTTATAAATAAATTAAAAATAATAAAACATTATCTTGAAACACATTTAGGTTATATATGTCCAATAATATCATCCCATTTCTATTTATGTTCCACTTTTATTTTTAAAATTAATTCTTGATCATTAAAGGCTTAATATTTACAAAAACACCATTGATTTTTACTATAAAAGAGGACATAGTATAACCTTTCCAAAGACACATATGAGTTCATTTTTATCTCAAAATTATACCAAAATATTTCTCTAAACTTCCCTTTCCACATCCCCAATCCCCTACTTTTACCATAAACCTTTCTTCCAAAGGCCATTAGTACTGTCGAAGGGAGGATATCAAAGGACAAGGTAATTATCCTCACCAAATTTTTTAATGTTTAATTCTTACTTACCCTCTAGCAAATATTCCATAACCACAATAATTTAATATAATTAGTATAATTAGTATACTAAAATTTTATTATGTTTCTAGAACTATGATTCTTTGAACCCACTCTCTCAGTTCTGGTGCTAAAAACTCATACCCATTTTGTTCTTTTAAATAATGTATTTCATATTAAAAGGAGAATCCCATTTTATCAATTTAAATTTATATCCTAAATTTAAAATACTGAGTCGCTACATACCCAATAATATTTCTAGGTTTATAGTATTATATAATTAGTAACATTATTACATATCAAATCCATAAAATTTATTTTACATAGGGATTTTTTCCATTAATAAAAACAATTTGAAAACTATTTCAGTATCACTTAGGATAAACCACATAATCGATACCCGAATCTATAACAGATTCATCTCATTGAAAATCCATGTGAAAAATATTTGAAAACTAGGAGTGAAAATATAATCTTATTAAGGAGTTTTATATAGTGAAAAAATTCCAATTTTGAAAGATTGAAAACACATTTAATGTATTTTATTTAAAATAAAATACTTTGAGATTAGTTAAAAAATTAAAAAAAGTACATTTTAATATCAGAAATGGTTTTTAGAAAACAATTTTCAGAAACCTTTATAAATGAAAATACGATGCTTTTGAAAATAGTCATTGAGAATATATAAAATATTGAAGACCAATTTTTTTACAAGTGAAAACCTTTAAATCCTTTTAAAATCTAAATTTAATTTCCAGAATAAAAATTTTACTTTTTTAAAATATGAAAATATTTCCTTTAAAAATGAAATATAGTGATTTTTAGTAATATAATTCATGATAATATAAGAAGACGTGTGGAAACCAAGAACATTATATGGTATATAAAGGTCTCCCCCATTAATTTAGTAAACAATATACCTTGAGGGTTTAGGTTCACGGCACATCCATCAGCATCATTTATAATTCCCAAGTGCTAAATTTAATTAAAAAAATTAGGTTTTTTTCATTATACATTCATTTAAATTGTTTAAAATCCATAAATTTAGACTAAAAAATAATTTTATTTAAATATGTTAGATAAATAAATACATGGTTTTTTATGATTACTTGAAAAATTGTTTTATGGGAAATGCGTACTTTAAAACATAAAATAAGCATATTGATTAGAAGAAACTAAAAGTTCATGGGAAAATATTTTAAATAAATCTTAAAACTAAATCACGAAGAAAATTATTTTTTAAATGATAATGGTTGGTTTATTAATATACATATAAAATAGGTATTTTTCATGGAATATATTAAAAAATTCATAATAAAGTTTAATGAGGATAATGAAGATAAGTTTTTTTAGAAACAAAATTAACAAAAATATATAGAATTTTGTTTATAAGAAAATATAAAAATAGATGAATGCTTCAAAACATTGAATAAAAAATTTTAAAAAAATCTCCATTAAATTAATTTTTTCAAACAGAACTACATTCATCCCTTGTAGTTCCCCTTATCTAAGTTGATCTCCTAAGGAATCACCCTCTCACTATCTCTCATAGAAACTACAACTTGTGAAAAATTCATACTCCTCATGAAGTTTGATTTACACCTAAGGAGAAATATCAATTTATTTAGGCTAATCACCACTTTTTATTTGATCTAAAATAAAACTAAATAGTATTTATTTAAAATAATGATCAGTGATGAAAAAGAAGATGGGAAATGACATTTGTATATTAATTTTTTTTAAATTATGTGTATATGTTCACCATATAATTTGTATTCTATTTTCATTTATTTTTAAATAATTTACTCATACTAACATCCTCCTATGAGGAAGGACATGTGTATATATATAATCTATCATCGGCCTTGAAATAGTAAAAGGAAAATGAAAACTTTCTACTTCGGTTTTTTTTACATTTTAATTTACTTTAGTTGTGTCTTATTCTCTTTTAAAAAGTTATCTGGACAAATACATATAATTTTTTTCATAATGTCAAAGTAAGTGAGGATTCAAGTTTCATTCTTAATGGATAGTGTGAGCAATGTCCTAAAAATCATGTACTACAGAAAAGGGTGAATATGATGGATTCATCTTCATTTATATTTTATCATTTTATTTTATCTCTCCCTTTATTAAACACATGTTTTTTGGATCCTCTGAGTGATGAAAATATATATATATTCCGTCTATATCCATCACAGTAATGTGATATAAGTAAAACACAATGGGTGGTAGTGAGTTTAGAAAGCGTGGCGGAAGAAGACGACGTTGTGTGTTTTTAATTTTTTTTTTAAAAAATCATGTCAGATATTCTATGAATAGTAACCACATGAAGTGATCCCAAATTTGTTTCTCACTCTACCAAACACTCCTTCATATATGGGATTATAAAACAACACCCTACAAAACTCTATCGAGTTTTGGTGCTTGCTTGTGGCCCACCTTGCCAACCCACCTGGTGGATGCAAAGAATCCTCTACCAACTTAAGCTATGGTTGGCTAGCCATAATTTTTTTACACTAAGTACATATAAATTTCTTAATAAAAGATAAATATATGAAAATTTTATTTCTTAATTTAATAATCTAATCTAATTTCAAAAATTCATGGATTCAATCCTAATCCTAATTCAATATAATCAATTATTTGAAATATATATAACACATAAATTATGATAATTTATTATTTACTACTCTCATTAATTATTTAATAACATATTTTCTTTATTTAAATAATTTATAAATTAATATTAAATATATTCCACTTCTATGAATAAATTTTAGTTAATTATTATAATATTATTTATTTATTTTAAATTATAATTTTGTATATACTATAATATTTATATTCCTCAATAAATAATATATTACTATTAAAATTTACAATTATAATTAAATATATTCATTTATAATTAATATAATTATATTATAACTATATTATAAGCATTCTTTTAAAATTATTACTTTATATATCATAATATTTGAATTTCTAAAAATATATTTAAATTTTAAATATTTATTTCAAATTAATATTGTATATGCCACAATAAATATTATTTCACTATCAAATTCATCAATTATTTTCAAATATATTCATTTAAGAATAATATTATTCACTTATAATTATTATTATCTTGTATATATTATTATTAAATTAATATTTTATATTCCTCAATAATTATTATATTACCATTGGAATATATTATTTATCGTTAAATATTTCCAAATTACTAATGATTAACTTATTGAACATAAGTTTGTAAACATAATATTTTGATTGAAAAATAAATATAACTTTTGAAATGCGAAAATAATTAAGAGTAACTTCACATTTAATAAATATTTTTTTAAACATTAATTTTAAAATAAATATGAAGGTAGTAAAATTGTACTTTTATAACAAGAACATTTTAAATTATTTTATTCCTTTTTAAAATGTGTCCTGTAATGATTTCCTCTTAATGGATATTTTTTAAACATTACTAAAACCACATGAAACATCTATATTTTTCTCTTATAAAAACCAATTCTTCATATACTCTTATATCATTCGAAAAGGGGTACTCATATATTTTCCACTTATGTACATTCTTAATATAGTCATCTTTGGTAGAGATATCTTCATGGTTGATCTCAAAATACTATTCTAAAATCATGTTTTTTTATTATATATTATATTTTATTTCCATCTTTTACTTTTTATCATAATTAGGAATATTTTATTTTTATATTAATTTCTCATTGTTTATTTACAGTTCTTCTTTGTTACATTCTTAAGGAGTTTATAGAGAAACCCAATTAAATTTATAAAGGATACTCCACTCTAAATTATTGATGAGAGGGATTTTTCATGGATCCCCCAACCACAAATTATTATTACCTTAGAATGAAATATAGTGTGCAACATAGGGTCGATCTCGAGGAGTTCTCTCACTACACACTAAATTTCTATTATAACTATTTAAAAACTAACTTATATACTTCTGAAATAATATATAAATGGGGGGTTTTAAATTCATGAAATATAAATATACAATATATATATATGAAAATAAAAAACATAACTAAATAGAAGAAACACATAAATAATTGAGAAGAATAATCGTTTTCATTCTTGGGAGATCGTGGTGATGAAATCATCGTTCTCTAAAAGTATTTATTCTTAATATTCTAATCAATGTTGAGATCAACTCTATTTCTCAATACTTTTCAATTAAATACTCTTTTCTCACACCAAACCTATACATGTAAGATAATACTCACTCACATCAATATCATAATGTTACTCCACCCTGGATGCAACATTATAATTATAGAGAGGTAAAAGATTAAAATGAGAAGAAGAAATAAAGAGCAGTAAAAGTGGGGAGAACCTTACACCAAAACTATTTATCCACTATTAAAATTATCTAAATAAAATAAATAAAAACATTTAGGAAAAATGAACTCAAGAACCATCACTCCCCACCTTGAACAACAATGAGATTTAGTTCTCCAATTTTGTGGAGATTAGAAGGATCACCGTGGGGGAACACAAAATAGAATATGAAAGAAAGGTAAAATGAAAAGAAGAATAAGAAGAAATAATATAATATATAATGAAAATTTAAAAAAAATATTACATAAACTAAAATCCACCTTTCCCAAATGAAATGGAAATCCTTGTTAGAGGAAGAAGAGATGACAGTTTATAGAGAAAATGGGTGTGAAACTTTGGATCCAAATCTATATGTTTGATTACTCTAAGAATTACCCCCATTAAATTAAATAATTCTACAATTGTGTCTTCCACAAGTTATTTCCCCATATTTATACACATGCACCATGAAAATTTCACTAGTACTGTACTCCTTATTCAAATGTTATGGATGATTTACACATATAATTTAATTATGTCCAGTTGACCCTTCGTATTCCACTTTTCCAACTTCCCATGCCATTATAACCTTTCCAGTGGAATATTCTTACATGAACTACTTCATTAAAGTTATTAATTAATTCCTTCTACATATCCCTATCTAATTTAATCTCCTTTATTCCGTCCAACTTCTAGATATATGCTCATCTCTAAATATGTCCAGATCTGTACAAAGTTTTCATGGCTCGATTTGTGAGCTGGATTTGGGCCTCTATGAGAATGATTGAAATTTGACTCCAATATTATTAAATGAGGCCCAATATATATGTAAACCTAAAAAAAGTAATTTCACAACTTAATTTATTTTATAAAATTCTACTGTCAAAATACATAATAAAAAATAAAACATTTAAAATCCAAATTAATCCATTTTTTCATTTAAGCTCAAAATACTACAAAAAACTAAAAATGTAAAAATTGACCATAAAATAATACAATTTTGGGTTTTAAAAATTTTAATTACCATATAAAATATATTAAAATGTTGTCTTAATCACTCCCCACCGCTTAACCATTTCCCTCTTAGGAAATCATCATATATTCAAATCAAAATCTACACAATAATCAATAATGAGAAAACATAAATGATCATTTCTAAAATATAATTAAATCATGAATCCTTTATAAAAAAGAATTAACTATCATTTTTATTCCTCATATTTAAGATTTTTTAACCTCATAAATCCATCCATGGCCCAATCAAAACTTACCTCACATTGAATTTTATGTCACTCTTCACTCAAGAAAAATTGAATCAGGAGTTATCCTCATACTCGAAAGTTTCATGTATCACCATAATCTTGTAAAAATTCTCATTTATCCACAGCGTGAGTCATGAAAATATTTTCAATCGTGGGGTATTTTTTCTAGTTAATTTTGTGGCTTAGGTTTGTGGGAAAATGATTGAAAGTTTAAGGTTAAAAATAAGAGTTTAGAATCTTAAGAACAATGCATGAATATTTAAGTAAAAACATAGTTTGAAACTCACTCAATACCCATTGAAATTGTAAAACTAAACACCAAACCCTTTTATGACATGGTACATGATCTAATTTCTGATTAAAATGAATGATATCGCCAAAGTTCTCCCCCTTTTTCATTTTTTTAATCTTCATAAAGGCATAGCTTTTTTTCTTTTTTTTTCTTTTTTTCATGTTGAATGAGCTGACAATTGAATACAATGAATGAATAAAAATAGTTCTCTTTATTTTAAATAGGTACGTGGATCATAAAAATAATTATAATTAAATATTCATTCTCATCTCCATTTTTATCATTTTGTCATTTTTTTAAGGATAACCTAATGAAACAAATAATACATAATGAAATGATCTCTCAAGCCCAATTTCTCCTTTCTCCACTGACCAAAATTTTGACACACACCTCAAATTATTCAATAATGAAAAAAATTCAAAAAACGCACACAAAAGGCCCTTCCCGCACACTCAAACTTGAAATATCCATGCAATAATACCAATAGTGTGGGAAGGTAAGGATAAATCGTCTAGTAAAGTGGATTAAACCTATAAAAATATTCATAGAATATAAGGGATAGAAATGGATAGATGTAAATGTTAGATCTTAATATAGATTGTGGCTATCCAAAATATTTCCTTGATCATGTCAAAAACATTCCCATAAATCCAATGCTTTTAAAGATAAAAGTCACAAATTTTGGTTCTCACACAAAATCCAAGTTTCCTTCAAGAATTTTTGGGTATTATAAAGAATATTTCAAAGTGGTTCAGAATATCTCACTGGACTTGAAAATATTTTGAGTTAGTGTTTCATGGGCATGTATTTTAATAATTTTTCAAACTCATAAAAATTATTGAAAATCCAATTCAAGGAAAAAAATTCACATAAAAATCATTCAAAATTCATTTTTTATATAATCATTTCAATAATCTAAAAAATCATTTGATGTGTAAAAATGATCATAATATTCATTAATGATAAGGTTTCATATAAAATGAAAAACAAAAAAGAAAATGAACACAAAAAAACATATATATTGATTGATACTCCCCCGCACTTATACATTACTACCCCTCATTTTAGCTCAACAAAAAATAAAAAAAAGTGAAGAAAAAAATAAAAGGTAGAAAAGATATAACCTGACTTTATTTTCCAGTAGCATCCATGAGATAATCTCCTAGATACTTCTACTAAACCTATAAAGCATTAAATAAATAAAAGCATAAGGAAAATATGGAAAAAATAGGAAGTGAAAATAAAGGGGATAATTCTTGGTTTGACCCCCAAGCGGGTGGTAGGATTTTACTACCCCTATTCAGGAAGATGCAGTGGTTTAACCCCAATCAGATTGTGAGTGTGGTTTCTTTGAGATGAACCACCACATATGGATTTTCTATGTTTCCATGAGTAGACACCAAGAATTGAGAACCCAATAGAAGATAAGAAAATTTACACCCCCCAAGAAAGAATAAAGAATGAATTTGAGGTCTATAATTGGAGGGAAAAAATAAGGGTACTCCCGGATGACTTTTATGGTGTCTTCCTTTATATGGTATGCAATTTATTGTGGAGGAGGTAGTCACACCACATTATTCTCTATATCTTATTATTCTTTGACCATCATCACTTGGGTGGTGCCTTCCTTATCAACTAAGGTTTTCTCCTTTTATGCAATGTCAGAAATTTTAGGAAAGGAGAAGTCATAAAACATCTCATCTAGAATAATATTAAAATATCTATAATTAGTAAATAAATCCTCCATTTCAAGTATTTTACCTTGAAAATTGATCAATTTTTGAAATACCATGGGAAACTCAATCTCATAAATTACATAATCATATTATTACAAGGTAATATAGAGGTATAGAGGCACTAATTTTTAATTATTAATCATGGGAGAATCACAATCATTTTCAACATCAACAAAATTGGCCCAATATTCATCTAATTCACCTTGATCACCCACATGTGCATCAACTGGAAAGTATTCTTCTTAAACCTTCTCTGTAAATGGTGTGGATAGGTTTGAGGATTGTTCCTTCATAATTTCTTCCTTACATGGATCTTCAATTGAGAATGTTAGAAAAACAAACTTTAATTCCTCTTTTCCTTCAGCCTTCTTTTGAGCAACCAATTCCTTCAAGGAAGAGGAAATATATACAATTTGATTTCCCAAATCTTCAATCAGTTTAGAATTATCATCAAACTAATTATTCAATGATAATTGTTTGATAGACTCATAAATATTGTCAACATAAATATCATATGAAAAATTACCTTGAAATTCCATCTATAATTAATAAAATAAAGGTAGGCAATAAAGTTCAATTTATTTTAGTTTTTGAAATTTATGATTTTTATGATTTTTTATGAAAAACAGTGTGCATAAGAACTTGGCCTCCTTAAAAAAGTTCCAAATTTATGAGCGGTATTTGTTGCAGATCCCTCACCAATAAATTATTTTTACCTAATAATGAAATATAGTGTGCACCCTATGGTCGATCTCAATGAGGTCACTCACTACATAACGAATTTTTATTACCACTATTTAAAAACTAACTAACATACTATTAAAATAATATAAAAAATGGGGGGTTTTATATTCATGAAATATAAATAATATATAAATATATATATGAAAATATAAAAAAACTAAAAAGAAGAAATGTAGAAAAAAGTTATCAGAATAATCGTTTTCGTTCTTATGAGATTATGGTGATGAAATCATTGTTCTCTAAAAGTATTTATTCTCAGTATTCTACTCAATGTTGAGATCAAATATATCACTCAACATGTTCCCATGAAATGTTATTATCTTACACTGAATTTTCTCATGTAAGAAGATACGCAGTCACATAATCACCACAATGTTACCCCACCTAGGATGCAACATTATAATGATAAAGGAGAGGAAAATATTAAAATGGAAAGAAGAAATAAATAGTAGTGAAATTGGAGTGAACCCTACACAAAACTCATTTCACCACTAATAAAAATCTCAGAATAAAATAAATAGAATCATTTATGCATAATGAAATAAATAACCACCCCCCCCCCCACCCTCAAACAACAATGATATTTTGTTCTCCACTTGTATGGATATTAGAAGGATCATGGTGGGGGAACACAAAATAGAAAATGAAAGATAATTGAAATGAATAGAATAATAATAATAAATAATCTAATATATAATGAAAATATAAAAAAATATTTCAAAAACTAAAATACACCTTTACCCCTTAAAATGGATATCCTAGTTAGAGGTAGAAGAGATGACAATTTATACAGAAAATGGGTGAGAAACTTTGGATCCAAATCTATCTGCCAGATTTTTCTAAGATTTACCCCCATTAAATGACATAATTAGGAAATTTTTTCTTCTAAAAAGTTTTTCCTCGGATTTATCATTGTTCACCATGAAAATTTCAAAAGTATTGGTCTCTTAAGGTAGTATTTATGGATGCATTACTCAGAGAATTTAATTATGTCTAAGTGACACATCGTATTCCACTTTTCCAACTTCACACACCATTATCACCATTCTAGTTGCATATTCACACAATACATCCTTCGTGTAAGTTCTTCAATAATTCCTTATATATATCCACGTAGAATTTCATCTTTTTTGGGAAGCCAAATTCTAGATATAAGATCATCTCTAAATATGTCCAGATCTATACACAGTTTTCAAGTCCTGATTTGTTAGCTGGATTTGGTTCACCAAAAGAATAATTGATCAATGAATCCAGAAGGATTAAATGAGGCCCAAGTTATATATAAACCAAAAAAAGTAATATCATAATTTCATTTTGTTTAGAACATTTTATAGCCTAAATACATTATTTAAATAAAACATTTAAAATCAAAATTGAGCCATTTTGCATTTAAGATCAAAATACCACAAAAACCAACAAATATTAGAATTGAATATAAAATAATACTATAATGGTATTTAAAACATTTAATTTTAGTATAAAATATGTGAAAATGTTGTCTTAATCCATTATATCTTAGTTTGTTTTAGTTGTGAAATAGGATAATAACACATTATTCATTTAGAATAAAAATAAATATAATTAAACTCAACATATTATGAGAATAACCATCATCTTAATCATTTTCATCTGTTGAAAAATTAATACTTCACTCATTCATTTTTGTGGACCACCACCTCCATGAATCATCATATTTCATTTTTCATCACCTCCTCACATGGATAGTTATAAATATGGATTTGATAAATACATAAGATATATAGGGAATAATTAGTATTCTAGAATTTTAAATCATTATCTAACATCCTTCCATCCCAACAATTAAAAAATAAAAACAACATTTTTGTGTACCTGCTGACTAACAACTCCCTAAATAACGTATTTTTATCATTTCCTCCTTATATGGATGGTTATAAAAATTAATTTAATGAAAAAATATGATATTTATAAATTATTAAGCTTCTTTAATAGTTATATCATCATTATAAAATAAGATGTTCATACTCATTCAACTATTATAGCATGTTCTTATTTTGGTCGATTTCACCACCTGTATGAACATTGTTACAATGTTTATTCCATGAATAATTAAAGAATGTTATATGATGGTAATATTATTTTATAATGGAATGTTTATGATTTTTTAATTTTATTCAATGGTAATATATATGTGTGTGGGTGTGTATTTTTTAATAAAATTACTTCTTTCTATGAAATAAAAACTTCTAAAAATTGGATTTTTAAGCTTTCCATGTGAATTTTTAGCATAAGTTTTATGAAATACACATGCAACTAAAAAAGTAATATAAAATAAATATAATAATTCATACAAAAGATTTTTTCTTGGAGAAACCATGAAAAGGGTTTGAGAAAAAACCATTTATTGAACATATGCTAGGAAAACAAGACAGTAAAAACACAAATATTGATTTTTAACAAAGAATTATTAATAAATGGGTAATAGGAAATTTAAATTGAATGGTATATAGTAAAATAAATATGAATAGGGTTATAATATGTATTTATAATAAAAATAAATTTATTATATTGTAGGTTAGAGTGTGTTCGACCAAATGGATGTATGAGGTAAGGGTTTCTCCTCTCGCACATCCTTCTTTGAAAAATGTTTTGTATTATGCCCCTAATTTCCTTTATATAGGGTAAATAATAACACTTTTAAATATTATATCATTTATATATTTTTATTTATATTATTTAATTTTCCATTTCATGTTTTTCTTTTCAAGTTTTTTGATTCAAATGTTACAAAAGTTGTGATGGTATTCATCACAATTCAGTTTCATTGAGGTATGTTTTCATATTATACATATATCATTTTATATATTATATAATTATGACACCATTAATTTATATTATTATTATTATTATTAAAGTTAATTTTAATATATTTAAAATTTACTTAATGAATCCCTTGTTCGGGTTATTTTGATTCAATTGTTACTAAATTCATAAGGGGTTTTACAAACTAAATTCCATTTCATTGATATGGAGTCTTTATTCTTGAAATTTATTCTTTAAAGATTGATTTATTCTATAATATTATTATTTTATATATTATTTACACATTTTTTTGTTAATTTATATTTTTTATATAATATTATTATACTATTTTTGTATTTCATTCTTCATAAAAATATGACATTATTAGGAATAATTTTCATCCTCTCTAATTAATATTTCTATTTCATATCAGTATTATTTCTTCTAGAAAATGTTCTAATATCTTATCTAGAAACCTAAATATATATTATATTATTTTATATTAATACTTCTCTTTACTTATTATTAAAATGAAATTTTAACAAACTTTTAAAGATGTGGGTTTTAATAAAAATATTTTAAAATATTCAAAAGACATTTTATATCACATTCATATCTTTTATCTGCCACTTCACATTGGTTTACTTAAAAAATTATTTAATAGGTTATAATACTGGGATTTTTTTATAATAATTTCTGAAAAGTAATTCTTATAACATTCTCAAAAATGACTTTTGAAAATGACTCATAAGTTAGTTTTTTTATGATAATGTAAAAAAAGTTTATGAAAATATATTTTATGAATTTTCTTTGAATTTCCACATTATCACTAAATTTTATTTATATTATGATATAATGTTTACAGATTTCCTCTAAATTATATTATTATGTACTTATTTTGGGATATTTAATTTTGATATTGATTTATCTACTCATGATATAATGTGATGTTGTTTAGAAATGATATGAAACCCCTTTTATTTCCATGGGTTTTTCATGATATATGATTATTTTTATATGGAATATATATCTATGGATATTAATTTTTTGGGTCCTATATCTCCCTAAAATTCATTGGTTAAGGTTCTATATCTCATGAGATAATTATTTAAAACAAGTATTGATGTTTCATCCATAATTAGAATCAAGTAGAGATGGCTGCTCTACTATGTTATGGCAATCAGGTAGCGATTCATGGTCCACTATATTATGGGAAACAAGTAGTGATTATTGATCCATTATTAGGTATATTCCTATTCCCATGTTTGTGTCACACTATTATGTATTTGCTATGATTTCAAGGGTCGTTATTGTTGAATTAATTGACTCATGTCTTATTTTATTACAAAGAATTATGCCAAGACTCATGGTTTATTATCAATGATTTTTTTCATGATTCTCATACCCTATATCCATGCACTTTTATTATTTTATCATACCCATATGATCATATTATGATCACTTATGATCTTTGATTGATAATTCTCGTGTTAACCATTACTAAGTGTTTGAGTTCTCCCTTTCTTATGTTTATATTTTTCATGATTTTGGAGAATGATATTATTTAAGATAGTATTAGAAGTATTTTTTGTGTGGATTATTTTTAGGGTTTAAAAAATAAATTATGTGAAATAATAAATTCTTAATATAGTTTAAAAAAATTATCAGGGTAAGAAATATATGGGTTTTTCTAGTTAAAGGTTTATCCTAACTCTCTAAAATTATAAACATAAAAGTTCTTGGGTATGTAGTTTACTAAATGAAGTTTATTGATATGATAATTAGGGATGGTTGAATTCATGTCTATTCATTTGGAATCAAATCCAGTTTGTTAATAGAATGTTTCTATTACTATATCTAGGTGTGCAATAATGGATCACCTCAGTTGATATCATAGAAGGGTTTAGATAAACATAGAGGTTATGAAGTCAACATATAATAATAATTTTAGAGTTATTGATACCATAATTTTTTATTAATTCAATTTTTTATAATAAGATCAAAGTCATAGATACTATTTTAGGTTTTATGTGATGGGATTTTAAGGTGATCAATGAAATTTTGGGATATTTTTATTGTTCTTAAATATATGATTAAGGTATAGGTAACCCTTAATTTAAACATGTGATTTATTGTAAAGGATATTTGGGAATAATGTTATTATATTTTTGGGGACATAAGTTTAAATTTATAGATTACATTTAGGTTTAATATATTCTTTGATGTTTTGGTAATTATGGATAAAGGGTTATCATATTTTTAAGACTATTATATGATTAATTCGAATGGAAAAGTATTGTGTAGTATATGATTTTATGTCTAAGTGGTTGATATTATTTTAATAATAAACATTTATTTAACTATTGGAATCATATATGATTTTTTATGTGTTTATGTCATGTTTACTTAGGTTATTTTGGGAAAATATTAGTATATTTTGATAAATATATGATTATGGCATATATATTTTTGGTATGTGAATTTAGGAGTGATTAATGTTTTTTGGAGACAAATGGTTTGTCAATTTTAGGAGAATATGTGATCCAATATTTTTGATTTTTGGGTTTTTAAATTTTTTAGACATATTTTGAATATTTTTAGGATTTATTATTTATGGAATGGTTTAAATTGAACATTTGGTGAAATTGTGAAGATTTTGAAGATTAATTTAATATTTATTTAAATGAAGGTTCATTCATACTGGGTATTATCATAACTTGTGGTAACCATTTTGGTTTAGATAAATGGATAGAAATATGAGGAATAATAGGTCATCCTTTTGTGGATCTCAAAATCCATTAAGAGTTAATTTTTATGTTTCAAGAAAGAAAAAATCATATTTTTCATTTATTATTTAGAATATGAGATTAAATATATGAGGAAACTAATTGAAATATGGAACCAAACTATGAAATTGTTATTATAGAATTGAAAGAAATCAAGTAATTATAATTTATCAAATCATCTATCTCAATGGTAAAATAAGCCCTCAAGAAAAATGAATATGGATATATTATTCATATCAAGGTAAGTTTTTGGAAACTCATTAAAAATTATAAATTTATAATGGAACATAAATGGTTTTAGAAAAATTAATCATGAAATGCTATGTTTTCTAGTAGAAACATTGGAATTACATACCATGATAAAATCAATATTTGTGATTATACCTACATAAAATAATTTTGGTAAGAAATAAATAAAATTATAAGGAAACAATTTTATTAACTGGGAAAAATGTAACACCCCTATGTTTCAATATGTAATTATCTTGTAAATAACTACTATGTTAAATAGCTTGTTTCAAACATGATATTGAACTAAAATGAGTTGTGACGTATCATAAACATTATTATAAAAATTACAAGAATAATAGAACGTTTAATTAATACAAATATGTTAATAATTTAACAAAAATATTATATTTATAGGATAAATAATTAAGTTTATGTGATTTTTAAAAGGGGTTTTTTTAAAAATGTATTTAAAGTGTTTTATATTTTATCTTAATAAATTAAACTAACAAGTTTTATTAGATTATTATGATAATATGTAACATTTATTTATAATAACTAATATATTGACATTTAATTAATTATTAATTAATATTAAATAAGATTAATAAAACTTCATGTTTAAAGGGTCATTTTTCTATAAAAGCATTTTTCCTTCTTATTTTGTTTTTTCATTTAAAATATAAATTTTAGAATTTTAGAATTTTAATGTGATGAGATGAAATTAGTTTTTTTAATTCATCATGTAATAATTTTTTAAGGGTACATTTTTTGTATTTTTTTAAAATAGTTTATTTTTAGATAAATAGTGAAAATGCCATTTTAATAAATATTATCACTTTTATGATATCGTCATGATAAAATAATGACTCAATAGTTTTTGAAACATTTTTTATTAAATAGATATTTTTTAAATTATTAAAATAAAACATTTAAAAATATTATGTTGAAATTATAAACCTATTTTTAACATTTTAAAACCTAAGGGGTGCCTTATTCAAATAATATATATTTTGATCATTTTCCATAATAAATTATTTAAAAGGATAAATTATGTTTTTTATGGGTTTTAAAATAATATAAATCCCATTTTTAATCATATACTAATAAATGTTATGGTAATAAATATTTTACATTATTTTTTTGTAAAGTAATTTCTATGCTTAAAAATGAAATATTTCTAAAAAACATTGTGTTTTAAAATTTTATATTTATAGAAAATTTTACTAACTATATAGATTTAATATTTTAAAATGGTTTTCATATTTTTAATCATAATATTCAAATTATTTAATAAGTTCCATTTCAAATATATTCATAAAAATAAATTACAATAGAAAAAGTTGGTCCCAATATAAAGGCTAAAATTTGGAAAATGTGTTAAACCAAGGGTTAAAGGCTTAAAATATCATAAAATTATATCATGAAATGAGTTCATGAGGTATTTATACACCTCAATATTAGTTAATATCCCATTTTTTAATTTTTTTTACTTACTTTTCTTAAGAATTAATTTCCTTTTTATATTAAGAGTTTAATAATAACAAAATATCACACTCTCACTTAGTATCTTTAATATGTTAGAATGATAGAGATAAGGGTAATGATATCATATTAATGGTTATATGTGATAATATTAATTATTAATAAATTAAATTTATGTTAGTTATTTATTTTTAAATTTTAAATAATAATATAATTATCTAAAATGCTTACATATCATTGACACTACACTTATGAAAGCAGTATACAAGTAAAAGTAAATGGTTTTAAAAATATTAATTATGATAATGTATTGATGAAATAGTATTCTCATGTATTTATGGGAAAAGAATCATATTTTTTAATTTATCTAAATGATTAAATTATATTTCCATGTTTCTCTTGTTATTTTTAAAGTCAAATTATGAAAATAACTTTGAAAATGACATTAAATGTTATTTAAGGAAACAAAATTAGTTATAAATCAATTGAAAATCATTAAATATTCTATTGAAACATATTTTGGTGAGATAAGGATAAGGATATGATCTCATTCCTATTTAGTTGTCACTTTAATTTATAATACATCATTCTTAGCTTGTAAATACATTATATTTGCAGACGTGTCATTGATTTTTTCATATAAAAGAGAACCCATAACCTTTCCATAGACACATATAAGTTAGGTTTTATCAAAAAATTATGAAAAAAATAACTCTCATAATATCCCTTTCCATATACCCAATCCTCTTTCGTGACCACAAACCTCTATTCTAAAGGCCTTAATTACAATCAAATGGAGGATATAAATTGATGAAGTAATTGTCTTTATTGAATTATTTTCAGTTTTATTTTTAATTAACCTCCTACAAACATTATATAACCATCCCAATATAATTAAATTATTATAATTATTATACTTAAATTTTTTTATGTTTTTTGAACAACTATCATCTACTCCTTTCTATCCATTAAAGAATAAAAAATTCACTCGCATGTACGGCCACACTACCACCCCAATGAAGTGACTTGTTTAATTTTTCATCATTGCCTCACATGGATATTTATATATACGTATTTAATAAATAGTTATTATATATAAAAAATAATTTGTATTTTAGACATTTAAATCATTATTTACTTATTTCCCTCTCATTCATTAAAAAATGAAAATGTTATTTGCGTATACGCACAGACTACCACCTCTATGAACAATGTATTTTATTTTTCATTACCACCTAACAAGGATGGTTTTAAAAATGAATTTAACAAATAAATATGATATTTATGATATTATTATGATTTATATATATATATTCATTATATAATAACATGTTCTTACTCATTCAACTTTTACAATATATTCTTATTTTGGTTGGTTTATCCACCTGCATAAACATTTTTTAATGTTTACGACATGAATGCTTAAGGAATGTCATATTATGGTAATATTAAAGTATAATTAGGAATTTAAAATGTTTTAAAAATTATTTAATTTAAATATATATATATATATTAAATAATAAAATAATTCTATGAAATCAAAACTTCTAAAAAATAGAATTTTTAAGCTTTCTATATGATTCATCACCATAAATTCCTTGAAATATAAATAGAAGAAAAAAATAAAATCAAATAAATATAAAAAATAGCCATTAATATTATAATTTTTATCAAACCATGATCAATTTCAAATACCAAAACCGCTAAATTAAAACATGTATGGGAAACGAAAAAGTTAACACATAATTACTGATTTTAATAAAGAATTATTAATAAATGGATAATAAGAAGTTATAATTGAATGATAAGTAGTGAGATAAATATAAATATGTTTTTGATATATATTTATGATAAATCTCAAGTTATTAAAAATTATTGGAGAGCATGTCTGACCAAATGGATGTCTGAGGTAAGTGTCTCTCTTCTAAAACTTATTTCTTTGAGACATGTTTTATATTATGTACCTAATTTATTTTATATGTGATATAAACTATATCCATAACATTTTATATCAAGGATATATATTTATTCATATTATTTAAACATTTTTTCCCTTTTAAAATTTTATTATTTAGATAATACTAAAGTTTTAATGGTTTTAATCTCAACTCCCTTTTATTGAGTCATGTGTTCATATTATGCACCAATTATTCTTCTATATAGTTTAATTAGTACACCATTAGATTATATTATAACTATTGAAGTATAATTAGCATCATTTGCATGTTTTTTATGAATCAATTTTTCATATTATATTGGTTTAATTATTTTGGAATTCATTTGGGGTTTTATAAACTCAATTATGTTTCATTTAGTTCATAATTTATTCTTCAAAATCACTATTTTAAGATTTATTTATTTTATCAAATGAATAAATTATACTATATTTTATAATTCTTTTTAATGAAATATATATATTCATACCAAGTATTCTTCTTTGATTGATTTATTTCCTCATAAAAATATGATGTTTCTTATAATAATCCACATCCTCTCTTAGAGCACTTTCTATTATATTTCTATATTCTTTCTTCTCAAAAATGTCATCCTTTATTATTTTAAGATCCTAATATTTATTATCCTTTACTATTTATCCCTTTTTAGAATAACTATTTAATAATTTTTTAAAGATGTGGATTTTAATAGTGATATTTTAAAATATAAAAAAGGCAATTCACATCACATTTGTATATTTTATCATAAACTTTGTATTTTGACATAAAAAGTATTTCCTTAAAAGGTTACATTATTGAGATTTTTTTAATAATGTATAAAATGTTATTCCTATCACCTTCTCAAAAATCACTTTTTAAAATGACTTGTAAGATAGTATTCTTAATATAATGTCAAACAAATTAGGAAAGTATTTTTATAATTTCACTTCCAATTTCCTCTCTATAAATAAATGTTATATACCTTATTGTTTAACAATCATGGTCATTATATACTTGATTTTATTATGTACTTATTTTGGAATATTTAATTTTGATATTGAGTGGTCTACTTAAGATGTCAAATGATATAGTTTAAAAAATATATGAAACCCATTTTCATTCCATGGTTTTTTCATGATATGTATATGATTGTTTTAATATGGATTATATATTAATAAATTTTGATTTTTGAGGTCCTATATCACTATATAATATATTGTTTAAGGTTATATACCTCATGATATAATTATGGGATGTTATTATTGATACTTTATCCACTATCAGAATTAATTAGTGATGTTTTATCCACTATGTTGTGGGATTAAGTAGTGATGTATAACCCACTATGTTATGGGAAATAGAAAGTGATAAATATTCAATTAGTTTATGTTTTCCTATGTTTATGTTTTTTCCATAATCTTATTCCTAAGTTATTCTTCCATGGCTCATCATTATTGAATCACTTGACTCATGTCTTATATTATGCCAGTGATTTATTCCATGGATCATGGTTTACAATTTTTTATTTTTTAGGTATGATTCCCTTATTCTATGACTATAAACTTTTATTATATTCTCATAACCATATGATTATCGTATTCTCACTTATGATCTTTGATTGTTAATGCCTATTTTTACCCTTATTGGGCATTTGACCTCATCTATTCTTATGTTTCCATTTCCCCAGGTTTTAATGAATGGTATTATATAACATGTGTCTCGAAGGATATATTATGTGAAGAATTTTGAGGGATGTGTTGAAGATTTTATGTGAAATTCTTAGTATGATGGGAAAAATCACTATTTGAGTGAGAAATATATTGGGCTTTCCAATTAAAAGTTTATCCTAAATCTCTATATTCCAATCTTAAAAGGCCTTGTGTATAAATGTGGATAATTAGTGGTTATTTATACTATAATTATAGAGGGTTAAATTTAGGTCACTATAGTTAGTATCAAATCCAGCATGTAAATAGTTTTTTTAGCACTAGATCTGGGTATACGTGTCTAGGGCATCACATTGAAAGAAACTTCATATCAATATAATGTGTGATCTATTCGAAATGATTCAAAGTTCATTTTTACAATTTCATAACATATTTAAGGGAAAATGGTATTAAGGATTAGTCCTAATTAATCAAGGATCCAAGATATAGGATTCTAATATACTATAAAAAAATTATTACACCAAATAACATTAATATTTTGAGTGGCTATCATTTGTGTTGAATCCATGATGTTACATAACTTAAAATTCTTATTGATGAACATGTAATAGAATGAAAAATGAAGGCATATGATCTCTTTATAATAAGACACTAGAGATTATGTCACACATACCCACAAAACCTCTTAATAGGGAAATGTTTTCAATGGTATTTTATAGTTGATATCAAGGACATATCATTGACAAAATATTAAATGTTCCAATCTATCACGCATCATTAAAATTAGATTCAGCATTTAATATCCCAAAATATTCACTATATGAACCATCAATGCATTAAAACGTGAAAGTATAGTATTAATATCATTAATTTATTTGTTTATTAAACTGATACATCATAATTATATTCATCCATTTAATTAATAAATAAAAATTCATAATTTAAAATTACCATTCTCACACTTTGATCACATTAATAAATTAACAAATATATTAAAAATCCAGAAAAGTTTTTCAATTAAAATAAAACACATTATATACAAAAATATGACATATTAACTCAATATATATATTATCAAATAGGTATACTACTCAGGAATATGAAAATTTTCATATAAAAAATAATATATCAAGAATTATATAATTATTTAATCCAAATATGTAATTTTAACAATAGTCTGAGCATCGCCAAATAGCCCGTACCCGAGTGGTAAGGGCTCTTGCTTGGCATCCAAGAGACCCAGGTTCAAAACCAAGTGGAGGTGAATTTTCAGGTACTATAGTAGTACTGTAGTAGTCACTGTAGTAGTTACTATTTGGTATTGTAGTAGCTGGAACTATTCACCTGATTTGGGCTTTCGGGCCACCGGTTTGGGCCTACAGGTATCCAGGGCCTTTGGGTCATCAAAGGTCTTTGTGCCACAGGGCCTTCGGGTCATGTAGACCATGGAGTATCCCAGTTCACACAGAACAGGCCCCAAAAGAGGATCAGAGCAATAGGAGTAGCAGCCACCAGATGTATTGCTAACTGGATTGGAAGAATGAGAGGGTATGGCAGCCGCCATTGGGACCAGGCACCGTGCAGCTTTGTATGGGGAAATGCTAGCCGATCAGCAATGCAAGGTGGGAGCTAGATGATCAGTGATGCAGAAAGCTGGGGAGGGGAAGTTCAAGTGGGCTGGGCCTATGGGTCATATATTGGGCATGGAATGCCTCAGGGCCTTCGGGTCATGTATTGCGAGTTTGTCGGGCCTTGTACCTTGGGCCTACGGGTCATGTACGGGTTCCCTTTCAATCCTTAAAAGGGGGATTATCCATAATAAAATAAAAAAGAAGGCCTTCAGGCCATTAGGGAATAGTATGAGCATCAAAAAATGTATTAAGAGATAATATTTTTTTCAAAATGAAAACATCATAAAAATATCACTTAAATAAAAAATTAATTTATAGAGTTTCAAACTCTTAATAACCCAATACATCAAAATTCATAATCAAAACCATTTGTATCACATGAATTAAAAAAATCCAATATTTAAGACTTTACCTACTACTATGTGATAAAATATTCTCTATAAAAAGATGTCTAATTCGAGTCTAAGACCCTATAATATTATTTCAGAAAAATATTTTATATAAAAAAGTGTTTTTAATTATAATAACTCCTTTTATTTTATAGATAAATTCACAAAAGTAATATTTTTATAATATAAAACAAGTGTCCATGATATGCTACCATAAAATCATAAATCAAAGTTTAAGCCACATAGCTTAAGAAATGGTTGCATAACAAGTAATATAATCTACCTTCATGGTAGAAGTAGATGTATGTTTTTTTAGAACACATACAAGATATATCCCCTCTATCCATCATAAAATAAGTGTAGAAATATGTTTTTGGTCTTAAAGTCACCCAACAAAATCAGAGCTAAAAATAAACTAATACCTAAGATTAATCAAACTTATTATAGGTAAACATATATTTTTTAGTTCCCCATAAATATTTGAAGGCCTTTTCACTAATTTACGGTAATAAAATTTAGGATTACTCTTGTATAGCCTCAAAACATTAACAAAAAAAATAAATATCCGGGTAAATAAAAACTTCAGCATACATAAAATTACTAATAACAGAAGCACATAATATATTTTTGTGCCATATTTTAATATTAAAAATTTGTTATAGTGGAAGTGGGGTATGATTTGATATTATATTTATTAAGGATATTTTAAATATATCCTATACAAAACAAAAAACAAAGTCTACATAACCTATCATAATAAGTTTGGATTCCTAAAAAACAAATAAAACATCCCCAAAGTATGTTATATCCAAGTTGTTATTAATTTAGTATCAGCCAAAATTTGTACATAATTATTGTACATAAGTATGTAGTTGATATAAAAAACACACAATCGGTCCCACTAGTTTTGAAAAAAATCAATCAATCTAAATAATTATCCTTAAAGAAAAGTTAATATCATTGTATTTTTTCCAACCCCAAAATTTTGTCCCATTTAATATTTTGATTGGTGTATGAGATGATGTTGTCTCGTTTGATCAATAAAAGAGTCATTTAATATGCAAAAATATTTATTCCACCAAAATAAATGACTATAAATGTACAAATAATTTTAATTTTTTGAAAATATTATTTATTATGATCCTCTATAAGGGTTCCAAATCATAAAAATTTTATGTGATGATGTGTTAATTTTATATCACAAAAAATCTAATACTGATAGAGTAACTGATATAGATATAAAATAAAAAACACATATACATCATCATACAATAATAAGGATCCCATTTCATAATAAATAAATTACAATATTATGATGTATTAATTTTATCCAAAACAAAATCTAATACTGATAGGTATTTGATATTGATATAAATTATAAAACATAATAATGATTTTAGTTCAATATAACATTTTAATATTATAATGTACTGATTTTATGTGAGAAAAAAATCTAACATTGATATAGTATTTTTTAATAACATAAATTGTAAAGCATAAAACAATTTAAGGTTTCAGTTCAAAATAAAACTAAAATATTATGATGTATGAATTTTATATTAAACAAAATCTAATACTGATGGGGTATTTTGATATTGTCATAAAATATACATGCATAATAATAGTAATAATAATCACCATTAATAATAAATGAAATTTTAATATAATAATGTATAAATTTTATGTCAGACAAAATCTAATACTGATTGATTATTTGATATTGATATAAAATTATGAAACATAAAAATATATTATTAATAATAATCCCATTCATAATAAATTAATTATAATATTATTATGTAAGAATTTTATGTCCAAAAAAACCTAATAACGAATGGGTATTTTGATATTGTCATAAAATATAAAACATAAATACATTATCCTAATAATAAGGATAATTATAAATAAATTTATAATATTTATCATTCATAAAAAGTTCACTAATTATTCTCATTATTTGTGAGTTGAAAATTATAAAAAAAATATGATGAATTATTACTATAAAAATATGATTAATTAAACCATATATAATAAAAATACTTCTATTATCAGAATTTTGTGTAAATTATGTCCATGATTGGTGAGTTCATAATTATGTACAATTTAAAAAAATTAACCAAATATGGTTAATTCATATACAATACCAATTATTTTCTTTTATGAAATTTTGGACAATTATGATCATGATAGGTGTGTTCGTAATTAAAAATACTCAAAAACATATATATATATATATACCTGATAAATTAATCTATATATAATAGTATAAAGTATCAAACACAAAATTTTGAATAATTATGCTCATGATAGGTGGGTTTATAATAAAGAAAAAATATATATAAAAATTTTATTAAAACATATATGGGAAATTATACCTTATAATTACAAAAAATATAATCTATAAAAAAGTTCATAATTATTCCCATGATATATGAGTTTATAATTAAAAATATATATCAAAAAATCATATATATATATATATATATATATATATTGTTATGGTTAATTATTCCATTATTTATAAAAGGATAATTTCTAATATTTTATGTTATAAAAAATATTTTATCAAACATATTTTCATGTAATAAAGTATTTAAAATTTCATATGATAATAATAAAAAATATGGATTGATTATATTGAAAATAAATTCAATAATATTTGAATATGTTTTTAAATTCCTCAACTATAAATTATTTATGTATATATATACACATGTATGTATGTATGCAAGTCAAAACCATTACGAATTGTGTGTCGTCATAAAAAATTTGAAACTAAATTATGAAAACAATAAAAAATGGATTATAGAATTAAATAAAGGAAAAAAAGATAAAAACATTATAATAAATATTCTCATATGTAACATATTACAAAATAAAATATGTTTATATTTAAAAATTTGTTATTATTATACTTATCAGGAATTCAAAAAATATATATTATTCATGATTTTAATCAATATCACAATGTATTGAAATAATATATCTATATATTTTATTTTCCATGTATGTTATGTGATACATGATATATTAGGTTTCTATGGTTATAAATATATTCATGTGTCATGAGAATTAATTTTTTTGAAAAAAAAATAATAAAACATTATTCATAAAAATTATAAAAAACAAATCAAATAAAAAAGCATAACATATGTGTGAATTTTGGATGGATCTAATAGAAATTGAAAAAAAATAGTATTATGTATTATCCCTAATTAATCAAGGATATAATATATAATATTATGATTTATCAGGAGAAAAATAGTTCACACAACAACATTAATCTTTTTTATACCTGTCATTTATGTATAATTGATGATGTTACTTTACTTAGAGTCTTGTTAATGAAAATGTTATAAAATAAAAAATTAAGGAATACTAATCACTTTATAATAATATGTTCCATATTACATTACATATAAAAATTATAAGGGACTAGTTTTTCTCAAGCTATTCCTAGATGGTTTGGGTTTTTAGAGGTTCTTAGAAAGAAATGGAGGAGTAGGGGTGTAGTTGACTAGAAATTTTAGGTGAGGAACCCTTATAAATTTTTTAGTGTTACGATTCACTATAGGGGTTTATTATATGTTTTATTTATAGTCTCTATGACATAGGGTCTCAAGATGGTGGATTTTTAGGGATCTGATGTTTTTAGGGTAGTTACGGCACGAAGGTTTGTTTTGTCATATGACATAGGGTTTGGTTTCATTATCTTGTATTTATAAGTGGTTGTCATGGAATATGTAATAGGATAGGGTTTGTATTCCTAAGGGTCAAATTATAATGGTTCTGGTAATTTTGAGTTGGTTATAATATAGTTCATTGGTTTCATTGTAATCGTACCCTGGGATTATAGGTTCTAGGGGAGATATATGAAGATTTAGTATCGATTCTAGAGGGTGAGTTTAGATTTGAAACCTTTTATTATAATATCCCTTATTGAATTATAGTTTTGGTATAAACTCTAGGTATTGTGGATGGTTAAAGATGTTGTGTCATAGTCATATGTTTTAACTCATTGGTATAAATTCGGGACCCCTATTAGAATATCCTTATTTCCCCTATTCTCCTAAAACCCATTGGCAACCTGGGGGATTATTCTAGAGACTTTAAGCCCCATTTACTAGGTTTTATCCCATAAATCCAAGATATTAATCCATTTGTGATCCAAGTTGAGTTTTCCCTATTCTTTATTGGTTCTTCTCTCTCTCATTCTATCTCTCCCAGTCATAGTTTTTCATCTCTTTAGTTTCATGTGGTATTTTATAGTGATATATGGATTTTTTCTAATGTGATGATGTTATTAGGAATATTTTGGTTCCAACAGGGGGAGGATATTAGATATTAGATATTTTCTTTTCATCTTTCTCATAAAACATTGAATGATCCATATTGAGGTAGGGAGTTTGTTACCTCTCTTTTTCTATGTACAAGTATTAGATTATCATGGTTTAGATTCCATGGTTAATGGTTTAATTAGCCCTAATGAATATAATAAATGGGTTTAATAGTGAATCAGAAAGTGATGGTGTGATTACATGTGGTGTTTCTATGATTTTTATTCCTCTTATTATTTTATATATAGTGTATTATCTTTTTTCATGATTGTTATTAATGTTTCACATGCTTGATATGCATAGAATTAGATAAAAAGTGGGAATCTTATAAATATTATATTAATAATGAAAGAGGAATTTGAATTTAATTATTGTTACACTACTATAAATCACACCTATAACTGTGTCTATATACATATAAACTATAGATATAGGTAATTCCCATGGTCAATATGGTTGTGTCTTGTATTTTCATGGAAATAAGGACAAAGATATGACCACGGGAGAGCCCCTTGGTAATAAACCTGTATCCATGGTCCTAGCCATGGAAATAGACTTATATCCATTGTTACACCCATGGTATTTGGTCTATTACCACAATATTCACTCATAGATATAAGAATATCCATGACCACTTTTTTAATATATAATTCCATAGGTTGTTCCCAAGTAAATAGGTTTATTTCCCTAAGCATGGCATATGGATATAGCTCTGGAATACCAGTGAGAAAAAAATCATAGTTTCTCAGCTCCTCCGATAGAAACAAAATAGAAGTACAATCCAAAATATAATTCCACACATCACCAAAGATTAATATATCCCAAAAAGATAAAATACAAAAATAAAATATCAGTATCACTATAATAAAAGTTATTACATTTTAATATTAAATCTATAAACCAATAATATATTTTATATAATAAATTACCCTCAATATTAGTATCACTAGAACCATCACAGCCCTCATAAACATCTCTTAAAGAAATACCAACATCATCACCACCTCCTCTCATACCATTGACATTATCAACTTCATGGGAATAATCATCTACATTATCATTGATATCATTATCAGAACTTAAATCATTGTTAGGATAAGATAAAACCTCATATAAAGAATGCATCATCGTCAAACAATCATCAATCACCATCACACCTCTAGTAAAAGTGAAAAGTAAAGAGAATATATAGATTTCATCATCTTTTCAGTTACCATTATTAATATTGATTATATTCTTATAATTCTTTAGTTTCTTATTTTAATGTAAAATTCATTTATTCCTCTAAAACTATACATGAACTAGTACTCAAAGAAACCCTATCAAAATACCAGTATGTAGATGGTACAATCTTATTCTTAGGTCTACAGTACACCTTGCCACAATGTTCATCTCCTAATACCTAATGCAGATGATCCGTTGGTCTAGTTTATTTTCTATTAATGAATCCAAACCAATATATTTAGTAATATATAATATAAATTAAAATTATAAAATAATTTAAGTAATTAAATTCAATCAAAATAACAAATGAAATATGCATACAATTATTTCATTGGTGTCTTTATTTACCATGGTACTATCTCTCTTTTTCCTTCATACATAAAATGAGGTATAAAAAGAAATATTACCCAAATTACTTATTGAATTATTTTTGGAAAACCATGAAATAAAGAAATATTTGATTCAATTAAAATTTTAAAATTTAATATAAATGATATCCCATTTAATTAATTAAAACATAGAATATTGTTAATGTGAGAGAATGTTTGAGAATATATTGTTTTTCCAAGAAAAAAATGTCTTCTTTTGTTAAAAACATTTAAGAAGAGATATATGAGTATATGATGTATATTTAATGATTAATGTTCCTTGTCTTAATGTGGATAATACCTATAATGAAATTTTATATATTGGAAAACTTGTTGAATTAATTAAAATAAAATATGAAATGTATCACACTCCTGTGATTTGTTATTTATGCCCTGAAATCTTTTGAGAATGTGTTTGAGGTTATAGGTAGTGTGTTGTTGAAGTAATTTTATTATATACCTGTGTTTCATGAAAATTATTAAGTTATATGTACATCATTGATGTTGTTAAAAATAACTCATGTTTCCTATATTGAGTTATAACACTATGTGATTAAAGGGTTTTGTTAAGTATCGTCAAGAATTAATAACTTTACTCACTATAATTTTTTTTAGTAATGAAAATATAATATAAAATTGTCTTAAAATAAAAAATTTTGATAAATTATGGATAATAAAAATACATTGATTTTGGGGATCATAAACATGATGATTGAAATTAATTTTTGAAGTAAATATGGTCTGATATTGTAACATCCCAAGTAAGTAATGAATAATATATATTTTATCTATGTCTATTAATGAATTAGATAGTGTTTTAGAGGCTTAAAATGAAAATAAATCCAATATTAAGCATGAAATACACTCATATTTTTAAAAGATTGTTTTACTGCCTTTGATGGAAAAACATTTTTGAATCTATCTTTTTACAATTTTATAAAATATGTTTGTCAAAATAAACTTATTCTTTATTATTGGGACATCAAAATTTACTTTGTGTTAATTTTTGGTATTTTTCTGACAATGTTCATTTTTTAATGAATAGTGAAAAATACTGCATTTTACATCAAAACTGCTTTTTAATCTAATTTATTTATATGATTATATTATCTTTTGAAATGGGTTTGAAGTGAAATTAGAATATATTTTTACCATTTAATCCCATGGTGGTCATTGGAATCAATTTCACTTTGAAATTGGACTTAAACTGGTGTCAATCTTTTTATACTTATTGTTTCATAAAAACACGCTATTTGTCATAACAGCAGGAATTAATTATTAAATTAATTAATGTGACTTATATGTTTTTAATTTCGTAAAATAGACTTCATTTTTGAATTCGGAGTATCAAATATAGCTTAGGGAGAATTTTTGGTAATTTTCTGAAAAACTTCAATTTTTGATGAATAGTGAAACCACCAAGTGGTAGTTAAAGAAACTGATTTTTCGTTTAAATGAAACTTTGCCACTTTAGTGTTCTGAATTTCAATAATCCGACATACATGGTTGTCATTAAGAAGTAAAATTTGGTTCAATGAGATTAAAATAATTTTTTGGTGAATAGTAACTTATTAAGTTTTTAATCGCGATTAGTGGTAATTAGGGTAGTTTAAGGTAAAAATAATGCTTTAATAATATTAAATGGCCTAGAAACATGTCCTAACCTTATTTGATATGTCATGGACGACCAAGACAAGCCATGGGTCAACTTTGGGACCCCATGGAGCCACTTGGGTTGGAAAATGACATAAATAACTTTTTATTTAATGTTAAAGTAAAAATGACACAAACAAGATATTTTTTACTAAAACAATTTTTACATGGGTATATACAAGTAAGATGTTTTATTATAAATAGTCATTGGAAATATAAAAAGATTTCCTACATCATAGTAGTTTTATATAATTTTTATACTTTAAATAAATTAAATTATTTATGACATCATGATGATGCAGCAATGACCTCATTATTTAACGATTTTTATAAAATGGAATGATAATGTAAAATATATGACCTACACATGTCCAAAACCTATTTTATGAGTGGATTTAGAACCCTTATCACCTTATCCACAAATTATGTCAATGTGGGACCTTTTGAATCCGAAACTCATTTTAAAATAAAGTAACTTATATTTACTTTCCAAGAGTGCCCCTCCTCTCCTCTTATAAAAGGCCCCCACCTCTACCTCATTTCAAACACTCCTCAAGCCTTTGTCTCGGCCATCCCCTGCCCATTTACTCTCTCCACATCCCTATCCTAATCCTAGAGGATTTTCTTTGGGCATAATCCTTTAAAAGGAAGCCTTTAGGCTCAAATCAATAGGAGTTACACTTTTAAAGGTAATTCATTCTCTCAAGTTCATTTGTTTTATTTTGCTTCTACAACCCCCTAAACTCTTTTTATTTACTTATTTTGTAACAAAACCAGTATATTCAATATACTAGGATGTTTTTATAAGATTTATTCGAGCTACACTCTCACACAACTACATCAAATGGTTAAAGAACATACAGTTTCCGTGGATGGCGAAATTCTGCCTCCCGAAACGATGATTGTTCAATACTCATTTAACACCTTCAAAGGTGGCCATTATGATGTAACTATTTTTATATATGGTATATAATATTTTTATTCTTTCTTTAATCTTCTGTATTTTTTATTTATGGCATACCATTATTGTTTCCATTATGGGTAAACACGATATCTTCATTATAGGAAGTGCGGACTACCGCCCCCTGAAAGTGATTTGATTCGTTAATACCATATGTGGGATGTGTAATGGATAAAGTTAATGATATTATATATTTTATTATACTTGAATTATAATATACTCTTATATCATTATGATTCCATTCCAGAAAATACGAAATAGAAATGGAAGTAGCGTTCATGCGTACGTACGTCTTACCGTCTCCATGAACAGTGCATTTCATTTCTTACCTCTAAATGTGATGTAATATTATAAATACATGTATATGCTGAATATATATGATATATATGTAATCCAAATCATTAATATCATTCTGGATATAATGAACCTTTGACCAAATTAACAACTTGTAAGTGTAGGAATTCTATTTTTGACTTAAGAACCAAATACCGACAAAATGAACATTAATAACTTAAATGATTAAATGATGTTCATAACATGGTATAAAAGGAATAATGAACTTGAAAAAGGTTCTTAATCAAGTAGAGATTAACTCAAGTTTATTATTCAGGAGATTAAAGAACGGCTGGGTCAAGTCGGATACGAGGTATGGGACTTCGTCTCAATCTCCTTTCATTGAGGCATATTTTATTTTATACACAACTTTCTTTTATAAGGTGTATAATCCCCTTTGACTTTTACGTTTATTCAAAAGGAATATTTTTTATACGAAGCGTTTACTAAATGACAAAAGGGAATGTTTTTGTCGTACATATGCGGCCACAACGACTTCTCCGCCGTCGTGACCGTTATTTGAGTTTCGGCTTCCTCTACAAGTCATACCTTCTTTTTAAAAGAAAAATAAATACCATGTTTTACTTTTCTTTTATTTTGGTATCGAAAATGGTTTTCATAATGTTTTTATATCAATGTGTTGTATTGATATCTTGTGATTGAAAGGTGGGAATGTTCTGTTTCCTTTATGCATGTTTTATGTGATATGATTATGTTGAGGTTCTTGGGAATTATTATGAAAACGGGTGGTTCCGTGATAATCTAAGGGCGGGTGAGCCCGATATAGCTCTCCAATGCATTGGGTAACGCGAAGGAGAGAAACTTTAAGGTTTCTCTGAAGAGATTTAGGGAATATACTGTGATGGGTATTCCAAACGTAACCAAGAGGGTTACTCCCTACGTAAGAATGTTATGAATGCCTCGAGTTACCTTTATGTCTTATGATTTCTATGATTTACTCATGATTTGATGAAGTATGTTAAAGTGCTTATGTTTTATGGGTAAAGTATGATTTCATTATTATGTATATATGTACCCATGTTTCCTTTCCATGTTTTTATAACCCATACTGATCTTTTTATGCTCATCCCAAGTTTTTTTGAAATGATTTTCACAGGTCAAGGGAAAGGTACATGATATGATGATAGTGTCAAGGAAGTGTCAAGAAAGAATCGATGTTTTATTTTAAATATGTTTCCATTGATGGGAATGATGAATACTATCTTTATGTAACCACTTTGTTTATATGTGGAATGTAATGCAAGTTTTATGATCTAATTCTCTAAAACTCTAAACCCGAAAAGATCCTCAATGTGTAATCTTGTAATAACTCAAGATTAAGTAAGGTTTAAGGCTAGGGCCTTATAGTTGGTATCAAAGGTCGGTTTAGATAACTTTAGGAGTTCGAATTCTATTAAATGATTATTCAAAAAAAAATAAATGATATAGAATTTGAAGATTACCATGTGGATTCATCTAAGACATGTTTGTTCAGAATGGTTTTCCTTAGAGGGAACAGGGAAGCAGTGCTAGGAAGGCATACAGAAGGAAATAACCTTCTGAATCAGCATCCCGAGATGGTCAGAATTGGAACTGAACAGTTTGTTGCAGTGATGACACAGTTGACTCAGGCTATAAATGGTGGTGGTATCCATGCATGAGATCAGCCAGATCAACCGCAGAGGAACATGTCAGTGGTGGAACATTTCATGAGGCAACATCCCCCATCATTCAGAGGATAATCTAACCCTGTGTTAGCTGAAGGGTGGATTAAAGCACTGGATAAGATTTTCGATGTCATGGGGTGTTCAGACAATTAAAAGGTTAGTCTTTCTATTTATCGTTTGGAGGGTCAAGCAGATCAGTGGTGGTCGATGGTTAAAAATATCAGGGACGCTGATGAGATTGATGCTCTCGACTGGGATGAATTCAAAGGTATGTTTCTTGAGAAGTATTTTCCTAAGGCTGTTCGACAAAGGATGGAAAAGCAATTCTTGGAATTGAATCAAGAGGAAGACTCAGTGTCTACCTATGAAGAAAGGTTCACTCGATTGGCAAGGTATGCTCCAAATTTTATCTGAGACCTTGATAGTAAAATCAATCGTTTTCACTCAGGATTAAAGCCAAAATATCAAAGGGCATTAGCTTCTCGTGAGTTTAAAATTTATGAAAAGCTTGTTCGATGTGCTGAGAAGGTGGAAATGGAGTTTTCCGATGACCAAGTTTTCTATAACAACCAACAGAAGAAGAGACCGAGGTGGCAGGAGAAAGGTAAGAATTCTTCAAAAAAGTCTAATGGTAAGAAAACTAAGTTTCCAGTTTGTGATAAATATAAATCCCCAGCCTTAAACCTTACATAATCTTGAGTTATCACAAGATTACACGTTGAGTATCTTTTCAGGTTTAGAGTTTTAGAGAATTAGATCTTGAAACATGCATTACATTCCACCTTTAAACAAAGTGGTTAAATAAAAGATAAGATTCATTCTTCCAAACAATGGAAACATATTTAAAATAAAACTTGGATTCTTTCTTGACACATCCTTGACTCTATCATCTTATCATGTACCTTTCCCGTGACCTGTGAAAAACATTTCAAAAACTTGGGATGAGCATAAAAAGCTCAGTAAGGGATACACAAAGAATGAAAACTGTTAGTTTTTCAAACATCAAGTAAACCATATATACTCTATCAAAGTAATACCTTCACCTTCATGAATTAGTAAAACCTCTTCACTGAATAAAGTATCATTACTTACCTTTTTGTAACGAAATGAGTACCATAAAACCCATATAAAGAACACATAACATATATAAAGGTAACTTGGGACATAAACATACTTAAGTGGAATAACCATACGGTCGACTTCCACACATATCACTTAATGGAATAGCCATACGGCCAATTTCCATACATACTTAATGGAATAGTCATACGGCCGACTTCCATACCCAATGCATTGGAGGTTATAACGTAACCACCCGTCCTGGTATTCACGGAACCACCCATCATAATGTCCAAGTACCATTATTACACATAAAATATGGAAAATATAAACATTTAAATAACAATATTTCATTTTCAATCACAATAAATAATTCCCAGATATTGAATTAATCACTCCATTTTCAAAAACCATTTAAAAGAGATTTTTGAATCAAAGTGTCCCATACCACTTTGAAGCTTTTAATGGAATCATAATTTTAAAACATTAATGTCCATATAAATAAATACTGAAAACCATTTTGAAAACATGGACATTAAAGATAAAGATTTAGAATAATAAATCTTTAAAACATTTAAAATGATATTTTTGTTAAATAGTTTTTAACAAAATGAGAGACTCTTGAATACAAATAATAGCGGAATAACACTTAATCTGAACTTTATAATATCATGAGAATAAAATGATTCATGATATAATATGTCAAAGGATAGTATACACACCATATAAGAGTGAATTGGTGCATAACAACAATGAAGTCTCAAAAGAAATGTAAAATGAGATGAAATCCATTATAAAGAAGGTATCCTTAAATTAAGGATAAATCAATCTCATAATTATGTGTGACAAATATAAATACACCCAATATAACTGGATATTAAGTGTAAAACAATCAAAGGTTATTCACACATATTCAAAGGATGACATATTCAATAACTACATGTTGAACCCAAAGAAATCAAAATTGGGTTAAGAAGTTCCCATGGTAAAATTCGACAACCTAACGGCGTCACATAAAATTTTACATAAGGGGTTGATGAGAGAGATAAAGGGTATCTCATAACTTGGACATAAAATTTACATAAATAAGGATATATAAGAACATATCCCAACATAATAGTAGGTGAATTAAAAGACATAACAAAAGAAGTCTTTTAAAAAGAGGAGGGTGAAAGGTCCCCTTACCGAGTTGGGTAACATTCGAAACGTACACCCAATGGAAGAAGGGTCATCCAATGAAGATGTGAATACCCATAAATGAAATTATACTACAAAAATTGTATAATAATGGTCAGTACATACACCACTCAAAGGAAATTGTGGCAAATGTAGCATAAATCTCACGGGAATAAAAATGAGATGAACAATCCCTTACGAAAACTTGGCAGCCTAACGGCGCCACTTAAAACTTTAAAAATGGATTGATGAGATCAAATAGAGTATATCATCATATTAAAATAAAATGTACAGAAAGAGGAATATAAAAGAACATCACCCATCATAACAAAGAGGAGCTTAAAAGAAATTACATAAAAGAGTGTACTTATAAAGAAAGAGAGGAGTAGGATCCCTTACCTCGTATCCGAATTGACCCGACCATTATTTAATCTCCTGAATAATAAACTTGAGTTAATATCTACTTGCTTAAGAACCTTTTTCAAGTTCATTATCCCTTTTATACCATGTTGTGAACATCATGTAATCATTTAAGTTAATAATGTTCAATTTGTCGTAATTTGGTTCTTAAGTCTAAAAAAATAAACTTCTTACACTTACATGTTGTTAATTTGGTCAAAGGTTCGTAATATCAAGAATGATGTTAATGATTTGGATAACATATATATCATATATATTCAGTATATACCTGTATTTATAATATTACATCACATTTAGAGGTAAGAAATGAAATGCACCGTTCATGGAGACGGTAAGCCGTACGTACGCATGAACGCTACTTCCATTTCTATTTCGTATTTTCTGGAATGGAATCATAATGATATAAGAGTATATTATAACATATATAATATCATTAACATTATCCTTTACACATCCCACATATGGTATTAACGAATCAAATCACTTTCAGGGGGCGGTAGTCTGCACTTCCTAAAATGAAGATATCGTGTTTACCCATAATGGAAACAATAATGGTATGCCATACATGAAAAATACAGAAGCTTAAGGAAAGAATAATCATATTATATATCATATATAAAAATATTGACATCATAATGGCCACCTTTTAAGGTGTTAAATGAGTATTGAACAATCATCGTTTCGGGAGGTAGAATTTCGCCATCCACGGAAACCGTATGTTCTTTAACCATTTGATGTAGTTTTGTGAGAGTGTAGCTCGAATAAATCTTATAAAAACATCCTAGTATATTGAAGATACTTGTGTTGTTACAAAAGCAGTAAATAAAAATAGTTTAGGGGGTTGGAGAAGCAAAATAAAACAAATGAACATGAGAGAATGAATTACCTTTAAAAGTGTAACTCCTTTTGATTTGAGCCTAAAGGCTTCCTTTGAAAAGCTTATAACCAAATGTAATCCTCTAGGATGAGGAGAAGGATGTGGAGAGAGTAAATGGGCAGGGTATGGCCGAGCCAAAGTCTTGAGGAGTGTGTGAAATGAGGTAGAGGTGGGGGCCTTTTATAAGAGGAGAGGAGGGGCACTTTTGGAAATCATGAAACTATTATTTTATTTTCAAAAGTGTTTCGAATTTCTAAGGTCCCACATTAATATATTTCGAAGATAAGATGATAAGGCTTCGAAATATTCCCATCCAATAGTTTTTGGACAAGTGTAGATTTTAGATATTACATTATCATTCCATTTTATTTAAAACGTTAAATAATGAGGTCATCGTTGCATCATCATGATGTCATAATTAAATTAATTTATTTAATATATAAAAATTATAAAAAAAATACTATGATGTAGGAAATCTTTTTAGATTTCTAATGAATATTTATAGTCAAAATTTGGACTTGTGTAACCCCACTTAAAAACTGTTTTAGTAAAACAACTCATGTTTGTGTCAATTTAATTTTAACATTAAATAAATATATATTAATGTCATTTTCCAACCAAAGTGGCTCCATGGGGTCCCCAAGTTGACCCATGGGTTTTCTTGGTCGGCCATGACTCATCAAATATGATTAGGACAAGTGTCATGGTGTTTTCATATTTTTATAATATCATTTTTACCTTAAATTACACTAATTACCTCTAATCGCGATTAATGAAAAAAAGTTACTATTCAAAAAAAATTATTTTCATCCCATTGAACCACATTTTACATACTAATGACAACCATTTATGTTGGATTTTCAAAATTAAATTCACATTAGTGGTAAGCTTTCATTTAACTGAAAAATCAGTTTGCTTGATTACCACTTAGTGGTTTCACTATTCATCAAAAATTGGAGTTTTTCAGAAAATTACCAAAAATTCACCCTAAGATATATTTGATATTCCGAATTCAAAAATGATGTTTATATTACCTAATTCAAAGAATATAAGTATAATTAATTAATTTAATAATTAACTCTCGCTGTCAAAACAAATAGCGTGTTTTTAAGAAACAATAAGTATCAAAAGATTGATACTAGTTTAAGTCCGATTTAAAAGTGAAATTAATTCCAACGACCACTATTGGATTTAATGGTAAAAATATTTTCTAATTTCACTTTAAAACCAATTCAAAGGATTATCTAATCATACAAATAAATTAGACTAAAAAGAGGTTTTGAATTAAAACACAACATTTTACACTATTGATTAAAAAATGAACTTTATCGGAAAGATACCAAAAAATTACACAAAGTAAAATTTGATGCCCCGATTCTAAAGAAGAGTTTTATTTAGTCCAAAAGAATGTATAAGTGAGATCAAAATTATATTTAATGAAAGTTCTCCATCAAAAGGCGATAAGTGAACCTTTAGTGAAAATTAGGGTATAAAAGCCAAAAATTGAATTCTTCCCGTATTTTAAGCCTTTATCTTTTATTGGATAAATGTAAAAACATTTAAAAAAACATATATAATCATATTTTAGTTATTTCTATCCATTCCCACCAATTCAATGGCTACATGTTAACTACCATTTAAAATAATATTATTTTATTATTAGAGTGCAATGTAAGATTCCCAAGAAACTCATTGTTGCGTGTTGGGTACGCCAATGAGCATAACGTCCCCTTTAAATTCATATTAATATTTCATTCACAAATATGGATAAAAATAAAAATTTCATATTCTTTATTTACCTTGGGTGTTACATCCTTCCCCCCTTTTGGAAATTGCGACCTCGCAATTTTAAAATTGGGCTTGGAAACATCCTTGAAAGTCCCACATCGGAACAAGAGTCGGTAAAACAATCACTTTAAAATAAAGAAAGATAAGTACAGAGGTCACCCGAGTTAACCCATACTAGGATTCCATGTAGGAAAACATGGACATGGAGGAGAAAACATAGGGTCATGTTCTGATGGAGAGTGATAGAAAACATGTTTAGGAGAAAGTTAACAATAATAAAATCACAAACTTGTGATGGGTTAAACGGTATTCGATTCCCAAGTAGGAAAAGTTAATAGACAAAATTTTTGTTTTAAGTTACTTTTTGTTGAGGAATTTATTCATAAGGAAACATAATCACTTATCATGTTTACTTTCAACTTTTACTAGATTCCTTAGTCAAACTCATATTTTTTTCCAAAAGGCGAGTATTTAGGGAGACTTGTTCGCATTAAGAGTACTATAATCACATTCTAGAAAATCACCTAATCCACAAAATAGAACTATATACTTCCCATATCTTTAGACCTTAACCATAACCAAAACCAAAAAGGTTAGTACAAGGTCAGATAATTTAGAAAAGTATAACCCTTTATAAAAAGAAAATCTATTCTTAATCTCCAAAATTTGTCAAACAAAACCCAAAGTTCAACAAGGATCATTCGATAAACAATTTGTCCATAAAATTATTCAAATTAAACCAATATAGGATTGAAACCCAAATGTTTGAAGGATTTAGTCACATAATCTTCCAAGTTAAATCGTAACATTTATCTCCAAACAACATATGTTGCTCCTAAAGTCTCGTATTGAAAAGTAATTAACCAAATCACATATCCTCCATGATAGGTTAATCATTTTCATAAATAACCCAAAATCAACTTACTCTTAATTCATAAAATCATATAACTAGAATGAATCAGTCAAACTAACCAGGGACTTCACGTTGTTCAGTGGTAGGCGATAAATACCAGTCGCACTTTGGTTATTAGTTCGATTCCCGCAGCTTTGTCCGACACGACGGGTAGTCACACGGTCTGCGTGTTGTCATTTTTCCAAAACTATATAATTCTCAAATCATTCCCCAAAAAAGGATAAAATCATCAAAAATGATCATTACATATTTTAACCTCATTTTTATCTCATGCCTTTCATTTTCCAGCATATCATATAATAACCCATAATTACCTCAAAAGTAAGGATCATATAAACTCTAATGGTTACCTTTATAATTATTACCTGAACTTCCACATCGATTGGTCATCTCGTACATGATGCATTACAGAACATACCAAGGTTCAAGTGGTTGATCATGACTCCTTGATATTTGGTTTAGGACAACCACGAGTTTCCTTATTGAATCATCCATTTTATCGAGTATCTTAATCAGAGAACCACCACAGTTTCCTTCAAACTTGTTGTCTCTTTGGTGCCTGCTAGATCCATCCATTCACTTAAAATAGAAATGTCAGTGTGAGTATATCAACAAAACCATCATGTACTAATGAGGAAGGTAAATAATAAGATACACTTACTCATTCACTTTATCTAAAACTATGACTCTTTCTGAAATCCTAACCATTATGGTAATGTCACTTGTGCTTAGAGAATAACCTAACCTCTAAAGTTATCTAAACCGACCTTTGATACCAACTATAATGCCCCAGCCTTAAACCTTACATAATCTTGAGTTATCACAAGATTACACGTTGAGGATCTTTTCAGGTTTAGAGTTTTAGAGAATTAGATCTTGAAACTTGCATTACATTCCACCTTTAAACAAAGTGGTTACATAAAAGACAGGATTCATTCTTCCCAACAACAGAAACATATTTAAAATAAAACATGGATTCTTTCTTGACACATCCTTGACTCTATCATCTTATCATGTACCTTTCCCGTGACCTGTGAAAAACATTTCAAAAACTTGGGATGAGCATAAAAAGCTCAGCAAGGGATACAAAAAGAATGAAAACTGTTAGTTTTTCAAACATCAAGTAAACCATGTATACTCTATCAAAGTAATACATTCACCTTCATGAAGTAGTAAAAACTCTTCACTGAATAAAGTATCATTACTTACCTTTTTGTAACCAAAGGATTACCATAAAACCCATATAAAGAACACATAACATATATAAAGGTAACTTGGGACATAAACATACTTAAGTGGAATAACCATACGGTCGACTTCCACACATATCACTTAATGGAATATCCATACGGCCAATTTCCATACATACTTAATGGAATAGCCATACCGCCGAATTCCTTACCCAATGCATTGGAGGTTATAACGTAACCACCCATCCTTGTATTCACGGCACCACCCGTCATAATGTCCAAGTACCATTATTACACATAAAATATGGAAAATATAAACATTTCAATAACAATATTTCATTTGCAATCACAATAAATAATTCCCAGATATTGAATTAATCAATCCATTTTCAAAAACCATTTAAAAGAGATTTTTTAATCAAAGTGTCCCATACCACTTTGAAGATTTTAATGTAATTATAATTTTAAAACATTAATGTCCATATAAATAAATACTGAAAACCATTTTGAAAACATGGACATTAAAGATAAATATTTAGAATAATAAATCTTTAAAACATTTAAAATGATATTTTTGTTAAAGAGTTTTTAACAAAATGAGAGACTCTTGAATACAAATAATAGCGGAATAACATTTAATCCGAACTTTATAATATCATGAGAATAAAAGGATTCATGATATAATATGTCAAAGGACAGTATACACACCATATAATAGTGAATTGATGCATAACAACAATGAAGTCTCAAAAGAAATGTAAAATGAGATGAAATCCATTATAAAGAAGGTATCCTTAAATTAAGGATAAATCAATCTCATAATTATGTGTGACAAATATAAATACTCCCAATATAATTGGATATTAAGTTTAAAACAATAAAATGTTATTCACACATATTCAAAGGATGAAATTTTCAATAACTACATGTTTAACCCAAAGAAATCGAAACTGGGTTAAGAAGTTCCCTTGGTAAAATTCGACAGCCGAACGGCGTCACATAAAATTTTACATAAGGGGTTGATGAGAGAGATAAAGGGTATCTCATAACTTGGACATAAAATTTACATAAATAATGATATATAAGAACATATCCCAACATAATAGTATGTGAATTAAAAGACATAACAAAATAAGTCTTTTAAAAAGAGGAGGGTGAAAGGTCCCCTTACCGAGTTGGGTAACTTTCGAAACGTACACCCAATGGAAGAAGGGTCATAAAATGAAGATGTGAATACCCATAAATGAAATTATACTAAAAAAAGTGTATAAAAATGGGCAGTAAATACACCACTCAAAGGATATTGTGGCAAATGTAGCATAAATCTCACGGGAAAAAAAATGAGATGAACAATCCCTTACGAAAACTTGGCAGCCTAACGGCGCCACTTAAAACATTCAAAATGGATTGATGAGGTCAAATAGAGTATCTAATCATATTAAAATAAAATTTACAGAAATAGTAATATAAAAGAACATCCCCCATCATAACAAATAGGAGATTAAAAGAAATGACAAAAAAGATTGTACTTATAAAGAAAGAGAGGAGTAGGATCCCTTACCTCGTATCCGACTTGACCCGACCGTTCTTTAATCTCCTGAATAATAAACTTGAGTTAATCTCTACTTGCTTAAGAACCTTTTTCAAGTTCATTATCCCTTTTATACCATGTTATGAACATCATGTAATCATTTAAGTTAGTAATGTTCATTTTGTCGGTATTTGGTTCTTAAGTCAAAAAAATAGACTTCTTACACTTACATGTTGTTAATTTGGTCAAAAGTTCATTATATCAAGAATGATGTTAATGATTTGGATAACATATATATCATATATATTCAGCATATACCTGTATTTATAATATTACATCACATTTAGAGGTAAGAAATGAAATGCACCGTTCATGGAGACGGTAAGCCGTACGTACGCATGAACGCTACTTCCATTTTTATTTCGTATTTTCTGGAATGGAATCATAATGATATAAGAGTATATTATAACATATATAATATCATTAACTTTATCCTTTACACATCCCACATATGGTATTAACGAATCAAATCACTTTCAGGGGGCGGTAGTCCGCACTTCCTAAAATGAAGATATCATGTTTACCCATAATGGAAACAATAATGGTATGCCATAAATGAAAAATACATAATCTTAAGGAAAGAATAATCATATTATATATAATATATAAAAATAGTGACATCATAATTTCCACCTTTTAAGGTGTTAAATGAGTATTGAACAATCATCATTTCGGGAGGTAGAATTTCGCCATCCATGGAAACTTTATGTTCTTTAACCATTTGATGTAGTTGTGTGAGAGTGTAGCTCGAATAAATCTTATAACAACATACTAGTATATTGAAGATACTGGTGGTGTTACAAAAGAAGTAAATAAAAAGATTTTATGGGGTTGGAGAAGCAAAATAAAACAAATGAAAATTAGAGAATGAATTACCTTTAAAAGTGTAACTCCTTTTGATTTGAGCCTAAGGGATTCCTTTGAAAGGATTCTGCCCAAAGGGAATCCTATAGGATGTGGAGAGGGATGTGTAGAGAGTAAATATGCAGGGTATGGACGAGCCAAAGGCTTGAGGAGTGTGTGAAATGAGGTAGATGTGGGGGCCTTTTATAAGAGGACAGGAGGGGCACTTTTGGAAATCATGAAACTATTATTTTATTTTTAGAAGTGTTTCAAATTTATAAGGTCCGACATTGATATATTTCTAAGATAAGATGATAAGGCTTCAAAATATTCCCATAAAATAGTTTTTGGACATGTGTAGGTTTTAGATATTACATTATCTTTCCATTTTATTTAAATCGTTAAATAATGAGGTCATCGTTGCATTATCATGATGTCGTAATTAAATTAATTTATTTAATATCTAAAAATTATAAAAAAAATACTATGATGTAGGAAATCCTTTTATCTTTCTAATGAATATTTATAGTCAAAATTTGTACTTGTGTAACCCCACTTAAAAACTGTTTTAGTAAAACAACTCATGTTTGTGTCAATTTAATTTTAACATTAAATAAATATATATTATTGTCATTTTCCAACCAAAGTGGCTCCATGGGGTCCCCAAGTTGACCAATGGGTTTTCTTGGTCGGCCATGGCTCATCAAATTGGAGTAGGACAAGTGTCATGGTGTTTTCATATTTTTATAATATCATTTTTACCTTAAATTACACTAATTACCTCTGATCGCGATTAATGAAAAAAAGTTACTATTCACCAAAAAAAATTATTTTCATCCCATTGAACCACATTTTACATACTAATGACAACAATGTATGTCGGATTTTCAAAATTCAATACACATTAGTGGTAAACTTTCATTTAACTGAAAAATCAGTTTGCTTGATTACCACTTAGTGGTTTCACTATTCATCAAAAATTGGAGTTTTTCAGAAAATTACCAAAAATTCACCCTAAGCTATATTTGATATTCTGAATTCAAAAATGATGTTTATATTACCAAATTAAAAGAATATAAGTATAATTAATTAATTTAATAATTAACTCCCGCTGTCAAAACAAATAGCGTGTTTTTAAGAAACAATAAGTATCAAAAGATTGATACTAGTTTAAGTCCGATTTAAAAGTGAAATTAATTCCAATAACCACTATTGGATTTAATGGTAAAAATATTTTCTAATTTCACTTTAAAACCAATTAAAAGTATTATCTAATCATATAAATAAATTAGATTAAAAAGAGGTTTTGAATTAAAACACAACATTTTACACTATTCATTAAAAAATGAACTTTATCGGAAAAATACCAAAAAATTACACAAAGTAAAATTTGATGTTCCGATTCTGAAGAAGAGTTTTATTTGGTCCAAAAGAATGTATAAGAGTGATCAAAACTATATTTAATGACAGTTCTCCATCAAAAGGCGATAAGTGAACCTTTAGTGAAAATTAGGGTATAAAAGCCAAAAATTGAATTCTTCCCGTATTTTAAGCCTTTATCTTTTATTGGATAAATGTAAAAACATTTAAAAAAACATATATAATCATATTTTAGTTATTTATATCCATTCCCGCCAATACAACGGCTACATGTTAACTACCATTTAAAATAATATTATTTTATTATTAGAGTGCAATGTAAGATTCCCAAGAAACTCGTTGTTGTGTGTTGGGTACGCCATTGAGCATAGCGTCCCCTATAAAGTCATATTAATATTTCATTCACAAATATGGATAAAAATAAAAATGTCATATTCTTTATTTACCTGGGGTGTTACAATAAATGTGGAAAAAGGCATGCTGGGGAATGTCTTCTGAATTCTGGAAAGTGCTACCGTTGTGGTAAGATGGGTCATAAGGCTCGTGATTGCACTGAAAAGGATCAAGGTGAAGGTAAGACAAAATTTGATTTACAGTTAGTGAAATGTTATAAGTGCAATGAGATGGGTCACTATGCAAATGGGTGTCCGACAAAGAGCTTGAGTGATGGGAAGCAGTTAGACTACAAGCAGAAAGGGGTGGTGAAATCTTCTGCAACTACTTCGACAGACATCGGGCCATCAAATGAAGTTGTATCAGGTACTTTGTTTGTTTTTTCAGATTATTCTAGTGTGTTGTTTGATTTGGGGTCTATACATTCTTTCATCTATGAAAACATTTCTAGTAAAATGGGAATACCATCTCAAGAAACGACTCCTAAACTTGTGGTAAAAACACATGGGGGAAATGTTGAGGCAAAAAGAATTTATAAGATTCTTCCTATCCTTATCTGTGGAAAGAACCTACTTGCAAACCTTATTGTTCTACCTCTAGTAGAGTTTGATGTTATCCTGGGTATGGATTGGCTCTATATTTACCATGCTAAGATTGAATGTAGATCTAAAGAAGTTTCTTTTCAAAAAGACTTCAGTTTGTGTACAAGAATGAACCCTTACTGTTGATAACTTATCAAGAGGCCGAGAAACGTGTAAAATATGGAAATGAATGTTACCTTGCACACATCGTTGAAAATAAAGGAACTGTTCAGATTAATGATGTGCCAGTGTTAAATGAGTATCCTGATGTTTTTCCTGATGAGTTGCCTGGAATAATACCAGATCGGGAAGTTGAGTTTACTGTTGACTTAGTTCCTGATGCTAAGCCAATTTCAAAACCTCCTTATCGAATGGCTCAAATTGAACTTTTAGAGTTGAAGGAGAAATTGCAAGATTTATTAGATAAAGGTTTCATTCGACCTAGCACATCACCATGGGGTGCTCCTGTTTTATTTGTTAAAAAGAAAGATGGTTCTATGAGACTTTGCATTGATTATAGAGCCTTGAATAATATCATTGTTAAGAACAAATATCTTTTTCCTCATATCAATGATTTGTTTGATCAGCTCCAGGGAGCTCGGTTTTTTTCAAAGATTGACTTGAGATCGGGGTACCATCAGCTGAAGGTAAAGGAGTCAGATATTCCGAAGACCGCGTTCCGTATGAGATATGGGAATTATGAATTTGTAGTAATGCCTTTTGGGCTAACCAATTCACTTGCTGTATTCATGGACATAATGAATAAAATTTTCCATGAGTTCTTGGATAAGTTTGTGGTAGTTTTCATTGATGATATTTTGTTGTTTTCTAAAAGTAAAGAGGAGCATGAAATACATTTAAGGGTTATCTTGCAAACCTTAAAAGAAAAGAAACTTTATGGAAAATTCATCATGTGTGAGTTTTGGTTGCAACAAATTTATTTCCTTGGTCATATTGTTTCTAAAGAAGGAATAACTGTTGATCCTGCAAAAACAAAAGTTGTGGAAGAATGGCCAAGACCCACAAATGTAACCGAGATTCGTAGCTTCCTTGGTTTGGCAGGCTATTACCGAAGGTGTGTTAGAAATTTTTCACGATTATCTAGTCCAATGACTAAGCTAACTCGGAAGGGTGTTAAGTTTATCTGGACAAAAGAATGTGATGATTGTTTTCAGGAATTGAAAAGAAGATTGGTGAATGCTCCAGTTTTGGCACTACCTTCCAGGAATGGTGAGTTTGTTATATACAGTGATGCTTCATGGAGAAGACTTGGTTGCATCCTAATGAAGAATGATCAGGTAATTGCTTATGCTTCACGACAGTTGAAAACTCATGAGGTAAATTACCCTAAACATGATTTGGAATTAACTGCTATTGTTTTTTCTTTAAAAATTTGGAGGCATCATTTGTATGGAGTAAAGTGTGAAATATATACTGATCACAAAATTTTAAAGTATATATTCACTCATAAAGAGTTAAACATGAGACTGAGGAGATGGCTGGAATTAATCAAGGATTATGATTGTACAATTCATTACCATCTGGGAAAAGAAAATAAAGTGGCTGATGCTTTGAGTCGAAAAAGTAATGCTTCATTAGCAATGTTGCTTTTGGAACGTGATCCTTTGGTTAATGATTTGACGAAATTTGGCATAGAAGTTGTTGGTGCAGGAAGTTCTTCTGTTTTGTTTCAGGTATCAGTGATATCATCTCTATCAGATAGAATCAAGCAAGCACAGAAGTAAGACAGTGAGTTGCAGAAAAAGGTAGAGTTGGTTCAGAAAGGTAAGTTTCCTGAATTCAACGTTGATAATGATTTTGTTTTGAGATTTGAGAAGAGATTTTGTGTGCCTTGTCATTCACAGTTGAAGAGAGATTTGTTATGTGAAGCTCATAGTTCTCCGTTTTCAGTTCATCCGGGCAGTACTAAGATGTATAGAGATCTGCGGAAGTATTACTGGTGGGATGGAATGAAAAGAGATATTGCTGATTTTACTGTGAAGTGTTTGACATGTCAACAGGTTAAAGTAGAGCGGCAGTTACCAAAAGGGATGCTTTAGCCTTTACCAGTGCCAGAGTGGAAATGGGAGAATATATCCATGGTCTTTGTTGTGGGATTACCGAAGACATCTCGAGGTAATAATGCAATCTGGGTTATTGTTGATCGCTTGACTAAATCTGCTCATTTCCTTGCTATAGGAGATACTTTCTCTCTTGATCAACTTTCCCGTTTGTATCTTAAAGAGATAGTCAGGTTACATGGAGTTCCTCTCTCCATTGTATCGGATCGTGATCCCAGGTTTACTTCTAACTTTTGGAAAGGCCTTCAGAAGTCGTTGGGTACTGAATTAAATTTTAGTACAGCTTTTCATCCTCAATCAGATGGGCAGTCAGAATGAACAATTCAGACCTTGGAGGATATGCTACGAGCTTGTTCGATGGATTATCAGGGAAGTTGGTACCAACATCTTTCTTTGGTTGAATTTTTATATTATAACAGTTTTAATTCGAGTATACAGATGGCACTATTTCAGGCATTATATGGGAAGCGGTGTCGAACTCCAGCTTTCTGGGATGAAGTTGGTGAAAGGAAGTTAATGGGACAAGAATTGGTAGAAGAGTTGGCAGAAAAAATTCAGCAGATTCAGAAGCACATGAGAACAGCTCAGAGCAGGCAGAAGAGTTATGCAGATAACCGGAGGAAGGATCTATCTTTCGGGGTAGGTGATCATGTTTTTCTCAAGGTTTCTCCTTTGAAAAGTGTGATGAGATTTGGTAAGAAAGGAAAGCTGAGTCCAAGGTTCATTGGACCATATGAAATTCTGGAGAGAGTTGGATCAGTTGCTTACCGAGTGGCTTTACCTCCGAGTTTATCTCAGGTACACAATATTTTTCACGTTTCGATGTTGAGAAAGTATATGCCAGATCCATCTCATGTTTTGAGTCCAGAGGTAGTTCAGCTGGAAGAGAACCTATCTTATGAGGAACAACCAGTCCAGATTCTTGACCACAGGGAGCAAGTGTTACGGAATAAGGTGATTAATCAGGTAAAGGTTTTGTGGAAAAACCACATGATGGAAGAGGCAACATGGGAATCTGAAAATGCAATGAGGGATAAGTACCCCCATTTATTCGATAAGTAAATAAATTGCGGGGACGCAATTTTCTAAACGGGGTAAGGATGTAACATCCCAAGTAAGTAATGAATAATAGATATTTTATCTATGCCAATTAATGAATTAGATAGTGTTTTAGAGGCTTAAAATGAAAATAAATCCAATCTTAAGCATGAAATACACTAATATTTTTAAAAGATTGTTTTACTGCCTTTGATGGAAAAACATTTTTGAATCTATCTTTTGACAATTTTATAAACTATGTTTGTCAAAATAAACTTATTCATTATGATTGGGGCATCAAAATTTACTTTGTGTGAATTTTTGGTATTTTTCTGACAATGTTCATTTTTTTAATGAATAGTGAAAAATACTGCATTTTACATCAAAACTGCTTTTTAATCTAATTTATTTATATGATTATATTATCTTTTGAAATGGTTTTTAAGTGAAATTAGAATATATTTTTACCATTTAATCCAATGGTGGTCATTGGAATCAATTTCACTTTGAAATTGGACTTAAACTGGTGTCAATCTTTTGATACTTATTGTTTCATAAAAACACGGTATTTGTCATAACAGCGGGAATTAATTATTAAATTAATTAATGTGACTTATATGTTTTGAATTTCTTAAAATAGACTTCATTTTTTAATTCAGAGTATCAAATATAGCTTAGGGTGAATTTTTGGTAATTTTCTGAAAAACATCAATTTTTGATGAATAGTGAAACCACTAAATGGAAGTTAAAGAAACTGATTTTTCGTTTAAATGAAACCTTTCCACTTTTGTGTTCTGAATTTCAAAAATCCAACATACATGGTTGTCATTAAGAAGTAAAATGTGGTTCAATGAGATTAAAATAATTTTTTGGTGAATAGTGACTTACTAAGTTTTTAATCGCGATTAGTGGTAATTAGGGTAGTTTAAGGTAAAAATAATGATTTAATAATATGAAATGACCTACACACATGTCCTAACCTTATTGTATGTGTCATGGCCGACCAAGACAAGCCATGGGTCAACTTGGGGACCCCATGGAGCCACTCGGGTTGGGAAATGACATAAATAACTTTTTATTTAATGTTAAAGTAAAAATGACACAAACAAGAGATGTTTTACTAAAACAATTTTTACATAGGGTTATACAAGTCAGAGTTTTGATTATAAATATTCATTGGAAAGATAAAACTATTTCCTACATCATAGTAGTTTTTTTATAATTTTTAGACTTTATTTAAATTAAATTATTTATGACATAATGATGATGCAGTGATGACCTCATTATTTAACGATTTAAATAAAATAGAATGATAATGTAAAATCTATGACCTACACATGTCCAAAACCTATTGGATGAGTGGATTTAGAACCCTTATCACCTTATCCTATAATTATGTCAATGTGGGACCTTTTGAATCCGAAACTCATTTTAAAATAAAGTAACTTATATTTACTTTCCAAGAGTGAACCTCCTCTCCTCTTATAAAAGGCCCCCACCTCTACCTCATTTCACACACTCCTCAAGCCTTTGTCTCGTCCATCCCCTGCCCATTTACTCTCTCCACATCCCTCTCCTCATCCTAGAGGATTCCCTTTGGGCAGAATCCTTTCAAAGGAAGCCTTTAGGCTAAAATCAAAAGGAGTTACACTTTTAAAGGTAATTCATTCTCTCAAGTTCATTTGTTTTATTTTGCTTCTCCAACCCCCTAAACTCTTTTTATTTACTTCTTTTGTAACAACACCAGTATCTTAAATATACTAGGATGTTGTTATAAGATTTATTTGAGCTACAATCTCACACAACTACATCAAATGGTTAAAGAACATACGGTTTCCGTGGATGGCGAAATTCTGCCTCCCGAAATGATGATTGTTCAATACTCATTTAACACCTTCAAAGGTGACCATTATGATGTCACTATTTTTATATATGATATATAATATTTTTATTCGTTCCTTAATCTTCTGTATTTTTCATTTATGGCATACCATTATTGTTTCCATTATGGGTAAACACGATATCTTCATTTTAGGAAGTGCGGACTACCGCCCCCTGAAAGTGATTTGATTCGTTAATACCATATGTGGGATGTGTAAAGGATAAAGTTAATGATATTATATATGTTATTATACTTGAATTATAATATACTCTTATATAATTATGATTCCATTCCAGAAAATACGAAATAGAAATGGAAGTAGCAATCATGCGTACGTACGGCTTACCGTCTCCATCAACGGTGCATTTCATTTCATACCTCTAAATGTGATGTAATATTATAAATACATGTATATGCTGAATATATATGATATATATGTAATCCAAATCATTAATATCATTCTGTATATAACGAACCTTTGACAAAATTAACAACATGTAAGTGTAAGAAGTCTATTTTTGACTTAAGAACCAAATACCGACAAAATGAACTTTATTAACTTAAATGATTACATGATGTTCATAACATGGTATAAAAGGAATAATGAACTTGAAAAAGGTTCTTAAGCAAGTAGAGATTAACTCAAGTTTATTATTCAGGAGATTAAAGAATGGTTGGGTCAATTCGGATACGAGGTATGGGACTTCGTCTCAATCTCGTTTCATTGAGGCATATTTTATTTTATACACAACTTTCTTTTATAAGGTGTATACACCCCTTTTACTTTTACGTTTATTCAAAAGAAATATTTTTTATACGAAGCATTTACTAAAAGACAAAAGGGAATGTTTTTTTTGTACGTATGTGGCGACAACGACTTCTCCGCCGTCGTGACCGTTATTTGAGTTTCGGCTTCCTCTACAAGCCATACCTTCTTTTTAAAAGAAAAATAATTACCATGTTTTACTTTTCTTTTATTTTCATATCGAAAATGGTTTTCATAATGTTTTTATATCAATGTGTTGTATTGATATCTTGTTATTGAAAGGTGGGAATGTTATGTTTCCTTTATGCATGTTTTATGTGATATGATTATGTTGAGGTTCTTGGGCATTATTATGAAAACGGGTGGTTCCGTGATAAACTAAGGATGGGTGAGCCCGATATAGCTCTCCAATTCATTGGTTAACGTGAAGGAGTGAAATGTTAAGTTTTCTCCGAAGAGATTTAGGGAATATACTGTGATGGGTATTCCAAACGTAACCAAGAGGGTTACTCCCTACGTAAGAATGTTATGAATTCCTCGAGTTACCTTTATGTCTTATGATTTCTATGATTTACTCATGATTTGATGAGGTATGTTAAAGTGCTTATGTTTTATGGGTAAAGTATGATTTCATTCTTATGTATATATGTACCCATGTTTCCTTTCCATGTTTTTATAACCCATACTGAGCTTTTTATGCTCATCCCATGTTTTTTTGAAATGATTTTCACAGGTCAAGGGAAAGGTACATGATATGATGATAGTGTCAAGGAAGTGTCAAGAAAGAATCCATGTTTTATTTTAAATATGTTTCCATTGATGGGAATGAAGAATACTATCTTTATGTAACCACTTTGTTTATATGTAGAATGTAATGCATGTTTTATGATCTAATTCTCTAAAACTCTAAACCCAAAAAGATCCTCAATGTGTAATCTTGTAATAACTCAAGATTAAGTAAGGTTTAAGGCTGGGGCCTTATAGAGATAATATAATATATTATTCTGGAATTCTTAATATAATGAAAATATATTGATTTCATTTGAAAAATATTTTGGAACCCAAAGTGATATGTAATGATAAGTTATATCAGAATGTGTGAAGAATGTTTTTCTTTTCTAACAAAGGGTGATAAGTAAGAGAAATAATAAAATATATTCATGGATTTTGTTAGATATTTCAATACATTACCATGGGGTAGAATGTTGCAACCATAAGGATGTATTATTAATTTTTTATAGTATATATAGAAGTGGTTGATAAATTATATTATTAGTTACATATCATGTTTTAAATGATGCATTATATTGTTCACAATATATGTCAAATTTGTCAAACAAATTATAGCATAAGAAACATGGACATGCTGAAAAGTGAATAAATAATTCAATGGTTACCATATAGAAAGAATCATCCCTTGACCATTTTGAATAATGGTTACTTGGCATAAAAGGTTTAATATTACCTCTTTTCAAATAGTATCCAAGTCATACTTGTATGGTCACCACATTTCACCCAAATCCATTAACTTTATTGCCCTGAAATTTTTTCCATTAGTAAAATTATATCGAAGCTACATTTGAAAAAATATAAATTAACAGAATATTATAAATTTATATATATATATATATATATATGACATTAATAACCCAAATATATTCCCCCAGATTGTCCTTTATTTTCGCTTTAACTTCCCTCCAACTTATTTCTTGAACTAGAATGGTATTGTTATTTTTACCAAGAGCACCCCTAAAACTTGTACATCCCTTACCATTTTTTCCAATGATAGTGTAATCCTCATTATGTTGAACCATAATCTATGTGTACTAACTCTAGTCCTCTTTCATTTTTTTGTGACCTCATCATCTAGTAGAAGATATGGATGATCATGAAAAATAAAAAAGTAGTAAAGTAAAATAATATGTGTAAATTTATCATTAATCATTATCAATAATTTAAAAACACATAATAGTATATGGGGATATGATGTCCCTAAGAGTGTTATATCTGTAGGTGGAGGGGGAGTATCCTATTTGGGAGGTGCGATATCTACTATAGGAGTACTCTCTATGGTTGATGAAGACAAATATACTAATAGTGATAAAAGACATTATGGACAGACATATATAGATAAAGGTGGATATGGATATGGTGGTGGGATATATAGAGCAGTGACCTGTACAATTGATGGTGGGAATGGGTAAAAAGTAGGGATGTGAGTCTAAGAACTACCATCCTATGTGAGTGTGGGAAAAAGGGATATAGAAAATATGGGTATGGAAAATAATGATATGGAATAATAAAAGGATGACCTCTTTGTGACTAAAACAACACGATAGAAGGCTGAACTAGATGAACTCATAGTGAATTAAATGGAATGGTGGTAGGATGATCCATAGAGTCAGTCATACTAGTATCCCCCACCATACTGTTAGGATCTGAAATATCATCTAATCATTTCCTTGATGAATTTTCCTTAATTACATGTATGATAACATGAAATGAACTATAAAAAGAAAAATAATTCCAAGTAACATAATATCCAATAATAAAATTAACTTACAGTGGTGATCATTGAAGATATGACTAAATCTCAAATTCATTGTTCATTTCTATGTATTGTTATCCTTTTAGATTATTCTTAATTAGAAATACTAACCATGAAATTTAAAATAATATTATAATATAAAAATAAAAAATGAAATTGTTAAATAATATAACTAGTTTAATTTAAAAACAAATGAATAGACATAAAATGTTATTTCATACAAGAATTTATCAACTTAAATATAATAATTTTAATTACATATTCTTATCTAATTACCAAGATGATATGTTATTTGAAATTTGTGCAATGTAATTAACAAAATTTATTTTTCACCATGTATAAATGTTTAAAAACACATAAAATATCATGATAATATCAAGTAAATAGACACAAATGTGTTGATTCTTTGTGTTCCATTTTAGAATTTTTAGTTCACAATTTATTCTGATAATTGAATCATCCATGTCATCAAATGAGAGATTGGACTAAGTACTTATAGGGTCATACAAACATCACTGTTTTCAATGTATTCATCAAAAATATTTCTTGGAATGATATTAAAAATAACACCTAATTATTGTTTTAATGTGTTAGTTACATAAACTTATTCACTAGTTTCTGATGTATGAATATAAGGTTCATTGGTATAAATATGACATTTCATATCAATCACTCTAAATCCAAAATTATCTATATGAATTATTTTTTTGTCATTTAATCAAAAAAACATTCATTTCATCATTACGACATGACTACGTATGTAGTAATAAAATAAAATGATTCTTTCAATAACCCCATATTAGGATGTAATTTTTTTTGTGATCGAGGTTTCTTGTTTGATGAACTCACATAACAATATTTTGTGCCTCATATCATGACACCATCATGAAGCATTAAAATTTTTAGTATATAGTTATTTATAATGAATTGAAATCCATTTAAAACCATTAAATTGCTATAATTTACCATATTGTATGGACCAAATGAAAACTCCCTTATTTCATTTGATACACCACTCATTGCTAAACTTATAAGCTAAAAGATACTTATATAGAATATTAAAAATATACTTGTGGTTATGTTTTGTGAGAAAATAAATATATTAAATTTTTATTTAGACAAGTATTAAATTATTTATTGTTCAATTTTTCATTGTTATTAGTAGAGATAGAATGATTTCCCCTTTTTAAAATTTACAAATTTTCCCTAGAAATATGAAATCTTTGAAATTTCATAAGCTATGAAAAAATTATACAATGAAAAAAAATATTTATTATTTTACTTACTTGATGTAATCATTAATAATTCCAAAGTTTATTAATACTATAAAATGAACCATTTTTCACTCTTACATGATCAATATAAACAATGAGTATGATTCAGATATTCCCCCTGTCTGGGGAAGCTAAGGAAATATAGGCTCAATGGGATCTTATTTCTCATTATCTATTCTAGTTAGTCAATTAGACCTCATAGTGATGATATCAAAGTACGAAAAAAATAAATCTATGAATTCTTGTAATAAATATGATTTCACAATAGAGCCTTCAGGATGATATTTATTTCTCACATAATATTTCAATGTGTAAATCATTCTTTCAATCGCATACATTCAATGAATCGAAATAGGATTACCCAAAAATCCTTTTTGGGAATATGCACTGTTAGATATAACAAACATGTGAAAAATGGTTGAATGAAGATTTTTTGTAAGACATAAAGAATAATAGATTCATATCTCTATAATATTTGAGTAACACTTATGCTTAGTATTTTGGAAGAAATGTCTCGATAAAAATTTCATAACTTAATCACAGTAAATATGAAATTATTTTAAAGTAAATGTTTAACTCTATTAAGAATCAACTCATTTAAAAATACATGGTATTCATGGGTTTTATGATATTTTAGTTTCAAATTTTTTTGTATCAAACCTTTTAAAAATATAACTTGAATAACCACATGGAACATTCAATCTTTCCAAGACCTAAAGGAAATATTTTTTTTCCGCATTTTTCACCGAAAAATGGGAAAACAGAATTCTCAAATTATTTTGAAAAATTAACTTAGGATGAATTATTGGTCTTATAACCCAATCTATAATATCATGACATGACCCAAAATCCCCTTTTTCACTATACATTTGAAATATTAATTGGTAAAATGTCACAAATGTTTTTCATGATATGCATTATGTCCAAGAAATGACACAATAATTTTGATGATCGATATGAAAACTCAAATAATATAATATTATTTCTCCAATTACTAATATTATTAAAATTTAAAATTAATTCACTTTATATAATTTTATTGACTCTTACCATGAACATAATTCAAATCATCATTTTCTGTAACAATACCCTTCCATGAAATTTATTGTACTGTTTCATCTATCTATGTGGAATTATCAAACTATCTTGGATTTTTGTTGTCTGGATGATCCATGTATAGAGATATTTGATTCCCTGTGAATCTAAAAGTTCATCAAAACATTAAAATATATTCTTGTTTATTTTTACTACAAAAAGGGTAAGATAATTTACCCTTTCTAAACTAACCAAACATCATTCTATAGAAGGGAAATCATTTATCATTAATAATAAAGTTGCATGAAACATAAACTGCTCCTTCCTAAATGCATCATACACTTACACAACAATGATAAAAAGATACTTAACTCATATATTATAGTTTTCAAGTATATGTTAATATCATTTCTAGGATCATTGGGTCCCAATATCAATATACTAATGATAGTAAATGGATTCTTCATATACATATGTAATGTATAGTTAAAAATGTGAATGAAAACAGGCCAAGTACTATGTGCAGTATGCATCTAGATAAATGGGTTGAAACCATCACATGATAATAAAAATATAAATTTTCTTGGGTCAGTAGAAAAATTTTAATATAACATATAAACATTCTTCCAAGCTAACCCATCTACATGATGCACTATTTCATCATTATCCTTATTTATTTCATCTTCATTCCATCTCATATTTATTTCCATTTAAACTAATATAAAAACTTATTGAATCCTTAGAATTATATATAAGTTACACATCCCTTTTTATGGTATGTGGGATTAAAATTTGTGTTGATTGGTCTTCCACCTTGATGTACCATACTGACTGTACTAACTCAACTCTATATTTTCCTTCCAGAATAGACAAAAACATTTGGGGAAAGTATAAATCTTAATTAATGAAAATTAAAAAAACCAACCAAATTTTAATCCATGTATTCATTTTCCAGATTATATGCATCATTAGGTAGTAAATACTTAAGAAATGTAAGGATACAGTTAACCGTAGTATTACTAAAACCATACAATTATTTCCTATTATACAATTTAATTAAAAACTCATGTTTTTTCATTTTTCACATGTCTGATATATTGGGGTATTTATATCTTCCATCATATTTCTAACATGATCAACATTATCATTCTGATCAATAGATGAAAACTTTTTTCAAGTATTCATTTCCTCTTACACAAGTCTACATGAGGAGTTATCCTGAGAAACAAACGGAAGCTGATCAGAAATAAAAAATATCAAACCATTCCTTTCATCCAAATCAATGTCATTATCCACTTGATATTTTTCTATATTGTGATACCACATATGATATTATTTTTTTGGAAACCATTTTTATTGATATGGTAAATCACATCCTCATGAATTAACCATATTCTTCCAATATAATCAAAACATGGGCATCAAATCAATTGGTCATCTAATCATTATTTAATTTAGACTACAAAAAATATCGTAATGCATTTTGAAACTCATAAATGATATTATAAATGTTATAAATCCAAATTTTATCCATTCTGATGAAAATAAACATAAATTAAATAAATAATCTATCTAATTAGTTAATGTGATAGAAATTTATTTGTAAGATAAAAATTAATAACCAACAACATGTTTATAAAAAAATAACAAATATCAAAAATGGAAAGGAAATTATTATATTTTATATTTTTAAATTTTAATTTATAATCAATTTTCTATTTATAATCTTTATTATTTATTAATTATTTTTTTTTCAAATATGTTATAGTACATCTTGATCAAAAATAATTTTTTTAAACTATTTTACAAATCCATATTTTTTGTTAATGTATTCATTATAAGTGAATATTGTTGGAAAATACTACTAGGTAATTATACTCAACCCTATATGTAAACACTTCTAGGAGATACGTATATTATTGATTTCTATGTTTTTTCAATTGAATTACATAATTTTTAGGGTTCTCTATTAAATATTTATGGTTCTTGAATTACTAAATCCCAATTGGAGAGATTTTATTTTTTGTTCTAATCTTTTGGTGAATATTCTATATATAGATGACTTAGTAAAACTATTATTTGGAATTTATTGTTTTGGGAATTTTCATGTTTAGAGAAAAATAATCTCCAAAATAGTGTGTAAACTAATGGTTCTTTGTCACCAGTCATTTTCATTCCATAGAACATGACCAAATTCACTATATCCAGGCATGGTGATTGATCATTATATTGTATAGTTTATTAAATCACCATTATCAAAAATTAATGATTTATATATTAAAGACTTTACACAAACAACAAAATTATTTTAGTTAGTCAACCCATCAATTAAAACATGATTAGAATATTAATGATTGATTATTATGAATTTTTAAATCTATAATTCATTGTAATTTTATTATCCTTAATTTAAAAGTTGATAAAAATATTATAAAAATATTTTAATGTTCACTTTGGTACCTATCATAGGTGAATATTGTATTCTTTTAAGGTAGTATTATTTCATTTCATGGTTATACTATAGAAAATATTAATGTTTTTAGGAAAATAAATGTATTAAATTGATTATTTATTGTTTAAATTTTCATTTAAATTATGAATTCAATATTATTTAAAATTATTCAGGTTTTAATGGTACAGTTTCTCATTTTTTATTCCATTACATAGCCTTATATATAAGTAATTATGTCAAATTCTTGTGTATATATAGAACAACTCATATTAAATAGTGAATGATTTAAATTTAAATCATAAATAATTGAAATTAAAGAAACTTTTATAGACATATGAATGAGAATAAATATATTTAATGGTGTATGATAAGACAATGATATATTAGGTGGGAGAGAAAATTATTTCTATAAATAGTTTATCCACCACTATTAGTTTGTCTTTGGATCCATGGCATAAGTCATGTCACATGATATGTTGTATTGTTCATATTGTTGTTTCAAGGAAACCACACATTTTGAATAATAATAATAATAATATCATATACCTATTCCCCACATTATAACCTTTCCCATGATATAAATTAAAAAATAAAATATCATATAATAATTATTCGTTGCTCATTTCATGACTATATAAAAGTTTTCTAAAAAGGATATTTTTAATCTTTACACTAATATTGTGAATGAACCCATATTCCTTCTTACGTAGTGAACTTAATCCACCCATTTCAAATATTATTTTCTTATAGTTTTTCTATACAGTAAAATATTCTTAATTTATTTCACATTATTTATATATGTTTCATAAGAATATCTCATCACTCTATTTCCCTCTCTATTTTCTTTTTAAGATGATAAAATAAAATTATATATCCATGAATGTTAATCCTCTATCAATATTATTCAATAATCCATTTTCACGTTATTATATAAATATATATAACATAAATATTCTAATATATAATTACCCTTCATCACATACCATCATGATGACACCCCTATATTTTTTCATTCCCCTTATTTATAGAATGTACTCTTCATTAAACCATGATAGACCTCCAATCCTAATAATCTTATTCCATGATCTTGATAATTAGATATTAAATCGAATATTCCCTTAATATTACACTACATTTTTTAATCCTTATTCATTTTTCCATAATTTTTATATTTTCAAACACAAAACTTCATATTTATCATGTCACTAATTATAAAAGATTATTAAATTACTAAAGCATATATTTCCAATAAATTTTACTAAAAAAGAAAATCCATGATTCAAAATCCCCCATAAAATACTATAATATAACATTATCCATCTATATCAAATTATATAATTTTATATTTCCATATATACTATTAGTAAAATTTCATAGAATAAAATAATTCCCTCTATACATACAAAAAACAATAAAAAGTATAGACTAAAGACAATAACATAATTCCTTCTATATAGACAACTTCCAATGTAAAAATAAAACATGGACTAGAAATTAACATGGAGAAAAATATGAAAAAATGAAAATAAATAATACTTATTAATAATTTGATAGAATAGATAATTCAATAGATAGAATAAATTTAGTGGAACCTTCAACAAAAATGAGGATGTTTCAATACATGTGTGCGGATGATGGATGAAGAATGAGTGTGAGGATCGGGAGGAGAAGGGTTTATAGGAATAATAGGGGTCATCTCACGTGGGCCCAACTCATGGGAGTTTTGTGTTTTAGTACTCATGTTTACTCACAGAAGGAAAAGTGTTCTTCTAATACACTGAATGGAGTTGTAACACATAATAAAGGGGATAAATTATGGGAGGAACATGAGATAAATGCAATGGGAGGGATCACACTAGGGATGGAAGAAATTAATGGATAATATAGTGAGGATCAGTCAGGGGAGAATGGATTTTTTGGATGAGGGTATAAGAGAAAATTCATAGGAGATATAATTTTCTTGACTAACCTATTTCTCTAGGTAGTTTATCATGTTTCTATAGAACACATGTATCTATTATATTCAAATTATCATGTCTATTTATCATGATATATCCATGAACTTATTAGACCATGGTAATATGTCCATGGATATATGTATTTTTTCTAGTAACATTGTTCTATGAAAATCAACGAATAGGAAAGTGTCTCTTGAGTATGATATGTTTCTGATTACTAGATATTATAAGAAACTGATTATAGTTTTATTTTTTCTTAATATTGTGTATAATTAATTTTTTAATTCAACACAATAATGAAATTATTTTCCTATACATAATGTTTTGGGGTGAGTGATCTAATTTTTGTTTACTAAAGGCATTCATGCATTGGAATTATGGCCATAGTTTCCCCTTGAGTTGTTTACTAAAAACATTTCTAGATATGTATGATCTATGATGATATATTCTTGAGAAAAATGATTTATAGGGTTTTTTATGGATGATGTTGATGATATAAGTTGAGATAAGGGATTTCTTGTTACATTTTTTCTGAGATGAGGTTGATGTTGGGGTAAGTGGCATAGGTTGAGAGTTGGGCTAGCATGTTTGATGGGTTGTTATATCGATTGTTAATGGGTTTCATGGGTATAGGTTGAGAGTTTGGATTTCCCATATTTATTTTTATTTATATTTGATTATTGAATTTTTATATGGTTGTTTCTTATTTCCAAACTAGTTATTGTAGTTGGGTTTATGTCTTATGAAGGTATCTCTTTTTTGTATGATAGTTTGATTCCTAGAGTACCCAAATTATGGAATGGTAAATTAATTATTAACAAACTCATGGTAGGTGTGTTGATGTTGTAATTGTTAAATAACAAAACCACAGGATTATTGTAATGATTGATCTAAGAGAAAGATACGGTAATCTAGAAATTAGAATATGAATTATATAGCATGTTGGATTTTAATCAAATGAGTTGATTAAATAATGATCTATAATTGGGTTTAATGAATTATTAGTAATTTATAATTACTAGATGAAGTTTAATATTGATAAATAAACCTTAATTATTATGTGTTTTTGTAAAACCTAGTCCCTAGGATATAGAGGTGTAAGTTGGATCCCATGTGGGATAATAGTTGTAGTTGAGTTTGAAGCCATGTGGTTTCCCTTATTGTTGATATGCAAGTTATATTCCTTTATTTTTTTTAATATCATAAATTCCACTACCCAACTTGTTAGAAAAAATGAGAGCCAAATGTTTTAGGGGTGATTTCAAAAATATCTATGTTAGTAAGGGAATGTATTCCAATCTTTTCCCTCTACCAGGATCTCGATTTGGCATTGGATGATGTGGAGGAATATCCCAGATATAATGACTTAATGTATAAGGTACATGTATAAATGGGATTTAATGTCTCTCAATTCTAATAAAAATTTATATGTGGGATGTAGAAACTTAAGGATGTAGAACATACATTTACTCCAACTATATTGATTGTAGTTTCCTATAGGTGTACGTGCATGGGGTTTGATGGATTAATGTATAATGAATGATACATGGTATGCAGTGGATTTTAGACTTACTATTTGGATCAGATGATATTGTGACATGCTATATAGAATGCAAGATGATATCCAGCTATGATATGTATGAATATGTTACAGAATTACTTATGGAAGGGATTGTAGCACAAGATGTTTGGAATTGAGTAATGAGAGAAAAATAATAATGGTGATGTGGAGGTGGGGTTCCTTTTATGTATATGTGATTTTGGTATTATTTTACCTATTTTTGTGTGTTACTTACTGAGTGATTCATGGTGAATATGGGATATAAATTCACATTCTTAGGTAAATACTTGGATTCATTGATTATCTACTAAGATTTATTATGATTTTTCATATTTTTTATGAGAGGTTCTATAGATGATCATAAAAAGTATACATTTATACTCCCCATGTATATATAATCTATTTTCCAAGTTCATGGAAGTAGTTTGTTGACCTATATGAGTATTACTAGCTCAGAGTGGTTTTTTAAGAGTTTTTAGAGTTCATGGTCACTGCTTTGGATTTATTTTGGGTATTTTTAGTTATCCCTGCTTGTACAATTATTGGGTCACACTAGGGAATTAGTTGAGATAAATCCTGAGGGGGGTGAATCATTGTTTTAATGAATTAACTGATTTAAATACTTATCATATACCTATTACTGTCCGAATTGGAACTTAACCTCCCAACCTTGAGGGTGGATCATTTTTTCATTAAAAATTTTGATCCAATAACATATTCCCTTGACCATACTTTTTACCTAATTTTCCTTAGATTGATTTACTCTTTTTTTGGTTGGTGTGAATGCATAAAATAAATAGGATGTGGTGATTTTTACTTCTTTCACCTACACTAGGATACTCCAAGGATCATGAAACAATGATGTGTCATGCACCAAAATCAACTAACCTCACTGATTAATGGTAAGGTACAAGCTAGGTCACTCTTACCCATGTTCCATATATGGTTTAGGGAAGAGGTTACTCCTCTTTTAAGGTTCACTAACTCTACTTCTCCTTCACTAACGACTCCAAGGTAAGGCACCATGAACTCATTAATCCTTACACCTACGTTTATCACTAATCTAGGGTACTGTAGTAGTATTGTAGCAGGTACTGTAATGGGAACTGTAGCAGACACTGTTTTGCACTGTAGCAGCCGGGAATATGCCCCCATTCGGGCCTTTGGGCCACCGATTTGGTCCTTGAGTCCTTTAAGGCCTTCGGACCACCCAGGCCTTCGGGTTAGTAAGGCCTTAGGGCCACCTCAAGGTCTTAGGGCCACCTTAAGTTTATATTCAAACCAGACAACCTAAAAATAACAAGCTCTAAAAGGGGGATGAGCAAGGAGCTTTCACCATAGCAGAATCTAAACGGATTGCAAGAATGAGAGGGTATGACACCTGCCATCGGGACAAGCCTGTGCATGCATGGGAATGACTAGCCGAACATCCAAGAGAAGGTGGAGAGATGATCTCATGATGAAGATGTTGGGGAGGAGCAGTTCCAAGTAGTTAGTCTGGGTTGTATGTAATGTTTGAAGCCTACGGGCAATGAATTCCTCTAAGGCCTATGGGCCATGTAATACTTATGCCTACAGGCCTTGTAAGGGTTCTACATCACCCCTTGAAAGGTGGATTATCAAAAATCAATAAAAAATTAAGGCCTTCGGGCCATTGGAGGAGGATAGATGATATTTTTTAGACCAAATGGGTTCTCCTTCATGATTTGTGAATACCTCCTCATTACAGAACTACTTATTTTAGAATGAACTATAACTCCTCTTCTCTTTACTGTTACACAAAAAAACTACTTCTTTTACTTGGAAGAGTCTTCAATGAATGACAACACCTTATTATTCTTCCTTCCCACTCACCTAGTGCACCTTTATTCCTTTTGGTGTTCAAATATAAAATATGCATAAGTCTCTCTCTCTCTCTTCCTATCATACCACCTACTTCCTATTGATACCCTGTAAATTGAGGGATCATTCCCAAATAAATCAAACACTTGTTAACATCATTATAGGCCATTTAAATCTCCCATAGCTTCCCATAATTTTCCTCCATGATTTCCATAACCATAGTCCACCAAAACTACTTCATGGTCAATTGTCTTCTCTTTGAAGTGTGGAATTAAATATCCATTTAATTCCATTTAATTAATATTAAAATATCATTTTATCTATGTTTGAATCATAACATAAATTCGAGGTTAATGATTATTAATCCAATTCATAATGGTTCACTCATTATCTAATCCAAATCCAATGTATTTGGTGTATCTCTTACCTGTACTCCCACCAACATGGATTTCCTTTGAACACTATGTAATGTTATAAGTATCTCTTAGATAAAACTCCCTTAAACATGAAAATTTTCATGTCATATTGTCCATATTTCCTTGACCATGTATTACAGGTGAAGCTCTAAATCAACATACATATATCTATGATATAGTGGTAAAACCTAGGATGTTTTTACTTAAAAGCATTGAGAACTAAAATTATCTCACCACTTTCTAAATATGTTGACCATCTCAATTTTTAATACATTCCATGTCTTCCCCATATCCATGTTTCCCTTCCTTGGGTCAGATAAGGAAACTCTTAGTTCATTGTGCCCGTTACTACATCATGCCCCCTATCAATGGTAGTTTTTTATAGTTTTTCTACAATTACACCATGGGTACCACTATAGTGGTGCCCATTACAGCTTTATCATGTTAAGATTCTCCTTCTCTACCATGTCCATAAGGAATGAAATGTTCACACCTACCTTTTAATTCATCCTCACCACACCCATTGACCATGACAAGGCCTTTCCTATGTTTAGAAACAAAAAAATGAAAATCTACATGATTCTTACATTATTTATTTTTTACTTCTCTATGACTATGTAGGATCCTTGTAGAATACCTTCATATTTTAGTATATCCAATGGACTCATTCCTTGGACATATTCAACATTTTCTAAAAATAAAAAATGAATAGTCTTCTAGCTCATAGTCAATAATTTACCTTCTAAATATTCTTCCATATTGTAATGGTCATTTTACTTATTATAAATAAATCCAACACAATCCTTCATGATTCCTAAAAATACCCCTTCATTTTTTTGAAAATATACAACACCTATTTCTAGTATTTTATACTCCCCATTATTGGAAATGAAATAAAATGGGAACTTACACTTCAATAAAATGTTGTGGGTCTTTCATTGGATCTAAATCTCCTATTTTGAATGGGGTCATCTCCTTTAATCATTAAATCATTCCCCCCCCTGATGTGTGGGAACAAAATAAAATAATGATCATCTCCCCCTCTTTCTTCAATATCCAAGTTGAATTCTTCATGGGATCCAACTCCTCACTTTAAGGATAGGGAGGACTTCCTCCTCTTATTTCATATCCCCTGGTTTCAATGTACCTTCATCGTTTGGCATTAACCACATGTTTATTATCCAAATTCTCTAAAACTAATTGAAAATAATTTATTATTTGAATTCCGAACTCCAAAATACTCCCATAATCCAATCTCCAAGATAAACACAATCATTAATAAATCCATTAAATGAGACTCCCGCTTAACATTTGGGCTAACAAAAAATCCTATAATCCTAATAATCCTAATCTCAGTGTAGTATATTAGAGTTTTTTAGAAAAAATCAATGTTTTCAATGCCTCAAAGAAATACCAATGAAAAAATCATATAAGATTTGGACATCTCACGTCTTAACCCAACATATGATCTCTATCACTTTCACACCAAATGGTTAGTTGAAAAATAATAAAGCACTTGGTTGTGATGATTATACACATAAATAGTCACTTGATATCATTTATTTAAAATTGAATAAATGATACCAATTAAACTCTAATATTATTCAATTTCTTACAGGCTTTAAGAATATCTAATGAGGTTTGATAGCCTTTATAATTCATAATAACTCCCACTATGCCTTCATATCTTGATACCAACTATAATATCTCAATTTGGTACACCACTCATGAGAAACACCCCTCTATCTCAATGGTATTTGGGCCATCAGTTTGGTCCTCGGGTCCTGCAAGGATTTTGGGCCACCCAAGGCCTTCGGGCCAGTTGATTCTCAAGCCCTTCGGCCCACCTTAAGGCCTTTGGGCCACCCCAAGGCCTTCAGGCCACATGAATGCAGATGTACCAGTCAAAATACAAGGGACAAGGCTTTAGAGGAGGATTCATGGCAGGCGTATTCACTGGAGCAGAGCTCACCAGAATTGGAATAATGAGAGGGTATGGCTTTTCCATTGGTACTGGGCCTATGAAGCTTTTCATAGGACAACTAGCCGACCAGCCCTGCAAAGGTGGAGTGCTTATATCATGACACATGCTGGGGAGGACCAGTTCCAAGTTCTCTTGTTTGGGCGATTCCCTCTAAGACCTACAGGTCATGTAATTGTCTTTGAGCCTTCGGGCCTTGTAAGGGTTCCACCTCATCCCTTAAAAGGTGGATTATCAAAAATAAAAAAAAATGAAGGTCTTTTGGCCATTTTGACCATGTTGTTGCTTCCCACTTGGTCTTCTTATTTAGAGACATGATACCACTTGATGTAGCCTTATTAGATCATCTTTAAACTCCATAATAAGTTCCTTTATAGAAAAATAACCCCATATATCATATTCCCCCTTAAAAATAAACTGCTCAAATAACTAGTTAGAAACAATAAAGCAGGTGGGGAGAGGGGTACCTCAAATTTCCTCTTGTGGAAGAATGGTTCTGATCAAGATGGACCCACCCTTTACTTTCCACCTTTATTTTCCCTCTTTTATATTTAGGTAAATTAATTTCATCACTTCATTCCCATTATTTTCTTTTGAATCATCCTCCAATGTAAATTTATTCATTCTTGGATTGGTCTTCTTCACTAAAATGACTAAAATCTTATTTTTTCAAATTATTCCTTTATATACTTATCAAGACTTCCATAAATCTTCTCTATCCATTGAAAAATAATTCCACTATTACATATTTCATTCCTTTTAGTAGTTTATTGAATACCACATAGGTATGTATTTTTTTCTCACCGCCTTGATGATCATTAGTTCCATCTAAGACTTTTTCCATGGTGGAATCTTCTTTTTCATTACAACTAAGGTTGCCTTGTCCACTTTCATCAAATATTAAGTCTCTTTTTTTTCCACTGGGTAAACCTTTTTTATTTCCAATGGGTTCTTGTTTCTACAGAAGGTTTATATCTTTTTCTTGATATAATTTCATCATGAAATACCTATTGAACCATTCCTTGAAATCTATTCATAAGAGGGATATACTTTTCATTAAATTTAGGCTAGTTTCCCATTTTTATCCCAGGTATACTCTCCATATAACTTACACTTAAGATAGGTTTTATTGATAAGAATTTTTTGAATGGTAACTGTATGTTTTTTATTGAGCATGATGACTCAATTTTTAATACTTTCCACCAAATTCAGAATAGGTGATGCATTCTAGAGCTTCCAAAAAACTAGATATGTGTCCATGCATCCCAAAAAAGTAATACATATTTCCATTTCTTCATTGATCACACACCCAACGAATTTAACTTCTTTTATGGACACTTTTAAGTTCATTTACAACACCATCACAACTCTACATTTTTCTTCGGAATATTCATAGATCTTTTTTTCTCATTCCTTGGTGGTGAACCATTATAGCCAAAAGTTGCTTTGCCCATGGAATATGGTCTTTGTTACATGATAATATTTTCATTTCTCTCCACAAAGATGGAATAATTATTATTTATTTCATCATAACCTAATAAAGGGAGATCAAACAAGAAATGTAAAGAATTATTAATTTTAGGATTACCCTTTGAATGTAACTCATTCTTGGTTAAATCAAATTCTTCCTTCAAATATTGTATAATCTTTATCCTTAATTCAGGTTGAGAATTCAATTATTCATTGAGAGTATTCCCGCTAGACAACTCTTCATCCAATGTGTGTTAGAGTTTGTCTAGAGTATCATTTATCTATTTCGTATTAGAATTCATTCAAGCACTATAGTCTTTAAGGATTAAATTTTCATGTTGAGGCCTTTTATAATCATAAACTACTTCATACATGTTTCCATCCAACTCATACTTCATGGCCATTAAATTCAAAAATTATTTTGAGTTTCTTTTATTTAAAAACATATTTGATCATTTCCATTTTTTGAATATCATCTTCTGATCTCCTACTTGATAATCATTATTATCCCTAAGATGAGTTGATGCTTCAAAATGACTTCTGTTTAGGAATCTCAAATTGTCCAATTTATTATCCATTATATTTATTTGAATGTCTTGATATATTTTTTTCTCTTTATGCCCCAAATTTTTTTCCTCTAATTATTGGTCCAATTCCTATTATAATTGGGATGCCTCCACCATCTACCTCATGGGGATCTCCTCATCGTCATTTTTTACAACATAACTTGGTATACATGTATTTTAATCCATTACTGTAGAGTTATTTAATGAAAAAATAAACTCATTATACAATTCATTCATACCTTCCATTTTTGGGATACAATTATCATTCAAAATGGTCTCTCAATTTCCATAGTCAGTTCAAAAAAATATAATTTTGTCTGATTATACTTCTTATTTGAATTCTTATCCATTTCTATAGAAACAAAAATATATGAGAAGAATTATACTTCAACTTCAACAAAAAATTGAATCAAGTCATATAAAATTAATATAATGAAAATAAAATTCCCTATAATTCAACTTTTTGGGTTCCACTAGGGACTTAGGGGAGATATACACTAAGAGGGGGGTGAATCATGGTATGCTGGACTTATCTAGTTTTAACACTTATCATATAACTCAAACTACCCTAATTAGATATTTACCTCTCAACATTGAGGGTCTCTCATTTTTCTTATTTAAATAACCTAATCCAATAACATATTCTCTTGACCATCCCTTTTACCTTAAGTTATTTAGATTACTTTACCTTTTTATTGGTTATTGGTCATGAATAAATTAAATAGGAAAGATTGATTTTTTATATGGGTCACCAACACTAGGATACTCTAAGGAACTGATAATGCGCCATACACCAAGATATGCTAACCTCACTGCTCACTAGTAGGTTTCAGGCTAGCTCACTCCTACCTAGACTGACTACCCTTACAAGGTTTAGGGATGAGGTCACTCCTCTCCAAAATTTAACTACCTCTCCTCATCCTCCTTTGCTGACTGCTTTGGGGTGGGACACTATGAGATCACTACTCCTTCCACCTCCTTTTCTCACTACTCTATTGTAGGAACTTCACATTGATTATTGACATATAGGTCCTTTCACCTACTTTACCTATTGATCAGGTATCCTAAAGAGTAGATAGATTCTCTATTGTAGTCCCATTGGGATTATCATTCATGATATGTGAATACATTCTCATTGTATCACCTCTTAGGATATAATAAACATGGAACTCCTATTCTCTTGTTTGTTTCACAAAAACAATACTTTTCCTTGAAAGAGTAGTCAATGGATTGTAACACCTTTTTCTACTTCCAAACAACATTCCTATAACACCTCACTTAATTTTGGAGTTCAAATATACAATATGTGTATGTCTATCTATCTATCTATCATGCCTTCTACTTCTATTAAATCTCTTATAAAATGAGGGATCATGTCCAAAAAAATCAGACACATGTTAGCATCATTATGGTCCATTCAAATCACCCATAACTGCTCATGATTTTCTTATATGACATCTATAACTTAAGTCCATCATAACTACTTTGTGGTAAAATTTATTCGCTATGAAGCTTAGAATTAAATTTCTATTTAATTAAATTTGAGTAACGTTATAATTTTTCATAGATTCATTATTGAATAATGACCTGAATTTGAATCCTAAGATTTTTAAACTATTTAAGAATGGTTCTCACGTCATCTGAGTGAAATCCTATACATTATGTGTGTCTCCTACCAACATTCCCACCAACATGTCTTGCATTCAAACACTACATCCTGGTTAGAGTATCTATGGGATAATACTCCCTTCAAAATACCCATATCCATGAAATTTTGTTCAAATTTCCATTACCATGTCTCATAGTTGAATCTTCAACTCAACATTCCTAGTTACATGATGTAGGGACAGAACCTTGGTTATTTTTCCTTCAATGCATCTGGTACCATAATGTGTCCACCACCTCTGATCATGTAAATCATATTAATCATTAATACATCCTACGGATTCTCTATTAGTGTATTTTACTTCCCCATGTCACATAAAGAAATTCCCAGACCACCATGGCCGTTATTATGGTGGGTTCCTCCTATCCTTTTCTATTTTTCACAGGTTCTCTAGAATTCCACCATGAAGACCAGCATGGAATGTCCCATTCCATCTTTCCCATGTTGGGAATCACCTTCTCTACTATGGAGATAAGGCATGGCGTGTCTACACCTACCTTATTATTTATCTTCACTATGCCCACTAAATCTAGAGTGATCATTCCTGTGTGGAGAAACATCAACATAATAATCTCTAAGATGCATCCAACACCTATTTAGTCCTCTTTTACCATGTAGGATCCTTGTAGAATACCTTCATACATTCATATTTCCTATAAACTCCTTCCTTGTACATATTCTATGTTTTTAAAAAATTCATCATGGATAGCATTCCATCTCATTTTCAATAATTCAACTTATCCATATTCTTCCCTACATTCAAGTTCATCTTTCTTACATCTTTTCCCTTATCCTTGAATTTACATAAAGAGGTTAATTCCTTTTATTTTTATGGATTATATTCCCTTAGTTCTAGTCACCATCCCATGGTATATTAGTGGAAGTCTTTGAGGGTTATCTCCCTCCCTTCATTGTTGACTTAAGAAGGGTACTATTAGAGGGGGTCATGACAAAGTGGTATCAAAGATGGTGGTTGAGAGATGAGATGTATTTTGGATATGATCAATTGTGACTATTACATTGGTTGGTAGGGAAACAATATCAGTAGGACTTGGTATGTGATGTAAGGGATACTAGTAAGAAAATGGGTATTTAGGATCCCCATTTGATTTGATGTAAGGAACTTGAAGTTCACCTAGCATGAAAATTGAAGTGATGTTTCTTGCAGAGTAAAGATCTGGGTAAGAATAATTTATTATTACTATTATTATTATTATTACTATTAGTATTCTTATTATTATTCTTTTTGTTTTTATTACATTTAGTTTTATTAATATTAGTATTATTACTATAATTATTACTACTTGTATTATTATTATTAGTATTATTAATACTATTAGTATTATAACTATTATTATTATTAAAATTATTATTATTAATATTAGTACTACTACTATTACTATTATTACTATTATTCAAGATGGTTTGGCCATATATTTGGAGACCTATATCCATTAAATTGAAAATTTATTTAAAAAATAGTAAAAAATAAGGGAAAGGTAAATAAGGGCCATATAATGCATGAAATTTCCACAATAGAGAAAGTAAGATATTAATTCCGAGAACTCCCTTTAGAACCCAAATTTTTGGGATGTCTACCTCTACCCCTTAGATGTTGACCTCTATACCATAATTTTTCCTTTGAGGTTGTGTAAACTCATCATCTGATGATGATGATTCATAGAAGTCCTATGGAATGATTCATCTCTTGTATTTAAATGAATGATCTCAAACATCCAAATCTGGATTAAATTGAAAGATGTTTTCAATATTTTTTTTAATAATTTATGGAATATAAGATAAAACATATAGATAAAAACGTCCAGATCCATTTTGGAAATGCTAACAGCATGTTATGAATCAAACCATCTTGTCATTTATTTCTAAAGATCTTTAAGGAACCTTTCACCCTCAAAGTCCTCTAAAAGAGTTTTGAATTTTTTTCCCTTTTGGTTTCACATTCCTCAACTAAGTCCTTTCCAAAATTGACCTAACTGATTATCATATGTTCATAAAATCAATAAGGAAAGACCATTCCACATTTTCTATTACATAAAAACTCATGATGCAAGGTGGGATGCTTGATGAAGGAATTACCTATAGAAGAAGTGATTAATCCAAGGTATGTTCCCCAGCCAAGGATGGCCCAACTGACATTTCCTTATCAATATTTTAAAGATCAATGGGAAGTGTAATATCCCTCCCATGGTATTCCTCCACTTGTGAGGACTTCCTATTAGTGAAATGTTTGAATCTTTCTTTATCCACAATATTTTTTCCCTTAGCAGATGAGTTCAGAATGATTATAACACGTGAATGATAACTATATATATAATTGGCTTAACGAGTGTCAAAACTAGTTTCTAGGGTGTCTTTATAAGAAGTTTTATTTTTTAATGAACTAGTTATTGGTGAATCAAAATCTGCTACCATCATGCCCTTCCAATTATTTGATTAATGGGAATACTTTTCAACGGTATACTCATCCTATATTCCCATAGAAAGAACATACCTAAAAAATATCTCTATAATATTTCACTAATCCTATTTATTATAAATTTATACCCAAGATGGTTTCCTGCGATCCCTTGAAAATTGAAGTTTTATCCCTGATGTAGTGATTAGTCCTGATTCCAAAACCAAATTCATATCTTCTTTTCGAGCTTGTTGTATAGTCCCAATAGATTTTTTACCTTGTCCCTACAAAATAGTCCTAGTATACATAATAGTTCCATTGGAATCATTACATCCTAGATCCTTATTTCATACTTCAGCAAACCCAACATTGGTAGGAGCCTCCACTGCATAAGCAATCTAAGAAACACTCTCAATAGGAGAAAAAATTACAAGAATAGTTCCTTGAGATACCACTCCATCAGCCCCCTTATTTTTATTATGTGTATCAGGCATAATGATTCTAGATGAAATAAGTCCACAGTTTGATGGTTCCCTCCCAACATGACTAGCGAGTTTTGGAGTAACACCATTCAAGTTTGAGCAATTTCCAGTTGATCTAGCTTCATGTCGTGAGTGTTTTTTCTTATAACAAACATCCTCCTTTTGTCTATGAAAGGAACATATAGAGAAAATAAAATCCATACTATAAATTTTATTGTGATTCCCAATGAATTTATAGTCCAAAAGAATTTAGGGACTTTTTTATATTCAATTATTAGTTCAAACTCATCACTTTGGGTAGATAATAAAACTTTTTTTAACCAAAGTAGAGCATAAACTCACCTCAATTAGCATATGAGATTAATTACAAACCTTGATATTTTTGTTTCCCAATCCATCATTAGGGGAATTCATATAGATTGAGCTATATCATAAAGGATTAAAGGATTCTAAAGAACCTAGTTGAGCCTATAGACCTGAACCGATAATTGAACAGAAGTATTTCTAAGTAAAAGTGTGTAGAGATTTTGATCACATTCTTGTGTATATAGGAATTCCAACATGAACAACACTGATCCAAATCCCTATACTCTCATTTTTAGATCCACTAAGGGGAAGATTAAGTTAAGGAAACCCCTTCCCATAAATACACATTTCTAATTTGTAAAACCCCATAAATTCGAAAGATGTGAGACTATGTTATCCATTTTCCATGGTTTCTAACCCTTCAGAAGAATCAACACTAATATAGTTCTTACTTAAATCAAAACATTTAGTAATGAAATTGTGGTCAGAAACAACATTATTAATTTCCCACTTATTACAACTACTATTATTAATATTATTATTACTATTATTATTTTTAGTAACATTATTATTATTGTTATAATTATTCATACTATAATTATTAATACTATTATAAGTACTATTATTATTAAAATTATTATTTCTAGTATTATTACAATTATTATTACTATTATTATTACTATTATTATTAAAATAATTATTATGAAAAAAACATCTGATGGACGTGAGGCGGTCTTCGATGGGAAATCCTGGTTGTGTGGTGGTCTTTTAGGGTTATTCGATGGGTTATTCTCTGATGAAATTTTCTTCTTATTTGCTTCTTCTAGAATATTTCCTCTCTAAGAGGTGCTTCAATAGCCATTTTTTCCCCTCAATAAAGAAAAAAAAGAGTGAAGGTCTCTTTCGGTGGATCTACCATGGATGCCGAAAATCAATATATCTTCTCTTATTTTAAATATGGTGCTTTGTATCATTTTTTTCAATAGGGGTGATATCACTGAAAATCATGAAGTAAAATCGAATGCGAGCTGGGAAGATGCATTTTTAGGTGCTTGAACTTTCACATCCTACCAAGATTTAAGCATTGGGAGGATTTTTCAGAAATGATTGATGGTCCATGTTGAAGAGGACTCCACTGTGGTCTCTAAAATAATAGAAATGTGTACGAACTCAATTTTTGGGATGCTTGTTCTCCCTAAAGGTGAAAAGACATTGCGACAGGATGATCTTGTAAGTAATATTTCTGATATGTTGGGGTTTTCCAATTTTTATTATGTTTCATTATCCATGGTTTTAACTACAACCTCTTCTCTTATGATATTTTAAAATAAAAGTAATGGAGCCTTGGATCCCTATATCTAAATCTATTGATTTTTTAGGTCCATGAAAGGTCGCTTGATATTAACCTGGAAAATGTAAAGAACACATTTTTATAGGTTTGGATTCAACAATATGGGCTCAACTAGATTCTTTGGAAACCAAAAATTATTCATGATATTGCTACTTCTACTGGAATACCTATTCACCTTGACAAAGACATATAGATAGTGCTTTTTGAGTACTATGAAATGACTTCAGTGGAGGTTTATCTTAGCACCATCCGTATTGATAAGTTAATTCTATCAATGTGTGATGATGATATAAAAATTATATTTTAATTTGAAAATCTTTATCAAATTTATGTGGAATTTAATTCAGTGGGACATATGAAAATCTCTTGTCATTGACTTAATGTTTTTATGAAATGTGGACTACTAGGGAATCTATAAATTGATTACTGGAAGAAGGATGGTGAACTGAAGGAGCCCCATACTAAAAGTATATTGGGTATTTTAGCTCCATTGGTGTAGAAACCTAGTCATGGTGGAATTGGCTCATATTCCCTGGTCTTGAAACATGGTCTAGGCATGTGCCCTATTAATGTAGGTGGTCATTGTCCACAGATTGGTGTAGAATATGGGATCCAGTATCCCTCTCGAAAGGACTTTTTTATGTAGAAACCTGAAGTATTTGCTTAGGGTTGAATGAAATTGAATTCTCATCACTCCCAAGGGTATCATATAACATGGGTTGATGATGTTGATGCTTGTTCAGAGGGGTGAAGACAGGATACCCTTAATCATCCAGACATCGAAAAATATATTCAGGATTCTATTGACTTCTTGATAATCCAATATGAGGTTCTTGCCTGCCACTAGGTTTTGGAAGGGGAAATGGAAATTGGAGGACCCACCTTTTCTTTAGACAAAGAATGCTATAAATACTCCAGGTATAACTTCTAAAGAACTTGTTACTCATGTTTCTTCCACTCCTTACTTGAAGGGGGGTGAAAGAGGCTTTAAATTTTGATCATTGAAATGATTTATCTTCAATGAACTTTGTTAAATATTATCTTAATCTTCTTGACATCTTGAACTTATCTTGTAGCATGGATGTCTTTCATGAGTAATTCGATTGTGATTATGGACTGATTCATACTAAAGAACAAGCCCTAGTAGCAATGATTGTTCTTCAGCCCCATAAGGATCACACGCCATTGGATGATACTAATTCTCCCCATGAGAATGATGAGACCTGGAAATAGCCCAAAACATGGTGGAGAGGACATCATCTGGGAGGCAGGGGTGGTAGGAGATTCCAAAAATGATTTTTATTTTCCTTCTAAGCATATTTGTGCTTTGTGTTTTGTGGATGTGTATGTTCACTTATCCTCATTTACCTTTCCCTTGCGTTATTTTTAATAAATTGGAGGAGCATGGTGATAATCCATGGTTCTCACCATTTTGATACTGTTGTTATTACTATTATTATTATTACTATTATTATTATTACTGTTATTATTATTACTATTATTATTATTATTACTATTATTATTACTACTATTAATTTTATTAAAATTATTATTGCTACTATTATTATTACTATTATTTTTGGTACTATTATTATTATTATTAATTTTATTAGTATTATTATTATCACTTTAATTATTATTATTATTACACTTATTATTATTACTATAATTATTATTACTTTTATTATTATTACTATTATTATTTTTATTTTTATTGTTATTGTTATTATTACTATTATTATTACTATTATTATTATTACTTGTACTACTACTATTATTACTGCCATCATTCTTACTATTATTCTTACTATTATTATTTCTATTAGTATTACTATTATTATCACTATTATGATTACTACCATTATTATTACTATTTCTACTACTACTGCTGCTACTATTACTACTACTATTATTAGTAATAGTATTACTACTATTATTTTTAATATTATTGGCATTGTTAGTGTTACTATTATTTTTAATATTATTGGCATTGTTAGTGTTACTATTATTTTTATTACTATTATTTTTATTACTGCTATTTTTATTACTATTCTTGTTATTAATGTTACTTTTATTACTACTACTACTATTACTACTACTACTTTTATAATAATTATTATTATTACATTTATTATTATTACTAGTATTAGTAATAATAATATTATTACTACTAATATTATTATCCGTACTGTCATTCTTATTATTATTCTTATTATTTTTTCTAACAAGTAGGGGAACCCACACACACACACACACAACAAACACACCTTTTATTATTGAAACAAATATCCCTGTATTTCTGAGTAGAGGAATCCCATAAAATGGCCCATAGACACAAAGGGATTAGAAGCCCTAGTACAAGGCTCATATGCTCCTGACCCACAGGTCAACCCACGCCAAACCCTACCAGTCCATGTGCCTTCATCCATCACCATCAGAGCTAGTCACCACAAACCATCATCCTCCTCCTTTTGGCCCCACTGTTGTTAGAACTGTCTTACAAAGCCCATCGACATGCCACCCCTGACAAGCCTATCCTATCACTGTCTCGATGCTGCATCACCCAGCAGTGTCGGTAGTCTGTTGTCAGAAGCACCATCCATTTCACATATCATGCCCATTCTGAGCTAGTCTTTCAACATCTCTGTTATCCGCCTCACCCACCAACACTACCTTCACCGTCGTGCCCCACCCTCTGTATCACCTTCCATCACCCTCACTGAATCCATCTCCCAGTGGTATCAGTCATTCTTCTGATAGGGTACCCACCATGCATTCTTCCCTCATTAACATGCCTCTCCCTCCATGTGATCTTCCCCCATAGTCACACCTCCCATGATTTAATCCCCATAATTAAAGACGCATTATTACGTGGCTGCCTTACTACTAGGCAAATGCCCCCAACTTCTTCTTACTGTTATTATTACTATTATTATTACTATGATTACTATTATTATTACTACTACTACTAATAATACTACTATTATTATTACTATTATTACTACTACTACTAATACAACTATTATTATTACTATTATTATTATTATTACTTTTATTATTAATATTTTTTTTATTTTTTTTACTTTTTTTATTACTATTATTATTATTACTATTATTATTATTACTATTATTTTTACAATTGCTATTATTATTATTTGTTATTACATTTATTACTGCTACAACTATTATTATTATTATTATTATTATTTATTTACTATGAATACATATATATGCTTAATTTAAACAATAAATAAGAAATAGAAATAAAAAAATAAACTATAAAAAATATATGATAAATAAATAATAGATAAATAAAAAAATACTAGGAAAGTTTAGGTACCGAGCAGACTCACCCCTAAAATTTATTAAAGAAAATAAATAAAACACCGCCGAACCAAAAAGTGAAAAACAAATCCACCCAAAAATAAAAGATCCAAAGACCCACATATCATGGACCACCGATCCAAAACACCCACACCATCGATTAAATGGACAAAACAACATAGATACCACCTCCCAAATGGTAAAAAATGCTGCCAACTCAGAAGGGCACACAATCAACCTTTACTAGCTTAGTGCCACCATGTTCCTCACAAATAAAATGGAACCAGTGATGGTGTGGTTGGTGTGGGACCTGGGTGGCGACCTCGATGACGAGAGGTGCATGCTCTTCGGCGTTGAGCGGCTCTTGGACTTCAATGAGGAGAAGGACCGAAGGCTGTGTGGTGGATACTCTGGCCGGCTGAAATAGGATGACTACCCCGTTGGTAACGATGGTGGTGGCACATAGAGCGTAGTTGGGTGGTGGAAATCATGGGACTTTCATAGATGGAGACGACCTTCTGCGGGATAGAGGTGTTAACGGGGCGGGGCAGGTCAGCCCGCGGGGTGGGTCAGCCCGCGGGGTGGGTCAGCCCGCGGGGCGGATCATGCGGGATTCGGATTTTATTATGCGGTCCGGCCCGGTCCACAAATAATGCGGGCTTAAAAAATAAAAGCCTGACCCTACCATGCGGGACCCGCGGACTAACGGGCCGGCCCACGAGCTTAAAAATAATATATAAAAATATTTTTTTGCTTCATGAACCATGTTAAAGTGGAACAGAAAATAGAAATGTTTGATATTTGGTGAAAATATTTAGTTTTTAATTAACAATATCCCTAAAAACAACAACAACCATTAAAATATTATATCTTTAATGATTTATGAGATTAATATCATCTCAGGTGGGTCATTTAACTTGACCATCCAAACCAGTTTATGGACAACAATACTCTTGTGCCTCTCGTTAATACTGCAACTCATGTATATAATATTTATTTATATATATATATATAATAATAATTTTTATTATTTATTATATAAATTTATTTAATACATATAATATATTTATTCAATATACATGTAATATATATTATTTATTATATGTAATAGGAAAATTTCTATTGAATTTTTTTGTGAAAATTTATATTGGAAATTTCCTGTGTAAAATTCCACTGAAAATCTACACTTCAAATATTTACATAAAAATATAATGAAAATATATTTATACATAAATAAAAAATTTAAATTTTCACTAGAAATTTTCATTTCAGTTTTTTGACAAAAAAATGTTTACTACAAACTTCCATTGAAAATTTAATTGGAATATCCACTTAAATTTCTAATGTTAAATTCAACTTATTTTTTATTATAATTATACTGAAAATTTGATTAACAAAAATCTAAGATAAATGCATGATTAAATATTTAATTTAAATATTTTAACTCATAAATAAATAATTTAATTTCACACAAAAAATTTGAACTGCAATAAAAATTCATCAGTGCAAACTTCTATTGGAAATTTGTGATGCGAATGTTCACTGGAAATTGACCTTTTATTTTTTCACATAAAATTACAATGTAGATATATTAAAATTTAAATAAAAAATTTAAGTTCTGAAAAAATTAAAACAAAAATAAAAATATATTAATACATATATTAATAATTTAAATTTTAACTGAAAAGTTTCATTGGAAATTTGTACGAAATACTTTCAGTAAATATTTTCAATAGAAAAGTTATGTTCAAATTTCCACTTAAATTTATGATACAAATTTCCATTTGACTTTTATTATAATTATACTAAAAATTTGATTAATAATGTTCTAAAATAAATGCATGCCCAAATTTTATTATTGAATTTTCCAGTGCAAACTGCCACTACAAATTCTTAGTGCAAATTTTCACAGGTTTTCTGCAGTTCGATTTTTCCATTAAAATTACAATATAGACACATTAAAACATAAATTAAAATTTTAAATTTTCATTGTAAAATTACTTTTAAATTTTTCATTAGAAACTTTTACATTAAACTTCCACTAAAAACGTCCACTTAAAACTACAATAAAAATATAATGATATATAAATAAAAACTATAAAATTTCATCATAAATTTACACTGAAAATTTACATCAGAAACTATGAATGGAAATTTCCATTAGAAAATTATAGTTAAAATTTCCATTTAAATGTCTAGTTTAAATCATCAAATTATATTTTCTATGTATTGAAATTTTACTCTTATGAGTGCAAATCAGTACTCAAAATTTGCACTGAAATTTTACACTGAAAATTTTTATTGGAGACTTGATTATCAATATTTTAAAATAAATACATGTTTGGATTTTAAATTCAAATATGTTAATACATAATATTATTATACAGTTATTATTATTGTTTCTCATTTATTAATTTTTTTTGAGTTACTTTTAAAAACTCATAGTAATATATATATATATATATATATATAATTATAATAATAAAATTAAAATACATAAATCAAAATATTAGTGGAGTGTTGTATTATAAAAAAATGGTAGTCTTGTATATCCATTTTCACAATTATTGTATCAATTTTTAAGACATTAATTCTATCAAGTTCCAAATAACCACATGAGCGTCATCTATCCCACGACCAACCTTACCGTTAGGTTTAAAATCTAACATGAGTCAATTTTTTTCATGATTTATGTATGGTTTTATAAAACATGAACTATTTTTTTACACACTCATGTTAATTTACTATATTATATTATTTTGTTTTATTTTCCAAGAATTATTTTTTGCAATACTTATAATTGCGGGTCAAACGGGACGCGCGGACACCCAGCGGGCCAGTCCGCGCGGGCTGCGGGTTTTTCGGGTTGGATCAAATGTGGTCCGAATGTTTGCGGGCCTAAATTTTCAAGTCCCTAATCCACATAAATCCACGGGCTAACAGATTGGCCCGTGGATTTGCTGATTTTTTGACAGGTCTAGTGCGGGAGATGTCATGATGACTTTGGTGAAAGTTGGATGGCTGATGTTTGTGCGTGGATACGGAGCAGATTCGGGCGAAGACTTCCAAGACGCGAGATGGAGGCATGGTTTTGGGGTGACCTGGGGTTGGTTTGACCTCTGGGTGCATTTTTTGAGTGGGGCAGGGGAAGTCGCAATGACTTTCTTTTGGGCGAGGCGCTGGATGCGGTCGGTGAGGCACTGCCACGATTGGGGGCTACGACTAGCGAGGTGCTTCGGTGGATGCGGGAAGCCCTGTTATATATTTTGAATATTTTGTTAAAAATATTTTATTGTTATAATTTTATCCAAATTATTTATTAAAATAACTAGAGTGCTTTTTCAGATTTGAATTGGTGTGTCTCTCACCAAGAGTTGTATCATTTCAGTTGAACCAATGTGTCCTTTGATCGAAATGGTGAGATCTAAGTGGTGTGTCCCTCACCAAGAGTTGTCTTGTTTCGATCGAACCAATGTGTTCTTTGACCGAACCGGTGCAATTCACACAATTTCTAATCTATAAATAAGCGATAATGAGATCACTTATATTTAATTAATTTCAATCCTAGAAATTCTCTAGAGTTCTCCCAGCATCATTGCGGCAGGGCAATCGGAAATTAGTGTTCGATTTTCCCCAAACCTTGGTGAAATCCTCGAGGGATACTTCTTCTGAGAACCCTACACCATCAACGTGGGGGTGGATCAAACCCTTTTGGACAGTGAATTCAATTCACACATCAAGGTTCTATCCATCTTCTTTTCTGCCAACTTATTTTTCTAACAATCAAAAGGTTTTGAACAGGAAGAACCTAGAAGATGGATTCTGAATCTCTTAAAGTCATGAATCAAGATATGGTCAAACATGACCATTTCGATGGCAACAAATTTTCCCGGTGGCAAGACAAGATGAAATTTCTTCTGACAGTGTTGAAGATTTCATACATTCTAGAACCGAATCTTCCTCCCATACCCGATGAGCCCATTTCAAATGTCGACGGTCCACCCATTGACATGACTCAAGTCAAGAGTATTCGGGAAATAAGGAAGAAACATGAAGATGATGAAGTCTTGTGTCGAGGACACATTCTCAATACTTTTTCGAATCATCTTTACGACTACTTCCGCCAAATGAAGACCACTCGAGAGATTTGGGATGCACTCAAATTCAATTATAAATCCAAGGAAGAAGGTACCAATAAATTTCTTATTGAAAAGTATCTAAATTATAAGATGGTTGATAACAAACTCGTGTTGGAGAAAATTCACGAGCTTTAAGTTATAGCAAATAAACTCCTTTCCCTTAAGATCAATATACCAGAAATTTTTAAAGTGGGTGCAATTATTGCTAAATTTCCTCGTATGTGGAAAGATTTCGGTAAGTCACTTATTAGGAAAATATTCCTTACATGTCAAGAAGAAGAGTCAAAAATTTAAGAATAAATGAAATACTTCCAAGAATAAAAGAGATTGCTTCGTCTGTGGAAAACCAGGTCATTTTGCAAGGGAATGTCGCTATCGAAAAAAAGTCTACAAACCTACTGGAAATATGCTGACTGAAGAAAATATAGTGTCTATGATATCCTAAGTCAACATAACTTCTATGAAGATGGGATGGTGGCTAAATTCTAGAGCAACGGTGTGAAGGAAGTACATCTTGGAAACAATGAACGCATCAATGTTAATGGACAGGGAAGCGTGGAGATTGACTTCACTTCTGGGAAGAAGTTGACTCTTCTCAATGTTTAATATGTTCCCAAAATTCGAAAGAACATAGTTTCATTTGACCTTTTGTGTAAAAAGTGATTTCGGTTTTCATTCAAATCTGACAAGGTTATCTTGTCGAAGGGAGGAATGTTTGTGGGAAAAGGGTATTCAAATGATGGGATGTATCAACTGTCTATTAATAATATGATTGAATCTTCTACTTATTTGATTGTATCTTCTAATTTGTGGCATGATTGTTTAGCACATGTTAATTTTAATTCATTAAAAGTAATGAAGAAGTTAAACTTGATTAATTTTGAAAAATATTTTAATAAATGTGAAACATGTGTAGAATCTAAAATAGTTAAGAAGCCTTTTCATAGTGTTGAAAGAAATTATGATATATTAGATTTAGTGCATTATTATATTTTTGAATTAGATGGTTTGTTTACTCGTGGAGGGAAAAGGTATTTTATTAATTTTGTTGATGACTGCAGTAGATATTTACATATATATCTTCTTAAAAAAAGGACGAAACCTTTAATGTGTTTAAGAAGTATAAAGCAGAAGTTGAAAACCAATTAGACAAAATGATTAAAATATTACACTCAGATAGAAATGGTGAATATTTTATGAATGATTTTAATGAATACTGCAAAGAAAATGGTATAATTCACTAAAGAACTGCTCCTTACACACCTCAGCAAAATGGATTATATGAAAGGAAAAATTTCACTTTAGTAGAAATGGTAAATTGCATGATTAATAAATCTTAGTTACCATTAAATTTATGGGGCAAAGATTTATTTGTTGTAGGTCATATTCATAATAGGATTGCGTCTAGAAAGTCCAAGATATCTCCTTATGAAATTTGGAAAAGGAAGAAGACCTAATATTTCTTATTTCAAAGTGTGGGGGTGTTTAGCATTTTATAGAGTTCTTGATCATAAAATAACTAAAATTGGTCCTAGAGAAATTAAAGGTTTTTTTGTTGGATATGTAGAAAATATAAAAGCATATAGAATTAGGGATTTAGGAGCTAATATAATTGTTGAATCAAGGGATGTAGAGTTTTTTGAAATTAAGTTTTATAAAGATGATGTGGAGGAAGTTATTCCTCGTATCCTTATCTCATGTACTCTATCTAGGTCAAATATAATAGTAGAGAATTATGATGATTATCGAGTTGAACCTAAACGGAGTACAAGAGTTCGGAAGGAGAAACATCTACATTCAGATTTTATTTCTCCTGATTCCATAATTTTCCTTGTTTCTTTTTGGAAGGAAGCAATTAATGATGAAATGGATTCTATTATAGGGAATAATACTTGGGTTATTATGGATATACCAAGAGGTTCAAAACATATTGGTAGAAAATGGGTAATTAGAATGAAATATCATTATAATGGTAACATTCAAGCTTTTAGAGCTAGATTGGTTGCCAAAGGTTTTAGACAAAAATAAGGGATTGATTATTTTGATACATATTCCCTTGTAGCACAAATTACTTCAATAAGGATATTATTTGCTTTAGCTTTAATTAATCATTTGTATGTTCATCAAATGGATGTCAAAACTTCTTTTTTAAATATATAATTAAATAAAGAGAGTTACATGGAACAACCGTAAGGGTTTGTTTTACGAGGTTATGAAAATAAGGTATGTAAACTAGTTAAATCTCTTTATGGTCTTAAACAAGCTCTGAAACAATGGCATGAGAAATTCGATTCTATTATTTTATCTAATGGTTTTTCTCATAATAATGCAGATAAATGTGTTTATTCAATGTTTACAAAAGAATATGGAGTTATTGTGTGTTTATATGTGTATGATATGTTAATTTTTGGAACCAATATGATTGGTATAATCGAGAAAAAGAATTGCTTATCTTCTATGTTTAAAATGAAGGATCTTGGAATAGCTGATACTATTCTGGGCATTAAATTTTGAAAACATAGTGGGGGTTATTCTTTAAGTCAGTCTCATTTCATAGAAAAATGTTAAATAAATTTGATCATCTTGGTTTCAGGGATGTCAATACTCCATTTGATTCTAGTGTTAAACTTTTAATAAATATGGGTAGAGCTGTAGCACAACTTGAATATGCTAATGTAATTGGTTCTTTAATGTATGTGATGCATTGAACTAGACCTGATATTGCTTTTCCGGTATGTAAAATGAGTAGATATACTAGTAATCGTAGTGTGGATCATTGGAGATTTATAACGAGAATTTTTGGATACTTAAAAAAGACCAAAGACTTATGTTTATACTATAATGATTATCCGGCTGTATTAGAAGGATACACCGATGCAAGTTGGATTGCCAGTATTTGTGATAACCAATCCACTTTTGGATGGTTGTTTACTCTTAGAGGTTGTGTTGTTTCTTGGGCGAGCAAGAAATAAACATGTATTTTACATTCGACCATGGAGTCAGAGTTTATCGCCTTATCATCATGTGGAAAGGAAGCTGAATAGATTAGGAATTTGTTTACTCTTGGAGGTTGTGTTGTTTCTTGGGTGAGCAAGAAACAAACATGTATTTCACATTCGACCATGGAGTCAGAGTTTATCGCCTTAACAGCATGTGGAAAGGAAGCTGAATGGATTAGGAATCTATTATTAGATATTAGATTGTGGCCTAGTCCGATTCCTCCTATCTCTATCAGTTGTGATAGTGAAACAACATTATCAAGGGAATATAGTTGGATGTACAATGGAAAGTCTAGACATATAAGTTTAAGACACAATTATGTGAGATAATTGTTACAAGATGGTACCATAACAATTGTTTATGTGAGATCGTGTAAGAACCTTGCGGATCCGTTTACAAAATCTCTATCGAGAGAGGTTATTCATGAAACTAATAAAGAGATGGGGTTAAATCCCATATTTGAAGTGTTTAATGGGTAAAAACAAGTTACTAAGATGATTGTTGATATTGACAATTATAACCCCAATTTTTGGTTTCAATATCATCCGTTATGACAAGAGGTTGAGTTTTAAACTCTTAACAAAATATTAAGACTCAATGAGTTATGTGCTATAATAACAGAAGCACATACCTTTATTATGTATAATGAATCACCTGTGATCTAGAGAATTAATATTTATGAATAAAAGTGGGGGATTGTTTTATATTTTGTATATTTTATTAAAAATATTTCATTGTTATAATTTTATATAAATTATTTATTAAAATAAATAGATTGTTTTTTCAAATTTGAATTGGTGTGTCTCTCACCAAGAGTTGTGTCATTTCGGTTGAACCAATGTGTCCTTTGATCGAAATGGTGAGATCAAAGCGGTGTGTCCCTCACCAAGAGTTGTATGTTTCAGTCGAACCAAAGTGTTCTTTGATCGAACCGGTGCAATTCACACTATTTATAATCTATAAATAAGCGATGAAGAGATCACTTATAATTAATTAATTTCAATCCTAGAAATTCTCTAGAGTTCTCCCAACATCGTTGAGTCAGGGAAATCATAAATTGGTGTTCGATTTTCCCCAAACCTTGGTGAAATCCTCGAAGGATACTTCCACCGAGAACCCTACACCATCAACGTGGGGGTGGATCAAACCCTTTTGGACAGTGAATTCAATTCACACATCAAGGTTTTATCCATCTTCTTTTCTACCAATTTATTTTTCTAACAGGCTCACCATCAGCGGGAGGGAATCTGGCGGCTCATTCATCCTGCGAAGATGCTTGTCCTGTGATGCTCTCGGTGTGCTCTGGATGTGAGGGGGACCTCGGGTTGCGATCAGCGACCTTGGGATAAATAAAAAATAAATCATAAATCATAAACAAATGATAGATAAATCATAAAATAATTTTTAATTTTTAATTTTTAATTTTTAAGTAATTAATTAATTAATGTGTAATGACCCAGAATTTCGGTGGAAAATTTTTTCTTAAAATCATGGGAATTTTATGAGTCTACAAAAACTGACGGTGTGTGATTCTGAGGCACGGTGTGCCCGAAATCAATTTCTGACGTTTTGTTCATATACATTCAGTAAATGTACGAGTGAGTTTTTATAACTTTTGAACTGGTGCACGGAATTGAAATCTGAGGGCACCGTTGAACTCGCAACACCGGTATTCTCTTTAGAATACTTTCATCTCGATGGCAGATAGTCGGAATTAAAAGATAGTTTTTGGGTTTTTATTGAATGAATTAAATAAAATAAAAGTTATAGCTTAATTTTTATTTTGGTTGGTTGAAGCCTCCATGTGGAAGTTGGGGGTGGGGACCACCACACCTTAACCTCCCATGAGAGGTTATGGTGGTGGGGACCACCCAAACCTAACCTGCTCTTCAAGTTTGACATGGTGGGGACCACCCGAGGTTGAAACCTCTTGAACTCCCATTAAGTGGGGAGAAACCTCTTGATCTCCCCACTTAATGGTGCCACCACCCCTCCACATTAATTCCTTGTTCCAACCTTATGAATTAATTAAGGAGAGCCAAGTTAATTAATTCCTCCATTTTGAATTATGTACCAAAAAATTAAAAATAGACAAACATAATATATTATTTGGAATTTGGGTTGGAATATTGGGGAGAGGAGAGCTTGGGAGAAAAATAGTTCTCCAACGAAGAACCTCGTCTCCCAACAAAGAACAAAGAACGCGTTATTCCAACGAAGAACGCTGGCAACAATCTCCTTCGAGCCTCTTCCCCAGACTCCTACCAACATGGAGCATCTTCCATGACTGACATGCGAGCTAGGGATTGGAAGTGTGTGGCGGACGTGACGAATGATGATCTTCTTCGTCTTCTTTCTACGACTTCATTGTCAAACAATGATCAAAGGTAGGGGGTTTATTTGTGTAATATTACTTTCCTTTTTTTTAATTTTTGGTTGGAAAGGAATCATTGCAGTGGTTGTAAAAAAATTGAAGTTCATCTTTCTTCTTACTGGATGAGCCAAATGTTACCACCCTAAACGTGGAGGTTGCGTGCCAAACCAACATGGCTCGAACCCTCCGTCGTTCTTGATTATGATGATCTTCGACATGGAAATGAAGCAACGAGGCGACGAAGACAGAAAAGACCAAGGTCGCACTACCCACGGCCTCCTTGATCTGCACCACCATTGGCCAAACTGGCCCCTGAAAAGCCCCCGCGAGCCGCGCTGCTCACAGAGCCGAGCCTCTGCCCTATGCTGGCCCGCACCCCGCCGTCCTACCCGGCCGCCTGCCGGCCCACCCAGCCGCCCGCCAGCCACCCTGGCGCCCTGCCCGGCATCCTTCCGGCCTGGCCACGCCCTTCCCGGCCCCCGTCAAGCCAGGTCTCACACTGCTCGGCCGCCCGCCGGCCCGGCTGGGTCATGCCCTGTCCAGTCGCCTGCCGGTCAGGTCACGCCCCGCCCAGCCGCTCGCCAACTCGCTTGCCGGCCTGGCCGCGCTCTGCCCGGTCGAACCATGTCGGCTCGTGCGCCCCACGCACCCCGTGCCGCCCGAGCCGCACCCCTCACGGTGCTGGCCGAACCAACCTCAGCCATCCGATCTGAGATTCCAAGTTGCGCCCCACGCGTGCCTGCCTGAGCCGGCCTTCCGCGCCCCTCGCGGTGCCTCCGGGTCGAACTGTACTTACGCCGACAGGTGGCCGGTCCATGCCCTCGGGACCAATCCGCACCCCTGACTACTCGCGGCCTTCATGGACTGTTGGGACAGGCCCAGCAGGCTGGGATGAACCCAATGGTTTGGCCCAGACTTAATCGGGCTGAGTCGGTCCGACCGGGTGGGACTGGACCCAGGCCCGCTGCGACCCCCCTTAACTTTCTTTTGACCTTATCTTTGGCTTCGGACATCCGTTTGATGAACTGTCATCAGCACTGGTAATAATGGATCATAACGCTCCCTTTGCATATACCCCACTGGAGTTCGGGGTATAGTTGAGTTACGGTCAGGTTGCATCATGCATGAATCCAACCGAGCCCTTGGGACTAAAAGACTAATAACTCACAGATTGGGCGTCCGATTGACATGTTGTCTATTGTGTTGAGACCTTTACGACATGGAGGACCTTTGGGATACTTATTCGTGATACTTCGTTCCAGTTGATTTATTGAAACTTGGATTGAGGAACAGACCCTCCTAGAATCAAGCATGCTTTGTGTGGAAACCCTGTGGATGGCTACGCTCTGACAACTGTTCCTGGATCCTATTTGGGTTCGACATCTCCGACTACTATTCCTGGATCCTTTGTGGGTTCGACAGCATTGACGACTATTCCTGGATCCTATATGGGTTCGACAGCTCCGACTACTATTCCTGGATCATGTGTGCATTCGACAGTACTGACAACTGTTCCTGGATCATGTGTGGGTTCGAAAGCTCTAATTTCTTTTCCTGGATTCTGTGTGGGTTCAACAGAATAGATGTTTATTGGCTACATCTAATCATCTCTAACACTCTACATAAGTTGTATACATGTGTGAGCTGAGTCAGTAACTTTTGTGTTTTCCTCATGATTGATATGGATTACTTGATAACTTAGGTATATGTATGGGCATATACCTAAGTGAGATTATGTAAAGGCCCAGAAATTTCAAGGGAAATTATTTTTCAAAATTTTCTTTGGAATTTTTCAAGAGTGCAATTTCTGACGGCGCCTGATTCTGAGGCCCGGTGTGCCCGGAATCATTTTCTGAAGTTTAGCTCGGGTACGTTCAGTGAACGAACGAGCGGGTTTTTCTAACTTTTGAACTGGTGCTCGCAATCGAATTTCGAGGGAACTGATGGAATCGCAATGTTGGTATTTGATTAGAAACGCCTCTTTCAGAGTTGTGTTTGCTCGGTTGCGCTTTTTAATTTTTGGTGTTTAAGTTGAGAAATAAAATAAAGTTGTACGACAATTTTATTTCATTTCACTTAAGCCACTTGGAAGCCACTTTAAGCCACTTTAAGCTGCTTAAGCTCAGTTGAAATGGATAGGGTGCAACCCAAAATATCCTATCCACATGATAGGATATTTGTGGGGTGGAGCCCACACGAGCCCCACCGTTTCTTTCCGCTAAGTAACGCACCCGCAAAAACCCCTATTAAATAAAAGTCAACTGGGTGTTTTCATAAACAATTAAACGCTCCTATTAAATGGGTGGTTTATTCATTGAAATTAATTCTATGAATTAATTTCGTTCGTCTCTTAACATGTTTTAATTTGTTGGCATGATAATAAAATAAGGCCAACACACCTACCTTTTTAAAAGTTGTGTTAAACCTTTGAAGAATCTTTAAGTATCTTCCTCCTCCTTCGCGAAGAACGCCGGCCTCCGACGAAGAACGCCGAACCCGTGGAGATCAGCGACACGACGCCGTGTACCACGATGCCGACGATTCTCCCTCTGTGACGCTTCTTCCACGACGATCCAACCCCGTGACAACCTTCGATCGAGAATGACAAGATCGTTGACGCGACGCCCTTCCGCGACGCGATGCTCCACTTGTTCCGCAACGGTCAATTCCGCGAAGAACGCACGTCCGATGAGGTAGGGTTTTTAATTGAGAATAATAATACCCTTTTTCCTCGGATTTTTTCTTTTGAAAATAAAGAACACGGATCAACTCAATACTAAGTTAATCCGCGGAATGTTTGGTTGTGGGATGAGTATTCTTGATTGCGGGTAGGGGATTTATTTATTTATTTGATTTTTTGAATACCAACTTGATGATCTTAGTGGATTTAAACCATTTGTTATCGAATAACGCGAGGGGTTTGGACCGCACAAACATGGCCGATCCTCCTCCTTTTTTTTGTGATGGTTCCTTTGTGGTTGGTATGGGAAGGCATGGTGCCGTCGCACCACGCGGTTTTTCATGCAGAAGGATATGCACGGCGCCATCGCGCTGCACCATGGAAGGAAGTTTAAGAACGCATCGCCGTCGCACCACGTCGAAGAAAACCAAAGAACCGTGGTCAGATTCGGGCCGCAGCGAAGGGGCACGACGCCATCGAGTCACGCTGGAAAACTACAAAGACGACGCTAATCGTTTGACGTGCGGATTGACCGGCGACGATGAAGCAGACCGTTTTGGCATTTGAATCCCTTCGCAGTGAAGGTGGGGTCCCGGGGGGACCATAGGCGAAGACGGCAGGAGAAACGGACCACCGAAGCGCATCCGGTGGTCCGCAGAAGGCGGCGAGGCGCCGGCGACCGGCGGCGGCGGTGCGCCGCCGGAAGTAGCCGGCGGCGGTTGCCGCCGGCGTCAATCAGTGGCGAGGCGGGGGCGGCCGAGCGCACCCCCCGCCGCTCCGTGGTGACCACCTGGCCGCAGCCGGCCGGCCGGTCGGGCCAGGCCGGCCCAAGGGGGGTCGGGCCGGGTCGGCCCGGGCCCAGACCCCCCATCTTCGGACCACTTTCGGTCAAATGCCCCTATCTTGAGCTTTAGACCTCCAAACGACTCGCCGTCAGCGGAAACACGATCCTTGGATCGAGACGGTCGTTTCGGTTTATCGCACTCAAGGTTTCGTATTACTTGAGGTTCGGCCGGGTTGGTTCGGATACAAAACCAACCGGGCCCTCGGAGCGGAAACGCTTATATCTTGAGCTCCGGACGTCCGATTGACGTCCCGTCAACTTTGATGGATTCCTCTAAGGGAGACGGATCTTTTGCCTTACTCTTCTCGAGGATTGGACGCAGTTGGAGTACGGTCGGTTTGGTTTTAACTTAAAAACCAACCGGGCCCCCGGGACGAAAAAGACAATAACTTCCAGACCGGGCGTCCGATTGACGCTCCATCTATTGTGTTGCGTTCCTGTTGACGATACGGAACTTTTGGCATCCTTCGCCTGAGTTTTGGATACAGTTGGATAGTGGCCGGGTTGGATCGCACCCGAAATCCAACCGGGCCCCTGGAACGGAAAAGCTGATATCTTTCAGACCGGACCTCCGTTTGACGAACCGTCAGCGGTGTTGGTGATCACGTTGAGAAACGGTTCATATGAGAATACCCTATGAGAGTTCAGGGTACATTTGAGATACGGCCGGGATTGGTTCGCTCACGAAACCAACCGGGCCCCTGTGACGAAAAGGATATTAACTCACAGACCGGGCATCCGATTGACGCGCCGTCTTTTGCGTTGAGACCCCTATGACGAGGCGGTCCTTTGAGATTCTTCTTCGTGGGACTTTGAGATACTTGGAGTATCGACCTGTAGCTCATGGAGCGGACCCTCCCAGAGACGAGCGTGTGGAGTACGGAGACCGTGTAGTCGACTGAGACCTGACGACTGCTTGACCGACTCGACTTGGAGTGAGTCGACTAGCCCAGTGGACGGAGCACTACCTTGAGAGGTGCAGAACCATGGAGGACGGAGAACTACCTATGTGACAGTGCAGACCCGCGGTACTCATCCGGAGAGTACCTCAACAGGCTACTAGGGGGTGTGCACTACTATGTCTGGGTGACATACCTCGGCGGGAAGCACTACTGTGTTTAGGTGGCTGACCCGTAGTACTCGACAGGAGGAGTACCTTAGCAGTCTTAGGTTAGTGAGAAGTAACTCGGAGTCATGACAGGACCACTGTACACTCGAGAGACGGAGCTCTTCAGCAGTTACGGTTTCGATAATGAAAATCCTTGTTTGATCTGAGTCAATGGCCTTTGTGTTTACCTCTTGATTTAGATGGGTCACTTGATAACTTTGGTATGTGTATGGGAATATACCTGGGTAGTGGTTATCCGTTGATTTCACAATCCTTGTGTTTCCTCATGATTGAGATGGGTTACTTGATAACTTAGGTATATGTATGGGAATATACCTAAGTAGAGGTTATCTGTTGAGATCTTCTTTTTGGTTATCCTTGTTGATTTAGTGAGACCCTAAGGGTCTCGGGGTCCCTACTGAGTATCGTTATACTCACCCCTGCACGGGCTATGCCCACACCTCGTTGTGTTGGTTGCAGACAACGGTTATTGCTGACGGAGGCTGAGTGTTCGAAAACTGGACGGTACCCGGAGGTGGACTACACGGCGAGTCAGTACCCGGAGGTGGACTACACGACGAGTCAGTACCCGGAGGTAGACTACATGACGATTCAGTACCCGGAGGTGGACTACAGGACGAGTCAGTACCCAGAGATGGACTACACGATGAGAAGACTCACAGAGGAGGTTGACGGATGAGAGCGTGGAGGAGGATATCTGTACCTACCCTTCAGGTAGGATCCGAGGAGGACGACCCAGGAGCTGCTTCCTTCTTCCAGCTGTTTGTCTTTTTACTGTTGTACCTTGTTCAGTTGTAGTTGTACTTTCTTTAGGGTTTGTATTCTGGCCCATTTACTTTTCAGATTTTCTTTTGTACTTAGTGTTTTGCTTCCACTTGTACTCTGTGGTGTTTTGTTTACTTTTATAAAGGAAATGCCTTCCCAGTTATCGGGATTTATGCCTTTGGTACTAGTCGCCAGCCCCTGGCCTATGGAAGGCGGGCTTGGGGTAGTCACGGCACGGGCCCCGAGGACGGTTCGTGACAAATTGGTATCAAAGTAGTTTGGTTCTACCGCAGAACTTATAACTATGATGTTTCTTTCTGTGAAGCAATAGTGTTAAGAGTACCGAGTGTGGTTTTCAGTTCAGGGAGTCCAGTGTTGGTGCGGGCAGCCGACGTATCCATACACTAGGACCCTGACAACTGATTTCCGACTTTGTGTGCGAAAACACTGATTGCCTGTGTGTTTCCAGAAGTATTTAAATATCAGCTCAAACTAGGTCATCTCACCAGGTATAATTGTTTGACTGTGTCACGATGTTTCTTCCAGGATGCCTTTTCACAGACGACCAGCTAGAGCCCGGAGGGATGTACGTGCTGACAGCCTGTCAAGCGACGAGGCTTCGGTACAGGGCCCTCTTGCAGTTGAGGCACCAGCGGAGGCACCAGCGGTACTACCATACGTTGGGCCACTAATGCCACCAGCCCCAGCAGTAGAGGGTGCACGTCGCTTGAGTGCACTGCACGAGTTCCAGCTCCAGAGGCCACCCAGGTTCCGGGGAGAGACGGACCCGCAGGCGGTTGAGGATTGGCTGGAGGCTGTGGTGAGAGTCTTCAAGCTAGTGGGGACGCTGGCAGACTTCATGGTGATCTTTGCTGCCAGCCTCCTTCAGGTAGCAGCAGGCAGGTGGTGGAGCCACTTGTTTCAGTTTTGCGACGAGATGACCTTCGCATGGGAAGACGTCGAGACCTTCTTCAGGGTGGAGTTTGTGCCAGTAGCTCTACACCCCGAGCATGTACAGGATCGTCTGCCTTTGCCGTAGGGTTTTCGATCAGTAGCCGAGTCATCTGTGGGCAGTAGATAGATGATGCAGAGGTCCAGGAGGACCGGACCAGCAGTTGGACGATCTCAGGTTTTAGGACCGGTGGTGTGGGGCACCCAGGGTGGAAACAGAGCTAGGCGTGCCATAAGTAGGTTGTGTTACTCATGCGGCGGAAAGGGTCACCTGGAACATGAATGTACGACTCCTCGTGTAGTTGATCCGCAGGCGTTGGAGGAGCCACCGAGCCAGAAGCAGCGACGAGTGCTTGAGCAACAGTCAAGCAGTGGACAAGGCAGTAGAGCTCCAGGAGAAGGTGGACATGAGAAGAACTAGTGGATATGTCCCTTGTACTTCTAGTTCCATGTTTCTTTTGTATTCGTGTCTTTTTACTATGAGCTACAATAATAAAAAGACACTTATCTTTGTTTTCTTTCCTATCCTTTTGTTTGGTTGATACTGAGTGGTCCCGGTTAAACTGTTGACTTGACCCTCACTTTCGAGATTTCTACTAGAGGAGACCCAGGGACCTCACACTGATGCCGATAGTGTGACTCGACCCTTGGAGGCGAGAGTGACAGTTGGATCTCTTGGTAGTTACGTTGAGGCCTTACGACGTCATCCATGGCATGAATGCATCATTCATGTCAGGATTGACTGTATTAGGCAACGAATGTGGTTCATCCATGGGATGAGACCGGATTTCTCTTATCGGAAAAGAAGAAATCATAGCAGATCTTGTGAGACTAAAGAAGGTCCAGGTCATCCAAGAGAGGATGAAGACTGCACAGTCCAGTAAGAAACAGGAAACTGGTGCCAGTCTTAGAGACTCGGGTGTGTTAAATGTTTCAAGAAGTGGAATATTTAAGGATAGATGAGTCTGCAAAGCAGCAGACGTGGAGGCAGAGCTAGGAGAGCAGTATGAGGTGGTGTACATCTTAACATGCTATAACCACCTACCTTAGTTATCCCCGCTAGGCTCAGGGAGCTGGAGGGCGGTGGAAGAGTGCGGCTGCGTGCGGTCAAGGAATGTGACCCAATGGCTCTAGAAATGATTCATGGGATAGTCTGTGTCCACTACTAGCGGCTTTAGTAACATACGTCAATATGAATCATTCCTTTCTTTCACAAATCTTGTTCCAGACCTAGAGTTTCTGGTAAGCCGTGGACTTGACCCTCACGTCTGGAGATACCTTGGGAGGAGAGTCGATGATCACACTTACGCCGACGGTGTGGTCGGACCCTCGAGGCGATAGTTTCGGTTGGAATCTCTTGGTGGTAGCGTCGAGGCCTTACGACGTTAGTTTATGTATGGAACAGGCAATAACTATTCATACTCAAATTGACGGTTTTAGGAAAACGTCAGGATGGTTTTTCCTTGGTCGGCCAAAAGGAAACCCCAGGAAGCACGGGATAAACTCTTTCACAAGAGGGTGCGACTGATCACTCTTGAGTAAGTCAACCATACCCTCGTGGCAGAAGTCTTTTGAGTTTCAGTTTTAACAGAAAATGGAGACCTTTGGAGTTTGAGGATGACGATCACGTCCTTATACGGGTCTCACCTCAACGAGGTTTACGGAGATGTGGCCAAGGCGGCAAGTTATATCTGAGGTTCAACGGACTTTTCTAGGTCCACAGCTGGGTAGGCGAGGTGGTTTACCACTTGACCCATTCACCTCAGTTACACCAGGTGCACGACGATTTCCACGTAACTCAACTGAGGAGATACGTGCTCGACCCTTCGCATATCATCGAACATGAGGAGATGGACGATGGCGATGGAGTGTCTTTCACGGAGGTTCCAGTGGGGATCGAGGATCGACAGGAGCGGATCCTTCGAGGACGACATATTCCTCGAGTGCGCTTTCACGGGCAGTACAGGAACCTCCGGGTGAGCACACGGGAGCGGAAGGCCCAGATGCGTGCTCAGTACCGTTTTTGTATCCCTAGTTTATGTTCAAGCTTTACAAGGACGTAAATCCCTGTGGGGGGAGTAATGTAAAGACCCGGAAATTTCAAGGGAAATTTTTTTTCTAAATTTTCTTTGGAATTTTTCAAGAGCCCAGTTTCTTGACGGCGCCTGATTCCGAGGCCCGGTGTGCCTGGAATCACATTCCAAAGTTTAGCTCGGGTACGTTTAGTGAACGAACGAGCGGGTTTTTCTAACTTTTGAACCGGTTCTCGGAATCAAATTCGGAGGGCACCGATGGAATCGCATCGCCGGTATTTGCTTAGAAACTCCTCTTTCAGAGTTGCATTTCCTCGGTTGTGCTTTTTAATTTTTGGGGTTTAAGTTGAGAAATAAAATAAAGTTGTATGACAATTTTATTTCATTTCACTTAAGCCACTTGGAAGCCACTTGAAGCCACTTTAAGCTGCTTAAGATCAGTTGAAATGGATAGGGTGCAACCAAAAATTTCTTATCCACTTGATAGGATATTTGTGGGGTGGGGCCCACACGATCCCCACCGTTTCTTTCCGCTAAGTAACGCACCTGCGAAAACCCCTATTAAATAAAAGTAAACTGGGGCGTTTTCTTAAACAATTAAACACTCCTATTAAATGGGCGGTTTATTCGTTTAAATTAATTCTATGAATTAATTTCATTCATTTCTTAACATGTTTTCATTTTGTTGGCATGATAATAAAATAAGGCCAACACACCTACCTTTTTAAAAGTTGTGTTAAACCTTTGAAGAATCTCTAAGTATCTTCCTCCTCCTTCGTGAAGAACGCCGGCCTCCGACGAAGAACTCCGAACCCGTGGAGATCAGTGACACGACGCCGTGTACCACGACGCCGACGAGTCTCCCTCTGCGACGCTTCTTCGGCGACGATCCAACCCCATGACAACCTTCGATCGACAACGACAAGATCATCGGTGCGACGCCCTTCCGCGACGCGACGCTCCACTTGTTCCGCGACGGTCAATTCCGCGAAGAACGCACGTCCGACGAGGTAGGGTTTTTAATTGAGAATAATAATACCCTTTTTCCTCGGATGTTTCCTTTTGAAAATATAGAACGCGGATCAACTAAATACTAAGTTAATCCGCGGAAAGTTTGGTTGTGGGATGAGTATTCTTGATTGTGGGTAGGGGTTTTATTTATTTATTTGATTCGTGAATACCAACTTGATGATCTTCGTGGATTTAAACCATTTGTTATAGAATAACGCGAGGGGGTCGGACCGCACAAACACGGCCGATCCTCCTCCTTTTTTTTGTGATGGTTCCTTTGTGGTTGGTACGGGAAGGCGTGGTGCCGTCGCACCACGCGGTTTTCCATGCGGAAGGATATGCGTGGCGCCGTCTCGCCGTGCCGTGGAAGGAAGTTTAAGAACGCGACGTCGTCGTGCCATGTCAAAAAAACCAAAGAACCGCGGTCAGAGTCGGGCCGCGGCAAAGGGGCACAGCGCCATCAGGTCGTGCTGGAAAACTACAAAGACGACGCTAATCGTTTGACGTGCGGATTGACGGGCGACGACGAAGCAGACCGTTTTGGTGTTTGAATCCCTTCGCAGTGAAGGTGGGGTCCCTGGGGGACCATAGGCGAAGAAGGCAGGAGAAACGGACCACCGGAGCGCGTCCGGTGGTCTGCGGAAGGCGGTGGCGGCGCGCCACAGGAAGTTGCCGGCGGCGGTTGCCGCCGGCATCAATCAGCGGCGGGGGGGGGGGTGGCCGCGTGCACCCCCCGCCGCTCCGCAGTGCCCGCCTGGCCGCGGCCGGCCGGCCGGTCGGGTCGGCCCGGTTCGGGCCGACCCTAGGGGGGTCGGGCCGGGTCGGCCCGGGCCCAGACCCCCCGTTTTCAGACCACTTTCGGTCAAATGCCCATATATTGAGCTGTAGACCTCCAAAAGACTCGCCATCAGTGGCAACGCGATCCGTGTATCGAGACAGTCGTTTTGGTATATCGCACTCAAGATTTCGGATTACTTGGGGTTTGGCCGGGTTGGTTCGGATACGAAACCAACCAGGCCCTCGGAGTGGAAACGCTTATATCTTGAACTCCGGACGTCCGATTGACGTGTCGTCGACTTTGATGGATTCCTCTAAGGGAGACGGGTCTTTTGGCTTACTCCGCTCAAGGTTTGGACGCAGTTGGAGTACGGTCGGGTTGGTTTTAACTTAAAACCAACCGGGCCCCCGGGACGAAAAAGCCAATAACTTCCGGACCGGGCGTCCGATTGACGCGTCGTCTATTGCGTTGCGTTCCTATTGACTATACGGAACTTTTGGCATCCTTCGCCCGAGTTTTGGATACAGTTGGATAGTGGCCGGGTTGGATCGCACCCGAAATCCAACTGGGCCCCTGGAATGGAAAAGCTGATATCTTTCAGACCGGACCTCCGTTTGAGGAACCGTCAGCGGCATTGGTGATCACGTTGAGAAACGGTCCCTATGAGAATACCCTATGAGAGTTCAGGGTATAGTTGAGATACGGCCGGGATTGGTTCGCTCACAAAACCAATCGGGCCCCTGGGACGAAAAGGCTAGTAACTCACAGACCGGGCGTCCGATTGACGCGTCGTCTGTTGCGTTGAGACCCCTATGACGAGGCGGTACTTTGAGATACTTCTTCGTGGGACTTTGAGATACTCAGAGTATCGACCTGTAGCTCGTGGAGCGGACCCTCCCAGAGACGAGCGTGCGGAGTACGAAGACCGTGTAGCCGACTGAGACCTGACGACTGCTTGACCGACTCGACTTGGAGTGAGTCGACTAGCCCAGTGGATGGAGCACTACCTTGAGAGGTGCAGTCCCATGGCGGACGGAGCACTACCTGTGTGACAGTGCATACCTGCGGTACTCGTCCGGAGAGTACCTCAGCAGGCTACTAGGGGGTGTGCACTACTGTGTTTGGGTGACATACCTCAGCGGGAAGCACTACTGTGTTTGGGTGGCTGACCCGCGGTACTCGACAGGAGGAGTACCTCAGCAGTATTAGGTTAGTGAGTAGTACCTCAGAGTCATGATAGGACCACTCTACACTCTAGAGACGGATCTCTTCAGCAGTTACGGTTTCGATAATGAAAATCCTGGTTTGAGCTGAGTCAATGTCCTTTGTGTTTACCTCTTGATTGAGATGGGTCACTTGAAAACTTAGGTATATGTATGGGCATATACCTGGGTAGTGGTTATCCGTTGATTTCACAATCCTTGTGTTTCCTCATGATTGAGATGGGTTACTTGATAACTTAGGTATATGTATGGGCATATACCTAAGTAGAGGTTATCTGTTGAGATCTTCTTTGTGGTTATCCTTGTTGGTTTAGTGAGACCTTGAGGGTATCGGGGTCCCTACTGAGTATCGTTATACTCACCCCAGCACGGGCTATGCCCGCACCTCGTTGTGTTGGTTGCAGATGACGGGTAGTGCTGACGGAGGCCGAGTGTTCGAGGACTGGATGGTACCCAGAGGTGGACTACACGACGATTCTGTACCCGGAGGTGGACTACACGACAAGTCAGTACCCGGAGGTGGACTACACGACGAGTGAGTACCCAGAGGTGGACTACATGACGAGACGACTCACGGAGGAGGTTGACGGACGAGAGCGTGGAGGAGGCTATCTGTACCTACCCTTCAGGTAGGATCTGAGGAGGATGACCCAGTAGCTGCTTCCTTCTTCCAGCTGTTTGTCTTTTTGTTTTTGTACCTTGTTCAGTTGTAGTTGTACTTTCTTTTGGGTTTTTATTCGGGCCCATTTACTTTTCATCTTTTCTTTTGTACTTAGTGTTTTGCTTCCGGTTGTACTCTGTGGTGTTTGGTTTACTTTTATAAAGTTAATGACTTCCCAGTTATCGGGATTTATGCCTTTGGTTCTAGTCGCCAGCCCCTGGCCTATGGATGGCGGGCTTGGGGAAGTCACGACACGGGCCCCGAGGACGGGTCGTGACAGGTTATCTGTTGATTTCATTCTAGTGGGTTATCCTTATTGTATTTTTTGAGACCTTGAAGGTCTCGGGGTCCCTACTGAGTATCGTTATACTCACCCCTATATGGGATATTCCTGCACCTCATTGTGTTAAATGTAGACGTAGGACAGCACTGACCGAGGCCGAGTGTACTTGGACAAGATGGTACCCGGAGCTGGACCACACGACGTGACGGTACACGGAGGAGACAGACAAAGGTGGAGTGTTGTGAAGGCTATCTATACTTATCCTTTAGGTAGGATTTCCTAGTGTAGGATCCAAGAGTTGTTTTCCCTTTTTGCAGTACTTGTACTTTCAGTTTCTTGTACTTTACAGTTGGTCTTGTATTTCTGGCACCTTTACTTTCAGAACTCTTTTGTTATACAGTTTTGCTTAGTTTTTTGCTTCCATCTTGTACTCTGTTATGTGCGTTTTCTGGTTATAAATCCAATGCCTTTCTAGTTTTAGGGAATTGTCCCTTTAGTTCTAGTCACGAGCCCCTGGCCAATGGAAGGCGGGCTTGGGGTATTCATGACACGGACGCTAGGGGACGGGTCGTGACAAATTGGTATCAGAGGAGTAGGTTCTACCACAGAACATAGGACTCTGATCTTTTCTGTGAAGCAATAGTGTTAAGGGTACTGAGTGTGGTTCCTAGTTTAGGTAGTCCAGTGTTGGTGCAGCGACCAACGTATCCATACACCAGGACCCTAACATCTGATTTCTGACTCAGCGCACGAAAACACTGATTACGTGTGTGTTTTGAAGATTTTTCTTTGTGATCTCTTTGAGTCAGCTCACTAGGTATAAATTTTTGACTGAGGCACACCTGTTTCTTTTCAGGATGCCTCCACGCAGACATCCAGCCAGGGTTCCAGGCTTTGTACGAGATGGCAGCCCATCGAGCGATGAGGCCTCAGTGCTGGGCCCTATCACAGCGGAGGCACCAGCGGTACCACTACCCGTTGGGCCACCGATGCCACCAGCCCCAGCAGCAGAGAGTGCATGCGGCCTGAGTGCGTTGCACGAGTTCCATTGCCAAAGGTCACCTAGGTACTAGGGCGAGACGGACCCGCAGGCAACTGAGGATTGGCTGGAGTTTGTGGTGAGAGTCTTCAGACCAGTAGGGACACCAGCTGACCTTATGATGATCCTTACCGCGAGTCTTCTTCAGGAAGCAGCAGGCAGAAGGTGGAGCCTGATGCTCCAGGTTCACGATGAGGCAACACTTCTCTTGGTAGACTTTGAGATCCTTTTTTGGGTGGAGTTTGTCCCAGCCACCCTACGTGCAGTGCAGATATAGGAGCTACGACATCTACAATAGGTTAGCATGACATTGGCACAGTACTCAGCGAGGTTCACCAAACTCTCACAATACTCCACAAATATGGTGCGGGGCCCATTATTCAAGGTCCAAACCTTCAAGAAGGGGCTTAGGCAAGAGATCGGGGCTTCGATGATCTCCCTCAACATCCCAACGCAGACGGGGGTGTTGGAGTGAGCGCTCTTAGTGAAGAGTTTCCTTGCTGACCAGTCACCAGCAGTGAGACCCGCCACCAGGCATCACGTAGCGCAGTCTTCTTCAGCTGGAGGGAGACAAATGTCACAGAGGTCCAAGCGGACCAGAACATCTGGTGGACGACCTCAGGACTCGGGTTCGGTTGTGCGAGGCACACGAGACAGAACTAGTCATTCGAGGAACATGTTGTGTTTCACATGCGGCGGGTAGGGTCACATGGCTCGTGAATGTCTGACCCTCCATTTGGATGATCAGCGGACAGTTGAAGGACCTCCCAGGCAGAGGCAGAGGTTCGATCGAGGTGGTCCGTAGGGAGCAGTCATATGTGGTAGAGGAGCTGGTCTTGCAGCTGGCGATGGATGACGTTTTGAGATGTTACCACCACCACCACTAAGAGGTCCACCCTGACCGCAGGGAGTAGGCGGACAGGCAAGATCTTAGCTCCAGGTAGCTGAAGCTTACGATCACTACAATCCAGAGATGATTTGATGTATGGTCTGTGTCTACTCCACCATATCTGCAGTTCTTACAGACACAGGTTCCAGTCACTCTTTCATTACCACTGCCATTGTTAGGATCTCATAGATTCCGACAGAACCGTTGGATCGATCATTACAGCTAGATAATTCTACGGGAGTAGATTCAATGATTATGCACTAGTGTTGGCAGTGTGAGCTTACTCTAGGAGGTGAGAGCTTCGGCTGGGATCTCCTAGTAGTGGCGTCGAGGCCTTATGATGTCATCTTGGGTATGGACTGGTTATCTACAGTCCATGCTTAGATCAACTGTATTAGGCGCAAAGTGCAGTGTGTCCGCACGGATGGGACTAGGTTCACCTTCACCGGTGAGAAGGAAGCCTTTGTAGTGCAGAACGAACTTACTGGGAGGAGGGTGCAGTCGATCACTCATCAGTTGGCTAGTCTTACCCTCAGAGTAGTTGATGTGGAGAGTCTTACTTACCCTGTAGTGGTCGACCAGTATGTGGATGTTTTCACTGACGATGTCCTTGGACTACCTCTTCATAGAGAGGTGGACTTTTACATTGACCTGTACCCCAGGAAGACACCAATATCTACACAAGTTTATCTTATGGATCCTGTGGAGCTTCGTGAGCTGTGGGTACAGTTATAGGACTTGCAGGGGAAGAGATTCATCTGGCCCAGTGTTTCTCCCTAGGCAGCCTTGATTCTATTTTCCTAGAAGGTAGATGGAAGCTTGAGGCTTTGTGTCGACTACCGTCGCCTGAATTAGGTGACTGTGAAGAAAAAGTACCCACTCCCAAGGATTTACAACCTCTTTGATCAAATGAAGGGAGCATGATGGTTCTCAAAGATAGACCTCAGATCAGGCTATCACCAGCTCAGAGTTCGAGCTGGGGATGTTCAGAAGGCGGTCTTCAGATATCAGTACGACCACTATGAGTTCTTGGTTATGCCATTCGGCGTAACCAATGCTCTAGAAGTATTCATGGGACTCATGAACAGTATTTTACAGCCATACCTCGATCGCTTTGTCGTAGTATTCATCGACGACATTCTGATTTACTCGACTATTGATGAGGAGAATGCCTACCATTTCAGGTAGTACTGGACACACTCCAAGAGCACCAGCTTTATGGTAATCTCTTGAAGTGCCAGTTTTTGATCCAAGAGGTTCTGTTTTTGGGACATGTCATATCAAAGGCTGGATTTGTAGTAGATCCAACGAATATTGAAGCGGTACTTGCTTGGGAGCCACCAAGGAGTGAGATGGAGGTACAGAGTTTCCTGGGTTTGGTTGGGTACTATCGGAGGTTTGGGCTAGATTTCTCCAGAGTTGCAGCACCACAATCAACCTTGATGAAGAAGGGTCAACCCTTTATGTGGTCAGAGAGATGCTAGCCAATCTTTCAGGAGCTAAGGAATAGGCTGACTAGCACCCCCATCTTGAGGCTTCCAGAGGAGGGCGTAGGGTACATAGTCTACTGCGATGCATCAGGGACCGGACTCGGGTGTGTCCTGATGCAGGACCGAGTAGTGATCGCATATGGTTCTCAGCAGTTGAGAAAAAATGAGTAGAACTATGCTACCAATGACTTGGAGTTAGCAGTAGTGGTATTTTCCTTGAAGATGTGGAGACACTATCTGATGGGCGAGTGTTTTAGAGTCTACTATGACCACCAATGTCTTAGGTATATCTTCTCTCAGAAGGACCTGAACTCGAGATAGTGGAGATGGCTTGAGTTCCTTCAGGACTATGACTTCGAGATAGTCTATAATCCTGGGAAGGGGAAAGTTGTAGCAGATGCACTCAGTAATAGATCTGGTATACAACTTCTAGGAGAGGCGACAGAACAGATGGATGCTTTATATATATTATTTTTGGACTGAGATGGAGCAGCTTTATTTCACTCTCTTACATCCAATCCTCCACTTCTTCAGCGAGTTAGGGAGGCACAACTTGGAGATGCTGACTGCGAGACACGACATTCTTAGATATCCACAGGGCATCCACCTGATGGATTTTCTGAAGGTGGGGAGCACATCATCCTCTTTAGAGTATGTACTATGGTGCCGGTATCATTTCAGGAGGAAGTGTTTAAGGAGTTCCACACATCCCCTCTAGCGGTAATACAGTAGTGGAAAAGATGTACCAGGATCTCTGATGACAAAAATGGTGGTCGGGGATGAAGAAGGCAGTTGCAGAGTTTGTCTCTCGGTGCCTCACTTATCAGCAAGTGAAGGCAGAGAACCATGTACCAGAAGGCTTGGTTCAGACTTTAGAGGTCCCAGAGTGGAAGTGGGATGGGATATCCATGGACTTCGTGTTAGAATTCCACATGCATCCAGGGGTCACGACTCGATTTGGGTGATCATTGACCGAATCACCAAGTCATCCCACTTCCTACCGATCATAGATCAGAGTTCTGTAGAGAGTTTGGGATGCCTCTATATGCAAGAGATTGTGCGGCTACATGGAGTACCTTCTTTTATTATCTCTGATCGTGACACACGGTTTACTTACCGGCTATGGAAGGGCTTTCAGGAGGCTTTTGGGATGCAGCTTCGGCTGAGCACCGCCTTCCATCCTCAGACAGAAGGTCAGATTGAGCAGACCATTCAGACCCTCGAGGACATTCTGTGTGCTTGTGTCCTCGACTTCGGTCATAGCTGTGAGGATAACTTACCTTTGGTAGAGTTTTCATACAACAAAAACTATCACTCCACCATTGGGATGACACCTTTTGAGGCGTTATACAGGCGACCTGGCAGATCACCCTTGTACTGGACTTAAACAGTGGAGTCAACACTAGTGGGACCAGAGATGGTAAGAGCTACCATGGAGAAGGTGCAGATCATCCAGGAGGGAATGAAGACTGCACAAAGTAGACAGAAGTCATATGCTGACAGGAGACAGAGACCTCTAGATTTTGAGGATGGCGACCACATCTTTCTACGGGTCTCACCTTGATGAGGTTTACGAAGATTTGTACGAGATGACAAGTTATCTCTGAGATTCATCGGACCTTTCCATGTCCTCAGCAGAGTAGGTGAGGTGGCTTACTGCCTGGCTCTTCCACCTCAGTTGCACCGGGTGCATGACGTCTTCCACATATCTCAGCTGAGGATATACGTGCATGACCCTTCCCACATCATCGACCATAGCGAGCTAGATGTCGACGATGGTGAAACTTTTACGGAGGTTCCATTGGAGATTGAGGATTGACAGTAGTGGGTCCTATGTGGATGGTTGATACCTCTGGTGGACATTCGCTGGCAGCATGGGAACTTCCAGGTGAGCACATGGGAGCGGGAGGCTCAGATGTATTCTTAGTACCACCACTTGTTCCCTTAGTTCGAGTTGTAGCTTACGGGGATGTAAAGCCCTAAGGGGGGGCGTAATGTAAAGACCCGGAATTTCTGTGAATTTTTTTTTCTTAAATACATTGGAATTTTACGAGTCTGTGAAAACTGACGGCGTGTGATTCCGAGGCCCGGTGTGCCCGTAATCAATTTCAGAGGTTTTGTTCGGGTACGTTGAGTAAACGTACGAGCGAGTTTTTATAACTTTTGAACCGGTGCTCAGAATTAAAATCTGAGGGAAAAATTGAACTTCCAAGGCTGATATTTTCTTAAGAATACTTTCACCTCGACGGTAGATGGTCAGAATTAAAAGACAGTTTTTGGGTTTTTATTGAATGAATTAAATAAAAATAAATTTGTAGCTTTATTTTTATTTTGGTTGGTCGATGTAACACCCGAGATTTTTATGAGTAATATTTTGTTTTTATATATCATCAAAGGAATATTTCACTACATACTAGCTTGTCTTACTTTACACGCAATCGCGACCTTCCTCGATAGCTTGCGTCGTACGCAATACTAAGTTTCACTAAACAACGATATGCTATTAAAATATTATTAAAACTAGCCGTTATGAATAGTAATAACCACTTTTTGAAATTTTATAAATTTTATTTTTCAAAATGGACTTCATTTTTCTATTCGGAATACCGAAATTAGCCTAGGGTGAATTTTTGGTATTTTTCTGAAAACTTTCAATTTTTGATGAATAGTGAAACCACTAAGTGGTAGGTTAAAAACTGAATTTTGCATAAAAATTAATTTTACCTCTTCTGTGAATGGAATTTCGAAAATCCGACAGACACGGTTGATATCAATAAGTAAAATTTAGTTCAATGAGATAAAAATAATTTTTTGGTGAATAGTAACTTTTTACTTTTTTTTACCGCGGTTAATAGTAAATAGGGTAACTAAGGGTAAATATGATATTACTATTACCCTAACACATGTCCTAATTCTATTGGATAAGATTAATTCGACCAAAAACAAACATAGTAATAAAATATGACCATTTAGGCCCACTTTGATTAGATTAGGACATTTATTATTATTTTATTTAAAGAAGGGTTAAAATAGTTAAAATCCAAGTTTAATAAGTAAATCATTTTTAATATGGGGTTATACATAAGATAAATTCTACTATAAATATTCATTAGAAAGATAAAACGATTTCATACATAATGATATTTTATTTATAATTTTTATACTTTAAATAAATTAATTTATTTAGGACACAACGATGATGCAATAATTACCCTTTTAAGGAAATGTTAACATAATTGATGTTATAAATGCTCAAATAAATGTAATTTGAGACTTTTTATGAATTTAACTAATTTTCTAGGTTACTATGATATATTAATGTTGATTTAATCAACTTGTATTGAACATATAATTCTGTTATGACTTTCACAAAAATCATATATCAAATAGTGTCAAAATTGACACAAAATAGTTTTTAAATCAAATATTATATTATTAATTGTTATTTTATTCCTAAAAATCTAAGGTTCGGCCAAATGACTTATATAAAGATATATATATTAATAATAAACAATTTGGGGTTCGTTTGGCATGTTATAGTAAGTGTATTAACCATATAGTGTAAGAAAACAAAAAGACACGGTAAAAGTTAAATTATTTAACTTAGAGTTAAATATAATTGATAAGGTTAAAATAATAACCTAAACTTGTCTAAATCATGTTGGTTGATATGATTTCGACCCATCCCCACTTTAGCATCGAAATAAGACCCTTTGTAACCATTATAAACCGATTTTGACTTTAATATAAAATAATATTTTGAGATATTCCTAAGGTGCCCCTCTCCTCCCTTATAAAAGCGCACCTCCTCCCCCTCCTCCTCACACCAATTTGAGCACTCAAGCTTGGCCAACCCCACCAAAATCCCTTCTCCACTTCCCTATAATAATCCTAGAGGTCCTGGTCTTCTTCAAAGACAAATCTTAGTTCCCTATGTGGAGGATTCAAAGAGGCGTTTAAAAGAAGAGGTAATATCCATTACCGATCTTTTCAATTTATTTCTTCTTCAAATTATTATTCTTTAGTTGTTTCATGATAAAGTAATAACATCAGTATTACTTACATACTGATATGTTATTATAAATATGAAACAACCCTAATTCACCTTCTATCCATCCTACGGAAAAATGAAATCACCGCGCGTGCGTACGTACGGAATACCGTCTCCACGCCGTGGTGTAATCTATTTTCCACCATCACCTTACAAGGATGGGTATAATGGTGTAATGAGTAACTATTTATGATTATTATAAAGTAATATTTATACTGAAATAATATATATATACTCCAATACAATTCCATGATCATAGGAACGATATCATCACTCGTGCGTACGTACGGAATACTGTCTCCACGATGTGATGTGACTCGTTCTACATGATCATCATTACATAGTAATTATATAAATGAATTCAATGAATAAATATGATATATTTTACACTAATAGCATTCTGGATATAAGGTATCTATAACCTTAAAAGAAGAATAAGAATTTATTCGGCAAAACACGCATAAGAACAAAAGGCAATAAAGACCCAAGTAACAAGTAACAATGAAATATTACTAAAAAGAAGCTAAGAATATGACCATATATGATATCATATCAATATGTATGATTCTGGAATAAGTCAATAACATTATTTAAACCATTATACAGGAGCTTCGGACACGTACAAAGCAAATCGGACCTAAGGTAAGGGAAATATCACAATCTGATTTTTATCCGAGATTGTTTATACTTTGGCATTTACTTGGGTGTATTTTATCATCCACATCCAAGTTTCCTCAATATGTAATATTATTTACATTCATGTAAAATTTTTTAAATCCAATTTTACCCTTCAGTGAGTTTTTAGTAAAGAATATGAAAGGAATCTTTTGTCGTTTTTTCGTACGAGGTACTTTTTGACTTTTCCGACAAAAGTACGAAGAATGTTTTTTTTAACTTATACGGCAAGAATGGATTTTTAAAACATTATTTCCAAGAAGCATCCTTTACAAGTTTTCATGTTTATTTTTAATCAACTTCTTTTAGTTTATAATTGTATGACATGTTAAGAAAAGAAAAGTGTTTTTGAAGAAGAAAGGATATTTTCCTCAAGAATGGAGTTCAAGTGTTTTATCAAAATTATTTTCCATCTAAGATAATAAAGGGTTCTGTTTTTATCACTATTATTACATTGATTTGATTATGTTGTGAGGGAATTATTTTTATGAAGTCATTTACCTTATATGATTTGTTTTATGATGTCATGATGTTTCAAGAATCCCATTTTTGTTACATGTGTTATGCGATGATGTATGATTTATGATTATGTGGAACACATAAGAAAGGATTCATTATAAGATGGGTGGGACCTATATCTCCCTCCAATGCATTGGGTAAAGATTTATATCTCATGAGATAGACATGGCTGGAATGGAAGGTTATTTCGGTTCAGTGATACAGGACTGAAACGAGGAGTGAACTCGGTTCATAAATAGACTTTGTCCGCTAAGATACTCTTGGAAACGAGTCATGACTAACAAGAAATGATTTTCCATGATTATGAGTGCATGCCACAAAGTTTCAAGTTTTATGTTATGATTATGGGGATATCATTTTCACTTCTATGATTTATTCCATGTTAAGATATTATGATCTCTTTTGCAGGTTATGATTTTCAAAAAGATATGATATGATTTTTATTTCCTTTATTTTCCCTTGCTGAGCATTTGAGCTCACCCTTTTTTATATGTTTTCTTTTCCCCAGGTCAGGAAGATGGATATTAAGTAGAATATGCTAAAAGGGACCCTAGATATGATGAAATAAATTGGAGACACTGTAGAAGATTTATGAACCAGTTGTTTATGTTTCCCAGTTTCTAAAGACGATATACCTATACGGTCCTTTGTGGTTTTGTCATATGTTGTAATAAGTGTGATTCAATTTTGAATTATTAACAATGTATGTAAAGTATGGGTCGTTATAGTTGGTATCAGAGGAAAGGTATAGTCAACCTTTGGAAACTAGGATGTGAAAGCCTTAGTAAGAACCCTAAGGATAATTCTAAGCATAGAACACAATCTTAGTGTTTTAGAAATGGCCATGAATAACCTAGGATAAGACCTTAAGCATGAAAATTTTATTCTTGAATTATGTGGTTTTTCTATTATAATTAGTGTTGCTCACACTATTCTTCTTGGTTTTAGTCAATGGCTGGAACCCGAAAGAACCGTGTTAATGCGGAATGTGATAGGCAATGCAATGATTGTCCCCCTAAGCAACCAAACGATATGGGAGCTGGAATGAAAAATCCTTTAGCCATGCTCACACAACTTTCTCAAGCTATGAATCATGCAGGACTTTCAAACGAGCAAAGGAAGGAGCAACATTCTGTTGAATCCTTCATGAGGCAGCGTCCACCTTCTTTCAGCGGGTCTACTGATCCATTAGTTACTGAACAATGGGTTAGTACTACTGAAAAGATATTTTCAGTTCTTCAATGTTCTGAACATGATAAATTCATCCTAGTAGTGTATCGTTTGGAAGGAGATGCTGATCAATGGTGGAATCTTATTAATAATATGAGGCAAAGGGATGAAATTGAGTCCATGTAATGGGATGAGTTAAAGAACTTATTTTTCAATAAGTACTTCCCTCGTATTCTCCGAACAAAGATGGAGAAAGAGTTTCTTGAACTGAAGCAAAGGGATGATGAATATTTTGGTACCTTTGAAGCAAATTTTACAAGACTTGCAAGGTATGCTTCTGGTATTATTATCCAACCTGAGAGTAAGATCGATCGATTCTTTAGTGTCTTAAAACCAAGTCTTCGAAGGGTGTTAGCCATAAGGGACTTCAATAGCTACGAGGAAATCGTTCGATGTGCTCTCAAAGTCGATATGGAGATTGGATTAACCCATCAGTCAAATGGGTTTGATAAGAAGAGGAAGATGGAATTCAAAGGAAAATCTAAAGATCACGCTGAAAAGAAGATTAGCTTTCCCTTATGCTCAAAGTGTGGAAAGAAACATGGAGGGAGTTTTCTTAAAGGGACAAGTAAATGTTTCAAATGTGGAATGGAAGGTCATCAGGCATTTGAATGCCGCGATAATGGGAAGAAGATGTCTAATGATGTAAACAAAGGAAGGGATACACAGAATGAACCTACAACACTTCAATGTTTCAAGTGCAAGGAGATGGGGCATTATGCCAATCAATGCCCAAATCCAAGGGTTGATGATGATGGTCGACGTCAACAAAATCTTAAAGCTAAACACAAAGGAAAGTCACATGCAATTTCTATCAGCGATGTGGAGTACGATAACGAAGTGGTGAAAGGTACACTTACCATCCACTCTAAAGTAGCAAATGTCTTATTTGATTATGGATCCACCCACTCTTTTATTTCTAAAGAATTTTCTAAGGTTATCACCGTATTACCTCAACAATTAGATGTTGAGTTAGCTGTGACAAAACCTAATGGCACATCAATCACATCAAAAGTTTATAATTCTTCTCCGATTGAAGTTTGTGGGAAAGTGCTTCCTGCAAATCTTGTGATCCTTCCTATAGTGGAATTTGATGTGATTCTTGGCATGGATTGGATTTCTCTACATGGAGCTCATATCAATTTCCAAAGAAGGAAAGTCACATTTCATATTCCAGATCAATCTACGATCGTCTATCGATGCAAGGATGAACATAACCTTCCAGTGGAAATTTCTTCCATTTTATGGGTATTGATTCCACTAAATGAAGGTTATTTATCTCAAATGGTTGGTGAGAAACTCGCGATTAAGAATATTCCCATCGTACGGGAGTTTGATGATGTCTTTCCGAAGAAATTATCGGGTCCTCCACCAAATTGTGAAGTTGAGTTTTCAATAGAACTCGTACCGGGTGCTTTGCCTATTTCAAAGAAACTTTATAGAATGTCCCCAATTGAGTTGCAGGAATTGAAGAAGAAACTCCAAGAGAATCTTGATAAGGTATTCATACGCCCTAGTGCGTCACCTTGGGGAGCACCTGTTCTATTTGTTAAGAAGAAAGATGGATCAATGAGACTCTGCATTGATTATCGAGAACTTAACAAGATCACTATCAAGAAAAAATATCCTCTCCCACGCATTGATGACTTATTTGACCAACTACGCGGATCTCAATACTTTTCCAAGATTGATCTTCATTCAGGTTATCATCAATTAAGGGTCAAAAGGGAGGATATACCAAAGACGGCTTTCCGTACAAGGTATGGACACTATGAATTTATAGTGATGCCATTTGGTCTTACTAATGCCCCTACTGTCTTCATGGATCTAATGAATAGAGTCTTTAGAGACTATCTTGATCAATTTGTGATAGTCTTTATAGACGATATTCTTGTCTATTCAAAGAGCAAGGAAGAGCATGAAGATCACTTGAGAATTATATTGAAGACCCTGAGAAAGGAGAAGCTTTATGCCAAATTTACCAAGTGTGAATTTTGGCTTCAAAAAGTTGTATTTTTGGGTCACATAATCTCAAAAGAGGGGATATCTGTGGATCCAGCAAAAACAGAGGTTATCAAAAGATGGTGAGATAAACAACAGTAACTAAGATCCAAAGTTTTCTTGGTTTGGCTGGATATTATCGACGTTTTGTAAAATATTTTTCACGATTATCTAACCCACTCACCAAGTTGACTCGGAAAGGAGTTAAGTTTGTTTGGACAGAGGAATGTGAAGAGAATTTCAAGGAGTTGAAAAGAAGGTTATCCAGTGCACCTGTGCTCACACTGCCTTGTAGTGGAGAAAGGTTTGTGATCTACAATGATGCATCCAAGAAGGGATTGGGGTGTGTTCTTATGCAAAATGATATGGTGATAGCTTATGCCTCACGACAGTTGAAAGTCCATGAGAAAAATTACCCAACACATGATTTGGAGTTAGCTGCGGTAATCATTGCATTAAAGATTTGGAGGCATTACCTTTATGGTGAAAGGTGTGATATTTATACTGATCATAAAAGTTTAAAGTATATTTTCACACAAAAGGAGCTGAATATGCGTCAAAGAGGATGGTTGGAGCTTATTAAGGATTATGACTGCTCAATCCATTACAACCCTAGGAAAGCAAACAAGGTGGCAGATGCATTAAGTCGACAAGACCATGCTAGTTTATCCATGATGAGGATCACAAAAGATCCAATATTTATGGATTTACAAAGGATGGATCTTGGAATTATAATGGAAGGGGAAAATCTTATCTTTCTCAAATGAATGTTCAACCATATATACATGTGAAGATTAAAGAGGCACAGAAAGAAGATGTCGAGTTACAAAAGAAGGTGAGAAATGTTCCTGAATTCAACCTTGATTGTGATGGGATAATAAAGTTCAGGAATCGGGTTTGTGTTCCTCCCATCCCCGAATTAAAGAAGGATCTGCTGGATGAGGCTCATAGTTCTTCATTCTCTATTCATCCTGGAAGCACGAAGATGTATAGGGATCTGAAAGAGTACTTCTGGTGGGATGGAATGAAAAGAGATATTGTTGAATATGTCTCTCGATGCTTGGTTTATCAATAAGTTAAAGCTGAGAGACAGAAGTCTAAGGGGATGTTACAACCATTACCCATACCCGAATGGAAATGGGAAAACATCACTATGGACTTTGTCACAGGACTTCCTAAAACATCCAAAGGCAATAATGCTATCTGGGTCATAGTTGATCGTCTTACAAAGTCTGCACACTTCATTGCTATTAGAGAGGATTTCTCTCTAGATCAGCTTGCCAGGATATATGTAAAGGAAGTGGTAAGATTGCATGGAGCACCACTTTCTATTATATCTGATCGGGATCCGAGATTTACCTCGAAGTTCTGTCGATGTCTTCAGCGTACTCTGGATACAGAGTTGAGTTTCAGCACTACGTATCATCCTCAGACAGACGGTCAGTCTGAGAGAACAATTCAAACCCTAGAAGATATGTTGAGAGCTTGCTCTATGGATTTCAAAGGAGGTTGGGATCAACACCTACCTTTGGTGGAATTTTCTTATAATAATAGCTTTCACTCCAGTATTCAGATGGCTCCTTATTAATCTCTCTATGGAAAGAAATACAGGACTCCAACTTGCTGGGATGAAGTTGGGGAAAGAAAGCTATTAGGACCTGATCTCATTGATGAAATGGCAGAAAAGGTCAGATCTATTCAACAACACATAAGAGAAGCTCAGATTTGACAAAAAAGTTATGCCGACAACCGAAGAAAAGACCTAGAGTTTGAAGTGGGTGATAAAGTGTTCTTACGAATATCTCCCTGGAAGAGGGTTATGAGATTTGGAAAGAAGGGGAAGTTGAGCCCTAGATATATCGGTCCTTTCGAAATACTGGATCGTGTTGGAAAGGTATCTTACCGATTGGCGCTTCCACCGAATCTCTCTCAAGTTCACGATGTGTTCCATGTATCTCTCCTGAGAAAGTACATACCTGATCCTTCACATGTACTCAGCTCAGAAGTTGTACCGCTGTAGCAAGATCTTTCTTATGAAGAACAACCGATAGAGATTCTGGATCGTAGCGAGAAAGTCCTACGAAACAAGACCACTCGATTGGTGAAAGTTTTATAGAGGAACCACCAACTTGAAGAAGCTACATGGGAGCTTGAGGATATGATGAGGGAGAAGTATCCTCATCTGTTTGTTACAAAGTGACGAATTTCAAGGGCGAAATTCTTTTTAAGGGGGGTAGAATGTAACACCCGAGATTTTTATGCGTAATATTTTGTTTTTATATATCATCAAAGGAATATTTCACTACATACTAGCTTGGCTTACTTTACACGCAATCGCGACCTTCCTTGATAGCTTGCGTCGTACGCAATACTGAGTTTCACTAAACAACGATATGATATTAAAATATTATTAAAACTAGCCATTATGAATAGTAATAACCACTTTTTGAAATTTTATAAATTTTATTTTTCAAAATGGACTTCATTTTCGGATTCGGAATACCGAAATTATCCTAGGGTGAAATTTTGGTATTTTTCTGAAAACATTCAATTTTTGATGAATAGTGAAACCACTAAGTGGTAGGTTAAAAACTGAATTTTGCATAAAACTTAATTTTACCGCTTCTGTGAATGGAATTTCGAAAATCCGACAGACACGGTTGATATTAGTAAGTAAAATGTGGTTCAATGAGATAAAAATAATTTTTTGGTGAATAGTAACTTTTTACTTTTTTTTTACCGCGGTTAATAGTAAATAGGGTAACTAAGGGTAAATATGATATTACTATTACCCTAACACATGTCCTAATTCTATTGGATAAGATTAATTCGACCAAAAACAAACTTAGGAATAAAATATTACCATTTAGGCCCACTTGGATTAGATTAGGACATTTATTATTAATTTATTTAAAGAAGGGTTAAAATAGTTAAAATCCAAGTTTAATAAGTAAATCTTTTTTAATATGGGGTTATACATAAGATAAATTCGACTATAAATATTCATTATAAAGATAAAAATCTTTCCTACATAATGATATTTTATTTATAATTTTTAGACTTTAAATAAATTAATTTATTTATTACAGAACGATGACGCAGTAATTACCCTTTTAAGGAAATGTTAACATAATTAATGTTATAAATGCTCAAATAAATGTAATTTGAGACTTTTTATGAATTCAACTAATTTTCTAGGTTACTATGATATATTATTGTTGATGTAATCAACTTGGTTCGAACATATAATTCTGTTATGACTTTCACAAAAATCATATATCAAATAGTGTCAAAATTGACACAAAATAGTTTTTAAATCAAATATTATATTATTAATTGTTATTTTATTCCTAAAAATCTAAGGTTCGGCCAAATGACTTAGATAAGGATATATATATTAATAATAAACAATTTGGGGTTCGTTTGGCATGTTATAGTAAGTGTATTAACCATATAGTGTAAGAAAACAAAAAGACACAGTAAAAGTTAAATTATTTAACTTAGAGTTAAATATAATTGATAAGGTTAAAATAAAAACCTAAACTTGTCTAACTCCTATTGGTTGATAGGATTTCGACCCATCCCCACTTTATCTTCGAAATAAGACCCTTTGGAACCATTATAAACCGATTTTTACTTTAATATAAAATAATATTTTGAGATATTCCTAAGGTGCCCCTCTCCTCCCTTATAAAAGGGCACCTCCTCCCCCTCATCCTCACACCAATTTGAGCACTCAATCTCGGCCAACCCCTGCCAAAATCCCTTCTCCACTTCCCTAGAATAATCCTAGAGGTCCTGGTCTTCTTCAAAGACCAATCTTAGTTCCCTAAGTGGAGGATTCAAAGAGGCGTTTAAAAGAAGAGGTAATATCCATTACCGATCTTTTCAATTTCTTTCTTCTTCAAATTCTTCTTCTTTAGTTGTTTCATGATAAAGTAATAACATCAGTATTACTTACATACTGATATGTTATTATAAATATGAAACAACCCTAATTCACCTTCTATCCATCCTACGGAAAAATGAAATCACCGCGCGTGCGTACGTACAGAATACCGTCTCCACGCCGTGGTGTAATCTATTTTCCACCATCACCTTACAAGCATGGGTATAATGGTGTAATGAGTATCTATTTATGATTATTATAAAGTAATACTGATACTGAAATAATATATATATACTCCAATACAATTCCATGATCATAGGAACAATATCATCACTCGTGCGTACGTACGGAATACCGTCTCCACGATGTGATGCGACTCGTTCTACATGATCATCATTACATAGTAATTATATAAATGAATTGAATGAATAAATATGATATATGTTACACTAATACCATTCTGGATATAAGGTATCTATAACCTTAAAATAAGAATAAGAATTTATTCGGCAAAACACGTATAAGAACAAAAGCCAATAAAGACCCGAGTAACAAGTAACAATGAAATATTACTAACAAGAAGCTAAGAATATGACCATATATGATATCATATAAATATGTATGATTCTGGAATAAGTCAATAACATTATTTAAACCATTATACAGGAGCTTCGGACACGTACAAAGCAAATCGGACCTAAGGTAAGGGAAATATCACAATCTCATTTTTATCCGAGATTGTTTATACTTTGGCATTTACTTGGGTGTATTTTATCATCCACATCCATGTTTCCTAAATATGTAATATTATTTCCATTCATGTACAATTGTTTAAATCCAATTTTACCCTTTGGTGAGTTTTTAGTAAAGAATATGAAAGGAATATTTTGTCGTTTTTTCGTACGATGTACTTTTTGACTTTTCCAACAAAAGTACGAAGAATGTTTTTTTTAACTTATACGGCATGAATGGATTTTTAAAACATTATTTCCAAGAAGATTCCTTTACAAGTTTTCAAGTTTATTTTCAATCAACTTCTTTTAGTTTATAATTGTATGACATGTTAAGAAAAGAGAAGTGTTTTTGAAGAAGAAAGGATATTTTCCTCAAGAATGGAGTTCAAGTGTTTTATCAAAATTATTTTCCATCTAAGATAATAAAGGGTTCTGTTTTTATCCCTATTATTACATTGATTTGATTATGTTGTGAGGGAATTATTTTTATGAAGTCATTTACCTTATATGATTTGTTTTATGATGTCATGATGTTTCAAGAATCCCATTTTTGTTACATGTGTTATGCGATGATGTATGATTTATGATTATGTGGCACACATAAGAAAGGATTCATTATAAGATGGGTGGGACCTATATCTCCCTCCAATGCATTGGGTAAAGATTTATATCTCATGAGATAGACATGGATGGAATAGAAGGTTATTTCGGTTCAGTGATACAAGACTGAAACGAGGAGTGAACTCAGTTCAGAAATGGACTTTGTCCGCTAAGATAGTCTTGGCAACGAGTCATGACTAACAAGAAATGATTTTCCATGATTATGAGTGCATGCCACAAAGTTTCAAGTTTTATGTTATGATTATGGGGATCTCATTTTCACTTCTATGATTTATACCATGTTAAGATATTATGATCTCTTTTGCAGGTTATGATTTTCAAAAAGATATAATATGATTTTTATTTCCTTTATTTTCCCTTGCGGAGCATTTGAGCTCACCCTTTTTTGTATGTTTTCTTTTCCCCAGGTCAGGAAGATGGATATTAAGTAGAATATGCTAAAAGGTACCCTAGATATGATGAAATAAATGGGAGACACTGTAGAAGATTTATGAACCAGTTGTTTATGTTTCCCAGTTTCTAAAGACACTATACCTATACGGTCCTTTGTGGTTTTGTCATATGTTGTAATAAGTGTGCTTCAATTTTGAAGTATTAACAATGGAAGTAAAGTATGGGTCGTTATAGTCGAAGCCTCCATGTGGAAGTTGGGGGTGGGGACCACCACACATTAACCTCCCATGAGAGGTTATGGTGGTGGGACCCACCCGAACCTAACTTCCTCTTCAAGTTTAATATGATGGGGACCACCTGAGGTTGAAACCTCTTGAACTCCCCATTAAGTCGGGAGAAACCTCTTGAGCTCCGCACTTAATGGTGCCACCACCCCTTCACATTAATTCCTTGTTCCAACCATATGAATTAATTAAGGGGAGCAAAGTTAATTAATTCCTCCATTTTGAATTTTGTGCCAACAAATTAAAAATAGATAAACATAATCTATTATTTGGCATTTGGGGTTGAATATTGGGGAGAGGAGAGCTTGGGAGAAAAAGAGTTCTCCAATGAAGAACCTCATCTCCCAATGAAGAACAAAGAATGCGTTCTTCCAATGAAGAACGTCGGAAACGATCTCCTTCGATCCTCTTCCCCGGAATCCTACCGACGTGGAGCATCTTCCACAACCAATGTGTGAGCTCGAGATTGGAAGTGTGTGGCAGACGTGACGAAAGATGATCTCCTTCTTCTTCTTTCCACGACTTCATCATCAAACAACGATCAAAGGTAGGGGTTTATTTGTGTAATATTACTTTCCTTTTTTTTCTTCTTTGGTTGTAAAGGAATCATTGTAGTGGTTGTAAAAAAATTGAAGTTCATATTTCTTCTTACTTGATGATCCAAATGTTACCACCCTAAACGCGGAGGGTATGGTCCAAGCCAACATGGCCCGAACCCTCCGTCATTCTTGATTATGATGATCTTTGGCATGGTGATGAATCAACGAGGCAATGAAGGCGGAAAAGACAAAGGTCACGCTACCCGGGGCCTCCGTGATCCGTGCCGCCCCCCCGGTGTCCCGCACTGCCTCCAACCGAACTAGCCCTAGTTGATCCCCCACCGGTCATGCCGCTCATAAAGCTGAGCCACTACCCCGAGCTAGCCCGCACCCCGCCGGCCTTCCCGACTGCCTGTCAGCCTAGCCATGTCGTGCCCGGCCACCCGCCTGCCCGCCGACCGGCCTGGCCGCGCCATGCTGGCATGCCCGGCTGAACCGCACCGGGTTGCACACCCCACGTGCCCCACGCGCCATGTGCCACCCAATTCATGTCCCTCGCGGTGCTAGTCGAACCATCCTTGGCCATCCGGGCCGAGACGCCAAGACACGCCCCATGTGCGCCTGGCTGAGCCAGCCTTCCGTGCCCCTCACGACGCCTCCGGGCTAAACCTCCCTTACACCGACGTGAGGCCGGTCCGCACCCTCACGACTGGTCCACACCCCCACACTACTCACATCCTTCATGGCCTGCTGGGCCGAACCTAATGGGTCGGCCAAGACTAAGTCGGGTCAGGTCGGTCTGATCGGGCCGGACCAGACCCCGGCCTGCTGCGACCCCCCTTTACCTTCTTTTGGCCATATCATTGGCACCGGACCTACGTTTGACGTACTATCAGTGGTTCTGGTAATATTGGATCCTAACACTCCCTTTTAGTATGCCCCACTGGATTCCGGGGTATAGTTGAGTTACGGTCAGGTTGGATCGTGCACAAATCCAACTGGGCCCTCGGGACTAAAAGGCTAATAACTCACAGACCGGGCGTCTGATTGGTGTTCCGTCTATTGCGTTGAGATACCAATGACATGGAGGACCTTTGGGATACTTATTCATGATACTTAATGGTAGTTGATGTATCTACACTTGGCTTGAGGAGCAGATCCTCCCGGAATCAAGCATTCTTTGTGCGGAAACCCTGTGGCTGGCTGTGCTCCGACGACTGTTCTTAGATCATGTTTGGGTTCGATAGTTCGGACTAATGTTCCTGGATCCTGTGTGGGTTCGACAACACTGAAGACTGTTCCTAGATCCTATGTGGGTTCAACAACTCTGACTACTGTTCTTGGATCTTGTGTGGGTTCGACAGTGCTGACGACTATTCCTAGATCATGTGTGGGTTCGACAGTTCTGATTTCTGTTCCTGGATCCTGTGTGGGTTCAACAGAATAAATGATTTAGTGGCTCCATCTAATCATCTATAACACTCTACATAATTTGTATACCTGTGTGATCTGAGCCAGTAACTTTTGTTCTTTCCTCGTGATTGAGCTGGATTACTTGATAACTTAGTTATATATATGGGAATATACCTAAGTGGGGTTATCTATTGATTTAATTATTTCGGTTTATCCATGTTGAATTTTATGAGACCTTGAAGGTTTCAGGGTCCCTACTGAGTATCGTTATACTCACCCCTGCAAGGTTTATGCCCACACATTGTTGTGTTGGATGCAGATCGCAGACAGCACTGACCAAGGATGAGTGTACTAGGACTGGATGGTACCCGGAGCGGGACCACATGTTGTGACGGTACACGGAGGAGACGGACGGACGTGGAGTGATGTGGAGGATATCTGTACTTACCATTTAGGTAGGATTTCCCAGTGGATGATCCAGGAGTTGTTTTCCCTTTTTCCAGTACTTGTACTTTCAGTTTCTTGTACTTTACAGTTGGGATTTTATTTCCCGACCCTTTACTTTGAGCACTCTTTTGTTATAATGTTTTACATAGTGTTTTGCTTCCAGCTTGTACTCTGTTGTGTGAGTTTTTAGGTTATAAAGGCAATACTTTCCCATTTTAGGGAATTATGCCTTTGTTTCTAGTCGCTAGCCCCTGGAATATGGAAGGCGGGATTGGGGTAGTCACGACACGGGCCCTGGGGGACGGGTCGTGAAAAATTGGTATCAGAGGAGTCAGTTCTACCACAGAACTTAGGACTTTGATCTTTTCTGTGAAGCAATATTTTTAAGGGTACTGAGTGTGGTTCTCATTTTAGGTAGTCCAGTGTTGGTGTGATGTCCAATGTATCCATACACTAGGACCCTGACTTAGGATTTCCAACTCAATTCTTGAAAACACTGACTGTGTGTGTGTTTTGAAGAGTTTTCTTTGTGATCTCTTTCTGTCAGATCACCAGGTATAAATTTTTGACCGAGGAACACCTGTTTCTTTTCAGGATGCCTCCATGTAGACAGCCAGCCAGGGTTCCAGGCTTTGTACGAGATGGCAGCCCACCGAGCAATGAGGCCTCAGTGCAGGGACCTATCACAACGGAGGCACCAACGGTACCACTACCTGTTGGGCCACCGATTCCACCAACCCCAGCAGCAGAGAGTGCATGCTGCCTGAGCGCATATCACGAGTTCCAGCGCCAAAGGCCACTTAGGTACAAGGGTGAGATGGACCCGCAGGCAGCTGAGGATTGGCTAGAGGCTATGGTGAGAGTCTTCAGACTGGTAGGGAAACCAGCCCACCTTATGGTGATCCTTGCGGCGAGTCTTTTTCATAAAGCAGCAGACAGATGGTGGAGCCTGATTCTCTAGGTGCGTTACGAGGTGACACTTCTCTGAGCATAATTCGAGAGCCTGTTTCAGGCATATTTTGTCCCAGCCACCCTACTTGTAGTGCGGATATAGGAGCTACTTCATCTACAAGAAGTTAGCATGATGGTGGCACAATATTCTGCGAGGTTCACTGACCTCTCGCACTACTCCACAGATATGGTTCGGGACCCATTCTTTAGGGCCCAGACCTCGAGAAGGGGCTCAGGAGAGAGATCAGGGCTTTGATGATCTCTCTCAGCATCCCGATGTAGGCAGGAGTGTTGGAGCGAGCCCTCTTAGTAGAGAGTTTGCTTGCTGATCAGTCACCAGCAGTGAGACCCGCCACCGGGCATCACGTAGTGGAGTCTTCTACAACTGGTAGCAGACAGATGTCATAGAGGTCCAAGTGGACCAGATCATCTAGTGGACAACCTCAGGACTCAGGTTCGGTTGTGCGATGCACACGAGACAGAGCTAGTCATTCGAGGAACGAGTAGTGTTTCACATGCGGCGGGCAGGGTCACATGGCTCGTGACTATCTGACGCGCCATTCAGATGATCAGTAGACAATTGAGGGACCTCCTAGGCAGAGTCATAGGTTCGATCGAGGCGGTCTGCAGGGAGCAGGAAGACGTCACGAAGGAGATGGTCGTGCAGCTGGCGGTGGACTATGTTTTGAGATGTTACCACCACCACCACCAGGAGGTCCACCCCGACCGTAGGGAGTAGGTGGAAAGGTGACAACTCAACTCTAGAAAGCTGAGGCTTACGATCATGATGCTTTGTAGATGATTCAATGGACGGTCTATGTCTACTCCACTGTAGCTGCAGTTCTTATAGACATAGGTTCCAATCACTCTTTCATTGCCACTACCCTCGTTCGAAGCTCAGAGATTCTGACAAATCCGTTGGCTCGATCCTTATGGCTAGAGACTCCTATAAGAGCAGATTCGACGATTACACACTGGTGCTGGCAGTGTGAGCTTACTCTAGGAGGAGAGAGCTTCAGTTGGGATCTCCTAGTTGCAGCATCGAGTCCTTACGATGTCATCTTGGGTATGGACTGGTTATCTACAGTCCATGCTCAGATTAACTGTATCAGGTGCAAAGTGTGGTGTGTCCACATGGATGGGACAAAGTTCACCTTCACTGGTGAGAAGGGAACCTTTGCAGCGCAGGACAGACTTACTCAGAGGAGGGTGCAACTGATCACTCATCAGTTGGCTATAATTACCCTCAGAGCAGTTGATGTGGAGAGTCTGACTTACCCTGTAGTGGTGGACTAGTATGCAGATGTTTTCCCTAACGATGTCCCAGGACTACCTCCTCATAGAGAGGTGGACATTTACATTGAACTTTACCCCGGGATGACACTGATATCTACACCAGTGTATTGGATGGCTCTCGTGGAGCTTGGTGAGATGCGAGTATAGTTAGAGGACTTATAAGGAAAGGGATTCATCCGGCCTAGTTCTTCTCCCTGGGCAGCCCCGATTGTGTTCACCAAGAAGGCGGTTGGAAGCTTGAGGCTTTGTGTCGACTACCGTCGCTTGAATCCAGTGACCGTGAAGAATAAGTACGCACTCCTGAGTATTGAAGACCTCTTTGGTCAGCTGAAGGGAGCATGATGATTCTTGAAGATAGACCTCAGATCATGCTATCACTAGCTCAGAGTTCAAGATGAGGATGTGCAAAAGACAGCCTTCAGATGTCGGTACGACCACTACGAGTTCTTGGTTATGCCATTTGGCGTAACCAAAGCTCTAGTAGAATTCATGGGACTCATGAATAGGATTTTCCAGCCATACCTCGATTGCTTTGTCGTAGTCTTCATCGACGACATTCTAATTTACTCGACTACTGAGGAGGATCATTCCTACCATTTGCAGGTAGCACTGGACACACTCTGAGAGCACCAGCTTTATGGTATGCTCTCAAAGTTCCAGTTTTGGATCCTAGAGGTTCAATTTTTGGGACATGTAATCTTGAAGGATAGAGTTTCAATAGATCTAGTGAAGATTGATGGGGTACTTGTTTTGGAGCCACTGAAGACTGTGACGGAGGTACGGAGTTTTCTGGGATTGGATGGGTACTACCGGAGGTTCGTACCAGATTTCTCTAGAGTTGCAGCACCACTATCAGCCTTGATAAAGAAGGGTAAACCATTTGTGTGGTCGGAGAGATGCCAGTAGAGCTTTCATGAGCTGAGACAGAGGCTGACTAGCTCCCCCATCTTGAGGCTTATAGAGGAGGGCATAGGGTACATAGTCTACTTCGACGCATCAGGGACAAGACTCGGGTGTGTCATGATGTAGGAGGGAGCAGTGATCGCATATGGTTCTCGGCAGCTGAGACAACATGAGCAAAACTACGCTACCCACGACCTAGAGTTAGCATCATTGCTCTTCACCTTAAAGATGTGGAGACATTATCTAATGGGAGAGTGTTTCATAGTCTACTCTGACCACCAGAGTCTCATGTATATCTTTTCACAGAAGGACCTGAACCTGAGACAGCAACGATGGCTTGAGTTCCTCTAGGACTATGACTTCAAGATAGCCTATACTCCTGGGAAGGGGAATGTTGTAGCAGATGCACTCAGTAAGAGATCTGGTATATAGCTGCTAGGAGAGGCGACAGAGCAGCTGGCTGCTTTACAGATATCCTTTGTGGATGGATCCCAACTGGGATACTCTAATGTCACGAACCAGGACATGTCGTCATCCGACCCGGCGCCCGACCCTGTCCACGACATGGCCCGAAGGGCGTTCCCGATCCCCACGGGTTGGCAACTAGTGCTGGGCATCAAAACAAACCAGTTGGGAATGGTTTGGGCCATAACAAAGATAAATAAACATAAACTAAACAAGAAGATAAATAAAGAAAAAAAACTGAACAACGTGGCAGCAGAAAAAGGAATAAGCAAAGCAACGTGACATACCTCATGTGACCCCATGGATCACCACTGTACGTCAACCACACTCGCTCCCAAAAGCGATCCAAGACTGAAACCTACAATTGAAAAGTAAACTAGGCATGAGCACCAAGATTCTCAGTAGGAATGCCAAAAAAATAACCACATCCTATGCCCCTGCCTTTAGTAAGAAATCCAATCATGCCAGTTTGAAAAATAAGATATAATAAAATAGTGTTTTCCTTCTTTTAAAATCCAAGTAATAAGTTTTCATTATCAAGTAAATCATTTCACTCCCATTGTATTTTCCAAATAGGTTTCAAGCATGCCTTAATGTTTCAAATGAAAAGAAACCAGTTTGGATTAAAATATGTTTTTCACAAAAAGACATCAAGTATGAAACAACTGAAAAAAAAGTTACATCACTAGAAGTATGTCACAAATGAGCACCATGGATAAACCCTATAGGCAGCTAGAACAAGTGGGAAAATAGAGACCTCGTACCTCGGTGAAACATGGCTTAGAAGACCAAGACCCTCAGAAAAAGTGGCTTAGAAGACCACGACCCTCAGAATTCATATGTTTAGTTAGTGTTGTTGCGTCAATCTTGCTAGAAGAACCGGGAAAAACCCATGCCGTGTCATATAGCGTACTAGTCCTGGTCACCCACCTAGATACCCAGGTTTCCCATTGTGCTCTATTTCAATTAGTGGTGAGTTTTCTTTATCAATAAAACATATATATACATAACACTTTCTTTTTCTAAAAATAATTCAACATCTCACCACTGTTCTCCCTCCTTAATGGAATTTCCCCCTCTTTCACATCACACAATGCATAAACTTTAACGTTAGTCACATCATAACACTTGCAACATACAAATCATTTTCTAAAACCAAGGGGGCATGCATCAAGAGAGGTTTTTATTTTTCATAAAACGTTCTTAAGGTTCCAAATGGGATTTGTCACATAAAGGGAATACTTTTTACAATTAACCGGCCAAAAGGCCAAACACCTTCGGAAATACACATTACTAATTCAAAATCCCTTAGGAAAAAAATTTCCAAGAAAATGTCACTTAAGACCAATATCATTGAAATACATTTCAATTTCCAAAGCAAAGGAATAATCATTTCTAGCAACCGTAACCTGATTTCATAGCATGTGTATATAGTGTAAATGTAAAACACGTTTTTAAAACAATCAAGCAATTATGAATCTCAAATTAAAGGCATAGGCATAGAGGACCTACCTCAAACATGTCGTTATTTTCGACGACCACTCGAATCGACACTTGGCGCACACACCCACATTCATTTATACATATATATATATACACACCTCAAGTTGAATTACACATATTCCCTGCGCCATGAGGGAATATATTCAAAGAGGGCATATATATATATATGACTTACCCTATGCATGTACATGTAGGATGTCTCAACACCTGTGACCCAAAATCAATGAAGCAAGGCCCAACGCACTACACATATAATTTAATAAAACAACTTAAACACTTGAAAAATCTACAAAACATTTCAAAATAACGCATCAAAGGTTCACACCAAAAGAAAAACATTCAAAACATCATTTTTAAAACCAAACGTTCCAAGATGCAACAAAAAAAACACCAACTGCATCCTACATGCATTTAATAGACGAACTGCATAGTTAAAAAAAGAAGCACTGATAAACAATTCAGCATGGGTTTTTCCACAGAAAAGTTTCATGTGCAACGTCTAAAAACAGTACTAGAAAAAGAAAACGTACCTGAACCTCAAGCAGAACTAGATTCGCAGCTTTAATGTCCTTAAATAAATCAATTCCAGAAGTCATAAAACAACCATGAATAATGCAACAAAGGAAATACCTCAAAAACACCCAAATCCCTTTTCCTTTTTAAAAAAATCAAATGCACAATAAAACCTTTCGAAACATCATTCGCGTCACTTAAAAAATTTTAAATAACCAACTTCATGATTTATAAATTAACATCAAATAACATAACATGAGTTTTCTTAAAAAAAAAAACACCCCATTATATACAAACATGATGTAAAATATTAAAGGCATACAAAACTTCTTTAAAACTAGTTTCACACCAAACGGATCAACCACAGAACACCAAGTTTATTTATGCAAGTAAAATAATCCACCCAATAAACACAATAAATTTTTTACACAAAAAATACCAAATTTTCTCATTAAAAACTCAAATTCATGAAATTCCACATAAATAAAATTATACTAAACATTGCAAGTTTAAAATTAATTATCACGGACCATTCAAAAAAACAGCGGAATAAAACACTTACATCGGTGTCCAAACATCGCAAATGCAGTGCGCAAACTCCATCGCACGTCAATCGCACTACAAGGGACCCAAAATAAACAACGGAATCAAAACAATTATCAACAATTAACTCTAAGTCTAACATCCACCCCTCTCAAGACCAAAAACTCCAAATAAAAAAAATATCCAAACCCTAGGGAAAGAGAGGGTTCGGTCGGAAGAAGGTCGCTCGCCGGATGGAGCGATGCTTATCGGAGGAGGGAGGCGGGCCGTAGGCTCCTCGGCCAGTGGGGGTAGTGCGCTGGCATTCGGCGCGAGGTGGGTAGCAGGGGGCGGTGCGAGGTGAGGGGGAAGAGGGGCGCGGTGCGAGGTGAGACGGAAGAGGGCGCAGATCTGGTGGTCTGTGTCGTCGGAGGCAAGCCGCGGGAGGGAGAGCGGCCGAGGGGAAGGCCGTTGGTTGGGTTTGTGCACAAACAAAGAGGGGAGGTCGCGTGAAGGTCTGCCGCACTAGAGGAAGGTGGGAGGTCGTGTGAAGGTCCGCCGCACCGGAGGGATTCAAGTGAGGGGGGAGTCCGCCGCGGCTTCGGCTAGAGGGGGAGAAAAGCAACGGGTCGAGGGGAGGGAACAAATAGGTAGGGGAAATTGGGGGGGTCACGTAGGGTTAGAAGAGAACACAAAAAAACAAAATAATAATAGTAATAATAATAATAATAAGATAAAAATAATTGTAAATAAATTAGAATGAAAAAAAAAATTAATATTATTACTAATAATCATAATAAATTAATTAATAAAAATTAATAAACTTAATATGATATTAATAAACCTAATATACTTAACAAAATTAATAAAATGTTAATAATAATAACTCAATAATAACAACACTATATTAATAAACATGGTGAACATAATACTAATAATAATAGTTACCATTATTATAATTATTAAAATACATTATTAAAACCCATTTTATTTATTTGCATTGAACATGAGGCAGGCTGCACGGTGACCCGGGAAAAGTCGTACAGTTTTGAATATGCCACACCATGCACCGGACGATGTCAAGGGAGAAGCATTCATTCATCAACAAAATGCAAAATTATCAAACAGGCTTGGCCCGCAGCATGATAGAAAATTTCAAAATATAATGAAATCATAAAATAATATTATCTTAAAAGTTTGGGTGTGACATATAATGTGTATGTATTGTGATATCAAGTTGTTTTTGGGGATTTCTCTAAGGGGTGGTCTAACTATTAACAACATGAAATTTTGTTTTATCAGCGGTTCTTTATTTCTTAAGTGATGTGTATGTTGGTTCTCTATGTGCCCTGTATTTTTCAATTTGTATTACATTCTTATGTGGATAAGATATATCATTCCATAAAAGATTAGTTTTAGTGGCCCAATATGAAGATATTGGTTATGTATTTTGTCTCTCGATGTTTGGTTTTTCAAAGGGTGAAGGCCAAGTACAATGTTCCTGGTAGTTTTCTTCAGCCGTTTGATGTTCCCCAGTAGATGTGGGAGGGTATCTCAATGGGATTCATCATTAGTTTACCTTGATCCCAAGGAATATGTGATATTATATTGTATGTCCTAGACCTTTTTACAATGTAATCTCACTTACTTGTGATTAAAGAGTTGAGCAAGGTGGAGGTACTATTGAGGTAGTATCTGGTATATGTGGTGAGACTTCATGGGGTTTTGAAGAGGGTCAAATTTTTTCAGGATCATCGTTTCATCTCCAGGTTTTAAAGACATATCCAGCATGATTTTTGGCTCTCAAATATTTATTGGAACTTATTAAGGATGGTTAGATAGATCAAAATATCCAAATGTTAAAGGAAAATTTGTGCTCATGCATTATGGATTAGGGAGGTTCATGGGTGAGGAAATTATCCATGGTGGAGTTTATTCAGAATAACAGTAATCATTATACCATGAGTGTGGATCAATTTTTACCACTTTATGGGTAACATTTCTTATTTACATTATGCTAGAGTAAGGTTTGAGAGTCATCGATTCTTGGATAGGAAATGATGTAGAGCACAACAGTGAAGGTGTACGTGAACCAAGATTGAATGAAGGCCTTAAAAGGTCATAAAAAGTCATAGTTTGAACACATTATGAGGGATATAGATTTTAATGTCAAGGATCATGTGTTCTTGGAGGTATCTACTCATCATGGATAGCTAGTATTCGCTTTTCATAGTAATATTACTCCTTGATCTGTTGGACAATTTGAGGAGTTTCAACATGTTAAAGATGTGGTGTTTTGGTTAACACTTCCCCCATAGAAGAGACAGATTCATGATGTCTTCCATATGTCACAAATTTATCAATACCTTCCTGATGGTTCTCATTTCATTGACTCAGGAAAGCTAGGATTTGAGGATGATGTGAACTTTTATTAGAGGATTATTGAGATTTAGGGTTGTTGGGAGAATTTTTTGACCATGCATGATATTACCTTGATTCGTGTCCTATGACGTCATGGTATCTTGGAGGATATAACTTGGTAGTGGGAGGCATATATATGAACTCGATATATTTATTTTTTTGCTGTTTTTTTAAAGATTTTATGATTGAATTTATTGATTTAGGATATGTTTGATGGGTAGTGGTGCATGGTTATGCACCTTGATCCTCTGATGTGTGTGTTGTGTTCTTAGTATAGAGTGATCCTTGATACATATTTGAGTTGGTTCTATAGAACCAACTTCTAAGTACTTTATGATTACTTATATTCATGAATTTAAATATTAAAAAAAGTATTTTATCACATCATGATTGTTTTTCTATGTGACTACGTATGTGGTAATTTCCTAAGTGTATTTTTCACACTGAGAGGTTATAAAAATTATCTTCTTTGATGAGAAACTAGAATTTCCACAAATTATTATTAAATAATGTTCTATATTTGGATGATATCATTTTATAGGAAAAAAATGATACATGGTATCAGTGGTGGAGACTCTTATGACTTTGAGATGCTCTCTCATGGTTTAAGCCCTTGGTAATGATCAGTATGGGATATTATGAGAACATAACCTGCCAATAGGAAGTGAATATTTATATGTGTAATTGGATACTCTTCTAAGTGGATGTGTATAATGATCTTTGAGAATTAATATTATTATTAATACATTTCATGAGGTATGTACTTTGATATATTGGGGAAAACTGTTATGACATATGCTTGTTGTGAGGTAGGATATGTTGGGTCTGTCATGAGTGATGTTGTAATAATCAATAATTCCATAAATGATCTATCCATTATGCTCTTTAAAATAAGTTGATATCTCATGCCTTTTGATGGGAATTAGACTACCTAATTAAGCATATGTCCATGGTGATATTACCCCTAATTTCATTTCCAGAAATTCAAAGAAATAGACATCAAGCACATAGGTTGATGAAACTAGCATGAAACTTCTTGATTGGATATGTTGAGATAAATAGATTATATTGCATAGTGTGTGTTCTTAGGAGGTAATATTCCATTCCAACATTAAATTGTTTCTCTATGGGAGCATTGTCATGTTTCTAGATGTTATCCTTGGACTTTAGGTGGTGTAGCCTAATGCCCCTAAGAAAGGGGCCCATAGAGTCACACACTAAGTGTATTCAGAACCTCATTTTAATTCCATATGAATTTAATGTGTTTGATAAATATTATTCTTGTACATTGTTTAATAATTATTTATTTTTGTTTGAATGAAAATATTAAATCATTAGTTATTCAAGAGAATAAAAATGTGAGTTGAATATACAAAATATTCGTTCACCAGGTAATTATTTATTTACTTTCATAAATATAAAATATTTATTTATCCTTTTTTATTCACAAGGTAAAAAATATATTTATTTATTTACATAGATATTTAATAAATTTTTATTCATTAATTTGGTGAATATAAAATTTATATATTTATTTTTTAATAATGAAATGATATTTATTTATTTAAATAATTAGTAATTATTCAACTCTAAATAAATACTAGGTAGGATTGGTTGAATAAGTTTGATGATATAGTGAAAAATGTCATATTAAATATTATTTGGATATATGTTATTTTATTTATTCAATGAAAAATAAAATTTATTTTATTCATGTGTTTAGTGAATATTAGTGAAATAATGATGTAATATTCTTATTATTTGTACATTGGGTTTTTTAGGAATTAAAAAAATAATAAGGTTCATTATACAATTATTATTTTCTAATCCTTTCACTATCTAAACCTGGTTATGACATTTTTTAATTTTTTTAGAGGCACATTTTTTTGTCGTGAACAATGAGTTCTAGGGGGAATTATCTCCTTACCTAGAGATATCTCCATAGAATTATCTGAAGAACATATATAAATTATCCTCTTACACTAGAGTGAATTCCTTCATTCTGAAAGGATTCAGTTGTGATTGAAATTGATCACCACAAGCATTAGAATCATCAATGCAATCACCCAAAATATTTGATGGTGATTATCGAAGGTTCACAAAGCACATGTGGATCATCACAAGAAGGAATATACCCTTGATTACTCTGATACAATGATGGTATTATAAGATTTCTTCATCTGATCATTTAAAATGAATAAATAATTCAATTTAAGGCAATTATTTAATTAAATAAAATTATTATAAATTATAACTGAAAAGATCTTCCCTTATTGCTTCCAAGTTCTTGTCAATTAATAATGTAATTAATTATATTAGTCATAAATATTCTTCATCATATACATAAAGACTTATTCATGGATTATAAAAAAACATAGTTGGTGACAACCTACCAAGCACTTCCACTATGCCAGGAACCTTCATCTAGTATCAGAAGGCTCAAATAATAATTTATAATAATTTATTATTTTTTGATCGATTATACACAATTGTTGTCTGTTTTTCACTTTAAATTTATTCATTCTTTAATCCAATGTAAAATTAACATTTTATCAACATATTAATGTAATTTATTCAAGTTTTATATGAACATAATAAATTTATGAACATATAAAGAATAGTTGAATATTCCATCTAGAGGTGCAGAGTATTCTATCTAGTAGACATGGATACATAGTATGTGACAAAAAGTATTTGTTGTTTACCGAAGTTCACTTCACTTTTACATGTCATGGGATACATAATACACCAAGAAGTAATATAACATGGAGAATTTAATTCAAAGTGGATGTTTATCAATATAACCTTGCACATGATCTATCATACCACATGGTGTGTAGGTGGTGTACACACCATGTAGTCTTCATGGTTTAGTAGAAACATATGTGCTAACCATGTGGTTAAATATGTAGCATATGTCACATGAGACCCACAAGAAACATCATTAATGAGATACATGGTGTTTGTCTTATAGAACATCATATGAATCATTAATCCCCACATCTAAATAACATGTTGATTTAATTGGTGGTTTACATAGACACATGGAAAGTTGAACACATGGATTTTAGTCCATTGGTACACGTCATATATTTTGGATGAGTTACAAGTTGAGTCCCTAGTAGTTTAAAACCAATATAGGGAAAGAGATGAACATGTCATGTAGATCATTAGTATGCACCTTGTAGTCACCTATTAATGAATATAACTAAATTTCATAAACAATAATTAATCACAACACTAAAAACAAAATTACACTATTTTCATATGATGTATTGACTATTTAATAGGTTTTGTTGAATTAATAAATTATCAATTAATTCCATGTAATTATCTATAAATATTGGTTAATACATTTATTTTAAATGTTATATTTGTGATGGGTATCTCCAAGAGACTTCATACGGTCATTAAGATAAATAGAATTAATTAATTAATTAAGTCAAGTGTGTTTATACTAATAATAAATAATGAATTAAAGTTAATTCTATCTAGTGTAATTTTTTTATTCATTATAAGTATGTGTATGACTCTAATATTATACCCATACGTTTATGTGATTAATTTAATAAATTTATTATTATTACATGGTTTTTTTATAATTTATTAAATTAAATTATGGTCTATGTTTTATTACTCTTCTATCATTATGTAAGGACCCGCATGCCCACCATTTCATTTTTGTAAACCCCCTTTATCCAAACATTTATTTCCCCACACTTGTATGTGAGTAAAATCATATAATGGATGGAGCTCCCAGGTGAGTGGAGGTGTTTCAAGTTTTGAGTTGAGGAAAAACCATTACAGGGGTACACAAGAGAAAAGGTGTTATGTTGAAACTAAAACCATTCCTATTTCCAAGAGTTAATTCCCTATGGTCAAGGGTAGGTTTTTCATCCACTAGATATACCAACCATTAGAAAAATCATAGTCATTTCACTTTATTTATTTTATTTTTATCAGTTTAATTGTAATTATTTATGGATGCTTTAATAATTCATGCATGATAGAATTAAAATAAAATATTATAATTTGAGTAAACATTGTCTAGATATGGTTAATCACTTAAGTAAAATCCACTTAATATTTTAAATCATGTAATAAGATAAAATCATCAGTTTACACATAAAGATAAAAAATACCTCAAATAGAACATTAAGGCAGTGTATCCTTACACAAATTTGGTAGAGATCGTAACATAAATAAAAGTACATGACCAACCTCTATTAGGGTGCATTTAATTACCACGGAATCACTATCTTGACTTTTGGATCTACTTATCCAAGCTTGCATTAAGGTTTGATCACCTATGTTAGACTTATTGAAACTAGTAGGCAATGTTTATAGAGATCTGAAACGTGGATTTTAGGATTGGGGAGTTTACTCAACGAATCAAAGACTTGTGATTTAATGAAACTAGAAAGTTATATCTACCTAAATACCTTTAAGAAGCTTATTATACCTATTTTGGGTATATGAGAATGGTTATATGGATCCTTTCCACTAGGATATATATGTGATGAGATATTTCAAAACTAATGGTGAAGTATATTTGGTTTTGATAAAATAGTTGGAGATTAATAAATTTAAAATTTAATTATCTAATTGGTAATCAATATAAAGTAATAAAATATTTTTCTAACTTTTTATATAAATGAATACCCATGTGAATTTGATTATTTCACTACAATCCATTCTAGATAAGGATAAAATTTTCACTAACTCGAATTTCTAAAAATAGTATTGGAGTTTATGCATTATACTATGGCATGATAGAAAATATAAGTGCTAGAAAATCCTATTTTGGAGGAATTTGGAAAAGACTATAGTAATGAAGAACTGTCTCTCTATATGAAATATTTAGATTATTCTATAGATTTCCAATGTTTTATTTTTTTCATCCATGTCTATCGATTTTCTAAAGAAGAATGAGGATTTTTATGTGTACAACATTATTCCTCTACTTCAGGATCTTTATGAACTGTAGGCGAGAAAAGTGAGATATATAATCTAAAATTCACTTTTCGCATGTAATATTTCAGGGTCAGCACCATCTGGGCCTCAGGAAGTCAATATGATCGACTAAATTGAGTTCTTGGATATCTTGGGGTTTACAATATATAATGATCTACACATGGATCTCATTTTATACTAACAACCTAACATTTTCTCCAATTTTATTATTAATTATAATATAAGCAATAGTGAGAAGACTCTTCCTTAAATCCTTACTCATATTCATCATGTTGAAAAATACATGGGGTGTGAAAATTATATGGTCTTTATGGTGAATAAAAAAAAGTAAGAACAAGGAAAATGGTCCCAAGACTCATTCTAAGTATAAAAATCTCTATAACCCTCCTTCCATGTAAAGAAAGATCCAATGACAGGAAAAGAAAAAGGATTTAGGTTGTTTTTTCATGTGACAAGTTGGTATACTGGAAGAAGAAATGATCCCGGTTAAATAATAAAGGGTAGGATTCAGGTGTGTTATTTATCAATAGAAGTATTTTTATATCTACACATTAGATATTATATACACCATAAGATTCTCACAACTATATTCAAATTTATGAACCAAGAAGATTTCAAAAATCTTCCAAAGGAGATGTGAATTTATAGGCTTCCAATGGGGCAAGGATGGCTACTCTTGCCATTGGAGACTAACACCTTCCATTTCTATCTGGGATGGTCTTACTTTTTAAATATTGTTATTATATACAAACTGTTACCAAAAGAAACGTTTTCACATCATTCCTAGATAAAAATGGTTTTATTTTCATTTTCATAAATAAAGGTTGTTTATTATATAAATACAACATATGTTGTTGTATGAAACATTTAAATAATGGTCTTTAAGTATTAAATGATGAAAACTAAGTATTAGAATTTGATAATTAATAATGATTTCAAGACTCCTTTCACACCCAGTTATGGAATCACTGTATTGGTTATATAAATGAGAATTATTTGAAAAATATCTATTAATATGGTTACATATTCTCTTTTGAGCTAAAACCACATGAATAATATCACACTTATTTATAAGAAAAATGTCCAATCTGTAATTTTGTATACAAGGTGAAAGAGCTATATAAATTCTATAATTATTACACACTAATGTGTGTGGACTATTTGTGGTAGAAGATAAAAGTGGGTATTCTTACTTTATTAATTTTACTTATGATTTATGTAGATATTTATATATCTTCTTAATGAAGTATAAGTTGTAATCTCTTGAGAAATGTAAATAATTTAAGAATTAAGTATAGAATCAACATGGTAATAAGATAAATAATCTCTGGTCTAATCAAGTTGGAGAGTATATTAACCAAGAATTTATTAACTTTCTATGTGAGTATGTAATTATATCCCAACTCACTCATATTTATACACAATAGTGTAATTGTGTCCGTGAAAGTAGTAATTATACCTTTATTTGCATGATAAGTTTGATGATGATCCATGAAAGTCTTCCATTATCATTATAGGGGTATGAATTAAACATTGTAGCATACACACTAAATTGTGTACTAACTAAAGTAAAAAATGTTATTCTGTTCATGTTATAGAGTGTAATGAAAACTTTTGAGTTACATATTCATTAATGGGGTAGTGAGAAATTTGTTAAGGATAACTCTGTAAACAATCTAGAACCTCAAAAATTTAAGTATATCATTATAGTGTATTCTAAGGAAAAAATGTGATACTATCTAAACAGCCTCTCACACAAGAAGGTGTCCATCATAATACAATCCATTTTTATTGAGATGGGGATAATACCCAATAACGTTAGTGTGGATAAGATTTAATTTGATGAAGTTAATTATCAAGATATATAAGAGTTGGTGTAGGAACATATTCCACGGACCCCCATAGATGATGTTGTTCCTGAAACACAAGTACTATATAGGATCTCCAGAGATGATGGAGAACTATAATGATATGGTTTTATAGTCACCAATTATGGTGACACATTATTCATTGAAAATAATGATCCTATTTACTATAACGCAGTAGTAGAGAGATCAGATTAGGATTCCATGTATCATAACCAATTTTGGGTTTTGGTCAATCTTTTCATTAATGTATATCATGTTGGGTGAAAAGGGTTATTATTGAGAAACCATGGAATTAAAGGTAAATTTGGTACCTATAAATCAAATCTAGTAGCTAAATGGTTTAAATAATTTCAAATCAATAACTAAAATAAAAAAATCTACAATTCCCATCTTTAAATTTATTATACTTTCCATAATAGATTTCCATGAATATGATATTTGGAATATGGGTATTAAAATAGTTTTCCTTAATGATAACCTTTGGGAATATGTCTATATAAAATAACCTTAAGGGTTTGTGACTCCATTAAATTCCTCTAAGAGATGAATGTTGTAGAGATCCATTTATGGGTTAAAACATACATCTATGTCAGGGAACATTCGGTTTGATAAATTTGTAATATATTTTAGTTTTCTAAATAATGAATTGGATCTATGTTTTTAAAATTATTTTAATGGGAGTGTATTCATATTACTATTAGTATATATTAAAGAAATATTACTTATTGTAATTGGCAAGAAAGTATTATGGTAAGTTAAGGATGAGTTAAAAAAGTGTTTCTCTATGAAGGACTTAGGTGAAGAAATATATTTACTCAAAATCAAGATAATTTATGATAGATTCAAAAGGATTATTTATGTTTCGCATGCATTATTCATGGTAGGTATATATCAAACTAATCTAGGATCCCATATGTATTTGTGATAACATCTATCATGTATTTCATGTTATGAATTATGATTGATGTTTCATGTGCATTAATCATGGTAGGTAGATATCAAACTAATCTAAGAGAACAACATTATTTTGTTGTTAAGGCTATCCTTAAGTATCTAAGTCATACTAAGGATATGTTCCTAATATATGTAGGTGATGAGAAACTAGTCATTAGTAGATATAATGATGCTAGTTTCCAAAAATATAAGAATTATCTAATGTCACAATCGAGATGCATCTTCAGTCACAATGAAAAAGTTGGGTGTTGGAATAGTTCAAAGCATCCCTTTTTTGTCGATTCTATAATAGATTATAAGTATATAATGGATTATAATGTATCTAAATAGTCCATATGGATTTTTAACTTCAACCAAGTGCCTAATGTGGTTCGTAGAAGTATAAATCATATCGTATTGTTTTGTGATAATACAATAATGGTGGATCTAGAAAAGAAGCCAAGATTACTTCAATATAAGAAACTCATAATTTGTAAATATCACATATTGGGGTATTTTTCTCAAAGGGGTGAGGTTTTTATAAGTAGATTTTCCATAAAGAAAAATGTGGCAAATCACTTGACTAAATACTTATCTCAAATGAACCATGAACATCAGGTGAGAGCTAGTGGATTAGAAGTTGTTAGAAGTTAACTCTAGTGAGAGTGGGTTTCAATTATATTGGGTCCCCTAGAACAAAATTCTATGTTATTTATGATTACTTATATTCTTGAATTTGTTTATTAAAAAAATATCTTATCACATCATTATTATTCTTCCATGTAACATAGTCTGTGATAATGTCCAAAGTGTGCTTGTCACACTAAAAGGTCATGGTAGTTTAGTGATATGATGGGAACCTAGAAGTTCCATGATAGTATTATTAGATATAATTTCTGTAGACGAATGTTATCATTTAATAGGACTTTAATGATACATTATATATGGTAGATACTCATAGAACTTTGTGACAATTTCTCATGTTGCACGCCCTTGGTACTCTTTAGTACAAGAGGTTGTGATAACATGACTAGATAATAATAAATCCATGGTTCAATGTAGGGGAAACTTAAAATTCCTTGGACCATTTCCTACATCATACTCAAATGAAAACAACCTCTTGACTCACAGATGGTACTTTTTCATACTTTTCATAAGGGGAATAAGGTTGAAACCTTCTTGGCTTCTGGGATTACTAATGGTGATCAAATTTTCTATTTTCTAGGTTGTGGTCTTCCCCACAGGCATGTGGTAACTTTGTTAGGTCATATGCACTTAATCTCCATTAATTTAGGCTTCCTTAATTTTGTTCTGTGTAGGGAACTGCCAAACCAGAATTAATAAAAATGTTAATGTTGGATGGAAATAGGAAAACTAAATTTATATATGTAATTGGATAGTCCAATATACATATGTGTGTAATTATCCTTACAATTAAATATTATTATTAGTACATTTAATGAGTTGGGTACTTTGATATATTGATGAAAAATACAAAGATATATGCTCATGATGAGGTGGGATGTATTTGGTACATCATGAGTGATGTTGTATTAATAAATATTGTGAGAACTGATTTATCCATTATGTTCTGTAATTGAATTTGATATCTCAAACCCTTTTATGATAATTAAACTAAATGATTAAGTCCATGTACAGGGTATTATTTTTAGTATGTTTAGTTCTACAAATTCAAAAAAGACATCGAGAATAGACTTTGATGAAACTAGCATCCAACCTACTTTATTGGACATTTCAAGATAAAGGGATTAAAATTCATAGTGTACATTTGAAGGAGGTTACATGTTGTTGGGACATTACCTTATTTCTCTATCAGATCCTTTCCATTTTTTAGATATTAACTATAGATTTTAGGTAGTGTAGGCTAATGACACTAAGAATGGGGCCTAGACGGTCACACACTATGTTTATTCAGAACCCCAATTAAATTCCATATGAATTTAATATTTTGGATAAATATTATTCTCATACATGGTTTAATAATTATTCATTTTTGTTTGGTCACAAATATTCAATCACCTATTATGATAGAATATATGTGTGAGTTGAATACTTAATAAATATTTATTCTCAAAGTACTTATTTATTTAATTACATGAATATAAAATATTTTTTTATTCTAGTTTATTCACAATGTAACAAAATATTTATTTATTTACATGAATATTTAATAAATATTTATTCACTAATTTGGTGAATATAATATATATATATATATAATTATTGGTGAATAATACAGTGATATTTTTATAATAAATTAAACAGTCATTATTTACGACCTCTTAAATATTGAGGAGGATTGGTGAACCTAGTTTAATGGGCCAATGAGAAATTTCATATTAAATATTATGTGAATTAATATTATTTATTTTTTCAATAAAAAAATATTTATTTGATCCACAAGTTAATCACATGTCAAGTAAATAATAATATATTATTATTATTATTTAGAAAAGGGGGTCTCTAGGGATTAAGAAAATAATAATGTCCATTTTAAAATTATTATTTTCTAACCCTAGAACTATTTAAACCTGGTTACGACATTTTGTGATTGTGTGAGCGACACATTCTTTAATTGTGCACAATGAGTTCTATAAAGGATTTTCTCATGACCTAGAGAGGACTCCCCTAGAACTCTAGGAATAATGGAAATCAATTATACACTTCCACCAAAGTGAATCCCTTCTCTCTTAAAGGATTTAGTTGTGATTAACATTTATTATCATGAGCATTAGAACAATCCATGCAAGAATCCATAGGATTCTATGATGATGATATATGGTTCATGAAGCAAGTTTGGATCACTACTTGAGAGAATATACCCCCAATTCCTTTAACATAATGATAGTAAGACAAGAATGATTCATCTGATCATCAACAATGAAGAAATAATTCAAAAAAAAGGTAATTGTTTAATTAAATAAATAAATTATAAATTATATTTTAAAAGATCCTCTCTTCTTGGTTCAAAGTTATTTTTAATTGATATTTATATTAATTTCATTGGTCATGATGATTATTTATCATGTATAGCATAGATTATTCAGGGATTATGATAAAATATGAGTTGGTTATGACCCACCCAGTGCTTCTGATACTCCCAAAAACTTCAATAGGTATCTCACAAGATAGTGTTTTTCCTATTTCTTTCCTTTCTAGGTTTTTTTTTTAAATTATTTAGGATGAGAATTTTCTAAGAGGTATCTGATATAAGGGTACATTTTTCTTACACCTTCATTTGTGTTATATGGTGTTTAGATGTGCCCATGAAGAAGATGTAGAAGTAGTGGTGTGGTTGTGCTGAAACTTCAGTTTAAGACCCATTTTACAGCTCGGGGTCTTGAGTTATTTCAGAGGATTTGGTTTTGTGACATAGCCATGGTCTATGTGGTGTACGGTCTTGAGAAAGCAGATTTTAGGGGTTCTATTGTTTTGAGTGTAGTAAATTTATGGAGATAGGTTTCATTGTAGTTATTGAGATCTATATTGATTTTTTTTTACTTATGAGGGGCAACTATGATGTAGGGAATAGGTTGTGGTGTGGAGACCTGGGGGTCGAGTTTAAGTGGTTCAGTTATTTTTTGGGTGGATAAGGCATAGTGTATGGTTTGTATCATAGTCATACCCTAGGTTTTTAGGATCTTAGGAGAGATATATGGGGATTATGGTGTATATTCCATAGGGTGGATTCAAATTCAAACCCTAGAAGCATAACCTCTCTTATCACACTACAGTTTGGGGAACACCCTAGGGATTTTGTCACGGTCAAGGAGGTCATTTCGTGATAATATGTTTCAACATACTAGTATATTCAGTATCCCTCTCATATTTTATTTATTTACTTAATTCTCCTTCATACCCTAGGTGACTTAAGGGATTCCTCTAGAGAATTTAAGTCACCTTTTCAAGGCTTTATCCACTTTGACATAGAGATCAATTTATTGGCGATCTAAGGTGATTTTTCCCTCTTCTTCATTGGTTCTACTCTCTCTCATTATCTCTCACCTATTTATTGTTTTTATCTTTGGTTTTTTCAATGACCCATACTTTATAAATGATAATTGTTTCTGGAATAAATGTGTATTATTTTATATTGCATTTTGAATATACACCACATAAAGAAACTAACAACACATTATTTCATCAATTTGGATCATAAAATTATTCAGTAACTAAACCCTTGAAAATATTAAATAATATAATGGAAAAATTTTAAATAGGAAAAGTATAATGGGAAAACTTAGATCATTCCGATATGTAATAATTATCACCCCCACAAACAATACTATATAAAAGAAACATAATATTAGTAAATAAATAAACATATTATAAAAGAAAAATATATATCATTAGTATGAATTATAGTGAATTATGTATGAAGGAATAAATATGTATTTATAGGATTTAATGTGACCAATGAAATAGTTATGTGATTGTTGTAATAATAATCTGACCATTAGGAATAGTAACCAGACTATTGGAAATAGTGGTATGGTCATTGAAATATTATTTTGACCTCAAAATAATAATATGTAACATAAATAATATTTATACTGATAAATTTAATAAAATATAAATGTTATAATACCATAAAATAAATAAAAATTTATAAAAACTCAAAGAAATTATAAAAACTTTTTAATAAACTGAATATTAATGTCTTTCAAAGAAAACATATAATTTATTATAATAATTATATTTAGATATGATACAAAATTATTTTGATAAAATTATTTTCATTTTTAGAATCACCATGTTGATATTTTCTAAGGGTCTATTGTTTATATTTTTTTAAGAAACTTCTATTTTTACATGAATGGTAAAAATATATTTTTTTTCAAATATCGCATGTTTTATGACATAATGATGATTTAATAATGACTTGAAAATGTTAATTTTTTTTTTATTTTATCCTAAAATAAATTCAATAAGACAAATGGTTCATTTTTAAAAAAATTATAAACCTAAAAATTATTTTATATAAGCCAAAAACTCTAAGGTGTCCCTTTAAATAAAACTTTTCTTATTTTTCTCATTTCCTTTTTATTAAACTAATAAAATAGAATTTTAAATTTATTAAAAGTCATTAAATCATGTTATTTTACTCAAACAAATTTCAAAATATTAAAAATATCACCATTGAAAATTTTACCTCTGATATAATAATTCATTTAATATTTTGTTCTTAAAATCCCCCTCTCCTCAAGTAAAAATAACCCCTCACCCCTCCCTTGGAAAACTACATAAATAACACTTTAAAAATCCAAATATCTTTCTAAATACTCTCTATTAATCCACTTATCATCCCTAGGGATGTTTTTTAGCTGCTAAGATCCAAGAACTCAAGGAGTTTAGTGTTGTAGAAAATAATCAACACCAAGAAGTGGGTAAGATTTCATTTACTTATCTTCTCATTTTCCTCTCCTCTTACTCTATTTCTCTATTCTGTTCAAAAAAAATATTATAATGCTAATTGAGTAGCATGTTAACATTATATTAATGATTTTAACCAAATGTGATAAATATATTTATGATTTATTTATACTTCATACTTCCTTTTCTTCTTCTTTTTCTAATGTCCGGTTAACGCTTGGTTAACCAACAAGAATGATGTTTCCAATTATATTTTCTTTTACACACTTATGGATGGTTGTAAAAATTATTTATAAAATATTAATGTAAAAATATAAATATTTTTATGATTTTTTAGTTAATCGTAATAATTTATATATAAAAATAAATCAAGATCATTAAATTGAAGAAACATGCGATATTTTATGAAAAATACGACATCCAAATGTTTCACATTTAATGAATGAAATTAAGAAATATAACAAAAATATTAAAATTGATAAAGAGTGAAAAAAATGAACATAATTAAATTTTATTTTCATGTTTTAATAAACCAAATTATTTTATTTAGGAGGTTGAAAATAGATGAAATAAAGTAGGATTTATGGTAAGGGATTTTCAAAACCAATTCCTTCTTTTTGGGTTATCTTTTTTTTTACATTATTATCAATATAGATATTCATATATTGTTCTTAAAGTTTCCTTTAAAAATATTTACCCCTTATTTTTAGGAATATAAATGTTTTTACCTTGTTTAGAGGACTACTAATCAAATTATAAATATTTTTCAAAGAGGAATTTATTTTTGAAAATATCCCTTTGACTCCTATTGAGTTTTTTTTTCATTAAAAAATGATAGTTTATACCAAAATATAATCTTCCTTATTAATTAAGTAACCCAAAATCCTATTCCCTAAAGTATTATTTATGACACACTTATGAAAATTATTCATTTCCATGGGTTTATTTCATGACTAATATTGTTATAAGTTCTCTTTTCATGAGTCATGCATGATTATGAACATTCTATGATGTAAAGGATTGGCCCATAATTATATAACCCTCCAATGAATTAGGTAATGTGATATATATCAGAAGATTATGTGTATTGTACATGAACTTTTTGTTATATTTTTTTTCAAAATTATGATTTTATGATTTATTCACATGTGTTATGTGTAAACATGATTCTAGCTTTGTTCACAACTATGTGTTGTATTTTACCACTATGATACGATGTTTCATTATTATTCATATTCCATATTACATTACTTTATAAAATGTTTGCTCTCGTGATATTCCTCCCCTTACTGGTATTTTATCTCACCCCTTTCTTTAATGTATATCTTCAAGTGGTTACATGTACTATGGAAAATGTGAGGTCTTTTAGTAGGATAAAGATGAAGGATTTTAATAATGTAAATATTTTATTATGTACAAGTGATATATGAGCCAAATTTTCCAAAGATAATAAACCTTTTTATCCTTGAAGGTATTTCTATAATGTTTTTATCATAAAAATGATATAATATACATGTTAAAAAATTAGGTTTCTATAGTTGGTATCAAAGGAATGTTTTAGTTAATTTAGAAATTATGAATAGAAAACATTACTAAGGTCCCTAGGGTTAGTTTTGAGTTTTAGGTGAAACATACTGAAGTTTTAGTAAAGTATAAGAGCATTTAGTATCTAAATAATTAGATATTGATATGGATAATCAAAGTGGATTTGGCCCTAGAATAGATAAAAATAGGGTTAATAACCCTAAAATGGTGGATTGAGTATTAAATCGATCATCACCTGGTTCATGAAAAATAGGTCTGGTTGTACACTTAGTTTGACACTACTGGGGGATATGCTTCGATTAATCACAAGATCTATACATACCATTATGAAGGATTAATAAAAAAATTAATGATTCCTCTTAAAGTTAGAAAAGGAATAAATTACATGATCTTAGAAGTATCATGTGAGATAAAGGATAACCAAAGATATCCCTTAAGATGATACTATAGAATTAATTTCCTAAAAATAATAAATTATCTATTCATTATTTATTGACATATGTTTATTCAAAACTTATCAATTTTAGAAAATGGTGAAAACTAGTAGAAACCATACCAAAAAACAATGTGAGGTAAAATGCAATGAATTTCCAAACATCATTCCCAATAAAATAGGATTTGGAGTTAAAAACTTCATATAAATTCTTGCCCAGATATTTCAGGTTATGAATAATTACTTAAACCATGTGAGACATCATCCTTTAGCCAAGAAAAAGAAACTATTCATCAATTCCCTTATCCAGCAATGACCATCGATGTTTAGTAGATCCTTTGATCAACTTATCATGGAATTTTGGGATAATTAAATGTAAAATATATTTTTTCTCTACTATTGTGAGAAGGATAAATTATCCTTGTTTGTCTATTTTTTAGTTTGAGAGGCTGATTAATGCTCAGAATTAATAAATAATATGAAGTCAAAGGATAAAATTTATTAAATGGAGTTTGAAGACATTAAGTTCTTTCTTAATAAGTATTTCCCTCAAACTATTCAAAAAAATATGAAGAGAGAATTCCTAGATCTTAAAAAATGAGGGTGAATATATCATGAAGTAAGAGGAAATTTTCACAAGGTTTGAAAGATATTATTTGGGAGATTTTGTCAAAAAAGATGAAAAAATATATGGATTCTCTTGTGGCTTAAAACCACACCTCTGAAAGACACTATCCATTAAAAACTTTGGGAGTTGTAAAGAAGTAGTTATATGTGTGATCAAAGTAGAGATGGATTTTAGATAATGGACCCATGGACATGAAGATAAGAATATAAGAATGGAATTTAAAGCTATTGGATAAAATGAAAAACTATTAAAGAGTATCCAGCCACCCACATATCAAAAATGTGGGAATAATCATCATTTGAATTACCCCAAAGGGAAAAATAAATGCTTAAAGTGTGGTAGGGAAGGACAAAAATATCATGAATACAGAAGATACATAAAGAAGCTATAGAATGTGGTTTTGGAAAGGAATGTTCCTCTCAATACACCACCCATAGTTCAATTCTTCAACTATAAGGATAAAAGGATCTATAAAATCCAATGAACCAAAACATTGTACTTTGAGGGTAATCTAAATTAGTAACCACCAAATCGAAAGAAGCAATGGAAATATTATGTCATCACTACCACTGAGGTGGAACATGAAAATGATGTTGTATAAGGTATACATCTTATTCAATCAATAATGGAAAATGTTTTATTTGATTCTGGTTATATTTATTCCTTTATATCCTAAAATATTTCTATAACAATTGAATCAAAAAATTGATACCTTGAAGTAGATATGTCCATTAAAATATCTAGTGGTGGGATCAAGGTAATCAATGTGTTGGAATCTTCTTACATTACTGTCTACAATAAGATTCTCTCTACGAATCTCATAATCCTTCCCTTGGTGGAATTAAATTATATAATGGGCATGGATTTAACCTTCTTATATAGAGATAATATCAACTATCAAGAAAATGAAATCTATTTCTATATTTTTAACCATCCCATTCTTTTATACAAATTAAAGGAAGATTATGAATCTACTTTGGAAAATACATCAACAATGTCGTTTTTGATACCCAGTGAAGAATCAAACCTTTCCCAAATAGTGATTTGAAGGAAAGTATAAACCTTGATAAAATCATCATTATACAAGAATATACTTATATATTTCTTGAAGAGTTACCCATCATTCTCCATGTCGCGATGTAGAGTTATTATAGAGCTTATACCTGAAGTCACTCCTATATCTAAATTCTCATATAGGGTGGCCCTAATCAAATTGCTGGAGTTAAAGAATAACTTTCAAGAGAATTTGGACATAGGGTTCAAATTCCCAAGTGCATTTCCTTGGGGTGTACAAGTTATATTTTTCAAGAAAAGGTATAGATAAATGCAGTTTTGTATCAATTACAGAGAGCTTAACAAGTTCACCATAAAGAATTGGTACACCCTTTCAAAGATTAATGACTTATTGGATCAAATATAAGGAGATTATTACTTCTCATAAGTGGGTATTCATACTATATATAATAAACTAAAGGTAAATAAATAGGATATTTAGAAGAAAATATTCCATATCAGGTATAAAAACAATGGGTTTATAGTTATTCTCTTGGGACTTACTAATTCCCCTGTAATCTTGATGGATTTTTTAAATAGAGTCTTTAGATACTATCTAGACAAAATTTTGGTATCCTTTATTGGTGATATTCTCATTTAGTAAAACAGAAAGTAGTAATATGAAGACCATCTTAGGATTGTGTTGGAGTCATTATTAAAAGATAAAATATATTATATATTTAGAAAGTGTGAATTTTTTATGCAGTAAGTCACATTCTTGGGAAATGCGATCACAAGAGAAATAATTTCTTTGGACTATTAAAAGATAAATGTGATTTAAGAATGGTTTATACCCTCATGTTTCATAGAAATCCATTGTTTTCTTAGCTTGACTGAGTACTATTAATGTTTTTAGAGAAAATTATCACAATATTCTAGCTCTCTAACTATGTTAACATGGAAAGGGGTAAAGTAAGTCTTCATGGAAGAATGTGAGGAAAAATTTAATGATATTAATAAGATAAAAATCACCCTTACTATGCTCACACTACCATAAAGTAGAGAAGAGTTTGTGATATATATTGATGCATAAAATAAATCTTGGGTTGTGTGCTCATTCATAATGATAAAGTGATAGTCTATGACTCATGATAGTTAAAGATACAGGAGAATAGCTACTTGATGCAAGATATAGATTTTGTATCTATGATCTTCTCCTTGAATATTTGTTGGCACTACCTCTATTTTGAGATGTGTGGTATATATATAGATCACTAGATTCTAAATTATATATTCACATAGGAAGAGTTGAATGTGAATAAAGTAATATGGTTAAATCCATTCGAAGTCTATGATTTCTATATTCCCTACCATCCTAGAAAGATGAAAAAGGTAGATGATTCTCTTATTATAAAATAACATGCAACTATATCCATGATGTGGATTGATAAAAATCCTATCTTCATGGATATACTAAGAATGGATCTATAAATCATAATAGCTGGGAATACATTGTACCTTTCTGAAATAATTACCCAATCATATATCCAAAATAAGATAAGGGAGGCACAAAGGGGTGATCTAGAGCTTCAAAAGATTGTGCAAGCAGTAAAGTAGGGGTAGTTTTATTAAATCTATATTGATAAAGATAGTTTCATTCAGTTTGGAACTAGACTCTGTGTGCCTATATCACTTGGGATTAAGAAAGAGCTATTGGATAATGCACCTAGATAATATTTATCCATCCATAATAGAAGTACCAAGATGTACCATGATCTTCAAGAAAACATCTAGTGGGATGACATAAGGAAATAAATTTTTGATCATGCCTCAAAGCTTTTGGTATATTCTCAAGTTAAAGTACATTGATAAATTTCCATGGCCGTGATGAAACCATTACTCAAACCAACAATGAAATGGGAGAACATCACCATTAAATTTTTTAATGGTCTTTCGAAGACATCGAATAAAAATAATGTGATATGGGTTTTAGTGGATCGACACGACAAGACTTCCCACTTCATCATTATTTGGGAAAATTTCACGGTTGAAAAACTTATTAAGATATACATAAATGAAGTTGTGAGGGTGCATGTGGAACCAATTTAGATCATCAATGATCATGATCCAAGGATAAATTCTAAATTATAGAGAACTATTCAAAATAATTTGAATAATTAATTGAATTTTATTATGTCCTATCACCCCTAAACTGACAAAACATTTGAAAGGACCATTCAAACACTTGTTGGGAAGACCTGTATAGGAAGCGATGTAGAACTCATATCAACTCAAGTATTCAAATGAATCCATATGAAGATCTGTATAGGAAGAGATGTAGAGCTTCTAATTGTTGGGATGAATTTGGTCAATGAAAGATTCATGGATATAGTCTTGTGAAAGAGATTATAGATAAGGTTCAATCTATCCAATAATATATAAAATTTACTCATATTTTGAAGAAGATATGTGATAAAAACTGTTAAAGATACTTTTAGTATTTTTATATAGAAACAATATTCCTTTGAATATAACCATGGAAGAGATCCATGAGGTTTGGAATGAAATTCAATTTTATCCTTAGGTACAGTGGCCCCTTTTAGATCCTTAATCACATAAGAGGAGTGTCTTATCAGCTATCACATGCATTATACATGGATCAAGTTTTTGAAATGTTTTATGTGTATCTTGTGTGGAATTAAATACTTTATCCCTCACATGTACTGAATCTAGAGGTGATACAACTAGGTCATGACCTCTCTTATGATTATAAATCGATAAATATCTTGGATAATAAATAATAAGTTCTATGAAACAAGACAACTCACTTTGTCAAAGTTTTGTAGAGGAACCAAAAATATGAAGAGGCGATGTAGGAATTAGAAGAAATAATGAAATATAAGTAAAATAATCTATTATAAATTGAGGATATTAGCTAAAATTTAATGGATAAAATTTCTAAAGGGGAAATAATGTAACGACCCAAACATTATAATTGATATTTGTTTATTGAATAATTTTTTTATTATGTAGCATTGTACACACACAATGCATGGAGAAACTGACAACACTTAATTTCATTAATGTAGATCATTAAATTAGTATGTAAATAAACCCATAAAAATTCATAATATTACAATTTGAAAAAATTATTAAATAGGAAAAGTGGATTGAGAAAACATAGATCATTCCAATCTTCTAGAATTATCACCCACATGAACCACACTATAGAAAAGAAAAAAGTATTAGCAAACTAATCGACATCTTAGAAAAGGAAAATATTGAACCATGGGAGTAATTTAAGTGAATAATGTATGAAGGGATGAATTGGTATTTATGTGAGGTAATGTGACAGTTGGAATAGTAATGTGGTGATCAGAATAGTAACCAGACTGTTAAGAATAGTTTCCTGATCATTGGGAATAGTAACATAACTGTTGGAATATTAATTTGACCTCAAAATAATAAAATATAATATAAATAATATTTATAATGATAAATTTAATAAAATATGAATATAAAAATACCATAAAATAAATAACAAGACTAAAAAACTTAATGTAATTATACACACTTTTTAAAAAACTATATTTTAATATCTTTTATAAAAATCATAACTTTTATATTAATAATTATAGATATTTATGAAATAAAATTATTATGATATAATGAATATCATTTTTAAAATTATCATTTCAAAATGTATTAAGGGTGAATTATTGTTTTTCTGAGAAATTTCCATTTTTACGTGGATAGTAAAAATAATGTTTTTCAAATACCACATGTTCGATGAAATAACAATGATGTCATAATGACTTAATAAATATATAATTGGTTATTTTGTCCCAAAATAAATTTAATAATATAAATGGGTTATTTAAAAACAATAAAAATAATTTAAAAAAAACCAAATCCTAAAAGACTAAAGTGTCCCTTTCAATAAACATTTTCTCATTTTTATCCTTTCCTTTTAATTAAACAAATAAATTTTATTTATAAATGATTAAAATCCCTTAGATCATTTTTTTTATTAAAATACATTGAATAATTTTAAAAATATTACTATTGAAATTTTTACCTTGGATATAATAATTTATTCAATATTTTATCCCTAAATGTCCCTCTACTCATGTATAAATTGATGGTACTAGAGAACACAGTGGAATCAGATGGGTTGGGGAATTAAAAAATTTCAACATCAATCAATGTAACAACATCGAATTCAATGATTCATAGCTTAGTACATATTTTTAGGATATCAAATGAATAATTAAATAATGATATATAAATTGGAATATTACCTCAATCAATTTGAAGGTACGTTCAACATATGCTTTTCATTGGAGACTATTTCTCGAAGGAACTGAAGTTATATCCTAATATATCATCCTTGAGATCTTTAAAAATATTTTGGAATATAGATCAACATAATCCAAGTTCTAGAACAAAGATTTGATGAATCTTTCGACATCCTAATGATCATTACTATGTCGATCCTTTGATCTAAAAAGGTAAACTCTAATTTGCTGCTCAGATTAGCATCTTATCTCTTCAAGAAGCCACAGAGAGGAGAGATGGGCTCTCAAAAATATGTATCAAATAGTATTTTTAATTATATCTTCCTCTTCCTTATATAGTCAAGTATATAATTCCTAAAATTGGCTCCTTGGCCCCCAAATATTTGTTACCAACTAAATAAGCCATAAAAGATGTGTTATGACCAACTAACTATGACATAATTATCATTTATATTTTTATCACTCACTTTTAATGTAATAAATATATTACCTGATAAAATAGATTCATTAAATCAACTTGTTGTCCCAGTAAATATTAAATAAACCTTTAATGTTAAAATAATATTAGTTTGTTAAATATTTTCCAATGTATTAATCTAATATCTTATCAGTTATTTTAATAAAAAAAATCAATACCTATTATTTTAAACTTGAACAATATGAATTTATTTATTTTAAGGATATTATTAAAACTCTAACATTAACCTAGATCCCTTGGTGTGTCCCACCATGTCCTATATTACTATTCATTAGAATGGGCCCATATTTTTTAATATGCAAAGTATGTGACCCTCTATGCCCTTATCTTGATAAAAGTGAATATTATTCATTGACCAAGAGTAGGGTATATAAACACATCAAGAACCCGAAGTAAATAATGAAAATTAAAATAAAAGACAACATTTCCTATGATCACTTTCCATGTCATAATATATTTATCTCATGACATCTCATAAAGCAGGATATGCATTTTCTTGTCATTATCCTTTCTTGTTTTATTATTTTTTGACCTTACTGGATAGAATAACATTATTATACTATGTTTATGGATTTTGTAAACGTACTACCATCCTAATAAACTAGGCATGATATATCACTTCCTATTGGAAGTGATAAATTCTATCTCTATTATTTAATAAATTCCATACAACCAATGATACACCCAACCCAAGATACCTTATCACAACATAAATGCCATGGTTTTCATCTTGTATCAATGTACATGATCAAATAGAATACAATAATAATAATCTCAAGTCATAAGACCATTAAACTTGTTCATTGGTAGGAATTTTCAATGAATGTTGAAACATGTGGTGTTCATATTTGTAGGTCAATCCTTATGATCTCATGTACTCGAGATCACCAAGTAGGAACATCATGAGAATAAGTCTCAATGCTTATGAGCACCCAGATCCTAATAGTCACATGTCATCTATGTCCTATCCACATGATGTTTATGGACCATATAAAATAAGTTTAAGAATATATTCATGGTATATCTAGGTTCTCATTATCACCTGAGAATTCTATAACCTTTTGATATGAAAAATAGTCTATGGAAATTACTATATAAATAGTGGATGAAGAGATATCAACATTATTATGTTTAGTGTACATCCTGAAAAACATACATTATACATGATATAGTAATAAAGAATTACTTTTCTTGTTGGGTATAGGGAACCCACTTTTACAACACCCCAACTTTCACTGGAGACAACTTTTATACTATCCTTATTAGCAATCACATGATAAGTTCATGCTCTACTAACTTATGAATTTAATCATTAGGTTAACCATGTCTTCACTGCGTGGAGACTTTTCTATTTATGATTTCACCTCCTTGAGTAACATACATCAATAGATTATATCCCTGATTATATTAATATTTTCCACTATCAAAACTAGACATCTTGGATAGTACCAATAATAGGATTATTATAAGTTTTATTATGATAATACATTATTTAATAGTTATGATTCCATGAACTAGAATAAATCATTGCATATTTTACATTACCTCATTATTTTAATTAGAATTCACAATGCTCTCTATATTTATTTATATGGCTAACACTAGACTAAATGAGCTTATATTTCTCATTATCTTTACCTAACTATTAAATTATATCTCAAGTAATACTAGTGTTTGTCCACTTATAACTAGTGTCCCTTCCTATCTAAGTACCAAGAAGATATATCTTATTCTATCTTAAGTATAATTATATAGTTTTTATTTCTTCCCATTCAGTTCTCCTAGATTATACTAATATTTTTCTACTAAAAATTATCAATTGTAAATATCACATATATTACATAGCATATCATATGTGAATGTTCCATCACAAAAGCTTATGGAATTTTACTCACCATATTAATCTCCTACTTTATCTCATACATATATTCTTGGAAGGATTTATTCCATTTGACATTGGTAATAATTCTCCCTCAAATTTTTCCAAATTGTATTTTTCAATACCTTGTCAACCTATACACTTTGACTCGGTCAAAGAAACCCATTAGATATACCTCAGTAGATCTCACTACCTAGAACATAGGTTTTTATTTTAAGTAAATCTCTAGATAATTACTTTAATTCTAGTTTTAATTTACTACAAGACTGAAATTTTATTTTCTATATTTTAGCATCATATTTTACTTGGATAATAGCATCACTCCCACTAACCTCATGCAGAAACATGGAAAAAATTAGTTTCTAATGAATATTATATGATCTAATTTCTTGTTTAAATCCTAAACTAGATTTAAATAACTTATTCCCTTTATTGTCATTATATGGTATCACCAAATCTTTCTATTTGTATTGTGTAGTCACTTTCCAATGAATTTTTTTCTTGACATCCTATTACCAATATAATTATCATATAAAGTAGCTATGAAATTTATAATTCTGATGGATTTATTCATGATGACTTGGTATAACCAATCAATCTTGATTGATACGTTAATTGTACCACCCATATATATTCTCTCTTGAATACCCACTACAGTGTCAATATTTGAATCATGCAAAATAATAAGCATTATTATTTTGATACATGGAATTAATTTTTCTATTTTAATTGAACTTTTCAATCTTATCTTGTTTCTATTTAATACTTACTAGTAGGATTTATTATTATAAATGAATAATGTGTCCTCCACCATAGTGAATATAAAACCAACACTATGGTTTCATCCTTCCTACATAGTATGTGTCAATTGAACAATCCTTGTCCATAATCTACAGTTAAAATTGTCTTTATGCCAACAATCCTTGCATCGACAGCCTTGACCTATCCCAAGTCAATCTTTCTCCCACTATCTCAAATAGATATTTTAACCCTATTATTGAAATAAATTCTATCACTTGACTATAATTTTTATTTCTCAAGGATTTCTATAACATCCTTAGAGAAATTTAGGATAATTACCTTAAATGTAAAATGTATTATTCTTTATGGAAGATTGTTTATTAACTTATCCTTAACAAAATCAATGCATGTAAAAACTTTTTTATCATGTCATTATGGATTTTTTTCATATTATTACTCATATGAAATCCATGTTTAGTTATATATATCATATGGTTATGGGATCATTCTATTTTTTGTTAACAATGTCTTGAAAAATAATTGAAGTTTCTACCATGCTTATGAGTCTCAACATTGATGCTACTTTTACTTACATCATAACTCTAATGTATATAAGGAAATGTAAATTTAGTAATTACTCCCCACTACATTATAATGATCAATTTATTCTTTCTCAAGATATTATTCAACAAATGGGCCTAATTAAACCATATATTCTAATCATACATATTTCATACTTCACTTTTAAATTCCATAAAACACTTAAATTAATTTTATGAAGTATATTTACCACTATCTTAACCTTGGAATAGTTCATACTCTCCAGATGAACTATTTCAAAAAGCATTTTGACCTACCTTTATTTCTAATGGTTCACTTGTCAAAAGATAAATAAGTAAATGTATCAATAGTACCTAAGGTCTTTATCTCCAAAGAGACTAAAACCATATTGGGTATATTTTTGGAAACAACTTAGTTTTACCAGAAAAATATCTTACCACCACTGGTTATAAATGTGTCTTACGTTTTATATTCATATATTATTTCCAATGATTTAAGAATTAGTGAACTATTAGTTGATTATTAGACATTATAAAAAAAACCATTCCTACATGGAATGATTCCTTCTTATGTCTAATGGACACATTAAATAATTTTTTTTGTTTATCCTTAATAAAAGTTCAACTAGAACCATTAAACATGGAAATTAGAAGTTGTGTACTTATTATCGCTGACTTAAGAATCACCATTTGTCATATGCTTATAGAATTCACCATACTTATTGAGATGCTTCTATACTTACATGGATAATATAATTGTATAAAACCTTGTTACACACATTCTGTGTCTAATACCCAAAAAGTACAACAAAAACATCCCATGCAATAATGAATATCCTCTATGTAGAATCCACTTATGAAATATACTTCAATTCATTGTATTTAATCTTATATAGAATTATCTCATGACATGAAGAGAAAATATAATCTTTTATGATAACCTACCTATTTTCTTTTGAATGACGTTGTGAAGGTTCTTTTGGTATCACACTTACCATGGGAATTTTTTCACCTTGTCTTCTAACCTGTTCACAATAAGAAATAAATAATAAGATTTCCTTTTAGATTATTATTTTGTTGGATAACCTTACCCAAAATTTAATAAAGTGTTTTCTATATAAATTTCATTTGTGTGATATCAAATGAAACTACAGTAAATGGGTGATAAATATATACAAATGGGATGTATCGAAATATTGTGTTTTATATTTCAATTTTATTGTATTCATTGTAATCATCACCTCATTCATATCTCACTTCAGTTTCTTATCGCAAGATCCTCATATATGAGACAACATGTGAAATCATACATTCTTATCCTATAAGAATCTTTGACTCCATTGATTCCTATGGTGGTTAAATAGGTAGTAGGGAATCTAGAACCTAGAATTTACAATATCGTATTACTTTGTTCAAGTGCCTACACTACTCTTGGAAATTCATGTCAATATGGACCTGTTCTTTGTCCTGAATTAATCATAGTGAAATTTTAGTATTCTATCGATTATTCTATAAAATTAAATTTTATAATATGAGTACTTTTTATTGATTAATGATTAGATATTATAGATTTTATTAAATCATTAGATGTCTCTAACTATTTTATCAACCCATATAATCCCTCACTACTAGATTTGGAATACGCAATTGCTTGATCATTTTAGTAGAAAGGATCCCAAAAACCTATCCTCATATTTTAAGATATGGATATGCTAGTACTCATAGTGTTTCATGTTATGAATTTTTTTGGCCAAAAAATTTTACCCAAGACTCCTTGAATTGTTGAGGGAAGTCCCAAATTCTAGAAATCATAAACTTGATTTACTCAACTCTTTACCTCTATAGTGACAACAGGCTTCCTATTGATACTTATTTACTACCATATTTAGTTATGTTGGCCCATAACTTTCTTAAGGACTCATTATTAGTATGATTAACCCTCAACTATGGTTGAAGAGTGCCTCATACACCCAGTTTTGATCAAATTTAAACATTGAAAGCCATTGCGACTTACTATTACTCTGAGTGTTTTTATTATTTATTGATGAATGCATTTATTTTCTATGAGATATGTACACACCATGTGATCAAACTCACAACTTAACTATGTAGTAAATAGAAAACATTCACTGAGGATGTTCATTTTATCTATGCATGCATCTTTATTATTCTATGTGATCATGTATGCATGCACATACATAGAATAATAATAAACCATGAATAAATAAATAAAAGAAATAAGTTATCATGATCATTTATTATTGGTTGATTCATAGAGAATAAAAGGATCAATCAGACCCTAGTGGTAATTACCTAAGTTGTGTTTGACACATGTTAGAGAGACCACCCCACTTAATGTATATATGTATTGTCTGAAATGTCACCTCATGTTATAGCAGTCCATATCTTTATTCACCTTCATCATAATACATAAATACTTTCATGTAGATGAGGGGGTCTTAGGAATGAATAATACACATGTAATACATCTATCATGGACAAAGAGACCCTTATAAATATAACGAGGAAGAATTATGATACACAAATAATCTAATAAATTAATTAATTTCTAAAAATACCAATCTCATACAATAATTAATAAATTAATAAAACCTTACATACGATGGTTGGTCACCGCTCATGATCAGTTGACACGTAAATTAAATGAAAAATTATAATTATAATTGAGTTAAATTTATATCTAGGGAAATTAAATGAAATTAAATAATTCTTTCCAATTCTGATTCATATAATATATATCACTCGATCCCAAATTAAATTTAATTTTATTCCAATAAATTTAAATTATTTTCTATGTTTTTTTAAATTTTCTCGTGTCCCCTAGTTGGATGAAAAAACACTTATAAATGGATTTTGGATATTTAATGGTCCCATAGTGGTTCAAGCGGGTCGGAAAAGGCTTGAATCATCCCGATATGAGTTGGGCTGATCCAACTTGGCCACGGGTCAGCCGGTGGGAGGCGCCCCATGGTGTGTCTACCTATGGGGTGGCCAAGTAGTGAGAGTTAGATGGTAGGAGACTAGTGTTCGGGGGGATGACTATAACATCCTATTATCAATCTTTCACGTATATATTTAACATCATCATGGTTTTCCTTTCCCTTGTTGTCTTTATAGGACTGAGAAGTAATTGGGAGGATACCTATAATGATGAGGTCACAGATTTTTTGAACTCTCAGCTTTAACCAACATTTTTCTAAAGGATGTAGGAGGATTCCATGCCATGTAACTACGTTAAACGTTTTATAAGGGTTGTTGGATGTATGTCTTCAAAAGATTCATGTTGAGAAGGGTTACACAACTTTAAGAGATGTTACATGTCGTGAATTATTTAAATAGTGTATTTTCAATCTAAGGTGACAGATTTCTTGGCGTACTTAAATACCATGGATTTCACGACCAGTAAATGAGTTACACATCTTGTAATTCTCCGATCAAGAAAGTTTTATGGTTTTGTTCAGGTTTTGGGTTCCAACTAGACCACTTTTTCTCTTTTTCTCTTGAACCAGAGCTCCTCTTAGGTGATTTTTGGAGACATCATTCCTTCCCGATCGATCTGTTCAGCGTTCGATCTTCATTGCATTTGCAGTGTGTCTTTCCAGGTGAGTGATATTTCTACTTCTTCATTGACATTGATTGTTGTTGCACCTTTGTAATCTTTTTATTGGATATATTGATCAAAATTGGTGTTTCCTCTTGTATTCTCAAAGATCTATTGTGCGATCTCATTCCGTAGGCTGTTCCTTTATTGGTTGTGGTGAGGCAGGAATTATTCATTGAGGTATATGGTATTTACTCTTCTCTTCTAGCCCTCTTTATCATTTGGATCAATCCTAATATGTGTGGATTAGATTCTATGGTCTCTATTGGCATTGTTTGGTTTCAAAATTGGTGGATCCTGTTATGGGTGTGTGTGACCCAAGCTTCGAGGAAGGTGGTTCCATCTCTAGACTATAATGATGAACCTTATTCTTCTTGTTTTTTAAACTAATTTATAAAAGGACTTTTCATGATTATATTGTGTGTGTTGAAAATTGTTTTTAAAGAAAAATGGTTCCCTGGTTATTGAGAAATGGAAATAAAAAAAGGTTTTTTAAAATCATTGAAATGGATTGTGAAATGGTTATGAATTGGTTTTCAATTCATTTGAAATGACTTTGAAAATGAGCACATGGGTTACCTTGGGAACTTATGTGGAAGGTTTATCTTGAGGCCATCATCCATTTGTTTGTGATTATCAGGAGGGTTTCTCAAGGGTCTTTCCCCTATATCCCGGGCTCGTTGTTCTAGGGGACTAATATTGACATTGTTGGGGGGGTTACTCATGAGGTATTCCCGCACTTTCTAGGCATGTGTTCTAGGAACCATATTTTTCACTTGATTGATTGTGGTATGAGCAATCTTCTAGTCTCACCTATAGTGATTATTTGTTCTAATACATGTGCTTCAGTTTTTTTTCTTGTATTTTTCGTTTTAGACTTGATATGCATGTTTTTTCTTATAAAAAATGATATGTAGAATCTTCATTGAAATTTATATACTCGCTTTTGTTTTATAATTGTGATAAAGGGGAAATTTTTACTATTTTTTCTATAAAACATATTTACTACTTATAATGCCATGTTTCATTTAAAATGAGCATTCAAGAATTGTTATACAGACAATTGTTATAGATCACCTAAGTGGGATCCTATTTAGCTTGTCATATTACACCCTCCACACCTCCTAGGTGGTGTAAAAACCTATATATGTCTTCCAATGTAGTGAAAGGAAAGGTGTTGTAGTGAGGCAGTGAGGTATCATGTCATATGAGTTGGGTATATGGTGGTGATATGGTGGGATTTAATCCATGTCATCACATGGAATATCTATTGGTTTTTGGTCCTTTACAGTTGGACTTGTCTCTTAGAGATTTTGGTTACTTTCACAATTTTTTGTTTTTAATTTCTCTCATACATTTATGGTATATATTTATTGGATTCCCACTATTCCTTCTTGGTTTGTGTATATATACATGACATGTGTTTCTTTAGGTGGGTAGAAATTGTTCCCTCTGGTTTATTTTTCGATGCCCGGGTGCTTGTCGCCATACCATGGGGTTTGGAAACACCCTTCGGGTATGTGACGGATCAGGTCAATTGCAAGTTTTTAGGGAAACACATGTCAGTTCGTTACAATTCTATATCAAAGGAGGTCTTTCCTCAAGAGTCCTTATCTTGGGATGTCTATTAGACTGAAGATAGGATTGTCAGGGCTTGAGAGGTATGTTGCGATATGTGTTTGTCCAGATCTTATTGTTACGAGACTCAAGTGACCATGGGAAGTTGGGATATGTGTCTTTAGTGTTGGTTTTTGTTTTAAAACTTAGTTTCTACTTATGGGTTTTCTAATTTAAACTTTGATTTATTATATTGTCTGATTATTCCATCAATTTTAGTGTGCATCAATATGCCTATGAGACATCTTCTATTAGTACCATAAGAATGAGTAGATGATGTTCCACATTGAAATACACTGGTGGATTAGAATCTCATTGAGACTATCATACATGCAGTTCTTGTTGTTGATCAGTATAATCCATGAGTTTATAATGTGGTTTTTGAGATACATGAAGTAGTTGGAGGAGAGAGATATCAGTCATGAGAATTCTTGTGTGAGAAGACATCATCCTTTAAAATAACTAATGAACCTCAAGAGGTATAGGATTGTATGGATAGGATCAATAAAATATATGACTTCCTAAAGACACATGAGAATATCACGTTGAAGTTTACAACATTCAGTCTTGAGGGTTCCATTAAGCGATAGTGGGATTCTGTGGTCCAGGCAGATAGACACTTAGACTTGGATTGGAGGGGTTTGAAAACCATGTTCCTCCAATAGTTTTTCCTAGAGTCATTGATGTTATAAAAGTCTCATTAATTCATGTATTTTCAACATGGATATAATTTGGTGTTGTCATACACCAATCATTTTGTTGTGCTAGCCCATTTTTCTCTAGACGCGGTGAAGAACAACCAGTTGAATGATTAGAAGTACATACAATGTTTGTGACTGAATATCAAATCGCAGGTGTTTATATTGAATATTTCTACCAATGTGAAGATTTTAGATAGATCTATGATGGAAAATATGAATATGGTAGGCAAGGTTGGATTTCCCACCTCTTCTCTTCCATACAATGGAAGCTCTAGTGGCATGCATGCGAAGAAAAGAAAGTGGAAGGATCATCGCAGAAGTGGTGGTGATGGGTCTCAATAGTGAGCCTCTTCTACACTGTTTTCTACAGATAACAATGTACCTATGACTTGTTATTATTTTGGCATGGTCGGACACACCAGTAGTTGTTTTCATATTCCTATGAATACATGAAATAGTTGTGGACGCATTCGTCACTAGAAGTGTTTCTATCAAGATATGACTATGCCATATTAGGGTCAGGGTTCATCAGCTCCGAAGACTACTGCGGTGCAGTCAGAAGATTTAAAGACTATATGGATCTAGCCAAATTCCTTAGTATTGAAGAACTTCCACACAATAGATGAGTGTCCAAAAAAAGTTGATGTAGGTCCAGTGATAGTGATAGGTACTATATTTATTACAACTTTTTTAGTGGTTGATTTATTTGATATGGGTGCCTCCCACTCATTTTTATCTCCATTTATTATACACTTAAACTTCCAATATAAATTTTTCCCTTTGTAATGGAGTTAGAAACACCTCTTGTAAAGAGGAAAGAGTAGGGGTTTTGTTGTCCTTCTTGTTCATTAATGATAACTGGCATGGAGTTGGTCTAGGAGTATCTCATTCTTTATTTGTATCTTTTTTACTTCATTATCGACATGGATTGGATTAGTTCTCATTAAGATGATGTTGACTGTTATAATTAGTGAGTTCTGTTCCTTTATACTTATGGGAGTTATCATGTGTTTTATGGGGAGTGGGACCTAAGGTCTGGTCATACAAGACCTTCCTTCCTTGAGCTTAGGATTTTTCTCTAAAGAGATAGGTATAGTTTATAATTGACCTGGTTCTAGGTACATAGCCAATATCAATACCTTCTTATTGTATGGAACCAGTGGAGCTGAAAGAGATCAGGACTCAGTTAGATGGTCTATTGGTGAAAGGTTTCGTTCACCCTAGTGTTTCCCCTTGGGTGTCCCCACTTCTCTTTTATAGAAGTAAGATTGTTCACTTCGATTGTGTGTGGACTATCAGAAGTTGAACTGGGTAATAATTAAGAAAAAATATCATTTCCTCATGTGGATGATTTTTTTGAACAGTTATAGGGGGGAAGTGGTTTTCAAAGATTGACCTTCGGCCAGGTTATACTTAGCTCAGTATTCAGGAGTCTAATATACCAAGTATAGCTTTCAAAAGTACGTATGACCATTATTAATAACTTGTGATTACTTTAGGTATGGATCACACTCCTTTAGTTATTATGACTTTGATGAATAGGATATTCAATCAATATATTGATGCTTTTATGGTAGTGTTCATGGATGATATTTTGGTTTATTCTAAATCCTAGTGTGATCTTAAACACCAACTGAGTTTGGTCCTAGAAATTTTGAGAATTCACCATTTGTTTGGAATTATTTAAAAATGTAGTTTCTAGATTCATGAAGTGAAGTTATTAGGGAATAATATTTCCAAAAATTTCTTATCAATTGATATTGTGAAGGTGAATGTTTTCCTTTCATGGAAGGAACCACAAAATATCATTGAGATGTGGAGCTTCTATGGTCTTTTTGGATATTACCGATAGTTTTTTAAGGATTTATATATGTTTTCATCACCTTTGACTACTCTTACCATGAAATTAGTGAAATTCAAATGGGATTAGAAGTTCAAATCTTCTTTCAATGAACAAAAACAAATTCTGACATCGGCTCATATTTTGATCTTACCTTAGCCAAGTAAGGGATACGTGATGTTTTTTTATGCTTCTAGTGATGGTTTGGGATGGGTGTTAATGAAGGATGACCATGTGGTATCATATGAATCTCTTCATCTTTGGTCACAAGAGAAGAATTACCCCACACACGATTTAGATCTTGTGTAGTTATGCATGAACTTAAATGTTGGTGGCACTATATTTTTGGGGAGAGGTTCATGGTCTTTTCTAATCATAAAATTCTAAGCTACATATTTTCTTATAAGTTCTTGAATCTCATATAGATATGATGGGTAGTATAACTTTAGACATTTGACTTCAATATCACCTATACCACATAGAAGGAGAATGTTGTTTCAGATTCTCTTAGTAGGAAAGTACCATCACAGGCTATTCTATAATCAAAGGAGGAGTTAAACCTTATTTGGATTGTCACTCAATTGCACTTGGATGCTCAGGATGATGTTTTTGGTATGGTTCTGACCAATGTTCAATTATAATCAACTCCCCTGGAGTCTATTTTACCAATTCATAGGTAAGATGATGAGTTTAGTAAAGCTTAAAAAAGTATTTATGGTGGGGAGACCATTTATGGTTAGTCCCTTTCTTCAGATGGTATGATCTAATTTGGAAAGTGGGTTATCGTACTAAGCATCTGTGAGGATTTTAGTCTTTTTTAATTATCACATATCTTAATGGGTCATTCATCCAGGCACTATGAATATGTATTATGACATGAGACGATGATTCTGGTGGTTGTGTATATAGTGTGACATTGCAGACAATGTTTCCCACTGTTATACCTTCCAATGGATAAAGGCAGAGCATTTGAAACCCTCTAGTTTGCTTTAGCCACTTCTATTGCCAGTCTTGAAATGGGATGAGGTATCCATGGATTTTGTTATTGGATTACCATATAATCCCCAAGAGAGTAATGTTGTCTAGTTATTTGTTAATCGGTTAACAAAGTCTACTCATTTCATTCCGATCAAGGATACCATTAAGGTTGAAGATCTAGGTAAGATATATGTGCAGGATATTTTGAGGTTACATGGGGGACCTTCCTCCATTTTTTTAGATAGGGATACTAGGTTTTTCTTGAGGTTATAGAGGAGTCTCTAAGAGGTAATGGGAACTTAGTTCAACTTGAGAATAGCTTACCATCCAAAGAAAAATGGTCAGACATAGTGAGTAATTCAGATCTTGGAATATATGCTTTGTGCATGTGTCTTGGAATTTGATGGATCATGGGATATCCATCTGGGACTAGATGATTTTGTTTACAACAACAGTTATCAGTCTTCAATAAAAATGTCTCCCTTAAAGGTGTTGTATGGTCGCCTGTGCAGATCACCTCTATATTGGATGGAGGTGGGTGAAGTATCTTTAGTTGGACCAAGTTTGGTCAATGAGACTTCAGAAAAGATTCATGATGTACATCAACATTTGGTTACAGCCCAGAGTCGAAAAAAATTGTATATGTATTGGCAGCATAGAAATTTGGATTTTTCCGTTGGCGACTATGTTTTTTTAAAAGCTTCTTATCTATTGGGTCACCGTTAGCTTGGAAAAGAGGGAAAGTTTTCTCTGAGATATTTTAGACCTTTTGAGGTCACTTAGAGGCTCATATGAATTTCTTATTGGTTAGCATTACAAGTATTTGTATTCATGATGTTTTACACAAGTCTCAAATCTAGAAGTACAAACCTCATCCCGCTCACGTACTGAGTTGGGAATAAATTGAGTTGGAGCCAGATGTTTCAGTTTTGGAAAAACTAGTTGAGATCGTTGAATCTCAAGTGAAATTATTGCAAGGGAATTTGATTCCATTTTTTGGAGTCCTATGGTAACATGGATTATACTCTCACGAGACTTGGGAATGTGAGTCATTGATGAGAGAGAAATGTCTACATCTTTTTCCCATGATTACACCTTCCACATGACTTCTTTGGGATGGAAATTATTTATGACAAGGAGTTCGTAACATCCCATTACCAATATATTAGGTACATATTTAAACTCATAATGGTTTTCCTTTCTCTCATTGTCTGCATATGATCAAGAAGGAATTGGTAGGATACATATAATATTAAAGTAAAAAAATGGACTCTCAGATTTTATTGGTTTTTTATAATAGGATATAAGAGTATTTAATGTCGTGTAACTAGGTTACACGTCATGTAAGGGTTTCTTGATGAAAATATTGAAAGGATTCATTTTTTGAAGGGTTATATGATGTGAATAGATGTTACATTTTTTGAGTTATTTAAATAATATATTTTTAATATAAGGTGATGGATTTCTCATCATACTTAAACACCTTGGATTTAAGGATGTGTAAAGGAGTTACATGTCATGTAATTCACCGATCATGGAAGTTTTAGGGTGTCTTTCTAGTTTTTTATACCCATTTGACCACTTTTTATCCTTTTGTCTCAAACCAAAGCCCCTCTCTAGTGATTTTTAGAGACATTGTTCCTTCTCAATCAATCTTCTCGGTATTCAATCTTCATTTTGGTTGCGGTTCATCACTATAAGTGAGATATCTTTCTGCTTCTTCATTACCATTGATTGTGGTAGCACCCTAAGATTTCATTATCATAATCTTTGATCTAAATTGGTGTTTCTTATTTTCTTCTCCTAGATCTGTCGTGCAATATCATTCCATAGGTCATTCCTTTGTTGGTCGTGGTGAGGCAGGAATTATTCCTTGAGGTATGTGGTATTTCCTCTTCTCCACCGACCCTCATTCTCATTTGGATCAATCCTAAATGAGAGGATTGGATTCTAGGGTCTTTGTTCACATTTTTGGGTTTCTTCATTGTTGGATACCATTATAGGCATGTGAGACTTGAGCTTCAAGGCAGGTCATTCTGTCTCTAGCCGATGTTGATAAACCTTATTATTCTTGTTTTATAAAATGATTTATAAAATGAATTTGCATGGCTTACATATGTGTGTTGAAAAGTGTTTTTAAAGAAAAATGGTGTTTCCTTTGTTGTTGATAAATGGAAAAAAATCTTTTTTCATTTCATTGAAATGGATTGTGAAATGGTTTTAAAATCATGGGAATTGATTGTAAAAATGAACACATGGGTTACCTTGGGAACTCATGTGTAAATTTTAATTGAATCCATCATCTATTTATTTGTGATTATCGGGGGGATTTTTCAAGGGTATTTACTCTATTTTCTAGGCCCATTGTTCAAGGGGATTGATATTAACATTGTCTGGGGTTTTACTTAGTAGGTATTCATATGCTTCCTAGGCATGTGTTCTATGAACTGGATTTTGCACTTGATTGATTAAGGTATGAGTAGTCTACTAGTCCAAACTATAGTGATCCTTGGTGCTGATACCTATTATTCAGTTTTTTTCTTGGATTTGTTATTTTATAATTTATATGAATGTTAATTCTTTTAGAAAAAATATATGGAAAATGTTATTTGAAATTGATATACCTTTTTTTGTTTTAGATCTGTGATAAAGGGGAACTGTTTACCATGTTTTATATAATTTTTTTTACGAGTTATCATTCAATGTTTTATTTAAAATGAGCATAAAAGAATTTTTATACAGAGACTTGTTAAGGAAAACCTGGGTGGGTTCCTATTGATATTATTATCTCACACCCTGCGAACCTCCTTAGTGGTTTGCAGACCAATGTTTGTCTTCCAATGTAAGGAAAGGTAATGTGTCACAGTGAGGTGGAGAGGTTTTATGCCAGCTGAGTTGGGTAGTTGGTGGTGAGATGGTGGGAATTTGTCCACGCTATCACTTGGAGTAGATATTTGGTATTATGAATTTGTAGTTGGACTTGTCTCTTTGAGATTTTGGTTACAGTCATAGTTGTTTATTTCCTATGTATCTCTTAAAATTATGGAATATATTTATTGGCTTTCTATTGTTCCTTCTAGATTCTTGTATATATACATTTCTTGTGTTTTATCAAGTTGGGGGAAATCATTACCTCTAATTTATTATTCGATGCTCGGGTGATTGTCGCCAGCCCATGGGGATTGGGAACACCCTTCGGGTATGTGACGGATTGGGTCAAGTTCCAGGTTTAAGGGCATCCCAAGTTAGTTCATTACACTGATAATAGGTCAGGCATGGTGGAAGTCTAAAAATGGGTTGAGAATAATAGTAGGTCGAGTCGTGATATAATCATGGTGGAAGGTCGGAAGTGGGGTGATCATAGTGGGAGGTTGAGTTATTGGGAAAGCAGGAGGCTAAGTGGTAATAGGTGCATGGATATTAGTAAGTTTGTCTGGTTAGATAGGGTGGAGCATATCATGTGGTGGTGAAGTACAAATGACACGGGTTTTGAGTGGTGGGGATGTGGTCGATGAAGAGGTGGTTGGTGGATTCTACCAAAGTCGAGAGGCATTGGAGGGGGACAATGGCACTTCTAACCCCAGGTAAGGTTTTTTTTAATTTAACCCTTTTTTATATTTGTTTTTTGGGCCTATGGAACACACAACCCACTTTTGGGTTGTTTTTTTTCATGGATCACTGGCCCAGCCTCCCACACCCTTTAAAGTTTTTATTAATTCAGATTTTTTCTTCATGCGCAAACATCCCAAATATTTTCAAGTGTTTTTTAAGAAAAAAATTGAAATAATATCCAATGGTCTTGAAGTTTTTTATAAAAAAATTCCACATGTGTATGGAATTAAATACCTATTGGGATAAACTATCCTATCTAGCATGATCTAGGCAAAGCAACCACAATCATAGAAAAAAAATTAGATAATTATATATATATATATATATACATTATTTGTTTTAAACCCACAATTGGATTAGTTTCAATCCAATTTAAAAACATTAGATGGCTTCAACATAGCCATACATGATTGGATCAAATCAGTGTTCAATACAATGGGACTAAAATAATGATCTCTTCATGAATATAATGAAAACATAATTTATTATAGTTTTAAAAATTCACATGATCCCTCTGATACTAATTAAAGGTACCAAGAGGCGCAACATAAGAATATGGGTCAGGGGATTAAAAATTTTCATTCTCAATCAACGTAACTACATTGTCTCGAATGATGCACAAAATGGTACATAATTTGATTATAACACGTGAATAATTTAATAATGATAAATAAATTTAAAAATTACCTTTATCAATTTAAAGGGTTGTTCGACAACTGTTCATCGCTAGTAACCGTTGATAAAAGTAACCAAATTCATATACATCTATATCATCCACATGTGATTTTAAAGTCTATGAGAATGTTGATCATCAAAATTTGGGTGCCAGTGTGAAGATTCAATGAAGTCTTTAACATCCTCACCATCACCATTATGTCATTCCTTTGATCCATGAAGGAAAATTTGAATCGGATTCTAAGATCAGCATTTTATATCTCTAGGAAGCAAGAGAGAGGATAGAGAGGCTCTTAATAACATGTATCAAATACTATTATGAATGATATCCTTATATTAACTATATAGTGTAGTATATAATACCCAAAAAAAATTCCCCGACCCCCAAATATTTATTATTCACTAAATAATCCATAAACGACATTTTATGACCAACCAACCATGTCATAAATATATTTTATATTTATATCACTCACTTATTATATAATTAATATATTATGAGATAAAATAGAACCATTAACTTATCTTTTTATTCCTGCAAATATTAAATAAACCTTGAATGTTAAAATAATATTCATTTGTTAAATATTTTTTCTGTGTATTCACTTAATATCTTAGGAATACTTTTAATAAACAAATTCATTACCAATTATTCTAAAGTAAAATAATATGGATTTATTTATTTTATGTAAATCATTCCAACTTAGATATTAAACTAGGCCTCATGTTGGGCCACTATGTCTTATATGCCTATTCATTAGAATAGGTACAGAATTTTGAATATGTTAAGTGTGTGACCCTCTAGGCCCTTATCTCAATAGTAGTGAATATAATTCATAGACCAAGATCATAGTCTATCAACCCATCAATACCCTAATGAGAAAAGGAAAATTCACATCAATGAAAAACATTCACACAAACAAATTCCGTGTAATATGAACTCTTTTCTTGCAATATATCCTAAAGTAGAACACACACTTCATGTCATCATCCTTTCTTTATTTATTATTCATTGACCATGCTATATAGACTTACATTATTCTACCATTTACATATATTTAGTGAAGGTATGTCCATCCTAAATATCTATTCAAGATATATCACTTCCTATCAGATGTGATAAATTCTATCTTAATTATTCAATCAATGTCATACGACACACCCAACACACTCTACCTCACCATGACTGAAATACCATTTTTTCATTTTACATAAAATTACATAATCAAACATTATAAAATTGTAATAATCTCAAGTGAAAACATCACTACATTTTTTTGTAGATAGTAACTATTAATGACACCTAAAACATGTGGTGTTCTTTTTTTGGGGTCAGTCCTTATGATCTCATCTACTTGAGATCACAAAGTGTAAAAATAATTAGAATAATTATAAATTATTATGAGATTCTAGAACCTGATTGTCATATTTCATTTTTGTAATATCATCATGATGTTTTTGGGCTATAGGATATAAGTTTAGTATTACTTTCATGGTATTTATAGGTTCCCATTATAGCATTGTAACTTCTATATAATTTTGATACGTAAAACAATCTATGGGCATTACCATGTAAATAGTTGAAATTGATGTATAAACACTATTATAGTAAATTTAAATCATGAATAGCATAATGTATACATGGTATGGTAATCAAAAATTATTATTCAAGTATGGTCTTGGAAAGAAACTTTTATAACATAAATAACCCCTCAACGCTCCCTTGGAAAACCACTTACCTTCCACTTAACAAATCAAATTATCTACCAAAATCCCCTATACTAATCCCCTTATAATCTTTAGGGATGTTATGGATCCTCTCAACTCTGAGAAATAAAAGATTTTAGTGACCTATAAAAATAGAAACATCGAGAAGAGGGTAAATTTTCATCTACAACTCTTCTCATTTTCCTCTTCTGGAAATATGTTTCTATATTACATTAAAAACCAACTATTATAATATTAATTGAGTAGTAGTTTTTCATTATATTTATGATTTTAACCTACTGTAATGATTATATATATGATTTATTTATATTTTATACTTTTCTTTCTTATTATTTTGACAATTTCCTGTCAACAGTCGGTTAACCGCCAATATAGACGCTAGCAACTCTTTCCTTATCACCAAACATATGGGTGGTTATAATAAATTATATATAATATATAAATGTATAAATATATTTCTTTCAATGATTATTTATTTAATTTTAATAATTTATAAATATCAATAAATGCAGATTATTAAATTGAAGTAAGATGGAATATTTTAAAAAAAATTATCAAAACATTCCACCTTTAAAAAAGAGAATTATGGAATACAATCCAATGACTATAATTGATAAAGTGTGAGAAAAATGAACTTAATAAATTTTAGGTTCTATGTTTTAATAAAACAAAGTTAACTATTCAAGAGGAAGAAAAGTGAAAAAATAACGTGGGATTTAAGGTAAAGGGATTCTCAAACCCAATTCCTTAGTTTTGGCTTATCTTCTCTTTCACATTATTCTCAGTACGGAAATTCCTCTATTATACTTAAAGAGTAATTTAAAAATTATTTACCTTTTCTTTAGGGAGATATAAATTTTTTTACCCTGTTGAAAGGAATTCTAATCCAATTAAAAATATTTTTCAATGATGACTCTATTTTTGAAAACATCTCCTTAACTCTTATTGAGTTGTTTTTCCTTCAAATAAAAATGATCTTTTATGCCAAAATATGACCTCCATTATTAATTTGGGAACCCAAAAGTTTATTCCTTAAAGTTCTATTTATGAAACCATTATGATACTCATTCCTTTCCATGGATTTATTTCATGACAATGATTTTTATATGTTCTCTTTCCATTTGGAACACATGATTATGATCATTTTATGATGTGATGGGTGGGCCCAGAATTATATATCCCTCCAATTAATTGGGTGATTTGATATATCTCATGATATTGTGTGTATTATGTTTGAACATGATTCTTGATTTGATAAAAATTATGATTTTATGATTTATGTGCATATGTTATGCATGAACATGATGAAATGTTTTTTCACAACTATTTTTGGTATTTTACCACAATGATAGGATGTTCCATCACTATGAATATGACACATTACATGAATTTATAAAAAATTTCCTTCATTATTATGATGAATATCTTATGATTATGACATAGTGAATCAGGCTTTTAATACATAGATATTACATCTTTTTAGATGAATAATAATTACATTACACAAACACATGCATGGGGATCAAAAATATATAGTTCCTTTAGAGGATAGAAGCAGAATATTTTTATTTGGTGAAAGATATTAAACATCTACCATATGGATCTCCCCCCTTAGTAGTCTACATAAACATACCCTACATAAAATCTTTCTTCATAACCTAGGAATGGAAACATAAGAAAGGGTCATATTGGATGCTCAATAAGAGAAAACAAGGGTGATACGTATATATAACATGAGTATAAGGATATGAGAACATGAGAATAATATTTTAAAATCATTCCATGTATATCAAATTTCATTATCTTGAGATATGGAATAATGATTGGTACTTTATAAGAAATGAATCATAAAGGAATAAAATAACATTATAATAAGAGAAAAACATTGTTATGGACATAGAATTTTGAAATACACATAATCATAGAAAATCATTTTCCATAGTAGCCAAGGCTCACTACCAAGGCTATCATAGTGGAATGGGTTAACTCCCCAAACCATAATAGTAGTGAAGGTTCACTCCCAAGACCATCCTAGAGGATAAATTATATCACAAAACCTGGTTGAATCCCTAATTTAGTCCCACCTATGTCATGAGATACAAAAATTTACCCAATGCATTGGAGGAAGATATAGGTACCAGATTTCACATAATGAAAATCAGATATATGTGTTCCACAAAATCATAAAACCTTCATCATATAATAACTCATGAAATGAAATGGGTTCCATAAACATTTCATTAAATCATAGCCTGAAGAAATAGATATGTTTTATAATCATTTAATAATTTTATTATAGCATAAACCATGGAAAAAGAAGCAGGAATTATAATATTTTTTATCAAGTTATAACCCCTAGAAGAGAAACTGGTTTCATAAAAATAATTTCATTATAAACCATTCATAGGAAAAATAATAATGGTATCCTTGGGACATATCCCTAGTAAATCATAATTTACATCACATAATGACATCTTAGATAAAAAAATTCTTTTTAAAGATAAATCACTTAGAATAATTCTTAAGAAAAATATCATTTTTTAAAAATCATCTTTTAAAACTAAACATTAATAAATTATTTTGGAGTTCTATTTTTATTTATATAAATATGAAACCATATAAACTAAGCTTTAAAATAATCATAAAAAATTATTAAGAAAAATATATTTTCTTCTTTGAAAAAAAATTCAAATCATAAAACATTTTTAAAATCCTTTTATTTGAAAATAACCTCTAAAACTTATAAATTGATCTTAAAACATTATGAGATCCTGACAATGGGAAATTCCATACATCTCGTATATGTTGAAAAACATATTCCTTTTATAATTTTAGTAAAATTCAAACGAACATTGTTTTTGGAAATGACATGAAAAAAAATTAAAAATTAAAACATGGGTAAAATTTTCGTTAATAAATAATTTTTATAATTGTAAAAGGACTTTTAGAAAACATGGTTTTTGGTGAAAAATAGGTTTTTGACCGAAGAGATAAATAAATATATTTTTTCTTAAAAACATTATTTTGAACTCTTAAATACATTAAGAGAGAAAAATGAAGGGAAAACATGTATTATCATGACATATCCATAGGATAATAAAATTTATGATTTTATTTAAATATGGATTATAAGATTTTATCATCAGAAACATAATCATAAATAATCCCTATAAATGATGAGATTATAACATAAAATAATTACCACATTCGTAGCATTGAATCGTAATCCCCATGATGAAATAACATTAAATAAAACATAAAATATAATGATAATAAATAAATCCATGACATTACATGTCAAATGGGGTTTTTATACACCATATCAATCATCTCTCTATCCAAACTGAACACCATTTTTTCAACATGAGGAATATATTAATGGTTACATTCTCTTAATCATGTGTTTTCATTAAAATATAACCTTACCATTAAACCACTTTTCTTGTTCCTTAGTACTATTAAATGTATAATTGAAAATCCTTAATGAAAACTTATAAAAAAAATCCTTATCTATATTATGATTCATATAACATAATTCTATAATTACAATACATAAACACTTCAATTATTACACCTTATCCTTAAGCCATTAACTAGGCTTCGTCCTCATACTCCTTAATACCTATTTCCTACAATGTGAAATATGATTCATGTCTTAATATTCATCAACCTCAATTTAATCAATAATCTCATTTTTAACATAAACCATAAAGTTAGAATAGACCATACCTTTTATATGTCATTAATGGTCTCTTCATCATCAATAATATAACCATTACTCAGACCAACTTGCTGATTCTCTTCATGATATTTCCCCCTAGGACATTATTTCACATAATTCCTATACTTTTTACTTTTAAAACACTCAACCATAAATGATAACTTAGGGATTCCATTATTCTTATCCGTTGCATTAACTAAACATTGAATTTTTACTCTAAAAGTATTTACTTTGTGTCTATAATTTCCACACCCAAAATATTTTATTGTCCATCTAGTACATCTAATTGGGTTATTCTTCCCATATTATTAACATATAGAAAACTGATTCTTTTTTCCACTATGGTATCAACTACTCAAACTCCCAAAAAACTTTATACTTCTCTTCTTTGGTGATTCTGTGAGTTGGATAAGGTTTATGTTTTTAATCATGTTCTATGATAACTGATTATGAATAATTATAATATAATTCACTCCAATAATCACCCCATTTGGATTATCATCAACCAATTTTCTATCACATTCAACCTTAAGTAAGTTCCATTTGGTTCCCACCATTTACTAAAAACAAAAAACAAAATGTGAGTAATAATATTCATAGTGATAAACCACATAATAATTAAAAATCAATTATTGTATGTCTAAATCATGAAACTTTCATGCAACTATAGGTTTATCCAGGTTCATTATTAAAATCCTTCATGATGGTTCATAAATAGTCTATAAATTCCAGAAGCATATACCTTTGGAGTGTTAGAACAGGTGTGTATAAAGGTTTATTTTCATACACCAGAGGATGATTGAGTCCATATTATTGCACCCTTTTTGGAGTTACTACCCCAAGGTACCTCTATACCAGATACACATCCACTTTTAGGATCCAAATAGATATGTAATTTCTTCTAAACCACAAACTCTGTCCTTTACCAAAATTCTAGGACAATTTCATATACTTTAAATTATCCTTAGACTTATCCTTATATATATCCATAGAAATATCCTTATAGATCTCAATAAATATTTCCCATCCTAATTTCAAAAGGTTAACTAAACCTATACTCTAATACTAACTATGGTTCCCCATACTTTGAATACATAGATATTACATCTTTTTATATCAATATTCATTACATTACACAAACACACACCTTAAGATCATAAAGTTATATTGCCTTTTTATACTAGAAACACATTATTATTATTTAGTGAAAGATCTTAAATATATCCCTAAAGCACTTCCCCATTAGTAATATTCATAAACATACCCTACTTAAAATCTTTCTTCATAACCTATGAAAGAAATCAAAGGAAATGGTGATATGAGGTTCTAAATAAGGGTTAATAAGTGTGATACATAAATATATTATGAGAATAAGGGTATAATAACATGAGAAAAATATTTAAAAACCATGACCTACATATCAAAGATCATAATATTGAGACCTGGAAAAAGGATTGGAAGTTCATAAGAAATGAATCATAAAATATTCAACAAACATGATCCTTGTGAGCATAAATTTGGTATAAAACATGGTATTTTGGTATACACATAATCATAGAAAATAATTTCCATAGTATTCAAGGATCACTACCAAGGCTATCATAGTGGAAAGTGTTTACTCCCCAAACCATCAGAGTAGTCAATGTTCACTTTCAAGAGCATCACAGTAGACAAAGTCCCTTACTGAACCGAGATCACTCCCCATTCCAGCATTTTATATATCATGAGATATAAATCATTACCCAATGCATTGGAAGGAGATATAAGTATCACCCATCACATAATTAAAATCATAGGTATTTATCCTAAAAGAACATAAAATATTCATCATATCATAACCCATGATATTAAATGGGCTTCATAAACATTTCATCAAATCATTACCTACAGAAATATACAAGTTTCATAATCATTTCAACAGTTTAGCATAACATAACATATAGAAAAAGAAGTGGGTTTCTTTTTAATTCTATCATGGTATAAATCATAGAAGATAAACATGTTTCATAAACATATTTTCATCATAAACTAATTAGAGAAATAATAATAGTGGTATCATTGGTTCATATCCCCAGTAATTCATTTGTAAAATCAAAGGGAGTCATCTTAGACAGAAAAATGATTTTGAAAGATAAATCACTTCAAATTTTTATTGTGGAAAATAAGTATTCTTTGAAAATAAATTTTTAAAATTAAAAATTATAAAATATTTTTTAAATATTTTTATTTAGAAATAAACTTGAAAACTTATTAAGGAATATTTAAAAAATAATTTAAAACATTTCTTGAGAAAAATATCATTTTTGATTTAAAAACATTAAAACATTATGTATTTTAAAAATCATTTTATTTGAAAATAAACTTGGAAATATATAAAATAATATTAAAAACATTTTGAGTCCATGATGGTGTAAAATTGCAGACATGCCATACATATTAAAATAATTATTCCTTTCACATTTTTGATAAAATCCAAATAGAAATTGTTTTTGAAAATGACATGAAGAGTCATTTCAAAAAAAATCTAAAAATTAAAACATCGGTAAAAATTTATTTAATAAATAATTTTTATAATGTTAAAAAAATGCTTTTATAAAATATCCTTTTGAGAGAAAACAGTTTTTCAACTGAAGAGAGAAATGAAGACGATTTTTCTTAAAAACATTGTTTTGAACTCTTGAATAAAAAAAGAGAATAAAATTAAGGAAAAACATGTATTATCATGACATAAGTAGAGGATAATAAAATACACGAGTTTCCTAGATTTATCATATTATTTTATCATCAATAATATAATCATAAAAAATCTTAATAAATGATGAGATTGTAACATAAAATCATTACCACTTTGGTAACATTGCCCATGAAAGAATAAAATTAAATTAAACTTATAATATTCTGAAAATAAATAAAAATTTATATTAAATGAAAAATTTAATGTGTATACACCTCATAAAAGAAGAAAGGTTCATAACATAACATATGCCTCACAGAAGTAAAATTAAGACAAAAATCCCTTATCGATTTGGAAACTTTTGAATTGTAAACCCCATAAAAGAGAGATCATAAAATGAATATGTAAATCCAAATAAATTTTATTATAACCATGATAAAATAAATTCATATTAAGTTTATACACCACATTAAATAAACAGGTGGTGAATATAGAATTTTTCTCTCATAGGTAAAAACTTAGACGGAAATCCCTTACCTTAACTATCAAATTCCTTCATACACATTCAAACCTCCTGCATAATAAATAAAATTTTATTATAAATATATTAAAACCCGATAATTATATATATAATAACATATATTATTTATTAATAACCTTTTTTACCCATTTATTAAAAATTTAATGTTGAAGTCATGTTTTGGGCAATAAACGTTTTGTTTTCATGTATGTTTTCATTTGTTATTTTTGGTCCTCTTACATTGATCATGGTTACATAATCAATATAATTTTAAAAATGATATAAATATCGTATATAATCAATATATATGTTTTTATAGTAATCCATAATATTTAGATATAGAAAATGAAATACACCGTTCATGGAAAAGGTAGGTCATACGTATGCAAGAATGTTGTTTCCATTTTCTCGACGTACTAAAAGAAAGAAAAGGTGAATAATAAATTACCATTAAAATTTATTATAATTTCATATATATCTTTTATATTAAATAAATATATTTTTATTTCCTTCCATTTAAAGCAAAATAGAAAATGAATCACGTCGCTTTGTGAGTTGGTATTATGCCGTATATGGAGTGATGTTATCGTATCACCAAGGAAATAGAGTAAGAAGTTATATTTGAAATCATAATTCCAAAATTATATTCATGTTATAAATATCATATAAATATTTTCAATCCATCACTATATCTATCCTTGAAATGTGGTGATAGAAAACAAACTACATCGGTTCGCGTGGCTGTAGTCCGTCGTACACACGATCGCCTATTTGTTTTCCATTTGATGGAAGTGAAGATGGATATAGGTTGTTAAATTAATATAATAAAATATTATTATATATAATATAATGTTTCTACTATATTTTAAGTGATAATAAATAATTTAATGTGGAATAAGAAGAAATAAACAAGAAGGATTTTAGTGAAGACAATTACATTCTCTCAGAAGCACCTATGTTGGATCTCTTATTAAAGACCCTAGTGTTGGTATTTTGGGAGGTCTAGAAGCTCTAGAAAATGGATAAGGATTTTGGAGAGAGATTTTGGTAGGGTTTTTCCAAACTATATGGATTTATAGGTGTGAATAAGTTAAGGTTAGTGGAGGTCTTTTATAAGTAGGGGAATGGAACCCACTTTGAAACTACTTAGAAATTCCCCAAATGAATCCAAAATAGTAGTCAATTACTGAGAAACAAGATAAGAAATTACCATATATTTGAATATGGGATGGATAAAATTGAAATATTTCCAACCAAATATGACTTTTACAGTTTTATAGTCATTTTAACCATTATCTTCTTAGTTTAACCATCGGTAAATCCATTTTTACATTAACAATAGTAATTAATTATTTTACTATTTTGGATATTAATTATAGTAAAAAATTAAGTTGAAATTATATAATAATATAAATTATGATTATTCAAAATATTTAATACATTTTTGTAAATCCCATTCACAAAAGTGGAAATTTTTTATTTAAAACTAATCCCTCGACGTGATGAGAAAGCGAGTTTTTAAATAGAAAATGGTCAAAAGTTTAAAAGGTTTTTATATAAAATTTAAATATGAAAGTGATTCCAATGAAAAAAATTAGATTAATAGATATATAAGTGATCTCATTTTTTATTTAAAACCATCTTAAAATAATTTTTATTTTTTTAAAATCTTGAAGAAAATAAAGATTCTTAATAAAAATAGGTACTCTTCACTATTTATCAAAAAAATTATCTTCTTAGATAATTTTCAAAAATTCACCCAGAGATAATTTTAAAATGATGAATTTAAAATTTAAATTTATTTTTAAAAAAAATTATAAAAGTTTCAAAAATATTTTTAAAATAAGTATGCAAAAGTGGAAAAACTACATTTTAAAAAATATAGTTTTGAAGCCTAAAACTGGATTTATTCTTTTTGCTTATCTAGAAAAGGCGTAAGATGAGTTTTAAATTTTTTTTGAATATATAATATATAAATTTCTTTAAAATAATTCACCCAAAGTAATTTTTTTAATTTCTTATTGCAAAGCACCTTTTTCATAAAAAATATTTTTCAAAAAAAGATTTCCTTTATTTTCAAATAGTATTTATTTTCATTTCCAATTAAGTGGTCACCAAATAATTATTTTTATATAAATGTTTAAATAATATATTTTTATAATTTAGTTAATTCTATTCATTCCCTCTATTCCAACAGTTGGGTGCTAACTATCATATAAAATAACCGTATTTTAATAGTATGTCATGTTTTATTAAAATTCAGTGTAGCATGTAACACAACCTACACCTAGTGTTGTAGGTAACGTAAGCTAAAATCAGTATTTGTGTGTAACGTAATTTAAAATTGGTATATATTATAATGAAAAATATTGAATTTATTGAATTTATTTGAAAAAAAATATTTCACAAACACTAAAAGAATTCTAGGTATTTGCGACGGGCTATTTGTGACGGGATCCTGTCGCAAATAAGTTTTTGTGACGGGGTCCCGTCGCAAAAATCCCATTGCCGAAAACGGCGTCGCAAAAAAAATATTATTTGCGATGGGTCCGTCGCAAATAAGTCTCTGATTATATACTTTATATATATAAACTTTTTTGCGATGGGCCTGCCACAAAAAGTATTTGCGACGGGCCTATTCTCCCGTCGCAAATACTTTTTACGGCAGGTCCCTAATCCCGTCGCAAATACTTTTTAAAAAAAATATTTAGACTATTTGCGAAGGGTTCCCGTCACAACAGCTCCCATCGTAAATAATAAATAAATTTAAAAAAAATAAATTTAATAAAATTATGATTATTGAAAAATTAATTTCAATATTATTAAAATAATTAAAATAAAAATATATTAAAATTCTCATTATTCACAAAAAATATAAAAAAATCATAAATTATTATTATTATTATTAGTATTATTATTAGTAAAATAAACAAACATTAAAAAAATAATACTGAAAAAATATATTTAATAAAATTATTATTAATGAAACAATAATATTAATATTATTAAATTAAAAAAAATAAAAATTATCGAAATTATTAAAATTCTCAATATTCACCAAAAATTCATAAAATATTAAAAATTAAATTATCTAATATTCGCACCAATATAAAAGACAGAAACTGTGAATAGTTCATATTACAACAAATATTAAATTCAAATGTTTTTAACATACAAAAATCACTAGGGGGTCGTCTTCTAGAGGAGGTGGAGGAGCTGAAGGAGATAGAGGAAACTCCATCCCCAAACTACAAGTCAGACGGCGCATATACTCCATCTGCTCCTGATTCTTCTGCTGTCATTGACGCATCTCCTCCTCGTGCTGCTACTTCTGCTGCTGCTGCTGCTGATGCGTCTCTTCTTGCTGCTTCTGCAAACTCTCTATATGGTCATTCTGAGCTCGTAACTGCTCCTGATACTGTGAGGCAGAAGATGATGCCTCTCCATGAGCTCCTCTCGAGATGGATGCTGACATCGCAATAGTACCATAATAAGTACCAGGAGTCACATGAGAGCTGATACCAACTACTCGGCCCTTCTCAGAGCTATACTAAGTCGCCTGCATCTATACTACCTCGTCGAAATGGTGTGTACTGGTCGGATCAGTCGCCATGTCCTGACCCTCAGCCTGTGTCTGAGAGGTTGCAGCCTCATATGACTCCTTCAATTCCAATTTGAAAGTAAAATTGTGAAAATATTACATGTAGTTAATTGTGAAACTAAAAAAATAATACTAACCACAATTCGACGCTGGCGATCACCTCTAATCTCTCCAGTGGCTGGATCACTATACATCCTTCGATAAACATCGAACTCTGTAATATCGGGATGCTCGACTGCCTATAGAAATATAAAATAAAATGTTTATATTTAAATTTATATAAATATTTTAAAAAATATACTTACCAGATTCTCTCTATGTGTACTGAATGTATGACTACCAGCTCGATGTGTCACCTCCTGTCTCTCCCGGTTCTACCGACCCAATGAAGAGATCCTCTGAAATTTACCACCCAACCAGTGTGCACTTAATCCATCCCAATCCTGATATGAAATGTACTTTGGTCGGTGGTCTCTATAAGACTCATCAAATACTATCGCTCCTTATTTTTTAATGGTCATCTTTCTCAAATTTTGCAAAAACTGACGCAAATGCTCATGCATAGCCACCTCCCATGCTGCATTGATAGCATCAAGAATGCTATCATCGATGGGATACCATAAACCCTACAAATAATTTTTAATATCAAGTTATTAATAAAATAAATTTCAAAATAAATATTATTTATTTATGTACCAGGCAATGATTGTACATGGCGAGTTGCACATCAACGGGAATCTGTTCCCATGTGATCCATGGCTGAGAAAAATAACTATACAAGATAGTGCTCCCCTATCCAATAGCTACATGCGCAAAACTGTGAAAAAAGAATAAATAATCAAAAAATTAGTATATATATAAATAAATTAATGAAAAATATAACTAAAATATACAGGTTATCATACCTCCGTGTGCGTGGATCGAAGCCAAGACGTGGACGTTGCTCGGGGATAGGGTCAGGAATCATCAGTCACGCAAGACTGCGCCCCCTCCATGTACCTCCTGAACCACTAGTAGGCTGAGGGTCAGATGATCCCACATCCCCCTTATCCAAAGGTAGATCAGCCTCCTACAACTCAAGAAATAGATCAGGATCCATCTGAAACAAGAAATGATTGTTGTTAGCAGATAGTTGAAAATAACTATCATATATAGATATATATTAGTTATGATCATAACCAACATTTAACTATGTCAATGTTCACCTTCATCGTCATCTTCATATCTGACGATGTCAATGTCTTAATATTCCTCTTCGCCATCATCAATATCCATATGAGTTTCACTTTCACCATCTCTTGTCATTTAAAATTCATTTGTAACATCATTAACATCTTTATCACCATCGAACCTTAATTTTAGGGTGTCATCATCGATATTCACATTTATTTTTGATAAAGATGGATTTTGAGTAGTCTCTTGAAAAAATTCAATTCCTTCCACTTCAGCAGAACCACATTTAGTTTTAAGTAAATTGATTTTCCCAAGATTTCATTTTTATTATGCTCTGCGAATCCCTAAGGTCTCTTGAAGTAACATAGTACTTTGCGTAATAAATTTGATGTGCCTTTTGAGCCAGTAAAAATAGTTCATTTACTGCAAGAAGACTTTTATATTTAATATCAACGATTCCATGAGTCAGATGAACACGCAAGACTCTCTCAGTATCTAACCACCGACATTTAAACATCGTTATGTAATTCTGTCCAAGATAACATAGCTCAATAATTTCATCCAGAATATCGTAAAAGTCAACTTCAGTTTCTCTATGATGGGATCCTCTAAAAAAAATCCATTGTTCATTGTTTTTTTTAATTCCCCATTTGCACGTGTATGAAATCAAAAACCATTCACCACATATATATTATAAGATTTAACCATTTTGGATGGTGGGTTACTCAATATACACAGTCGCTTATCAATTTTATCAGCATGTTGAGACACCTGAAAATTTTAAAAAAAATTATCAATATAATAAATAGTAAACTGAACTGATATTAAACCATCAATAATTTATATTACCAGTTTTTGAAACCATTGAGAATTTTTTTTTGTCTGCGTTCTTCAAAAGCAGTTGTTGTAATTTGTGGAAGTTGTTTCTTGATATGATTATTATATAACCTACAAAATGAAATAAGTTTACGTATTGTAATAGAAATTATAAAATAAGTGATAGAAGCAATCATAGTACAAATACTTTCATTTCTTCACAGTTGAGCAGAACATATGTATGAGCTCTGTGATGTTCATCATCTGGAAGCCATTGTTCTTGAACTTCACCAAAGCCAATATTTGGCTGATTAAAAACTGATAATTGATTTTCCATTTCATCATTAACATTTCCCTCGTTCCGTCCCATGTGGTTTTTTTAAGGGATATTCAGATTCAAAATTGTGAGAGCATAAAAAAGCAATTTCCTCTTGCAAATAAGCTTCATCAATTGGGCCTTCAACTGATGCTTTGTTACATACTTTTTTCTTCAATTTCTGTATGCATCTCTCAAATGGATACATCCATCAAAACTGTACTGGACCTCCACATTTCGCTTCATGTGGAAAATGTAATATCAGATATTCCATTGAGTCAAAGAAAGTAGGTTGAAATATTTTTTCCAGTTTACATATAATTACAGAAACATCTTCTTCCAGTTTTCTTAGTGCATCGTAGTCTGTTGTCGCTACACAAATGTCTCCAAAAAAATATGATATTTTTGTTATCGAATCCAAAATCATAGAATTTAACAAACCTCTGAATCCAATCGGTATAAGTCTTTCCATTATAACATGACAATCATGATTTTTTAATTCGGTAATATGACCATTCTTAACACATCTGCCCAAATTGGAAGCATAGCCATCTAGAAGTCTCAAATCTGCAATCCACTGACAAAATAATAAGTGCCTCTCTTTCGACAGTGTATAAGCAGATTTTGTCTTCATTAACCTCTATGATCTGAAATTTTCAAATAGTTCAAGTCCTAGTCGCCTACAAATTTGGGCAAGATCTAATCGTGATTTTATAGTATCTTTGGACTTACCTGGTGTATCCAAAACTGTATGAAATAAATTATCAAAACATTTCTTCTCAATATGCATGACATCCAACATGTGGCAGACCAAAAAATCAGACCAATATGGGAGATCCTAAAAAATGATTCGTTTTATCCAATTATATTCTTTCCCAAAGCCATGAATTTTCTATTGGTTTACTGTTGGACCAAATGTGATGGAAGGTAATGAAAATAAAACAAATTTTAACTATGTACCTAAGATCATTTTTGGAGGTTCATCCCTTTCAATTGTGCCTTTTTTGAAATGAGATTTGTTCCTTCGAAAAGGATGATCGGTTGGAAGAAATCTGTGATGACAGTCAAAATAGCAAGGTTTTTTTTCATTGATGAGCATAAAAGATTTATTGTCTTTCATACAGTAAGGACATGATTTCGGATCATGTGTACTCCAGCGAGATAACATACCATATGCCAGAAAGTCACTAATCATCCACATCAATGCAGCTTTTATTTTGAAATTTTGTTTCGCAAAAAAATCATATGTACTAACACCATGACTCTGTAATTCATTTAACTCATCAATCAATGGTTTCAAATAAATATCAATATTCTTTTTCGGATGTCCTGGGATTAATAAGGTCAAAAAGATATAGGGCTCCTTCAACAACATCCATGTAGGTAGATTGTACGGAGTTATAAAGACAGGAAAACATGAATACTGACTACCATAAGAACCAAACGGACAGAAACTGTCAGTAAAAAGACCCAATGGCACGTTTCAGGATTCTAAAGCAAAAGACGGATGCAGACGATCAAAATGTTTCCATGAATCACCATTAGATGGATGATTCAAGCTTTTACCAGTTGAAATATTGGTTTTGTTCCATTCCATCATTGACGTTGTGTTATGAGACATAAAAAAACATTGTAGCCTGGGTGAAATGTGGAAATATCTCAACTGTTTTACAGGAATCAATCCAGACTTCCCTGGTTGAGCTTCTTTATACCTCGATTGTCCACATGTGGGAAAACTATCCAATGACTCATTTTCACCAGAATATAAGATGCAATCATTTTCACATGCATGAATCTTCTGATAACTAAGGCCCAAATTACGAACCAGCCTCTTACTCTCATAGTAATTTGCAGGCACCGCATTTCCTTTAGGTAACAGTGTTTTGACCAAAGAAAATATCTGATCAAAACAGTTGTTTGAAAATTCATTATCTAATTTAATAGCCATAAATTTCTCAACCACTTCTAATTTTCTTATCTTGCAACCAGGATATCATGCATCCTCAGCAGAACTCAACAACTCATAAAATTTGGATGGTGCCAACTCAACAGTTAAATCGATATCATTGTGAGTTTTAGTTTGTTGAAGAGATGGAACCGTGATGGATTCAGAATCAAGATATTAGTATCTTCTATGGAACTGTGTTCATGATGTTGATACTAAAAAACATAATCTAGTTGAAAACCAAACCGCAATAGATGTCCCCCAACCTTGTAAAATGTGTCAAACGTTCTCAGAGCACATTTTTTACAAGGACACTTAATTGTGCCTTTTGAAACATATTATGGTTTTGATGATGAAAATGCTAAGAAATCTTCAACACCCTCAATATATATAGGATTTAAACTAGACCATTTGGATTTCTGTGCTGATTTATCCAAGCGCGATCATCTAATAATAACTGATGTCAAATTCCTTGTTCCATATTTTTTTACAAAATAGAAAATCATCACTGTTTTTGAATAATTTGAAATTATAAAAACACTATCTGAAAAAAAAAATTAATTACTGCTACTTCTTAATAATTACCATTAATTAAGGGCGACACAATTTCCAGTGGATTGATGGCTACTCTTTTGTCCAATGTCTCATTTTCTTGCATCTTTATCACACTGAAATCACAATGAAGAATCTCGTCAGAGGTACGCATATTTATTCTCGTGCATAAGAGAATGAATATGAAAACCTTTGACCATATTCTTCATTATGATTTGAGTGTGAGAAAGATGCAAGTAAATGAGATGTCGGACAAAAGATCCCCCTTTTCGTCGATGAATCATCTTCTTCCAACTATCACCGCCTAAAAACATTATAAAAAATGTTATCCTACGAATGCATATCCAATCTCGTGCATACGAGATTGAATATTCCTATGTAGCAGTACATTCTTCATAATGTTTTGAGTTTGTGAGAGTTAAAAGGAGAAAATTCATCGAGCAAAAGGAGTGTTGTTAATCTACTAAAAAATGTGCCACGTTCTTAAAATTTATTAAAATTTGTTAAAATTTCTTTCTAACTGTTCCTAACCGTTCATAACTAATTATTACTATTTATTACTAATTATTCCTATTTATTACTAACTATTCCTATTTATTACTAACTATTCCTATTTATTACGAACTATTTTTATTTATTACTAACTGTAACTATTTATTACTAACTATTCCTATTTATGACTAATTATTCTTATTTATTACTAACTATTACTATTTATTACTAACTATTTTTATTTATGACTAACTATTCCTATTTATGACTAACTATTCCTATTTATTACTAACTATTACTATTTATTACTAACTATTCCTATTTGTTACTAACTATTCCTATTTATTACTAACTATTTGTAACAGCCCAAGATTTTATAAAAAATATTCTTTTTAATTTTATTAATGTCTTGTGTTGTACGCTACACCAAAAGTAGCTTGCACAACACGCATCCTTGACTTGCCTTGCATTACACGCAATCGCGACCTTCCTCGATAGCGTGTGTAATACGCAATACCGAGTTTCACTAAACAACGATATGCTATTAAAATATTATTAAAACTAGCCGTTATGAATAGTAATAACCACTTTTTAAATTCTGTAAATCTTATTTTTCAAAATGAACTTCATTTTTGGATTCGGAGTATCGAATTTAGCCTAAGGTGAAATTTTGGTACTTTTCGGATAACTTTCATATTCTGGTGAATAGTGAAAATTACTAAATTATAATTAAAAACAACCTTTTTAATCGAAATAATTAATAGTGATAAATTATTAATTTGAGTGGTTTTAAAGTATATTTAGAATATATTTTTACAATTTAATACAATGTTGGTCATTGGATGTAATTTCACATTTAAACTAGACATAATCAAGTGTCAATCTTTTGATATATATTGTTTCCTAAAAACACGCTATTTATTTTAACAGCGGTATTTAATTATAAAATTAATTAATGCAACTTCTATGTTATGAATTTGGTAAAATAGATTTCATTTTTGAATTCGGAATATGAAATATAGCTTAGGATGAAATTTTGGCATTGTTCTGAAAAACATCATTTTTTGATGAATAGTGAAACTACTAAGTGGTAGGTTAAAAACTGAATTTTGTATAAAACTTAATTTTACCGCTTCTGTGAATGGAATTTCGAAAATCCGAGAGACACGGTTAATATCAAGGACTAAAATGTGGTTCAATGAGATGAAAATAATTTTTTGGTGAATAGTAACTTTTTACTTTTTTTTACCGCGGTTAATAGTAAATAGGGTAACTAAGGGTAAATATGATATTAATATTACCCTAACACATGTCCTAATTCTATTGGACAAGTGTAATTCGACCAAAAACAAACTTAAGAATAAAATATGACCATTTAGGCCCACTGGGATTAGATTAGGACATTTATTATTAATTTATTTAAAGAAAGGTTAAAATAGTTAAAATCAAAGTTTAATAAGTAAATCATTTTTAATATGGGGTTATACATTAGATAAATTAGATTGTAAATATTCATTAGAAAGCTAAAAAGATTTCCTACATGATGGTATTTTATTTGTAATTTTTAGACATCAAATAATTTAATTTATGTATGACACAACGATGATGCAGTAATTATCTTATTAATGAAATATTGACATAATTGATGTTATAAACACCAAAATAAATGTAATTTGTGATGTTTTATGAATTACACTAATTTTCTAGGTTACTATGATATATTAATGTTGATTTAATCAACTTGGTTCGAACATTTAATTCTGTTATGACTTTCACAAAAATCATATATCAAATAGTGTCAAAATTGACACAAAATAGTTTTTAAATCAAATATTATATTATTAATTGTTATTTTTTTCCTAAAAATCTAAGGTTCGTCCAAATGACTTAGATAAGGATATATTTATTAATAATATACAATTTTGGGTTCGTTTGGCATGTTATAGTAAGTGTATTAACCATATAGTGAAAGAAAACAAAAAGACACGGTAAAAGTTAAATTATTTATCTTAGAGTTAAATCTAATTGATAAGGTTAAAATAATATCCTAAACTTGTCTAAATTCTATTGGTTGATAGTATTTAGACCCATCCCCACTTTAGCTTCTAAATAAGACCCTTTGGAACCATTATAAACCGATTTTGACTTTAATATAAAATAATATTTTGAAATATTCCTAAGGTGCCCCTCTCCTCCCTTATAAAAGGACACCTCCTCCCCCTCCTCCTCACACCAATTTGAGCATTCAAGCTCTGACAACCCCTGCAAAAATCTCTTCTCCACTTCCCTAGCAACATCCTAGAGGTTCTGGTCTTCCTCAAAGACCAATTCTAGTGCCCTAAGAGGAGGTCTCAAAGAGGCACTTCAAAGAAGAGGTAATTATCGTTACCAATTCTTTCATCTTTATTTCTTCTTCCACTTCTTCTTCTTAGGTTGTTTCATTATGAAGTAATAACATCAGTATCACTCATATACTTATATGTTATTATAAGTATTAAACAACCCTATTTCACCATCTATCCATCGTACGGAAAAAGAAATCACCGCGCGTGCGTACGTACGGAATACCGTCTCCACGCCGTGGTGTAATCTATTTTTCCACCATCACTTTACAAGGATGGGTATAATGGTGTAAATAATAACTATACATAGTTATTACAACATCATATTGATTCTGATATATTGTATAATCCACTCCAATTCAATTCAATATTTATAGAAATGATATCATCGCTCGTGCGTACGTACGGACTACCGTCTCCACGACGCGATGAGATTCATTCTCCATGTTAACCATTTAAGAGTGATTATAAAGTATATATAAGAAATAATAATGAAATATATGACATTATAAAGCTACTGGATTTATGTATATATATATATATATATGTCATCTACTTACTTCCATTTCAAGACAATAAGGAAAGTAAAACAGCGTTCATGCGTACGTACGGACTACCGTCTCCATGAACGGTGTTTTTCATTTCATTTATCTATCTATTATATATATATATACTGAATATATATGATATATAAATCATATTTTATATTCTGGAAGTAAGTAAATCATGATATAAGTAATAATAATGTCAAGAACAACAAGTCAAAACACCTACGATAAATGAAACGATTTTACCCAAAACGCTCTTTAACATGGAATTTACAAAAGAACGGGTAAAATAAAGTCATAAGTGAACCATATATGATATCATAACAATTATTATGATTCTGGAATAAGTCAATGACATTATTTAAATCATTATACAGGAGGTTCGGACACTTACGAAGCAAATCGGACCTAAGGTAAGGGAAATATCACAATCTCATTTTTATCCGAGATTGTTTATACTTTGGTATTTACTGGGGTGTATTTTATCGTCCACATCCATGTTTCATCAATATGTAATGTTATTTCAATCCACCTACAATTGTTTAAATCTATTTTTACCCTTCGGTGAGTTTTTAGTAAAAGATATGAAAGGAATCTTTTGTCGTTTTTCATACGAGGTACTTTTTGACTTTTCCGACAAAAGTACGAAGAATGTTTTTTTTTAACTTATACGGCATGAATGGATTTTTAAAAACATTGTTTCCAAGAAGCTTCCTTTACAAGTTTTCAAGTTTATTTTTAACCATCTTCTTTTATTTTAAAGTCGTATGACATGTTATGAAAGGAAAAATGTTTTTGAAGTAAAAAAGATATTTTCCTCAAGAATGGAGTTCAAGTATTTTATCAAAATTATTTTCCATCTAAGATAATAAAAGGGTTATGTTTTTTATCCCTATTGTTACATGGATTTTATTATGTTGTGATGGAAATATTTTTATGAATTCCTTTATCTTATATGAATTGTTTTATGATTTCATGTTGTTTAAGAATCCCATTTTTATTACATGGGTTATGCAATGATGTATGATTTATGATTTTGTGGCACACATAAGAATGGTATCATTATGAGATGGGTGGGACCTATATATCCCTCCAATGCATTGGGTAAAGATTTTATATCTCATGAGATAGACATGGCTGGAATGGTAGGTTATACCGGTTCAGTGAAACAGGACTGAAACGAGGGTTACTCGATTCAGAAAGGGACTTTGTCCACTAAGATAGTCTTGGCAATGAGTCTTGACTAACAAGAAATGATTCTCTATGATTATGTGTGAATGCCACAAAGTTTCAAGTTTCATGTTATGATTATGGTGATTTCATTTTCACTTCCATGATTTATCCCATGTTATGAAATTATGCTCTCTTTTGCAGGTTATGATTTCCAAAATGTTATGTTCTTATGAATATGATGTGATTGATATTTCTTTTGTTTACCCTTACTGAGCATTTGAGCTCACCCTTTTATGTTTTCTTTTCCCCAGGATATAAAGAAAGGTTCTAGGTAAAAAAAAGGGGAAGATCTTTATGGGAGATACTGAAGATCTTTCACCATGATTAGAAGATTACGTTCCGAGTTTCCAAAGACACTAAACTATTACGATCCTTGTGTGTGTGTTTTTGTTATGTACTAAGTATTCCGCAAAAGTAATGTAATGTCCATGTACGTCAGGCTTCGGGTCTCTACAGTTGGTATCAGAGGAAAGGTTTAGTCAACCTTTGGAAACTAGGATGCGAAAACGTTAGTGAGATCCCTAGAGATATTTCTAAGGTATGTCTAGGGATTCCCCTAAGGATAAGTATACGTATAGGATATAGTTCTAGAACTATGGTAACGATATTAGATTAAACAAAAGATGATAGATATTTAAGTTACTCCCCCTTTATTATGATTTTTGCATCTAACACTATTCTGTTTGGGTTTTAGAAAATGGCTGGAAACAAGATGATTCACAATAATGGAGGATATGATGGACAATGGAATGATATCCTTCTTGAGCAACCAAATAAAATGGGATTTGGATGTCCAAACATCATTATTATTCCGAATCAGCAATCTCACAACATGATCAATAAAGTAAAATTTGGTAAGTTTCCTGACTCGACTAATAAGAGAAAGATGGAGTTCCATGATGATCATAGAGGAAAGAAAGTTCAATTTCCCCTATGTAAATCATGTGGGAAGAGGCATCAAGGAGAATGTTTCAAGGGAACTGGAAGATGCTTTGGGTGTGGAAAAGAAGGACACAAAGCAAGTAAGTGCAAAGGAAAAGGGTCGGTTAACACCATGGATGAGGATAATGGTATTGCTATGACATCAAAAATGGTTAAGTGTTTTAAATGTGGAATGTATGGACATTATGCAAACAAATGCCCTAAGGGAAAGACTCATGAAGAGAATCAGTATGGTCATATGGGTAGTATTTATGTGGATGATGATGAAGAGACTACAAATGATATGTGAGATGAAAGAATTGTTGAAGCTCGGTCAATGGTTTAAGAATGTTGTGGAATGATTACATGTTTATCATGTGTAATGTTGTATAAGAAATCTCATGGTACTATGGAATAAAGAGACATCTGAGGATTGTTACACTGTTGTCTTTCCTTGAGTTATGAAAGTGTATGATTAATGGTACCACTATCCATGAAAGGTTATTCAGATATTTTTGGAATGTAGATGATATGCGCATAATGAAGGGATAAGGAGAAAATTAAATGTTTGATAGTATTCATGAGCTCATGATTGATATAAGGACTAAGTGATATCATAGAATTTTGAGGATTTTGGTATGTGGAAAGTGTTAACTTTTAACTGCACTCATGTTTTCACTATGGTATTCAAGAGAATACACGATTAAGGACTTTGAATGTTTGGAATGTGACCAACAAGACATATCTTATGATATGTGGGGATCAACGACAGTATTAAATCTCTGGTAATCGTTGTCACTATATTATGAGAGTGGACTGCAGTATTATGTATAAGCCTAAAGATTAGACTGGATTATGTTGGACATAAGTTAGTATTGTTTAAGGATAGAAGATTTTCGATATTATTGATGGGATGTTATAGTAATATAGTTTTAGAAAAAGGACAACCTGCAGGACGGGCGACAGCCCATCGCTTCGGACAAGGCTGTGGGAATCGAACCCACAACCGAAGTGCGACTAACCTTTATCGCCCACCACTGGCCTACAGGAAGTCCCTGTTTAGTAGAAACTAGTTTTATTATATTAAGTAGTATGATATATGAAGTATAAGTCCATTTTAGGAACCATATATGATTAATCTCACTATAGATCGACTTATGTATATAAGTTTTGCTAACCTTTTGTTTGAGACAGATGGAATGACCCGTCATTCTATCACATGATCTGCTAACACTTCACGAATAACAAATTCAACTTCATTTATTTAAGAGATCAAGTGGAAATTGTTCAAGGCACGAACAACAGTGAGATTGTACCAAAATAAAGTAATTATTTATTCTAATTCAAATTTTCAACTTTAGGGGGAATGATCTTGAAAACCAAAAATGTTGTCCTAGTGATCTTATATCTGATGAATCGGATGGTACCTTAGATCGTCACAAATTTATGGATTTGTGATTGTTGGCTTTTCCATAGCCATGTTCTCTACCACTCTCCATCAGAACATGATGGTTAGATTTCTCTTCCATATCCATATTTTCACCTATGTGGAAACCCAATGATTAGTTTATTTGGGTAACCGTTACGTTTCATACTTTTGTTTTTAAAGATTGGTTTTGATATTCCTTTTTACGATGTGGGTTTCTATTAAAGAAACTTTCGAATAGTAAACCATTTATAACCCCGACGAATTTCGAGGGCGAAATTCATTTTAAGGGGGGTAGAATGTAACAGCCCAAGATTTTATAAAAAAAATTCTTTTTAATTTTATTAATGTCTTGTGTTGTACGCTACACCAAAAGGAGCTTGCACAACACGCATCCTTGACTTGCCTTGCATTACACGCAATCGCGACCTTCCTCGATAGCGTGTGTAATACGCAATACCGAGTTTCACTAAACAACGATATGCTATTAAAATATTATTAAAACTAGCCGTTATGAATAGTAATAACCACTTTTTAAATTCTGTAAATCGTATTTTTCAAAATGAACTTCATTTTTGGATTCGGAGTATCGAATTTAGCCTAAGGTGAAATTTTGGTACTTTTCGGATAACTTTCATATTCTGGTGAATAGTGAAAATTACTAAATTATAATTAAAAACAACCTTTTTAATCGAAATAATTAATAGTGATAAATTATTAATTTGAGTGGTTTTAAAGTATATTTAGAATATATTTTTACAATTTAATACAATGTTGGTCATTGGATGTAATTTCACATTTAAACTAGACATAATCAAGTGTCAATCTTTTGATATATATTGTTTCCTAAAAACACGCTATTTATTTTAACAGCGGTATTTAATTATAAAATTAATTAATGCAACTTCTATGTTATGAATTTGGTAAAATAGATTTCATTTTTGAATTCGGAATATGAAATATAGCTTAGGATGAAATTTTGGCATTGTTCTGAAAAACATCAATTTTTGATGAATAGTGAAACTACTAAGTGGTAGGTTAAAAACTGAATTTTGTATAAAACTTAATTTTACCGCTTCTGTGAATGGAATTTCGAAAATCCGAGAGACACGGTTAATATCAAGGACTAAAATGTGGTTCAATGAGATGAAAATAATTTTTTGGTGAATAGTAACTTTTTACTTTTTTTACCGCGGTTAATAGTAAATAGGGTAACTAAGGGTAAATATGATATTAATATTACCCTAACACATGTCCTAATTCTATTGGACAAGTGTAATTCGACCAAAAACAAACTTAGGAATACAATATGACCATTCAGGCCCACTGGGATTAGATTAGGACATTTATTATTAATTTATTTAAAGAAAGGTTAAAATAGTTAAAATCAAAGTTTAATAAGTAAATCATTTTTAATATGGGGTTATACATAAGATAAATTCGATTGTAAATATTCATTAGAAAGCTAAAAGGATTTCCTACATGATGGTATTTTATTTGTAATTTTTAGACATCAAATAATTTAATTTATGTATGACACAACGATGATGCAGTAATTATCTTATTAATGAAATATTGACATAATTGATGTTATAAACACCAAAATAAATGTAATTTGTGATTTTTTATGAATTACACTAATTTTCTAGGTCACTATGATATATTAATGTTGATTTAATCAACTTTTTTCGAACATTTAATTCTGTTATGACTTTCACAAAAATCATATATCAAATAGTGTCAAAATTGACACAAAATAGTTTTTAAATCAAATATTATATTATTAATTGTTATTTTTTTCCTAAAAATCTAAGGTTCGGCCAAATGACTTAGATAAGGATATATTTATTAATAATATACAATTTTGGGTTCGTTTGGCATGTTATAGTAAGTGTATTAACCATATAGTGAAAGAAAACAAAAAGACACGGTAAAAGTTAAATTATTTATCTTAGAGTTAAATCTAATTGATAAGGTTAAAATAATATCCTAAACTTGTCTAAATTCTATTGGTTGATAGTATTTAGACCCATCCCAACTTTAGCTTCGAAATAAGACCCTTTAGAACCATTATAAACCGATTTTGACTTTAATATAAAATAATATTTTGAGATATTCCTAAGGTGCCCCTCTCCTCCCTTATAAAAGGACACCTCCTCCCCCTCCTCCTCACACCAATTTGAGCATTCAAGCTCGGCCAACCCCTGCAAAAATCTCTTCTCCACTTCCCTAGCAACATCCTAGAGGTTCTGGTATTCCTCAAAGACCAATTCTAGTGCCCTAAGAGGAGGTCTCAAAGAGGCACTTCAAAGAAGAGGTAATTACCGTTACCAATTCTTGCATCTTTATTTCTTCTTCCACTTCTTCTTCTTAGGTTGTTTCATTATGAAGTAATAACATCAGTATCACTCATATACTGATATGTTATTATAAGTATGAAACAACCCTATTTCACCATCTATCCATCGTACGGAAAAAGAAATCACCGCGCGTGCGTACGTACGGAATACCGTCTCCACGCCGTGGTGTAATCTATTTTTCCACCATCACTTTACAAGGATGGGTATAATGGTGTAAATAATAACTATACATAGTTATTACAACATCATATTGATTCTGATATATTGTATAATCCACTCCAATTCAATTCAATATTTATAGAAATGATATCATCGCTCGTGCGTACGTACGGACTACCGTCTCCACGACGCGATGAGATTCATTCTCCATGTTAACCATTTAAGAGTGATTATAAAGTATATATAAGAAATAATAATGAAATATATGACATTATAAAGCTACTGGATTTATGTATATATATATATATATGTATTTCATCTACTTACTTCCATTTCAAGACAATAAGGAAAGTAAAACAGCGTTCATGCGTACGTACGGACTACCGTCTCCATGAACGGTGTTTTTCATTTCATTTATCTATCTATTATATATATATATACTGAATATATATGATATATAAATCATATTTTATATTCTGGAAGTAAGTAAATCATGATATAAGTAATAATAATGTCAAGAACAACAAGTCAAAACACCTACGATAAATGAAACGATTTTACCCAAAACGCTCTTTAACATGGAATTTACAAAAGAACGGGTAAAATAAAGTCATAAGTGAACCATATATGATATCATAACAATTATTATGATTATGGAATAATTCAATGACATTATTTAAATCATTATACAGGAGGTTCGGACACTTACGAAGCAAATCGGACCTAAGGTAAGGGAAATATCACAATCTCATTTTTATCCGAGATTGTTTATACTTTGGTATTTACTGGGGGTGTATTTTATCGTCCACATCCATGTTTCATCAATATGTAATGTTATTTCAATCCACCTACAATTGTTTAAATCTATTTTTACCCTTCGGTGAGTTTTTAGTAAAAGATATGAAAGGAATCTTTTGTCGTTTTTCGTACGAGGTACTTTTTGACTTTTCCGACAAAAGTACGAAGAATGTTTTTTTTAACTTATACGGCATGAATGGATTTTTAAAAACATTGTTTCCAAGAAGCTTCCTTTACAAGTTTTCAAGTTTATTTTTAACCATCTTCTTTTATTTAAAAGTCGTATGACATGTTATGAAAGGAAAAATGTTTTTGAAGTAGAAAAGATATTTTCCTCAATAATGGAGTTCAAGTATTTTATCAAAATTATTTTCCATCTAAGATAATAAAAGGGTTATGTTTTTTATCCCTATTGTTACATGGATTTTATTATGTTGTGATGGAAATATTTTTATGAATTCCTTTATCTTATATGAATTGTTTTATGATTTCATGTTGTTTAAGAATCCCATTTTTATTACATGGGTTATGCAATGATGTATGATTTATGATTTTGTGGCACACATAAGAATGGTATCATTATGATATGGGTGGGACCTATATCTCCCTCCAATGCATTGGGTAAAGATTTTATATCTCATGAGATAGACATGGCTGGAATGGTAGGTTATACCGGTTCAGTGAAACAGGACTGAAACGAGGGTTACTCGATTCAGAAAGGGACTTTGTCCACTAAGATAGTCTTGGCAATGAGTCTTGACTAACAAGAAATGATTCTCTATGATTATGTGTGAATGCCACAAAGTTTCAAGTTTCATGTTATGATTATGGTGATTTCATTTTCACTTCCATGATTTATCCCATGTTATGAAATTATGCTCTCTTTTGCAGGTTATGATTTCCAAAATGTTATGTTCTTATGAATATGATGTGATTGATATTTCTTTTGTTTACCCTTACTGAGCATTTGAGCTCACCCTTTTATGTTTTCTTTTCCCCAGGATATAAAGAAAGGTTCTAGGTAAAAAAAAGGGGAAGATCTTTATGGGAGATACTGAAGATCTTTCACCACGATTAGAAGATTACGTTCCGAGTTTCCAAAGACACTAAACTATTACGATCCTTGTGTGTGTGTTTTTGTTATGTACTAAGTATTCCGCAAAAATAATGTAATGTCCATGTACGTCAGGCTTCGGGTCTCTACACTATTCCTATTTATTACTAACTATTCGTATTTATTACTAACTATTTCTATTTATTCCTAACTATTTCTATTTATTCCTAATTATTAGTATTTATTCCTATTTATTTCTAATTATTTCTATTTATTACTATTTATTGTTATTTATTCATAATTATTGCTAATTATTCCTAATTATTGCTAATTATTCCTATTTATTCTTAATTAGTCATATTTATTTCTAATTATTCCTATTTATTCCTATTTATTCCTATTTATTCCTATTTATTCCTATTTATTCCTATTTATTCCTATTTATTCCTATTTATTACAATTTATTGCTAATTATTCCTAATTATTCTTAATTATTCCTAATTATTACTAATTATTACTAATTATTACTAATTATTACTATTTATTGCTAATTATTAGTATTTATTAATAAATATTTCTAATTATTAGTATTTATTAATTAATATTACTAATTATTAGTATTTATTAATAAATATTACTAATTATTACAATTTATTACAATTTATTAGTAATTATTAATGTTTATTAATAATTATCACACTTTATTGCTAATTATTACTAATTATTACTAATTATTACTAATTATTACTAATTATTAGTATTTATTAATAAATAATACTAATTATTAGTATTTATTAGCAAATATTACTAACTAATACTAATTATTACAATTTATTAGTAATTATTACCTATTATTACTAATTATTACTAATTATTACTAATTATTACTAATTATTACTAATTATTACTAATTATTACTAATTATTACTATTTATTAGTAATTATTAATGTTTGTTAGTAATTATTAGTGTTTATTAGTAATTATTAGTGTTTATTAGTAATTATTAATGTTTATTAGTAATTATTAATGTTTATTAGTAATTATTAATGTTTATTACTAATTATTACGCTTTATTACTAATTATTATGCTTTATTAATAATTATTACACTTTATTACTAATTATTACAATTTATTACTAATTATTGTTGAGTCAACAAGGCTTTCCTTGTGACTTTTCTATTCATTCTTGTTTTGAAAATCACAAACATCTTATACTTAAGCAAATCGATATTTTACCTCCATAAGGAAAATTTTCTCCTTTAAGGAAATTTACCCTAACCTAGATTTTCTTATACATATCAATATTTTTCTTAAGTACAAAAACCGGATTCATACTCAAAATCCTGGAATCATATAATGTCAAAGAATTGGAGTATTCTGTTTTTTTAGGATCCGAATTCTGAATATGAACTTTCATGAGTTTGACTCTGAACTCTTATGAAGTTCGACTCCGAACTTTAATGAGTACGACTCCGAACTATTATGAAGTTCGACACCGAACTTTCATGAGTTGCACTCCGAACTCTTATGAAGTTCGACTATGAACTTTTATGAGTTCGACTCCGAACTCTTATGAAGTTCGACTCCGAACTTTCATGAGTTGGACTCTGAACTCTTATGAAGTTCGACTCCGAACTTTCATGAGTTCGACTCCGAACTCTTATGAAGTTCGACTCCGAACATTCATGAGTTTGACTCTGAACTCTTATGAAGTTCGACTCCAAACTTTCATGAGTTCGACTCCGAACTCTTATGAAGTCGACTCCGAACGTTCATCAGTTCGACTCCAAACTCTGATGAAGTTCGACTCCGAACTTTCATGAGTTCGACTCCAAACTCTTATGAAGTTTGACTCCAAACTTTCATGAGTTCAACTTCGAACTCTTATGAAGTTCGACTCCGAACTGCTGCAAGTTCAGATTCTGAACTCTGGTGAAACCAGACTCCGAATTCCTATAAAACAGAATCCGAACATTTCTTTAACATAGACTTCGAATTCCATTTTGGTTAGACTCTGAACTTATAAATTTCTTACACTCTGAATTTTTGTATGGCTTTTGCTTACATATGATCCATTACAAAACGATGTCGTGCATTCAGTTATACATGGTTTGTTATTAAACAATGTCGTCCATTCTGTTTCAAACTAACCGTTGGTTGAGTTACACGTGTACAGGTCCCTCCGAATTTTAAGGAAAATATGACTGTTGGAGAGGGAGCCGACCAAGCCTATAAATAGGATCCCTTTTGAAAGAGATCAACAACAAGTTGATCAATCTAGAAACCACACGCTGTTATGGTGATTTCTAGAGAGATAATCTTTTCATGCTTTGTGCGTACTAAACCGCTCGTTCATATTGCTTCGTGCGACTCTGAATATTGGTGATTACATTCGAGGACTTCCGGGGATAGGAAGACAGAGGTGCCGACTACCTTGATGTTCGAGGGCTTCCTAGCTGAGGAAGATAGAGGTTCCAACTACCTTGAAGTTGAGGTCTTGCAGGGATAGCAAGACAGAGATTACAATCTTCGTATCGAGGGCTTACCCTGGTGTGGGTAAGACAGAATTTCTTGAAAGTATAAATCAAGGGACCTTTATCCAAGGTTGTTGGATACCCTTCTCTTTGGGTTAAAAGACTTATATCTTGTTACGTGTAGTTTTTACTACTTGTTTTCTGCTGCATTGTGTATTGTAAAGAAAGTATAACCTTCTTATATTTCCTTAAACTTGTACTCTGATTAGTTTAGATTCTATAAACTTTAAGGTAGAATCTCATATTGTAAACTTTAGTTCCAATTTTCCAATTGGTGATTAGTGGTTTTGTGAATTTTCTTAGTTTAACTTTGTTAAACTTAGTTTTTTCCTTGTCTAATGAAAATTTTAAAGTGTACAATTCACCCCCCCCCCCCCCCCCCTCTTGTATATTGAGCATCTACATCATTATTTCGATCCTACAATTTCTATCAGAGGTTGGAAACCTCATACTCTATACCAATATTACAATTGTAATCAGAGCAGGTCTCTGAAATACTTATACTCACATATACGTTTTTCTTGCTCACTTTTTCATTTTTCTTAATCCTTGCTTAGAATGATTTTTTTTATTCCGATCTTTTTCATTCCGAATTATCATTCTGAATTGTTCATTCTGAACTTTGTGGTTACGAAATTTTCCTACTAACAAGTTTGGTTTCCAAAGTTTCATTAAGAATAACAGGAATCAATGTTGGTTCTATTGATAATCTAAACCCTAAAAGACCACCAATTTTTTATGGTAATGATTATGAGTACTGGAGAGATCGAATGAAGACTTTTGTTATCAATACTGGAGTGGATAATTTCGTTATTCTTACTGGTGATTATAAAATCCCTGATAAGGATGTTAGAACTTTCACTAACCAGGAAAAGCAAGGGTATCAACTCAATTATATGGTACGCAATACTTTACTATGTTCAATGACTATAAATATATATAGCCAAATTTCTTCTTGTGAAGCAGCTAATTGTATCTGGAAGAAGTTAGAGGTTACGCAGTTTGGAACTTCTAAAGTGATTGAAACTAGGAAAGCTATGCTTAGAGCTGAATACCATGGATTCAACTTTCCTTATGGAGAACCCATTTTTAAAGTTCAATAGAGATTTATGACTATAGTCAACAGCTTACAGTCTATGGGAGAAAAAGGGTTAGATGATGAATCCCTTGTTGACAAGATTATTGATATTATGCCCAATGAGTGGGAGTCAAAGAGAACAGCAATTGATGAGAATAGGAAGGTCGCTCAAATTTCTCTTGATGAACTATTTGGAACTCTTCTTCAACATGAAACAAGAATCAAGAGAGATGCTGACAACATCAAGAAGAAGAATGGAAATGGTACTATTGGTTTTACAACAACATCAAATCATATGAAATCTAAGACTCCTGAGAGAGTAACCAGGTCCAAGTCTAAGAAGTTTGTTTTCCAATCTGAATCTAGTGATAGTGAAGTCTTAGAGAATGAGTTAGCAAATATTGCTTGAAGGATGAACAAGATAGCTGGCCAGAGAAATTTCTAATCTATGTATAAGAAAAAGGAAAGGAAAGATAAGAAATATGGAGAAGTTACTTGTTATGAATTCAAGAGAGCTGGACATATTAGACCAGATTGTCCTTTGCTCAAAAAGAAAGAAAAGAAATAAATGGATTCTGAAAGTAACAGAAAGAAGTATTACAAGTCCAAAGCTAAGAAAGTTCTGAAAGAAAATGACACCTGGAGTGCCAGTGGTGGTGACTCTTCAGATGAATCTTCTGATTATGAATCTTCAGGACAAAAGAATCTTGGTCTTATAGCCAGACTACCTATTAACAATCATTGCTTTATGGCTAAGGTACACAATGATGAATCATTGACCAATGTATCTTTAAATTATAATGATAGTAAGTATTATAACTCTTCAGATGAAGAATCCTCTTCTGATTAAGAAAATACATTACCTACCTATGAAGAAGTTTCTAGGTTTGTTGAACTTCTTGAGATTGAAAATTCTAAACTCAATAAAAAACTTGATAAGGAAAACTCTAGGAATACTATTCTTACGAAAGAAATATTCGATCTTTCTAAATATCTTGATAAGAAAAATGCTGATTTTAAAAGTATTTCAAAAAATATTGAGGAAGTAAATTCTGAGAAGGATAAACTTTCTAAAGATCTAGAAAAAGTAATTTCTAAGAAATGTGTTTTCGAGCATAGCTCTAGTTCCAAATCTAACGATTTTGAAGATAAAAACTTGGTTATAAAACTCAAGTCCAAAATTTTCTCCTTAAATAAGTGCTTGTCAAACTTTACCCATGGTAAAGAAAATTTTGATAAAATGTATTCTCAAATATGACCTTTAAGAAACAAATCTGGATTTGGTTATACCCATGCAAAATCAACTTTTAGTAACAACTACATTCTTCCACAAAGTGCCCCATTTTGTACCAAGTGTCAATGTGGTGGTCACTGTGTAAAGAATTGTTCATTAAATAAAACCCAATTTCTAGGTTTTCATAAATACTATTTTTCTAAGAAGGTGTGGGTGTCAAAAATTTTGTTATCTGGAAATCTCAGATCCAAACAAGTTTGGATTCTGAAAGTCTAATACTTTTCTTATTTTCAGGAAGATAAAGGAAATACCAACAATAATACATGGTACATGGATAGTGGATGTTCCCAGCACATTACTGGTAACAAAAGTTATTTTGAAAAGATTATCAAAACAAAAGAAGATATCATTCTTTAGTTTATCGAAACACAAGATCAACTTGCTGATATTTTCACAAAATCATTACCCTCCGATAGATTTGAATACATTAAACAAAAGTTAGGAATTATAACCGTAAGGTAATCATTCTTCATTAACTTCTTTTTTAACAATTCTCCTAGCAGTAATAAACTCTTTTTCATAGGGGGAGTACATTTTATTGTTAGTGTAACTAAAATTTTTGTAATCTGTTTTTCAAACTTAGTGTAACTAAAATTTTCGTAACCTATTTTTCAAACATAGTGTAACTAAAATTTTCATAATATGTTTTTCAAAATTTAGTGTAACTAAAATTTTTATAATCTATTTTTCAAACTTAGTGTAACTAAAATTTTTGTAATCTGTTTTTCAAACATAGTGTTACTAAAATTTTCCTATGTTTTTCAAACTTAGTGTAACTAAAATTTTCGTAATATGTTTTCCAAACTTTTTTTGTAACTAAAATTTTCGTAATATTTTTTTCAAACTCTTTATAACTAAAATTTTTCGTATTCAGTTTTTCAAACTTTTTAGAACTAAAATTTCCAGAACTGCAATTTTTGGAATGGGAGTTTCCGGAACTGAAATTTTCGGGATTGAAATTCTCAGAATGAAAACTTTCGGAATGAAGATATTCGTATTGAATATCGTATTGAAAATTTCCGGAACCTATATTTTTATACTATAAATTTTGTAACAATATTTTCATACTGGAACTTTTGTAATGATATTTTCGTACTGATACTTTCGTAATGAGTTTTTTGTACTGGAACTTTTGTAATGAGTTTGCTTTTAAATTCATTTCTTCAAGAAGAATATTACCAATTATGAACAATCTTTCTATCCAATATGAAAGGTATGATTTTCTTACCTAATGTTTTGTAATCATATTCTGCTTGCTGGTATTTTCCTGAGTTTTAAAATAATTCAGATTCTAGTTTTTCTTTAATCCGAATGTTTTCCTTAAAACCTCAAAAGATCGGAGTCAATTTTTCCTTGCGGGGGTGTTCTCAACCGTCAGATCAGATCAAAAAGTTTTTCAACCGTTAGATGTCTTTTAGAAGACCAAAGCTCACATCCATCGCCTATATAAAGGGGACCCCAAGACTCGTCCCACATCGGTTTTTCAAATCTTTCGCATCTCGAAGCCCTGCTGCTCTTCTTAAGACCAGTTCCGATCTTTGAAAAGCCACTCTAAATCCTTCAGATCTATCTGTTCTGAATGTCTGTTGAAGCAACATCTCAAGAAATGTCAACTTCAAAGCCAATCTCAAAGTGGTTAGTCTTCAGGGAAATGTTTGTGCATCTGTATTTTTACAAGCTTGATTCTATTATAACCAAGAATATCAAATTGAATAGTTGGGAAGATATATGCTTTTTCAAGTCAGAGAAACAAGATTCGGTTTATAATGATTTGTTGATCGAGTTCCATGAGTCTGTTTCCTTCTAAATGGAAGATGGTAGAGAGTGGTTTTCATTTAAGTCTTATGGGAAGACTTGCAAGCGATCCTACACCAAGGCCGTGAGCTTGGTTGGTTTGTCCTATGATGGGGAAGCTGAGTTTTTCTCACAAAAGCTTCCAAATGAGCAAGGAAGTTTCAACAAGGTGAAGGCTTTAAAATGTCTTGGACTTAAGGATTCTATGATTTCTAAGATTTCTCATCTCACTCCGAACAATAAGATTCTATAGCTTTGGGTACAAGGATTTCTTGTACCAAGAAGAGGTGACAAGGATAATTTGAAGAAAAGTGATATCTATGTCTTAGATTTCTTGGTAAATCTAAGAAAGATAAATTTGATGAGGCATGTCTTGATTACGATCAAGAACATCAAAGAAGGGAATTTGAGAGCTCAAATAATTATGTAACCTGCCTTACTATCTAAGCTGATAGTTCGGTGCTTATAATCCTTCAAGGTTGCATGCAAATCAAAAGTTCAGAATTGTAAGCTTATGCTGGTAAGTGATGATGCTTTGAAGAGGATGAAGATGGGTTATTCTAGTGAATCCGGATAATTCTACCCTCTTTCTGTGGAAGAGGTTGGGGCACTTCAGAAACGTACACAGGCTCTGGAACCATCCAAAAAGGCAAGGAAGAAGAGGAAGCTTAAGAAAGTTGTTGTTGATCAAGAAAATCCCAAGTCTAAGGAAACTCAGTATGCTCCCCCCAAACCGAAGAAACAAAAATCTTATCATGATGAAGTTGCTGCAAAGTGGAGGGTAGACAAAGATAAGAGGAAATAATGTGATCCACAATTCAGATTGGACCCTGCAGAGGCTAAACCCTTAAAAGAAAGAGCTTCGGAAGAGTTAGAGAAGTAGGAAAAAGAAAAGAAGATTAAAAAGAAGTTGTCTGAAGCTGAACTGGTGCAATATATTTTGAGAGATACTAAAATAGATTCTGAGCAGATTCTGGTTCTGGAAACCTTCCTTACAGAACCTTCTTTACCAAAAACTCCAGCTAAGAACTATGTCACTCCGGAAAAATCCAAGGGTAAAGAAGTAGTTGAAAAAGATGACAAAGAATCTGCTGAAGAAGTAGAGGAAGAAGTTGAAGAAGAAGAAGAGGGAAGTGAATATTTGGATTCCTTGATCAAGAAAGTAGAGGTTTATAAAGATAAGGCAGAATACGAAAAGTTAGTAACTCCAGGAAAGGGAGGTGAGGAAGGTAGTAAGAATGATGATAAGCAACAGCAAGAAGAAGAGAATTTTTTGTATGATGAGTAAGAATCTACTAAGAGGAATTTTCTTGAGGAAGGAAAAGAAAATAAGAAACCAGATGAAGACCAGATTATTCAAGTTTCTGAATCCGAGGAAGTATCTCCTGATGAGGAACCAATTCCGAAATCCGATAAGGGGAAGCAATCTCTCATGGATACTCCAACAAAATAAGTCTTTAGGAAGAAGGAGGCCGGTGGTTCTTCTAAGAGGAAACTGGTGCAAATTGAAGAAGAAAAATGTCCAAGATATTTATCTGATTCGGAGTCATCAGCTCATGGGCATGATTTTGTGGTTGAATCTCTGAAGAAGTTGGGGACATCATTCTGATTTTTCCAACTATAGACTTCAGATGCCAGATGCTGCAACAGAGTATGAATCAGAAATCGGATTCCTTATCCATGGTCATGGATAAGTGTATAAAGATTTAGGCTGAACATACAATTTTTCTTATCAATTATGAAGTGCATAGAAAGTCTTGCAGCAAAATTACTTTGTGGTCGAAGAGTGTTGAAGAAGACTTGGTTGTGTATGATAATTTTCAGAATGAAGTGAATGATTATTTTGAAACCAAGGATAAAAAGATTAATAATCTTCAAGATGAGCTGATTGATGAGCAGATTTCTCGGAGTCAATAAGTGAAGGAACTAAATGACATGGCTAATTCTCTGGCTCAAAATTTTATAAGTGATAGAAATCTCCAGATCGAGCTTGAGAAAAGACTGGTAAACCAAGATGAGTTGGTGAAGATGCAACAATATGCCTTGAAGGCTCAGGAAGAAGCTTTAAAAGTTCAAGGGGAAAGAATCTTAGCCTTAGAGAGGCAAGCCGAGGAAGACCAAAGGGATTTGAAGAAGCTCAAAACTTTGTTTAAGAATCTGATCCCAAAGGAAAAGGAATACTAGTAAACCCACTCCGATATTTTGTTGTATTTGTCTTTTCTTGTAAAACATTTTTCCAACTCTAATGAAAATTTAGGTGGTTATATCTTGTTATATACTAATGTTTCAGGTACCATATTTTTTCTTTTCCATTCCCTTCAATTCTTTTTAAAAATCACAAAGGGGGAGAAGGAAAAAGAACTACTCCTAAGGAGGAGAAGGAAAAAGAACCACTAAAAAGAGGAGAAAGAAAATTTTAAAATATCCTTAAAGTAAGGGGGAGTTTCTCACTAAGAGATTTTTCATTCCCATGATAATGAAAACTCCACTCCGGAAATTCATAATACAATCCTTAGAGTTTAAATGCCTAAGGGGGAGTTAGTTGTATTCACTTTTATCCATGAACAAAGGGAGATAAGTTTTAATTTCAAAGTCTAATAAAATTTTCCAAAGTCTTTATATTCTTTTTCGTAAGGATGTTTGTGCTTTCCAAAAAGGGGGAGATTGTTGAGTCAATAAGGATTTTCTTAGGAATTTTCCATTCCTTCTTGTTTTGAAAATCAAAAACATCTTATACATAAGCAAATTGATATTTTACCTCCATAAGGAAAATTTTCTCCTTTAAGGAAATTTACCCTAACCAGGATTTTCTTATATATATCAATATTTTTCTTAAGTACAAAAACTGGATTCATACTCAAAATCCCGGAATCATATAATGTCAAAGAATTGGAGTATTCTATTTTTTTAGGATCCGAATTCTGAATATGAACTTTCATGAGTTCAACTCGGAACTCTTATGAAGTTCAACTCTGAACTTTCATGAGTTCGACTCCGAACTCTTATGAAGTTCGACTCCGAACTTTCATGAGTTCGACTCCGAACTCTTATGAAGTTCGACTCCAAACTTTCATGATTTCGACTCTAAACTCTTATGAAGTTTGACTCCAAACTTTCATGAGTTTGACTCCGAACTCTTATGAAGTTCGACTCTAAAATTTCATGAGTTCGACTCCGAACTCTTATGAAGTTCGACTCCGATCTTTCAGGAGTTCGACTCTGAACTCTTATGAAGTTAGACTCCGAACTTTCATGAGTTGGACTCCAAAATCTTATGAAGTTCGACTCCGAACTTTCATGAGTTCGACTCCGAACTCTTATGAAGTTAGACTCCGAACTTTCATGAGTTAGACTCTGAACTCTTATGAAGTTCCACTTTGAACTTTCATGAGTTCGACTTCTAACTCTTATGAAGTTCGACTATGAAATTCTGCAAGTTTAGATTCTGAACTCTGGCGAAACTAGACTCCAAATTCCTATAAAACAGAATCTGAACATTTCTTTAACATAGACTCCAAATTCCATTTTGGTTAGACTCCGAACTTATAATTTTCTTACACTCTGAATTTTTGTATGGATTTTTCTTACATATGCTCCATTACAAAACGATGTCGTGCATTCAGTTATACATGGTTTGTTATTAAATGATGTCAACCATTCTATTTCAAACTAACCGTTGGTTGAGTTACACATGTACAGGTCCCTTCGAATTTTAAGGAAAATATGACCATTGGAGAGGGAGCCGACCAAGCCTATAAATAGGATCCCATTTGAAAGAGCTCAAAAAAAAGTTGATCAATCTAGAAACCACACGCTGTTAAGGTGATTTCTATAGAGAGAAGCTTTTCATGCATTGTGCATACTAAACCGCTCATTCAGATTGCTTCGTGCGACTACGAATGTTAGTGATTATATTCAGGGACTTCTGGGGATAGGAAGATAGAGGTTTCGACTACCTTGAAGTTCGAGGGCTTCCTAGCTGAGGAAGACAAAGGTTCCAACTACCTTGAAGTTGAGGGCTTGCGGGGATAGAAAGATAGAGATTCCGATCTTCGTATCGAGGGCTTACCCTGGCGTGGGTAAGAAAGACTTTCTTGAAAGTATAAATCAAGGGACCTTTATCCAAGGTTGTTGGATACCCTTCTATTTGGGTTAAAAGACTTATATCTTGTTATGTGTAGTTTTTACTACTTGTTTCCCGCTGCATTGTGTATTGTAAGTAAAGTATATCCTTCTTGTATTTCCTTACAGTTGTACTCTGATTAGTTTAGATTCTATTCACTTTAAGGTAGAATCTCATATTGTAAACTTTAGTTCCAATTTTCCAATTGGTGATTAGAGGTGTCATGAATTTTCTTAGTTTAACTTTGTTAAACATAGTTTTTTCCTTGTCTAAGGAATTTTTAAAGTGTACAATTCACCCCCCCCCCCCCCCCCTTGTATATTGATCATCTACATCATTATTTCAATCCTACAATTATTACACTTTATTACTAATTATTACACTTTATTACTCATTATTACACTTTATTACTAATTATTACACTTTATTACTAATTATTACAATTTATTACTAATTATTACAATTTATTACTAATTATTACAATTTATTACTAATTATTAGAATTTATTACTAAATATTACAATTTATTACTAATTATTACTAATTTATTACTAATTATTACAATTTATTACTAATTATTACAATTTATTACTAATTATTAAAAATTATTACCAATTATTACAAATTATTACAATTTATTACTAATTATTACAATTTATTACTAATTATTACCATTTATTACTAATTATTACTAATTATTACAATTTATTACTAATTATTACAACTTATTACTAATTATTAAAACTTATTACTAATTATTAAAATTTATTACTAATTATTACAATTTATTACTAATTATTACAATTTATTACTAATTAATACAATTTATTACTAATTAATACAATTTATTAAAATTTAATAGAATTTATTACCATTTATTACTAATTATTACAATTTATTACTAATTATTACAATTTATTACTAATTGTTACTTTTTATTACCAATTATTACAATTTATTACTAATTATTACAATTTATTACGAATTATTACAATTTATTACTAATTATTACAATTTATTACTATTTATTACAATTTCTTACTAATTATTATAATTTATTACTATTCATTACTCATTATTACTACTTGTTACTATTTATTAATAATTATTAATATTTATTACTAATTATTAATATTTATTTTTATTTTTTACCAATTGTTATTAATTACTACAAATTAATTATATTCATTACTAATTATCGTTAATAATTACTAATTACTACTAATTATTAAAAAATAATACTAAAAATTTCAATTTATTAGTACAAATTAATAATCATGCCAAAAAAATTTAAATTCAATTTAATTAAACTAATCAACAATAATAAAAATTAACATAAAAATTGAAATAAATAATAAATTAAATAAAACATAAATACCTTTAAACATGATTTGATATTGATGTAGACGGCTTCACAACTTCTTCGTGACCAAAAAAATTAACTTAGAAAAATTTTCTCTCTGAAATCAGAGTTCAGAGAGAAACAAGATCTGGAAATTAAGTTGAATGAGAAGAAAAACGGATGGGGGTGTATATATAGGTTAGATTATTTGCGACGTGACAATTTGCGACGGGTTACCCGTCGCAAATACCTATACCCGCATTAATTACTGTTGGTGGTTAAAAAGTTATTTGCGACGGGACCCATCACAAAAAGTCCCTGCCAACATACCTTTTGCGACTAGAGGACATCCCGTCACAAAAAGGCATTAATCGCCGCCGGTTATTTGCGATGGGCCCCGTCGCAAATAACCTTCGTGCGGTTTGGCACGCTACTCGCGCCAAACCTTTTGCAACGGGTCACGAAATCCTGTTGCAAATAATCGGTTATTTGCGACGGGTTTTTACCTCCATCGCAAATAACCTCTTGGACGGACTTTTTGCGACGAGAATTATTCCTGTCGCAGAAATTCCTTTTTCCCGTAGTGAAAATATAGGGGTATTGCATATGATATGGTGATATAGATTATTCCCACCTATGTACTATTTATTCATGTCTCTTATTTCTCCCAAGATATTCCTCCCCTTACTAAGATTTTATCTAAGGCCTTTCTTTTATGTATATCCTTAGGTGATTACATGTACTAAGGATAACATGATATCTTTTAGGAAGAAGTAGGATTTAAATAATGTTTATGTTTTTTTATGTACAAGTGATGTATGAGCCCGATTTTTCCAAGTTACTAAACCTTTCGATCCTTGAATGTATTAATATTATGTTTTTTATCTTAAGAATAATGTGATAGTCATTTAAGAAATATTTGGGATACTATAGTTTCATAGGGGTTTCTCTAGTGATTAGTATATGGTTCCTTGTGGGATGATATTCTTAAGAGTCATTGGGTTCCCATAGGGGAGGATATTGGAGATTGACGAATGTCCTTCTGTTCTTACTTAAAGAACATTTAAAGTTCTATATAGTGGTAGGGGATTTGTTATTTCTCTTTTATTATGTGAAAGTGTGGGATTATCATTCTTTATTATCATTAGTTAATGGTGGAATTAACCCTAGTGAAGATAATAACCAAATTAAATAATTAATTAGATATATAAATCATGATTACATGTAGTGTTCCTATAATGATGATGTCTCTTATTATTTTCTATATAATTTGTTATATTTTGTTGATATTGTTATTGATGTTTAGAATGATGGATATTATTGGAATTGAATAAATAACATAAAGCTAGTAATTATAATGTGAATAATGAATGAGGCATGTGAATTTAATTGTCATTATTCATTAAAAACTATTGAACCAAAGTTTATTTCTTATTAACGTTAATTCATCTATTATTAGCTATTATTAACTGTTAATTATAAGTTGATTTTTCCTAAAACCAATTCCAAATGAATCAGTTAATTCAAGAATGTTCTAAAATGGTTCTTTTCCAGAGATAAATGTTTGGGGTTGAGCGAGCTTTTCTTTTTTTAGTGGATTGTATACCTTAGAATTGTGGTCTTAGTTTCCCTTTGAGTTATTTGATCAAAATACTATTGTTTCCATGTATGTGTTCTCTATGATGATAGAGCCTTGTTGTAATAATGTGTTGGGTTTGGTAAGGTCGGGATATAAAGTTGATATCGGGGCTTTCTTGTTACCTTTTCATTGAGATGAGGTCTATTTTGGGATAAGTGGAATAGGTTGAGAGCTAAGATTTCCTTTTTTTAGGTTATTATGTTATTTGTTGATCGATTTCTTAGGTACAGATTTAGAGATGGTATATCCCTTCTTACTTGTTGTTTTCTTTTTATGGGTGATTTTTCGAATGGTTGTTTGTTGTTGATTTCCAAACTACCTACTATAGTTAGGTTTATGCATTGTGAGTTCATCTCTTTATGGTATCTTAGGTTGATACCTATAGTAACCGAACTATATAATTTTAAATAAATTAATAATGGACTCATGTGATGGGTATTTATTTTGGAAATGATAAATAATGCAACCCATGGGGTGGTTGGAATGAATACTCTGAGAGCATGGGATGGTAGTATAGAAATTGGAATATGAATTATGGAGTATTTTGGATTGTAATAAAATGATTTGATTAACCTATGATTTTTAATGGGGTTTAATGAATGGTTGGTAATTTATAATTAGAAAATGAAGATTAATAATGATGATTAAACTTTGATTCTTATGTGCTTATATGAAACCCAATCCCTAGGATTTAGTAATAGAAGTTGGGTGTCATGCGGGATGATAGTTTCAGATGAGTCTAAGGCTATGTAGTTTCCCTTAATATTTTTTTGTACAATATATTCCAATATTTTTTGATTTCATATGGTTAAGTACCTAATTTGGTATGGAAACCAACACCCAAATGTTTTGGGAAGTGTTTTCCCCAACATCTAGGTTGGTGAGGGAACAAATGGTTGACTTCTCCCTCTTCCCCACTCTCCCTTCAGTGTTTCATGATGTGTAGGAATATCAAGGATCCAATTGTTTAAAGAATATGGTATGAGTCTACATGGGTTGTGATGGATCTAAATTTTACTATACATTTATGTGCAGTTTGTAGCGGATTATTTCACATACATGTATTCTAGCTATAGTGATTATGGTTTCCTATAGGTGTACATGTATGGGCTGTGATATCTTGATGTATAATGTTTGAAACTTGGGTTATAATGTCTTCCAGCCTTATTAATTTGATTGGATGTGGTTTTGATGTACTACATGGGTAGTACGATCAGATGTGGTTGTGATATGTATGCATGAGGTGCAGAATTACTTATAAATGGGATTATAGAACAAGATAATTTTCATTGGGGCTTGAGAGAGGCAAACTAGTAGGGAAAAGGAAGAAGGGTACCTTTCATCAATATATGTTCACTACTACAATTTTGGTTTTACTCGGTTCTGTCTTTTATCAATGCTAGTGAAAAGCGATGATAAAGGTTGCCTTTATCAGTACTATTTTTGAATCGCTGACAATGGGTAACCTTTATCCATGCATTTTCTAGCACTGATAAAGTTATTCTTTATCATCTCTAGTTAATGTGCTAAAAAAACTAACACAAAAGTCCCACACCGAAAATATGGAGGGTCGGCCTCTTTTTATATCATTCTATGACATCACAACTTCAAAAACCTGCTACGGGGATGGGCTCCAGCGTACATTCTCCTCACACACCTATATGGGTTTGTGCCTATATGGGCCTTGGCCCACCATATGCTTTCTATGGGTTTTGGCCCACCATCTATTCAGTAGGCCTTTCCTATTGGGCTTCCTAAATGGTGGGCCCTTCAGGTTGGGGCTGGATTACTCATTAAATTTTTTATAATTAAATTATTAATTTATATATAAAAATATATATTTATATTTATGAAAATATTAAATATTAATACACACATATATATAATATTCATTTTTAATGTTTATTTATATTTATTCATTTTTTATAATTAAATTCTTATTTTATATATAACAATATATATTGATATATATATATATATATATATTAATATGTATTAAAATATATTAATAGATAGTATATTGGCCTAATGGTAAGGAAATAATGTAATACTATATCCAATATAGTAGGGTTCAAATCCTACTTGTCTCCAATTTGTGGGGATTTATTCTGAGCAGTGTGTTGTTAGGGGAAGACTACACGGATGAGGAGGCGTGTCTTCGGGGGTGAACAGTGCGGTGGGGGTGGCTTGTCTTTGGGGGCAGATTGTGTGGTGGTTGTCTACAAGGTGATATGGAAGTATGGCGTTGGATTTTGAAGCGGCACATAGGGGAATCTCATTGGCGGACGGAAGTGAGGCACTGGCCATGGTCTGCGAATGCGCAAATCAGGGAAAATAGTAGTGGCTCACACTGTAGCAGTGGATTTAGGCTATGAGGTAGTAGTGATGACAATAAATATGTGTGGGTGCTTCCTGATCTGGTCAGCAGACGATGACGGGTGGGCGTGATCGGGGTCGAAGGCGACGATGCGGAGGGGTCACTGAAAGACGTTTTAAGCGGGCAGAAGCAGATGTGATGACTCAGACGTGTGGGCCATGGTGACTAATATCTATCCTGGTGGGAGATGGACAGGTGGTGGATCGTAGAGGTTTCATTGGAAACCACGATCCGGCGATGGTGGGGCTGGTTGCTAATAATGTGCAGGCAGTGCATGGGTGTCATAACCTAAAAAATGGGTCTGGGTAAATAGGATTCTTGTAATTGGTTGAATGTCACTAGTCTTTGGTCCATATAATGGGACCCCTCCTACCAGAATAATAGTAGGGTTCTTTCGTTTCAATAAAAACCATGGGGACTTTCCCCTACCTTTAAAAAATATATATATTATATTAATGATCTAATTATATATATATATATATATTCAATGTATTCATATATATATGTTAATATTTGTATTTTTAACTTTTATTTAGTTAATATCTTATAAAATTTATTCACTTTTAAAATTTATTTATATTTAATCATTTTATTTATAATTAAAATTTATTCACATTTAATATTTATTTATATTTATTCGTATTATTCACTTTTATTTGGTTAATATCTTATAAAATTTATTAACTTTTAATATTTATTTGGTATATTAATTACTTAAATAAAAATTAATAAATAATATATATATATATATATATAATACATTATTTATACTCAAAATGGCGCAAACCATGGGTTGAAACCCATAGTCCTAGAAAATTTATTAATAAAAAGAAAGTAAAAAAAATACATAGAGAGTGAGGGAAATAAAAATAATCAAAGTGGTAGAACCACCAAAAAAACAAAAGATCATTCAGTCACCTCCTTTTATGTATTTCGCCCCTTCCTCAGGAGTCGCCCCTTCCTCTCGGATGTATGTCAGGCTTCCATTTCTTAAGAGTGTGTCAGGTGATTGCATGCTCATCCACACTTAACAAGTCATCATAATTAGAATTAGGCTCTGAATCCAGATGATCTCTGATGGAATAATTTTTTAATAACAATCCAGATTCATCCTGAGGGTCACCTCTTTCCTCATGAATATCACCAAATTCTTCATGGAACAAATCCTTAATCAATATCCTATTTAAAATATCAAGCAAAGAGACTTTACCCTAATCTTGATTTAATGGAATAGTGGTAGTGTATGTTGGCTTCCCACCTAGCGCATCACCAAACACTAGGTTGCCCAGTGCCTCCTCATTAACAACTTCTTCATCCTTGTCTAATTCCTTTCCTACAAAGGATAGCCACAGACTGGATTTATGATAGGTAACCAGTTGATATCCCTCATCATCTATCAATATGTTTTTTCATTTTCTCAGTCTTTTCCCTTTATCCACTGTATTATGAGCCATAATATTAATAGAATAATGAACATCCATAGGTGTCACTATATCACAATCATAAATTTTTTCCTTCCATGGATGGCCCATACCAACAACCTCCATCAGAGTGCTAAGGCCAGTGCCATTGGAAGCCTCATTGAGGTTCCTAACACTATCCATATTGACACCAGAGACCACATCAGCAAATGAAGTCAAAAGGTGATGGGCACCAGTTGAGGAATCAAGTTCACTTCCTTTCATGGGCCTATAATTCTATGCTCACAAAGGAGAAACTTCTCTCAAACCATCCTTCCTTGACTTCCCATCCATGGTTTTAGCTGGATCAGGGGAAGGTGATAATTTTTTTTAAAAATTTTAATATAAATTTTTAGCATTTTATGTTTTTAATAAAATTGTAATTTACATAATTAATATATATTCGTTTTTAATTAAATATATATTCATGTGGGTTCACGAGTTGGACTGAGCCAACCACCAAATTTTTTATAATTAAATTTATTAAATTTAATATATATATATATATTGTATATTAATTATACATATATAATTAAATAATTAATATATTGTTTATAATTAATAAAAATAAATAAAATTATTACACTTAATATAATAATTAAATAATTAATATAATATTTATTGATATATAATTATTATTATTTTTTGGAGAGGTTGAGGCATAGTGGCCTCTTTATTAAATAAAAAAAATTAAATAATATAGAAGGAACATGAAAAAAATTAAATGTCCAAAGAAAAAGAAAAATCAAAAGACCCATAATGAATCAAGGGGCTTGAGATCGAGTACTCATGGTGTGGTAAGAGACACTTCCACCTTGACTGCTTGGATAACATCCCCTTCTCCATGTTTTGACCTACAACTATGGTCCACCACCACCATCTGGTATTCCATCATCAAAATTTTCCATCATTTCCTCTATTCCAGATACACAATCTCTATTTTGTGCATCATGTTCACTACTTCTGAATGCAATAATCTCAAATGAGTTATGTGTACTAAACTTCAAAGTCAAACTATGCTTCATAGGTTTTATAGTATATCAACCTCTATAAGAAAAGGTAGTGTTTGTTTTATCATGCTTAATAATATCCAACTTTGAAGTTTGAACCCACACTATTAAAACCATGATCAGATCTAACATTTTTTAGAGCATCCATACCTCTCCTTCAGCAATTTCCACCCTAGGAGACAAAGTATCATCATGGGATTCCCTACAAAGAGGAGGTTTTGGTATCAAACCATATCCCTACTGAGTATCTACGCTGAAAGTCTGAGAAGTATAGATACCATAGATAGAGGATTCAACATCTACGCCACTTTTATCTCCATCCATATTTAAGGAAGAGGATTTAAAAACAGTTGAATTTGATGTCTCCCTACCATGAGAAGTTTCTGATGAAACTCAAGACTTAGTTTTCCCTTTGATTTACAATGATCTATAGGAGCCTGAAATTCACTTGATGAAACTAGATTCCCACCCATCAACCCATCCAAACTAGGATTAGTAGAATAATAATAATCCATAGATTCATTTAAAACCAAAGTTCTACCCAAAGAATTCATCTCGGATCCAATGGGCCCAAGGAAAATGGAATGATTATGAGTAACAAAACCCTTTTCATTTCCTTTTTTAGGATCATAATTACCTTTCTCTTGGATAAAATAGGTGTAATACCCTTTTTCTTGAATTTCATTGACATGGAAGCCTCTAGCTTTGCCTTCCCTTTATGGAATTTTTAAGAAAACACCAATTGTTCCTGACAAAACATATCATCTACCTCATCTTGTGTAGAAATATCCATGGAAACTTGACTTCCATTTGATTAATCTTCATCCTTATCATCCATTATACCCCAAAACTAATATATCCTTGAACAAATAACCTGCAATGGCCAATTCATTTCCCTCTTCCATATCATCCCAAGAGATAGTAGGCTTATCATTCAGCTAAATTGGAGAAATAGACCCACCATCAATATGAGGTGAAGAAGAAGGTCTGATATTAGAACATTATTTGCTTCTCATTTTCTAACCAAACCTTTATCACTAATCATTAGTGTTCCGTGAGAAGAATTATCAACATTAACATGGGGTAGTACATTTATAAAATTTAAATTTTGATAGGTAAAGTTATGAGTAACCTCATTAGTAGCACGGTCTTTAGGTTGATTGACAGTGTCCTAAGAAGACCCATTACCATCCACACTTCTACAATGTAGGAAATCATGGATCTTTAATTGAAATCTATCCCAAAAAATATTCCCCCTTCAATTAGAGCTCAAGTTTCCAATAATACAAAAAAATCACAAAATAGTGGCATTTTTCATACACTATTTTAAGAATGATCTCATCCTAATGAGTGGAGAGAACAACCATATCGATCAAAGAAGAACTAAAGTCAAATTAAACTAAGACCCTTTCAAACTATCAAAAGCTAACCTTCTCAGTGGCCCTGTCCATATGAATTGGAATTCCAATTTCATAAGTGTTTTCAAATAGAATTTCTAAGTTCCACAAGACCCAATTTAAACAATAAATTTTGATCCAAACCTATGCATAGATTTCATTGAAATCGTTAAGGTAAAAACTTAAATTCCAATCATGAAAACTAAGGGTTCCTAGTCTTAAATCGATTGAACCCAAACTCTATGCATGACCCATAAATTCTACAGAAGAAAATAGAATATGGATGAACCCTCAGCCTATGATACACACATCAAATCAAAGAATACCAAAATATATTTAAGAGTGAAAAAAGATATATCACTTTACAGGGTTTCATACCTTTTGACTGTGAAACTCAAGCAATGAAGGAGTATTTTTTAGAACTATTCTTTTTTATACTTTTCCATACGAAGCTGAAACATGAGTTGTGGAGCCCTTATTAATGATATGTTGCATGACCTGATATTTTTGGAAGACAAATGATCCTCCTAAAAAGAAAAAAATGACGTAAATCCCATCAATGCTTCCTCTTCATGATCCTTATTCTTTGTATCAAACAATCCCTACTGAGAATCTTGGTGATTTGAAACATAGAAATGGAGGTTCAAACCTCTTGGATGATTTAGGTAAACTCGGTCACTAGAGAGAGTCAGGAGCTTATTCTCTTATTCCTCCATCACTCAATATAATAATTAAATACTTAATATACTACTTAAAGACTTAGTATAATAATTAGATAATTAATATACACTTTATTTCTATATATATTAAATTTATTCTTTTTTAAATAATTTTACACAACTGGAAATTCGGGCTATAGCCATGGTTTAAAATTGTGGTTATAGGTCCACAAACCGTGGCTATAGTTAATATCCACAATTTGAGGAACCATGGATTAGTTTGGTGTGGCTATAGTCCTAGACCTACAGCCATGGTTTGGAACTGTGGGTATAGGTATAGAGTCATGGTTCAAACCATGGTAATATTACTATAGCCATGGTTTAGAACAATGGATATACCACAAGATGGAGACACTCCATTGCCACGATTTTTAACCGTGGAATTACACCATTTGCCATGGTTAAAAACCATCGAAATAGGTCTATTTCCACAGATAGAAATTGTGGCTATAGGGTCTAGAAATGCATAAAAAAGACCCCCCACCCTCTCCCATACACAGCCCCCCCCCCCACTCCCCTAGGGTATCCCCCTTGGATACTCCCTAATCCTACACATCCCCCTCCCCACTGTACAAACCCATCCCCCCCCCACCCCTCCCTTGAAAATACCCCCTCTACACCACCCACTCCCCTTAGGGTAGACCCCCCAAACAGCCCCCTCCCCCTGGACTATCCATCCCTCCCTCTGTAGCCCCTCCCTTTCCTTGGACACCCCCACCACTCCCCCCGCATCCCCCATCACTTTACTTAGAAATTCCCCCACCCCCTGTATCCCCCTCCCACCTCATGGATAGCACCACCCCTCCATCCCCTTGGACAACCCCACCCCCCAACCCCACACCTGCATCCCCCCTCCCTCCCCTGGACAACCCCCCCCCCCCCCACCACCACCAACACCACTCCCACTACAACCCCATCCCTTTCCCGTAACACCCCCACCACCCCCACCCCTACATCCCCCCTCTCTTTCCCTAGACAACCCCACTCCCCCTACATCCCCCTTCCCTCTGTAAAACCACCCCTTCTTGGACAGACCCCCTTGCAGTCGCCTCCTTGACACCCCCTCCCTTCTGGATACCCCTCCCCCTCCATCATGTACACCCCCTCCCTCCTGGACACCACCACTCCTGGACACCCCCTCCCTCTTGGACACCCCCTCCTGGAAAACCCCTACCCACCCTACCTCCTGGACACCCCTCCCCCTCCCACCTAGACACCCCTCCCTCCTAGACAACCCCCCCAAACCCTCCCCCACTTTCACCCCCTCCCCCATCCCCCCAGACCACCCCATGCCCCCTCCCTCTTGGAAACCCCCCTCCCCCTTGCACCCCACCTACACCCCCCCCCCCACACCCCCTTGAACCCCCCCTTTCACCTGCCCTACCTGCTACACACCCCCTTCCCCCTCCCTCCTGGACACCCCCCACACCCTCCCTCCTGGATACCCTCGCCCCTCCTGGACACCCCCCCTCCTGGACACCCTCCTACAATAGCCTATGAATTCCAGAAAACAAAAGTCACCAGCATATTCAAATCCTCTCATTCCATAAAAAAAGTTCATGTAGAAATGAGAGGAAGTATTAAGGTGGAACAACCAACTCATCACCTGCCCAAGTTGGGTCCCAGTGGTTTGGGTCATGTTAGAATGGTATACATGTAGTCTTAGTCCAATGTATGTATTTTAGAGTTTATGTTTATATTAGGATTGGTTTGGGAAACTCAAGGTAATGGTGTTAAGCGGTTAATTGTTGGTTTATCAGAACAGAGGACCCAATAATGGTTTTATGGCCAATGAATCCATTCACACCCCTACCCCCTTCTCCCCCACCCCCTTCACACCATCTCACCCTACCCCAACACACACCCCTTTCCCCTACCACTAGAACACCCCCTACCCCCCAACTATTCTTATTCCTGAAGAAAGTCCAATTGTGGATATTTCTAGTATTTAAACTGCATAATAAAGAGCTAAACCATAGGTAGAGCACCAGTCAATGGATCCAATTATCCTTGGATCACTTGCTGATGAATATCAAACTGATGATGTGGTTATGGAAACTGTTGAACATTCTCATACTCCACCTATACCATCACCACCTCCTATTGTGCATGAGGAATCACCCTCTATTAGTAAGATCTCATAAAGTTATAAAATGTAATATTTTCCTCATATATTCTAAATGAGTTTGATAATATTTGAGGAGATTATAATGAGCTGAAACAGGAGTTAAAATATACTAATGATGAGATTAGAGAACTTAAGAAGTCCTATATTCCCATGGTTAATTTTGAAAAGTTGGTTGGGTTAATGACTACCCAAAAATGTTGATTAGGAATCTCCAATCATTCCATCCTATACAAAAAGTTGTTTCTGAAGTAATTTTCAAAGATCTTAAGGATGTGAATGGTCTAGTTAGATATTTGAAAGAAGTTTATACTACCAAGTCTAAGTTCAATGATCTTAGTGTTATGGTTGTATCCAAAAGGTACATGCACAAAAATCTTCCAATGGTGCAATTAGACAAGTCTCAAGATGTTCTTGATGAGGTTAATACTTTCAGTACTGAAATCAAGGGAATCCTACACAGTTTATAAAGTGTTGTATTAAGCTAGTTTGATTTCATCAAAAGGTTGCAACCCTATATAACTTCCACCTCAAAACCTTCAGTTGTTCTAGTTTTTTAGAGTGGAGTTGATTAATTTCTCTCAAAATTGAATTATGCATCCTTACAAATTCAGTCCATATTGTGTGATATGTTCACACCATTCCTTATGCAGTATTTAAAGATAAATATTATGGATGAGTTCCATGATACCAGAGAAGATTCCAAGAAGCTTGGTATTGGAACTTATAAATCCTTAAATAAAGTAGTGGTCTTTTTTTTATGAATTTAAGGGGAAGTTTAATGAGATCATGAATGTATCTAAATATGATTAATGTATGGTTTTTATATCTCTTGGTCAAGTATCCAGAAACTACTATCATTTGTTAACCTATTTAAACAAGGTCTATATTCATATTCTTCCTTGAAAAAGTCAGTGGTTATTTGAAAATCATTTTTTAAAACAATAAATAAATTATGGAAAAACTTTTTTAAAACAATCAGGCAAGTATAGAATTCAAATTAAATGTTTAGGTAGAGGGAACCTACCTCAACCTCAAGGCACATTGATTTTGGTGATGACAACTCGAATGTTCCTTTTTTCCGATTGCACGCATATGCAACTTCACATATATATAAGGATACCTATCCCCTATGTACATATTTTCATGGCCAAATATGCACAGGGGGGTCCTTAGAGATATGTTTATACTTGCATATACCCCTTTACACTTACACATTTATGCATTTTTCAAATCTATATATAAGAAAACCTAGCCCTATATATAAATATATTCATACTACCATGAGTGAATATATATAAATAGGGAACTTATATATGTATATGTCTACCTATGCATACACATGTACACCTTCGTCAATGATAACTTGAATCCACCTCAACGAATTCTAAAACGCACTACAAAAATATAAGGAACCCAAAAATCACAAAATCCATAATTAAAATTGGGACAAAGAATAAAAATGGAATAAAACTTACCCAAATTCGAAGTTGAACTCACTATCTTCGATGGTGGTGGATAAACCTGCCTCATTTAAGAAACCACCTATAAGAAAATAGTGGGAAAATAAATGAGATATAATGAATTCTTGTATATATGTGATCATTGTGTCAACTGTACATGATAAATGATACATGAATCCATAACCAACAATGAAAAAATAATATTTAGATTGATATGTACATCTTAATAATAAATTACATGATCATTAATAAATCTCTTTATTTTTCAAACATGACCTTCATTTGCCTATTCAAAAATCAAAAATCACCAAAATATGGGAATACAGTGAAATTCTACCAGCACTTAAATGAAATAAATAGAGAATTAACATTGTTCTTAACCTAGAAAATATATTCCTATAATATATAAAATTTCTAAAACTCTTCATGCCTATATCTTTCATGATTTTCTAGATTGAAACCTCATTTTTTAGCATGTTCTTCATATGGAATTCACCTTTATTCTTAGTTTATATAGGTTTATCAATTTTATGATGTAGATAATTTTCCTTCTTTTATTCTTACTCAATCCACTTGGATTTTTCAAACTAGTTTGCTAATATGATTAGACAATATTTTGGTGCATGACCTTCCTTCTTCTTGATTGTGTATTCATTATTTGTAGAAATTATTTCCGAACATGCAATAATTGGTTCTTTACTTTTATATTTCATAAATTCTTATAGGTGATATTACATCACTAAAACACTCTTTACTGGTTTTATAAAAATATAACAACTCCTTACAGTGAGGATCTCCTTCTTTATTTCATGAGAGCTTCCCATAAAAACTTATATATATCTCAACATGAGCTTGTAAACAAAAATAATAACTTATCACATATTTTATCACATTTCAAACTTGATTTACAAATATTTTGTGATGTTTGAAACCACAAAGCATATAACATTCATCGATACAATACATTTCTAGATTTTATGAAATATAGATTTTTTATCTCAGGATAGAGTAAATTCCGAGCCTTGCATATTAGTCAGATTTGATATTATTTGAGTCAATTATGATGATAAAATTTTAATTCATTCATTCAGATCAAATCCTAATGATTTAAGCTGTGATGAATAATCTAAGAATTGAATCAACTTCATCTATATTATTCATAGAAACTCATGATGTTTTTTATTTTTTATCAAGATTCTCTTTCACTTGATCTTATTCAAACTCAAGCTATTAACATTTCTAATCAAAGCTTCTTGATGTTTTAAAATTGATCAAACATCATAAGAATAATCTTATAAGATTTCTCCTTAAGAATATAAATTCTAATTACATTGTTTTCATATAGTATAATCCTCAAAATTCTAAAAAGTGTTGAAGTCTTATACAGAACAGATGTCTTACGTAGCACTAGTAGAAGTCATGTGCATATACTGGAAAGTATTATATGGGCTCTATCAAGGTCATAATGCTAAGTACTCTATTAATGGTTTATTTTACTCTAATCTAGCTTTCTCCCCAAACTACCCCCAACCAGTCCCCTCCCCCTCCACCTTACACTACACCCCCATCCCCCAAGCATGCACCAGCCCCCTAACCCCCCCCCCCCCCCCCGCACCATCCCCCCTAACCCCCCTGCACCATCCCCTCAACCCCCCTATAGAATCACCCCCCGTACTAGCCCCCCAACTAGCCCCTCCCTCAATTAATGGTTTATTTTACTCCAAGATAGTTTCCCCCCCCCCCCCCCGCACCAGTGCCCCCCCCCCCCTCCCCCTGCACTAGCCTCCCCCCCAACCATCCCCCTCCCCCTACACCCCCCTCCCCTGACACTAGCCTCCCACCAACCAGCCCCCTCCCCCTGCACCACCCTCCTCCCCCTGCACCCCCTCCTCCCCCTTCACCCCCCAGCACCAGCACCCCCCAATCCCCCCCTGCACCATCCCCCCAACCCACCCCCGACCCAAAATGTGAGTGAAATGGAAATCATGACGTATTCCCCAAAACATAGGAACAAAAAGAAAAGTAAAAGGAAACACCCCTTCTATGATTCCATTGTATGGTATATATACATGTTTGGGTTATGATGACTTAGGGTTATGGTTTGTGTTAACATTAATGTTTTAGCACCATACAATTATGATACATGATTAAGTGGGGATGTAATTTAATAAGGTTCGGCTACATAATTATGTATTAGGTGAAATGTATTATAGTTTTACATGTGTATATATATATATATATGATGGATTAAGGTGTAGTGTATGTGTGTGTGATGGATTTAATTATTCTTGGTTGTGTTCTATGATAATGTCAATGTGATGGTGATGTGGTTAGGATTATCAAAATGTGGATATGATTATTATGACATTTCGTGCATGTTGGGATGGCTTTCCCATTAAATTATATTTCTAATTAGAGGTTATTTTATATTCCTACGAATTTTAAGGTTAATTCCTATCATATATGCGTGTTTTATACCCTTGGTTCTAGTTTCTAACCCATGCCCCATTTGAGGTGGGATTTAGGGGTTACACTTGTCTTCATATCCAACCCAATTGGAGCCCCAGTGGGAGAAAGCCATAACAACACATTAATTGAAAATTTTATAATGTAAAGGTTTTATTAGCTCTATATTTATCCCTAATAAATATTTACTTTTGTCATCACTAAAAAAGAACTAATAAAGGTATGGTTTTATCAATTTTTATAATAACATTGATAAATGTATACTTTTATTAGTGCTCATCTATAGAAATAATAAAATTATTCTTTTATTTATTCAAATTAAAATGAGTTATAATATTCATCTCTTTTTATCCCTATTTCTGTAGTAGTGTATAAATAATTTATCATTAACCTCCCCATCCCTAAAAATTATATAATTGATGAAGTGACCAATTTATATAATGTGATCAATAACTAAAGGATAGGTGTGGATTTAATTTTTCTTCTAAAATTTTCAAAACAACAGTTCAATACATGTATTTTTCTGTAAATATAAGATTGAATCATGAATACTTGAATAATACCAATCTGGAAATTTATTACAATAAAATGAAATCTATACATATTGATTCAAAAAAATTGACTCGCATGAATAATATATTACAATGAATAGATTGATATAAAAATTTTAGCATCTTAACATGATGAGTAGAAACTAAAATAACCATTTTGATTAACACCAAATATAAAATCATGATTAGTATGAGAAAACAAGATCAAATAGAAGTGATCACCAACAATAGAATTCAATATAAAGTAGTAAACAAATCATAAAAAGGACACTGATATTTTAATTTGATTTATATAATTGGAAAGAAACAATCACCATAACCCAGTTTCTCCAAAAATAGTAGAAGGATATATTTTAACCTCATGGACCCTCATTAGTGTTGTAGTTCCGTTTCTTCACCTCTTTTCAATCATCAGCAACTCATCATTTTCCATCAAACCTGGTTTAGGTTTAACAACATATCATCAATTGTTCTTAAATACACAACCCAATTTGGTGTTAGGAAAAGAAATCGGGAACATGGTGGGTAATAAAAAACAAAGTTGAAACTGAACATGAGTAGGATTCATCATCTAGCCACATCATTTGGTGGACTATATTCCAACCACACATCTGTCACTAGGATTCATAGTGAACCATATACTTGGGCTCCACATGGATTTCTAGGCCCTATGAACTCACCAATTACCACCTGTTCATTCCCCTTATCACCCCCTAAAACAACAATAATGAAATAGAACACATATCAAAAGAAAATAATAAGAATATAAAACTAGATATTCAAAGACTTCCTTACCATGGAAACTTGATACTCTGAATATTAAACAGCCAGCTAATCTCTTACCATATATACCTCCATAGCCTAAATAGTTCTATCTCCAACATACCATTAATTACAAAATAATAAAAGGGAATTATTAAACCTATCCCCTCTTAATAACCTAGGATCTAATACCATTTTTAATAAACTAGCTCTGGGACACCCGGAACTAGGCACTCATGCTGGCCCACAACATACTCGGGGCACATTCTCAATATCCACAAGTTGGAAACTAATTATAGGGAATTGAATGTATAATAAATGGGAATGATTTAACTAAATAAATAATATTTAAAAGTATAAAAAATTATATAGAAATTTTGATGAGGCACGTCTATAAGTAATACATCCATGCCAAATCAAGTAAGAAGAAACATATAAGTATAATAAACACTTTTAATAATTTAAATCCAAGAAAATAAATTCCCTCTGCTCATCTCTTAATCCCTCACATAGAACAACCTTCAAATTAAGTATCCCAAATTCCATATATATAATGTTCCACTGATTAAAGTAAAGAAAAAAGTCTTATATGGATGATTAGATAAGGTAAATTAAAGATAACAAAAAAACCAATATAACTCTATGTGACTTCACTAGTCACCATAAAAGCTCAAGAAAAACATTACCCATGAGAAAAAAGGGAACAATTAGAATATATAATGTTAATTGGAATGAGAATGAAGGCCAAATAGAAGTTATAAGGAACCCACACCCAATGCATAGTCTTTAAATAAAGACCTATTTTATACCAGATTGAAATACAATATTGAGAAAAAAATTATATGTAAGAACATAAAATCCATTATCTTTTAAGAACTCATTTTATAAAATTTTACTTTATTTTATTTAAATGGAAATAATTGATTTTAAATAATTTACATGATGAATCCTTCTTTATTAAAAATACATAGTTGAAAACTAGTTTTAAACAATTTTTAAAGTCGAATTTATAATACACTTTAAAACATAGAAATATAAAATAAGAGTAAGCGATGATGGATGTGCCAAAATAAATTATGTGTCAGATAAAATCTTTGAGAGATAATTTAAAAAATTATACATGGGAGAAACACCATAATATCATCTAGTCTTGGAGAACCTAGAATACATATGTCACTAACTAGGGTTGTTCCCTAAAATAGTGGAGAGAGTCTAATAACAAGTCACCAGATAGTGGAAATGGTTCTATATACATATTTATTACAACTAGTGGTTATGAATCCTAATCCTATTGTATGTTGAACTACCAAAGTATCTATTACTACCATGAGTTTTGAATAATAATAGCAATAAGTAATAACATACAACATCATTAAGGGATTCAATAGACACCATGATCATATAAAATAAATAAACAACTAAGAGTGGGCTCAAATAAAACACACATAATCTTTAGGTAAAAAATTACAAGAAAAACCCAAGAATTTTACATTTAAATCCAATAAAATATTTAAAAAATTATTTTCAAAGTGCTTATTAGGAATCATTGTCATTATTTGACAATAATAAATTATAAAACTATTCTGAAAACTAATTACAAATCCTTAAGAATGGATCAAACTTTTTATGATGTAAAAATCTCTTTTATAGTGAAACACACCCTTATAACATAAAAAACATTAATAAATTGGTTTAAAGTCAAAACTCACTAAAATAATTCAAAATACCTTTAATAAAATCACTTGTGAAATTTATCAATTACCCTGCATGTGGGGTTAATTGAAACAAATTTTTACCATAATTTTAATTTAAAAAAACATTTTCATTAAAATAAAAATTAATTTAAACTTTATTTTCCATTATAATACTTCTTAAATATATTAATATAATTATAAAATCCACAAATAATGAAGGTAATCATGAAAGAAATCTTTTTCTGAAATTTAGAGAAAAATGCAAGGTGAAAACTACCACAAATTATGCCTAAATGATGTGAATTTTTCAAATATAGAATAAATCATGTCTGAATAACCATACACACACCCAAAAATTAAATCAATAATAAAAATAACAATGATGGGTATGAATTGGTAGACTATGTTCCACAAATTTTCTAGGAAAGGAAATCAGGAAGATGGTGGCTAGTAAACAACAAAGACGAAACTGAACTAGGAACAAAAAAATCCCTAGTTTTTAATAGTAATATTCTTTTTGAAATTGAAACATTTGTAATAGGGAGAGAACCTTGAAAATTATCATTGATTGCAAAGGTATGGTCAAACAGTCAATAGAGATGGGTATGAATGGCTTGGGAGAGAAGTTTTCGTGAAGGAGTAACCACATCTAATCTTCACAGAAAATATAGGGGTTGACTCGCATGGATCCCACTCATGGAAGGTCTTAGTTTAGCCGATGCACCAATTAGAGGAGGAATGCACGACGAAGGGGGTGGAGGATGAGAGGAACTTGCGATAAAGAGGATGGGAGGGATCACGCGAGGAAGGTGTGAACCGAATAGAGAATCTGGTGAGGATTGGCTAAGAGAGAAATGATCGGTCAGTGATAAGGTGGAAGGGTTTCATGGGTGGGAGATGAGTTGTGACGTGGGAGGAGTTGTGGGTGGGAGACAATTCTTGATGGGGTGAAACTAATTGAGGATTTGTTTCCACGGGATAAGATTTATCCGTGGGTTTATATATTCTAAAGTCATGATTTTCAATTACCCGTAGTTATATTTTATCCTATAGTCGCAGACCAATTAAACTATGGATATAGGTTCGCGGCTATATGTAATTTTTCTATTAGTGTTATTCATTTTTATTAATGATAAATAATATATTAATTATTTAATTATATATATAATTAAATTTCACTCATTTTTAATATGCATTCTTTAAATATAATTTATTCATTGATAATGTTAAGTGTGTGCTTAATTTTTTATAATTTATATATTTTTAATATTTATTCTTTTAATATTTTTTTTAAATTGTTTCATTTTTAAGTTTTTTTATAAATAATTTTTCGCTAATATATTTAATTTTTTTTAATTTATTCATTTTAAATATTTCATTATCCAATAATTTTTTAATTTTATCCATTTTTTAATATTTATTTTTACATGTTGGTTCGTTAGCATTTTATGTCTTTAATATGGTTGTAATTTTTATAATTAATATGTTTTCATTCCCATTTAAACATATATAAATATTTATTTTTAATTTTTTTAAATTATCTATAAAATTAATAAGAGTAATTCATTTAAACATTATTCATTATTATTATTATTTATTTCCTTAATAGACGCTATATAGTATTTAATTTAATTGTTTAATTTAACATATATCAAAACTGTGTATATATATACATTAATTTAACACACAAAAATATTCTCTCATTAATGAAATCTAATATACAAACATGTAAACCAAATATTTATGTAATTCATTTAAATTTTAATATTCATTTCTGAATTTCATTTAGTAACATAATATATTTAATATATTAATTTTTTAATTGCCAAATTTTATTTATTTATTTTTAATGTTATTTCTAATAGTATTATTCATTCATATTAATTATTATTTTTTATTATTTTAGTAATTTAAATAATTTCTAATATTTATTTAATCACATTTAATTTCTACATTTTAATATTTTCAATATGTATTCATCTTCATTTAAATATATATTCATATTTTATTTATAAAAAAATTATAATGAAAAAAACTTATCCATTTTTAAATATTTTTAAAGTCTACTCATTTTTAATTATTCAATTTCATTCATTTTTAACATTCATGCATTTAAGAATATATAGTCATTAATAATTTAAAATATATATTTTTAAATAAATATTTATAAATAAATATATTTATAAATGTATATTTACTATATGTTTAAACTTATATATTTATAATTATAAATAAATATATATAATTTTTTAAAAATTTAATTATATAATTATAAATAATTAATTATATATTTTAATAGTTATAATATTATAATAAATATAATATTATAATAAATATATTTCAATAATGAATATATTATTTCTATTTATTTCTATATTCGTATATATTTATTAAATATATATATATAACTATATAAATATAAATAATGATATTAATATATATATATATAATAGGTGCTTAAGGTTACAATTATATCAAAATACACACACACCTCACCTAGAGAGCAATGGGTAGGTTGTATCCCCCTTATGGGATAACCCACCCATCAAGTCTACTTTTTATTCATATATTATATAGGCTTGTAGACCCTTTACTATAAAGTTCAAAGACCATTACAAATCATGCCCCAAAACGCCCAAACCACCATGCCCATCCTAGATTGTCGATGAACTTCCATAGTCATTATCACCACCGAATGGGCCTTCCCTTCAAATCAATGATGGATAGCCTACCTACCATATTTACATTTATTTTAATATATTTATAATTATATACATTTATATTTATTTATAATTATATATATTTAAATTTATTAATTACATTAATTATATTATTAAAATAAATTATATATGTCTTTATCATCACTAATAAATCTTTGATAAAAGATATCGTTATAATTTCTAAAAATTTAGTGCTAATAAATATGGATTTTATCTCTCCTAAAGTATTTGCACTAAAAAATAGGGATTTTTATATGCACTTGCTTAGCACTTACAAATATATGTATTTATCATCACTAAAAATGCACTGATAAAGAGGTATTCTAGCAGAGCTTGTTACTTTAGCACTGATTAAAAACCTATTTATCTATGATTTTTTGTAAGTTATGATAAAACCCACCTTGATATTTTAAAAAGAACTATAACTGAACTGATTTTCATCATGCCATTCAAGCTCTCATGGAAGTTCATCTTTTCTATCTCTCCCCCTTGATCTTCTCTCGGAAATATTAACTCTGAAATATAAGGTATGTAATTTTTTATCGTCCTCAATCATTTATTAGTGTCATCGATCATCTCTCTTTATACTATAAACTCAATCATGATATGAACAAAACTCCACAAGTATGAAGGATCTATCTTACTCTCTCTAGAATGAAAACACTAGGGTCATTCCCCCTTTAAATTTGATCTGAGTGGAACAAAGTGGTTAATATTATGAGGTAACTCCTTCACTTGGTGTGGAAATTGGATAATCCACATTCTATATGATACGAATTTTGGGGTTATCTGCATTGGCTTGTATGAGTGGGCCATATTTTCCATGTCGATTGATCCATATTGATAGGTTTGAGCGAGTCAACTGGCTTATAAATAAGGGTGGTTCTCCCATCACTAGAAATTCTATAATCCACATTCTACTCTCTTTAACTTGTAAGATATTTTATTACTTATTTTTTGTTTATATTTTCAAAACTTTGTTTTTTCTAATGGTTTAGGTTTAAATATTCCTTATATTTAGTTGATATATTCATACATTTAAAAGGGTTTTAATGATGAATTAATTCATTTTTTATGTTTTTTATTTTATTATTGATTTCATTTTTTTTTTGAATTTTGAGTTTGGATGTGTTTTGATTGAGTAAAATAATGTGAAATTATTTATTTAAAACTTTTTATATGATTCTTGGATATTATGGATTTGTTTAGGGATCATATAGCTTTAAAAAATTATTCATAGGCTTAGAACATATGTGATATGAATAAATAGTAATATTTTGTTTTGGTGTGATTTATTTTGAATGATATTTTTGAAAATGGCCAATTGATTTATTGAATACTCATGAAATTTATATTGATTTTTAAATAAATGAGTGGTGGAATGAGTAAAAAACATTAAAAATAATATTTTAAAGCTAAAAACCATATATAAAAGGTATTTGTTAGTATTTAAAGTGTATCAGGAGATTTTTAAGTTATAATTAGGAAAATATATCACCAAATAGGCATTTAAAACCAACGGTGTTGTGATTATTCCTAGGTTAATGTAAAGAACCTGATCCTAGTAGCCCGGAGTCGGTGCCTTACTTTACTACATTGGCATAGATACAAGATTTAAATCCCAATGGACCAATTTTTTTAGAAGTTTTGGAAACCAGATTGTATATATGAAACCCATTTTACATTGGGAAAAAAAATAAAACATAATACATAACAAAATTTAATAAATGTACATATATGAAAACTCATTTAAAGATATCTTCTTCACAACCTAGGGACCAAACAAAATAAGGGTGATCTCAAATTCCCATTAAGGGTTTGGTACTGTGGAAGCACTAATTAATCAAAGAGTGTATATATTTGTTTCTTGCGAGTTATATTTACATTAAACACACACACAACACACACACAGTCTAGAAAGTCAGGTTATATCCCCCCACGGAAAAAATCAATATGGAAATAAAAAAAGATGATCAAATAATGCCATATAAATAATCACATGATCTTGAAAAATGGCCTTGGATAATTTTACTAATTAAATAATTATATAGAATATCAATAACTGAATTCATTATGATGTAATGAATAATGATGGGTATCTAAAACATATCATCGAGGCTTCGTGCTAAGAATCTAACATTGTCAAGGATTAATGCCAAGAATATAAAATTGTTAAGGATTCATGCCAAGAATATAATAAATGGGTATGGTCTTGGCTAAAACTATATTTACTTTGTCTCATGAAACCTACCAATGAATCAAGGAGAAATATTGGGGCCTGCCTATCGAATATGAAATCCAATGCATTCTTCATATATTGAAATAATCGATTTAATTCATGAATCAGTATACCAGATCAAAAAAATATCCATATTGAGTTAAAGATATGTATTAATCATTAATTACCAACTCATTTAAATAGCATTAAAAGTAAAAACCTTATATAAACATGGTGTATGATTTAGGTAAAAATCAAATGAAATATAAGTTTAACCCAATAAATGAAAGATGAGTTAACAAACCCCTTACCACTTGAAATCAGTCAAATAGTATGCCCCATAAAAGCAATAATTATAAAATGAAACATTAAATTCCATGAATATAATGATATTTAGAATATGATATATCACAGGGTAGTATGTACACCATGAATAAGAGATAAGTTCTGAATAAGGCATGTATCTTATATAAGTAAAAATGAGACAATAAACCCTTACCTTTAGCTTCCCTTTAGTTGAATGTGCTTTAAAATCCTGTATAATGTTTTAAATAATGTTATTAATTTATAACATAACCATTCACATATTATGATATCATATGTTATCCTCTTATTTCATCTTGCCAAATCCTTTTTTTTTATTTTCTAAATGAAACTTTTAAAGGCTAAGTGTGAACCCAAGAAATTTCATCCAAATAAAAACCATAAAAGAAGTCATCCCAACTCAAAAAAACATGAACTACCCCTTCCATATGTTTAGATCGATATGTTAATAATATTTCTTTATTACTCTTGTTTCGGGGGTTAACTGCTACATTTTCTTATGCATTCTTTATTATGAAAGTCTCAGTTATTGTACATAGGATATAGTTAAATCTTATACAAAATAATATTAAGTTCATAGATTTCATATTTATTAATTATATATATTTTATAATCATTCTTTAATTGTGAATATTGAAAATTAATCACATCACATTGTGGAGATGGTAGGTCATACGTACACATGAGTGATGGTGTCATTCCCTTAATGGTGAAAGGGTAAGGAAGTTGATGGTATATTAATTTATAATGAATAAATATCATGTCATAATTATAATATATATATATATAAATTATTTATATCATTATACCCGTCCATGAAAAGTAATGATGAAAAAAAAATTACATCACGGAGTGGAGGCAGTAAGTTGTATGTACGCACGCACGGTGCTTTTATTTTTCATAAAAAGGATAAAAAGTGGAATATGGTTGTTTCACAATTATAATAACATCTTAGTGTATAAATGATACTATATTTATTATTTTATCATTGAAACAACACATTAATTGAATGTGTAAGAAGAAATAAGCTTGAATGAGTCGATAAAGACGATTACCTCTACATCAACAAGATTCCTTTAGATCTCAAATTAAGGGGCTAGGGTTGGTATTTTGGAACTTCTAAAACCTCAACAACTTGGATTAGTATTTTTGTAATAGAAATGGGTAGTATTTGGTCATTCTAATAGGCTTAAGGTAGTGAAATTAATTGATGTAATGAGTTCCGTTTTATAATTGAGGTGAGGGGCACCCTTAGAAATCCTCAAAATATTAAATTATAACAAATTAATTTTCTTTCCAAATATGACTAAATGGACATGGATATGAATATAAGATTAGGTAAGTTTTTAATCTCATCATACAATAAATATTTTACATGTTTTGGTTTTATTTTAAACCTTATCATTTTGATTGACCTTAGTTAACCTATTTTAATTTTTATTATGGTAATAATTTATTTAATATTAAAAGGTGGAAATTTTTTACTTATAAAACTTCAATTAGACCATAAATGAATAATTTATGACAATTTTGACCAAATAATAATCACTTATTATTATAATTTTTATTAATTTTAAATAATTTAATAATATGTTATTTTGATAAAATATATTTACTGTCAATTTTGACATTATTCATTAGTTTAGCCTTAAAAAAACCAGACAATAATATAACTTCGATAAAACCTTTAATAAAATTATAATATTTCATAATCATCCCTAAAATTCACGTAGAACCTTAATTAATTCAAAATATATTTATTTTAATATTTTTAATATCATTTATATATTGTTTCATTAATAAAATTATTATTATATCATTGTTGTATAATTATTTAAGGTAATTACATATTCACTAAAAATGAATAAAAACTCCCTGATTTATATAAATATTTTAGCTTTTAAAACAATATCTATAGTATAATGTATACTCTTAATAACACTATATTAATAATAATATAATTATTAAAAATATAAATGTGACATCCTTGTCTTTTCTTTAAATAAAATATTTTAAATTTCATAACCTTGTCCAAATGGCCCTCAAATGTTATAAATAAATTTATTTCATGAAAATAATATTATTATATTCAAAATAGACACTTATATTTATTCATAACATACATTTTTCCCCATGTGGACACATAAGATATGATTAAGACAAAGAAAGTGACATTTTTTAATTTTGTTTAATTTAAATAATATCAAAGACCTTTTTTATAACATATTGTCCATTAAATAACTCAAATTAGAACATTATTTCTTAAGGGTTGAATTTAAATCATCTAATAATATTTGGTAAGGTTTTGGGGTAATTTTTTAATCCATATCATTTAATTTGTCACATAAATTACCAAATTTACCCTTTATTGTGGTAACAAAAATTATCAAGATTACTATTCGTATTGACCAAAAATAAAAGGAACATATTTACTTAATTTGTACCTTATGAATCAAAATATAGAATCCATTTTTTAATATTCAAAAAACATAATTTTTGGAATTTAATTTAAAATTAATCATATAAAATACAATGAAAAATAGTTTTATTAAAAAATGTATTTTTAAGCCCAAAAATGTACTTATACCAAAATAATGTATAAGGATTATTAAAATTGAATTTATTATATTATTTATAACTAAATATTTCTTAAGTTCCTTTTATATCAAATTAAAATAATAAATAGGTTTTAATATAATGAAATTGACAATTTTATAAAAATCGGTATGTTTCACTTTCAGTAGAAAATAAATATTTTCTGAAAAATACCAAAAATTCAACCTAATATAATTTTCAAATTAATATTTTATAACTTAATTTTATTTTTTCAATAAAATATATTAAGTCTTAAAAATTTAGTTTTAAAATAATTTCACTATTAAAGGCAATAAAACTGCCTTTAGAAAAATATATCCTTTTATGAATAAAATTTGATTTGCTATTATATTATGACTAAAAAATATTTTAGATGAATTTTAAAATATTTGATTGAAAATATAATATATAAATTTTATAATGTGGTTAATACTATTAATTCACTCCAATTTAACAATTAGTTAATGACAATTGTGTTAAAATAATAATATTTAATAGTATATCGTGGTTCATTTAAACTCGGTGTTGTGTGTAACATCAGCTATTGAAGAAATTGAAAAAAAAATACATACCATAAAATCTTAGGGTGTTACATTCTCTCCTACTTCAATAAAATTCTTCCTCATAATTTGAAATTGCACTTTGAAAATCAAAGGTTGATACTTGATAATTTCTTTATGGGAAACCCACATAGTAAATAGGGTTAATAAAATATCATCTTAATTAGAGGGAAAGGGAAATTAAATGGTAACCACAAAATTTTGATTTTGAATAGGATAACTTTATCGAGAAGTGAAAACATGGACATGTAAGACAAATATAACTATCAAATTCTAATGTCGAGTGATAAAGAACATGGTCATTATAATGTTAACCGTCACAAAACTATAAATCTATGATAGGTTAAAAGACAATTAATTTCTCATAAAAAAGTAAATAGATAATGTTTTTTTTCTAAATCATTTTCCTATAGTTGATGAATTTTTTTACTATCTAGATAAGAACTTCAGAAAATAAACTTACTTGATTTATTTCCATGCCTTAAGCATAATTTCACCTTTTGGTTGTTATTTGATCTATTTTCACTTCATCTACTTTGATAGGATATGAATATTTGAGATGAATTTTTCATGCCTAAAGAACTTTAATGAATCATAATATCTACAAGACATTCCTTTGTTCATTAAATGTTTACTGAATGCAAAATGGTAAGCACAAATTTATAAAAAATAATTTAAAAAGATAAACTTAATCCATTCCATAATTAGTTAATCTTAAGACTCATCCAAAATATGTCTATCCTAAATAAAAGGCCAAAAATTTATTAGTAGGATCACTAAATTTCCAAAAGTAGATTCCCCAAATATCTTAATGTAACTCTTAATACCACATACTAGATATATTAATGCCTTGATCACCATAAAACCTTAATGAAAACATTCATGCTTCCAAATCCTCAAAGAAGAAGTACTAAAGAATATCTCATTATTCTTATAATTAGGTCATATTTGATAAAATAATTCATGAATCCAAATACACAATCACTTTAATCATTGTACTTCATTCTTAAACCATTAACTACACTTCATCATCTTATTCCATATGTGATTTGTAGTCGACATCATTAGTAGTATAACCATTGATTATATAAAATTACTAATTCTATTCATGATTTTTCTCCTAGGAAATATATTTTCATAATGCCCATATTTTCTAAATTTGAAACATTAAACCATTTATAATACCTTAGGGAGAAAAGTATTCTAAACTTTTCATTTTTCCTCTGAAATTACTTGTTTATATCCTTCTTTCATACACCCAAAATATCTTCTCATTCCCTTAAGACATTAACTTGGGGGTTTCTTCTCACATTCTATATATATAGGAAACAAATTAATCTTTTCTCTATGGTTTCCAACACCCAATATCTCAATGAACACAATCCTTCTCTTCTTTTTTGATTCCAAGAGTTGGTTAAGGTGTATATTGTAAGTCACATATCATGATAACTAGTTTAACATTATCATAATATTCTTCAGTCATTATCCCATTTGGTTGCTCATAAATATATAATCTATCACATTCAATGCTAACTTAGTATCTTTTTAATCTCATAATTGACTAATACCTAAATCATATTGTGATAAACACTAATCATAATGATATAGTCATGAAGACTCATTTATAGGATTTATAAATCTTGAAAATTCCTCAATATATGAGTCCATATATTTAAACTACGTTATCCACGGTCATTACCAAATCTATAGGTTGTTATCCTATACTCAGAATGATCCTCAAAGTTATTCATAGAGTAATATTCATTAATCAATGTTTTCTTAAATCTAGTTATCAAGGTTTCTACTAAACTTTCTCTAATACCAACTGTAAAGACCCCGACCCTAGTATCCTGGAGCCAATACCTTACTTTTTTACATTGGTATAGATACAAGATTCGAATCCCAAAGGACCAATCAGTTTAGAAATTTTGGAAACCAGATTACATATATGAAACCCATTTTACATTGGTAAAAGAAAATAAAACATAATACATAAAAAAATCTAATAAACTACACCCTTTAAAACTCATTTAAAGATCTTTTCTTCATAACCTGGGTAAAGGAAACAAAATATTGTTCATATCAAATTGTCATTATGTGGTAAGTATAGTAGAATCATTAATGAATCAAATAGTATAATTAATATGGAAAGGTAATTAACTGAGCACATCTTCCTTTTAAATAACTGGATAAGGTAAAATCAATAGGCAAGAATAAAAGAAGATCAAATAATGCCATATAAATAATCACATGAGCTTGAAACTTGACCATGGATAATCTAAATAATCAAATAATCACATGTAATATCAATAATTGAATTCATAATGATGGAATTAATAAAAATGGATATCTAAAACATACCATTGAGGCTTCATTCTAAGAATCTATTACTGTTAAGGCTTCATGCCAAGAATCTAGCATTGTGAAGGATTTATGACAAGAATCTAACATTGTCAAGTCTTCATGGAAAGAATCTAATAAATGTGTAAGGCCTCATACAAAACAAAATCAAATTTTTCTCATGAAACCTACCGATTCATTGAGGGGATATAGTGGGCCCCACCCATCTCATATGAAATCCAATGTATTCCTCATATATTGAAATGATCGATTTAAATCATGAATCAATATACCTTAAAAAATATCCATATTGAGTAAATATGTATTTAAAATTAATTCCCCACTTATTTAAATAACATTCAATGTAAAAACCATATATAAAAATGGTATACAATTTAGTCAATAATTTAATGAAATAGAAATTTAACCTAATGAATGAAAAATGAGTTAAGAAATCCCTTACAACTTGTAATCAGTTGAATAGTGTTCCCCAAAAAATTAAATATGATAAAATGAAACATCGAATACCATGAATAAAATTAGATTCATGATATTATATATAAAATATAGTATATACCCCAAAAATAAGAGATAAGTGGTGAATATGTCAGGTATCTCACAGAAGTAAAAGTGTGATGAGAAACTCTTACTTTGAACTTCCCTTTAGTTGAACATGTTTTAACCTCAAGTATAATTGTTTAAATCATTTTATTTATTTATATTAGAACCATTTCCATTTTTAAAATTTCATATATGATCCTATTATATCATCTTATCACCTTTTTGTTAATAATATTTCATTATTACCCTTGTTTCAGGTGTTAACTGCTTCATTTTACTGTACATGTTTTGTTATTTATGTCCTGATTCTTATGAATGAAATATACTTAAATCATATATAGAATTTTATTAAGGTCATAGATATCATATTTATTAATTGTATATATATTTATAATCATTATTTAATGGTGAATAGGGAAAATGAATCGCATCGCAACGTGGAGATGATAGATTGTACGTATGCACGATCGATGATATCATTCCTTTAATGGTGAATTGGCAAGGAAGTGGATGATATATTATTTTTTCTAGAATAAATATAATTTAATAACTATAATTTAAAAATATATATAATTTCTATCATTATACCCATCTAAATAAAGTGCTAATGAAAAAAAAGGACACCACAACATGGAGATGGTAAGTTGTATGTACGCATGTGTGGTGATTTTGTTTTTTAGGATAGATAAATGTGGAATATAGTTGTCCTATAATCATAATAACATCTCATTATATATATGATACTAGATTTATTACATTATCATATAATCAACACAAGAAGAGGAAGTGTAAGAAGAAACAAACTTGAAAGAGTCGATAAAGATGATTACCTCTTCTTGAGAAAACATTCTTTAGATCTCCTTTTAAGGGATATAGGGTTAGTATTTTGGAAGGACCAAAAACTAAAAAACATAGAAAATTATTTTTTGGGAAGCTAAATGGGTAGTAATTGGTCAATATAATAAGCTCAATGTAGTGAAATAAAATGAAGGAGTTCCCTTTTATAATTGAGGTGAGGGGCACCCTTGTAAATCCTCAAAATATTAAATTATAATAAATTTCTTTTCTCTAAAAATATAACCAAATGGCCATGGATTAGAATATAAGATGATATAAGGTTTTAATATTATCATAAAAAAATTGACATGTTTTTTTATTTTAAAACTTATAATTTTTTTTGAACTTCTTTAACCTATTTTAATTTTAATTATGGTAACAATTTATTTAATATTAAAATGGAGAAATTTTTTACTTATAAAATGTAAATTGGACCATAAATGAATAATTTATGAAATTTTAGACAAAATAATAATCAATTTTTATTTTTGAAGTTTTATTATTATTTTTAAATAATTTAATAAAATATTTTTTTTATAAAATATCATTAGTGTCAATTTTGACATTATTCATTAATTAGGCCTTACGAAAACCAAGAAAACAAGATAAAAATGAAAAACATTAATACACCCTTAATATGTCATAATAATTCATAAAATTCGTGGATAATATTAATTAATTCCAAAAATATTTATTTTAAAATTTTTAATATCATTTATTTGATTCTTTCATTAATAAAATAATTATTACGTCATCATTCTATAATTATTTAAGGTTATTATTTATTTAATAAAAATTAAATATAAAATTATATGGTGTAGATAAATCTTTTATATTTGAAAATAATATCTATAGTCAAATATATATTTGGAATAACACTATACTAAAAATAATATATTTATTATAAATATGAATTTGACATCACTGTCTATTCTTTAAATAAAATATTATAAATATCATAACCTCATCAAAATAGACCCCAATTGTCATAAATAAATTTAAATCTTAAAAATAAGTTTATTAAGTTAGAAATTGACACTTATATTCATTCATAACCTACCTTTTTCCCCATGTGAACCCAGAATACATGTTTAAGACAAAGAAAGTGATATTTTGTGATTTTCTTTAATTTAAATAATATTAATGTCCTTTTCAATAAAAGGTGTCTATTAAATAACTCATATTTGAAAATTAGGTGTTTAGAGATGAATATAAATCATCCAATAATATTTGGTAAACTTTTGGTGCAATTTTTTAACCCTTATAATTTTATTTTTTACCTAAATTACCAAATTTACCCATTAACGTGGTAATAAAAATTACCAAGGTTATTATTCATATTGGACAAAAATAAAAAAGATCTATCTAATAAATTTATAACATTTTATTAAAAATATGGTATACATTTTTTAATAAGCAAAACATAGTAGCTATAGAAAATAATTTAAAATTAATCCCACAAAACACAACGCAAAAAAATTTTTATTAAAAATGTATTTTTAAGCCCATAAATGTACTTATACAAAAATAAGGTATAAGGATTATTAAAATGAAATTTATTAGATTATTTAAAACTAAATAGTTCTTAAATTTCATTGATATCAAATTAAAATCATAAATAGTATTTAATATAATGAAATTGACAATTTTATAAAATTCGGTATTTTTCACTATTCACTAGAAAATAATTATTTTATGAAAAATGCCAAAAATTAAACCTAAGATAATATTGAAATTAACATTTTAAAAAAGAATTTAATTTTTATCAATATAATTTATAAAATTTTCAAAATTTACTTTTATGACAATTACTTCATTAAAAGGCGGTAGAACTACCTTTAGAAAAATATAGCATTTTTATGCGTAAAATTAGATTTATTCTTATCTTATGCCTATAAAATCTTTGGTATTAATGTAAAAAAATTTATTCAATATATAATATATAATTTTTATAATTTTTTTAATATTATTCATTCCTCCAATTTAACAGCTAGTTTATAACGGTTGAGTTAAAATGATAATATTTCATAGTATATCGTGGTTCATTTAAACTCAGTGTTGTGTGAAATATAAGATATTGAATAAATATATTTTTAAATAGAGACATAACATAAAATCTTGGGGCTTTATAGTTAATATTTTTGTTGATAAATTCATTTTTTAAATTCATTTTCATATCTAGTTTCATTAAATATGAGGGGTGGATAAGGAAAAATTTAGCCATTCTTTGAGGTGTTTGGGTATGTATATGTTTCATCTTCTTATTTATAAACTTATTTATTTTTATTAATCCATGTAAACAGTATTATTATTATGATTTTTATCTATTTTTTATCACTATGAATGGTTTGAGTTTCACCCATAAAAATTTTTAATTTAAAACACATTTATCTCAGACACATACAAGAATAGAAGATAGTTGAATAATTTTATAATGTTTATTATAGTTTCATTTAACCACACATGTGGTATAGATTTTATTAAAAGTGAGTATACACTTTTATATATAACTATACAGTTTTTTACTACTAGATGTGGGTGATATATTATAATGATTCATTTCATTATTGGAGGTGGAATCAAAATGTTTTGGATCTCAATGATATTAAATCCATAAAAATTGAATCTTTAGGAATTTTTATTAACAGAATGTAGTTTTGGTGTTTTTAAGCAAATTGAATAGAGGCTTTAGATGTTATATTATATATAAAATATATATAATATTAATGACTTTTATATTTTTGAAATAAGGTTTTGTTAGTGGTTTATAGTACAAATATATTTGTTGGTATTTATATAATAAATTATCTATAATAATATAACAAATGTTACATAGAATATAAATTCACTTATGTCATCAATAAAAGATTCATCCATATATTTCACAAAATTCTAATCTCTTTGACCCTATGTTAAAATCCAAGGATTACATGACCTTTTATGTTCCAAGGAACAATATTTTTACACAAATTTAGAAATCCATGTCATAATTAAATAACACACAAGAACAAGAATTTCCAAAAGGAAGTCTCCCATAAAATGATAAATAAATTTTTTTTACCATCAAATTTATTACCACATTTTTGTCTCATGTTTCCCTTATATAAAATGATAACTTGTTAAGAATCATAACTGATAACATTCAAATGTTCAGTTCCCCCTATTAGAATTATCTATAAATTTATCCTTTGATTATGAATATCATATGTGTATTTATTTACTTTTTTTAATGAATATTTTATAAACCTAATAGGATTAATATGAATCAATAATGGATTCACACTAATTATATGAAAAAAGAGTATGAAGATGGAGTTAAATAGTTCATCAAGTTTTCAATAGAGATTGAGTACGACCCTTCTCAAATCATTTTTCTATTTTTACATTATTTTTATTCAAGACAAATTAGTCCATAAGAGTTGGAAGAACATTTAATTTCTCACAGAATAGTTCATAACTATAAATATTATACTAAACACAATTAAGAAATGAATGTACACACCTTTTGGGATGATACTACTAGTTATAGATCACTTGATATAAATACTAATGTAAATGATGATGGAGATTGTATGGTATAAAATCAAATGGAAATTGAATATGACCTTCAAGATTGTAAAAATTTGTTTGAGAAGTTAAATGTCTATGCTAAGAGACCATTGTATACCAGTTGTACTAAATACACAACATTTTAGGATTTATTGAAGTTATATAATTTGAAAGATGGAAGTGGATGCAGCAGAACTAGCTTTACATAACTACTTGGTCTCTTGAATGATATTCTACCAAAAGAAAATGAACTTCCTTCTCAATCATATGATACTAAAGGAATTATAAATTCAAGGGGAATGATCCACAAAAAACATTCTTTTCGAAATTATTACATATTGTTTCACAATGACAATGAATCACTCATAAAATACCCTAAATATGGAATGAATTGATACAAGAAAGATGTTTCAAGTCCTTTAAATGTTTTATGGTACTTTTCTATTATTCCATGGTTTAAAAGACTTTATGGATGTTAGGAAACCGTGATACAATTGGCATGGAATGCAAATATAAAAATTAAAGATGGGAAACTATGTCATCTAATAGACTCGCTTTAGTGGAAGAAAATTTATTATGAGTGTTTCGAATTTGGAAATGAGCTAAGAAAAATTCATCTTACATTATCAACCGATCAAATAAATTCTTTGGTTATAAAAATTAGTACTCATAGTACATAGCCATTTATGTTGGTGAATTATAACTTTTCATCAAACTTATACATGAAGTTCAAATACATTATTTTGTCTCTACTTATATCTAGACCAAAACACCCCATTAGTGATATTGATGACTATTTTGAGCCTTTAATCAAAGAACTAAAATTTATGTTGGGTATAGGTGTTATACTATATTATTCTCATATAAGTGAAGAATTATCATTTAGTTTCATGTTGTATGAGATGATAAAAAACTTTATTACTTATGGAAATTTGGTAGGATATAGAATTAAAGAAATATTATGGTATCTCATTTGTGAAGAATTCACGCACTCAATTTAGTTGAAACATTCCTTGAATATTATTCTTTTAGGAAATTGAAAGTTTTTTCCATTATGACATAAATACTAATCTTGGAAGACAAAATTTTATGGGAATATTGAACAAGGTATAACACCATCTCTACTAACCGGTGATCAATTATTCAATAACGTAAAATATATTGACACTTTTTTAGTAAACCATTTTTCAAAACCTTATGAAATAAAGTTTGAAAATGAGATCAATTTTCATTGAATTACTATACTAAAATTTTTTATATGTCATATATTTTCTTAATGTCATGCATTTAGAAAAAAAATTATTTTATAGTGTTATTTTAATTTTACTAAATTTTCCTAGAAAAATAATATATAGATTCAAGGTTAGGTTGGACATGATTTACATGGGGATAAGGGAAGAGTTGGAACCAGTGAAGGGTAAAAGTCAAACTTTTTTCCTCAAGAAGCTTACAATCTATCCAGACTAGAAAATTTTCATTTTTTACCTTATTGATGTAAAAGTTCCATATAATTATTCATAAAATATCAATAATTTCCTGTCAATGGCTAATTTGAAGTTATAGGGACTAAAATCACATGACTGTCAGGTTTTGATGCAATATTTGATGCCCGTCACATTACATTACATTCTACCTAAAAATGTATGACATACATTAAACATACTCTTATTATTTTTTAAAAATCATATATAGTAAATTTATATACTTGGAATAGTTTATAATCATGAATTATGAGGTTTTAGTCATATTATGTGGATATAGATGTTCTTCCCACCATTATTATTTGATATAATGATCCACCTGATGGTTCACTTGGTTAGAGAGGTTCACCTATGTGGTCCTATCCATTACATATGGATGTACATCATTGAATGGTATATGTATATTTTTAAAGGGCGTATCCTGAATTTAATTCATTGAGAAGGTTTTATTGTAGAATGATATTTTGTAGAAGAAGATGTTGAATTTTCTACTGATTACCTATCAGATATTGATAGCATCATTCTCCCAAAGTATCATCATAGCAGAAGCCTTATGGGTAAAGGGATTTAAGGAAAATATTTTGTTTCAATTACCATCATATATAGAGAAAAATATCACATTTATGTTTTATATAATATTGAATATGTTGATCCATACATTGAATCCCATAAACCAATCCTTATACATCTGAATCCATCAAGGGATGAAGGATGGATATCAAATACACATAATAAAAAATTTATAAGATGGTTCCAAGATCATATTTATAAGAAGTTATCTAAAAATATGAATTCAATTGTTTAAAAACTGTTATGGCTAGCCAGGGGACTGAATGAAAATGTTATATCTTACACTAGTTTTGAAATTAATGGTTATACATTCTATACAAAATAGCACGATGATCATAGTATGATGCAAAACAGTGTACTTATGCTTATTCCATAAGTAATTTACATATCTAATTCCAAGTATAGAAATTGAATTTATGTGAATATTTGATATTTTGACATCATGGAACAGATATACAAGATGGATTATAAAAAAATCAAGTTTTGTTTTTTTAATGAAAATTGGATGACAATAGGAGTGTAGTGAAAGTTGATTAAATGGGATTTTTGAAGGTGAATTTCAGTTTATAAGGATATAATGATGATACATTCATAATGGAATCACAATTAGTGAATGTTTTTTATGGATTAGATCCAGAAAATAAGAATTGTTCAATTTTCCTTCGCTTGACTAAAACAACAGTACTACCAGATGAAAGTTCAATTGAGTATGCCCCTTTCATTGGGTGATCACAATAATTTCATGGTGTTACAAAATATAGAAAATTTATTTTATGTTATATGTAACCATAAAGAGTGGATTTGGATTCTTGATATAGGATCCAAATCCCTTCAACCTTTAAATAAAAGAAAGAGAGTTCAACGAGCAGGTTAAAGTGTTTTTTAATATATTATGATTTTAATCTTAATATCATGTTTTATTTACTATATTAGCATAATTTAAATTAAATTTTTTACTACTCCTATAGAAAATTAATTCAAGACATGATGATATTACCAATCTCAGTGAAGAACGTGTAGTTGATTCTCAAACTATATAATTATTAGAGGATCAATCATCATGTTGATAAAAAATAAAGAGTACAACATTACTATATTGACTAAAAGTATAAAGGTAAGAAGCATGGGTATAAAATTTGAGGTTGGATGGAATAAAAATGGGCAACCTATTGACCCCAAAAAGTCAATGTTCATTAGTTACAGTGGGGTCACACTGAGAATGAATGTACCAATTGGTATAGATTTGTAGCTCCATGTCTAGCTTTTAATAAAGGAAATCCTTTGGGAAGATATTAAGGTAATGTTATGATATACTTTATCTATTTTACAAAGAAATTATTTAATGAAACATTGATTTAATTTTCATTACTCCTTATAGTGTTCATTTATTTTAGATGATTTCTGTAAAAAAGATATATCTTAATGTCTTCTAGAAAATCCCATAGAGGCTTCCAGACACTTATTATCAAGTTTTATCTTAGGGATGTTGACGGGAATGTAAATCCCCCCCAGTTACTTATGCACAAGTTATAAAGAAGGAAACATGGAGTTATTTCATTAGTAATTGTTTCCGACACTTTCGCAGGGGTGCGCGCGTCCTCCATGTTCAGGGGACGTCAGCGCGGCTCTGTTACCCCACATTCCTGCTTTCCAAAGGTAGGCGACATTCACTCCTTATTCAGGGAAGTCTGCTCCTTGATTGAAACGGGGTGATGGGATGTTGGTTCTACCTTCCGTGGATTCCTCCTCTAAATTCTTCACCTAATCCGGGTCTCCCTTATATATTAAGATGTAGTTTGTGAAACACTTCCCAGTGCCATGTTTCCATGAATGCTGGTTAATTACACTACCTCTGTTAGGATATTACAAGGGGTCCGATCAGGGCAGCAACCATTAGTTGGGGGAGTAATTATGTTGAGGCATCACTGGAGTGTCTAGACACTGGGGAATTGGCATTTCTGTCTTTTGTCCCTTATTATAGGGCTTCTCAAGGGCACGGAAGCCTGAGGAATCCCACATCGAGTGCGGGGAATCATATGCAATAGGCATGTATCTGAAGTTTTACTCAACTTCCCATGCTTAACACAGGGTATGCCACAAGTTTAACATCTAGAGGAGACGGATCGGGCTGATCAAAACACTAGCTAGAGTGGATCGGATTGAAGAACCCCCTGGAGGGAACATCGATATTGGGGTCAGAACGTGGGAGGCTTCCGGAATGCTACAGAGGAGAATGGGGTGGCATGATCTCACTGAGATGTGGTGGCCCGGGTAAGAATCAGGATGGAAGATTGTTTTTTGGGCTTGAGCCTCAAGGATACTTCCTACACACCATGCCTTGAAATGGATCAAAATACTCATAGTTTGGGTTCACAGTTTAACGTCATGTGGTATGGGGGTATGTGTCGGCAAACCGATGTGGAGATGGACCGGGGGTCCGATGGATGATGGGCTTGAACCTCGTGGAGGTTTCCTACGTACCATGACTTGACATGGATCAAAGTCCACGTAGATTGAGATGGATGTCGGTGAACCGACGTGAAAAAGGACCTTGGTCCAATGGGTAATGGGCTTGAACCTCAGGGAGGCTTCTTACGTACCGTGACTTGACATGGATCGAAGTCCACATAGTTCAAAATGGCGTCGGTCTTACACTCTAGGCTTCCCAAGGTGTTAATGGGGGCTTGGCGCACCGACACGGAGATGGTCGGGGCCAATGGTTGTTGAGCATGAACCTCATAAGGTTTCCTACATACCATGCCTTGACATGGATCAAAGTCCTCATAGTTCCGGAGTGGGTGTGTCGGAGAACCGATGTGAACAAGGACCTTAGTCCAGAAGGATATTGGGATTAAACCTCAAGGAGGCTTCCTACGTGCCTTGGCTTAGCAAGAATCAAAGACCACGTAGTTCAGTATTGGTTGGGGCTTACACTCTAGGTTTACCAAGATTTCTGGTGAACCAATGTGAAGAATGTTGGAACGACTGGGTGGTGGGCTTGAACCTCAGAGAGGCTTCCTATGTACCATTCCTTAACATGGATCAAAGTCCTCGTAGTTCAGAAGTGTGGCGTGTCGGTGAACCGACGTGAATATGGACCAGGGGTCTGATGGGTGTTGGGCTTGAACTTCGTAAAGATTCCTATGTACCATGTCTTAACATGGATCAAAGTCCTCGTAGTTCGGGAGTGGATGTCGGTGAACCGACGTGAATATGGACCTTGGTATGATGGTTGTTGGGCTTGAACCTCAGGGAGGATTCCTACATACCATGCCATGACATGGATCAAAGTCCTCATAGTTCGAGTTAGCGTGGGGCTTACACTCTAGGCTTCCCAAGGTGTGTCATGGTTGGGGGTCACTCTAAGCTCACGGGATTCATGCTCAGTGTGAGAAACAAGAGGCAGCAGAGAACTGACGATCACGTCGTGAAGGGTGCATCTGTGGGAAGCGAGAAGGGGCTTATGCATTGAGCGGCCCACGGTGCCGAGACTTACTCCAGGATGGAGGCCCGTGAGCGAAAAAGCATAGCAGGAGAGGGAATTGGGACCGGAGAAAGGAGAATCCTCGTTCCCTATCATTCCCTCTGCCAACCTTGGCACCAAGGAAGTGAGGAGGGGCAGGGGTGGTGCCTCCTGCAAGAAAATCTAGGGGGCTTATGCCAAGGTGGTTTCCCTTCCCCTCGTGGACAAATTCCACTCCCAGTAGGAGGATATCATCCCTTGTAGAGACCAGGGAGGTATAGAGAATGTACAGGGTGGGGGCACCCCACATGAGAGGCACAAGGCGTTGTCACAGTTTAACATTGTGTGTTGAGGATGAGGGTGCTTGGTAGTTTAACTTCCTACAGCTCGGACGAGGGGTTTGCTTCGCACCCCTAGGACTTACATAACTGGTACAGAGAGAACCATCGAGGGGTCCACGTTAGTGTGGCTATGTCAATAATAAATAGCCATTAGTGTGCCTCTGTGAAGAAGCATTAAAGTGAAGCAATTCCACGGGTGGTATCGTCTAGGGGACTTTGGAATCACATCGTGTGAACCTGGAGGGTCCCACGAGAAAAGGAATTGCCATGCAGAGGGGTCCATAGGCAGGGGCATTGTGGAGTTAGGTCTCTCTGCATGGTGGAGGGCACTTGCAAAGGGGTGTGCTTCACAAAGTGGGGTGCCTTAGCCTTAGCATGGGGTGGAGGTGAAAATGGGAGGTTCTTCACGAAGTAGAAGGGCGTTCGCGGAGCACTGCCCCACGGAGCACAGGCGCCTCACGAAGTGAAGTGTCGTGAAGCAATGTGCTTCGTGAAGTATAGTCACCCTTCCTTGGCATGTAGATCACGTGTACGTGAGGGGTGTTTTGCGAAGTATAAACGCTCTACTACAACTTGGGTCCCCTTGGGGGTTCCCTTCCTTCATGAATGCCCTTAGGATTTGCGAAGGGAATCCCTCTCAGAAGAGGGGATCAAAACGAGAAACTGCGGAGGCACTTCACGAATCAAAAGTACCTCTCGTAGCTCAGGACTCGCAGAGCAAAGGGTGCTTCATGATTTGGGAGCTAGTAAGTTGAACCGTCGGATTGTCCAGCTTCTGGGCTAAGGGGGAGTCCGGTATTTATAGGCAAGAGGCGCTGCGAAGCAGAGCTTATGCGACACGAAGAGGGATTGGGTTGCTTCGCGGTGGGTCGCGAACGTCACAGGCATTCGCGGAGGGTACCGCCTCCTTTGATTCGCGGTGGGCTTGCGAACGTCAGGGGAGTTCGAGGAGGGTACCACCTCTTTTTCTTTGCGGCAGGCTTTTGAATGTTAGGGGAATTTGCATAGGGTACCGCCTCCTTTGCTTCGCGGCGGCCATGTTGCTTGGGGGGACGCCACGTAGGGGCTTTATGAGGCTGATCGTGGGGCCTCTTTCTATTCTTTCTTTTCTTCCAATATTTTTGCACCAAAAAATGCCTTCCCTCATACTCGGAGCCGCGGAGAAATCAAGGGTCGAAGTCTGAGGGTCAATCGCCAAAATCTTTGGCCAGTCGCAGAGATGGATTGCGGAGAATACTCACAAAGGGGACATTCGACGCACAGGCCAAGCGCGCCGCGAAGCTCGGTATGATCTGGACGCACCGCGAAGCTTCGAAGGCCACTACCTATAAATATGGGGGCTGTCCTCTTTTTTTTAATTTCCCTTCTCTACGAATTTGTCATTTTGTGCTCTCAATTCCCGAAGATCTGCATACTCCACGACTGCTCATCGTGAATTGAGATTCACGGAGAACCGCGAGTCTTCGACTTCACAACAGTGCTACGTGAGCGTGTGCTTTGCAGTGCGAGGCTAGGATCTGTGATTCAGCTTTGTGAACGAGCTTCGCGAACAAGATTCGTGACCCGAGCTGAAAATTGTTCGAGTCTTAAAACCAAATGTCCCATAAAGAAGCCGCCCAGGGGGTGCTTGTAGAAACTGCCCGGAGGGATGAGATGGAAAATTGTCTGGGTCTGGGGGAGTTGGTCTGTAGCCACTCAAACCATAATTCTTTGGTGGATATGTAGTTAGAGATCCAGAAGAATTATCTGTTGTGCAAGAGGCTGCCATTTTATGGCTTCGGGCTAAGGGATGAAGTCTTCATTCCTGAGGCGAGTAGGGATGAACCAACTTGCTGGTTTAGGAGTACATCGTGCTAGCGCCAATGGTTCAGGTCGGTTGATGGTCATGCACGGGAAGACTTCACACCTGTCACCACCGACTGCCTATATAATCATCTTAACAATGTTGATGGGAAGCCATTACAGTAGGAGAATTCCCCTCCCATGTACCGAACAATACTGAAGGCATCCTTGAGGGATTCTAAGAAGGGGTGGTCCGAATAGTGGGACCTGCGCCAGGGCGGAAACTTCACAAACGATTGGGCATGGGCCCACTGGGTAGGCGCCTCATGCGAGGAGTTTGGAGCCGAGCTAAGGAGAGTGGTTTTGTATGAGGCGACCTGGGCCTCCCAGTTCCACATATATCAGCCAAAAGAGCTGATGCCAGAGCTATTGAGAATATGGTCATCATGGACCAACACGTTTCACCTGTACCATGGGGAGGTCGGCACCAGTCTGTGGGATGTCCATCAGATTTCTGGGGTCTCGATCTTGGGGATATGTACGATGAGTTCCTCCCTATCATGAGCGCGTGGGAGGATCTGGAGCAGATTCCATGACTGGTGCTGGCACTGATGGGCTGGTCCCCGGAGAAGACAAAGAAGCAGTGAGGGATGTCCACTTCAAGAAGTGGTTCAATCAGTTTCTGAACTTCCCGGCAGATCGAGAGTTTCCCATGAGGCCTCAAACATGCCCGAAGGGGGCTCAATGGGGCAAGGAGCATTCATATTAGCGGTTCTTGGAGGACAGCCAGTGAAGGACCTGGGGTTTCAGTTTCAATACTGAACATCAGCTGATAGTCAGGCTGGCAGTGTTTATCACGACCCTTATATGTGGTTGGATCCTGCCGGTGAGGGATACCAACATGGGGGTGAGACCTAGGTCATTGATCATGGCATCCATGCTGGCCACAGGAGGGCGGGTCAATCTGGGGATTCTGATGCTCGCCAGATTGTACAAGATGCTACGACATGTTAGCAAGGGCAAGAGGCCGCAGAGGATATGAGGGCCATTCCATCTTCTGTATGGGTGGATCGCAGCGCACATCCTAGGGGTTTACGAATATCTAAACTCCATCTCACCTCTAGGGTTAATCTTCTGCCCATCCATTATGATTGTTTCCGGGAGATTTCCAGCCAAATTAACCCTACCGTTGGTCCTAAACCGGGTGTGGATAGTGGACGAGTTTAATTTCCACCTATTTCTATTGCTGACGGGGGTAATCACCGACAACGGTACGAGGAAGGAGGAGCACCAGGCCTATCTCCTAGCCTTTCGAGGTGGAGTCTTGGTGGAAAGGGTGGACCATGAGCCTCTCTGTGATCCGTACACCTCACACCAGTTTGCAAGGAAATTCTGGTTCCTGCAGAAGATAACCCCACAGGTCTACTGGGATGTGCTCCACGAGGAGTACCCGTGTGTGATGAGGCAATTGTGGCTCATGTTCACACGGAAAGACCGGAAAATTTGGAATGCATTGCCTATGCCTATTGTTTCCATCGGAATGGTGAAGGAGTACGCCATAAGCTGGGAGGTAGCTTATCCGGGAGAATTTCTGAAGCATCCAACTATTCGAGATGGGGATGGTGGACCTTCCCCATCCCGAGGTCAGGGTTAGAGGGCGGAAAGGGCCTCTCGCAGTGGCAAGGCTTCCATGGCGGTGAGACCTGCACCAGCTGAGGGTGAGGCAGCGGCAGCAGATCTGATGGTCCCAGGAGAGCAGATCCATCCGGAGGGGCAGCCACCGAGGGGGTTCCACAGGATATCTACTCAGTATCTGGGGAAATGGCTCCACCATATCGACATTCCAGAGAATTTTGTTTTCCCATAGGATTGGGACATCTAGGACGTCAACCGGCAATTTCTCGGCCCGCCCGAGATGTGGAAACACCTGAACCGTCTCGGGATGGACCTACCGGGTATAGGCCCTTTTCGGTCCGGTTTTGCAGCATCCCCGATAAAGGTGGAGAAATATCTTGCTGAGCTAGATGATTTTGTGCATTCCAGGGGTGCCCTGCATTCAATGACAGACTGGGTGAGGGTACTTCTGGATCAGACGATTCCCCCACATCTGTCAGCCACTGAGTTGAGAGAGCGCTTCCCCCTACCATAAGAATCAGATGAATCCTCTTGGGGGGGACGAGGCTGGTGGATGGAGCCTATTGGAGGAAGGTGAAGTCGACGATCAAGACTCGGGTCTCGAAGATTTCACGGAGGATCTCGAGGTAACATTCCAAGCTTTTTACTTCAGGGTCTACTCTCATGTCGTCATTGACATCTTACCAACATCTGAACCATGTAGGAGGACCTTGTGCACAGACCTCATTCTCTCCCCTTGGCGGGTGATGATGCAGGACCCTCGGAACCCACACCAGTGGTCGCGTCCAGTTCTATGTCTGGTGGGGCTAGAGAACCCGAGGTGGATCCTCCAGAATCTCTGGACCTTCTGACAATATACGAACGACCACGCTTTGGGTTCTTGTCAATATCAACTCAGGAGCAGCACCAGGAGTTCAATCTCTATAAGTCCTCTCCACTGAATCTATTGTTTCCACACGCTGATCGTGCCAACTAACGTCCATGCCCTTCTATGTCACATACAGTTCTCCGACTGTCATGTGCTTCTACAGTGAGGTTGGTCGGGATTTCTGGCGGCGTCCCTCCAATGGGAATGCCAGTAATCATGGAGATAATTACCCAGCCCACCCGAACTACAGTGTTCCCTATCATTAGAGGGACCACCAGCGGGGTCCTTCTCGAGGTCATTGAGGTGGGATCCGATGATGAGGATCGACTGGTCAACCTAAGTCCTTCCACGCCTGATCCAACGCCAGATGTCTCACCTGATCAAATTCCAGAAGCGGACCCCGCTGAAGATTTCTTGAGGGCGTACCCCGCATACGAGCCTGCCAATCGCGCGGACTAGGATGAGATGGCTTCTGATGAAGAGGATAGCGATATAGTCCACCACCGATCATGTAATCTGATTGTGCGCTTTGTCAAAAAGACCCCCCCCCCCAGGCATTATGGCTGGATGAGATGGACAGACTTCACTCGCGGCTGCGCAAACTGTATGTTGGGGGATTGGATGCCCAACACCCTCATCTTCTTATCTGATATCTTATGGAAGAGAAGATCTGGGAGTATGATCGCAGACTCAGCATGGGTTGGCAGTGGAGAAAGGCGACGAACATTAAGAATCTCCAAGAGGCTTAAAACGAGATTCAACGGTTGCAGATCCGGGCGGATGATCACTCAGCCTCTCTTAATGCACAATCAGAATTGATCTTGAGATTGAAGGCCCAACTGGCAGAGGCAGAAGAGCGTATGAGGAAAGTATCCGAAGAAATGGTGGTCATTCAGGCTGACGTAGAGATGGCCCAAATTGAGGCTGATGAACTACGCCCCATCGCTGCTGAGGAGGAGCGGAAGTTGAGTCGGTGGCAGCAACTCCTGGATATCATAATTCGAAGGGTGGAAGAACTGCAAATTTCTTTTAACGGGTTCAACCCATCCATGGGAGGAATAAACCCCCGAGTGTTGTAAGGATCACAAACTCTCAAATGTACTTTCATGTTTTGATTTATTTGATGTCATAGATGTAAGGGTTGGTGTCCTCAAAACCAATTTTTTTGTACTTTTATTACATAAATGTTCACTTATTATATATTGTTCATTGTTCTGCATGACTATAATATAATAATGTCCTGGAATATTTGTTGCATTAATAAGGTCATAGCAGTTCCCCGCTATGATGAGAACCTTGAAATTCTATAACAATATTCTTAAATAAAGTTCTGTGGTTGGATGACATACTATGATATGACACATAGTATACGGACTGTCATGTACAAGTACTCGTAAGAAGACGAGACTCTCTCTCATGGAGTTCACACTTGGTAATCTCCAAGATGGGAGATTATGAGAACAGACCCTCCAGTAGTAATTATTCATGTCTTGGTGTCATCAGATATTTCTATCTGCAAGCGTGTGTAATGGTCCTTAGACTGAAAGATTATAATTAACTAATGTCATGACTCGCGCACTTATATTTACTGACGAAAACTGTCACGCAGATAGTTGGCGGGAAGTAGGGTACGTTGGGTGCATCACGAGTGACATGTTGTTAATGGATAAGTCAAGGAAGGATTTGTACCTTACATTTATGGAAGTTGATATCCCAGCCCTTTGATTGAAATAGAATTGTCACATTAAATTCCATGGCCATGGTGTAAACAATGAGTTTATTTCAGGTAGTCAAAGAACGACATATCAAACATATAGGTTTATGACACTTCCATGAAACCTGCTTGATGTGATATCGAGAAAAAGGGATTAAATTACACAGTAAGCGTTCGTATGAGGTGATACGTCAATACGGTGTCAACTTCTTTCTCTTGGGTGCCTTGACCCGTTTCTAGACAGTAATCTTTGACTTTAGGCAAGCCCGCCTAATGCCAACGAGAAAGAGGCATAGAGGGTCACACACTAAGTGTATCCAAGTATCTCAAGTTGAATAAAGATTATTCCCGTACGTGTTTTAATAATTATTCAAGGAATCCTAAGTTGTTTTAAATGATGGAAGAAAAATAAAAATAAAATAAAACAAGTACACGTCGTGTATTATTAAATGTACACGCCGTGCAGTTTTATTTTGGAAAGGAAATGAGTAAATGAAAACAAGATATACACGATGTGCACATTTAATGTACACGCTGTGTAGTTTTCAATGAAAAACAAGTACACTCCGTGTATTTATTATTACACGCCGTGTAGATTTTCCAGTCCGGATTTTGAGGATATAATATTGTTTTAAATGATATTTATTATAATCAGTGTGAGCGCATGTCAAGGAATTAATTATTTGACATGGGGGTTTTCAATAAGAGTTAATGAAATAAATGAAACGTGTAACGCGTTTATTTATTGTCATAACTCTACAACCTCAAACTCGATTATAAATATCCTCACAACCCAACTCTTTTCCAAGACAAGAGAATCGTTGTGCACAACATCTCTGGAGAATTCTTTCAAGACCGAAAGAACCTCTTCCTCCAAGAACGCTCTCAAGACCGAGAGATATCCTCTTCCATCGGATCAAGATGATCTAAGGCGGACAATGTAAGTAAAGGCTTCTCCACTCTAGCACCCGGAGAATCCTTTGGCGACGTCCAGAGATACAAGGTACACATGTGGATCACTGCTAGAGGGAGTCTACACTTGGCTTCTACGACGCAACGACGGATCACATTGAAAACATGATTGAGAACATCAATGAAGAAAGAACACCCAAAAGGTATTTCTTTATAATTAATTAAATTAACTATAATCAACCTGTAACGATCCTTGTTTGTGGTTCCGGGACAAACCATCTTCTTTGTCTTTTTCTGTGATTCGATCCATGGAGAATTACGTTTAACATCGTATTGATCCCGGATTGATCATTGCTAATGAAAAAAAAGCCAAGTGGGCACGTCCACCCACGCGCTTCCGCTGCGCCCGGAACCTTCAAATGGTATCAGAGCGAGGTTACAATGTTAATTATAGTTATTTAATTTTCGTTGATAATTTACACATTCATATTTGATTCAATTCGAAATAAATCGTTCAATAAATCTGAATTAATGAGATCTATTCTTCCTCCTTCGTTTCTCGATTCATATCATAGAAACGACCTTTTAATTTTAATTTTGATTAAAATAAAAACGAGGAACTCATCCAGAGGAGCCGCGCTTTCTATCTGTACAACACGGGATTACACGGCGTGTAATTAAAACAACACGCCGTGTACTTAGGTTCAACGAACCGGCACTGGTCCGCCAAACCACACCGTATGAATTGATTATGCCTAAGTTTTAATCACGTCATGTTTCCCAGAATAGAACGACGCGTGGAAACTAGAATACACGGCGTGTATGTTGGAACAACATGTCGTGTAGTCCGTTCCGACCCAAGTGAAACTGTGTACAAAGATAAGTCGCGTACCGCGTACACGGGATCGCCAGGCCAGTTACCGCGTAACAAGTAAGTACACGCCATGTATGATTCATCTACACGCCGTGTACTCTAAAATTTCCAAAGTACAGAAAACACGCCAAAGCCCTGGCGTGTACTTTGGATAAAGGGTGAAAAGAAAAATACACGCCGTGTAATTATAAACTACACGTCGTGTACTTTCTAGAAATTGAATTTCACCAGGTTTCCTCCAATGTAAAAAGACCCATACGAGGAATATGGATGAGAATAATCTCAAGGAAATTCAGAAAGGAATTTAAGATAAAGAATTGATTAATTATAAGATCATAATTAATTGAATTCGAGCGCATCTTATCTTAAATAAAAGAACAATTGAAAGAATTTGAATTATAAATATGTGTAAATATCATTGCATACTATGGATTATCATGAGCTAGACCAAAGACCATTTGTATGTGTATGGTTTCATTTAAATTTATTTAATTTAAATTTGTTGGCCTGCGAGCCTTATTCCAATAAATTGTAGGGCCTTCATGCCCATGGTTTCTTTAATGTAAACCCATGTAATGGAGGATCTCCCAAGACAGAGGAGATGGTTCAAATCCTGAAGCCGAGGTGAAACCGACACAAAAAGATACAAAGGTGGACAGGTGGGAGTTGCAAAACATGAACCATCGGGTTCAAGGTGTTTTCCCTAGGTCAGGGTTAGCTTATCAAAACCGCTAGATAAGCTAACCAAATAGAAGATCATGATCATGCCATCTTATTTTATTTCTGTACGATTGCATGGTTTATTTATTATGTATGCGTTGTCACAATCACATAATTCATAAAATGAACAAACATGCAAATATGGAATAAAATAAAAACCGTACTATGCATAAACATTATCGGAACATGGTTAATCACTTAAAAAATAATCACTTAATATTAACAAGTATGTGATAATGCAAAGATACTCATAAAGAATAAAATCCCTCATATACCATATTATGTCAGACCAAGCCTTCCATTACTTGATTAAGGGAAAGACTCAATAAAACTATGTGTTTGACCAACCCTTGTTGGGACACTTACTTTTATAAAGGAAGCCCTTATGAAAGGTTTCAGGTTGACTTAACCATATTACATCAAGAGAAGTAGCCCTTTATAGACTTGATGTAATATTAGAGGCAAGAGTTGAGGAAATCCAAGTCAGGATTTCAGGATTGGGGAGTCCACTCAACATATCAAGGAACTGTAAGCTCACAGTTGGCAAAGACCTGCCTACCTAAATACCTTCAAATAGCTTGACCAACCCTTGTTGGGGTTATGCGAAGGGGAATATGGATCCTTTACACTAGAATGTCAAAGCAACTGGGCATTCCAAGTTTAATGGTGAGGGCCATTGGGACTTGATAAAATTGTGGGAGAATTAATAAAATTTATTATTTCTCATAAAAATGTAATCAAGAAAGTACTAATAAATCTGCTCTTTTAAATTGTAGAATCAAGATGACCAACTCGTCAACCACATTTTCTCTGCGATCAATACTGTATAAAGACAATATCCTCACCGGTAGTAATTTTGAGGAATGGTTTAGGCGCCTTCGGGTTATCCTACGCCATGAATGAAATTTTTATGTGTTGGAGTCCTCACTTCCTGATTCCCCTGCCCCAGGGGCGAGTGATGAATATTTCCTAGTCTATGATCAACATTTGAACAATGCACTAGACTTTTAATGTTTGATGCTATCATCAATGTCTAGTGAGCTCATGAAGTCTCATGAAGACATGGATGCTTATAGCATGCTTGAGAATCTCTGTGGTCTATACTAGGATAGAGTAAGACAGGAAAGGTTTGAGATCTCCAAGGCTCTATTTCAGAGCAAGCTTGGAGAGGGTGCCCCAGATGGGCCTCATGTAGTCAAGCTCATTGGCTACATTGAGCGCTTGGAGGTTCTAGGGTTTAAACTCCCCAAAGAACTGGGTACTGATCTCATTCTTGCATCACTCCCCCAGAGCTTCTCAAACTTTTTTGTGAACTTCAACATGAACAATATTGAGAAGTCTCTATCTGATCTTCTTATCCTTATTCTACAAGTGGACAATGACATGAAGCGTGAAAAACCTTCTGTCATTATGGTGAATAAAAGGAAAGGGAAGGTGAAGAGCTTTAAGCCCAAAGCTTCTTCAAGGATTTCCAAGAAAAGGAAGATCAAAGGGGAGGCAAAGGAACAGAATGTTGTTTGTTTTGCATGTGGAAAGAAGGGCCACTGGAAGAAAAACCGCACCCGGCCACGGAAGCAAGGGGAAGCTTCAGGTGCGTTTGTTATCGAATAGAATCTATCTGTTTCTACTAATTGGGTATTAGATACTGCTTCTGGTGCTCACATATGTATCCAAATATAGAAACCAAGTAGATTCAGGAAGATTAATCAAGGGGAGGTAGATCTAAGAGCATCCAACTGAGCCAGACTCGCTGCTGTAGCTGTCGGAGACTACCACCTCACATTGCCTACCGGGATGGTCTTGGTTTTGAAAGGTTATTATTATGTTCCTTCTGTTACTAAAAACATTATTTCAGTATCCATATTAGATACTGATGGATTCATATTAAAGTTTGGAAATGAATGTTTCTAATTTTATAAAGATAGCATTTGTTTTGGTAGGGCACATTTATATAACGGCCTTTATGTGTTAGACTACACAAACCAAGTAATGGAAATCGATAACAAAGTTAATTCACATGACTCATACCACACCCAACTTTGGCATCACCAGCTCGGTCATGTCAATGAGAAACGCTTGAAAAAATTACATCAAGATGGGTATTTATATTCTTTCGAACTAAAACCACTTGGTGTATGTCATGCGTGTCTAAAAGGCAAAATGACCAAATCCCCATTTAGTGGGAAAGGTGAAAGAGCTAAAGATCTTCCAGAATTAGTTCACACGGATGTGTGTGGACCATTTCCAGTTGAAGAAAGGGGTGGGTTCTCATACTTCATAACTTTTACTGATGATTTTAGTAGATATGGATATATCTATTTAATGAGGTATAAGTCAGATTCTTTTGATCGGTTCAAATAATACAAGAATGAAGTTGAGAACCAGCTTGGTAAGAAGATTAAGAAACTCCACTCAGACAGAGGAGGAGAATATCTTAATCAAGACTTCATTGATTTCTTACGGGAGTTTGGGATTCTATCTCAACTCACTCCTCCTTACACACCGCAGTGGAATGGTGTAAGTGAAAGGAGGAACCGCACCCTGTTGAACATGGTGAGATCAATGATGAGTCATGCGAGTCTTCCATTATCCTTTTGGGGATATGCATTACAAACATCAGCGCACATACTAAACCAAGTACCAACTAAATTGATAAATGGTATTCCATACGAATTATGGAGTGGATGCAAATCCATGTTATCGAATTTACATGTGTGGGGTAGTGAAGCATTTGTTAAGGCCTCTTCAGGTAACAAACTTGCACCCTGAGGCACAAAGTGTATCTTTATAGGATATCCCAAGGAAACAAGGGGATACTACCTATACAACCCCTCAGACAAAAAGGTTATAGTGGCAAGACACGCAATATTCCTTGAGAGGGATCACATCTCCAAAAGAGATAGTGGGAGCGAGATAGACTTCGATGAAGTTGAGGCTCAAGATACACATGAGTTGGTACAAGAACGGATTCCACAAAGCCCCGTGGAAGAACAATCTGTTCCAGAGACACAAGAACTGCGTAGGAGCACGAGAGAGGTGAGAGAACTAGAACGATATGGTTTTCTTGTCACCGAGGATGGTGACTCATTATTGGTTGACAATGATGATCCTCTTACCTAAAAAGAAGGCAGTTGAAGGCACAGATGTTTCCAAGTGGCAAGAATCCATGAATTCTGAAATGGATTCCATGTACCAAAACCAAGTCTAGATTTTGGTAGATCCTCCAGTTGATGTAAAGCCTATTGGTAATAAATGGGTATTCAAGAAGAAACTGGACATGGAGGGGCAAGTCAGCACCTAAAAGGCATGAATGGTTACAAAAAGTTTTAGACAGCATCAAGGAATTGATTATGATGAAACCTTTTCACCGGTTGCAATGCTGAAGTCCATCAGAATCCTATTGACCATTGCTTCTTACCATGACTATGAAATTTGGAAAATGGATGTCAAAATAGATTTCCTTAATGGGAACCTCCAGGAAGATGTCTACATGACACAACCTGGAGGGTTTGTGACTCCAAAGGATGCCAACAAGGTATGCAAGTTGCATAAATCCATTTATGGATTAAAGAAAGCATCAAGGTCATGGAACATTCATTTTGATGAAGCTGTTACGGAATTTGGCTTTGTTAAGAATGAATGTGAGCCTTGTGTCTACAAAAGGTTTAGTGTAAGTGCAGTCATTTTCCTAATAGTATATGTTGATGACATATTGCTAATTGGAAACGAAGTACCTGTCTTACAGTCAGTTAAGGCATGGTTGCATAAATGCTTCTCCATGAAAGACTTGGGTGAGGCGGCATATATTCTTGGGATCAAGATCCATCATGATATATCCAAGAGAATTCTAGGCCTGAGTCAAAGTACATACAATGACAAGATACTGAAAAGATTCAGTATGGAATAGTCCATGAGAAGATTGTTGCCAGTGTCACATGGAATTCATCTTTCCAAGAAAATGTGTCCTCAGACACATGAGGAAAGAAAGAGGATGGCAAGGATCCCTTACGCATCCGTGATTGGGTTAGTCATGTATGTTATGCTATGTACGATGCTAGATGTTGCTTACGCATTAAGTGCGGTAGGCAGATATCGAGCTGATCCAGGAGACCGCCATTGGATGGCAGTCAAGACTATCCTTAAGTATCTGAGGTGTACTAAGGATATGTTCCTAGTTTATGGAGAAGATGAAAAAATAGTCATCAGAGGACATGTAGATGATAGTTTCCAGACTGATCAAGATGACATAAAGTCGCAGACTGGATACATCTTCAGTTTGAATAGAGGTGCAGTGAGCTGGAAGAGCTCAAAACAAAGTGTGGTGGAAGATTATACAGCAAAGTCTGAGTATATCGCAGCTTCTGATGCAGATAAAGAAGTAGTATGAATGCGAAGATTTTTCCAAGTACTGGATGTAGTACCGAGTAGTAAAGATCCTATCACACTCTATTTTGATAATACTGTCGCGGTGGAACTTACAAAAGAGCCAAGGTCACATCAGCGGGCAAAGAACATACTTCAGAAGTATCATCTCTTGAAGTATTTTTCTCAGAGAGGTGAAGTTGCAGTGATCAGTATTTCCACGAAAGACAACGTGGCGGACCCATTGACTAAAGCCTTGACTCAGTAGAAACATGATCATCATGTGAGGTCTAGCATACTAAAAGTCGTAGGCAGTTGGCTCTATTTCAAGTGGGAGTTTGTAAGGGTTGGTATCCTCAGAACCAACTGTTTTGTACTTTTATGACATAAATGTTCACTTATTATATATTGTTCATTGTTCTGCATGAATATAATATAATAATGTCCTGGATTATTTGTTGCATTAATAAGGTCATAGAAGATCCCTACTATGATGATAACCTTGAAATGCTATAACAATATTCTTAAATAAATTTCTGCTATTGGATGACATACTATGATAGGACACATAGTATACAGACCATCATGTGCGAGTACTCGTAAGAAGATGAGACTCTCTCTCTTGGAGTTTACACTTGGTAATCTCCAAGATGGGAGATTATGAGAACAGACCTGCCAGTAGTAATTCCGCATGTCTTGGTGTCATCGGATATTGCTATCTACGAGCGTGTGTAATGGTCCTTAGAATGAAATATTATCATTAACTCATGTCATGACTCGTGCACTTAGATTTACTGATGAAAACCATCACACAGACAGTTGGCGGGAAGTAGGGTACGTTGGGTGCGTCACGAGTGACATGTTGTTAATGGATAAGTCGAGGAAGGATTTGTCCCTTCCATTTATGGAAGTTGATATCTTGGCCCTTTGATTGAAATAGAAATCTGGCATTAAATTCCATGGCCATGGTGTAAACGACGAGTTTATTTTAGGTATTCAAAGAATGACATATCAAACATATAGGTTTATGAAACTTCCATGAAACCTGCTTGATGAGATATCGAGACAAAGGGATTAAATTACACAGTAAGCGTTCGTATGAGGTGATACGTCAATGCGGCATCAAATTCTTTCTCTTGGGTGCCTTGACCCGTTTCTAGACATTAATCTTGGACTTTAGGCAAGCCCGCCTAATGCCAATGAGAAAGAGGCCTAGAGGGTCACACACTAAGTGTATCCAAGTATCTCAAGTTGAATAAAGATTATTCCCGTACGTGGTTTAATAATTATTCAAGGAAGCCTAAGTTGTTTTAAATGATGGAATAAAAAGAAAAATAAAATAAAACAAGTACACGCCATGTATTATTAAATGTACACGCCGTGTAGTTTTATTTTGGAAAGGAAATGAATAAATGAAAACAGGATATACACACTATGTACATTTAATGTACACGCCATGTAGTTTTCAATGAAAAACAAGTACACACTGTGTATTTATTATTACACACCGTGTAGTTTTTCCAGTCGGGATTTTGAGGATATAATATTGTTTTAAATGATATTTATTATAATTAGCGTGAGCGCATGTCAAGGAATTAATTATTTGACATGGGGGTTTTCAATAGGAGTTAATTAAATAAATGAAATGCGTAACGCTTTTATTTATTGTCATAAATATACAACCTCAAACTCGATTATAAATATCCTCACAACCAAACTCTTTTCCAAGACAAGAGAATTGTTGTGCACAACATCTCTGGAGAATTTTTTCAAGACCAAAAGAACCTCTTCCTCCAAGAACGCTCTCAAGACTGAGAGAGATCCTCTTCCATCGGATCAAGATGATCTAAGGCAGACAACACAAGCAAAGGCTTCTCCACACTAGCACCCAGAGAATACTTTGCCGACGTCCAGAGATACATGGTACACGTGTGGATCACCGCAAGAGGGAGTCTACACTTAGCTTCTACGACGCAATGACATATCACATCGACAACGTGATCGAGAACATCAACGAAGAAAGAACACCCAAAAGGTATTTCTTTATAATTAATTAAATTAACTATAATCAACCTGTAACGATCCTTGTTTTTGGTTCTGGGACAAACCATCTTCTTTGTCTTTTTCTGTGATTCGATCTATGGAGAATGACGTTTAACGTCGTATTGATCCCAAATTGATCATTGCTAATGACAAAAAGCCAAGTGGGAACATCCACCCACGCACTTCCGCTGCGCCCGGAACCTTCAATAGCATGCATGAGTCTCGCTATCGAGGTTGGCTTCATACACATCTGTTATATTTGTGAAATGTTCAGTTGTTAATCCCTAAGCTCATGCAGGTCGATCCCAATGTGAGAAACAAGGGGTGATCACCATTCTTTTTCATCTAAACATAATGTGTCAACCAAGATTCGGGTATTTGGGGTTTAAGTAACCAATCCGGATCTTCCGAGGAGACATGGGAGAGGCCTAATTGGAGTATTATGACCTCAGAATAATTGACGAGCCATTCTTTCGATGTGCTCTGGTGCATGAGTGAGGTAACTCCAGGGGCATTGGGATTAGTTCGAACATAGGGAAGTGAAAGGTGTGAATTGTGATACCCAAAATTCAGAACACTATGGGGGTGGCATGATAATAAAGGATAACTATTGACCATGTTCGAAACATAGTATCCTTATTGTGTTTGCCTGGAGTGGGGATAGCAAATGAGGGTCGACCATTGACCATGTTCGAAACACAAGGCATGTCGCAATTGCCATATGTTAGTCTTCCGGAACGTTGGCCCAGGATAGTAGGCGGGCCATAGGCCGAGTATCCATATTGTTAGGGGGTTCCTCCAGACATGAAAGAGGAATAGGGTATGAATAAGGGGCACAGAAAGTGTGGAATGTGGAGTGAGGGTGTGTTCGAACAGAATACAAAACTCTTGAAATTACTCCACCGTGGTGGAAGCACATTAGGTGGATGCATCGGTCTGATCATGGATCATTCTTTCTTTCAGACAGGGCCTCTCTGGCGAGGGGGTCTGTCACTTCCCAATTTCATTTTGAGGCATCCCGAACTTGTTCGGGGTATGGTTACAGTTACGCGGTTCTTCACAAGGAGTCAGGCCATGGGCTGGAAATGGGGAGGAATAGGACTTATGATTCCAGTGGCTGGACCCTAGGCGAAATATCGGGGTGTCTCTACATATCCCATGAGGATGGGAATCAAGATGTACATAGTTATAGAGGAACAGTTTAACATCATGCGGGACGATGAGAATCCTGGTTGAGCCGGTACACATCCTACCAAAACTACTAAGCCCACGTGAGTCGTGCTCAATGTGGGAAACAATAAGTAGTCGTGGGACTTTCCTGACATAGGAAGGGACATGGTGGGGTAAAGGGACGCTCGGTTAATACCGGCCCAAAGATGTCAACCCGTCTATGTAGAGCACCTAGATGCACGAAGAGATAAAGCCGAGTATGTTGGAATTACACTTGAACATGTGGAAGTGGAAATGTGTGAATCATGACGCTCTAAATTTGGATCGAAATGATGGTGGCATGAAGATGGAGGACAACTATTGACCATGGAAGAAACCTAGCATCCATATCACGTTATCCTGGAATGGGGACAGACAAATGATGGTCGATCGTTGACCATGTTCTAAACACGGGACCTGTCGCAGATGTCGTCTAAGATCCTTAGGGACGTTGGCCCGAAATGGTAGGAGATCCTTTAGGCCTAGCATCCATGCCATCTGAGGGTCATTTTGGATGTGGAAGAGGATGAGTATCCAAATGGCTGGCTCATGAATCTTGGGCATAGTAAGGGGGGAATGTCCCCATGAAAATTCCACACTTCGGGCTCTTTGTTAAACGCATCTAAATACGACAACAAGAAATATTAGATTGAGGGAGTTGATTCCCTTATCATAAGGAGATCTTAGTTTATGGTCATATAACTCATACCATGGATGTGAGGAAACATAGGAGGCGCGTGGTGGGGTAACACAAATAGCCGATGTGAATGGGAACCAAGGGTTCCGACCACCACGTGCTTCTCGGAGAATTTTTTTTGGTCGAGGGACCGAAAACGAGAGTTGAGCTGGGCCTTAAGCAAAGTGCAAAGGTGTTCCTACGTACCCCATGGGGATGGGGATCAAACTTCACGTAGTTCTTGAAAGGGTCTTAGTTTGAGGTCTTAGAACTCGGACTAAGAATGGGTAAAGAGAGAAGGAGACACACAGTAAGGTGGTTACAAAACCCGACGTGAATGAGGACATAATCCCTACTTACCATGTGTTCTCTGGGGAAGTTCTCGAGTCGAGGGACCAAACACGAAAGTTAGGCTAGGCCTATGGGGAAGTGCTCAGGCGCTTCTACATATCTAATGAGGATGAGAATCAAGACATACGTAGTTCTTGAAAGGTGGAACGACACGATAAGGTTCCAGTGCAAAGGATGAAAGGGTGTGTGGGTCTAGCCCTCGCACCAAGAGAAGCGGTATTTGATAAATCATGTTTGTCTTTTAAGGTGAGTGGTTTTTTTTTGTGAAGCAACAGGCCTAGGGTAGCAAGCCCTGACGTCACCCCAAGAATCAAGCCATAGTAGGAATTGACAAATGGAATGGCGTATAACCAAACCCAACGTGATGTCCTCTATGATGAGTTCATCACAATGCAGTTCCATTTTTCTTCGTGTGGCCAGGATGATAATGTCACAGTTTAGGGTCATGTTATAGGACCAAGCATGCATTTTTACATCATGCAACGCAGACGTAGCAGAGACAATTCTAGGTGGGGAAACTGTATGGTGCCATGAAACATGATCGACATGAATAGGGACATGATCCCACATCACCCCATACACAATTCGGAGAGAGGGACCTCTAGCCAAGGGGCCCAAATAGGGGTGAAAGTGAAATGGGCCGGAGATACTAGATACAAGCTGAGCTGGACCTGAAAACGAGACGTCTGGGTGGTCCTACGTATCCCATAAAGATGGGAATCAATCCACACGTAGTTATAGAGGGTTCCTTTTAACATTGTGTGGGATAAGAAATAGGAGGGATAATTCTTAGAACGGGGTGCATGTGGTGCAGCTATTGCAAACCTGACGTGAATGAGGGCATAATCCCAGACCACACCACGCGGTCCCATAGTCAAATTCCAGAAGGCGGGACAGAAAAGGCAAATTAGCAGAACTCAAGATAGACCCAAAGTCAATAGGCCCGGTTGTTCCTTCATATCCCATGAGGATTTGAATCAAGTCGTATGTAGTTCTGGACGAGATCTTAGTTTATAGTCTTAGAGCTCAGACCATAGAGGGATGAAAACTTTCCAAGTAAGCGCAGACCTCAACCCGATCCCTAAGCCCACGTGAGTCAAACTCGGTGTAGAAAACAACGGAGGAAGATATCTTTTGCAATACCTAGAATTCACATCAGAGGGGAATCATTGTGGAGCCCCAAATGACATCCCTATCGTGGCTTTGGTCCTCCTAACGTGCGAATGCGCACTGAGGAATGGTACCAAGAGTTTCAAAGATCTACTTGGACATGAGAAGGTGAGGAAGGATGTGAATCATGAAACCGACCTTTTGGGTTTAATGGGGGTTGGCGTGACGATGTAGGATAATTGTTAACCATAGCAGAAACCCAGCATCCATATCACGTTAGCCTGAAGTGGGAACAAAAAATGTGCATCGACCGCTGACCATATTCGCAACGTGGGATTTGTATCAATTTTTTGTCTGAAACCCCCGGGGCGTTGGCCCGTAACGGTAGGAGAGCCCTTAGGCGTGGTATCCATGCTGTTTTTGGGGGTCCCTTTGGGTGTGACAGGTGATGAAAGCCCTGATGAAGGGGAACACAAAGCTTGAAAAGCGGGTGAAAACATGTCTAAGCAGAGTCCGACATTTCAGATACTAAACCAGAGTACCCTTAGTTACATTGGTGAACCGCCGAAAATGGTCGAAGAGAGGGCTCAGGAGGGAGAGGTACATGACGTGGTCATTACAAGCCTGATGTGAACAATGACATAATCCCATTCCATGCCATATACTCCCCTCTCTGGGGAAAGGTAGTCCAAGTGGCCAAGGTGAAATTAAGATTTATGGGAGATGGGGTTGGACCCGAAGTCTAGACATTCGGGTGGTCCTACGTATCCCATAAGGATGGGAATCAAGCCACACGTAGTTATTAAAGGCACCCGGGGGTAATATACCCCAATGAGGGGGGTGTACGGCATGGAGAATAACCCGACGTGAATGAGAACATAATATCGTACCACACCGTACGTTCCCTATAAGAGAACCTAGTCTGGGGGCCCAAAAGTCCAAGGGGCTCGAAGCTGGGCCTCGGTCAGGAAGGCCTGACCAACTTACAGTTTAACGTCTTGTAGTGAGGACGAGGAGAGGATAAAGTATATCATCTGGGGATGTGTACGGTGCTGTGAAAAACCCAACGTGAATGAGGACATAATCCCATACCACACCGCGCAATCCCATAAGAGATGACCTGGTCCGAGGGCCCGAAAAGGCCAAGGGGCCTAACAGTCGGCATCGCCCAGAGGGAGTTCATCGCTTGGGGATACAACGGGGCATAATGAACCTCTACACTCTATGTTTGGTACATCTTAGGGGTGGACCTAACAATCCAGGACAACTATTGACCACGTTCGAAACACAGCGTCCCTATAGTGGCCTGAAATGAGAGCAACAAATGAGCATCGACCGCTGACCACATTCAAAACACGGGACGTGTATCGGCTTGTTGCTCAACATCCTTGAGGGCAATGGCCTGAAGTGGTAATAGAGCCCTTAGGCCTAGCATCTATACCATTCAGGGGGCCTTTCGGATGGGGGAGGTGATGGAATCTCAGTCAAGGAGTGGGTGAAGCATAGTTGTACCCATCTACGAAAGAGGAAAACATCTCTAGGGAGGTAAAAATACAGCCGGATCGAGGCTAGCTAGACGCGAATTGGGGAAAAATTATGCACCCTGCCATATGTCTTGACCCGAGGGGAAGATTTTGGCTTTTGGGCTGGGACAACAGACAAAATGTCCGGGCATTCCTACGTATCCTATAAGGATGGGGATCAAGCCATACATAGTTCTGAAGATGCAGTTTAATGTCGTGCGGTGAAGACGTGGGAGGATAGAAGAACGAGAGTGGGCACATGGTACGACCATTACAATCCTCGTATGAGTGGGGCTAAGGAAGCCTTCTCTATACCACACAATAACCCTCCGAGGAATATATACCGAGGGGGGATATCCAAAGAGAAGAGTTTGGGGCTGGGCTCAAGATAAAGCATCTGAGCATTCCTATGTATCCCATGAGGATGGGAATCAAGCCATACATATTTCTGAAGATGCAGTTTAACATCATGTAGGACGATGCACAGTTTAAAGTCATGTAGGACCGTCATGTAGTTTAGGGTCATACGGGACCATACAGTTTAAGGTTGTGACGGACTGAGGGGCTCAGGAAAAGTATTTCTTGAGGAACTTGGCATTGGTGGGAGGAGTTATGAGCTCACCATCCATGGTCACCAAGGAATATGCTCCATTGGGGTAAACCCTGTAGACTATGTATGGTCCTTCCCACTTGGGCTCTAAATTGGGTGGTTTCCTACCAGGGATCATTGGTGCTCGGAGGGCCAATACTAGGTCACCTTGCAGAAAAGAGCAGAGGTGAACCTTGTTGTTCAAGGCTCTAGATATCTTATTCTGATGCCTTTCTAGATTGTGAAGGGCACAGAGCCTACTCTCATCAAGTTCTTCCAATTCAGCTAGACGGATTTCGGCCACCTTACCTGGCGCCTGCTGGTCATAGATTGCAGTGCGTAATGATAGAAGCTAGATCTCAATGGGAAGGACGACCTCATCCCCATACACCAGGGAATATGGAGTCACCTGGGTTGAATTGTGAGTCATCGTCCGATAAGCCCATAGGGTGTTGCGGAGCTTGTTCGGCCAACTCTTCTTGTTCTTAACAACCATTTTCTGCAAAATGTTAGAGAGGGTTTTGTTGAACACCTTGATCTGTTCATTTTCCTGCGCGTGATAGCGGGAGGTATGGTTCTAACGGATATTGTACATGGCGTACAATTTCTTCAGCTCAACTGGTCGAAGTTTGTGTCGTTATCGGTGAGCACGGTGTGAGGGACTCCAAATCGGTAGATGATGTTGGAGCTTACAAAATCAACAATGGATAGATCCATGACTTCCTTGAGTGGGATTTCCTCTACCCATTTGGAGAATAAATCCATAGCGGTCAGGATGAACGTTCATTTGCGAGTTGTCGCTGGTGGGTATGGCCCCATGACATCGAGCCCCCACACTGCGAAAGGCCAAGATTACTTGGTAGAGTGGAGAGGTTCTGGTTTCCGATCCAAGAAATTAGAATAAACATGGCACGTGTGACATCTCTTGGTGAACTCGATACAATCATGGATCATCGAGGGCCAGAAGTACCCCAGTCTCCAGATCTGGTGGGACAACTTCAGCCCAGGCTGGTGGGCACCGCATGAACCAGCATGAACCTCTTGCACGTCCTAAGAAATCTTGACTCCTTGAATGAAACAGAGGAGAAAAACGTTGAATCCATGCCTATAGATGATCTTCTCAAGACTGGGACCACTCTAGAGGGTAAAATGCAGTGAGCGGTGTCGGATTCGCTCGCGCTCGGCCCGATCATCCGGGAGGCAACCATTTTGGAGATACTCGAAAAAAGGGGCTGTACAGTTGGGAGTCATCTCAACCACTGCATCTGAAGAACTTGGGGATCTTGACATGGAGGATCCGGCAGTAAGATGGCTTACTTGCAGGTCGTCGTCATCCTCTGGGGTGATGGGGGAAATGACTCTCTTGTTTGCCACATGTATAATCAGATCATCCTGCTCGGGTTATGCAAGTGATGCAGCTAAGCTGACCAAAGAGTCCTCTCGACCATTCTGTGATTGATGGACATGGGTAACCTCTAGTCGAGAAGGGAACTGGGCCATTAGATGGAGGGTGCACTCCAAAAATGGCACGAGCTATGGCTTCCTGACAACATAGTCGCCATTGACTTGCTTGATGACTAGTTCGGAATCCCCTTTCACATGAAAATGGGACACATCGATCTCAAGGGCCAGCTCGAGGCTAGTGATGAGAGCCTGATACTCTGCCTCATTGTTGGTGCAGCCTTCTGACAACATAAATGAGTACGGCAAAACGGCATGCACCGGGGTGATGAAGACGATACCCAATCCCACTCTATTGAGCCTCGGATCATTGATCCTCCTACTGGTAGGACTCCAAGAGGCACCATCAAAATGAATCTGCCAACATGGGACCGCTAGATCTACCGAGAGGATTGCCTCGTCAAGAAAATCAAGGTCCAGTGACTGGTTCACGGAGGTTGGATGGGAAGCTAGAAATTCTGCCAATGCCTGCCCCTTGATAGCCTTCTGGGACACGAACCTGATGTCAAACTGTTGGAGGATCACCGCCCACCGCGCTAGTCAGCCCATCAACATGGGGTAGTTCAGGATATACTTCAGTGGGTCTACCCGAGAGACCAACTGAACCTCATAGTGCTGTAGGTAATGTCGCAATTTCTGTATAGAAAACACGAGTGCCAGATAGATCTTTTCGATGGGGGAGTATCTGGTCTCCAAATTGAGGAGCACGCGACTGAGGTAGTAGAGGATGTTCTATGTCCCCTAATTGTTCTTCTGGGAAAGCAGGGTGCTGAGAGATTGATCCAGGGCAGTGACATAGAGGATCAGTGGATTTCCAGAGATGGGTCGCATCAAGACCGGAGGCTGTAGCAGATTCTACTTTACTTCCTTGAACGCGGTCTGACACTCTTTTTCCAATTCATAGGCAGAGCCTTTCTTCATGAGCTGGGAAAATGAATTACACTTTTCATCTAGATTCGTAATGAATCGGCATATGTATGCTAAGTGGCCTTAAAGACCTCGAATCTCTTGAATATTACTCGGGGGAGGCATCTGGCTGATTGCCTTGATCTTATCTTGGTTGATCTCAATGCCCCAATATCTAACAACGAAGCCGAGAAACGTCCCGGAGGTGACCCCAAAGGTACACTTCAACGGGTTCATCTTCAAGTGGTGGGAATGGAGCAAGCCAAATACATTCTGAAGGTCCTTGAGATGGTCCTGGTGCTGGTGAGATTTGACCACCAGATCTTCCACATAGCGCTCCACCAATGTTCCGAGAATTGGCTTGAATATGCGGTGCATGTCCCGTTGATAGGTGGCACCTGCATTTTTCAGGCCGAAGGGAATAACCTGGTAACAAAAAGTACCTTGGGGGGCCTAAAAGTGGTGGACTCTTCGTCTTCGGGGGCCATACGGATCTAGTTGTACCTAGAATACCCATCCATGAAGGAGAGGTCTTGAAACCTGGTCGTAACATCAATCAACAACTCTATACCTGGGAGGGGAAAATCATCCTTCGGGCAGTTGCGGTTGAGATCGTGGAAGTCTATACCAACATTGATATTCCCGTTCTTCTTCCTGACTTGCATGATGTTGGCTAACCACTTGGGATACTGTACTTCCTTGACGAAGTTGGCTCTAATGATCTTGTCAACTTTGTCCTCGACCATGGCATCGTGAGAAGGGTGCATCTTTCTGGGAGGCTTCTTGAATCTGCGATTGTTTGTCAGGAGACTAAGGCGGTGGATGGCTACCTGATGGTTTAGTCCTAGAATCTCTCTGTAACTCTAGGTGAACACATCTCGGTGCTGATTAAGGAAGTTCACGTACCGCAATTTCTCCTTGAGGTACATGGCGGCACTGATAAATGTGGGTCTCGGATCTGCCTCGCTACAAAGGTTCACCTGTACCAGTTCATCAACCATGGTAGAGACGCTTTCTTCAAAGTCAGGGGAAGCATCCTCTAGATCCTCTTCTCCACTTGTGGAGGGATCTTCTGTAGGGGGAGTTGTCTCCGAGCCACCAGACTCCGATGGGAGGCTGGTGCCGGCTTGAGCGGTAGTGGTCATCATATCAGGAGATTCATGCACCACTGAGACCATAGCGATGAAGGCAGTTGATCTAATCCCATCTAGTCTTCGGCCCATGGGGCCACACTAGATAAAATCAAAGCAGTAGTGGTGCGTCATCTTGACCCGGTTAATTCCAGACCGGTGAAGCAGACACATATGACATACCGCCGTTGCAATGAGCCTGACGTCCCGATACCGTACAGGGGTAGGAGGTTCAGGCATCACGTGAGCCTGGTTGGTGTAGGAGTACGAGGTGATTTTTCACCGTCGCTTGGACCTGGGAATATGACTTCCTCTCGCACTCGAAACAATAAATAATTTCCCTATGTCGGGGTTCGTGGCCTCCAACCAATGGATCAAGAAGATGTAGGCGTCATCCAAACCTACCCAGGGATCACTTGTGATAGTGGCTGGCTCAATCTTACTCGCCAGAATCTGTTTATCCTTGATCTTGTAATGGTCAGCGTCCAGATATCGGGCTTCACAAGAGGCAAAAGGAGACACATCTCCTTGGAGAATGCCTACTTGACCATTGAGGGAGTATTTGAGGTATTGGTGATATGATGAAGGGACCGCCACATGCAGGTGGATACATGGTCTATCCATCAATGCGTTGTATGCGGTGTCTTGGGAGACAACCATAAATTTGGTAATATATACTAGGACACTGAACTGGGTCTTCAAACGGATCTAGCCGACTAGGGTCTACTCGGTCCTATCGTATACCTAGATTCTTAGGTCATAGGGAGTTAAATCCTCCTCAAACAACCCCAGCTTCCACAGTTTCTGAGTCGGGATTAGGTTAATCCTAGAGCCCATGTCAACAAGACAGCGGCGGACTTCCACGCCATTGAACTGACTAGTGATGTACAGTGGACGAATGTGCCCATGTATGGGAGGGTCTTCGTCTTCACCAAAGAATGAGATAACTTTCTGGCATTCGGCGTTCTCAATTTCCTCAGCATAGAAGGCGTCTGTAGCCGCTACCTCTATCTCAAACTAAAGGGGTAACTTTAGAGCCTTGACGAGCACCTCACGCATGTCTGATGATAGGAAAAGAGCCTCGAGGATAGAAATCCTCACTGGGAATCCAACAAGGTGCTTCAGAACATCATACTTCCGTGCCAGGTGCGAACTTCTGCTTACAGAAGGCCGCTCTACTATTGGAGGCATGATGGGCCATGCCAGATGGATCGGCGGCTGGCTAGTGATCGGTATGCCCCGTTGCTCACTAGTAGAGGCCTATAGAGTGGCTTCTAGATGAGGACCAGACAAATGAGATTGGCCTGTAGTAGGGCGAGACTGGTCGCGGTACGTACGAGGTAGCTCTGCCTGATCTAGTAGCATGAACGGCAGCGGAGGTAGATCCGAGGACGCCAGATGAGGAAGTTGCGCATGCTGAGCTCTACACTGGGCCTGCTATCTGGTATCAGTGGCATGCATGGCCTAGCTGAAAGTTCCATCTAACGTTCCTTGATGACCCATATGGTCATGGTTCCGTCGACGTTGACGTCGGCTAGGGATGTTGGAGAGGTTCATCTGGCGTTCCCCCTCATCGGGAGTCATATAGGGATTTACCAACTCTAACGGTATTAACCGAAGTGTACCTCTGACTATCACTTGATGAATCATCCACCACTGGTCGGATTCTGGGATGGATCCCTATCTCAGGGGGCATGAAGTCACCGAGAGTACGGGATGATGACGTCATTGGTGGAGTGCGTTGCTTCTTCTTGCGTCACCGATGCTTTCTCTTCTGGGAAGAGGCCAGATGAGATGATGATGCATAGGTGCTGGCCGTAGCCTCTGAAGGCTCCGGCTAGTTCAGGAGTTCCCAAATAATACCATGGGTGCAGGCGACTATTTTATGAGCCATCCAGTCAACATACTTCTGGGATCTGCGGCTGGGAACCTGCTGCCACTCACCTTCGTCGTCGCTACATCTTTCTGACCACACAAAGACACCCTCCACTTGTGCTGGGGCCTATCCTAGCCTGACTATGTTGTTATCGACCTGGCCTTAGAGCCAGTCTTTAAATATATAACACTGCTTGAGGGTGTGCCCCAGAATACAATAATAGGGGCAGTAGTTGGGGCGATTGGTGAGATTCTCCTCTGTCGGCCTTTTGCACTCAGGTAAGCATACAATCCCCAGCTCTAGGGCGCTACGGAAGTAACCGGGGACCTGATCCTCACTGAACAAGTTAGTCTGGTGTCTTTTTTCAGGATAAGGGGATCTGGGAACTTGGCCCTAATGAGGGGCCGGAGGAGCCTGCCGAGGAGGCAGAGCCTGATTATCCCACCTAGGCGGCGGTGGCGGGTTGCACGGGGGAACCTACCGATTCTGAGGCGGTCGTTGATGGTCAGGAGGTTGCGCCTGCGGTGGTGGGCCCCTACAAGGTTGTGGAGTCGGTGCTAATGGCAGTAATTCTAGCTGTCTGGGGGCTTCTATTTGGGCCACCACGGTGGGCTCAGCTCTGGCATCCCTCCTTGCTGGGATCACAGGGGGCAGCAGATGCGGCTGACTATCCTGTTGCAGAGCCTCCTTGAGGCATTGGGCCTTATCTGAGAAGTCTCGGAACCCCCCAGGGTAGTTTGGAGTGATCAGGGAAGGAACCAGTTCTGTTTTGTCATTCCCTACGCACATCGTCAGTAATTGCTCCTGAGTCAGTGGCATGTCGAGGGTGTATGTGATCCCCTTCCAACGGGCGATGAAGTCCACGACTCGCTCATCGGGTCTTTGATTTCACCTGAAGAGTTCTGTGATGTTGGTCTTTTGCATGGTGGAGCTGAACTGGTATAGGAATTGCCGGCAAAGATCCTCCCAGCCAGTCACCAATCCAATGAGGAGCTGGTTGTACCAGACAAATGCATGTCCTTCCACAATCTGCAAAAAACAACGGAGCTTGGCCGCTTCCTGCTGTGCTGGAGTCCCCAACATGGGGCCACACCTAGAGGAAAAATGGGCTAGGTGCTATGGCGGGGCCCTTATCCCATTTAATGGCGAGAAAGTGGTATTTTCAAAACCCGGGGGTGCAGGAATATCATCTACCCACGCTTGATATGGCTTTCCTTCAGGTGGGACTACCACCTGCTGTGTTTCTAGCGCCTCGAGGTGGGCGATGAGTTCCACCATTGGATCGTCCGGGTGGGGGTCCCTGTCTTGACGGGGATCCCTAACCACGATTGCGTTGCCGAGCTCTTCGACACGGTAGATAGCCTCAGCGGCTCGGGGAGTGGCTGGTGGAGCGGCCTGTAGGGCAGCTGGGGGAACCCAGGCCGGATTCCTTGGATTTCCACACCATTCAGAAGGGTTTGGTGAGACATACTGTGCCCTCTTGACGTGAGTTCCGGCTTCAACCCTGTCCACGGGAGCGGTATGATCAGGGTTTCTCGGAGGCATCTCACTGGGGGGAAGTTGTTCCTGCCCAGGTCTAGGATCACCATAGTCGGGTCGTCGGTCTATAGCGCGATCGACCAGGAGTTTTTCGACCAGCCTCTTCTTCTCATCAAGTTTTTGGCACAAATCAATCTTCTCAGGGTCTTCCTCCGTCTTCTGTACTGAGGAGGACGGGTCAGAGTGCTTGACAGCTCTGACATTCTATTTACCCTTACCGGAATTACGACTTAGTACCATCGACTCGGTGGGCACGGGGAGACCTAGGAGGTTCCGCTACTAACAAGTAATCCTCCCTTATGGGTCCAAAAATGGTGGCACACCCTTAGGGGGTAAGTCTCAATCATGAAATTCCAACTCATCCTCCTTGTCGAAGACATCGACCATGTGGACTATGACCCTTCCCGGGGGCATGTCCTCAATATCGCATATCGAGTCGGGTTTCCATCGAATAGGGCTGAAGAGGAGGGAAGCGTACTTCCCCCAGCCACGGACTTGCACGTGGGGGGTGTTGTACCTCTCGTACCCCTCGTGGTTTAATTTTCATGATCACAATCACTCTATTATTTATCTAACATTGTTTTAAGTGTTTTTGGATGATAGGCATAAATTCAGGGTGCCAAGGAATTGGGCCAAGAAGGCCAAGAAGGCAAAAAGCCAAAGTGGACTGAAATTCAGTCCTCTGGCCAACCGGTGGCTTCACCACCGGCTAGCCGATGGACCCTGGGCAGAAGGGACACCCACTGCCTTCTCACCGGCCAACCGGTGGCCTCATCACCGGCCAGCCGGTGGCACCCAGCCAGAACAGTGTTTGCTACTGCCTCATCACCGGCCAACCGGTGGCCTCCTCACCGGCCAGCCGGTGGCGCCTGGACAGAAGCCCTCCTCCTTTTTGCAAGCACCGGCCAACCGGTGGATCTGTACCGGTCAGCCGGTGGAGCCAGTCAAACTAGCCGTTGGGCCTTTGACCAGGCTGGTCCACTTGCCTCCCAACAGCTCCGAAGCCTTTTCCAACGGCTCCGAAGACCTCCAAAGGCCATATGAGGGTTCCCCCTCTATAAATAAAGGACTAGGAAGCCCCGGAACATTGTCGGAACCATTATCAAGCCACGGAAGCCCAAGGATCATTTTCGGAACCATTATCAAGCCACGGAAGCCCACGGGATACATTTTGATCATAAGGCGAACCTCCGGCGCATTCCTCCAAGGAATCCTCCAATTGCTCCAACTCAATTCCACATCCAAGGAGCACCACCAAAGAAGCTTGGGAGCGCCCTTCATCAACTCCTTCAATACATTGGCACCCAAGACTTCCCCATTACAGTTTTTCATTGCTTTATCATTTTTGAGCATCATTTTGGGTTTGTGCCTACAAAACCCATCTCTTTCTCTCATCCTTCCATTTGGGTTTTCACATCACCTTCAAGGTGTGAAGAGGTTGGTCAAGCCTTTCCTTTAAAAGGCTTGAGACATAGGTGAGCTAGCCTTCACCTGTAAGAAGGCTAGTGGGTTCTTGCTCAACCATTAAAAGAAAGCTGTAATAAGTTCTAGACTAACCTTAAAATCTAGTGGGTTTCTTGCTAAAACCATTAAAAAGCAAGCGGTAGTAAATCTCTCAACGGTTGAGTTGGGAGCAGAGACGTAGGCTTGGGTTTAAGCCTAACTCCGTTATCAAGCTTTGTGTCTTTCCTCTTTTATTTCCGCTGCATTCTTTACTTTGATTTTAAATTGTTTATTATTTTTTAAAAGGAAATTCACCCCCCTCTTGCCATCACTTCTCCTTTTCTCCGCCCAACAATTGGTATCAGAGGGAAATTTGAGTAATACCCTAACCGGTTTCAAATTTAAGATCCATTGTGATGGCATCAACCTCTTTCGCCCCTGAAGGCTATTCTTTGGGTCGTGCTCCATTTTTTGATGGAACTGACTATACTTATTGGAAAACCCGCATGACCACTTTTCTTAGAAGTATAGGTTATCCCATTTATAAAATTGTCATGCATGGTTATTCTCTCTCCTCTCCTGATGAATCCAAATGGACTCAAGCCGACATTAAAAATTTCGAGCTTGATGGAAAAGCCATGAACGCTCTTCATTGCGGCCTTGATCGTAATGAATTCAATCGAGTTTCCACATGCACCTCCTCACATGAAATCTGGAAACTTTTGGAGGTTACCCATGAGGGGACCAACAAAGTCAAGGATACTCGATTGGACATGTATCGTCAAGATTTTGAGTCTTTTTCCATGCATCCATCTGAAAATATTACTGAAATGTTTACACGGTTTACTGATGTTTGCAATGGGAGAAAGTCCCTTGGTGATGATGTTTCTGCAGAGACAATGGTCAAAAAGATCCTATGGATCCTACCAAGCTCATGGGCACCAAAAGTCACGGCAATCCAAGAAGCAAAAGACATCAAGAACATGCCGGTCGAAGAGATCATCGGATCCCTCATGACCTATGAGATCACCATGAGGAGGCAAGCTGAAAAGGAAGGCAAACCAATCAAAACTCCAAAGAACATCGCCTTCAAAGTTCAACAAGAAGAAAGCTCCTCCTCCTCATCATCTTCCTCTTCAAGCGGCGATTCCGAAATGGAGAATCTTGCCTGCAAGATGCACAAATTCATGAAGAAGCACAAAAAGAAGAAATCCCGCAAGGCTCGAAAGGAAAAACACGACGAAAAATCCGAGCCCGAGGTAACATGCTATGGGTGTGGCAAGAAAGGCCATTACAAGCCCGATTGCCCACTCAACAAGAAAAAGGCCAAGAAAAAGGAAAAGAAGAAGGCTTTCAAGGCCACATGGAGTGATAGCTCCACGTCCTCCTCCTCCTCCTCAAGTGACAATGGTAACAAATTCCTAATGGCATTCCATGAGGTAACCTCTTCCGGCTCCTCTTCCTCTTGTTCTTCAAATTCTTTCAATCACATGTCTTATGAGGATCTCCAGTATGCTAGAGATCAATTGGAGGAAGGTTTTCACGAACTTTCTTCCAAATTTGTTTCTTTAAAAAATAATTTCAAAAAACTCTATTCCGAAAAGGAACAACTTCTCAAAGAGAAGGAAGAGTTGACCCTCAAAATCCAAAACCTTCCCGCTGTTGATTCCATGGAATCAACCATCAAAGATTTAAGGGAATCCCTTGCCAAGTTCACCCAAGGGGAACAAAATTTGACCAAATTACTTGGTTCCCACCGCATATCTAGGACCACCGAAGGGCTTGGATATTCCAAGAAAGCTTCCTCTTCCCATGCACACACTATTTTTGTAAGGGGGAGCTCTCAAAATAAATTTTGTAATTATTGTAAAAAACCCGGGCACTTAATCTATGAGTGCAATTGCAAAAATGCCCGGTATGGTAGGCCTAAAACCATTTTCCTTAACGATGAATTTTATAGGAGAAGACCCGCCACTAGACAAGTGTGGATTGAAAAATCCCTTTTAGCGAGTCTCACCGGACCAAAATTTGTCTCGGTTCCAAAATCCTCATCCCGGTGATTTTTTGTTCTTATTTAGGGGGAGTTAGGTTTGTTTAAGCATTTTTGTTTTAATTTCAAATCTTTCAATTCAAAACTTTCAATTCAAAATTTTCATTTCAAAATTTTTGATTCAAAACTTTCAATTCAAAATTTTCATTTCAAAATTTTTGATTCAAAACTTTCAATTCAAAATTTTCATTTCAAAATTCTTGATTCAAAACTTTCAATTCAAATTTCAAAAATTTCAATTGATTTAAAATTTCTATCTTGTTTTTCAAACCTTTTCCCTCAATCAAGTTTTATGCCCCATGCTATTTTGATAATCACAAAGGGGGAGAAATTCTTGGTTGATTGGGGGAAAAATATTTTAAAGCATGCCTCTCATTTCATTCTTTTTACATTGCTTGTTTTGGTGATTGTGATCATCAAAATAGGGGGAGATTGTTGTACCTCTCGTACCCCTCGTGGTTTAATTTTCATGATCACAATCACTCTCTTATTTATCTAATATTGTTTTAAGTGTTTTTGGATGATAGGCATAAATTCGGGGTGCCAAGGAATTGGGCCAAGAAGGCCAAGAAGGCAAAAAGCCATAGTGGACTGAAATTCAGTCCACCGGCCAACCGGTGGCTTCACCACCGGCCAGCCGATGGACCCTGGGTAGAAGGGACACCCACTGCCTTCTCACCAGCCAACCGGTGGCCTTATCACCGGCCAGCCGGTGGCACCCAACCAGAACAGTGTTTGCTACTGCCTCATCACCGGCCAACCGGTGGCCTCCTCACCGGCCAGCCGGTGGCGCCTGGACAGAAGCCCTCCTCCTTTTTGCAAGCATCGGCCAACCGGTGGCTCTGTACCGGTCAGCCGGTGGAGCCAGTCAAACTAGTCGTTGGGCCTTTGACCAGGCTGGTCCACTTGCCTCCCAACGGCTCCGAAGCCTTTTCCAACGGCTCCGAAGACCTCCAAAGGCCATATGAGGGTTCCCCCTCTATAAATAAAGGACTAGGAAGCCCCGGAACATTGTCGGAACCATTATCAAGCCACGGAATCCCAAGGATCATTGTCGGAACAATTATCAAGCCACGGAAGCCCACGGGATACATTTTGATCATAAGGCGAACCTCCGGCGCATTCCTCCAAGGAATCCTCCAATTTCTCCAACTCAATTCCACATCCAAGGAGCACCACCAAAGAATCTTGGGAGCGCCCTTCATCAACTCCTTCAATCCATTGGCGCCCAAGACTTCCCCATTACGGTTTTTCATTGCTTTATCATTTTTGAGCATCATTTTGGGTTTGTGCCTACAAACACCATCTCTTTCTCTCATCCTTCCATTTGGGTTTTCACATCACCTTCAAGGTGTGAATAGGTTGGTCAAGCCTTTCCTTTAAAAGGCTTGAGACATAGGTGAGCTAGCCTTCACCTGTAAGAAGGCTAGTGGGTTCTTGCTCAACCATTAAAAGCAAGCTGTAATAGGTTCTAGAATAACCATAAAGTCTAGTGGGTTTCTTGCTAAAACCATTAAAAAGAAAGCGGTAGTAAATCTCTCAACGGTTGAGTTGGGAGCGGAGACGTAGGCTTGGGTTTAAGCCGAACTCCGTTATGAAGCTTTGTGTCTTGCCTCTTTTATTTCCGCTGCATTCTTTACTTTGATTTTAAATTGTTTATTATTTTTTAAAAGGAAATTCACCCCCCCTCTTGCCATCACTTCTCCTTTTCTCCGCCCAACAGGGGGGGTAGCCTCCCTAATGATTTTGTGGAGTACCCCGAAGCTCTGAATGCGTCTTTTTTGGAGGGTCCTCTGGTGACCTGGTGACTCAGGGCGCTGGGCCACGGGGAGTGTGACCAAATCGACCATACGACATTGCTCACCGATTTCCTCAAAGTGCACTTAGTTCCTGGGGTACACCACCCGATGATAACAAAGACTGAAGTGTGCCACCCATAGGGTTTAACGGAAGCACTCAACTTCCTCTGGGGTGAGGGATTCCGACGCATAGAAGTTTGATGTCGCCGCCGGCCAGAACTTCTCTGGAAAGTGATCTGCCGCAAGAATGTTCTATAAGTTACTGGGATCAGATTGAAGGTCTAGACTCGTATTTCCCCACTCGTCAACTAGAGGTGGCAGAGGAACCGATAGCGGTACTGAAGAGGACCGCTGAGACAGTAGACTGGGTGGCATAGAATACGACGAATGAGCCGACTGGCCACTGAATTCTGGGCCATCCTACGAGGAGTGCGGTGACCTAGACACAATGTCATGGTACGATGGGCTGATGTCCACAATTTCTGGTGCAGGGATCACAGTTACCAGCGATGGATCACGTTGTTTCTCAACTGCCATCGGTCCCCAAAATAGCTCTCCAGGATCTCTGGTCGAGGTAGAGGGTGCTTCTAGTGATGATGGTGGTGACTGCACGGTCAGAACTTGTGGGATTCCCAAAATTTCCTCCTCCTGGATGTACCTGCGAAGAGAGTCGGGAATCCGGTGGACTTCACACTCCGGAAGGATGAGACTGATATTCCTTGTTCTTGCCCCGGTCCTTGACATAGAGGACTAGGGGGAGGGTTCCACCGTCGAGTCGTACTCTACTTCAGAATCCGAGAAACAGACTGGTTTGATTTTAGTCTGAAACTTTTCGGTGTTCTTCTTAGAGCAATGACGACCCACCTTCCTGCCCCGGTACGGCTCTTCAGGGAAGGAAAGATTCTCGGCACGAGGAGGTCCCTCGGTCATACTGGTGTTGGGGCGGGGAGCACTCCCTCCTGAGTAGGCCGGGCTGCGAGGAGCACTGGGGTAGATTTCAAAGGGGACATAGGGAGGACCTTCGTGCTGGGTGCTGGTGCAGGTAGGACCCCCGCTGGAACTGACGGGAGCACGGGTAAGACCTCTGTGCTTAGTTTCTTTTGTTATGTCAGTGTGAGGCAGGTCCCCATACTGATTGGACCGAACATGGGTAGGACCTCTGTGTTGGGTGCTGGTGAAGTGAAGTTGATCTCCACCCCTCTGGTTACTAGGACGAAGAGGACCTTCGCCAGCTGATACGAGGATGTGAGGGAGGTCCTCACATCGTAGAGTGATTGTAGGTGCAACACCCCCACCCCGACGGTTTGTGGCAGAATGTATGGATTCATATCCAGTGTAATGAGCGTAGGAGAGGCTCCCATACGGGGTGTTTCTACCATGGGGAAGGCCCTCATTTGGGTTGAAGGTGGAACGTGGCATACCTCCGAGCCGGGACTGGGAGCAGGAAAGGACCGCGTCCTCCATGGTGGTTGCACGGGGAGGGTCTCCGTACCAGGTGGCATTGTTACGGGTTAGTCCGCGGTGGCCACCGCCTGTTCCTGTGACTAGGAGAGCTGACTCAGCCTACCCGTGGGGTGGCTGGGGCCTCTATCCGAGTCAGGCGTATAGCTTCCCTTGCTCGGTGTATGCAGGGGGTTGATGATGCACGTCGTCGGTGGCTCTGGCCATAATAGCCACTGACGTTGACGTCCCTTGATGGGAGCTCCCCTCGGCCTATTCCTGACGCTGGATTCAGGTCAGCTGGGCCGGTACCGGTGGTGTAGGTAGGTAGTCTACCTACTCTTCAGCTTGAGGAACCAGGTTGCGGCGATGGCGCGACCTGGTGGGGGGCCTCGCTGGGAACCCCTGGGATGAAACTCTGGCCGGGTTGTCCCGAACATCCCCTACCTCATTGGCTTAGGGCATGGAGTTGTCGAGGCGTTCCAAGGACAGGCTCCCGAAATGATTGAAGGTTAGAGGGCGGAGCAGCATCTCCCAATGCGGCCCTTAGGGGTGGTGTTGACGGTGAGGTGCAGATGCCTCTAAATCCAGGCAGGCCATGTCTCTTTTAGGGATTACCCCCTCCTCCTCGTACTTACATACAAGGTCATTGATTACCCTCCGTTGGATCATTTCAGATAGGGAGAGGGGGCGTGGGCGCCCATTAATCCTGGTAGTCAAGGCCGTCACAGAAGAGGTAGAACCATGTGGGGTAGCCACGTTGAGATTGCCCCTCCCCCCGCGTCAGCGGGCAGGAGGTGATCGGGTTTCAGATGCAACAGCTGGGTTCTTGAAGGCAGGGAGATCAGCTCATTAGTACTAACAAAAAAAGAAATCGGCAACCAGTTCCCCAATGCAATTTTTTCTTCCACGACCGGTAAGAGGGATCCACGCTGACAACGTCGCAGACTGAGATTCCCAACATTTTGACTGTCCCAAATTCTGGTGAGTTTCATGCCAGGCCCACTATTTTCTTGGCGGGACCCAGCGCCGGATATCTGGATCTGGTGACATGTCACTCTACTAATTTCCTTAGCACTACTAATCTCTATTTTGAGGAGAATAAATTCACATCGGGTTCACCATTTCCGTTTCTAATGCTTTCGTCGGGGTGTGCGCATCCGTCATGTTCGGGGGACGTCAGCGCGACTCAGTTTCCCCACATTCCCACTTTAGAAAGGTGGGCGGCTTTCGCTCCTTATTCAGGGACGTCTGCTCCTTGATCTAAATGGGATTATGGTATGTTGGTTCTTCCTTCCATGGATTCCTCCTCAAAATTCATCACCTAATCTGGGTCTCTCATATAGATTATGACGTAGTTCGTGAAACTCTTCTCAGTGTCATGTTTCCATGAATGCCGGTTAATTACACTGCTTCTTTTAGGAAACTCCAAGGGGTCTGGTCAGGGCAGCAACCTTCAGTGGGGGGAGTAGTCACGTTGAGGCATCACTGGCGTCACTACTACAAATACGGCCTTTATCAGCGCTAAAAATGGCCTTTATCAGCGCTAGAAAAAGCGCTGATAAAGACAGCGAAGATAAAGGGGGGGTCCCCTTTATCAGCGCTTCCTTTATCAGTGCTTTCGTTTTAGCGCTGATAAAAGTTAAAAAAAATAAAAAAATTAAAAAAAAAATTAAAATATACTGCAAATCGGGTGGGCTTTTATAGCGCTTGAAACCCCCCCCCCCCCCATTTTATAGCTTTTCTACCTCTGTACAGCACCCCATGCACCCCACGCACCCCCTTCACCCTTTAACAGTGATTTCTGCTATATTCCCCCATGCGCGCGCGCCCCTGCCTCCCACAGGATTTGAACTCGAGACCTCCCCCCTGCACGCCTAAGCCTTTACCGCTACTCTATTTTGATTTGTCTTCCAATTCATGATATATATATATATATATAGTTATATTTATTCGTATAGTAATATATATTTATATTAATATATATATAGTTATATTATAATATATATATAGTTATATTATAATATATATATATAGTTATATTATAATATATATATATAGTTATATTAATATATATATAGTAATATTAATATATATATAGTGATATTAATATATATCTATATATATATATATATTTAGTTATATTTATTCATATAGTAATATATATTTATATTAATATATATATATAGTTATATTAACATATATACAGTTATATGAATATATATATATAGTTATATTAATATATATATAGTGATATTAATATATATATTTATAGTAATACTAATATATATATATGTAGTTATATTCATATATATATAGTTATTAGATTAATATATATATATATAGTTAGATTCATATATATATATATATATAGTTAGATTCATATATATATATAGTTAGATTAATATATAGGTATATAAATATTCATATATTTGTATTTTAAATAAAATGGATGTCAGTTATTATTTAGATAAAGCTAATATATTTTATATGTAAATATATTTTATTATTTATATTTATAATTAAATTTTTAGGTGTGAATATATAAAAAATATGAATATATTGTTATATTTTTTATTATAAATAGCAGTGCATTATAAAAAAGGATGAAATTTAAAAGACATAATATCAATATGAATGTAATACCTTGGAATAAATTCAGGCCCCGCCAAAAAAATCCAATAATACCGCCTTAAACGAGGGTGAAAATCCACAAAATATTAAAAAATCGGGGTACCCTGACTAAAAACTCAGTTTTGGAGGCCTTCTATGCCTCTTTTGACCTTGAAAATCCCTTTACCAGGGTCTCCCTGGTCCTAAAGACGTAGAGCTCGTCGCAGGCTTCGATTTGATATGTGGTAGAGCTCAAACGGACACCCGGATCAAATGTTATGGTCGTTTGAAGTTTGAGTTGCATTTTCAACATATTTTGGATCTTTTTTTAATTTTTTTAAATTTTTTAGTCTTCAAATTGTCATTAAATGACTATTACTCCATAATTATTATCAAATTATTAATTAAAAATATTTTTTTTTATTTTTTAAGAAGCCATTTTCACTAAATATCTTATATATTAAGTATAATAAGTGTAAATGTACATTTATATTTATCTAAAATATATTTAAAAATTATATATTATATTTATATAACAATATAACTATATTTATATATTAATATATTAATATATTTTTAAATTTTTTTTGAAGCCGACCCTTTATCAGCGCTACTAAACAAGTACTGATAAAGGGGGTCACTTTCTCAGCACTGATAAAGGGGTCCTATATCAGCACTTTTTTAGCGCTGATAAAGGCACCCCCCTTTATCAGCGCTTTTCCATTAGCACTGATAAAGGGGGGCCGCTGCGAAAAAATATTTTTGTGGTAGTGCGTGTCTGGATGCTGGGGAATTGGCCTATCTATCTTTTGTCCCTTATTATAGGGCTTCTCGAGGGCGCGGAAGCCCGAGGCATCCCACATCGAGGGCGGGGAATCATATGTCATAGCCATGTATCTGAGGTTTTCCTCAGCGTCCCATGCTTAACACAAGGTATTCCGCAAGTTTAACATCCAATGGATATGGATCGGGCTGATCAAAACACTAGCTAGAGTGGATCAGATTGAAGAACCCCATGGAGGGAAAACCGATATTGGCGTCAGCATGTGGGGGGCTTCCCAAATGCTACGAAGGGTAATGGGGTGGCATGATCTCACCAAGATGTGGCGGCTCGGGTAAGAATTAGGATGGAAGATGGTTTTTCGGGCTTGAGCCTTGAGGAGACTTCCTACGTACCATGCATTGACATGGATCAAAATCCTCGTAGTTCGGGTGCACAGTTTAACGTCATGTGGGACGGGGGTATGTGTTGGAAAAACAACATGGAGATGGACTGGGGTTCCGATGGATGATGGGATTGAACCACGTGGAGGTTTTCTACTTTCCATGCCTTGACATGGATCAAAGAACACGTAGTTCGGGATGGATGCCAGTGAACCGACGTGAAAAAGGACCTTGGTCCGATGGGTAATGGGCTTGAACCTCTAGGAGGCTTCCTACGTACCGTGCCTTGACATGGATCGAAGTCCACATAGTTCAAAATTGTGTGGGTCTTACACTTTAGGTTTCCCAAGGTATTAATGGGGGCTTAGCGCACTGACACGGAGATGGTCGGGGCCAATGGTTATTGGACTTGAACCTCGTAAGGTTTCCTAAGTACCATGCCTTGACATGGATCAAATTCCTCGTAGTTCGGGAGTGGGTGTGTCGGAGAACCAACGTGAACAAGGACCTTGGTCTAGGCGGATTTTGTGCTTGAACCTTAGGGAGGCTTCCTACGTACCTTGCCTTAGTAAGAATCAAATACTACGTAGTTCATGATTGTTTGGGGCTTACACTCTATGTTGCCCAAGATGTCTGGTGAACCGACGTGAAGGAGTTCAGAACGACTGGGTGGTGGGATTGAACCTTAGGGAGGATTCCTACGTACCATGCCTTAACATGGATCAAAGTCCTCGTAGTTCAGAAGTGGGGCATGTCGGCAAACTGACATGAATATGGACCGGGGGTCCGATGGGTGTTGGGCTTGAACTTCGTAAAGCTTCCTACGTACCATGCCTTAACATGGATCAAAGTCCTCATAGTTTGGGTGTGGATATCGGTGAACCGACATGAAGATGACCTTGGTACAATGGTTGTTGGGCTTGAGCCTCAGGGAGGCTTCCTACGTACCATACCTTGACATGGATCAAAGTCCTCATAGTTCGGGTTGGTGTGGGGCTTACACTCTAGGCTGCCCAAGGTGTGTCATGGTCGGCGCTCACTCTAAGATCACATGAGTCATGCTCAATGTGAGAAACAAGAGGCAGCAGAGACCTGACGATCACGTCACGAAGGGTGCATCCATGGGAAGCGAGAAGGGGCTTACGCATTGAGAATCCCACGGTGTCTGGACTTACTCTAGGATGGAGGCCCGTGAGCGACAAAGCACAGTGGGAGAGGGGCTTGGGATCGAAGAAAGGAGAATCCTCGTTCCCTGTCACGCCCTCCTCCAGCCTTGGCACCAAGGAAGTGAGGAGGGGCAGGGGTGGCGCCTACAATAAGAAAAGATAGGGGGCTTCCGCTAAGGTGGATACACTTCCCCCCGTAGACAAACGCCACTCCCAGAATGAGGATATCATCCCTTGTGGAGACCAGGGAGGCGCAGAGAATGTCCAGGGTGGGGGCACCCCGCTTGAGAGACACGGGGCGTTTTCACAGTTTAACGTCATGTGTTAAGGATGAGGGTGCTTGGAAATTTAACATCATGCAGCTCAGACGAGTGTTTTTATTCGCACCCATAGGACTTACATAACCGGTACCCTCTGCTCCTTGTGGGAGGGAAGGTACTGGTAAGGCCATACTGAAGTGGGGTCGCAGAGCAAACCATCGAGGGGTCCACATTAGTGTGGCTATGCAAATAATCAATAACCATTAGCGTGACTATGCGAAGAATCATTAGGCGAAGCAACGCCACAAGTGCTATCGTCCAGGGGACTTTGGAATCACATCATGCGAACCTGGAGCGTCCCGCGAGAAAAGGAATTTCCAAGCAGAGGGGTTCATAGGTGGGGTACTTGTGGAGTTTAATTGATCTGCATGGTGGAGGGCACTTGCGAAGGGGTGTGCTTCACGAAGTGGGGTGCCTTAGCCTTAGCATGGGCCGGAGGTGCAAATGGGAGGTGCTTCATGAAGTGGAAGGGCGTTCACGGAGCACTGCCTCGCGGAGTACAGGCGCCTCGTGATGCGAAGTGTCGTGAAGCAATGTGATTTGTGAAGTACAGTGACCCTCCCATGGAATGTGGATCACGTGTACGTGAGGGGTGTTTTGTGAAGCATAAATGCTCTGCGACAACCCGGGTCCCCTTAGGGGTCCCCTTCCTTCGCTAATTCCCTTAGGCTTCATGAATGGCATCCCTCTCGGAAGTTGAACCGTCAGATTGTTCATCTTCCGGGCTCGGGGGAGTCTAGAATTTTTAGGCAAGAGGCATTGCGAAGCAGAGCTTACATGGTGAAAAGAGGGATTGGGTTGCTTCGCGGTGGGTCGCGAACTTCACGGGCGTTCACGGAGGGTACCGCCTCCTTTGCTTCGCGGTGGGCTCGCGAACCTCAGGGGTGTTCGCAGAGGGTACTGCCTCCTTTGATTCACGGCAGGCTCACAAATGTCAGGGGTGTTCGCGGAGGGTACCACCTCCTTTGATTCACGGTATCCACGTTTCTTGGGGGGACACCATGTAGGGGCTTCACGAGGATGATCGTGGGGCCTCTTTCAATTCTTTCTTTTCTTCCAATATTTTGGCGCCAACAGTCATCATGATGAGAAATCATTTCAATTTCATTATAGTTGATAATATATTATTTTAAATTATTTATTTTATCCATGTTGATTAAAAATTATTAATTTATGAAACAAAAAAGGAGTTATGAAAATAAAAAATGTGCATAAAAATCAATGTACCCCTGTTAAAAATTAAAGATGGGGCACACTTCACTAGAGAGGAAAATGGTATGTATTTTATATCTAAAATAAAATTTATATGTGATATGAAACAACATGTGTTCCTCCATTTATATACAGATTGATGAATCAAAATCTGAAGAAACTTCCATCCCACATCATGTGCTATGGAAGGAGGAATATCTAAATAATGTGGGTAAACTAGTTGAATAAATCACAAAATCAGTATAGGAAACATGTGAATGTATGACATAATAGTAATTTTTTGTGATTAATAATATAATTACATAAAAATATGTATTTATGTTCATATGTTATTTATATGATTTATGCATATGTATCAATAACTAACATACCTGAAGAAAATCTACTATCAGTATCTTTAAAGTGGTCAGAATTATATGTTCACATTAGAGGTGTAGGTTTTGGAGTGTCTCCTTGAACATACTTCAAGTAGAAAAAACTGTAATAAAATCCATATTAGATGATGAAATAATTGCATGCATAAGTATATTCTTTGTAAGATATTATTGTATTTTTTGGTTTGGCAGACCAATATACGAGAAAAGATTAAAGAGAATAGGTATTGTAACAAATATCACCACATGAACAACCAAATGAACCCACATGATTTTAGGCTAGTCATTCGCCTCAACCGTATACCATACCCAAGGTAATCAATTATTTCATTACTCTTTCTCCTAAATGTGAATCAAATACGCCTTATTTTATTTTTTAGGGAGTATTAGATGGTAATTTAAATCAATTTGGTTATCCCAAATATTTATTTTTTGGATCTAATGCATGTATTTCCATCAAAACAACCACATGGGATATGTATTGTGAATTTTTAATTCACTACAATCAATATTTTATAGATAATCATTGAATTATATATCTTACTTTTTGTTTTAATGATAGTTTTTTATGATCGAGAAATCTATATATTTACACTAAATCCTAGTGTGAGGTCCTTCAGTGAACATAACAAGCCTATGGATTTCTTCAAAAGGAAACATGTTAAGGTATATATAGAAATATTAACTATCAAAACATATTTCTAAACAATTTACTTATTTTGGTCAATGTTTTTGTAGTGTCTAAAACAAAATAATAGAAATTATTTTGGATATTACATTTGTAAATATATGAAAGATATTATATACCATCAAAAACTTGGATCCCTAAAAAGGTAATTTCTGAAGGTAATTACAATTTCATTAAAATTATTACTTAACTATTTTTCCTATATTTTTTCAGTATTACTAATATTTCCAGTAGTCTACATACTCAAAATAAGAAGTAAATTTTTTTAGAGATGAGTGGTAAGAGTATATAGTATTGTTGTAACAACCCAAAGTTTTCAATGGAATCCTTTCTTATAATTATGTAATATAATAACATGGAGTAACAACACAATAAACTACTAATTACTATGTGACCTTTAAACATAATTTTGTCAATTGTGCATTTTTAATTTCAAAAAAAGGTCATGTACAATTGTGATTCGTAAGTGATTTGAAGTTTGATAAGACAAAAAAAGAATTTTATGAATAGTAACATACCCTTATGAACAGTAGCATGCCTTTATGAATAGTAATGAATATTAATGAATAGAAAATCAACCAAAAAAATAGAAACTTCACCCATGAATATACAAATACAATTTATACATCTTAAAATTGAAAAAACAATTATAGTATAAGAATTGGTATTTTTGTATGTCAAAAATATTTTATTTACAATTTTATGTTTAATTTAATAATTTAAAATGGAAATTTATTTTCATAAAATTTAATCATAAATTATTACTTTATTGCCTTATGGTTATAAGATAATTTTATGGGGCCTTGATTAATTTTTAAAGGTGTTATAAAATGAGTTATAGTTTTAATGTTGATTTTGTTGAATAAATTGTGATTTTATTTAAAAATTAAACTAAAAATATTTACAAAATTATTTTCAAAAAAAGGAGTTCATTTTTTAATTCTACATGTTGAAAAATGGTTGGAGGGAATTTTTTGGATTTTTCTGAAATACATGAGTTTTTTCGTGAATTGTAAAAATATATTTTTGAGTTTTCAGTATATTTTATAACCTCATAATGATGTAATAATTAATAAAAATTGTTGGTCGACTTGTGTACAGTGAAATACGATATTAGGTGTCCGAATTGGATAATACCATGGGCAAATACCATGGGCTAGCCCATGGTTTTACAAAAAACACTAATGAGGTGTCTTTTTAAATTAATAAAAAATTCAATCTCTTTTACTATAAATACCCACTCATCCATTCATTTTATTTCATTAAAAATCCCTCCTCCTTGAATATGTGGGGTTTTTACCTCCCTATTATACCTCATAAGGTATCCTAAATCCCTCAAGGTCCCAACCGTCAAGTTTTAGGGGCAACTCGACAAGGTAAGGGAATATTTCACCCTCCTCTTTTTGTCAAACTTCTTTTATGTTATCTATTTTAATTTCCATTATCATATGTTGGGGTTTGATATTTCACATCACCCATACTGAAATTTTGTTTTACATATGATTAGATACCCTCTTTTCTCTCATCAATTCATTTTATGAAATTTTAAGTGACGATGTTAGGCTACCGAATTTTAATAAGGGATCTCTAATCTTTTCATTCATTTTCAAGTTCATCTCTTTTATTTTTCTTTACTCATATCCTTTTATCAAAATGTTGTAATGATTCCAGTAACTTACATGCACTGGATTTTTTTCATGAAAAAGGAATAATTATTCATCATATATCCTTTATATATATATATATTAAAATAAAAATACCATCTAAGATATGCTAATTTACCACATTCAAGGATGATGGGTTTTCAAATTCTGTTATTGTCATCAATTCTAGTCATGAATCCATTTTCACAATTGAACTAGCCCATAATATATGTATTATCTCTCATATATGTCTCTATAATCCTTTTGAACACCAGGTTTTGATTTATAAAACAGAACATGTTCCTTGTGGTCAAAAACTGCCGATTAACCCAACGATTATCATTAAATAATTTATATAATGATTCATCTTCATTCCAAGTAACCAAATGGAATTTACAATCATTTAACCTCTTTTATTTTCAATAAAAACATATACTAAAATTCTGGACAATAATCCCCATTTTACAAGATTCTATGAACATGAATATAGGTGAACCAATCATTATAACCACGGAAACAAACAGACCTGAACAATGAAATTGAACCTCGTAACCAATAAAAAGGTTACGAATGAAATCAAATTGGTTTTAATAAATAATTTTCATATATAAAAGTTTATTTAATTATTAATTAATGAACTTAATTTTATTATTCAGGTCATTAATATCAAGTGGAGAACACTATCAGACTTAAGGTAAGGGATTCTACCCGAACTACCTTTATTCTTTTGGGTTGCTCTATCTTTATTTCTACCCAAAATAAGTTGTCTTTTATTTTTATTAAAAACTTATAAATTCTATTTATATTCTACAAAAACATGTTTCAAGATCTATCCCTCATTATCTTTTGGGGATATGCATTTTTTTAAGTGATTCCATCCTTAATTCATCCAGATAAGAAAACCTATTTTAAGGGAAAATCACAAATTCTTACCTGATTTCAAGTGAACTCTATACTATGTTTTAATCCACCATTATCTTTATAAAATCAGTCATTTTTATTATGAAAACCTTATTGTTTCAATTCTGATTTTATATAAGATATTTTCCTCTTTTCGATTTTAAAATATCTATAGTATTTTCCTTAAAACCACACAAAAATGTTTTAGTGATAATGCTTATAAAATATATTTCTTATATGTTTTCACTTCTGTTTGACATATCTTACCATGTTATATGCATATTTTACCTTATTAACCTATATGTATGTTCTAAATTCTTTCTTTCATGGACACATTCATGATATGCCCATTGGTTATGCTTTATGTCATGATTGTCATACCCAATTCTTTCCTCGGGTACCTTTATGTTTATGTATGGTTTCTTATGTATGATTATTTATGTGGAAAGAATATTCATGAAAATGTTGATATGGGTGTGCCCATATAGAGCTCCAATGCATTGGGTAAAGTTAAGTCTCATGAGATGCGATGTGAAATGGGATGGGTGGTTAGCCTTGACTCGTACTAAAATGGGAAACGGGATTGGCGGTTAGCCTTAACCCGTACTAAAATGGGAGATGGGATTTCCAGTTAGCCTTGACCCATACTGAAGACATTTTTTATGATTATTCCACATTTATATGATTCCATGTTTATATTATTCCATGCTTATATGATATGATTTTATATGTTCCATGATTTGGATATGATTATGTCATGCCTCCTAACTCATGTGCTTAACATGTATCCTTATGTTCATTCCCTTACTAGGCTTTTCAGCTCGTCCCTCTGTTCATGTGTTCCCCAGGGTACCCTATGCATATGTAAGGTCTCAAAGGAAGTTAGGAGCTCTTTATGGAGATTAAATAAACAAATATATTTTTTCCCCATGTTTTATGTTTTATATACCTAGTCTTCTAAGACACTAGACTTAACGATCCTTGTCTTGTATTCTGATGTATAATTATGCATAAAATCATGTACTGTTATAAGTAAAAGGCCAGGGTCACTATAGTTGGTATTAGAGGAATGGTATAGTTATTTTTGGAGATTTGAAATAGATACCCTTAGTGAGAACCTTAAGGATGAGACTAAGTATAAGAAAATAGTTTTAAATTTTGGTGAGTATTGAGTAAGTGGTTTATCAATCAAACACATCCATGTCTAGATACGAGTAGGTAAAGGTAGCTCTGGAACATATGTACCAAAGAGTAAAAACTCTGACAATGAGTTTTGGGCTTGACCCGAGGTATCTTGGTACATGACAACGGGTCTTGCTGCACTCTTGGTTACGACACTCCCAGGGGATATGCTTTGGTAGATTCATAAGCTTAGAAAAAACCATTATTAAGGGAAAAAGAGCCCATAAGAATATAAGTTAAGAAATAGATCAAGCATAACCTAGATATAAACCTAAGGAATCACAAGTTTTGATATACTTCTTCTTTATAATTTTATCCTTTAATGTTCAAAGTTTTCTTTTTTATGCTTAATAGCTAAGTATTCAAGAACTATAATTATATATTATTTTTCTTAGTTAATAGAGGGAAATAGAAGAACACATTCCAACAACTAATGTGATAGGAAATGTGAAGATTGTCCTAATGATATACCGGATATGACGGGAACGGGTGCTCAAAACATCATGATAGTACTTGCTTAGCAAGATCAATTTATGATTAATAACTTGAATAATGTGGAACTCCTTCCTCCTCCAAGAAGAGAGAAAGTTTCCATAGAATCATTCATAAAGCAAAGTCCTCCAATGTTTATTGGATCTTCTGATCCCCTCCTCATGGAACAATGGATTAACTCCATTGCAAAGATATTCTTTGTCCTCCAGTGCTCAGAAGAAGAGAAGGTTGTATTGGTGGTCTATCATTTTGATGGAGAAGCTGATCAGTGGTGGACACTGATCAAGAATACGAAGTCCCAAGCGGAAATTGATTCCATGGATTGGGAGTAATTCAATAGGATGTTTTTAAATAAATATTTTCCTCGAACCCTCCATCTTAAGATGAAAAGATAGTTTCTCGGACTCAAGCAGAAGGAAGATGATTCCATCTGGGCATATGAATCAAAATTTACAAGGCTTTCATGGTACGCCTCAGGCTATGTCATGAACACCGAAAGTAAGTTTTATCGCTTCTTTAGAGGGATCAATCCAAATCTACAAATGGTGTTGGAGATTTGAGACATTGACAGTTATGTGGAGATTTTTCGTTGTGTCCTCAAGGTTGAAATGGAGATTAGAGACTCTCAGTAGTCTCATGGGCACAATGACAAGAAGAGAAAAATGGAGAACAACATGGGTGGTTCAAGAAAAAAAATTCCATGATGGAAAGAATCCCGAATATCCCACTTGTAAAAGTTGTGGGAAGAAGCATCCTAGGAACTATTTAAAGGGAACCAAGAATTGCTTCAGATGTGGAAATTTTGGTCATCTGGATAAAAACTGTCAAAGGGATATGAAAAATTCTGCTAACGTGGAATAGGAAAGGAAGGTTTAGATCAATGCTCATCCAGTGGTGTAGTGTTACAACTACAAGGATCATGGGTATTATGAAAACAAATTCTCTAAGCCAAGAGTTTTCGGAGGAAATCAACAACAACCTCCAAGGCGACAAGGAAGGGCTTATTCTATCACTATTGTTGAGATGGAGCAAGACAATGATGTGGTGACATGTACTCTAGTTATTCATTCAACAATAGAAAATATACTATTTGATTCTGGTTATACGCATTATTTTATATCTTTTATGTTTAGTAGAACAATTCAATCACCACCTCAAATTTTGGAGGAAAAGTTATATGTGAGAATAGAGAATGGGAAAATTGTTGCATCCATGGTTTATAACTCCTCCCCGAATAACGTTTGTGGACTAAACCTCCCAAAAAATCTTGTCATACTTCCTTTAGTGGAGTTTGATGCTATCTTGGGCATGGATTGGCTAACTTTATACAAATCTAATATCAACTTTCGGGAAAGGGAGATCACTCTTCACATCCCAAAGAATCCTACAATTCATTACAAGGGTAAGGAGGAAGATGAATATCTTTTAGAATAATCATCTCAGGTGTGCATATTGTTGCCTTATGATCAAGAATATCTAGCTCAAATGATTGAGACAAAAGAGAGAATCATGCTTGAAGGCATGCCCGTCGTGAGGAATTACACTGATGTATTCCCTGAATAGTTTCCTAGTCTTCCTCTTGACCGAGATATTGAGTTCTCAATTAAAATTATCCCTAGATCTCTGCCTATCTCAAATAAACCTTACAGAATGGCCATAGTAGATCTAGAAGAGCTGAAGAATCAGTTACAAGAAAATATAGAGAAGGGTTTTATATGCCCGAGTGCTTCACTGTGGGGTGTGCTAGTCCTCTTTGTCATGAATAAGAATGGATCAATGTGCCTTTTCATTGATGATCGTGAGCTCAATAAAATCACAATAAAGAACAAGTGTCCCTTGCCACAGATAGATTACTTGTTTGATCAACTTCATGCGCCCAGTTATTTTTCTAAGGTGTACCTTCGATTAGGATATCACCAATTAAAGGTGAGGAGGAAGATATTCCCAAGACTGCCTTTCGAATGAGGTATAGACACTATGAGTTCATATTCATTCCATTAGGAATCAATAATTCTCTGGCAATTTTAATGGATTTAATGAATAGAGTCTTTAGAGTTTACCTCATCAATATTGTGGTAGTCTTTATTGATGATATTCTGATATACTCCAAGAGAAAGGAGAAACATGAGGATCATTTGAATACCGTGTTAAAGATTTTGAAAAGGGATAAGTTGTATGAAAATTACAGTAAATGTGAGTTCTGGATGGAGATAGTGTCATTCTTGGGGCATGTTATCACCAACAAAGGGATATCAGTGGACCCTTTTAAGATAAAGGAAATTGAAGAGTGGCCCAAGACAACTTCTGTAATGGAGATTCGTAGCTTCCTGGGTCTAACTAGGTATTATAGATGATTTGTGAAGAACTTTTCACGGTTGTCAAACCCAATGACCAAGCTGAAATGGAAGGGACTAAAGTTTTTTAGACTCAGGAATATAAATACTATTTCAAGGAGTTGAAAAAGAGGATAATCACTGCGCCAGTACTAACACTCCCAGCAAGTAAAGAACTTTTTGTGGTGTATTTTGATGCTTATAAGAAAGGAATAGGTTTTGTACTGATGCAGAATGATAAAGTGATAGCCTACGCATCAAGGCAGTTGAAAATCCATGAGAAAAACTATCCTACACATGATCTGGAGTTGGCGGTGGTGATCTTTGCATTGAAAATATGGCGACATTATCTCTACGGAGAGAAGTGTGAGATATATAATGACCACAAGAGTTAAAAATATATATGTTCACACAAAAAGAGCTTAATATGCACCAAAAAATATGGATAGATCTCATCAAGTATTATGACTGCTCAATCCACTACAATCCTGGTAAGGCAAATAAGGTGGTGGATGCTCTATGTAGAAAGGATCATGCATCTTTATCAATGATGAGAATTGAAATGGATCTGATCTTCTTATATTTGCAGAGAATGGATATGGAAATCATTAAGGGAATAGAATCATCAATACTTTCTGAAATGATTGCTCAACCATCTCTCTTGGAGAAAATAAAGGATGCTCAAAGAAAGGATGTTGAACTTCTAAAAAGGGTGGAAGCTGTCAGAAGTGGGAAATCATCTAATTTCATGATTGATAAGGAAGGAGTTGTAAGATTTGGGTCACGATTATGTGTACCATCCTATCCAGAGATAAAGAAGGAGCTTTTGAATGACGCACATAGCACAACCTTGTCTATCCACCCACGGAGCACAAAGATGTATTGAGATCTCTGAGAGAACTTTTGGTGGGATAATATGAAAAGGGATATTACTGAATATACATCAAAGTCCTGGTATGTGAACAAGTGAAGGCTAAAAGTCATAAGTATAAGGGGATGATGCAACCACTACACATACCAACATGGAAGTGGGAGAACATCACTGTGGACTTTGTCACTGGTCATCCAAGGACATCCATAGGTATCAATGCTATATGGGTCGTTGTGGATCGTCTTACACAAACAACTCACTTTATCATGATTTGAGAGGACTTCTCATTGGATCAACTTGTATTGATATATATCAAATATGTGGTAAGGTTGCATTGAGTACCACTATCTATTGTATCCGATCGTGATCTGAGATTCACCTCGAAGTTCTGGAAAAGACTTCAACATGCTCTAAGCACTGAACTGAACTTCAGTACTGCCTATCATCCTCAAACTGATGACAAATCTAAGTGAACTATTCAGACACTAGAAGATATGTTTAAATCATGTTCTGTGGACTTCAAAAGATGATGGGACCAGTAACTTTCATTAGTTGAATTCTCGTACAACAACAGTTTCCACTCAAGCATCTGAATGTCACCATATGAAGCCCTTTATGGGAAAAGGTGCAGAACACCGGCGTGTTGGGATGAAGTTGGTGAGCGTAAGCTGCTAGGACCTAAAATGGTCGAAGAAAAGGTGCAGAAGGTGGAAACCATTTAGCATTATATCAAGGCATCCCAAAGTTGAAAGAAAAGTTATGCATACAATCATCAACAAGACCTTGAGTTCAAATTTAAAGACATGGTATTTCTACGCATATCTCCATGGAATAAGGTCATTAGGTTTGGGATGAAAGGGAAGTTAAGTCCCAGTTACATCAGCCCCTTCAAGATCCTTGATCAAATTGGATCTATGGCCTATCAACTATCACTTCCACCTACCATGTCCAAAGTACACGATTTCTTTCATGTATCCCTCTTAAGGAAGTACATACTAGACTCTTCACATGTACTCTCCTTAGAGGTGGAACAATTGGAGGATGATCTTTCTTATGAGGAGAAGCCAGTGAACATCTTGGATTGTATAGATAAATTTCTACGTTACAAGACTACTCACCTAATCAAGGTACTATGGTGGAACCATAAGTACGAAGAGGCAACATGGCAACTGGAGAATGCAATGAAGGAAAAGTACCTGCACCTATTTTTGGCCTGGAATGTAAACTGAAATTTCGAGGGCGAAATTTCTTAAGGGGGGAGAATGTAACGACCCAAAGTTTTCAATGGAATACCTTCTTATAATTATGTCATATAATAACATGGATTCACAACACAATGAACTACTAAGTACTATGTGAACTTTAAACATAAGTTTCTCACTTGTGTGTTTTTAATTTTGAAAAATGATCATCTACAATTGTGATCAGTAAGTGATTTAGAGTCTGATAAGACAAAAATAATTTTTTATGAATAGTAACATACCCTTATGAATCGTAGAATATCTTTATGAATAGTAATGAATAGTAATTAATATAAAATTGGCCAAAAAAATAAAAACTTCACCCATGAATGTACAAATACAGTTTATACATCTTAAAAGTGAAAAAAACAATCATAGTATAAGAATTGGTATTTGTGTATGTCAAAAATATTTTATTTATAATTTTATGTTTAATTTTATAATTTAAAATGGAAATTAATTTTCATAAAATATATTCATAAATTTTTAATTTATTGTATTATGGTTATAAGATAATTTTATGGGGCCTTGATTAATTTTTCAAGGTGTTATAAATTGAGTTATAGTTTTAATGTTGATTTTGTTGAATAAATTATGATTTAATTTAAAAATTAAATTAAAAATATTTATAAAATTCTTTTCAAAATGTGGAGTTAATTTTTAAATTATAAATGTTGAAAAATGGTTAGGGTGAATTTTTTGTATTTTTCGAAAATACATGAGTTTTTCGTGAATAGTAAAATTACAGTTTTGAGTTTCTGGTATATTTGATGACATCATAATGATGTAATAATTAATAAAAATTTCCAGTAGAATTGTGTACAGTACAATAAGATATTAAGTTTCCTAAGTGGAAAATACCATGGGCAAATACCATGCTCAAGCACATGGTTTTACAAAAACAACTAATGAGGTGTCATTTTAAATTATTAAAAAAATAACTCTCTTTTACAATAAATACCCACTCATCCATTCGTCTTATTTCATTCCAAATCCCTCCTCCTAGAATCTATAATTTTTTTACCTCCTTAGTATCCCTCACAAGGTGTCCTCAATCCACCAAGTTCCCAACCATAAATTTTCAGGAGCTACTCTACAAGGTAAGGTAACCTTTCACCCTCCTCTTTTTGTCAACACTTTTTTATGTTATCTCTTTAAATTTCCATTATCATATGTTGGGGTTTAATATTTTGTGTCACTAATACTGCCCTTTTGTTTTACATATAATTATATACCCTTATTTCTCTCATCAATTCATTTTATGAAATTTTAAGTGATGTTGTTAGGCTGCCGAATTTTCATAAGGGATCTCTAATCTTTTCATTCATTTTCAAGTTCATCTCTTTTATTTTTCTTTCCTCATCTCCTTTTATCAAAATGTTATTATGACTCCATTACCTTACATGTACAGTATTTTTCTCATGATAAAGTAATAATTCTTCATCATCTATCATTTTTATATATATACTAAAATGAAAATACCATATGAGAGGTGCTAATTTACCACATTCAAGGATGATGGGTTTTCAATTTCTGTTATTGTCTTCGATTTTGGTCATGAAACCATTTTAATGGTTGAAACAGACCATAATATATATATTATGTCTCATATGTGGTTCTTGAATCCTTTTTTAAACAAGGTTTTGGTTAATAAAACAAAACATGTTCCTTGTGATCAAAAACCGCCGATTAACCCAAAAGTTATCATTAAATAATTTATATAATGATTCATCTTGATGCCAAGTAACCAAATGGAATTTAAAATCATTTAACCTCCTGTATTTTCACTAAAAACATATAACCAAAATTCAGGATAATCATCCCCATTTTACATGATTCTTTGAGCATGAATATAAGTGAACTGATCATTATAACCAAGGAAACAAACGGACCCGAACAATGAAAATGAACCTCATAACCAATAAAATGGTTATGAATGAACTGAAACGAGTTTTAATAAATCATTTTCATATAAAAGAGGTTCTTGAATTATTAATTAATTAATGTAATTTTATTATTCAGGTCATTAATATCAAGTGTAGAACACCATCAAACATAAGGTAAGGGATTCTACCTGAACTACCTTTATTCCTTCGAGTTGCTCTATCTTTCTTTCTACCCAAAAGTATTTGTCTTTTCATTTTATGAAAAAATTATAAAATTTTTTTATATTCTACAAACACATGTTTAAAGATCCATCATTAGTTCTATTCAGTGATATACATGTTTTTAAGTGATTCCCTCCTTAATTCAGTCCGATAAGCAAACCTATTTTATCGGAATATCCCAAATTCTTACCCGATTTCAAGTGCACACCATCCCCAGTTTTAAGCCACCATTATCTCTATAAAATAATTCATTTTTATTATGAAAATATTATGGGTTAAATTATGGTTTTATATAATATATTGTTCTCTTTTCTATTTTAAAATCTCTATAATATTTTCCTTAAAACAACACAAAAATGTTTTAGTGCTAATGTTTATAAAATACATTTCTTATATGTTTTCACTTCTGTTTGAAATCTATTACCATGTTATATGCCTATTTTACCTTATGAACGTCCATTAATGGTCTAAATCCTTTCTTTCATGGACACTTTCATGATACGCCCATTGGTTATGCTTTATGTCAGGATTGTGGTACCCAATTCTTTCCTCAGGTACCCTTATGTTTATGTATGGTTGGTTATGTATGTTTATTTATGTAGAAAGAATATTCATGAAAATGCTGATATGGGTGTGCCCATATAGTTCTTAAATTCATTGGGTAATGTTAATTCTCATGAGATGTGATGTAAAACGGGATAGGTGGTTAGCCATGACACGTACTAAAATGGGAAACAGGATTGGCGGTTAGCCATAACCAGTACTAAAATGGGAAATGGGATTGGCATTAGCCTTGACCCGTACTCAAGATATGTTTTATGATTCTTCCACATTTATATGATTCCATGTTTATATGATTCCATTCTTATATGATATGATTTTATATGTTCTATTCTTTGGATATCATTATGTCATGCCTCCTAACTCTTGTGCTTAAGATGTATCCTTATGTTCATTCCCTTACTGGGCTTTTCAGCTCATCCCTCTATTCATGTGTTCCCCAGGGCACCCTATGCAGATGTAAGGGCTCAAAGGAAGTTAGGAGCTCTTTATGGAGATTAATAAAGAATTTTTTTTATCCCCATGTTTTATGTTTTTTGTACATAGTTTTCCAAGACACTAGACTTAATGATCCTTGGATTGTACTCTGATGTATAATTATGATTAAAATCATGCAATGTTATATGTAAAAGTATAGGGTCTCTATAATTGTAATATTTTTCGATATAAAATTTAGGAGATTATCTATTTTTTATCTATTATGGGCTATTAGCTTAGAAATATATTTGGTATTTGAAGAATTAGTATCTGAATTATTATATATTACTTTTGATTTGTTTCTTAAGGAGAAGTATAATGGAAGAAATAAATTTGTTTAGAAATGAATGGGAAGAATACATAGTTTTAGAGTGTATATAGACATCATGAAGAGGTGAATTCCTACTACTAATTTAATTAATTTTAAATTTTTTAATGTACTTTTTTTAGTTGATTTTCTTATAATTTTTATCTAATAATTATTTTGTTAAATTTACACATTAGTTCAAAACACATGTCGCATACTCAAAACTATGAAAAAAATTAAGATTATTTTGATACTTTGTAAAAAATATCCATATGTAATTTTTTATTTGTCGGAATTGAACTCACATTAATCTAACACACAATATGAAAATTATGACTCAAAATGTGTATTTTCAATGCAAAAATGTCATTTTAGTTTGAAACACATATCAAATCAATAAAATTGGGAAAACAAGATCAAATTAGTTTTAAAATTTAGGAAATTGATCCATAATTCATTTTTCACTTATATCAATTGATCTCATTCTAATCTAACACACAATGTGGTCAGTATGAGTTGAATTACATATTTTCAATATAAAAGTGTCATTTTAGTTTAAAACACACATCAAGTAGCCAAAATTAATCAAATAAGCTCATATTGTTTTTAAACATTTATAAAATAGTCTATAATTAATTTTTGATGTGTAATAATCAAACACGCATCAATCCAATACATTATGTGATCGATATTATTTGAAGTTTTTCTTTTTAATATAAAGGTATAACTTTATTTTAAAACGCATGTCACCAGATAAAACTGATAAAATGAGATTTTATTTTTTATAACTTTAGTAAAATGATCCATAATTATTTTGTGACATATACAGGTCAACTACACATCAATCAAAAATACAATGTGACTAATGTGACTCAAAGTCTTCATTTTCAATATAAAGTTTTTATTTTAGTTTAAAACACACATCACCTACCAAAACTAAGAAAACGAGCTTATATTTTTTTTCAAAATTTAATAAAATGATCCATAATTCATTTGTGACATGTATAAATAGACCGCACATAAATCCAACACACAATGTGGTTAGTATGACTCAAAGTGATTTTTTTCAATAAATAAGACCAATTTTAGTTTAAAACCCATTTCACATCACCAAAACTTTGAAAAAAAGATTTTATTAATTTTAAAATTTAGTAAAATGATTCATAATTTATTTTTGATGTGTAGGAATTTTTAGCACTCCAATATGAAACATGATGTGGTCGATATGACTCGAAGTATGTTTTTTCAATATAAAAGTGTAATTTTAGTATAAAAACATATCCAATAGTTAAAACTAAGAAAAATATCTCATATTATTTTCAAATTTTAGTAAAATGATCTATAAATCATTTTTCATGTATAAGAATCAACCACACATTAATCTGACACATGATATGAGCAATATGACTTGAAGTGTGTGTTTTCAATATAAAGGTTTTATTTTAGTTAAAAATGCACATAACTTTCTAGAACTAATAAAACCATCTTGTATTATTTTTGAAAATTATAAAAATTATCCAAAATTCATTATTTAAGTGTACAAATCAATCACACATCATTACAACACATGATGTAGTTTGCATGACTCTAAGTAAATATTTTTAATATAAAGGTGTCATTTTAATTTAAAACACATGTCACATCACCAAAACAAATAAAATGAGCTTCGATTGTTTTCAAACATTATGAAAACTATTTATAATTTATTTCTAACATGTGGTAATTAACCTCATTACAATATGACCCACGATGTGGCCAGTATGACTCTAAGTACATGTTTTCAATATAAAAGTGTCATTTTAGAATAAAACTCACATAAAATAGATAAAAATGAGTAGGTGGGATTTTATTTTTTTCAAGCTATAGGATAATAGTCCATAATTCAATTACAACATGTAGGAATGGACCGTATGTAAATCTGATGCCTGATGTGGCAAGTGTGACTTAAAGTGCTTGTCTTCAATATAAAGGTGTTATTTTAGTTTAAAATGACCATTGAATAGTCAAAACCTAGAAAACAATTTTATATTGGTTTCAAAATTTATTAAAATGATTGATAATTCACTTGTGACGTGTAGGAATTAACAGTGTGTCAATTCAACACCCGATGTGGTCGGTATGACTCTAAGTGTGTGTTTTCAATATAGAAGTGTCATTTCAGTTTAAAACAAGCATTAAATAGCCAAAACTAAGAAAATGATATCAAATTATTTAAAAACATTATGAAAATTATCCAAAAACCATTTTTCACTTGTAGGAATTTAATTCATACCAATTTGATGCACAATGAGTTAGTTGTGACTCAAAGAATGTGTTTTCAATATAAAAGTGTCATTTTAGATTAAAACACACATCAAATATCTAAACCTAAGAAAATGAGCTAGGATTATTTTCAAACATTAGTAAAATAGTCCATAATTAATTTTTTATGTGTATGAATCAATCATGAATCAATCCTACATACAATGTGACTGATATGACTCAAAGTGTGTTTCTTCAATATAAAGGTTTCATTTTAGTTTAAAACACACATCACTATATAAAATCAATAAAATGAATTTGGAGTGTTTTAAAACTTTATTAAAATGATCCATAATTTATTTTTGATGTCTATGAATTGACCCCTCATAAATCTGGCTCTCGATGTGGTCGGTATGACTCAAAGTGTGTTATTTCAATATAAATGTGTCTGTTTAGTTTAAAACACGTTTCATATCACCAAAACCAAGAAAATGAGCTCGTATTATTTCCAAACTTAAGGAAAGTGATCCAAATTTATTTTTTACATGTATGAATTGAATTCAATCTAATTTGACATATGATGTGGTTATTATGACTCAAAGTACCTGTTTTTAATATAAAAATGTCATTTTAGTTTAAAACATGCATGAAATATACAAAATAGATCAAACCAGATTGGATTATTATCAAACATTTGGAAATTTATCTATAGTTTATTTTTGATATATAGGAATTTACCACATATTAATCTAATACTTGATGTGGTTGGAATGACTCAAAGTGTGTGTTTTCAATAACGTTGTGTTATCTTAGTTTAAAACACGCATCAGATAAAAAACCAGGAAAATGAGATTGGATTGTTTTCAAACATTAGGAAAATGATCGATAATTCATATGTGACATTTTGGAATCTACCACACATCAATCAAACACCCAATGTGGTCTTTATGACTTTAAGTGCATGTTTTTTGATAAAGAGACTTTTTTTACTATAAAACAAACATCAAATATCCAAAACTAAGAAAACAAGATCATATTGTTTTCAAATTTTAAGAAAATGATCCATAATTAATTTTTTATGTGCAGGAATTTATCACATTCCAACCTGACACATGATGTGGTCAATATGAATCAAAGTGATTGTTTTCAATATAAGAGTGTCATTTTAGTTTAAAATGCACATCAAATAGGAAAAAATGAGAAAATGAGCTTGTATTGTTTTCAAAATTTAGGAAAATAGTCCATAGTTCATTTTTGATGTGTAAGAATTGACCACACATCAATTTGATACATGATCTTACTGATATAACTTGAAATGTGTGTTTTCAATATAAAGGTTTTATTTTAGTTTAAAACACATGTCAATATCAAAAACTAAAAAAATGAGCTCGTATCCTTTCCAAGATTTAGTAAAATGATTGATAATTCATTTCTGATGTGTAGGAATTAACTACACGTCAATCTGATGCCTGATGTGGTCTATATGAATCAAAGTGTATATTTTCAACAAAGAAGTACCATTTTAGTTTAAATGTGTTTCACATCATCAAAACTGAGAAAATGAACTCATGTTGCTTTCAAAATTTAGAAAAATGATTAATAATTCATTTTCAAGTGATTGAATTAATTTCATTTAAATCCTATATATGATATGGTCAGTATTCCTCAATGTATGTGCTTTTAATATAAAAGTGTCATTTTAGTTTAAAACGCGCATCAAATAGTCAAAACCATGAAAACAACCTGGGATTGTTTTCAAACTTTTGGAAAATACTTTATAATTAATTTTTGATGTGTAAGAACTGACTACACATAAATATGACAGACGATGTGATCGATATGACTCAAAGTTTGTGTTTTTAATATATAGGTTTCATTTTAGAATAAAATTCACATCCTATAGCCAAAACTAAGAAAAAGATATCATTTTTTTCAAACTTTAGTAAAACAATCCATAATTAATTTGTGACATGTAGAAATTTACTACAAGTCAATATGACATGTGATGTTGTCTGTATGACTCAAAGTGTGTGTTTTTAATATATAAGTTTCATTTTAGTTTAAAATAAGAATCACATAGAAAAACTTATCATAATAAGATCAGATTGTTTTTCCATTATTTTATTTTTTATTACTTAATTAATTTCCTTATCATTTTTATCTGAAACTTATTTAATTACTTTTCTCAAAGATAATTCTTCAAGAATAATAAGAAATGGTGTGATATTTGAAGGATTTTTGTCAACAATAAAGTTTTCTATAATTGACTCACATAAATGGATAGATTTTTATCACCACAGATGTGATCCAATTCAAGAGAACTTTATTTTTAGAACAACAATAATTTGTGTGAGTCAAATACAACTCAATCTGATACACAGTGTTCCTACTATAACTCAATGTATATGTTTTTCCTGAAACATTGACACTTTGTGTTTAATTATTTTCCTTATATTATTACTAACATAAGAATTGTTTTCTTATACAGGTTCATTCTTTTACTCGATCTAGGGTGGGTTGTTCAGAAACTAATAGCATGACCAGGGGATGGGGGGCCAAAGATAAAGGAACATTGATGATTTTGAATTATAGTGATAAGTTGTACATACTCATGTAACTTTTCAAACAAATGTTTGAAATTTATATAATATAGTTCTTTTTTCTTGTATTTGTGTTGTAAATTTTATTTCAATTGAATATTATATCTACTCTCCCTAATTTTTATCTTCTCACCCTATTTTTGTTGTTATATTTTTTTGTAATTTTAACATCATGCTGTAATAAAATTCCCCTTTATCTACACTAGTAATATCACGGATAAAGGGTTCTTTTATCAGCGCTAGTAAAAGCGCTGATAAAGGTACTCTTTATCAGTTCTAGGAAAAGTGCTGATAAATGGTCCCTTTATTAATGCTAAAAAAGCACTGATAAATGACCCCTTTATCGGTGCTTCTTTAAATGTTGATAATGGATCCCTTTATTAGTGCTAAATAAAATCATTGATAAAGTATCCCTTTATCAGTTCTAAATAAATTCACTGATAAAGGTTTCATTTATCAATGCTTTTTTTCCATCATTAAAGGTATTATGTAAAGTAATGGTTTTTGATATTATGTTACCTAATATTTGGACATTAGTTGGTGAGAGATCTATATTGAGGATGATATATATATTCACCTGCATCGGTAATGAGATGCTTTCATTGATTATTCACTAGCTTTTAGTATGATTCTTTCATATTTTTTACAAAAGGTTATAAGGAGGATCTTATTTAGTATACATGTAAGCTCGCCTTATATATAAAATATATATATATATATATATATAATTTTTTTTAGGTATATAGCAGTAGTTTGGTAACCGAGCTAGGTGTTACTAGCATGTAGTGGTTTTTTAGAAGTTTTTAAAGTTCATGGTCGCTTCCTAGGATTTATTTATGGAATTTTCAATTGTTTCCACTTGTATGACATTACAATCATGTATTGGGATTGCTTCTTTATTTATGAATGGATTTGATTGGTGGTTTTCAACATGTATATTATCCTTAAATTCTAATATAGTGGGTAGTGACTCCCATTTGTATGTATTATATACCCTCATTTCTAGTCACCAACACATGGAAAATTGAGGTAGGCTTTAGGGGACACCTCCCTCTCTTTATTGTCAGCCCCAGATTGATATCAGTGTAATGGGTTCATGATAGACACAAAATATCATGATGGGTTTAAATAGGAATTTATATATGAGACCATAAACCTTTTAGAGACTAAATATTAAATTATCTAATCAATCATGTATCATTCAAATCAATTTCAACATTCAATATCCATAATATGTAGTACATGAAACATCAATGCATTAAACCATGAATGTGGGGTAACCAATGTACTAATGCATTGGTGTATTTAATCAATATGATAAATTTATTTATATCTAATTAATTAATTAATTTGGATTCATAATTTACATTTACCATATGTTTTTTTATTATGTTATCCTTTTTTAACTATATATTTGTCTGACATATAAAATATATTTTGAATTACTTAAATTTTATCACATATTAATTTTCATTTTTCAAATGGTATTAATAAAACATGTATAATTGTTATTGTAGCAACATTATTCTTTGATTGGGAATGAATATTTTATCTTTAACAATCTCTCCAAAGTGTTACATTATTCTTGTATTGGTTGTTGTTATTTTTATAACTTGGAATTGGTTCATAACTGTTGTATCAATATAATTGATACAGTAACTATATTTAAATGCTACAATGTAACAATGTTTTTTATTTGAATTAAATTGTGATATTTTTTTATAAACTATGATTTTTTATTGTTTGGTGTAGTTGGTTTTTATATGGTGCAAAAAAACTACAACATCTAAGAAAGGTTTTATGAGTTCTATAATAGAGAACTGATAAATCCTGAATTTTATCAACACTGAATAAGTACGAATAAAATTCACATTTTATTAGTTTTAGGTAAAGTATTTACGCTTCCTTTTTTGATAATTGATAAATTAAATTTCTATACTAGTAATAAACTGATACACATATTCAATAAAAATTAGAAATGACTTTTTCACTACAATAGACTCATAACCGGATCAGATCACATCTTTGTCCCACTTTTGATTTCAATTGATAAGTTCATGTACAAGTATTTGTTGGTCATGTATTATATCAGAAATACTCTATAAATATTGTTGATTTTGATTCTCATAAATACCCTTGATTGTTACACTGATTATATTACTCTAATAAAATTTCCTGAAATTAATATTCATTGCAATATTTATTCTAGAAATATATTCAAGTTATTAATCCATGAGTAATATTTGTTAAAGTGTTTGAAACATATTTTAGTGTATTATAGAAACACTATTCATACCCTATATTAATAATAATAGCATAAGGAATCAACCCTGTGTTCAGAACAACATGTATGGATCATGTGCCCTACACTGTCAGAAAGTATAGTTCCTCAACCCTATGTTTGGATGGAACCTTACGTTTAAGAAAAAGGGGAAGTATGGTTTATATACCCTACATAAGTAAGAAACCCTTTATTTGAGGATGTAAATGTGTGGTACATCAACCATAATTTTGTATTAAACCCTAAGATTTCAACCCTATGTTTAATATTTTTTTCATCACATGGAAGAACCTTACATTTGATTATTCAATAATGGATATTTAAATTCGTGATTTTAACTAAGATTTATGCAATAGTCTTGAAGAAAGTAAAGATTTGTTCAAATCTATTTTATAAATTATTCAATGTCCCATTATGATAAATTCAAAGACTCGTATTGAATGGGGTAAATCATTCCTATTTCTAAGGGATGTTACGAATCTACTGAATGATTTAAATTTGAATCTTTGTGATCTATCAAGTGATATACTTGGATATTCTCATCCAAAAGAAAAGTTGTATGTTCTATATATATGATCATAACATTTTAATGAAAAATATAGATGATATATCTGTACAATACATGTGACACACAACTTCATATTTGTGAATATATTTCTATAGAACTACTACAAAGAATGAATGAATCTGGTTTTTTTGGAATATGTTACACTTTGAAGATACCTATTTCAAACTCATATTTCTATAACTAATGCTGATTATTTGTTTCTATTCATATTGAAGATCATTTGAAATCAAGATCTCTTCATAGATATTCTTACTTTAAGACTTTCATCATTGAATAAGACAATATGTATTCTACCAATTTTTGTTGTTACTATGATAAAGAACCTTTCAATCTACTAATCAAAATCTTTTGATTTATTGGAGTTTTGACTGCTCACACTCAGTTGTGATTAAGTGTCAGCTTCTTATTCTAAGCTCTGAAAAAATTAGTTCTCTGTAAAGTAACCAGAAGGCTCTATTTATCCTTATTGTAAAGGTTTCAACTGTCTGCAATTATTTGTGAATTTTGAAGGTCTTATGATAATAAGACCTTGTCTAGTGTAAATCACTGAGCTCACAGGGAGAGTGTTGGTAGAATGGAATAAGGGATCTTAGTGCCCTGAACCACTATAAAAATTATTTTGTTCTTATTTTATATTTATCTAATGTTCAATTACTTACATTATAGAATGCTGCATATTTGTATTAATCGTAATGAAATTCAAAATCTAGAATCTTTTAAGATTGCAAAAAAGAAACAATTTACCCCTCACTTGTGTATCTTTTTATTATTCTGACCTAATAATTGGTAACGATTATGATATTTTTTATAAAAAAAGATAAAACTTTATAAATAATAAAAGAATAAGTTCTATACGTAGAATATTTCAATGGTTGATCCTAATGAAGGCCTATCTTTGACTCATGCTTCATATTTTAATTGTGATAACTATAGATGCTGGAAATAAAACTTGATCATCTACCTGAATAATTTTTGGATTTAAAGTCTAATCAAATATAATTACTCCTTATGCAATTTCTGAGAATCCAGAGACATGGGATGCTTCATAAGAATCTGAATATGATATCAACTCAAATCACTAAATGTCATTATCTATAGACTCGAACATGATTAATTCAACTGAGTATCACAATTCCTAACTGCCTATGAAATGTGTAAAAAAATCATTGTTGCATATGAAGGAACTGATAACATCAGACAAATGAGGTATGATATTATAGAACTAAAGTTTTAAACCTTTAAGATGTATCATGGAGAGAGAATCACACAAATGAATGGATGATTGACTATCAACAGTATTACTATCTTTGGAGATCCAATGTCATAATCATATCAAGCACTAAAAGTACTTATATAACACCCAAAAAGTGTAATTGAGCATCTTTAGTTATTCTAAAATCATCACCTATCAACAATTTTACTCTAAAATAATTAATTAGAACATTGATGATGTATAAATAAAAAATATAGGATGAAGCTGAAGATCACAAAATGGTTAAAAGAGAAAAATAATTCTTTTAAGGTCACATATAAGAAGCATTAAAGAAAACTAAAATAAGATATAAAAATCACAAAACATTCAGATTGTTCATATTATGATCTATAACTGTCGGAATTTTCTCAGAAATTTATAAAATATTATAAAAAATAAGAGAGGTCTCATAAAATCCTCTAAGAAGGATGAGAAAGGATCCAAAGAATTCAAATTCAACGAATCAAAAGTAGATGGGTCATATTAGACTGGACTCTCCCAACTAAAGAAAGAAAGAAGGAAAATGGAAAACAAGAGTTATAAGAAATTTGATTACAAGAATAAAGGAATGAGTGCTATGAAAGATGCTTGGTGCATGTTTGAATAATCCACCAGAACCTCCAAATATGATTCAGAAAAAGATCCACAAAACCTAAAATTAAATATGTGATTTATGGACAAAGATGAAGATGAGGTGAAAACCTATTACTCTTCTTCCTTTGACATTGATAGCTACTCAAATAGAAAATTTTCTTCTTACTTCTCAAAGCTATAAGATAAGTATGGTTCTTTAATAAAGAAGCACAAATCACTGAAAAATATTTGTAATGTTGTCATAAATGAAAATGATGTAATGTTAAAAAAAATTATCAAGAACTAAAAGAAAAATTTAATCAAACTACATTAGACTATAATCATCATGGAAATAAAATAAAATAATTACAAGAAGAAGTAGAATCTTATAAAATTGTTGAAAGTATTTCAACTAAAAGAGAAAAAACTCTAAATTACATTATTTGAAAGAATGTTATTAAAAGGTAAAAGTAAAAAGTAGTAAGCAAGAGAGAAAAAAATGTATACTAAATTTAATTTGTTCTTGATTCTAAAAACACTACCTGGTTTTATTATGGAATAAAATGAAATTACACTAAAAACTTTTATTTATAAAATATTCAAATAAGTGGTATTAAAACGGAATTCATTTAAAAAAACATGTTTGAAGATAGTAATATGAATTTTGTAAAAATAAGGCAAATTTGGATTCTCAGATAATTTCTCACTGACATAGCTATAACCAAGAAAGTATGGGTATCAAAATAAACATGTGTTTATATGAATTTGCACGAAAAATTTCATAATAACAAAAAATATATATAGTATATAGATAGTGGATACTCCATAAAAATGATTTGATACACCAAAAATTTCTATAGACTGACACAAATGGATGGAGGTCTAGTCATCTTTGGTTAAAATGAAAAAGGAAATATTGTTATAGTTGGAACTATTGGAGATCCAATGAAAATATCAATCAAAAAAGTATTTTATATTCAAGGGATAAATCAAAACCACATAAGTATTTCTCAACATTTTGATGATGGATTTCATGTTTTTTTTATAACAATTCCTTTTAAGTTTTCCAAGATAAATTTCTTAAATTTAGAGAACCTAGAACTAAAAATGTTTATACTTTGGATCTCAATTCCATATATAAATAGAAATTAAATTGTTTAACTGCTAAGAAAAATGATTTATGGATCTGGAAAAGATGACTTGGACATTGTAATATATATTTTTTATTTATATTATCTAAGAAATAATTAGTTTCTGATTTTCTTAGTCTTGATTTTGATAATGATAGATTTTGTGATTCATGTCAAATTGGTAAACAACACAAATCCTCTTTCAAATCAATTAACAAAATTACTACATTGAAACCACAAGAACTTATCCATATGGATTTTTTTAGACCATCTAGGGTAGAAGGTTTTCCTAGAAAATTATATGTTTATGTTTTAGTTGATTATTTTTCAATATTTGATTCAGTTTATTTTCTAAAAATAAAAAGATAGGTATTCACTATTTCTTAAAAAAATGAAAAATTGTTCAAAACAAAAAGTATTTTAAAATAATTTCATTAAGAAGTGATCATGGTGGAAAATTTGAGAATCAATAATTTAATTATTTTTTAAAAAAATTAGGTTTTGAACACACCATCTCTACACCAAGAACACCTCAAAAAAATAGAATTATTGAAAGAATAAATAGAACTATTAAAGAGATAGCAAGGACTATGTTAAATTAATATAGACTTCTTACCTATATTTGGGAAGAAACTATAAACACAACTTGTTATATCATGAATAGAGTTTTAATGTGACCAATTATTAAAAATCCACCCTGTCAACTTTAGAATAACAAAAAACCTAATGCAAAGTACTTTAAATTTTTGGGATGTGAGGTATATATCTTCAATACTAAGGATAACCTTGGTAAATTCAATCCAAAATCCAATGAAGGAAACTTTCTAGGATATTATACCACTTATAAATCCTATAGAGTGTTTAATAAAATTCCAAGTATTGTTAAAGAATCAGTTCATGTGACATTTAATTAAAGTGACCCTTTCATTAAGAAATATCAAATAGATGAAATTACTAACTCCTTTGAAAACATGAAACTTGGAACTCCTATGACTAATTTGGAAAATAAAATAAATAAAATTCAGTATAGTCTAGAAGAACATGAGACAGAAGAACTTGAAAGTTTCTTACCTAGATAGAATAGAATTTTAAAGAATCGTCCTTTATAAATCATTACAGGAATCCTATACATGGGATTTATAACTAGAAGAAATATAGGAAACCAAACCGAATTTTTTCATTTCTGACCCAATTAGAACCTAAATAAATATATGAATCTTTATAAGATGAAATTTGGCTGTTAGCCATGCAATAAAAACTAAACCAATTCGATAGAAATGAATTTTGAGAATTAGTAGACATACCAACCATTTATCCAATGATAAGAACCAAATGGGTCTTTAGAAATAAACAGAATGATTAAGGGACCATTACATGAAACAATGGTATACAAGTAGGAAAATGATATAATTAGGAAGAAGGAAAAGATTATGATGAAACCTTTGCACCTATTTCTATATTAGAGGCGATTAGAATCCTTTTAGATTATGAATCTCATGTGAATTTTAAATTATATCAAATGGATGTTAAATATTACTTTTAAAAAGGATATTTAATATAGGAAGTTTATATTGAAAAACCACTTAATTTTGAAAACCTTCAGAAACCAAATTCTATTTTTAAACTTACTGAAACTCTTTAGGGCCTTAAACATGCACCAAGATCATGGTATGAGAGATTAAGCTCATTTTTATTAGAAAAAGGGTTTTTTATGGGATTATAATATCCTACTATTTTTAAGAAAACTGTTTGTTCTAATATTTTATTAGTAAAAATCTATGTTGATGATGTTATTTTTGGATCAAAAATTGAAAAACTTTGTAATGATTTTTCAAATCTAATTCAAAATGAATTTGAAATGAGTATGATGGGAGAATTCAATTATTTTTAATATTTAAAATTTATCAAAAATAATGGGGTAATGTTTAAAATCAAATTAAATATATTATTAATTTATTAGAAAATCATAGACTATAAAATAGTAAGACTTGCACAACTCCCATGTGTACTAATGTAAAACTTCATTTGGATAAAGTTGGAAAATCAGTTGACAACAAGTTATATAGAGGTATTCTTGGAAGTTTACTATATATTACTGCTAGTGGACCAAACATGATGTTTCATGTGTGTCTATGTGCTAGATTTAAGTCAAACCCAAAATAATCGCATCTTAATGTTATCAAAAGAATTTTTAGACATTCAAAAGGTACTATTTTTCGATCTCTATTTTACCCCAAAACTTCTAGTTTTAATTTATTTCTATATTTTGATGTTGAATTTGAAGGATGTATATTAGATAGAAAAGGTACATCTAGGACCTATTACTTTTTATAGAAATATTTAGTATCATGGTCGAGTAAGAAACAACATTCAGTTTCCCAATCAATAGTCGAGGTAAAATATATATTTGTTGGAAATTTCTATGAACAAGTGTTGTAGATGAAACACACCTTACTGTATTTTGAACTTAATTTTAATAATATAAATATTTTATGTGATAACACCAGTGCAATTAATATTTCCATAAATCCAATAATTAAATCTATGACTGATCATATTGATATAAGGCATCATTTTATAACAGATCATGTTCATAAAAAGGATATATATTTAGAATTTTGGAATACTTAATATCAACTAGCTGTTATTTTTACTAAACCACTTCCCACTAAAATTTTTGATTTTATTAATGGGGTTTGGGAATAGTTAACTTTAAATAAATATTTATTAATTTATTTCATTAATTTCTCAATTAATAGATTTTATTTATTCAAATTTTATTCATTTATTTATTGTTTAAATAAAATCTAAATATTTCTATATTTTAAAATCACATAATTTCATAATTAAAGTTTTATAATTACCCCACATAATTATTATGAGAAACCAGACCACTTCATCAAACCATTAAAAAACTCTTCCTTTCTCCTAACCCTTGGATTTCAAACATTTTTTACTACTAAATCTTCTATCTACTTTTGAAACCCTATAATATGAAAGTCTTCAACATTAATATTTTTAGAAATGGAAAACACAATTTGAATAGATGAAGGTGAACTAGGTGATCTAAAACGTCAATGTTTCCCTTCAGGATGATTCTTCAATGAAAGTTCATTGATTTTTAATGGTTGTATTAGAATAATATTTTTCTTAAGCAAGCTCTTGATTTTCAAGGTTTGTAGTTTCTATTTAATGAAGAAAATATATAATTTATTTTTTTTGTTAAAAATGAATCAGTTCTATAAAAAATTTCAATTTATCTTTGGAGAAACAAATGATATAATGTCTTCATGAGCATATTATAAAGAGTTTTCAATCTCCTTGGTAGAAATTTCACTGATATTAAAATTACCCCATGAAGGAGTATTTAACTTTGATCTTTGGTCAATTAGAAATAAAGTCCATAAGTCAGAAGATATAATGTAATTTATTTTTGGTTCAACCAATATGAGGAAATTGTTTATAAAGGATATTGAGGCTAAAAATAATGTACTGTTCAAGTTTATTCAGAAAGCTATAATTCCAAGGACTATAGAATTAAAAAAGATTTTGTACCCTGGCATGTACAACATGTTTTTTTAATCAATAATATTAAGTTGAACTTCCCCAGATATATGCAAAAATTTCTAAATCACTACTTCTAATTAGAAGCAAAAAAATGTCTTTCTATCCCTATGGTCAGATTATATATCTTCTTCTGTATAGGAAAAATAATATTCACTAATAGAATTTTCTTATAAAATGTAATCATAGTAACATTCTGAATGATAGTACATTAATAAAATTAGGTTTATTTTGTAGTACATTTAAAGGAAAACAATTGTCAGTTAGTAAAACTAACCAACAAGAATATGGACAATTTTCTCAAGGGGAGAAAAGAAATCTCATATTTTCATGATCAGTTTATCTGAAAAATGAAGAAGGTGGATAATATAGAATATAATTTTTTTTCTCACCCAACTAAAAGAAAAATCTGTTATGATACTACATATCAAGATAAGGAAAAATCTAAAGAAATATCCAGTCAAGAACTTGTCACAAGGCCTATAATCAAAGAAAATCATCAGAATAAGAACCAAGAAGTAAAAACAATTTGACCTGAAGATACAACTCCATCAATGCCTTTGGAAGTAACTGATCATCTTGAGGAAAAATAGAATTAAAGTCATGATCAAGAACAAAAATTTACCCCTAAACAAGATCAAATGAAGGAAACTGATAAATAGATGATCAAGTTTAGACATCGATAACTGGAATTATTGAAAATCAGGTTTTCTATGGTATTGAACAATCCATGGAAAGAATATCCTATGTATCTATTAAAATGACAGAATAAATTGATGTTGTTTCTTTTTCAAGTTAAAAATATTTGGTTAAGTATTTAGTTCTTATGGAATAGGTCCCTTAGTCAAAAAACTTGGTTGAAGGAACATCTGATTCTCTGAAAAATCATATAGAAGATCTTGTTATAAATTTTAACAAGCAAAAGGAGGATAACTCTACTCATAAAAAATAACTAGAATTTTCAAGAAAGTAATTTTATGACTTGAGAAACTTATATCTTCCAAGGTTGGAATTAGAGTCTATTCAGACTCAACTTCAAGAGATCAAATAAAATTCTATGTCAAAAAGATATTTTGATTCATTTGAGAGAGGTGTGTTGGATCAGTTTGGAAAATTGAAAGAAGAATCCATGTCAAAAACTGATTTTAGTTATCTCAAATGGTATTTGGGAAGTCAGTTTAAATTAATAAAATTATAATTCAATCCATATCTTCCACTTCTGCAGCATTAAAATTTCCATACTTAATCAGAAGATTTCAAGAAATCACTTTAGTAATGGCTGATATGAATGAAAAAATTCCATCTCTTCAGTGTAATAGTGCACCTCTACATGTAGTCTTGGATAATAAAAAAATTCTTATTGATAAGTTGACTTCAAGTGAACCTGGTATCAAACTGCTACTCAATATGTTTTGTGATAAACTTACTCAATTTCTGTAGACTAAAGAAAATATAAATGACTTTCTAAAAGTCAATCTAATTGAAAGTTTTAAAGTGGGTCAAGACATAAGAATTTTTATAAGACAACTAGCTAAAAATATTTCAAAAAGTATACAAGCTTATATGGAAGAGTTAAAAGAATTTTATTAGGCTACTCATTCTTTTCTAGAACCAGACGCCTCTTCTGAATTAGACAATTCCAATTAAAGAAACCCTTATTTTAAAACCTTTTCCTCAATTCAAAACCTCTTATGAATTTATAAACTCTTTTACATAAAAATTTCATATATTTTTAATTTTATATGTATAATTTTTATATTTTTTTATTTTTTCATATTAACTTCCATAACTCATGCCTTATTTTTATCTAACTTAAACTATAACATCCACATACAATTATGCACTACATTGAATGTGTTCTAATCCATTTTCATATTCTTTATTTTTGATATCCCAAAATGGTAGAGAAAATTGGGTAAAAAAATTCTCAAATTAAAAGCAACTATTTTTATTTCATCAAAAATAATACTATGAAAAAATAATTTTTAAAATAGTACATTTTTTCTTTAAAATATTGATTCATTAGTGTTTAGAGAATCCTATATTTTCTATAAATTATTTTATTGGTTTTTTATCATCAAAAAGGGGGAGATTTGTAGGCATGTATTGTCTCAACAATAACCTATGGATTGGAAGAAATTATACATCCACCCCAACACAACTAAAAAATGAAGTAATTCTGGTGGGTCATTTTTTACGGGATCCCATTGCAAATGACCCGTTACTGAAAATGGTGTCACGATAAAAAATTATTAATAATGGGTTGGTATCGTATTTCAAATAACCTTCTAACATATAAAAAATATCTTTATGATTTGATGATTCTCTCATCACAAAAAATTAAAAAGAAATTAAAAAAATCACAACAATATAAAAAACACACAATATAAAACTATCAATATAAGAATTAATAAAAATATTACAAAAAATGTGTTCATTCAAATATTTATCAAAATAAATGTGACAAAAATATACATGAATCCCAGAGGGGTAGGGTCATCTAGAGAAGGTGGTGGAGAGAAGTTCATCCCTAAACATTAAGTCAGCCATCACATGTACTCCATCATCTGCAAGAACTTCAAAATCTACCATTGATGCATATCCACCTACTATTTTTCTTGTTGTTAAGAGATCACTTCCTTCTCCCTACGCATGGTATCCAGTGATAGGATCATTGTACATCCTCTTATAAACATCTAACTTTATAATATCAGGATGTTCGAATGCCTATATTAATATAAAATAAATATTTTACATTTAATGTTATATGAATTATTAAAAAATTAATTACCATATGTCATCGATTCATACTAAATGTATGACTACCTTCTCAATGTTTCACATCCTGTCTTCCCCAGTTCTGTTAACCTAATTAAAAATTTGGACATGGTTAGGAAAAATTGGTCATTTCTCATCACTTGAAGATCATACATTCTATGATTTACACCTTTTTAGTAATTTATAATATATTTTATTACTCTATATTAAATTATACAAAAAATTAGCAGTAATTAGTGGTAATTAGAAATAACTACCACTAATTACCACTAATTTGTAGTATAATTTAATATAGATTAATAAAATATATTATAAATTAGTAAAAGGTGAAAATCACTGATTTTACAATCTTCATGTGATGAAACCAATTTTTTAAAATCATGTCCTAATTTTTCATTGCTCATTATTTTTCACTATTTTGGGTTCTGTAATTGGATAATCTGAATTGGTTCTTGGGCATTTTGATTTAATGACACACTCTACCTGAATATTGAATGTGGGGTTGGGGAATGGATTGGTTGGTGTTTGCTCCCATGTTGACTGGAATAAAGGATTTTTTTGTAGCTGGAGTCTAGGGTGTTTGTAAGTACCACTAATTACCACTATTTATTACTAATTACTACTAATTACCAGTATTTATTACTAATTTTTACTAATAATCGCTAATTTTTTATAGTTATAGTGATTTATCACTAATTATTACTAATTAGTGCTATTTGTTTTACTAATTAGCAATAATTTTTACTAATTATTGTGATTTCATGTTCATTTTCACAAATTTTTACTAATTATCGGTAATTTTTACTAATTTTGACTAATTACTGCTATTTTTTTATAATTAAAGTAATTTATCATTAATTTTTTCTAAATACCACTAATTTTTAATAACTATAGCGATTTAGTGATATGCCAACAAACTTTTACACTAGTGGTACAAGCTCTTTCTTGGCATCCAAAAGACCCCAAATCAAATCTAGGTAGGGATGAATTTATGGGTTACTATAGCATCGCTATAGTAGGGCATAGTATTAGTAATATAGCAGTAGTGGAACTATTACAGCAGTGACACTATAACGGCGGATGCACTGTAGTAGGAACTGTAGTTGTGGTGGTACTATAGCAGGTATTGTACCATCCTAAGTATTATGGTAGTATTGTTCACCGAAGGGCCCTTTGGGCCAAAAAATGGACTTTCAGGCCTTGTATGTGGGCCACTTGACCTTAGGCCTTTGGGCTACGTAACGGGCCTCCCTCTACCCAGTCAAAAGAGGCCTTTTCTTTAATAATAAAATGAGGCTTCAACCCTAACCTTTATTGATAATTTTTTCTAATTTTTACTAATTGCCTCTAATTTTTAATAATTATAGTGATTAAACAATAATTTTATATATTCTTACAAAATTATAGTGATTTACCACAAATTTTTACTATTTTCAATAATTTCCACTAATTTATATTAATTATATTTATTTATCACTAAGTTTTACTAATTAACATTAATTATTATTAACTACTTCTATTTATTTAGTAATTATAATTATTTAATGTTCATTTTTACTAATCTTTACTACTTACCACTAATATTTACTATTTTTTACTAATTTAAAATAATGTTTAATAATTATAGTGATTTACCATTAATATTTAGAAATTACTGCTAATTTTTACTAAATATATTGATTTAAAATTAATTTTTAATAATTTACTGGTAATTGTTACTAATTTTTACTAATTACCACTAATTTTTATTAATTATAGTGATTTACTGCTAATTTTTACTAGTTTTTACTAATTAACAAGATTTTTTTATAATTATAGTTATTTATCAATAATTTTTACTAATTACTATTAGTTTTTACTAATTACCATTTTTTTACTAATTACCAATAATTTTTACTAATTAATCCTAATTTTTACTAATTATACTTATTTTACGTTAATTTTTACTAATTAATGTTACTTTACTAGTAATTTTTACTAATTTTTAATAATTACAACTAATATTTAATAATTAGTGTGATTTACCGTTAATTTTTACTCATTACTGGTAATTATTACTAATTATACTGGTTTACTACTGATTTTTACTAATTTTTACTAATCATTGCTAATTTTTACTAATTTTCAGTTATTAACAATAATTTTTAGTAATTTTTACTAATCACAATATATTTTTTGTATTTTTTAGTCATGACCACTAATTTTAACTAATTATTGTAATTTATTGATATTTTTTACTAATTACCGCTTATTGTTATTAATTTTTAGTCATTATCACTAATTTAGAATAATTGTATTAATTTATCACTAATTTTTACTAATTACGGTTAATTTTTGCTAATTATTGTGCTTTAACGTTCAGTTTTACAAATGTTTACTAATTACCGCTAATATTTACTAATTTTTACTAATAATACTAAGTTTTAAAAATTATAGTGATTTACCATTAATTTTTACTAATTACAGTTAATTTTTACTAATTATGGTGGTTTAATATTCATTTTTAATATTTGATGTTATTTATTAAAAATTACTCTAAATTATTATTACTCATTACTAATAGGTTTAAAGTATTATTAAGTTCTTTTAATTAATACTATTTATTTAACAATTATAAGTAATTATTATTAATAACACCCACTTATTAATTATTAAAATTAATTATTGCAAAATAAAATTATTTAATTTTAATTAAAAATATTACGGCTAATTAAAACTAAATATTTCTAATTTAAAATAACTACTTCTAATTATAAATAATTACTTCTAATTATAAATAATTACATCGAATTATCACTAATTACTACTAATTAATAATATTAATATCTAATATAAACTAAAATTAGTGGAAAAAATAAAAACATTACATAAATACCTCAAAAATGAAGCTTATATGCAATGCAAACCTCAAAATTTCCTTCTCTGTAAAAATTTAAACTTTTAATTGAACAATTGAAGAGAAAAAGAGGAATGTTGAGCAGAGGAGAGCACAAATGGAGAATGAAGGGGAAATCTGGGTGGTATATATATGATGGATTAGTAGTGACGAGACTATTTGCAATGGGATACCCGTTGCAAATAGTTCCCACCATAAATAATCAAGGAGATGGTTAAAAAGTTATTTATGACGGGTACTATCACAAATACTCACCTACCGACAGTTTATTTATGATGGGTATTAATGAACCTTCGTAAATAACTATAAATAATGAAGGTTATTTGCAACGGGAACCTTCTCCCATCGTAAATAACTTTAAATGACCATGGGTATTTGCGACGGGAACCTAGTCTCATCACAGATAACCTTTCTCACATTGTGGCAGGAAGCTGTACCAAAAGTATTTGTGATAGGTACCTTCTCCTGCCACAAATAAGTGTTTATTTAATACTATTTGTGATGGGATTTGAATCTCGTCGCAAATAGTCCTTCATTATGGACTATTTTTGGTGGGCAATGAGCCTATCACAAATAGTGTTTTTTCCTATAGTGCATATTGATCCACAGAATCCCGCCCACTCCCCAAAATCCCACTGTGAATATGTGCCATGTGCTCACAAAAATCCCAACTTCCATGTACCACATATCATCATCCCCACCTTTTTCTCCTAGTATGGATGATTTCAAGTATCATTGTAGGTGTAAAATGGAGGACCACACAACCCATCATCCCCTCCCCAATTGTAGAGGCATCGAGGCCTTACATCTATGTGGCATGGAGGATTGGCCCCCAAAGATTATTGAATGAAACGTTGAAATGCGATATGAAATTTAAGTTTCTGAGCTACTGTGGAATCACACTAGACAAATCATTGTGATACATGTCCAATTGTAGGTGGATATAGTATCGAAAAATGTGTATGCATATGAAAAGGAAAATATAGATCACTAGGGTGATCACGGGAATAAAAATGGTAGTATTAGGAAACATAGTTTTATCTCTTCTCTCGAATTATCTTACAACCCACACACCACACAACTATTTATATGAAAACAATCACACACCAAAACAAATAGGGAAAACAAAAAATGAATAAAAGTATTCTAATTTGGTGAAGTAGGTGTCTCCCAAGCCTCTAAATTCACATAGGTCAAGTAGCCAAGTTTGAAGTCACCAAGCCTCCATTGTAGCAGTATAAGGTTGGTGTCATCTAAATAAATATAAGTTTAATATCCAACAAACCATATTAAACATGTATTCCTTGTGATCCATGAATCTACATCATATCTTGGTGGTTTACCTACTGATATAATGAATTTTCCATAGTCAATGTCTTTTCTTTTCTTATACCCTTTGGTGGCATCGATGCAATGAATGTCCTCATCTATAACTTTATTCCATGTTTCATTAGTTTTATCTTCCTCGAAAATAACTGTATTGGAATTCACTAAGAGACAATATAGATTAACATACCCCTCCATTGGTTCCATTATCCTATATATATCTACAATACTTCTAACATTTTGGGGACGTATATAAGAAAGTTCATGTTTAATGTCTTTAGATATAGGAGTATGTGGTGACGACATCAGTGGTTCTTCAGTTCCTTCTTCCTATAATTGTACTTCTTAAAATATTTATTCATCTTCTAGAGTGAGTCATACCACTCTTGAATCATAATACTAATTCCATTTTCATGTCTCCTTTTCATCAAATATGATATATCTATTGAATATAATCTTCTTGTTGATGATATTATACAATCGATATCCCATCACTCGGTCTTTGTATCCCATAAGGACACACTTCAATCCTTTTTCCTTGAGATTTGTTCTTCTTTCCCCCGATATCCTAACATAAGTAATGGAAACAAACACTCTAATATGGATTACACTTCACCTGGGAGTACTCCATGCTTCATATGGTGTCTTCTCTTCAAGAATTTTGGTTGGGAATCTATTGACTGGATACACTACACACAAATCCCTTCATCCTAGAAAGTTATGAGCACTCATTTTTCTTTCAACACACTTCTTTTGATGTTGATAATGGTGTGATTTATCCTTTCAGCTACTCCATTGAGTTGGAGTGTGCAAGCTGGTATTAGATGGTTTTGAATTCCATTTTACTTGAGGAAATTTTCAAAACCCTCAAAGGTGTACTCCCCACCTTGATCAGATCTCAATGTTTATATGAAATGGTTTCTTTGATTTTCTATTAGTTCCTTGAATTCTTGGAAGATACCAAACACTTCTAAATTTATCTTGAGAAAATATATTCATGTATTCCTATTATAATCATCTTTAAATGTTTGAAAATTACTCTATTTTCCATTTTATTTTGGATTCAATAGACTGCACACAATGGTGTGAACTAGATCCTTTGGTGCAACAACTTTCTATTTGGCCTTCATTAAAAAGTTGTTTATATGTAGTTTTCTTAGAACACATATTTCACATATTTTATTTGGGAGTCGAATTATAGGAATCCCATTCACCATCTTCTTTCTTCCCAATAATCCTAAACTTTCAAAAATTAAATTCCCAAACCTCAGATTCCATATCCAGTCTTTATCATCACGTACAATCTTAACACACCTTAGTATGTTAGGTTATATCATAAGAGAAAACGTGTGGTTCTTGGCCATTGTTACTTTTTTTCCAACCTTACGTTTTCATTTTCAATCACCATTTATTTATTTTATAGACTTATGTTGAAGCCTTTTTTCACCAACTAGTCTCAACACTCAAGATGTTGGTTTTCATTTTGGGTATATAGTAGATGTTGGAGATGAAAATGTGATTCTCATATTTTTATTTAATTATAATATCTCATCTTGTATATAAAAATATTATTGAGATATTTTCAAATGAAATATCTCCTTAAACCTGCTTATATAGGTTCGTAAACAAGTTCTTGTGACCTATCATGTGGCTTCTAGCTCCAGGGTTGAGATACCACATACCTTGATTTTTTTGTTAATGTTTGTTCCATTAACACGTGGGACTCCCCAAAATTATCTCCTTATTTGACGATATGTTCCTCCTTAGTATCATTCTCAATGGGTTTCTTTCTTGAACATTCATTAATAAAATGTACATATTTTTTACAATTACAACATTGACCATTTTTTTTATTTGGATGATGATTGTTGAATCCCCCCTTCTTCCTTTTCCTCATTCTCATGGAGTATAGTTTTGATATCTACAACCTACTCAATTTGGGCATCTTACACCACTTCCTCATATTCTTGGATCAAATTATTGTCTCTAAAATCCTTTACCTCAGGTTCTTATTGATGTCCCCCTTCTCATTTCCAGAGTTATTGAGATAGAACATTGATTACAGGGCTTGATCCACTCCATTCGTATTGCTCTAGTGATTAACCTTCAATTTGTGGCCTTAAAGATATCACATGAGTTCTTTTATAGAGATCATCTCCAGGTCATTATCTTCTTCTAGATCAATGACTATGTAATAAAATTTTGGATTAAGGGATCCCAAAAGTTTCTCACATACCTGCATGTCGGCAATATTTTCTCAATTTCTTCACAGTTGGTTCACCAAAACCATTACTCAGGTACAATATTCGGCAATGGTTTTAGAATATTTCATAAATAATGTTTAAAACTCACCTCATAAATATTTAAGTCGTATCTACTTCACTTTTTTGGCACGTTTCAATGCTTTCCAGATATTTTCACATATCTCCATTGAATATTAAGATATAGTGATTATTTAAAAATTCATTCTATTAAGGGCTTGATAAATGAAGGATTTTTCCTTGCAGACCCACTTTCATTCGGCCCATTGAGTGGACTTTTTAACATCTGGTAGAGAAAACTTTGCTTCTTTGTATTCCAGTTCGATCAATCCATACCTCATACTTTCCATGACATTTTGGGTATCAAGGATCACTTGAATTTGGATGAACCAATTATCAAAATCATTATTCATCAGCTTTAGGACCAAAACATGTGTAATTTAATTCTCTGTTGTGAAAAATTATTTTTTGATGAGAAAATAACAAATTCAAATATCTGGAAGTGTAGAATTATTTTTTTAGAGTTTTGAAATGCTCTACTTTTTTGTTTTAGCACTATGGATTGCCATTTTTTTAGACAAGTGGACTATTTTTTTTGAATTGAGTGTAGATTGTTTTTCATAATTGAAGACAGTATTTTTTTTGGAAATTTTATACTGCAGCAATTATTTTTGAATCACAGTCAGCCAAAATTTCCATCAAATGAATGGTGTTTTTTTGGGAATTAGATAGAAATCTAGGCAACCAAAATGAGATGGAATTTTTTTTTGGTTGGGGGAAGAGAGGCCTGGAGGATATCAAAGGGTAAAAGGATATTTTTTTATGGGGAGATAATCATGGAGTATGGGAGGCTCACAAATAAGTTATGGGAAAAGAACGAATAAAAAGTTCATAAAAGAAAAAACAATTTTCAAATTTCAAATATTTTCTTTTTGAAAAATGATTAAAAGAAAACTTATGTGGATAAATTAAAAAAGAAAATATGTGTGGGAATACCAATGATGGAAAGGGATGAACAAAACTATTCATCATCCTCTTCATTTCGTGTTGTAGGTGAATCGTAACTAGATCTCACATTCCCTTTTCTCGACACACCTCACCTCCAAAATATCTAATACCACTAAAGGTAGATATAGCAATGTAAGATGTGGATGTAGATATAGAAGCAGATACAGATCACTAGAGGTGATAGCAGGAACAAAAATGACAGCACCGGTAATCTAAGGTTTATTTCTTATCTTGGAATATCTTACAACCCATACACCACACGTATATTTAAAGGAATAAAATCACACACCAAAAAAATGGGGGAAAACAAAAAAAATAAAATTATGCAGATTTGGGGCAGTAGGTGTCGCCCATGCCTCCAAATACACACACATCAAGTAGCCAAATTTCAAATCGCAAGCCTCCATTGTAGCAGTATAAGGTTGGCACTATCCAAAAAATATATGTTTATTATCCAACACCAACATCACCAAGATTGAAATAGAGGAGATCTGGTTCAGAATTTTTCTGGAGAATTTATTCTTGATCAGAACCAAGGCATTTCAATCAACCGATCTTAGTTGGGATCCAACAGTAAAGGTTATTATTTCTAAGATCAAAAAATGGCTGAATGTTGGAGATAGTATTGTATGTTCTCCCAGAAATCAATAAAATCATTGGTAATGGATTTACACCAATTATTTTCAATTCAAGATAGCATTGGTCATCTTGGGAGGAATTATGTAAGGTAGGGGGATGAGTGTTTGAGTAAATTCCCCATTAATTAAATTATCATGTAAGTTGATGGTGGTGAGGCATGGTAGTCTCCCAAGCCACTTAGGTATGGTTCCTTAGAGTTGATTATGTCCCAAATCGAAAAAATCTCAGCTTATGAATATTTATTAACCATGTAGTCACTTGACCTATGATTTGGTATCCATTGACTCTTAAAAATGAAATTTAGGAATCCAATAGGATCAACATTAATTTGTAATGCCTCATTTTTAAAGCTTCTAGAAATCATAGAAATTGTGAAATTTTTTAAACCCATCATAATTTCGATCTCTCCTAAGATGTTATTCAGTCCGGAGGCAGAAACTGCAAGGAAGGTAAGGGATTGTAGAGCCAACACATTTTTTGTAATCTCCCCGTCCCCCTTCCCCAAATTATTCCAGGATAACCAAATTTCTTTCAAAGACATGAAAGAATATATTTTTTTTTTGAAATTGACCATTAAAATAGTTTCTACCAAGATCAATTATTTTAATGTTTCTTAGTTTGGAGAAGTACATAACCATAAAGTTTCCTTGGAATGAATTGTATAAAAAGTTCAGCTACTTTATATTCATGAAGTTAAATAATGAAGCAAGAAACATGACACTAAATCTGTTGAGTTGCAGCAGTAAGGTTTATAACTTATTCTACTTCCCAACATCTATAGGGAGGTTTTCACTAAAGGTATTGTCAATGGATACAATGATATTATTTGAAGGTAACCATATATCTTTCAGCCTCAGTGCACCATAGATTTTGTTTGGAAGTTGTTCGGACAGCCTGTCAAATCCAACATTGAAGACCTCCAAATCTAAAGATGCTCCAAACCCTGAAGTAGGAAGAAGACTGGAGAATACATTATAACTAATGTTGAAAAGAACCAAAATTATTATTAATTAGGTAAAAATAGATGTAAAATTACCTAATAGATATTTGTAAATGATTTCAAAGATTTCCAAAAATACAAGGATTCAAAGAGACTATATGAGAGTTTCCCACTAAGTCTGTTATGGGATAGATCAAGGTGAGATAGATGGGTGAGATTTTTCAGAAAAGGAGAGATGCTTCTAGACAACCCCTTTGAAGGAAGTGAAATATAGTTGACCTGAACCTTTGGATCACAGGTGATTCCTTCTGAATGACAACAATCAAGGGTGGATGTCAAGTTAATAAGGGGGGAGGTGAAAGAATTCAAAGAGTGTAAAACACATAGTAGAGAGTTTTCATTGATGGTTCAAGATTTGGGGGTATAGAGAGAAGAGGAAAAAAAGGTGATCAAAACAATGGCACATGGGTGTAGAAAGTAGTGATGAAATAATAGGTGTAGAGGCATGGTTTTTAGATCCTGCATGAACCAAGAAAACAAGTTTATATGTGGACGTTCATGAATCGGCATGACAGGAACTTTCATTTGGGTAGCACACTACTATAGATATTCCCTTTAACATCCTGAAAAAAGGATATTAACGGTGATAAAAGAGAAATGTTATCCTCATAACTAATAAAGGGGTCCTCTATTAGTGCAAAAAATCACTGACATAGGACACCCTTTATCAACACTTTTTTTATCACTTATAAATTCCCCATTTAGTACTGATAAAGGCCAAGTATACTAGTGTTCTATTTAAATAACATCATGCCCAGCAAAAACCTATAACCTATGTATTACAAATATATAATTTAATTGAAAAAATATTGACATCATGAATACAAAAAAAACACTATTATATACATTTCAAATAATTTTTTATATAATTACATTTACAGTTATCCACAAACATTTAACACATTAATGATTTATCTTTTGGTGTCTGTGGTTCCCTCTAAAAAATGTACACCCATGGTATCTGTTGTCAAAAAAATCATCTCAACCCAGGAAAAAGAATCCACCTATATAAGAATACAAATATTATGTTTGTAATACTATAAATAAATAAGTTAAACATTAATATGAAATAATATATTAAGAAAATGTCAATTTTTAATAAAAAAAATACATACTTGGCGTTATACCGGCCACACCATATATCACATTGAGGTGTGGTTGGTTCCTACACATCAAAAATGAGTTATGGATTATTTTCCTATGTTATTACAAAAATCTGAATGTGTTTTCTTAGTTTTGAGTATGTCACTTGTTCATTTTACTAAAATTAATGTAAATTTTAAATAATGACACACTTGGAGTTATACCAGTCACATTGTGCATTGGATTGAGATGAGGCTAATCACTACCCATCACAAATTTCTTATGGATCATTTTCCTAAAGTATAAAAATATTCCGAATTCATTTTCTCAGTTTTCAGTATGTTAGTTTTTTTTACTAAAATATCATTTAAAAATGGAAACATAAACATTGAGTCATATCGGTCTCATTGTGCATTGGTTTGATGTGAGACTACTTCATACACATAAAAAATTACTTATGAATCATTGTTATAAATTATCAAGAAAATAGAAGATCTTTTTCTTGGTTTTCATTGAGTGGTACACATTTTGAACAAAAATGTCAATTTTAAAATGATAATGGACACTTTGAGTCATACCAGTCACTCTGTGCATCGTATTGAGGTGAGGTTGATTCTTATATGTTACAAATGACTCATGTATAATTTTTATAAAGTATCAAAATAATATGAATGTTTTTTATTGGTTTTCAATGTGTCACTTGTTTTTTTACTAAAATTAATGTCAATTTTAAATAAAAAGACACACTTTGAGCCATATCGGTCATACTGTGCATCATATTGAGTTTTGGTTGTCTCCTATATATAAAAATTGATATATGGATATTTTTTCTAAATTATCAAAATAATCCTAATTTATTTTCCTGGTTTTTAGTATGTCACTTGTTCTTTTTACTAAAATTAATGTCAATTTTGAATAAAAAAGAGACAATTTGAGTTAAAATAGTTACACCATGCATCATATTGTGGTTTGGTTGATTATTACACATCAAAAATGACATATAGATCATTTTCTAAAATTATCAAAACAATATGAATGTGTTTTCCCAATTTTCAGTATGTCACTTGTTCTTTTTACTAAAATTAATGTCAATTTTAAATAAAAAGACACACTTAGAGTTATACCAGTCATACCATGTGTCATATTGAAGTGAAGTTTATTCTTACATATTATAAATGACTTATGAATCATTTTCCTAAAGTATCAAAACAATATGAATGTATTTTCTCAGTTTTGAGTATGTCACTTGTTCTTGTTACTAAAATTAATGTAAATTTTAACTAAATAGACACATATGAAGTTATACCAGTCACACCATGTATCAGATTGAGTTGAAGTATATTCCTACTCATTAAAAATTACTTATCAATCATTTTCCTAAATTAACAAAACAATCCTAATGTGTTTTCTCAGTTCTTAGTATGTCACTAGTGTTTTTAAAAAACCATTTGAAACTAGAAACATGCACTTTGAGTCATACTAGCCACATCATGTGTCGATTTGATGTGAGACTATTTAATAAACATAACAAATGAATTATGAATCAATTTCCTAAATTATGAAGACAATCCGAGTGAGTTTTATTTGTTTTTAGTTAGTGAATCTTTTTGAACTAAAATTTCAATTTTAAAAACTTTGTTTCATAACGATCACTCCATGCATTAAATTGAGGTTTGGTTGATTCGTACACATGAAAAATGATTCTTGTATCATTCTATTATGGTATAAAAAATCCAAATTCATTTTTTTAGTTTTCAGTATATCACTTGTTCTTTTTACTAAAATTAATGTCAATTTTAAATAAAAAGACACACTTAGAGTCATATCAGTCACATTGTGCATCAGATTGAGGTGAGGTTAAATCCTACACGTCAGAAATGACTTATGGATCATTTCCCTAAATTATAAAAATAATTCTAATATTTTTTCTCAGTTTTTAGTATGTTACTTTTTTTACTAAAATTAATGTCAATTTTAAATAAAAAGAGACGATTTGAGTTATACCGGTCACACCATGCACCATATTGAGGTGTGGTTGATTCCTACACATCATAAATGACTTATGGATAATTTTTATAAAGTATCAAAATAATATGAGTAAATGTTCTTGGTTTATAGTATGACACTTGTTATTTTTACAAAAATTAATGTCAATTTTAAATAAAAAGACACAGTTAGAGTTATACATGGCACACCGTGCGTCAGATTGAGGTGAGGTTGATTTCTACATGTTAAAAATGACTTATGAATCTTATTCTTAAAGTATCAAAACAATCATTATATTTTTCTCAGTTTTGAGTATGTCACTTGTCTTTTTACTAAAATTAATATCAATTTTAAATAAATAGACACCCTTGGAGTTATACCGGTCACACCATGTATCATATTGATGTGTAACTGATTCATTCCTTTCAAAAATTATTTATGAACCATTTTCCAAAATTATAAAAACAATCTTAATGTGTTTTCTCAGTTTGTAGTATGTCACTTGTGTTTTTTATTAAAATTTCATTTGAAACTAGAAACACACATTGTGAGTCATACCAGTCACATCATATGTCAATATGACATGAGACTATTTTCTACACATCAAAAATGAATTATTAATCATTTTTCTAAATTAAAAATATAATTTGAGTTATTTTTCTTGGTTTTTAGTGAGTGAAATGTTTTGAACTAAAATGTAAATTTCAAACTGATAAAGACACTTTGAATTATACTGGTCATACCATGTGTCGGATTGAGGTGAGGTATATTCTTACAAGTTTCAAATCACTCATGTATCATTTTTATAAATTATAAAACAATACAATTGTGTTGGATCAATTTTTAGTATGTAACTTATTCTTTTTTACAAAAAACAGTGTTAATTTAAAATAAAAAGACACACTAAGATTCATATCCATCACACCATGCATTGGGGTGTTGTTGACTCATACACATCACAAATTACTTATGTATCATTTTACTAAATTATAAAAAATAATCTTAATAAGTTTTATTGGTTTTAAGTATTTAATTTTTTCTTTTTACTAAAATTAATGTCAATTTTAAATAAAAAGAGACACTTTGGGATATACTAGTTACCATGTGCATCATATTGTCATGCGATTTATTCATACACATCACAAATGACTTATAGATTTTTGTTTCATAAATTATCAAAACTGTTTGAATGTTTTTCTTAGTTTTTAGTATGTAACTTGATCTTTTTACTAAAATTAATTTCAATTTTAAATAAAAAAGAGACACATAGAGTTATTTAGGTCACACCACACATCATATTAAGGTGAGGTTGATTCCATCATGTTATAAATGAATTAAAAATTGTTTTCCTACACTATCAAGATAATATGAATGTGTTTTATTGGTTTTCAGTATGTCACGTGTTCTTTTTATTAAAATTGTTGTCAATTTTATATAAATGGACACACTTGGAATTATAACAGTCACATCACATGTCAGATTGAGGTGTGGATAATTAAGTCACATCAAAAATGAATTATGGATTATTCTTCCATATTATTAAAATAATTTGAATGTGTTTTCTTGATTTTTAGTATTTCACATTTGTTTTTTATTAGAATGTAATTTGAAACTATAAACACACACTTTGATTCATAATGGTCACATCATGTGTGGGATTGATATGAGATAATTTCATACACTTAAAAAATGGCTTATGAGTCAGTTTTCTAAATTATCATGATAATTCAAGAGATGTTTTTTGGTTTTTAGTGAGTGATGCGTTTTGAACTAAAACGTAAATTTTAAACTGATAATGGACATTTTGAGCCATATCAGGAACATAATGTATCAAATTGAGGTGGAGATGATTCTTACACATCATAAATGACTTTGGATCTTTTTCTTAAATTATCAAAATAATCTGAAGGTGTTTTCTCAGATTTGAGTATGTTAGTTTTCTTTTTTGCTAAAATTAATGTCAATTTTAAATAAAAATATGAACTTGGATTCATATATGTCACACCATGCACTAGAGTGAGGTGTGTAAAAATCATACATGTCTGAAATTACTTATAGATCATTTTATTAAAGTATAAAAATAATTTGACTATGTTTTATTAGTTTTGAGTACACCACTTTTCTTTTTTACTAAAATCTCATTTTAATCTGTAAACATACATTTTGAGACATACCAGTAACATAATGTGTATTTTTTATGTGAGAATGATTCATAAAAGTCACAAATGAATTATTAATTGGTTTCCTAAATTATAAAAAAAATCTGAGCATGTTTTCTCAATTTTCATTGAGTGACACTTTTTCAACTAAAATGTCAATTTTAAACTAATAACAGGAACTTTGAGTCATACTAGGAACATCGTGTTTTGGATTGAGTTTTGGATTATTTATACATGTCAAAAATGAATTTTGAATCATTTCCTAATATATAAAAACAATTTTTAATGTGTTTTATTAGTTTTTAGTAGGTCAGTTGTCCTTTTTAATAAAATTGATTCCCTTTTTAATAAAATTGATGTCAATTTTAGATAAAAATATTCACTCAAAGTCGTACTAGTCATACTGTGAATCGGATTAAGGTTTGGATGATTCTTATATGTATAAAATGACTTATGGATCGTTTTCCTAAATTATCAAAACAATCAAAATGGTTTTTCTCAATTTTGAGTGTGTCACTTATCTTTTTTACTAAAATGTCATCTTAAACTAGAAACACTCACTTTGACTCATATAATTCACATTGTGTTTCAGTTTTATGTGAGACTAATTCCTACACATCAAAAAATGAATTATGAATCATTGTACTAAATTTTCATAAAAATACAAGTATGTTTTCTCATTTTTAGTGTGGCACACTTTTTGGAACTAAAATATCAATTTTAAATAGATAACAGACACTTTGATTCATATCAGTCACATTATGTATTGGATTGAGGTGTGGAAAATTACTACACATCATAAATGACTTATAGACCATTTTATTAAACTATCAAAACAATCTAAATAGTTTTTCTCTATTTTGAGTATGTCAGTTTCCTTTTTTACTAAAATTTATGTCAATTTTAAATAGAAAGAAGTAATTTGAGCCATACTGGTCACACCGTGTGTTGGGTTGAGGTGTGGTTAATTCTTACATGTTCCAAAGTCTCAAAACAATCCTAACTATCAATGTTATCCAAATTTCCATTTCCATTCTTTGTATAACTTCCAACACTACATATTGACATGATGTTCATAGCCAACAAACCATTCTAGTTGTTGAAATCCAAGAGGGTATAGGAAGCTCATGTTCTAATCATATCACAATAAGTGACCATAATGAGGACATGATCTTCCTCTACACTTATTAATTTCAATAAGAAAGTTTTTTTGGCTAAGAACATCAACTCAATATGTAGTTTTGGAACCTCAAAAAATAAAAGAAATGGAAAGTGTAAATATCAATGAAAACCCAAAATAAGTATTAGATAAAAATTATAAGGAAAATAACTTACAATTAGTATGACAAATGATGAAAAAATAATTAAATAATCAGTAGGAATTAACCTTTTCATGATGGTTGTTTACATGTTTGACCCATTTACATGTTTTAATTATCTCAGTTATAGCCTTAAAGCCCAATCTTTCACAAGCATGAGCATCTTCGAACAAACCTCCCCAAATCAAACAAAGGAAACCACCTATATAATAAAATGATTCTTATATGATTAATAATAAAAACAAATAAATTAAACACAAATATTAAATAATCCATTACTTCTATAGAAGTTAAATCCTCATGATATTTGTGTACATTCTTCCATCAATTATGTTTATGATTCATTTCTAATAAAATCTATATCGTCTTGTAAATATGAGTATTTTTTAGAGTCATAGTAGTACTGGAAAAATATAACTACTAAAAGATTAAAAAATATTTTAAATAAAATAGTAATTATATAAAAAATACCACTAGGGTACCCTAACTCACAATTCCACCTTCTCTAACTAAGCCTTCAAAACAAATGACTAACAAAATTAAAAAAAATCAATGATTTACTATATGAATATATTATCCATTACCAAATCATTGAAACATAAACTATTATCAGAACACTTCCCTAAAAATTACAATGAATTCTCATCCTCGCCTATATCTCTTGAACGAAACCACACACCATTATTAATATATATTAACACTCAAACTCCTTCCTAGAAAAACATTTATACTAGAAGATAATTAATTATACCCAAAACATAAAATCCAAATTTTGGTAGATCACATTCATTGTAACTAAATAAAACCTTTCCAAACCAAATTTCCCATCACATAACTAGACCATATAAATTCACTAAAATCATATTTAAATTTCAACAACATAATACCATAACTACGATGAGAATCAGTAGGGAAACACATCAAAACAATATTGGAATAGAAAACCTTAAGTTTTGAGGGTCTTGATTTATTGTAAATGTTCATTAAAGTCACAACAGAGATGTGCCGACAATGGGGTTTGGTGAGGCAGAAGTGGGGTTTGGTGAGAGAAACAGTGGCGGGAATTAGGTTCAGTGAAAGTGGTGGCATGACGGCACTAGTGTGATTCAGCAAGAGCGGCGGAGCGATGGTAGGGTGGTAGCGAGGTTCGGTGATAGCGGTGGTGCGGCGACAGTTGACTTCCACAAGAGCTCGAAGGTGCGAGAGAGAAGATAGTTGGTCAGTGTTCTTTTAAAAATAGGGAAAATTATTTTATCAGCGCTTTCAAAAAAGCGTTGATAAAGATTAGTCTTATCAACACTAATAAATTTCTGATAAAACATGTCTTTATCAGTTCTAAAAGAGCACTAATAAAGATATAATGTTAATAATTTTATTTATATTATTATATATATTCATAAAATCATATATATAATAAAAATATATTTATTTATTTATAACTGTAACTATAAATAAATATGTATTTATTTATAATTATATATATAATAAAGATATTTATAAATATTTGTATATATTTATATAATTATATATAATTATAAAATTATAAAATTATAAATATTATAAATATATATATATTTATTTATTTATAATTATAAAATTATAATAAATATATTTATTACATTTGTAATTATAATTATAATTATATATATTTATATATATTTATTTAAATAATTATAAAAATATAATAAATATATTTATTATAATTTTATAATTATTTACATAAATATATATTTATTTTTTGTTATAATTATTAATAAATATATATTTATGTAAATAATTATTAGATTATAAAAAATATATTTTTTATATTTATAATTTTATAATTATATATAATAGATATATTTATTATATATATTTATAAAATTAAAAATATTAAAAATATATTTATTAGAAATACAGTATTCTTTTCTGGATGAGGACTTTTCATTTGTTGATCATATCCTTTCTCCTTTTCATATTATGTCTTTTATTTTTTAATAAATTTTGGTAGGAGCGAGTTCGCCTAGCTCTTGGACCCTTTTGGTATATTTATTAAACTTTTATAATTATTTTAATATATATATATATATGTATATAATTATAATTATAAATAAATATTTTTATAAATATTTTTATATAATTATAAATATATTTATATTTATATACTTATTAACATATAAATATTTATTATAATTTTATAACTATTTAAATTTATTTATTTATTTATTTATTTATTTATATTTATAATTATAAATAAATATATTTATAAATATTTGTGTATAGTTTTAAATATATTTATATATATATATTTATAAACTAATAATAAATGTATTTATTGTAATTTTATAATTATTTAAATATATATATATATATAGTTATAATTATAGTTATTAATAAATGTGTTTAAAAATTATTTATATGAGATTAAATTTTTTTAATTATAAATATAATAAATATATTTTTTATTTAAATATATTTTTTCTGATTTTATAAGTATTTATGGGAACATAATAATTTAATGGGTATAAAATGAATGAATCATACCCAATAAGGTATATATTATAAATAATGAGTCATCACATATATAAAGAAAGCATAATTAATTAGGGTGTTAATGTATAAATGAACATTTATGAGTCATGAATACATAACATAGGCATGCGTCATCATAATATAGGTAATCTTAACATTTGAAACAGCGTAACCCACAATCATGTCCACAAATAAACTTTTGATCATATAATGTCAATTATATGTACTCACGCATCAATATATAAACATAAATAACACCAATCATGTCCATGAATATCATCATTATCTCTTGATATGTACATTTATTGACCAAATTCATTGGAGACATATATGAATTTAAATATATATTTATTTATATAATTATTATTATAAATAAATATATTTAAAAAGTATTTATATAAAATTATAAATATATAATTATAAATATAATAAATATATTTATTATTTAAAAAATTTATTATAATTATAAGATAATTTAAATATATTTATTTATTTATTTATATTCCTATAAATACTTTTTTAAACATTATATATATATTTGAATTATTAAAAAATATATATTAATTATAAACATTCATTTTTTAATTAATGTATATAAATATACATTATTTTTTAATATAAATATAATATTTTTATATCTATTAATGTTATTTTTATTAAAAACTTTTATCAGCGCTAAGAGTAGCACTGATAAATTTATCATTTATCAATGAAAAAAAAGCACTGATAAAGGATACACCTTTATCAACACTTTTTTGTAGCGCTGATAAAATTATGGCTTTTATCATTGCTTTCTGCTTAGCACTGATAAAAGCTGACGCAACCCTCACCTAGATTTTTCATAGTGGTGCTTGTATTCAAAGATGAATATTTAAGGCTTGAATTGCCTGTGTGGGTTCCAATGCCATGAATGACCCACCAACTCAAACTGAAGAGACGAATCCATGGGAGATAGGTCCAGTGTGAAGGATGGACTATTATGTATAATAGATATCTGCTCATGTTCTGGTAAATATCCAGACACATCATTTGGATTTTTGTGGTCTATCTTTATTGGTTTATATTCATAATAAAATGAACATCTCTAGAATTTTCCCTCCACATAAGTGGGATTAAGGAGTGTTTAAGGTTGTATTACAACATGAACAAAACTCTGGTGGTGTTGTGAAATAGTTTGAATGTCGATCGAAACCATGAATAATTTTGAAATTTAAATGTATAAGCATGATGAGACATGAAGTTAAAAGTTTAAAGGTACAATAAAAAAAATATAAGAAATAAAAAAGAGACAAGAAGAAATTAAATATTCTAAAATATCTAATTTTCATTAACATGGTGACATATATATAGGGTATATAAAAGTTGTCTTCAGTACCCAAATCAATATCCATTTCTTATGTCATATCCAATGAAAGTTATAGAAAATGAATGGATATATGAAAGGTTAAAGTTGGGAATGTGGAGAAATAATTGTTTTGAGATTATGACATTCACATAATAATATTTCTTAACATTCCATGGATGTTATAGTTTCATGGAATCTTATAGAATCTTCACGTTAAAAAACCATGTGGGGAAAAAAGTGAAACTGAAGTAATTGAATTTCATATCATGCTGACTCATTAGAAACATTATCAGTAAAACTCAATGAGAAAAATCTTAATGAAGGTAAAAAGAGTGAAACATCCCTAACTTGCCATCATAAACTTAGGATAGACTTTGTAGTCATTACATCACAAATTTATAAATCAATTTATCAAAAATCATAGTTGGTAATTCCTTTGAAAACAAATATGAAATATTATCATGTGACCTTTTTTACTGGATATCAATATCATCATTATTTTTAATTTCATAAGTAAAAAAATATTTTTAGTAAGATATTTCACCTTTGATATACTCACCCTTCAATTCTTCTATACATGAAGCATTATCTTTATATAATATGGTGGGAATATCATTGTTCATATTTAATCCACAATTATTTCTGTAATGATAACGAAATGATCTCAACTTCACACATTCAAAAATTGTTTCATGAATTGTAATCAACATAGTATATTTGGAGGAAGTCACAAAAATTGTTTGTTTTGTGGATCCTCATGAAAATATAGTTTCAATTGTATTTGGTGTGAGAAATTGTTTCTTGGTAAAATTTTGGAAACTTTTAGAAGGAAAATTTCTAGATAACATGAGAACATGGATGATGATCTTGTGCTAGCACCATGTCCTGGTTTAGGATAACAGATGATCCTTCCCCAAATAGAGATTTCCAGACATATTTGATTAGATGGATTCTATTAGGTAGGGTCCATCAAATTGAGTTGAATAGATGAATTTTCGGCGAGCGTTGCGGTGTAGGTGAACTGTTACTCAGTTCACTGGATCAACCCTTATGTCTGGACCAGAAAGATGAGCCTTGATTGACAGAATCAATATACATAGTGGGGAGAGTGTCATACCATCGAAACAAATATAGTGGAGTCTGAACAATTATAAGGTACAACTTTTATATGAACTTGGGGGAAGAATTTATTTACTAGTAGAACACTGTGGGGATAATGGGTGGATCTATGTCTAATATTCGAATGAGGTTCCATAGGTTAGTTAAGAGTTTCGCAGAAGTCACATTGATGATAAAGCATTGAGGATGAAATTGGAACCATTCTTTATAGATTCATGGAAGCATATGTTAGTTGAAGACTCAGTTTGAATCATAAGGTGGAATGTATTATTCACTATGAGTCATAAGTTGAGGTGGTTGAAGATACTGGTGATCGACCATAACTTTCATTAATATATGGGTGCCCATTAAAGTCAAAAGTTGGTGTTGATAGGATAACCTATTGAGGCCCTCTATATGAAGGCCATTGGACCACCTATGGATGAGTGAGATGGACTAATTGGTTCTGACATGCCATGACCAAGGCTGAGGTGACCCTACTTAAAGGGGTCTTCCTAGGAACATTTTGGTTAGTGTTAGAATAGACACTAATCATATAGACCATGATTAGGAAGACAATGATAAAATGGAATAACCAACAGGTAAAGATGTTGGTCAGAATTGTTCTAGTAATCTGTGTAGGGTTTGCATGCTTATCCTTGTAACTAGATGTTGTTCCAATGGAATGGATGAAGTGTTATCATTTTCCTATGGATGGAGGATATTGGTATTAACTATGTTATCTATGTTTTTCTTTGTGTGTTTACTCACATGTTTCTTTCTTTTTTGTTTGGCTTATTGTTTGTATGTAAGGAAAATAGGATAATGACTAGAACATGGTTTGTCATCGAATCGGCATGGTGATTGGGGTGCTTGGACTCACCAATTCCTAAATATTAAGTTGTTGAGTTGATCCATGAACCACTTTATGTTTTTATAATTATAAATATTTATTTGTTTTATTCCCTCTAAATGACTTAATACTATGAATTGTATATTGATTAAATTATTTTTAATATTGACTATATTATTTCATTAATTACTTAAAATATATTTAGATTTCATGTTTTGATTTTCATAAAACAATATAAAATTTTTATTTTGATTTCCTAGGCTAAATAAGTCATTTGGGACCCTAAAATATCATTTATAAATTTTTTGTACCGTTCCCATACAAAAAAATACTATACACTATGTAGATAAATGGTTATCCACATAGCCATTTTTTATTCATGTAGCCAATTGTGAATCTACATAGTTGATCTTACAAAATTATTTACCCTCTATATTTCCATCATATCTTGAGATAAAATACTCCAAATTGAGGGCTTTTTTTATAAATATGAGAATTTTATCTATATTTAAATAAAATAAATCAACTTCTGAATAGATATCTATCATGCCCAAAAAATGGTTGGAAGCCATTATATATTTTTAAACGAATTTTTGTTGTTTTCCAGAACCATTTTATTATGTTTTTTATCATAACATGAGTTATCAAAATCCGATTAAGATTACTCTTTATTTTTAATAAAGATAATAAAATTTTATAAATATAATTCAAAGAGACCAGAAGATCATTTTGCCTTTATCAAGGTATTTTTTTTCTATGAATATTGAGAAGTCAATTTGTTTTCAGTTTTTTAGGAATTCCCTTATGTGAATCACCCACTTGATAAATTCAGATGCATGAGAAAATCATCAACCTAATGAATTTTCTTACACAAATCACTAATGTTGATTCACCTATGTGAAATTCACATATGTGGAAATGCCAACATAGTTCAGTGAAAATACTATAGGAAATTATACTCTATTTTGTGTATTGATCATGAGTGTTAAAACCCACTTTACAATGGTTTATAATTTCACCTTACCATGAGTTGTGATTTCACCTTACCATGAGTAGTGAATCTTTTCCACCTTACTTTGAATTCATCTTCAAACTACTATAAAACCTTTTATCACCCTGTCATAAGAATTAAACTAACTTTCATGGGTGAAGTTTACATACCGTGAGTTATTTTGAGTACCTATCGTGAAGCTAGGTGACCAGACATTTAATTTACTATTTAAACCTTCGTTTTTTCATAAAATATTATTTTATGAAATGTCACGACCCGTCCTCGGGGCCCGTGTCGTGACTACCCCAAGTCCGCCTTCCATAGGCCAGGGGCTGGCGACTAGCACCAAGGCATAAATCCCGGTAAAAAGAGAAGGCATTGCCTTTGTAAAGTAAACAAGCACCATAGAGTAAGCAAGCGGAAAAAGTAAACACTAAGTAAAAACTTTGTACAACTGTAAGTGCGGAAAGTAAGTGAGTCAGTATACAAACCCAAACTGAAAGTAAAGTACAACTCGAAAGGAAAAACATCAACTGAAAAGTAAAAGCCACTACGCCGAGCTGTCCACTGGCAATCCCACCTGAAGGGTGGCTACAGATAGCTCCACTGCTCCTCGGGTCCCACCGTCCGCTCCGAGTACGTCCCGCCCAGTGATCCACCTCCAGGTACCGTCCTGCTCTGCAAGCCTCAACCACAATCAGCGCTGTCCGTCGTTTGCAACCAACACAACGTAGTGCGGGCATAGCCCGTGCAGGGGTGAGTATAAGCTACTCAGTAGGGACCCCGAGACCCCTGAAGGTCTCCCAAAATCCACAAAGGATAAACCAAAAAGGAAAGATACAATCACGAAGTAACAACCGACACTGCTTAGGTATATTCCCATACATATACCTAAGTCATCAATTCCAATACGCTCCAACCTCCGAGCCCAAGTATAACCCAGTCCACACAGGAAAGTATACGTATTCCACACAGGTAAACAAACGTAATCCACACATGATAGCACAACACAATCCACATAGGAAAGTAAACAGGATTCATCTTACAGAAGTATACTTCTTCGAAGACGATAGAGATGATCACTGGTCCATCTAAGTCGTCGGACCCACAAAGGATCGATAGGTACTAACCCCCACAAAGACCCACACAGGATCAGACCCACACAGGATCTGTAGGCGCTGGCTCACACAGAACCGCTGAGCGCTGACCCACACATAATCATACCCACACAGGATCGGTAGCACTGATCCAAATAGGATCGCTGAGTGTTGTAGTCGTCGTCGTCGAATCCACTGAGGATCTCTGCACAGTCGTCGTCGCAATCACAGTAGCAGTCGCAGCCAGCATTAGGGTTCCCGCACACAGCAAGCTCGTTCGGGAGGGTCTGCTCCATGAGCTGAGAGGCTGATACATCAACTGTCACATAGTCCAGAGTTGATGTATCCAAAAGTTATGTATCGTCAACAGGAACTCAACGTCGCAGACGGCGCGTCGATCGGACGCACGGTCTGAGAGTAATTGGCTTTTTCGTCCCAGTGGCCCAGTTGGTTTTTAAGGCAAAACCAACCCGACCGTACTCCACCTGCATCCAAACCTCGGGAGTAGTATGCCAAAAGATTCGTCTCACAAAGAGAAACGCAACAAAGTTGACGGCACCTCATTCAGACGTCCGTAGATCAGGAAATGAGCGTTTCTACTCCGAGGGCCCGGTTGGTTTCATGTATGAACCAACCCAGCTGAACTCAATGTATTCCGAAACCTTGAGTGCGATATTTTGAAACGACCGTCTCGTTCTAAGGATCGTTTCTCCGCTGACGGCGCATCGATCGGAGGTCCGTAGCCCGAGTTATGGGCAATTGAACCCAAACAGTCCGAAAACGGGGGTTACGGGCCCGGACCGACCCGGACTGAGACCCCACCGGTTGGCCCGAACCAGGTCGAACCGCCCCGGACCGGGTTGGCTCGGCGCGGCCTGGCCTAGCAGACCGGCCGGGCACTGGTCCGGCTGGGGACAGCGCGCTTTCTGGCTCGGCCTTTAGCCGAGCCGTTTCGGCAAAGGGGAGGGGGCACCTGCCCCCCTGTGTAACCCCCCCCCCCCAATTTAAAGGGGGGGTGTTTGAACCGGCCGGGGTAATTTAATTCCCCCATCCCCTCCCCTTCTGGTCGGCCCGACCTGGCTGGCCGGTTCCTGCTCAACGGGACCGGCGGTGGCCGGTCCCCTTCCAGCTCCATCACCGGCGGCCCGGTCCGACCGCCGGTCACCTTGCTCTACCCCGGCCCGGAACCGTCCGTGGCCCTTGTCGTCCGGTGCGGTGCGACGGCACCGCGCCCCTCCACCACGGCCCCGCTCCGGTCGCAGCGCCTTCGATTTCCATCGACGCGGCGCGACGGCGTCACGTTCTTAGACTTCTTTCCACGGCACTGCGCGACGGAGTCGCGTAATACTTGTCGTGTGATTCCCGCATGGTGCGACGGCACCACGCCATTCCATTCCATCAACAAAGAATCAAACTTGAACATAGGAGGGGGGTTCGGCCGTGTTTGTGCGGTCTGGCCCCCCTCTCGTTAAACGATATCATCTAGTCGAAAATCCATGATAATCGATAAACTAGAATCATGAATGGAAATAATTAAATAAAATAATCCCCTACCTCGGTTCAGGAACGGTGCTCATCAACGAGCCGCGGAAGACGAGCGTCGCGGAGGTCGGGCGTCACGGGAAAAGAACGTCGACGTCGCGAAGCGAGGATTCGAAGTCGTTGACGGCGATTTCATCACGGAAAACCGTCGCGGAAGACAAGTCACGGAAGAAGAACGTCGCGTCGCGGATATGGCGTCGTGGAAGAACCGTGTTCTTCGGCGGAGAAGTTCTTCGTTGAAGAATGGTGTTCTTTGCGTTCTTCGTCGAGGTTGAAGAACATGAAGACTTCACGCTTCCCAATCCTCTCAAGGTGGCAAAACTCTAACAATAATAAAATAAGACCAAGTCTTATTTTATTAACACAACTTAACCATTTGAATTTCAAGAGTTTGAAATTAAGTAACTCACTTTATTAATTATAACAAGTTGTCAAAAATTAATGAAAGTGAGTTAATGGGGAGTTAGGAAAGTGAGGGGTTAAGAGAGTTAAGGGATTTGAAAAGGTGGGGGGTTCGTGTGGGCCCCACCCTTTCAATTATCCACACATGGGAAGTTGGGTGGATGTGGGCCCCACCACCAACTTCCCAAGGGAGAAAATAACCACTTTGATAAGAAATAAAATTGATTCAACAATTTTATTTTCTTTTAAATTAAATCCCATTAATTAACTTCTTCTCCCGCACAAACGCAACTACGGTAAAGGTTCCCTTAAGCGATTACCGGTGTTGCGAGTTCATCAGTGCCCTCAGAATTCGATTCCGAGTACCGGTTCAAAAGTTATAAATTCCCGCTCATTCGTTCACTGAACGTACCCGAGCCAAAGTTCGGAAATTGATTCCGGGCACACTGGGCCTCGGAATCAGGTGTCGTCAGAAACCGCGTTCTCGTAAAATTACAAAGAAAATTAAGAAAAAAATTTCCTTGAATTTTACGGGTCTTTACATTACTCCCACCTCAGGTATTTACGTCCCCGTAAAGATACATCATAACTAGGGAAACAAATGTGGGTACTGAGCACGCATCTGAGCCTCCTGCTCCCAAGTGCTCTCCTAGAGGTTCCCGTGCTGCCATCTGATGCACACTAGAGGAATCGACCGTCCACGTAGGACCTGCTCCTATCAATCCTCGATCTCCACCGGGACCTCAGTAAAAGTCTCCCCATCATCAACGTCAAGCTCCCCATGGTCAATGATATGCATCGGGTCGTGCACGTATCTCCTCAGCTGAGACATGTGGAAGACGTCGTGCACTCGGTGCAGCTGAGGTGGTAGAGCCAGGGGATAAGCCACCTCACCAATCCTGCTGAGGACCTGGAAGGGTCCGATGAAGCGCGGAGATAACTTGCCACCTCGGCCAAATCTCCATAATCCATGTCGAGGTGAGACACGCAAGAAGATGTGGCCTCTATCCTCAAACTATAGTGGCCTCCGCCTCCTGTCAGCGTATGACTTCTGCCGGCTTTGAGCTATACTCATCCGCTCCTGGATGACCTGGACCTTCTCTGTCGTGGCCTGGACCATCTCTGGTCCCACAAGTGCTGACTCCCCAGGGTCTGTCCAGCACAAAGGAGATATGCAAGGTCGGCCGTACAACGCCTCGTACGGTGCCATCCCGATGGTGGAGTGGTAGCTATTGTTGTACGCAAACTCCAACAAGGGTAGGTGGTCCTCCCAGCTACAACCAAAGTCGAGGACACATGCGCAGAGCATGTCCTCAAGAGTCTGAATGGTCCTCTCCATCTGACCATCCGTCTGAGGGTGAAAGGTGGTGCTCAAACGTAGCTACATCCTGAATGCCTCCTGCAACCCCTTCCAAAGCCGGGAAGTAAAGCGAGCATCTCGATCGGAGACGATAGATGATGGCACACCGTGAAGCCGAACAATCTCCTGAACGTAAAGTCATCCCATGCTCTCCACTGAGCCTTGCTCTCTGATGGGTAAGAAGAGATCCGACTTGGTGAGTCGGTCGATAATCACCCAGATGGAGTCGTGACCTCTGGAAGTGCGTGGAAGTCCAGTCACGAAGTCCATAGATATCCCATCCCACTTCCACTCCGGGACCTCCAAGGGTCGTACCAAGCCTGCTGGTACCTGATGCTCTGCCTTCACCTACTGGCAGGTGAGGCATTGAGAAACGAACTCTGCCACAACCTTCTTCATGCCTGGCCACCAATGCTGTCATCTGAGATCCTGGTACATATTCGCCACTCCAGGATGTACCGCTAAAAGAGAATTGTGAAACTTTCTCAGCACCTCCTCTCATAAAGTGACTGGTACCAAGGTACGTCCTCTGAAAAGGATGTCGTGCTCTGCTCCAAAAGAGAAACCATTAGGTGCATGTCCTGAGGATATCTGTGCATTCCGCGTCTCACAGTCAACGTCCCCACGCTGTGCCTCTCTGACCCGCTGTAGTAGTGGAGGAGTGACTATGAGAGACTGAAGGAAGGATGCTCCATCTCTATCCACGAAGGATATCTGCAAAGAGGCTAGCTTCTCTGTCGCCTCCTCAAGTAGCTGAATGCCCGTCCTCCTGCTGAGGGCATCGGCTACTACGTTCCCCTTCCCAGGAGTATAGACTATCTCAAATTCATAGTCCTGGAGGAACTCGAGCCATCGCCGCTATCTCAGGTTCAGGTCCTTCTACGAGAAAATGTACCTGAGACTCTGATGGTCAGAAAAGACTGTAGAGTGCTCGCCCATCAGATAGTGTCACCATGTCTTCAGAGCGAAGACCACTGCTGCTAACTCCAGGTCATGGGTAGCGTAGTTCTGCTCATGCGGCCTCAACTAACGTGATCCATAGGCGATCACTGCCCACTCCTGCATCAGGACACAACTGAGTCTGGTCCCTGATGCATCGCAGTAGACTACGTACCCTACTCCCTCCTCAGGAAACCTCATGATAGGTGCGCTGGTCAATCTTTGTCTCAGCTCCTGGAAGCTCTGCTGACATCTGTCTGACCACATGAAGGGTTTCCCCTTCTTCATCAAAGTTGAGAGTGGTGTCGCAACTCTGAAGAAGTCTGGCACAAATCTCCGGTAGTATCCAGCTAGTCCCAAGAAACTCCGCACCTCCGTCACACACCTGGGTGGCTCCTAAGCTAGCACTACCTCGATCTTTGCAGGATCCACTGCAACTCCCACCTTAGAGATGAAGTGTCCCAAGAAGCGAAACTCACGTATCCAAAACTGACACTTCGAGAGCTTTCCATAAAGCTGGTGCTCTCGGAGTATGTCTAGTACAACCCGTAAGTGGTAGGCATGCTCCTCCTCAGTCGTTGAGTAAATCAAAATGTCGTCGATGAAGACCACGAAAAGTCGATCGAGGTATGGCTGAAAGATCCTGTTCATGAGGTCCATGAACACTGCTAGAGCATTGGTTACGCTGAATGACATAACCAAGAACTCATAGTGGCCATACCAACATCTGAAGGTCGTCTTCTGCACGTCCTCGTCTCGAAATCTGAGTTGATGATAGCCTGACCTGAGGTCTATCTTCGAGAACCATTGTGATCCCTTGAGCTGATCAAAGAGGTCATCAATCCTCGGTAGCGGATACTTGTTCCTCACTGTCACCTGGTTCAGGCAACGATAGTCGACACAAATTTGCAAGCTCCCGTCCGCCTTCTTGGCAAAAAATATCGGGGAAGCCCAGGGTGAAACACTGGGTCGGATGAACCCCTTGCCCTGCAAGTCCTCCAACTGTACACGTAGCTCTCGAAGCTTGGCAGGGGCCATCCGATATGCTGGAGTCAATATCGGGGTTTTCCCGGGGTATAAGTCAATATAAAAGTCTACCTCTCTGTGAGGAGGTAACCCTGGAACGTCGTCGGGAAAAACATCCACAAACTGATCCACCATTGCAGGAAAACCAGGACTCTGCACGTCAACTGCTCCTAGGATGAGGCTAGCCAAATGATGAGTGATGGGTTGTCCTCTCCTCCGTGGAAGTCCATCCTGTGCTGCAAAGGCTCCCTTCTCGCCGATGAAGGTGAACCTGCTCCCATCGGTGCGTACACATCGCACCTTGCGCCTAAAATAGTGAATCTGTGCATGGACCGTAGATAACCAATCCATGCCCAAGATGACGTCGTAAGGCCTCGACGCTGCTACAAGAAGATCTCAGCCGAAGCTCTCGCCTCATAGAGTAAGCTCACACGGCCAGCACCAGTGCGTAATCGTCGAGTCTGCTCATGTAGGAGTCTCTAGCCGTAAGGATCGAGCCAATGGCTCTGTCGGAATCTCCGAGCTCCGAACAAGGGAAGCAGCTATGAAAGAGTGACTCGCTCTTGTGTCTATAAGTAATGCATCAAGGGTGGAATAGACATAGATAGTGCCTCGAATCATCTCGGGCACGTCGTGGTCGTAGGCCTCTACTACCTAGAGCTGTGCCTGTCTCTGCCCACCAGCTCCCTGTGGTCGGGGTGGACATCCTGGTGGTGGTGGTGGTAGAGCCTCAAAGCGTCGCCCACCACCTGCTGCTCGGGCAGCTCCTCTGCCTCGTCCGCCTCCTCCCTGCGGACCGCCACAGTTGACCCTTTGCCTCTGCCTCGGTGGTCCCTCAACTGTCTGCTGCTCCTCGTCAAGGTGGGTCGGGCAGTCACGAGGCATGTGGCCCTGCCCGCCGCACGAGTAGCATTGCCTGCCTCTCGAAAGACTGGCTCTGCGCTATGTGCCCTGCACTACTGAGCCAGTATCTTGAGGTCGTTTTCCAGAGGTTCTGGTCTTCCTGGACCCTTGAGTCATATGTCGACTGCCTGCTGTAGAAGACTCTTCTACGTGCCTCCCTGCGGTGGGTCTCGGTGCTGGTGTAGACTCAACAAGAAAGCTCTCGATCAAAAGGGCCCGCTCCAGTACTCCTGTCTGAGTTGGAATGCTGAGGGAGATCAGAAATGCCCTGATCTCGTGTCTCAATCCCTACTCAAAGGTCTGGGCCCGGAATAATGGGTCCCGTACCATGTCGGTCGAGTAGCGCGAGAGATCGGTAAACCTCGCCGAGTACTGGGAGACCGTCATGCTGCCCTGTCGCAGCTGAAGAAGCTCCTGAATGCGCACTGCATGGAGGGTGGCTGGGACAAACTCTGAGTGGAAGAGGCTCTTAAAGTCTGTCCATAGTAGAGATGCCTCATCGTGCACAGGGAGCATCAAGCTCCACCATCGGCCCACTGCTGCGTGTAGTAGGCTCGCATCGAGGATCACCATGAGGTATACTGGTGTCCTCACTAGCCTGAAAACTCGTATGACTACCTCCAGCCAGTCCTTGGCTGCCTGGGGGTCCGTCTCCCCACGGAACCTGGGTGGTCGTTGGCGCTGGAACTAATGCAGTGCACTAAAGCGACATGCATCGTCAACGGCTGGTGCTGGAAGCATCGGTGGCTCGGCTGGTAGAGCTACCGCCAGTGCCACTGCTGACAAAGGGCCCTGCACCGAGGCCTCGTCGCTCGGTGGGCTGTCGTCACACTCGACTCTCGGAACCCTAGCTGGCTGCCATTGTGGGGCCATCCTAAAAAGGAAATAGGTGCACCACGGTCAGAACAGTATACCTGGTGATCTGATACAAAGTAATCACAAAAAAAACTTGAAACACTCATGCAATCAATGATTTCATGCATTAAGTCGGAAATCAGAAGTCAGGATCCTGGTGTACGGATACGTCGGCCGCCGCACCAACACAGGACTCCCGGGACTGATAACCACACTCAATATGCTAAACACTATTGCTTTACATAGAAAATATCATAGTTTGTGGTAGAACTGAACTCCTCTGATACCAATTTGTCACGACCCGTCCTCGGGGCCTGTGCCGTGACTACCCCAAGCCCGCCTTCCATAGGCCAGGGGCTGGCGACTAGCACCAAGGCGTAAATCCCGGTAAAAAGGGAAGGCATTGCCTTTGTAAAGTAAACAAGCACCACAGAGTAAGCAAGCGGAAAAAGTAAACACTAAGTAAAAACTTTGCACAACTATAAGTGCGGAAAGTAAGTGATCCAGTACACAAACCCAAACTGAAAGTAAAGTATAACTCGAAAGGGAAAACAGCAACTGAAAAGTAAAAGCCACTACGCCGAGTTGTCCACTGGAAATCCCACTTGAAGGGTGGTTACAGATAGCTCCACTGCTCCTCGGGTCCCACCGTCCGCTCCGAGTACGTCCCGCCCAGTGATCCACCTCCAGGTACCATCCTGCTCTGCGAGCCTCAACCACGATCAGCGCTGTCTGTCGTCTACAACCAACACAACGTAGTGCGGGTATAGCTCGTGCAGGGGTGAGTATAAGCTACTCAGTAGGGACCCCGAGACCCCTGAAGGTCTCCGAAAATCCACAAAGGATAAACCACAAAGGAAAGATATAATCACGAAGTAACAACTGACACTCCTTAGGTATATGCCCATACATATACCTAAGTCATCAATTCCAATACGATCCAACCTCCGAGCTCAAGTATAACCCAGTCCACACAGGAAAGTATACGTATTCCACACAAGTAAACAAACGTAATCCACACAGGATAGCACAACACAATCCACACAGGAAAGTAAACAGGATTCAACTCACACAGGTATACTTCTTTGAAGATGATAGAGATGATCACTGATCCATCTAAGTCGTCGGACCCACAAAGGATCGATAGGTACTAACCCCCGCAAAGACCCACACAAGATCGGACCCACACAGGATCTATAGGCGCTGGCTCACACAGAACCGCTGAGTGATGACCCACACAAGATCGGACCCACACAGGATCGGTAGCATTGATCCACATAGGATCGCTGAGTGCTGTAGTCGTCGTCGTCGAATCCACTGAGGATCTCTGCACAGTCGTCGTCGCAGTCACAGTAGCAGTCATAGCCAGCATTAGGGTTACCGCACACAACAAGCTCGTTCGGGAGGGTCCGCTCCACGAGCTGAGAGGATGATACATCAACTATCACATAGTCCAGAGTTGATGTATCCAAAAGATCTGTATCGTCAACAAGAACTCAACGTCGCAGACGGCGCGTCGATCGGACGCCCGTTCTGAGAGTTATTGGCTTTTTCGTCCCAGGGGCCCAGTTGGTTTTTAAGGCAAAACCAACCCGACCATACTCCACCTGCGTCCAATCCTTGGGTGGAGTATTCCAAAAGATTCGTCTCACTAAGAGAAACTCAACAAAGTTGACGGCACGTCATTTAGATGTCCGTAGCTCAAGAAATGAGTGTTTCCGCTCCGAGGGCCCGGTTGGTTTCGTGTACGAACCAACCCGGTCGAACTCAAAGTATTCTGAAACCTTGAGTGAAATATGTCGAAACGAGCGTCTCATTCTAAGGTTCATGTCACCGCTGACGGAGCGTCGATCGGAGGTCCGTAGCCCGAGTTATGGGCAATTGAACCCAAACGGTCCGAAAACGGGGGTTTCGGGCCCGGACCGACCCGGCCGGAGACCCCCCCCCCCCCCCCCCCCGGTTGGCCCGAACCGGTTCGACCCACCCAAGACTGGGTCGGCCCAGCCCGGCACGGCTCGGCGAGGCCCGGCCTGGCCCGGCGCGGCCTGGCCTGGCAGATCGGCCGGGCGCCGGTCCGGCTGGGGACAGCGCGCCCAGCGCACTCTCTGGCTCGGCCTTTGGCCGAGCCGTTTCGACAAAGGGGGGGCCCTGCCCCCCCTGTGTAACCCCCCCCCCCCCAATTTATGGGGGGCCATTTGAATCGGCCGGGGGAATTTAATTCCCCCGGCCCCTCCTCTTCCGGCCAGCCCGACCTGGTCGGCCGGTTCCTGCTCAACGGGACCAGTAGTGGCCGGTCCCCATCCAGCTCCATCACTGGCGGCCCGGTCCGGCCTTCGGTCACCTTGCTCTGCCGCAGCCCGGAACCGGCCGCGGCCCTTGTCGTCCGGCGCGGTGCGATGGCATCGCACCCCTCCGCTGCGGCCCCGCTCCGGTCACGGCGCCTTCTATTTCCTTCGACGCGGCGCGACGGCATCGCATTCTTAGACTTCTTTCCACGGCGCGGCGCGACGGTGTCGCGTAATACTTGCCGTGTGATTCTCGCGTGGTGCGACGGCACCACGCCATTCCGTTCCATCCACAAAGAATCAAACTTGAACATAGGAGGGGGGTTCGGCCGTGTTTGTGCGGTTCGGCCCCCCTCTTGTTAAACGATATCATCTAGTCGAAAATCCACGATAATCGATAAACTAGAATCATGAACGAAAATAATTAAATAAAATAATCCCCTACCTCGGTTCAGGAACGGTGCTCGTCAACGAGCCGCGGAAGACGAGCGTCTCGGAGGTCGGGCGTCACGGGAAAAGAACGTCGACGTCGTGAAGCGAGGATTCGAAGTCGTTGATGGCGATTTCGTCGCGGAAAACCATCGCGGAAGAGACGACGTGGAAGAAGAACGCCGCGTCATGGATACGGCGTCGCGGAAGAACCGTGTTCTTCGGCGGAGAAGTTCTTCGTTGAAGAACGGTGCTCTTTGCGTTCTTTGTCGAGGTTGAAGAAGATGAAGACTTCACGCTTCCCAATCCTCTCAAGGTGGCAAAACTCTAACAATAATAAAATAAGACCAAGTCTTATTTTATTAACACAACCTAACCATTTGAATTTCAAGAGTTTGAAATTAAGTAACTCACTTTATTAATTATAACAAGTTGTCAAAAATTAATGAAAGTGAGTTAATGGGGAGTTAGGAAAGTGAGGGGTTAAGAGAGTTAAGGGATTTGAAAAGGTGGGGGGGTTAGTGTGGGCCCCACCCTTTCAATTATTCACACATGGGAAGTTGGGTGGATGTGGGCCCCACCACCAACTTCCCAAGGGAGAAAATAACCACTTTGATAAGAAATAAAATTGATTCAACAATTTTATTTTCTTTTTAATTAAATCCCATTAATTAACTTCTTCTCCCGCACAACCGAAACTATGGTAAAGGTTCCATTAAGAGATTACCGGTGTTGCGAGTTCATTGGTGCCCTCGGAATTCAATTCCGAGCACCGGTTCAAAAGTTAGAAATTCCCGCTCGTTCGTTCACTGAACGTACCCGAGCCAAAGTTCGGAAATTGATTCTGGGCACACCGAACCTCGGAATCAGGTGCCATCAGAAACCGCGCTCTCGTAAAATTCCAAAGAAAATTAAGAAAAAATTTCCCTTGAATTTTACGGGTCTTTACATGAAATATTTATCATTTTTTTATTCTAAAATAACTTTAAAAAATTATACTCAATGCATCTAAATCTAAGTTTGAACAGTGGATGAATTTACAATGGCACCTTGATACATGTTTAGTAAATTTCATGTTTTGGAAAAAAAATTACATAATTTATTGTTGTCATTATGTAATTACCTTATAAATTTAAATCCATATCTTTTATTTGAATCCTTATATTTTGATAATTTCAAAAAGAGGGATATTTTTTTGAAATTATACTTGTTCTTATAATTATCAAAAGGGGGTATAATGTTGAGTCGCTCCCTAAAACTCTTTATGATTGGTAATTAAAATATATATATGTTTTATTCCATTTAAATTTCTTAATACTTTGAATTTTAAATTTATTAAGGTATATTTAATAATTACTACATCATTTTATTCATTGATTAAAATATCTTTATATTTCATGTTTTTATTTCTCATAATATGTTCTATAAGTTTTATTTTGAGTTACTAGGATAATAAGTCATTTGGGACCTTAAAATATCATTTATACCTGATTTTTATTGTTCCCATGCAGTTAAACATCTTTACATCACATAGACAAATGGTTATCCCTATAGAAAATTTGTGATTCACATATCCCATTTTGAATCCATGAACCTGATTTTATAGAATCGATTACCCTCTATATTTCAAACATATCTTGAGCTAAAAACTCAAAATTGAGTGATTAAAATTTTTATAAAGATAATAAGATTATCTATATTTCATTAGAATACATCAACTTATGAATCGATATCTATCATGTCTGAAATTAGGTTTGAAGTTACTTCATATTTTCAGTCAGATTTTTCCAGTTTTCCAGAACTATTTTGATTTTGTTTTTTTATGATAACTTGAGTTATAGAAATATGATTAAGGAGATTATTTATTATTTATAAATATAAGGAAATTTTAAAAATATAATTCAAAGGGACCAAAAATTATTATGCCTTTATCAAGGATTGTTTTATCTTTGAATATTGAGAATTAAATCTGTTTTCAATTTTTCAAGAATTCCCTTATGTGAATCACATATATGAAAAATTTAGATATATTAGAAAATCACTTATGTGATAAATTTTATTACATGAATAAATTATGTTGATTCGCCTATGGGAAATTCCTCTATGTGGAAATTCCTACATAGTTAAGTGAAAATCATATAGGAAATTATACTCTATTTTGTGTAGTGGTCATGAATTTTAAAACCCGCCTTTACCATGAGTTATGATTTCACATTACCATGAGTTGGGAATATTTTCAACATTACTTTGAATTCATCTTAAACCTACTATAAAACCATCTATCACCCTACTGTATGAATTAAACTACTTGTCATGGGTGAAGTGTACCTACCATAAGTTATTATGAGTACTTACCATGAATCTAGGTGACCACACCTTCAATTTACTATTTAATACTTTAGTTTTCATAAAATATTATCTTGTAATAAATTTCTCATTTTTTCTCAAAAAAAAATTAAAAAAATTCTACTCACAACATCTAAATCTAGGTTTGAATAGTGGATGACTTTACCGTGGCTCCTTGACACTGTTGGAGTTGATTCCCTAGAATAAACTACATTTTTAATTTAGATTACATATATTTTAAAAGAATTGAATATTAATATAATGACTTATCACATATTGATTACTATTCTGCATAACATTAATTTTAAAATGTATTGGGGTATCTGTCACATTTATTAAGTCATAGCAGTTTCCCGCTATGATAAAAACCTTGAAATACTATGAAGATATTCTTAAATATAGTTTTATGGTTGGATAACATACTATAATAGGGAACATAGTATGTAGAATTTCAATTGTGAGTGCTCGTAAGAGGATAAGGATTCTTCTAAAAAATTCTCTCTTGGTAATATCTAAGATGGTAGATTATGGTAACATACCCACCATTAACAATTTCACATGATTCGGTGTCATTAGATATTCCTATATACAAATGTGTGTAGTGGTCATTAGACTTTAATATTATCATTAATTCACATCATGCCTTGTGCACTTAGATTTACTGACCAAAATTGTCATGCAATATGTTGGTAGGAAGTATGGTAAATTGGGTGTGTCATGATTGAAATGTGATTAATGAATAAGTTGAGGAATGATTTTTACCTTATATCATTATGGAATTTGATATCTTAACCCTTTTATTGGAATAAAATTATCATATCAAATCCCATGTACATGGTGTAACAGTGTTTATTTCTGATAGTTAAAGAAAGACATATCAAGTATTTAGTTTGGTGACACAAATATGCAACTTATTTGATAATATATTACAACAAAGGGATTATATTACACAGTGATAATTCTTATATAGTTATCATCATTAAGACATTAAGTTCTTTCTCTTTGGTGACTTGACCCATTGCTAGATACTAATCTTAGATATTACGAAATCTCACTTAATGCCAATGAAAAAGAGTCCTATAGGGTAACACATAATGTGTTTCCATTGATTTCAATTAAATTTTATTTTAATTTAATTAATGGAATAAATATTATTCTTAAGACTGAGAAATAATTTTATTCAAGTTTTATTGTCACATAAATTAAATAAATATTTATTCACCAGATTGTGAATAAAATATATTTATTTATTTTATTGAATATTTAATAAATATTTAGTTATTGGTTTGTGAATAAAATATTTATTTAATAGAATAAAATATTTATTTAGGTATTTAATAAATATAGAAGATTTTGAATAGACCAAGACTCTGTCTGGTGATAAATAATTATTTTCAAGATGGTAAATATTATTTATCAATTTTTATAAGTTGGAACACGCCACAAAATAATAATATTATTATTATGGGGCCTGTGGTTTTATTAAAGGATATAATATTATTTAATGGTCGGCATGAAATTAAATTTTTATTTTAACTTAAACCCTAGATCTATAAATAGATAGTTATGTATATTATGTATGGTATTGGTGTGCAATCTAAAAAGAGAGAATTGTTATTTATAATTAATTCTTTCTCAACTCCTCCTTATCTCTCACTCTTAAGAAAGAGAAATGAAAGATGGATTTCTTTAGACCGAAGAATGTGTGATCAAGAATAAACAACTCAATACATTCTATTCTCCATGCTAGCACCCAAATATCAAGTGGCATTGGTCGAAGATCATAATACCATGTTTGGATCACTACTAGAAGGATTATATCCTTGGATCCTCATGGTATAATGAAGGAAATCCAAAATGGTCTTTTTGGATGACTAACATTCATCAAAAAAGAATGTTTCTAAGTCCAGGTATTCATTTCTTCAAATATGAATTAAATTAATTATAAATTTTATGTGTAAGATCCTTGTTCATGGTTTTGGGAAATGATAATTAAAATAAATTTTAATATATTTCCCACCACTAAAAACTTCTGTTATGCCTGAAACAAAAAATTGGTATCAGAGTGACCAAATATAAATTTATAATTATTTATTTGATTGTTGATATATGTGAAATTGTGGTTAAATTTTCATTTGATGTGACTTATTCTTTAATCTAATTTAAATTAACATTATTTTAAATATTAATCATATTCTTTAAGTGTTTTATTTTCTTAATGTTCTATGTATATATAAAGAAAAATATGATATTCCATCAAGAACTTCCAAATTATTGGTCTATAAGATAGGGTTACATGTTGTGTACTCAGAAGTAAATATCGTGTACCCTAGTGCACTACATATGGAAGAATCAAGGGATACATGGTGTGCCACACAATAATTACACAGAGTTTACACTACATGTTGACCAGACAACCTAACATACAGTTGTCAGATTACACAACATGTATCAGTGTACACGCCGGGTAGTCTACAAGGGTTAGCGGTGTAAATAGTGCAATCAATATGGTCATTATACCTGGTAAAAACTGCATGAGATTGAAAACCTAAAGCATTTATGATATACACTACCTATATGAGGTGTATATGGTATGAAGTTCATCAAATCCTACATCTGAATAACATATTGAGCCACTCAGTAATAAAATGAACACACGAATCAAATAGATATATGGTGTGTAGTTTTCTTGTATATATCGTGTACTCCATTGTCACACACATCAAAGACCTAGTTTTGTATCATAGACACACAACAAGTGGAACACACATCTTGTATATGGTCTGTATACTTCATGTTGTCATGTCGAGGTATACGCTGCAGACCAAGTGAGTACCCTGGATACATGAAAATCGAGATACACAGCATGTAGCATAATTTACATGTTGTGTAGTCTCCCATTAATAGATAGAATTAAAAATTACATTAAATTAGAAAATTATAGCATTAAAACTTTATTTTATTGATTTTCACACCATCGTGTGTTTGAAAATTTAATAATGGTTTTAAATAATTTTAAATTATCAATTAATTTATTGTAATAAATATGTCATTATTGGTTCTGCTGTTTATTTTCCATAATTTAATAAATGATGGGTATCTCTAATAATGTTCATATGATCATTAAGATGAAAGAGAATTAATTAATTAATTAAATTAATTAATTCATTAAATTAATTAATTAAGGAAAGCATTATCATCTTAATAATAAAGAAAGAATAAATGAATGAATGTTAGCCAATTACTTTTGCATATTCATTGCATATATGACCATTCATGATCTTGAACAAGACATATTTATGCGTTGGATGTTTTAATTTAATTTAATGCATGGGATAACTATTATTTATTATTAAATTAAAAATGATGGATAATGATTCATTCATCCCTATATTATTATGTAGCATATGTGTGTCTACTGATATTTGTGTAATCCCCTTTAACCAATCCTTTGGTTCCCCTCACTTGTATGTGATTCATAAATACATTTAATTAATGGAGTATCCCAAGGCGTATGGAGGCAGTTCAAGATGGAACCATTATGATGCCAACTTAGGTGATACACATGTGTATAGTTTGAATGTTTTAAATCATGCCAAGAAAGGGAAAATGAGTTATTTCCACTAGGTCATAGGTTGATTTAATGTCCTCGCATTAAATCAGCCATTAGATAAAGCTCATAAACAGTTAATTTTATTATTTATTTTTTTCTGTCTATGAAATTATTGATTTTATGTATATAAGATCATGATCACATAAATAAATGAATTAATGTCCAAAGAAAGAAATTAATTCATTAATTATTCAAATTTTTTTATCCAACATTGTCAATTAATTAAGTAACACCCACTTAATATTAAAATGGAATGTAAAGGATAAAACAAGATAAAATTAATGAATAAAAAAATTCCTCATTTAAATATTAAGTCAGACATAACCTTCCATTACTTATTTTGAAATGAAACTCAACAAAACTACATATTTGACCAACCCTTGAAGGGACACTTACTTTTATAAGGGGAGTTATTATGAAGGTTTTGAGTAGACTTAACCATTTTACATCAAGAAGAGTATACCTTTCTAAACTTAGTGTAATTTGGAGGCAATTGTTGAGGAAATAAAAGTCAGGGTTTTAGGATTGGGAAGTCCACTCAATGTATCAAGGTTTTGCAAGACCACAATTAGGAAAGACCTTCCTACCTAAATAACTTTAAATAGTTTTACCAACCCTTTTTGGGGTTATGTGAAGGGAAATTTGGATCCTTTCCCCAAGAATGTCCTGAAAACTATACATTCTTATTTCAATGGTGAGTGATATTGGGACTTGATAAAATATTGGGAGATTATATAAAAACTATTACATTTATTATATCTCACATAATTTGTAATCAGTTGAAGTACTAATCATCGGTTTAATTATTGTAGAAAAATGGAAAGAAAACCCAAGAAAGCAGTGAAATCATTCATTAACTCAGGGTATGTCCATAAAAATACAAATTTTTAGATGTGGTACAATTTTTTATGTGATGCACTATTATCAGAAATTATTTATTATGTGTGGGGATCCCTTATTCCTATTCAGCCACCCTAGAAAGTGATCAAAGTTGAAATGATATCCTACCATAGATTTGTCGAGGATGCTTCCTATGTCCATTGTATTATATTATCAACTATATCTGGAGAGTTCATGATACAACATAATGAAATGTATGATTACACCAAAATAACACATATCCATTCTTTTTATAAGGAGAAGGAAAGGATTAAAATAAATAAGATTTCCAATACACTATATCAGTGTAAACTGGAAGAAGAAAATCTAGATATTGATCATTCTTTCAAAATAATAGGGTATATTGATCGATTATTAAAATTGGGCTTCCGCTTGGATAATAAATTACCCATTAATATTATTTTATTATCCTTACAATCAAGATTATCATTATTTTTTCAAGATTGGATAAACCAAATGGATAAGTCACTCATGAAACGTTTTCCCATAATTAAAAAAGGAGATAAGAACTAGTTGAAACCTATTTATATTCTAATTATAGTGAAAATTATAATAGGAAAGTTTGAAGTAACTGTGGATTATATAAATCCAAAATATACTTCACAACATCATTCAAATAGACAAAATATTTGAATGCATGAGAATGAACTAGGAGATACTTTCTTCTCATGTGGAAAACTTGGACACTAAAAAATAAATTTCAATAAATTGAATAAGAAAGAAGTTGCATCCACTTCTGGTATAGTCACCAATTTTATATTCATAGCATGTATATTAAATGAAATATTCTTACAACATACATGTAGTTAAATACATGAAATAATATATAATGTAAGGGTTATAAAGTGAACTTAAAAGGGTCTGAGAAATCATGATTCCTATGTCAACAAAGTGGAGCTCTCAACTTTTTATTGCTAAAAGGATTGATTTAAGATTTTAATAATTATTTCCAAAACATTTATCTCATTGTACATATAGACAGATCAAGACATTATTTTACATTTGGAATAAATTTTGTTGTGGTTCTTTAAATACTAAACTATTTGTTCAATAACCCTTGAATCACATATATCCATTACAATAAATGATTAATATAAAAATATAATAATTTTTACCACAATGTGGAAAGATAATTATTTATAAAATAAAAGAAAATTTAGTTTACTTTTTCATTCCATTTAAAGTGTTTTATTTTCAATTGATCTAACATACTATATATATAAATAAACTACTTGTCATTTTTTAGATAAAGAAACCTTTATATATAAAGGTGCATCACAAATATTTTAAAATTAGTTCAATATGGCCATGTGAACTATTACAAAGCTAAAGGTAACTTCATATACTACATGATATTACTTAATGAAATTTTAGGAATGCTTAGTGAAGTAAATGAGTGATGTTGGTAAAGATAGAGGAATTTTCGAGGTGGCTTGTCTGAGAAAAGATTATCTAAGTAATCATTTATCATAGATATAGAGTAAAGGTTATCCCAAACTCACATTTCCATATATACATAAATGATTTGATTATAGTAAAAGTAATATTAATGATGAGTCTTATATATATTACAAATATCCCATTATACCATCCAAGACATATTTTTGAAAAAATAAGTTCCACAACTAACCATATAATAAATATATTTTCTAATGTATTTCACATAAATTATGATATGATAAGAATATATTAGGACACCACCATATGTGTTTATTTAAAACTGTTTATCAAAAGTTAGTCTTAGCTATAAATGAACATTAAAACACTAAGGTTCATTGATGTTAATGATATTATATCCACTAAGGATACTAACATCTAGCCAAGATCAACTATATTTTCATAAAGAATTCTTATCTCTTATAAGATACTGGGAGTATAATTAACTTTTATGGTTTAAGGCTCTAGATAAACATAAGTTATAATAAGAATACTGGAATCCACTAAGCTTAGTAGGAATAGTAGTTATAAAAACACATATTGTATAGGAATTCATAACCAATGAGGTGGTTTATATTCATCGTGGTGGGTTATACATGTATTATTCATTCAAAATAACGATTCTTATAAAGAAGTAGAAAATGGTAAATTTATAATATTGAAAAGTAAATATAAATTAAAGTTATGGAATCCATGTATCAAGATTTAGGATTTCGTATTTTGAAAGTTTCTATGTCTTAATACTACTGTTGAGTATTCAATAGAAAATTAGAATGGATGGTTCAAGATGGTTCCAATAAAAAATGATTGATTATTGAAAGTTTAGTTTATGAAAAAACTTATCACCACTCATCATGACTAAATTTTTTTTAAAATTATTCCTGACACAGAATAATTCTAGGACCATCATATTGGGATATTGATTTTCAGGGATGCCTTATTTAAAGGAATACTTACAAGATATTTCTATATGACATGACAAAAAGGAGACCCTCTGATATATGTCTACCAGGCATAACTAAAAGGGTTAGTGGAGTCAATAAATGTTAATAAGATATGCATATTACATAAATTCATTTATAAATAAATCATGAATAATGATCAAAGGATATTCATTTGGAAACAAATGAGTTTCATATATATCAGACTTGTTAGTGGGACCACTATAAGATTTAAAGATAAATATGTTAATAACATATGAAAAAAAATTATGTCTTAAACGTTTTTTAATACTAAGGAATTAAATTTCTTCACATTTGAATTAAATTAGAAACTATATTCTCGGGAATAAGATATTCATAAATGGATCTATGTGTTTGATTAATCTATTAATAGTATATATATTAATAAATTATTGAAAAATAAAAGTTAAAATAATTCAATACCTAATTTTTATTGGCATATAATACTTCCATTAGAACATACATGGGAATTGGAAGTGATTATGAAGATTAAAATAATTTCACAAGCTTAAGTTCTAGTAATTAATATCATGTTCCATGATATGTACTGATGTTTGATATTACTAAAACATAAAGAATAATAGGTTAATATCAAATAAATCCAACATAATTTATAGGCATGCAATTAGAACTATCTAATAGTGCTTTGAAAAGTAAAACTGGATGAGTTATTGGTTCCTGGAGAATTGAGGATACAAGTGATCAAAGGAATTGAGAACTTATCTTTATTTAGTTAAATTTGATCTACTATCACTGATAAGGATATAGTAATATACAAGAAAAAACTTATTATATCTAGTGGATGTCATATCTACAATATCGGAGTATATTAGAGATTCTGATATAGCATAAGAATATTTTTAGCAATGTCTTGTTCCAATTTTTGGTTATACCAAAAGAAATAGTTCTATCATTTTATGAAAAATTTTGACTATGGATTTAGTGAAAATGTCTGGATTATAAAATAGTAACAATAAGTGTATGCTCTTTTATATACCAACTTGAGGGATTTTATCAAAATAATAATGTTACAGTAAAAAAATTCACCACACCAACATGTGTCTTAACCAACCCTGTCCCCTAAAACATGGTAGGCCTAGCAACTGTATCCATACTCATCAAAATCATGTTTAACATGTGAGGAATAATCAATTGCTTAGCTATTTTCTCTTGTGCTAGTATAAGTTTATGGGATCTGGTTCCCTAGAACCAACTACATTGCACTTTAGATTACTTATATATTCAAATTGTTTAATATTAATATAAATAACTTATCACATATCGATTGTTCTTAGGCATAACATTAATGTGATAATTTCCTATGGTATTTGTTACATTGATAACATCATAGAAGTTCCTTGCTATGATGAGAACCTTGATATGCTAGGTTGATATTCCAAAATACAGTTCTACAATTTGAAAAACGTACTATGATAGGGAACATAGTATGTAGACTATCATGTGTGAGTTCTTGAAAGAGGATGAAGTTTCTTCTCATATATTTTATACTTGGTAATCTCCAAGATGGTAGATTATGAGAAACAATTTTCCTGTAGGAATTCTACATGTTTTGGTTTCTTTAAATAATCTTATCTATGAAAATTTTTGATGGTCCTTATACTTTAAGATTATAATTTATGCATGTCATGACTCGCACACTTAGATATACTGAAAAAAACTATCACATGATATATTGGTTAGGAGTAGGGTACGTTGGGTACATCATGATTGACATATCATTAATGAATAAGTGAAGGAAGGATTTGTCCCTTTCATCTTTATGGAATTTGATATCATGACCCTATTATTAGAATACAACTGTCAAATTAAATTCCATGGACATGGTTTAATAGTGTTTATTTCATATATTCAAAGAAATACAAATTAAGAATATAGGTTGGTGACATAGATGCATAGCCTGCTTGATGAGATATTGTGACAAAGGGATTATATTACACAGTGAGACTTTATATGTGGTTTTTATCATTGCGACATTAAGTTCTTTCTATTGGGATCCTTGACTAGTTGATAGACAGTAATTGTGAACTTTTGGAAATACTGCCTAATTCCAAAGAGAAGTAATCCTAGAGGTTCATACACTATGTGTTTACATTGATCTCAATTAAATTATATTTTAATTTAATTAATAGAATAAATATTATTCTCAAGACCAATAAATAACTTTATTCAAGTTTTATTGATCACATAAATTAAATAAACATTTATTCACCAAATTTTTAATAGAATATATTTATTTATTTTATTGAATATTTAATAAATATTTATTTATTGGTTTGTGAAAAAAATATTTATTTAAGAGAATAAAATATTTATTCAATTATTCAATTAATACTGAGGAGTTTAAATGGACCAAGACTTCTTCTAATGATAAATAATTGTTAACGAGCTGATAAATATTATTTATCAATATTCGTAAGTTAGCACAATCAACAAAATAATAATAATATTTTCATTATGTGTCATGGGGTTTCATTAAAGGTTATAATATTATTTAATGGAAAACATGCAATTAAATTATTCTTTTAACCTAAACTCTTTATCTATAAATAGATGGTTATGTCTATTGTGTATGGTATTTCTGTGCAATTGAAAAAGAGAGAATTATTGTGCACAAAGAATTCTTTGTCGACTCCTCTCTCCCTATCAGGAATGATAAACACAAGGGGGATTTCTTCAAGATTAAAGAATGAGAAATAAATAATGAATAATGAAATACATTCGATTCTCCACACTAGCACCAAGAGATCGAGTGGCATTGCTCAAAGATCATAATAGCATACGGGGATTACTAGTAAAGGGATTCTATCCTTGTATCCTTATAGCGCAATAATAGCAATATAGAAAGGGTCTTTTTAGATGATAGAAATTAATCAAAGAAGAAATTTACTAATCCTTGGTATTCATTTCTTTAGATATTAAATAAAGTAATTATAAATTTTATGTACAAGATCCTCACTCATGGTTTTTGTAAATGATAATTAAAATAAATTTTAATATATCACCCACCACCACAATATTCCACTGTTCTCAGAACCAATAGATACATGTTTAGGAAATTGAATGTTTTGGAAACTTTTATAAAAAAATTATTGTTTTCTTTATGTCATTACCTTATAACTTTCAATCCAATTTTTTTATTTGAAACTTTATCTTTTTGATATTTTTAAAAATGGGGATATGTTCTTGAAATTATAATTGGTTTTGTAATTATCAAAAAGGGGGAAAATATTGAGGGGATCCGTGAACCACTTTAAGTTTTGATAATTAAAATGATTTATAAGATTTATTCCCCATTAAATTTATCAATACTTTTAATTGTATATTGATTAAATTGTGTTTAATATTAATTATATAATTTTATTAATTTCATAAAATATATTTAGATTTCACGTTTTGATTTTTACTAACATTTTAAACAAGTTTTATTTTGAGCTCCTAAGCTAAATAAGTCATTTGGGACCATATAATTTCATTAATATTGTTTTTATTGTTCCCATATAGAAATAATATTGTACACCATATTGCCAAATGGTTATTCTCTTATCCAATGTGTGATTCATGTAGCCAATTTTGAATCCACATAGTCGATTTTTCAGAATTAGTTACCTTCTCTATTTCAAACATATATTGATATAAAAAACTCAAAATTGAGTTGTTATTTTTTTTATAAATATAATAAGATTATATAAATTTCATTAGTGTACATAAATTTCTTAATTTATCTCTATCATGTCTTAAATTAGGTTTTAATTCACTTCATATTTTCAGTCATATTTCTACTATTTTCTAAACCTATTTTCTTCTATTTTTTTATCATAACATGTGATATATAAATTCAATTAATTTTATTATTTATTATTTATAAATCTAATAAAATTGTATAAATATTATTCAAAGGGACTAAAATTTGATTCTAACTTTATCATGGTCTATTTTAGCTCTGAATATTGAGAATTCAATCTATTTTCAGTTTTTTAGGAATTCGTTTACATGAATCATGTACATGAGAAATTCATATACATGGAAAAAACACATATGTGATGAATTTTCTAACATGAATCGCTTACATAAATTGCCTACATGAAATCCACCTATGTGAAAATTCCTATGTAGTTAAGTGAAAATCATATAGGAAATTATACTCTATTTTTTTAGTGACTGTGTGTTTTAAAACCCACCTTACTATGAGTTATGATTTCACCTTAGTGTGAGTTATTACTTCACCTTACCAGGAGTTTTGAAGCTTTGAAACCATATAGTAAATTCAAATTCAACCTATCGTGAAACCTTTTATCACCCTACCGCATGAAGTAAACTACCGTTTATGGGTGAAGTGTACCTACAGTGGGTTATTATGAGTTCCTACCATGAAGCCAGGTGACTGCACCATATTCACATGATCATCATACTGACCCCATAAAATGGTGATTATACTGAACAAATGACCACTTAGTACACAAGGTCAATACTTTACTTATTTTTTTTTCTTCAATTTGGAATTTTACATATACTTTATTTTATATTTTGTTTCATATATCTATTTGATGCATGTTTTTTTATTATGTTAAAATTGTTATAATCAATTAACAAACTCATATTAATTATGTAGAATGCATGAGAAGTTATTTTCATTATTTTAAACATCATTTTATGAATATCTAAGGCTTTTATATTTTCATGCATGAAACTTGCAACTTGAAACTAAAAAATCCGTTTTTCTTATTTTATGTTGTTTTATTTGATATTATTGTTTCAAAATTAATATTAGTTAATATTAAAATCATTAAAAATGGTTTCAATATATTTAACTCAGTATTATTAATACTTTTATATTCTCTAAATATTTTCTACTTTTTTAAATGGAATGTTTTGAATTTTATATTTCAAATTAAAACATGGTATTTTCATGGGATCATTCATTGAGTTGTTATTATAAAGAAATTTTCAATCATTTAATGAATTATTTAAAATTAGTTTTAATTATTATTAATTATTTTAAATTTTGTTCAGGAGTTGAGTGATTATTATTCAATGATAATATACCTCCCTCTCTTTCTCTCTCTCTGATAATCCAATTTTATCACTTTTATTATTCTAACTGTTTTATTGAGTGTGTATTCCATATATATTTGTATTTAATGGACTCAAGGATTCTTGTAACACATGACAATAACATATGATAACACTAGAATAAATTTAAGGTGGTCATATTTTATGAATCTTTAAGTGATCCTTTGTTCAACCGTTTACATCATTTGTGATTAACTCTCAAGGGGGGAACAAATCTTATTTGACTTTATTCGCCTTAAAGAAATGTAATGTAACTTTTTTATAATGATTGAAATTTGTTATTAAAATACATTAAAAGACCCTACATCATCTATTTCATTTACGGCATACTTTATAATCCTCTCTAGTAGTTTTTTAATTTTTTATTTACTTATTCTATGTTAGGTAGAGTTTTATGCACTTATATCTTTTACAAAATAGGTTATAAAACCTATAAAAAGTATTATTTTAGTTATGTTTCCTTATTAAAAGGTAGTTTCATGGTTATGATACCTTACCAAAAGGTAGATCCTTGGTTTTACTACCTAACTAATAAGAAGAACACTTAGGTTGGGGATACTCCTTATTGAAATCCTGGGTTTCAATATTCTCCCACAAAAGTATGTGTGTGTGTAAGTTTGGGGATACTCCTTAAAAATTCCAGGTTTAGGATTCTTCCAATTTAAAATTTTTGGGTTTAGATTTCTCTCATGTAAAATTACCTCTCTTTCATAGTGGGTTTCAGACTCCATCAGTTTGGGTGTGAAGAGTAGAATAGAATTGTTTAGATCCCAACTAAAATTAAAATTCATTGTTTTCTTCTCCTTAATTTTCTATATACGCTCTTAACACATCCATTGTTCTTATCATTTTAAGAAATAATTGGTGAATAATTTTAAACCACCAATTTCCAAAATTAATATTAAATAAATCTAATAATTTTAATAAAGGAATATTCACCTCATCTAATCCATTTTCCATCAACATATATGGCCTAACATAAGTTATGGGTTATCTTCTAATCACTGGTTATTTGAAATCATGTTCTGCATGGGTTCTTTTGGTGGAGTTTGTTTGGTGGTTGTCATGGGGGAGGTACATCTGATGGTTTTATCAGACTAGTAATGTCCATTGATGTTACCTATCAGAAGTCGTTCTGGTGGTTTTGGATGGATGATTCCCAGTAGTTCTATCATATGTGAATAAACATACAGGTTTATATCTAGCATTATGTGGATTAGAAAAATATCCCACATTAGCAAAACCATGAAATATTGATTCTAAATTTTGGAATAAGTAATCATTTATACCCTTTAAATCTCAATGAGTGTCGAATAACATTAAATTGCATTAATTTTATCATAACAATATCTCATATTATTCATAATGTATATATTCACATGTACATGTATATTATTCAAGGATAAATGAAGTGTGCATTTATTTTTAATCTTTATTGGACAAATAAGTTCTTTATTAACCCATCACGTATAAGATATATAACCTACATAATCAATAGATTTATTTTTTATTAAGCTTATTTTCATGAATTTGTAAAATAATTACAAATTTTAATATTTCATCTTCTATATGATTAATACACATACATTCAAATATTTTATTGATTTCATAAAATCTTATGGAATTTTGATGATATTAAAAAGATATGGATTAATTCAAAAACATTGATTTATATAAACCATTTGATGATAAGATCAATTTTAAATTATTACTTATATAAATATATTTTAAGATGAATATATGAAATATATCTTATTCAATTCACCTCATACAATAATTCATATGATTTGGTGAAACTTTCATAATTTTGAATATGATTTGGGGTTTTTGAACTCTTAAGATCTTCATATGAAGATATTTATCATATAGATAGTTAATGAAAAATTCAATAAGACTTAATCCAAATATATATAAATATACAAATTTATGAAGAAAAAATATTCTTATAATAAGTTTATATATATTAATTATTCTTAGAAACTTATAAAACTAATCCAAAGCATCATAATTTGAACATAGAATATATTTCTCAATAATTCTTTTGGACAGTTATTTTGATGTTTAAATGTCTCAAAATTTATTATCATATATGAATTTTAAATAAAAATTGACTATATTATTAACAATATATAATGAGATCTCATAATTTATCTAGTACCAGTGTTACTTTAGGGAAAATGTCTAAAAAGACATATTGTTGTCAATATATTCATTTTCTTTTTCAAGGAAAAATATATTTATTTCTTTCCACTCATGATAAACAATGATTTTATATAATCAATTAAACCGCACTTCATGGGTGTATAATTAGAATATTGATTTTCCCTAAATTGAAATTGAATTATTCAAATTAGTGTTGTGAGGTTCTTATCAGTAGTTATAGTAGACAATTTTATATATGGTATGTCATGTTAATTTGTTTATTCTAATCACCATTCATAGCATAATATGTATAATCAACAATAAATAATAATAAATGTGACCATTTAATAGATTAATCATTCATAAAATATAATTATGGTTCACATGGTGCATGGATGAACCCATATATATTTCATAATTAATACTACATATAAATATTAGAAATCCACTCCTGATATAATGGGTGATGATATGAATATTTTACCTTAATAAAAGGAACCCATTTTAAATCATCATATATAATTAATTTATAATAACATAAATAGAATTAATAATTCTCTTATAGGTGATAATTTAGTAGAAATATATCTGTTAAAAAAATTCATCATTATTCCCCTAATATATGTCTACTATTTAATAAATAAATTAATTCTCATGTATAATTGTATCAATATTTGTCATTATATCTGATATCGGATAAAATAAATGATCCTTTAATTTATTTAATGTGTCGAGAATGTTAAACTTCTGGTATACCATAATTTATTCAATTATATAAAATAAAATCATAAAAACTTATTTAGAATCAATTTTTGTATATTTTTAATTATTTTTATATATAGAGGTATTCAAAACCTCCTTCATTCGATTCCTACATACGATATTCATTTTCATGAACATAATTAATGCTAAATAAATTTCTTTAAGAATTTATATATATAAAATAATTATTAAAACATTTGAACCACCGGGAAGGAATATATTCACTCTTATGGATCCTGTGATTAATTTTCACTACCATTAAATGTACTTACATGAGCATATAACAACTCTTCTAGAGTTTTGATAATAAATATACTAGTTATTCTAAATAATTTAATTAAAATAATATTTATAAAACTTTTCCTTCAAGATATAAATTTTTAAGTCCTTCGAGATGCATTCTCATAGTTATCTTTATAATTTCCACTTTTGGTGGTCGGTCACTAATGAATGAATTCATAATATAATCATTACAGGATAAGATTATCCTCTACTATATATTGTATACATTGTAACTTTTGGACCAAATTTTTATAAAATATATATACTAGGGAGAGGATCACCCATTTATTTTATGGTAGATTCATATGGCCTGAGAAGCAATGTGGGTGAATCTTCTGGATTCCCAAAACATACCTCATCTCAACAATAATTATAAATAATAGGATAATTTTTATAATAAAATTCACTTAAAAAAAGAATGAGAAATTATTTTACCAATTTTATCTACTCCAAAATATCTATGATAACAATTCAAGTATGATTAATAAAAATTAAATTATTTTTTATGAATAAATTCATTCTCTTCATGGAATTTAATAAACTAATTATAATTAAATTTATAATGAGGAATGATTTCATTTTTTTCATTTCATGATCTATGAATTATAATTCATTATTTATCAACAATGAACATATTGTATAAAAATACTTATTTTATTTATTGAGATGACCATTATTTAACAACTTTAGGAGGAAAAATTATTTTCAAAAAATATATTGGATTATAAAAGTTACATAATTATATCATATCATCTATGAAATATATGAGTAATAAAATCCACTTCAAGGAATAATATCGAATGAATTACATGAGATGATATTGATAACCCATAAACACATGAAAACTAATATGTTTTCTTGATATTTATTTTATAAGAGGAAAAATTGATAGATGAAAAAGATTATTCAATATAATGTCAAAAGACACTACTTTCATATCATTCTTTTGGTATGTACCATTTTATAAATATTAATAAAATTCATTATTCTATTTAAATATATAGTATCATTAAACCACTTCTGGTTGTTATATTATTTATTTATTTATTTTTCTTATAAATAAGGCACATTGATCGTTGGGAAATATCCTATTCACCCCAAACTTCATTTTAATTAAGATCAAGTATATTCTCATTAATTTTGGGGAATAAAATAAAATTATTTTAATAAATATTCCCATTCACTCTAGGGAAAATATATATTATTTGATTAAGTTTCATGATATCTTAAATACAATAGTGTGAATATTAAATTTAAAATTTTCATCCACTTCATGGGATGGATATCAATAAAATAAAATGAATATATTTAATATATAATAAATAAGAGAAAATGAAAAAACAATACCATGTTTTTTTATAATATAAAAATAAAGATGATCTCCACAATGAGAATCTATACATTATAGTAAATTTTGAAATCTTTGGAGTGTAAAAGGAATTATGAGATGTCAAAATTTATCATGCCATCATGGCATGATCAATGAAGTTCACTTTAAAAAAAGAAAGGAATGTGTTGTTCATTATTTATCCACTTCTAGTATAAATGATTCATTTTTTTACTCAATGAATGATGTTTGTCTCGACATAAAACAAATCAATTATCAACAAAATTTCAATAATAACTAATTATATTCACTTCAAGGAATGGACTAGAATCTAGAAGTGTCAAGTCATTACTTCTCTTCAAGGGATCACTATTTTTTCCATAAAAAAAGATTAATAAAATAATAAATATATTATTTCCAATTTTATCAATAGCAGAAAAATAAATATAAAAATATATGACGTATAAAATAACTCTTACTTGTGATATAGATTTTCCAATGTGTCGCATCCCATCTTGGTTCATTATATGAACTGTAACCAAACTAGTTGGCGACATGGCCTCAACCATGCCTCCCCGTATGCTAGATGATGTCAATTAACAATAATTGACTAGGTTGTGTCTGTGGGAAGATTGTACCCTCATATTAGAGTAATAAAACAATATAAGTAATAAAACATCATCCACAATAGTAAATAATTAGAGTGCGAAAGTATTAAATATAACAAAGGCTATATCAAAGATGAAATGTAGTAAAATACTAAATTACAATGTCATACATACAACACTAATCGCCCACTATGTTGATCACATATCCATGAGTAAATAGAATAAGTAGAAATAACATTACAAGGGCTCTACTACTAACTCTTATCTAACCTCATACTCTATGTCCACATACTTATCTAATCCATCCTACTCAATCGGTCCTAGGCCTCAGCCCTACTTGTGCCTCCTACCAAGTGAATGTTTACTCGAGTACCCAAGTGTAATGTTGTCCCAAGAAGGGTGTGAGTAAAAAACTCAGTAGGGAACCACCAATTCAATGTCATACGTATCCAGTAAATGTAGTGTATGTATATGTGAACTACTCAATAATCTAATAATAATAATAATAACTAATTATTGAAAATAAACTAAATAACCAAAGTTGTGAATAGGGAATGTTTTAATAAATTTATGGACATGAAAGGTGGTCAGCCTAGCTGAGACACAATTGAAGAAGTGAAGGTAACCAAACATTACTAAAATAGAACCATAGTTGATCCTTGGACCCATGATCTTGATCAACCATACCTTCTTCAACCTAATCCAAAATTTCATGGATCATGTTCCATCATATATATATATATATATTTGAGTTTAGGTGAGGAACTAAGGCATATGACCAAGGCGTCCCAATATAATAAGGGAATATAAATGATCCACTTAAATTTCAAGAATAATAATAATCCATTTGACCTATGAGACCATCCAAGGCATTCTATATATAGAACTCAAGTGTTTCCCGCAACATAAAATATTTCCATTTAACCTATTAGCCAATTAAAGGTATTCCATATAAGGGACCCAATTATCTCTCAAGATTAATTTGATCTCAATATCTATGAGCCCATACAAATAATTCTATTTAGGGAACCCAAGTATCTCCTAATTCTTATATAATCGATCTTCCATGTGAGCCCATCTAAGGAATTTTGTATAAGGAATCAAAGTATTTCTCAAGGATTAATATGATTCAATTTTCCCTATGAGACAATCCAAGTAATTAAAAATAAGTAATCCAAGTATCACCCATGGAATGGTATGATTTTATTTAACCCATGATCCCATCCAAGGCATTCTGTATCAGGAATCCAAGTATCACCCAAGGCATCATACAATTTTGTTTAACCCATGATCTCATCAAAGGAATTCCATATTAGGAATACAAGTATCATCCATGTAATCATATAATAAGAAGTAAAACAAGTATTCTAAAATTATATATCCTAGGAATTACCTTAGGGAATCCCCATAATAGCATCACAACACATTAGGCCCCATAGACTGAGTTTTAGGAAGCACATCTCGAATCGTAGTTGTATCAACAGTAATCAAGTGAATTTATAAATAAATAATTGAGGTTTTTTGAATGATTAAAACCATACCCACTACCAAATACCCTTATTATTATGTGTTTGGTAGGGGTTTTAAATACTAACCACTACCATCTCTACCCAAACCCATAATGCACTCAGTCAGGGTCAGTCGATCATTAGGCACCCACTAGGGTCCGCTGGGTCAATACTTTATATATAAATCCTAAATGGGATCCTATAGGTCCATATATATATATATATATAAGTGTATTTATGCCTATTGGGATCCTATAAGTCTATACCACAGTCTTAGGTCAACGCCCTATGCTCCAAGGTGTTACATCTCATGGCATCTTAAAAGGGTATCACTACTTTATTGATTATGCAAGTTCATAACACTAAGGAAACCATCAAGAGTATGATTATAACCCAATATAAATTCCAAGGTATCTTTGGTATGGTTTATACACCCAACCTAGTTCAATTATACCTAAGGTTTTTCCACCTTGTTATCCTTGATTATCGATAGAAAAAGACTCAAGAGGGGGGTGAATTTACTTCTTGAAATTTTTCTTTACTTTAAAATAAACCTCTTCAAGGTATATGGGTTATAATATTTTCCTTAAAAATATGTGTAGTGTAAAAGAAATCCAAAAAATAAAAAATATAAAACACGCAATATTTAGTGTTTTAGGGAATATAAATCCCCTAGTGCACTCCACCAACAATCTACTCCATGAGTTTTGTGATTTTCACAATATCAACTTTTTTGTAGGGGTTTCCTAGATAAGTGAAAGTAGTTGTCACTTATTACAGAGGTCAAAGAATTTTATCCAAAATCCCCATTTACAAGACCTATCCATGGCCTTATCACACTCAATCACACTGAGTTCAAATATAAACAAAGATGAATAAAATGATGTTTGGAAAACGGTGTAGCACAAAGTTGTAAGAAGAAACTGACAGTAGTTAATGATATGTCCATAGAAGATGAGATTCTTATAAGTCCAACTCCATAAGTTCTTCTATCACAAAGGATAATATTTTTTAAATAGTAACTATAGAGTTTCATCAAGTTTTTTGTATTTTGAGATCATTTTAAGTGCATATATGTTTTATTCTATATACATGCACGCTTCATAGAGTATGTAACTTTTCCATTTATATTTTATATTTTTAATTTGAACTTAATAAAAATTTATAATCACAATGATTAAGTGAATAATAATTTAAAAAATCTAATTAGATAGGTTCTCAATGGAATGTGTTCTTCTTTTATAAATATGTAATCGCCTTCTGTGACAGAGATGGAAGAAATCTCCTCTATCGTATCTTTCTGTTCTTGAAAAAAAAGACACTTTTTATAATTGGTCTTTTATTATTTAATAAACTCATTTTATTTTATACTTATAATAATTAATTGACTGATCAAGATAGTATAACAATTTTACAATTATAATAATGACAATCTATAATATAGCTTAGTCTCTATAGGATATTTTTCGGATAACACTATTCTTATAAGATGATTTACAGAGCATCTTTGTAAGATAAAACACTATAGGTATTTGACTTATTCATTGCATAAGATAAACTAAATTAACTATTTATATAAGAAAATTTTACTTATAAAGATAACATTCTACTTTTTAAAGATAAATAATGTCTACTGATGATCATAAGATAATCCTTTGAGGAATATTATTTTTATAAGATAAAAGACTTCACATAATTGTCTTCTAATTGAGATTTCTAACTTTGAACATGTGGAAGATAATTTTATTTCTCCAAAAGATTATTTACTTACATAATAAGAAAATCTTTCTAAACCAATCGTCCGTAAGATAAATTACTTTGGTGTAAACATGAACATTCTAGCACAGACATGGAGTTATATTCATAAGATATTATATTATTCATAATATAGACATCCAAGATAAGGTAAATTTCCTTAATAAATAGATATATTCCAAAATCTGTAAAATGGATCTCTTTATTCTTGTAAAGTTATTGTATTGTAATATAAACTCAATTGGAATATATTCAATAAATAGCATAGGACATATAAGAAGTGTTAGAGATAAAATCTAAAACAGCATAGACAAACGTATTAGATTATTAATAGGTATTTTTTAATCATAAAAATACATAAATTTTAAAGTTATTTTATAACAACACAATTATATCCAAAAATATTTCCCTTTTTGATGATCAAAAAACCCATTGAATGATAAAAAAATGATGAAAACATATTAAAAGGGTATTAGTTTTTATCCTTTTTTATCCCCCTTTTTGTGATATAAAAAATCGGTAGGATAAGAAAAAATAACACAATTAATGTCAAAAAATAATATATATAAATTGATAGAGTATGTTATATTCAATATGAATATAATTTGGCATGGGATTGTAAGAAATGATAAGGTAAAAAGTAATAAAAAAATACACAAAAAAGTGAAATTTATAAAAATAAGAATTATAAATTTGAAAAAAGTATGATAAACCTTAAAATAATTCAAAAATAATATAAATAAGAAACCATTCGAATGTTTTTAAAACATCACGGTCAGTTAAAATATCCCAATTAAGAAAATAAGTTAGTCATGTGGTGTTGGATGATGGTTTGGAGGTGATATTTTATAGAATGTGGGTTGGTTGCCTGGAAAGGGGAGGTAGGTAGAGAAGCATTATAACTTTATATAACAACATATCCTAAGGTAATAAAAGATACTCCAATTACCGTCTGATCTCCAAGATCTAATCTTACTGACCTAGACTAGATATTGATAGAATCTTGTTGAACTCGGTCCAGATCATAGCGCTCTAAAGGGGTGAAGGTTATCTTAGTGAAAGTGGTAGGTAAAGGTAATGAAACATATTTGGAAAACCTGATATTCTCACTAGAATAGATCTCAATAGGATATAATATCTCTTTAAACCTTTGATATATGGTGGAATGTCTATCAGTGATGGTAGGTCCTAATGTACGTCTTCCTTACAGATGATACAGTGAATCTGCAAACATGTAAATTTTCTTGACCAAATTGTTTTTATAGTAATTTAGTAGAGTTTAGAAACCATTCCACATCCTTTGATAAAATTTCCCAAAAAAATATACATATCTCCCTTATTTTTACAATTAAGGGAAAATTTCTTCATCGCATCAAACTAATTATTAGATAGAACAACTAAATTGATGTCCTGAGTAGAAATTGATACCACAACTTCCATTTATTTACCTTTAGAGGGAATCTGACACCCTTTGGTCTCATTAAAAGCATATTATTATTCTTATAAAGAATATTCTAATCTCATTATGTTCACAACCAGGTGATACAGATTATCGTACTTTACTTGCAGCACTAAAAAGTTTTTATCCAACAACCCAACCATTTTTCTCAACCCAGTAATAATAAAACTAGTATTTTTTTGTGCTTGAACCGAATCTTCTTGAATTATTGGAAATCTTTACTTAATAAAATAATTGATATCCTTCTGATATTGATCAATATTTTTTATGATTATCCATATAAATATAGGAATGTTTCTAACTTTAATAACAAAATTCCTTTAAAGATCTTTCACTGTGTCTATTGAGATGAGTTCTCGCAACGTATAGGTTATGCTAGTAGTCAATGTTTTTATTTTATAAAACATATCTTCAAGATTTGATTTGATCATGGCCTGATCCAAAGATCTCTAGCCAAAGGATTCCCTAAATGAATCTTTTTAAACTTCCACCATGACCGATTGAATAAACACCTATAACTCATCCAGATCATTTTTAGAGATTTATTGTACACAAAGAGTCCTTACCTCTCCTCGAGAATCAGTCAAATGATTTTTCAAAAAAAACATCATTCATCAATTCATAATATCTTTTAAGAGATCATTTATATGTGACATCTAGCTCTAGTGTAGTAATCTAATAATTGGTATGATGTGAATGAATCAAAGAAAACAAATTGTGTGGCACTTCTTCACTACAATATTCATCTAAAGGATAATTTTCATTAACTTATTAATTTTCATCAACTTGAAGTTCTTCATAAATATGAGAGGTCTCACCAAATTCAATTATTTTTTTTATTTTCACAACAATTTGGTTAGATTCATCAAATTCTTCATTTTATTCTTCCTCCTCATTCCCAACAGCACTCTGATCGATAAAACTGACTGATTCTCTTCTATAATTTCAACTAGTCTCCCAATATAGGTATATTTCAAATATATGAATTACACTTTACTGAGTAGATATAGACTTTTCTTAAATGATATTCACTAGCATAGTAAGGGCTTACATAATAATTTCTTGATATGAAAGAATGGATAGAACATATGGTTGAACAGCTATAAGAGCAGGGGTGTCAAACACTTGACACCTTCCTAAGAGAACTTATGGAATGTCCTCTTCCTCCACTACTACAAATACCCCTTTTATCAACACTAAAAACCCCCTTTTATCAGTGTTAGAAAAGCGCTATTAAAGCCGACAAAGATAATTAGGGGGGTCCCCTTTATCAACGCTTCCTTTATCAGCGCTTTCTTTTTAGTGCTGATAAAGGACCCCTTTTATCATAATTTTCTAAAAAATGCTGATAAAAGTTATAAAAAAATAAAAAATTAAAAAAAAATTAAAAAAATTAAAAAAAAATTAAAAAAAATTAAAAAAATCTGTCCAATCGGGGGGGGTTATAGCGCTTGATCCCCCCTTTAATAGCGCTTTTCCTACCCCCTCTAGTGCCCCCACGCACCCCCTCCACCCTTTATCAGCGCTAGCTCCCATATTACCTCATGCGCACGCGCCCCTGCCTCCACCAGGTTTTGAACTCGAGACCTCCCCCCTGCGCACCTAAGCCCTTACCACTCCTCTATTTTGATTTGTTTTTCCATTTCATGATATCTATATATATATATATAGTTATATTTATTCGTAGAGTAATATAAATTTATATTAATATATATATATAGTTTTATTAATATATATATATAGTTTTATTAATATATATATATATTTATATTAATATATATCTCTATTTATATATATATATAGTTATATTTATTCGTATAGTAATATATATTTATATTTATATTTATATATATAGTTATATAAATATATATATTTATAGTGATATTAATATATATATTTATAGTGATATTAATATATTTATTTATAGTAATATTAATATATATATGTGGTTATATTAATATATATATATATATAGTTAGATTAATATATAGGTATATAAATATTCATATATTTGTATTTTAAATAAAATGGATATTAGTTATTATTTAGAAAAATATAATATATTTTATATGTAAATATATTTTATTATTTATATTTATAATTAAATGTTTATGTGTGAATATATAAAAAAATATGTATATATTGTTATATATTTGATTATAAATAGCAGTGCATTATAAAAAATGATAATATTTCAAAGACATAATATCAATATGAATGTAATAACTTAGAATAAATTCAGTCCCCACCAAAAAAATCCAATAATACCCCCTTAAACGAGCCTGAAAATCCACAAAATGTTAAAAAAATCGGGGTACCCCAACTAAAAACTCAGTTTTATAGGACTTATGTGCCTTTTTTGGCCTCGAAATACCTTAACTAGGGTCCCCCTAAGTTATAGAGATGTAGATCTCATCGCAGGCTTCGATTTGATATGTGGTAGAGCACAAACAGACACCCGAATCAAAAGTTATGGTCATTTGATGTTCGGGTTGCATTTTCAACATATTTTGGATCTTTTTTTAATTTTTTTAATTTTTTAGTCTTCAAATTGTTATTAAATGACTATTAATCCATAATAATTAGAAAATTATTAATTAAAAATATTTTTTTAATTTTTTTATAATCCATTTTCACTAAATATCTTATATATTAAGTGTAACTGTATATTTATACTTATTTAGAATATATTTAAACTTATATTTAAAAAATATATATTATATTTATATCAATATAACTATATTTATATATTTAAATATTAATATATTTTTTTAATGATTTTTTTAAAGAAGACCCTTTTTTAGCGCTTTTAAAAAAAACGCTGATAAAGACCCCAATTTTTCAGTGCTAACGAAAAAGCTCTGATAAAGGGGGATACCTTTAATAGCACTAAAAAAAGCGATGTTAAAGGTGGTACCTTTATCGGTGCTAAAAAAGCACTAATAAAGGGGTAATTTTATCATCGATTTTTTTAGCGCTGATAAAGGTACCCCCTTTTATCAGCACTTTTTTGTTAGTGCTGATAAAAGTGTGGCGCTGGCCTTGCCCCGTTTTGTGGTAGTGCTCAGTTTGAATTTATTCCAAAATTAAAACTCAAACTCTTCTATTTCTATTTGTAAGAGTTTCATTTTCTAGATGTTCTCTCACATTCACACTCTTAATGTGTTCTTCTAAAAGTGCATGTATAATTGAAGTATATTGAGCATGAACTTTATTAGTAACCACTAAACGAGAAGAATCCCCCTAAACACTAGCAGGGTCTAATCCCAAATAAAAACTAGTAGGGTTTAACTCCCAAATATTCAAGATAAAAATTCAAGTACGAGTAACAAAAAATATATCAAATTTTTTATTAATAATTTTATTCTCTCTAAGGAATGAAATAAAGTAATTAAAATTGTATTCACAATGGGTAATGAATTAAATTATTGGACTTCAGGATTCGTAATTCATTATTTATCAATAATGATCATCTTTTTTAAAAATAATTATTTTATTTATCTGTATGACCATTGTTTAACAACTTTGGGTGGTAAAATTATTTTCAAAAAATATAATGGATTATAAAATTTATATAATTCTATAATCTCATATATGAAATATATGTAGAATAACATATTATTCATGGGATAATATTGAATTAATTACATGATATGGTATTGATAATCCATATACACATGATAAATAATAATTTTTCTTGATATTGATTTTATAATATGAAAATTGATATATGGAATACTGCCTAAATGGCCCGAAGGCCTTCATTTTTATTTATTTTTGATAACCCCCCCTTTCAATGGATGAGGGGGAACCCTAACAAGGCCCATAGGCTTAGATATTACATGGCTCGTAGGCTTAGGAAATTACATGACCCGAAGGTCTTAGGGAATTCAACCAGACTATCTACAAAGAACTGCCCATCCCTAGCATCTGCATCCTAATAGTAGCTCTCTACCTTTGCATGACCGTCTGGCTAGGCTTCTCGTGTAATCACAAGCTAGTACCAATGGCATAGTCATACCCTCTCATTCTAAAAATCCATTTGGCTCTGCTCTGGTGAGTGCACCCGCTCTATATCCTCTTCTGAGGCTGCTCCTTTTTTGTAGTGTGTTTGGGGCCTGCGTTCATGTGGCCCGAAGGGCTTGGGGTGGCCCGAAGGCCTTAAGGTGGTCCGAAGGCCTTGAGAATCAACTGGCCTGAAGGCCTTGGGTCGCCCAAAATCCTTGCAGGACCCGAGGACCAAACCGGTGGCCCAAAGGCCCAGATGGATGAATAGTTCCAGCTGTTACAGTACCAAACAGTGCCTGCTACAGTACTTCTACAGTAACTCAGAAATATGCCTCCACCCGGATTTGATCTCGGGTCTCTTGGATGCACCAAGAAAGTCCTCACCAACTGGGCTGAGGCTCTTGTGCAATTGATATATGGAATATATTTTTCAATATAATTTCAAAAGACACGATCTTCATATCATTCTTTAGGGTTGCACTATTTTATAAATGTCAATAAAATTCATTATTCTCTTTCAATATGTATTGTCATCAAACAACCTCTAGTGGTGATATTATTACTATTTATTTATTTTCATTGTAAATAAGGAACACAAATCATTGAAAAATATCATATTCACCCTAAAATTAATTCAAAATAATATCATGAAAATTTTCATTCATTGTAGGGAAAGATATAAAATTATTTTAATAAATATTATCGATCACTCTAGGGGGAAAATAAATTATTTTATTAATTTTTTTGATATCTTAAATGAAATAGCATGAATATTCAATTAAATATATTTATCCACTTTAAGGGATAAATATTAATAAAATATAGTAAATATATTTAACCTATAATAAATAAGTGAAATGGAATAAAAGAATACTGGGTTTATTTAAAAATATAAATTAAATATCATCTTCATAATGGGAATTATTACATCATAATCAAGTTTTCACTTTTAGGATGTACAATAAAATATGAGATATCAAATTTTATCATGTCATCAAGGAATGGTCAATGAAGTTCACTTTAGCAAACAAAAGGTATCTGATGTCCATTATTTATCCACTTTTGGTAGTGAAAATTCTTGTTTCATTTGATGAATGATGTTTTTATTAAAATTCACTATGTTAGTTTTCAACACAATTTCAATAATAATCAATTATATTCACTTTAGGGAATAGATTGGAATTTTGAAGTCGTGAGTCATTAATTCTCTTCAACGGATCATTATTTCCCCATAACAAAAGATTAAGAAAATAATTCATATATTATTTTCAATTTTATCAAGAGAGGGGAAAATAAATATACTAATATATTAAAAGTAAAATAAGACTCACATATGATATAGCTCTTACAATGAGTGGAGTCGATGCACATGTGAAGGAGCATGCCAAAAGGATAATTCCTAGAAAAACATTAGAATTACCTTTTTCATGTAAGATTTGTCTTACGCCAATGATAGCGATAGAGGCAACATCATCAAGATAAAAAATGTAGAGAAGATGATCGTGTTAATAACATGTTGTAAAATAGATTGAACACTGATTTAAACTATAAGGAATTTTGAAATGGGAAATGTATGATCGATCAATGGTGAAGAAAATCATTGAAAAAACATTGAGTCAACTATTCATAAAGATGTTGATAAATGAAAATATATAAGAAATAAACAAGCGACAAGGAGAAAGTATATATGCCAAAATTTCTAATTTCCATTAACATAGAGTGATGTATATAGGGCACATAAATGTTGTAATCAATGGTCTAGATCAATCCTTATCTCCCATGTTATATCCAAAGTTTATAGAAAATGAAGGGTTTCCATATAAAAGGCTAGAGTCGGGAAGGGGGGAAATAATTGTTTTTGGATTATGACATCCACAGACTAATATTTCATAAAAGGTGGTGATTTTTATAAATTCCTTTAATAATCTTTTACAATGACCACCCTATCACCATTCAAAATAAATCATAATAAAATATTTTTTTAGAAAAAATTATTTTAACACTGATGAAAATACATCTTTATCAATATTAGTGTAGATAAATAACATATCTAATAAAATCAAAATTAAAGGATATATGAAAATAAATTATATATGTATATATATATATTTGTTTGTTTGTTTGTTTTTATTGAAATTTAAATTTAATAAATAAATTATATATATATATACATATTATACAAATATCAATGGTTATATTTAAATTATTATTATATAATCTATATTAATTTATGAAATTATATTAAATCAAAATTTCAACTGAAATTATATTTAAATTATTATTATTATATATATATATATTGAAAGAAGAGAAAAATATATTAAATAGATTGGAAATCATCCAAATAAGATTCACAAAGCCAGCTAGGGAATTAGTCAAACCAGATATTCTCACCCAAATTTATCTTGAATCTAGCTAAATAATGAGTAGTGTGATTCCCATCTCTCCTTGTAAAAGAGAAATTACACTAGGAGAATGTATCCACTAGAACAAAAATTCTATTGATAATGAGTCTAAATAGATAAAAATAATTCCTAAGGTTGGAAATAGATTTGATCATAGAAAGAAAACCAGGATCAAAATCACATTATCCCACCCTTGAGAAAACACAAATAAAAAACCATGAAGAATGTAAATAGCCTCAAGCACAGCAGGATCTCAAAAATCCCAATAAGACATAAAACATGCATAAAAAGCATTTTATACTCTTGTCAGACCAAAATCCAAATAACCACCCTACATCCAGAATAAATAGTAGCATCCACATTGATTTTCTAAAACCTCTACTGAGGAGGAGCACAATCAGACACTCCTTTCTTAGTTTACACTCTAAAAGACTTTAATCATCACAACTCCCAACGAGCCTTCCACTTTAAGGCATGTTTAATCCAAATTAAATCATGAGTGGTCCTATTTTGAAAGGTACATTCATTACACCTCATCCATATCAACCATGAAATCATACAAATCAACCCCACCACCTGTTGTTCATGAGAAATTATCCATATATGAAAATTATATTCCAAATCCAAAGAAGGATAAAAATCATGAAAAAATTTCTACCATGATTTCCAAACCCCTTCATCCTTCTAGAAAAAACATAGTATGTTGTAGTAATTTAAATTCACTGAAAAAGAAATGAAAATAATTATCTTGAGGAAGATGGATAAACACAATTAACTACTTCATTCAAAGACAACCACAACAAACCAACCATAATAAAAATTTAACTTTTGGAGGTTCCTTTAGATTCAAAATTTTATTCCAAAAAAATCACTTGAAAGATATGGAGAGTCTTCCATTAAAATCATATTGCCAAAAACAACCAAATAGACCCTAAATGCTTTTAAATTCCAATATAATTGGTTATAACCCACACTATGAGTAAGAGGGATTCTAAAAATAAGGTTACAATCCCTCTCATTTAACCAAATGGATACCTTATCATGACACCAAGTATCCAATGAATCATACAGGCGATCTTGCACCCTGGAATTTTCCAAACCTATGATAACGAGTGAGGAAAATATCAATTTAGGACTATTATCCATCCATGGTTCACTAAATATTTGAAAATCATTTTCATTTTCAATTCTATAATATAAACCTTTTAATATACGGGATTTAGCTCAATAAAAACTCCTCTAAAGAAATATTGGTTGAGGTCCCAATCAAGATACCATAAAACTTCTCAATTGAAAATATTCATCTCATAAAATATTTTGAAAACATTGAGTATGATAAAGAAATAAGATGACACCCATGTTTGGTTAAGAGGGCCGCATTGAACATATTATGATCCCTAAAAAATTCAACCCTTAAACTTTGGTACACAATGTTTTTCCCGCACCATCTAATGCGTATTATGATTTCCATCATGTGATCCCCATCATAAGTTCACCAGACTAGAATGAAGGTGATCAATAAGTTTTTTTGTGAGTTTAAATAAATACATTTCATATAATAGAACAACTTGTGAAGCTTACATAATGATAACATCCATACCTTCCTTATATTGATTCATATAATACTAAATACAGGTCTTTTGTCGAATCTATTAATAACAGTGGAAAAGATTTTTTTATCAATTTCCAAATAATATTTGGTTATCCAAGATGTTTCTAGTTTTTCTCAACCACTAGAGCACCACACAAATACTGCAACTCAACCTTCATAAACTGATATTCTCCCTTACTGAAATAAATTTCTATTTTTTCAAAATTAACCCATTATTTAGAAGCCATATCATATAAATGTATACTATTTAGAATTGAATTTATTTCCTGAGGAGTATACCATGTGAAAAGAAGACTATCATCTAAAAATAAAATACGATATATATAAGTAATGTTATGATATACCTTCACCCCATGAATAACCCCTTGTATTATTGATTACAATAGAAGATTTGAAAAAATTTATACAACCAGAATAAAAAGGTAATGGGATAAATGTTCTCTTTACCATAGCCCCCATGAAGGATTGAATCTATATGAAGGTCCCCCATTAATATTAATATTTAAATAAATCTATTTCACACATTTCATGACAATATTAACCCATTTTTCCTTAAACCCCAATCGAGATAGAACCAATTCTAGAAAAGGCCATTCAAACCTATCATATGCCTTTAACAAATAATGTTTTAGTGCCATAAATACCATTTTAGATAAAAATTTAGTATTTATAGAGTGAAATATTTCAAAGGAAATGACTAAATTGTTTATAATAGATCTCATAGGAAAAAAATAACTCTTCTTATCAGTCATGATAAGTGAAAGAAAACCCCATAGTCGAGTTTCTAAATGCTTCAAAAATAATTAAAAATTACATTAGTTAAACTAATGGGATGAAACTCTATAAGTTTCCTTGGTTTGGGAATCATAAGGATCAATTTAATTATGGTTTCATTAAAGATGTTGAAATAAGTATGAACTTTACACAAATCCTTTATAATAAAAAAACATCAACACCAACAATATACAAAAATTGTTCAAAAAAGAGTGTAAAAAACCATACATCCTAGGGGATTTGGTGGAATGAATCTATTGAAGGGATTAAAAAAATATCTTCCTAAGAAATGTATCTCTCAAAAACCTGATTCATATCTTCTATGACAATTGTATCAAAATAATTAATCAGTTTGGAGGGTAATTCCTTGTTTTTGGACTTGTAATGATTTAAAAAAGCTCATTATAATACCAATAATGTAATTTTTATCAGTTGTAATACTACCCTTTTCATTCTCCAAAGAAGATATCGAGTTATTCATCTTCATAGAGTTCATATTTTGAAGAAAAATCACTATATTCTAATATCCATCCTTAATTTGGGATTATATTTACCTTGACAACTAGTAGATATACTTCTCCTAAAGTGTTGTACATAGATATTTATCAAGAAAGGAAGTCTCATTGAGAACCGCATCACTATAAGGAAGGGAGTAACATCTTTTGAGATCAAATTCTTTGACATTGATCCCTCTATCAAAGTCTTAGAATCTATTAAAGCACCATCTATTGAGATTATTTATCACCATCGAAATATGATTAGAAACATTATGGTTCTGATTCCCCAAAGAAGATCTAAAAATCTCTTCACACCTGTCATCTTGAAGCCACATACTCTAAAAAAAGGTTATCTTATCCTTCCCTCCCCACTTTGAAATTACATATAAATGAGAATGTGTATATGAATAGAATAAATCAGTAGTAAATGAGAGACCAAAAAGGAAGAAAACAATTCCTTCCAATCATTCAACCCCACAAATATATCTAGGAATTCATTAATGAGACCCACTGAGGGTCAAACTTGAAATCAGGTGAAATTTTCACCTGTAAAACCAAGATCATGAAGATTAGTCAAATTTAAAGTATCCAAAAATTATCCCATCATAGTATAGAATCATGGGATACCCCTTCCTTTTCATGGATAAAAATGACCTCATTAAAATCTCCCCAAACAAGAAGGTGCCCTCAAAAAATTATATATAAATGTTTCAAAAGGTACCACATTTTAAATTTCTCCATCTAGTTGAGACATCCATAAAACTCAATAAAATTCCATGATGGAACCCCCGACACAGACACTGTCATAAAAATATGGTTACCAAAAAAGTTAACTACTTTGAAATCTAGTCCTATATTACAAAAAAAATATAGATACTTATAACATGTCCTCACATTCCAATCGACAACACATTCTGAAAACCAAATTTCAAACAAATATTGAAAGCATCCTTATAGTCTAATATAGTTTTGGACAAAAAAACCATATCAGGGTGATTATTTGAGCTCTAGAATTGGAGTGTACAAACTTTTCATGGGTTTCTAAGACCTCGGAGGTTCTATAATGATAGTTTCATTTCCCCAGGAAAAGATAGTATGTGCCATAAAGTTAACCTGATGAATAAATTTTTCATGAAAGGGGAGAAAATCTCTTCCAATCGCTAATCAAATTGTATCCTAGGAATCAAGAAAGAACATTCCACATGAACCAGAAAGTGAGCCAAATGAATCACAAAGAAAGGAAAGAAAGAAGAAAATTGAAGAACCAATCCTAGAATAAAACCTTTGGAAACCCCTACGAAGGGAGCCTAGGAGGAAGCCCTAAGAAAAAATAAAGAAAACTCCTACCAAGAGGACACTAAAACTCATAACAATATTATATATTTATATGTGTGTGTGTGTAGTTGGGGGTGCACCCGAGTGCTAAACTCATATGATCCTATATTAAATACCTAGGATCAAATGTGGGTGGGAAAGAAATGGGATAGTTGTGTATCAGTATAAGTATTGTATCAAATACTATGGAAATAGTACTATTCACTAAATTTGGGATTTCAGGCCATGGTTTTGAGCCTTTAGGCCATCATGGGCCTTCGAGCCACTGGGTTTCCAAGGCCATCTATTCAAGGAAGTGTAGCTAAGATTAGACTCAACCCAAAGGAATGAGACATAGTTGTAACAAGTCAATAATGAAGCGATTGGAGTAGACTAGGAGGGACAAGATAATAACCATCGGGTTTAGACCTCATGCACCTCTACATGCGGTAAATACAAGTCCAGCTTCATCAATGATGATGAGAAAGGCACATACAATGAGAAGGGTTGTTGGGGTGTTTCTAGATTCTAATATGTAAAAAAGTTGTTATTCTACAGGGCCTTTATGCCATGCACTCTGGGCCTTGAGGCCATGTAAGGTTACCTCTCCACCCAATTAAAAAGAGGATTATCTAAATAAAAAATAGTCAAGGCCTTTGGGCCAAGTAAGGTTTGTGTAAAAAATATATGTGCATGTGTGTGTGTCTAGATGGTGTGTATACATATATATATTCAATGAATTCATCTATTATTATTATATAATAAAAAAATTCCAAGAATTCTTAAATGCATTAATTTAAATTTAAAATTAGAATGTATAATCTAGATATTAAATTTATTAATTTATTGCATATATATATAATAATATATATGTGTGTATGTGTATTTAAATATATTTGATAATATTTTTATATATAATTATATATATAAAAATATATATCTTTTATAGTTAATGATATTTTTAAAATATAAATAATAATATTTATATATTATTAATAATAATATTTTTATTATAAATAATTATAGTTTTTAATAATCTAATCAATAATTAATAGAATTTTATAAACTATATTTTAAAATAATATTTATATATATATAATTAAAAATAAATTTTATATTTAATTATAGTTAAATAAAATTAATATATTTATAATTATATTTTAAAATTATTAGTAATAATTTTAAATATAATTATATATATACTTTATGTAATAAATGATATTTTTTAAACACAAATAATATTTCTTACATAAATAATAAAAATAATATATATATATATATAATTTTTAATTTTTTAAAATATAATTGATTATGTAAATAAAATAAAGAATTAGTAATATATTTTTTAAATATAATTAATAATATTATTATTATATATATAATTAATAATATATTATAAATTTAATTATATTTAAATAAAATATATATTATTATTTTTAAATATAATTATACCAAAAGGGTTTAGGAGCCAGACAAACCCGCTCCTACCAAAATTTATTGAAAAATAAAAGATAGTACATATCAAAGAGGAAGAAAAGGAACAATAAAGGGGAAAACCTCAGCCAAAATAGAAAACTACAAATAGGTGGAACCAGGATCATCCCCATAATCCTGATCAGTGGTGTCATCAGAAGATTCCCATTCTGAATGCGAATTCTGCTTATTGAAAAGCACATAGTGCTTTTCTCGGAGTTTGGACTACTCTAGAGTAAGATTCTTGGAAGAATATCTGGTAGACCAACCATGCCCACATTCAACCCAGTCACCCCATCCTTATCTATGATTTTCAAATTCCTGCCTTGTTACCAAGTCTTTTTTTGCTGCCAATCCTCTTCTAGTTTAGAAAGAGTAAGAGGCTTCTCCATAGGTTCATTCATGACTCTTAAAGCCTCAGCAACTGCATCTTGCACCCAAATATTATGCTCAATTAGATCTATTCTATCCATAATAGGTGATGAATGCTTATCATTCATATGCCTGTTACCAGTCTTAGTTGGATGAGAAACTTGATCAACAAAACTACCTTGTCTGACAAAATGCTCACTCTCATCAAAAATCTCTAACCATATTTTCTTTTTACAAGGGCACGATAAAATATTAGTAACCCCTTTCTCAACCTGGATCAAAGGATTAGGATGATCATATTGATCACCCTAAGAAAAAATAGTATTTTGATCTATCAGATCTTCTTATTCATGCCCCATGTTAATCGGGTCCTTTTCTGGGAAATGAGCAGGTTCCTACTCAGCATCCACCAATTAAGTATCATAATATTAGTATTGAATTTCGTGATCCAGATTACCCTATTGTATTTCATCATCATTGAGATCCTTATAAAAGGATCCATTGAACTAATCACACCTGTAAATTTTATATAAATGACCTTTCACCCCCACATGATCTTCAAACAAGTCTTCTTCTGCATTTATCAAAAGCATGTCCAATGTCATGATGGCCCATACAGAAATCAAGCACCTTTTCATATTCAATTGTTAGATCAAACTGAAAATCATCAGCTAAAAGAACCATTGTTTTTATCAGAGGAGAAGAAAGATCAACCTCTACAAGAAAACAAGAAAAATTACAATATCCTTCCTTTTCTATCTCCTTGTCCATATTAATTGGAACACCAATAGCTAAAGCAATTCCACATAAAATCTGAGGGTGCCATAGAAACCATCTCAAACTGAAAATTCACAGCCAAATCTGAGAAAGAGATTTATTCACATTTAACGAATTAAAATAGGGGTCCTAGTCCTGTATCCTATGGAACCCAGGCTTCAGATTCACAAGACCAAAACTCCATACCCCAAATTTTATGTCTGCACTTGGAAAGACAATATAAAGAAAACACTTTCCAAGCAATGCCATCATCCAACCATCAAAGCCCCAAATTTCAAGAAGTATTTTTTTAAGATCAAATAGACTCCAATGATGTTATTTGACTTGTATTGATAAATACACAATGATATAATGCTTATAATTGCTTACCTTTTTAGTAATGATGGTTTGATTGGCTTCAACAAAAGTAGTTTCACCCATCTTTATGATTTTTTTGATGAAAATATAATTTCTCCCATATTTATTCAAGAGACCAATGATAAATGTTTTTTAATTGATGAAGAAAAATGCCATTCAAGGCTTTCAAAGGTTCCAGCTTTGATGACCTAGAATCCACAACCTAAGCATAGGAAAAAAATTTCTTATAAAAAACATCGCATAAATATTTAGGATCCGAGTCTGTAGACTTCAAAACCTTGTCACCTGAAATAGCCTCCACCACCTTCAAAGATGAATATTCTACTAGAATCACATCCAGATATAATAGAGTCACCATGACACCATTTATCGATGAGACTATAAGGATCATGTCCACCAGATCCTATTGTGACCTAGAAACAACCATCAGGTCTGGAACAACATCTAGATATGAACCATCTTGAGTCACCGCAGCACAATATTTTGACGAGACAGGAAGGATCATGTCAACTTGAGTCTATCATGACCTAGAAATGGCCACCGGATCTAGAACAAAATCTAGATCTGAACCATCTCGAGTCTTCATGGCACAATCCGCAAGTGAGGCGGGAAGGATTGAATCTACCTGAAACTATCGTGACCCAGATACTTACAAATCTGAAACAACATCAAGGGTTTGGGGAACCCCAAAGAAATCCTTATCAGAGACACTAGATGGGTCTCTATAAACTATAAGTTTTGACCATCATGCACTTGAGTCCGAAACCTCATCTTTAACAATCACCTTATCTTCCATCCAACTGGAGAAACCCTAAAATGAGTCACCATCACCATGACTGCGAGAGCATTGCATCCTTCCTCCTTTTATGATCTATCAACATATTGATATGGGTAATAAGGTATATGTGTATCCTCACCACTTGCACACCACACGTCCTCAGTGAGGCCCAAAGTAGAAAACCTTGGGATAGGGCCAATTCCCTAACAGGTAAGATGGTCCAGGAGCATTTATTAATCAGGCATCTCAGACATTGCCTTACGAGGACTCGAAACCGGAAGCTCAGGGTCAAGGCACCACAGCCAAAACCACTCTACCATGCCCCCATGGGATAATTATATATATAATAATACATTTTTAAATTAATGATATTTTTTAACAATATAAATATGAATATTTTTTATATAATTAATAATAAATTTTCTTACGTATATAATTGATACTTTTTAAAAAAAATAAAATTAATTATATAAACATGAATTATAATTATTAATATTTTTTTAAATATAAATAATAGAAATTTTATTATATATATTTATATAATTAGTAATATATTGTAAATTGAAATATAAAAAATAATATTTTTTAAATATAATTATACTTTTATATAATTAATAATATTTTTAAACTATAATTAGAAATATTTTACAATAACTAATAATTAATAATATTCATATAATTATAATAATATAGATTTATATGCACACACTTAATATTTTTAAATAGCATAAAATTATGAATTATATTTAAATAACACACAAACACACACATATATATTGTAAGTATTTATATATAAATTTATTTTAATAAAAAATCATTAATATATAATTAAATAGGAATTTTTGTATATGAAAATATATCATTGATAATATATATTTATAAATAAAAATGGGTTAAAATACCTGATGAACTCAATGATTTGAGTTGTTATCCAACTATTTTCTAACTTTTAGAACCTATGATGAAATCCTATTAGCCTCCCAAGGAAGGTTTATATATATATATATATATGCATGCATGTATACAAATATATATATATATATATATATATATATATATATATTTTAATGAGTGGTATGCATCCAATAAGGGGCTCTGTGGTGTTCATCCTTGGTGAGCCTGAGCTTCAACTGAGCCTTCGGTAAATCTTTAGCTGGCGTTCATCAGGTGAACCTTCGGGGATGATTGGCTTGGGCTTTGGTGTGGGAGATCGACTCTTTTTCATGGTGGTGATTAGTTCAATAGAAGAAGTGTATGGATCTGGATTGGTATTTTTGACCTCTGTGGCATTTTTTAGTGCCAATCGAGGAAGATTATTGATGAAGGTGTGGGCGTAGATGAATGAGTGACCCATCATACTTTGGATTTTGATAAACAAGGGGCTTGTGAAATATAGGATTATATCTCTAAGAAGATTGTGGTGTAGGGTAATGGTGGTCCTTCTGCAGTGACTGATTCAAATTCCCTAGCTGAGAATCTTCTCAACACTCACTTTTACTTTGATTCTCACAAGGATTTGATGTCCCCCCAGAAGATCATGAGGAATGGTGCTTTGTACTTTGTTTAAATTAACCCTAAACATTTTTAGGGACTAAATTGAGGATTTAAAACACTCCATGATTACATGGTTTTCTTCACTGTGAGATATCACTACTTGGAATCTTGAGGATTTGAAGGGGCGTCTTCTATGGGTTTGGGGGTTCGGAGGTTGGTGCAATGTTTCTCTTGGTATGGTCTTCTTCCATGACATTTTTTCTTATTTGGAATTACAATCAAGGCCCTAGAGCTTCAGGTGAATCTCTTTAAAGTCGAGTACCTTGGGATTCCAAGATTGTGATCCTTAGTTTGATCCAGATCAGGTAAAAAAGTCGACGACCCAATCTCAGATCATGGTTATGGGCCTGAACAAGGTTTTCCAACATTTTAGTATTTTTTTTGGAAAGTTTAATATACTGTTGGAACTTTGATAAATATATATAAGGATACTAAGAATATAATATTTGATATCTTTTCCCAAATCCTTGTCGAATATGATTTATGTTATCCTCTAATAGAAACTGTTCACTTATTTTCTGATGAATTCAAATTCAAATTGGTTGAAGAGTATGAGCATTTACCTAGTTTTTTTTCATAACTGATGTTGTATTGAACATGTTAAGGAGGATTTTCAAAGGGGTTTGAAGTGTTCTAGATTCCAAAAGCTTGGTGATCATAATGATAAATGTAATATCAAGTTTTCCATGGTAAATAATGGGGTTGGAGTTGAGATGTTGAAGAATTATAACAAAAAGTAGTGCAGGGACAAGGACAAGAAGGGTGTGAGGATGGGGATGGCTTCCCATAGGCACCCATGCAAATCAACTCTGATGGTGTCCTCTATGGATGTGACCAAAATGGGAAGAAGTATGAAGTTGTTGATTCTCAACAATTTATGCTATTGTAGAGAGGAATTGAGGGTGGTACTACATTAGTGCCTGAGCATAATGTAGGGCTTCCAGTGAACAAAGAAAGGTTACTACCATGCCCTACTATTGAGAAACCTTCTATTGGAGTCACCAAATCTTGTGTGAACTCTATTCCTATAACTGATGGGTAATAGGAATGCTTCATTTCCTACAATGGGATGGAGCAATGTGATCTGGTTAGTTCAGTTAAGATGCAAGGTAGAAAGGATCAAATTTCTTGTAAGGATATGTTAGTGTCATTTAGGGGTTTTTAAACTATCTCCACTTTATAGAAAATAGATCCTGAAGGGGCTAAGGATTTTGACTAAGGTCGGGTTTTCTCTCCAATGGATAGGTTGTATTAGTTTGAAGGGGAGTTTAAAGTGGATCGAACCATCATTGAGACTGCTCCTAACATGATCTCATAGAGTGTTGATGATGGTGGGTGTCCAACATATATTCCCATCATAGATGATGGGAAAATAGCCATGAAGTTAGTGAGTAATCCAATGGGAATTGGGGAGTTGAAAATTACTGGTGAACATGTATCTCATGCTCTAGTTGAAATCATTAGTGGAGTTTCTAACCCTTCAAGAGTTGCATCCCCCACTATTAAATTCATAGTGTGTGATGTTGCGTGAAGGATTCCTAATTTATTTTATATGATTGAAAATATTAATTCTTCCGAATTTGATAGGATTTACCTTTAGGGACTTGATAAGTCTGGTTTTAGTAACAAATGAAGATGTGATTCTATCTCTAGTAGGGATAAACCAGAAGAGCGGAGAAGGGATGGAGTTAAATAATCCCAATCAATGGCTTCTACTGAGATCATGGATGTTACAAATCTACAACCTTCCCTGGAGGATCATAATGTTGATGTTTCTGTGCAAGTAACCCTTTATATTACCTCTTATGAGGTTGAAATAAAAGATCAAAGTGAGTAACAAGTGGTAAGTGACAAAGATGACCATAACACTTTGTGACCAAACCCCCAATGGAGGTGAGGTTAATATCTGGTGAATTAGGGAGAATCACATGGTAGGAGAAATAGGAAAAGTAAAATTTGAATGAATTTCATTCTCTGATGCTTTTTGTAGGCTTTGGTGTCACCCATATATTTGTAACACATATCTTCCTTGTTTGTTGCACTTAGTTTTTTTAATAAAAATTATGGGTGTGGGTTTTCTTGCCAACTCACACTCAGACCCTTTCTATTATATATAGTTTAACTATAATTATCACCAAAAAGGTTAGTGCTGATAAAGGATATCCTTTATCAAGGTTAAAAAATACAAATAAACGACATATTCATGTGCACTTTTCCAAAAATCTATGATAAAGGCCCTACCCTTTGTATTTTAAACTAAGTCTTCGCGTTATTTCATATTCTTTGTCAAAATTTATGCTGAGACAAAGCCATGATAAAATTTTTCTCAAATTTTTGGATGAATTGACTTATAATCCTATAATATCTTATCCAAACTTTGTTTTATTTATTTTTTATAGATTAAATCTGTGATTTTTTGTGATTGATCTAGTTTTATCATTGTCTTCTTAGACATAAACACACACACCATAAATACTATATATATAGTCGAAATATCTTATCATTTATATATTTGTGTGTAGCCTATTTATTTATATAAACACACAAATGTTTAATTTATTGATATATATGCTTCTGTTAGCACAAATATATTTTTATACCAAAATATTTACATATATAAATATAAATATATACATATATATATACATAAATATATATGTGAACATATATTATCCTAAAAATCATTTTAATTATGTAAACACACACATATACACAAACTTCAAATGTATAAATATTATGTTAAAACTTACTTTATATGTATAGTTTACCCATTATGCACTTCATACTTTCCATTATTTATAAAGTATAATTTATATGTATTGTTTAAATTATGTTTTAATATGTTCATACTTTATATGTATACTTTATAAATGTATACAGTATAGAATTCATACGTTTTCTTCTATATACTTTATATTTATATATATTATATTTTATAATTATATTCTTTAAATGGATTCTCTATGTAATTAAATATATAAAGACTAATACTTTATATTCATACCTTTCATGTATGTGTCTATTTTTCAATGAAATATGAATACTATTAAACTAAAAAATAATGAATGCTAATGGAAAAAGGATGGATACTAATTTTATGAAAAATATAATGAGGTTGGGGTCAAATAGTTTCTCAAGTTTTCAATAGAGCATGAAAATTTCCATTCTCCAATTATTTTTCTATTGTTACACTTCTGTTACTCAAGATGAATTTTTTTAGATGAGTTGGAAGAAAAATTGATCATTTATAGAATAAATTATATTTTTAAATGTTATAAAAACATGGGGAAGAACTGAATGTTTCTAGTGACTAGAATAATAGTAAATTTCACGAATCATCAAATATTAGTACAAGGGTATACGATAATGTAGATCTTGTGAAGGAAATGACAATGGTGGTTGAACATGGACTTCATGATTGTAAAAATATTTTTGAGAAGATAAAGATACATTCAAATATTTCATTTTATGCTAGTTGTACAAAATATATGACATTATCACCTGTACTAAAACTATAAAATTTGAAGGTTGTAAATTTTTGGAGTGATACCAGCTTTATAAAACTACTTTATCTCTTAAAGTAAATTTTACCAGATGATAATAAACTTCCTTATCAAATATATGAAGTTAAAATAATATTATGTTCCTTAGGATAACCTATAACAAAATACAAGTTTTTCCATATGACTATATATTATTTTGAAAGGATTGTGGCTCACTTAAAAAAAATCTCTAAGTGTGATGTGACTTGATGAAATAAAGATGAATCAATTCATTCAAAACTTGTAAGATACTTTCCAATCATTCCAAGGTTTATATAACTATCTAAAGGTGAGGATACTAGAATTCAGTTTATGTGACATGCATATTAAAGAATTCATGATGAAAAACTTCAACACCTAGAAGATGATCCTCAGTGGAAGAAAATTGATCTTGGCTATTTTGAATTTGGAAATGAACTTAGAATGTGTCATCTTGAATTATCTAAATATGAAATGAATCCTTTTTGTGTGAAAATAAACACTTATAGTTCAAGGATAATTATATTGGAAAACTTCAAGTTTCCACCAAAGATATGCATGAAGCACAAGTACCTTATGTAGTCTCTAATTATTTTAGGGATGAAATAAGATATTGTTATTTATTTAGTTCCATTGATTTAATATTTTTAATTAATATAGGATGTAGGTGTTGTGATGTACTATCCTCATAAAAAAGAAGAGTTCACATTGTGATCCATGTTTTTCAGAATAATTAATGACATTCCTTCTTATGGAAATTTTTTAGGGTATAACATTAAAGTAATTATAGGGTGTCTCATATGTGAAAAGGTTTCAAACTCAATTTGATTGAAACATTATATAGAGAAAATATTTCTTGTAAATTGTAAAAATTTATCTCGATGAGATAAATATTGATCATGGACAAAGACATTTAATGGGAAGTCAAAATAAGGTGAGACACCAACTCTATTAATAGGAAATGAATAATTTGATAAATTAAATTATATTTTTACTATTTTTGGTAAACCTTTCTTGAAAACACTAATAAAAAATGTAAAAAGGAATAAATTTTATTTGAATTACTATATTTGAATTGTTTGTATGAAGATAAATTTCTCAGTGTCATGCATATAGAAAAACTTTTTGTGGTATTGTCATTGGGAAATTAGTAAATTCACTAGTAAAGATTAAATATGACATCAAGGATGGGTTATAAATTATTTCATTGAGTATAAGGGAACAGTTGGAGCTAGTGAATGAAGGAAGATAGACTTTTATTCCTCTATAGGCTTACACTCTTTCTAGGAAAGAAATATTCTAGTTCCAAAACTTCTTAAATGGTATAAAAGTTTCATTATGGTATTAATAAAATATAAATAATATTTTATCAATGAATGACTTGAAGTTAAAGGTTTTAAAATCATGTGACTATCATGTTTTGGTATATGATTAAATGAATATGGATATACATTGTATTTTGCTAAAAAATGACACATAACAACCAAGATTTACTTCTTTTTTAAAGTTATATCTAGTAATGTTATAGACAAAAAAAAGTTTATAGTAATGGAAAAAATAAATTGATATCATATTATGTGAATTGGTTTTAAATTGGGTTCCCTAAACCCAAATTTTGTATGTACTTTGATTATCATTCCATGTATATAGTTTGACATATACATGTGTTTATCTTACCAGAATAGTCCTGATACTTCTGTGTACACTATATTTATGGTAATGTTCATAGATTACATTTCATGTTAACATGTTATATAAGTTCCCAAGAAATAATGAGAACCTAGAGATATTATGAAAGTAATCTAAAATTTACGTCATATGGTCCAGATACATCATATTGATAGTACATGGATGATGTGTGACTATCAAGTGTTGGGGGATCATAAACATTGAGGCTTCTTCTAATGAATTTTTCACTTGGTTATATCTAGTAGATGATATCATGAGGAGATACCCACCAATATGAACACCATAAGTTATAGGTTTCATTGGTTTTTCCTATCTACAGACTTGTGTATTGGTCTCTTGAATTCAGATCATTATTAATGAGTTCCATTTGATCATTTACTTTGATGAAAGGAAAAAACCATGACATTAAAGTTGTGTTGAGTTAGATTACATTGTGTATGTCATTGGTGGTATGGCATTGGTTGAATGATCAAGATAGATTTTTTCACTTTTGAGTTGAGGAATTGATATCATGGGCTTGGTTAATCAGGATGGTAGTACCTTCATAAATCCATGGGCATGATATTCAAAGGTAAGTCAATCTAGTTGCATCAACAAATAATAATGAAAGTAAATGATGGTGACCTAATTGTGTGTCATGCTTTATGAGATATCGTATGAAAAATATACTATACTACATAGTCCATGTTTGTAGGATGGTTTTCATTTCTATAACTATTCTTTATCTCTTTATGGGTCATGATGGATTGCTAGACTCTACTCTTGGTTTGTGAATAATAATCATTACTATATAGATAAGGGCCTATATGTTCACACACAATAGAGAATTCAGGATTCTTCCCTATTCTATAGAATAGGTATATAGGACGTGACATGGTGGGCCCCACTATAGGGTCTGGTAGTTTTCAAAGTTCTTTCGATCACTGATTATTAAATAAATTAAATTATATAATAATTTATTTTAATTTATTTACTAGAAGTATTTACATGTGTTTAAGAAAATACATGAAATAATGTTATATGAATTAATATTATTTTAATTTTCATTGTTCGTTTAATATTAGAGGGAATTACGAGTTGAGTTAATGATTCTGGTTTTATCATGTGATATATTTATTAAATATTACAAGTATTTGATAAATTAAAAAAATATGATATAGTGAGTTTGTCATAATTATTTATTTATTTAGTGGTCGTTAAATATATGGGGGTTAAGGAACCCTAACCGGGTATTTTTCATATCTACTATATAAGTTGACAAGGCGATCATTTTTGTTGTTCAAATAATTTCAATGGATTGAGAGCTCATCTCTCCTCCCACATACTATAGAGATAAAGGGTATATCCAAGAAATTGATCCAAGAACAATTTCACAAATAGAAGGCTCAAGATTGAGGTGACCATTGTGATGTCTAAGAGATCGTCGAAGCTCTACGCTAGCACCCAAAATTTGAAGAATGACATACGTGAAGATTCTAGAAGTGTGTGTGGATGATCTAAAGAGGTTCAAAAATGGTTCATTAATGAAATGGTTTCAAATGATGATTTATAGTAGAACACGCATCAAATCAAATGAGGTGACTATTTATTTAATTTTGTGATTTGAAATATTAACTTGGGATCCTCAGACCACTGTCGGGGCTTAGATCATTGGAGTCAATGAAGTTATGTTGATTTAGTGAAGAAAATTTTAAAATTCCCAGCCCCTCATATTTAGATGAGCACCCCGGTACCTTTAATTGGTATCAGGGGGATCATGTGAATTTTTTAAGCCAAAGAAAAATTAATTTTCAATAAATTATGAATAGATAATTAAATCGGTCCCAATGGAACAGATCACGTGTCAATCTGATTCTGGATGGATAAGTTATATAGATCCAAAAAAATTGGTATGGATTTAAAATTCTATTGATGTGGTTTAAAAATTGAAGAATAATATTAATATATATCTATTTGTGTTTTAAATTTTTGGTGATATGGTTCTGACCAGGTTCCTTTTGGAATAATTTTTCTGAAAATAGATTTGAATGATTCTTATGGAAGGTTTATTGATAAAATTTATTTTATTTTATTATATAACAAAAAAAGGATATTTTATGGCCTTTCTGACAATCAAGAATCAAAAAAATGGAGTTCTCAATTGTCCCTAAGTTGGATTCCCTTGGAAGTAAAAATGTTTTAATAAAAAATTAAAAAAAAGGAAGATGCTTCCCAAGGAAGCATCCAAGGTTTCTTCCCTTCTTCACTGGAAACCTACTCTCATCCCATTATAACCCTCCCTAGACACCTCCCTCACATGCCCACTACCCCAATCGTCGCATCATTGAGTTCATCAGCCACTACGACACCGGATGCCTCCCATCTCTCCTGAATCGGGAGACCCCGCCACCTCTATCAAGTCCAACCCTATAGGCTTCCTCCTCCATATATCTACCCCACTTAGACCATCTACAGCTGAGGACCCAACCCATCAGTCCGTCAGCCTCCTCTGCACCCTGATCCTGAACTCCTGAGACTAGTCAAACTCAGTCCACCTCCGTGCAATGCTCCTCCTGTCGGTGCCTCCCATTTCCTTGGCCTGTTGAGCAGCCAGATCCCAAATCACCTCCACACTACCCCATTATCCCTAACATTTCCTAAGTTCCAACTCCATCCTTGCATATTTTTTTTTGCTTAGTCATTTGTGATTCCACCCCCACTGACTGGTGTCACCACTGTCATCTTATTCACTTGGCATCACCCCCTCCCATCTTTTGTCTATATTCAACACTATCGAGGTGACCCCTTTCCCCTCTCGATACCACACCTTTGTCAGCTGACACACTCAAGTGTGGTCCAATGTCACCCTTTCCAGTCTAGTTCTCACTGAATTCCCTCATTCCTGTTAGAACTAATCCACCTCGCAATGGTCCTAGGTGGGTCTACCTGACCCGAAATGGGTCAGTGCGGGTTTGTCTGGCCCAGCACATCCTTCTTAGGGTCTGCAAAGCCTGAAATGGGTTTATAAGGTTTTTGAGGTTTGGGATAATTTTAATTCAACTAAAAATTAATTTATTAATTTATTGGTTTAAAAATAATAATAATTTTATTATTTAAAATAATTAATTTAATTTTGGTATTATATTAAATTAATTTATTGATATAGTTTTGTAATATAAATTAAATTAATCTATGAACATAAGAATATAAATTATTTGAATTGTATAATTCATTTAGTTTATATTTAATCTCTATAATTTAAATTTATTACAGTTTAGTTTTATCACGCATTTACTTTTCATACTTACTAGTATTGTGTGATTTATAAAACATGTGTGTGTCTAGATAATTTAGTTAATTATTTATTGTGTGTAATATTTATAATAAGTAATTAATTATATTATCATCTCACATCATCTTCTTTTCGTTCAATATGGATAAGGTCCTGCACATCCAATTTATTTATTGTATATTGTGATCTCAAGACCCCCAGCCTACGTGGGAGTATAATTTTATTTCATTTTCTACAACGAAGTAAGCTGTGGACCACACAAATACTAGGTGCTACCCCAGATGATACATGGACACACTGGACTAGGGATGAGCTGCATCATGAGTCAAGACCCAACTCACGTATGATTTCCCAAGGATATGATTGATCCACTAAGTTTAACTAGATCAACCATTATTAGATTCTCAAGTCTATTTGTGTAATTAATTTTATTTATGTATTGTTTATTATTTTATGCATTTTCATGTTTTTGAGAACACATAAAATATTAAACATATAAAATGAATAAAGATGCAATGAATGTATTCTATTAAATGCTTGTTCAGTTGTGAGAGAAACAAAATATATTAAATATATTTAATATAAAATGATTACATTCATCAAAAAAATTAAAATCCATCAAAGATATATTAAGTTTTACAACCTTCCATTGATCAAATTTGAACAAAAATAGGTGTACAGGGTGATCGTAATCCAAATTTTAGGGTGCGTCCTGCTACTAGGAACTTATTATGAGAGTAATGGGTTGACTTTACTAAAGTTAGTAGAAAAGAAGTATCCATAACTATATTTCTAAAACATTAGTGGAAAATCATTGAGGGAATCAAGGTTACAATTCTGATAATCTAGGACTTTACTCAACAGATTAAGGAACTGTGAGTTGAAGAGGTTATCCAGCCTAGAGTCTACCTTGAAATTCTCCGAGTAATGGAATAACCATAGCTTGTGAACTGTGATGGGTGGTTTCAAGCATAATTTCCACTAGAATACTCAAGTGTCAGAGTATTCTAATTCTAGTACTATGGGATATTAGAATTTGATAAAATAGTGGGAGACATTTAATGACTTAATAATTAATTAATCAATAATTCCTAAATTGTAATCAATATAAAGTATTGAATACTAATGTTTATTTTTTGTAGATCATAATGAAAACCACCAACACCACCTTAATGTTATCACTGCGATCCATACTAGGCAAAGAAAATTTCATGAACAACCATAACTTCTAGGATTGGTACAAGCACTTGTACATAATACTACATCAGGAGAGTAATATTTATGTGATGGAATCCTCTATTCCTACTAAGCCCCTCAGGGAGAAATAAAGTTGGATAGAGATAAATATAAAAGGCATGTATATAATGCAGAAGACATATAGTTCATCATGTTTTTATCTATGTCTATTCAATTATAGAGAATTACTGAGGATGAATATGCCTACAAGATGATGATTCATCTATAAGAGCTACATAAAGATAAATCAAGGAAAGAAATGTATGATATATCTAGTGCATTGTATAGGTTCATGCTATAATAAGGGAACCAATAAGTGCCTTGTGTACTCAGTATGATTGAGTATATTGAGAGACTTAAAGCCCTTAGGGTAAAGCGGAACCAAGAACTAGTGACTGATCTCATTATTGCCTGTTTACCACCAAGATTATTGACTTTTATTTTTAATTATAATATGATTAACATTAAAATGTTACTCCCATATCTTTTGGATTTTGTTTTCGAAAATTATAAATATATGAATAATACTAATTAATCAGTCTTTATGGTGAACAAGGGGATGATGGAAAAGTCTAAGGAATCTTAGGCTAAGTCCAAGTCAAAGAAACCTAAGGACCATCCTTCCAAATGGAAAAAGATACAGAGAGAAGGAAATGGGAAAGAGTTTGTCTACTTTCATATGGTAATAAAGGACACTGGAAAAATAATTTTAGAGCTAGGAATAATAATTAAGGTGACGCTTCTACTTCATGTATTTTTTACATTGAATTCAATCCATCTCCATCTACATGTTGGGTATTGGATACAACATGTGGCTCATATATTTGTATTCAAATATAGGAACCAAGTAGATTTAAAAACATTGAAAATGATAGGTGGATCTTTGGGTTATAAAGGGTGTGATCATACAAGCCTTAGTAGTGGGAGATTATCACCTATCATTTCCTAGTGGTATGGTTCTTGTACTGAATAATTTTTTATTAACTACCCTTGTTAACCATAAACATAATCTCAATGTAATGTTTGGATACTATGGGATTTTATTTAATGTTTTTAAATTAATGTTGTAACTTTTATAAGGATAGAATATGTTATGGTATGGAACATATTAGAAATGGATTACATATACTTGAACACAAAAATCCTATAATGGAAATCAATGACAACCCCAGCAAACATGACTCATATAACACCCACCTAGGGTACATTAGTCTTGGTTATGAAAATGAGAAGAATTTATATAAATTACATCAAGAAGTGTATTTAGAATAATTCGAATTAAAACCACTAAATGTATATCATTTTTGTTTACAAAGGAAAATGACCATAAAAATATTTTCTTATAATGGAGTAAGAGCAACTAAATTACCAAAAAAATTCATACTGATGTATGTGGCCCATTTTGAATAGAGGAAGGGGTAGGTTTCATACTTCATTACTTTTAAAAAAGATAATATTATGTATGGATATATCTAATTAATGTGTTATAATATACAATCCTTTCATATGTTTAAGGAATACCAATAAGAAGTAGAAAACTAACTTAGTAAGAAGATTAATGCACTCCGCTCAGATCGATGCATAGAGTATCTTAACGAAGATTTCATTGATCACTTAAAGGAGTATCGGATATTATCACAACTCACTCCTCCTTATACAACACAGTGGAATAGTATTAGTGAAAGGAGAAATAGGACCTTTCTTAACATGTTCAGATCAATAATGAGTCGGTAAACTCTTCCATTGCCCTTTTAGGGGTACGCCTTCCAAGAAGTTTCATATACCCTTAACCAAGTGCCAACTAAAGATACAAATGAGATTTTATATGATTTTTTGTATGGAAAAAAATCACTCTATCACACATACGTGTATGGGGAAACGAGATTTTTTTCAAGACTATACCAAGTAAAAAATTAGCATCCTGAAGAAAAAAGTACAATTTTATAGGTTATCCTAAAGAAACCAAAGGATATTACCTATACAACCCTTCAGATATAAAAGTTATTGTGGAAAGATAAGTAACATTTCTATAAAGGGAACACATTTCCAATGGAAATAGTGGGAGAAATATTATCTTGGATGAATTTGATGTTGCATATGATTAGAGTTAGTATGGGAAGAGTCTACATAAGAGAAAGTGGGAGATAAAGATGTTCCAGAGACACAAGTACTGCATAGGTCAACTCAAGATGTTAGAGAACCAGTTCATTACGGTTTTATTATCACTGAGTCAGGTGACACATTACTCCTTGAGGATGATGAACCTATAACGTACATGGAATCATTGGATGGTAAGGATGCTACTAAATATAAAGAAGTCGTGCATTCTAAGATGGGGTTTATATTCCAAAATCAAGTTTTGATTTTGGTAGACCCTTTAGCTGATGTAAAATCTATTGGGTGAAAATGGGTAATCATTAAAATTATGAACATGGATGGTAAGGTCAATACCTAAAAATAAATAGCAGAAGTGAATGGTTTTATACAACATCAATACATAGACTACAAAGAAACCTTCTCATATGTAGCAATTCTTAAATTAATCATAATATTACTTGTAATATCATCCCTCCATGATTATGAGATTTGGAAAATGGATGTCAAAACTATTTTTCTAAAGGGGAATTTGATTGAACACATCTATATGACTCAACCCTAAGTGTTTATTAATTCAAATAATTCTAATAAAGTGTGAGAGTTATAGAGATCCATTTATGGGTTAAAGTAGGCATCATGATCATGGAATGTTTGTTCGGATGAGGCCATAAGATAATTTGGTTTTGTCAAAAATGAAAGTCATCATTGTTTCTATAATAATTTTAGTGGGAATTACATTATTTTCCTTGTATTATATATTGATGATGTATTAATTATGGTAAACATTGTGAAGGTATTATAGTAAGTTAAGACTTAGTTAAATTAATTATTCTCCGTGAAAGACTTAGGTGAAGAATCTTATATTATATGGATCGAGATCTATTGAGATAGATCTCAGAGGATGGTTGGGATAAGTCAAAGTACATATATTGACAAGGTATATAAAAGTGATGGTATAGAACAATCCAAAAGAGGTTTTTTGGAAATTTCATGTGGAATCAATTTCTCTAATAAAATGTGTCCACAAACACAGGAGGAGATTGAAAGAATGTGTAGAATACCTTATACTTTATTAGTGGGATCTATCATGTATATCATGTGATGTACTCGGTTTGATGTTTTATTTCCTTTGAGAATGGTGGGTAGATATCGAGATAATTTGGGAGTGTGGCATTGGGCATTTGTAAAAACTATCCCGATGTACTTTAGGCATACAAAGGATATGTTTTTGGTGTATGGGGGATATGAGGAACTATTAGTGAGAGGATACAATGGTGTTTGTTTCCATAGATATCACGATGGTCTAAAAACGAATGTAGGATATTTATTTTTCCTGAATGGTGGTGTAATGAGTTTCAGAAGCATAAATCAGCCTATGGCTACTGATTATATAGTAAAATATGAGTATATAGAATCTTTAAATGTAGTTATAGAGGCATTATGGATACAAATATTTATCTCATACATTAGGTTTGTTCCTAGTAGTGAAGACCATGTTCCAATTTATTGTGATAATACTACAGTAATAGTGCTTTCCAAGGATCCAAGGTCACGCTAGAGGATAAATCATACACTTCAAAAGTTTCTTATCTTAAGGGATATTAATAAAAGGGGTTAAGTCTCAATTAAAAGAGTATCCATAAAGGATAACATTGCAGACCCCGGACTAAAGCTATATGTTAGCAGAATCATGATTCTCATGTGCGATCTAGCAAATTGAGACTTGTTAGTATATGGCTCTAGTGAAAGTGGGAGTGTTGAAAGTGGGTTCCCTAGACCCAACTTGTGTGTGTACTTTGATTACCATTACATGTATACAGTTTGATATATATCTATGTTTATCTTCCTAGAATACTGTTTGTACTTTTTTATCCACTATATTTATGGTAATGTCCTTAGATTAAATGTTGTATAAAAAGGTTATAGTAGCTTCTAGGATATAATGAGAACCTAGAGAGACTATGATAGTAATCTTAAAATTATTTCATACGGTCTATATAAATCGTACTAACAGGACATAGATAATGTGTGAATATTAGGTGATGGGGTCTCATATTCTTTAAGACTTCTTCTCATGAAGTTCACACTTGGTGATCTCCAGTAGTTTAGATCATGAGGAAAGACCCGTCAATAGGAACACTGCATATTTTTGGTGTCATTGGTTGTTTCTATCTATGGAAACATGAATTGGTCACCAAAATTTATATTATTATTAATGTGCTTCATTTGATCTCATACATTGATGAAAGGAAAAACTAGGACATTGAAGGCATGTAAAGGTATCTTGAGTGGGGTGTTTCATTGGTGGTATGGAACTATTTGGATGATCAAGATATAATTTTTCACTTCTGAGTTGAGGAAGTGATATTTCGAGCCTGGTTGATCAATATGGTAGTACCTTTATAAATCCCTGGTAATGGTAGTTGAAGGTAAGTCCATACAGTTGGATCAATAAATAACAAATCATATAAAGGATGATGACATGAGTGTCCATCCTATTTTATGAGATATCGTATGACAAATAGATTAAATTACATAATGTGTGTTCTTTGGATGGTTTTCGTTGCTATGATTATTCTTTATCTCTTTAGGGTCCTTGATGGGTTTATAGACTTTTCACATGGTCTGTGGATAATATTCACTGCTATCAAGATAAGGGAATAGAGGGTCACACACAATAGCACATTCAAGATTCTATCCTAATCTGGTGAATAAGTATATAAGACATGGTGGGACCCACCACGGGGTCTATGAATTGTCCATGTTATATCGATCATTGATAAATAAATAAATTCATTATTAATCGAGTTATGAATAATTAATTTGAATTTATTTATTAAAATAATTTATAATGGTTTGAGTAAATAAATGAAATAATATTATATGAAGGAATATTATTTTAATATTCATGGTTTGTTTATTATTAGTAAGAATTACGAGTCAATTTAATGACTCTAGTTTTGTAACATGATATATTTAATATATATTATAATTATATGATAAAATATAAATTATATTTATGACATATTTAGTTCATCATAATTATTTATTTATTTAGTGGAAATTAAATATATGAGGGATGGGGAACCCCAACCATCTATTTTTCACATCCAATGTATAAGCAGAAGAGGAGCTTATTTTCGATGTATGATTCATTCCAATGGATTGATAGCTACTCTCACCTCCCACGTCCAAAAGAGAGAAGGGTTCTATTAGAGTGAGTGATCTAAAAACACCTTCATATATCAAAGGCATGAGATCAAGGTGATCATCGCAACGTCAAATAGATCATTGGTGCTTTGTGCCAGCACCTGAAATTTGACGAATGACATATGCATGGATTATGGAAGCATGCGTGGATGATCTTGAGGGTTTGGAATTTGGGTTCTTCAATCAATGGTTGTAGGTGGTGAGCTGCAGTCAAAATCGCATTGAATCAAATGATCACTACTAAAAAAATGGATTATTGTGATGAGCCATTTTTGACGGGACCCCATCATAAATGATCTTTTGCGATGGGGTCCCATCAAAAATAGCCCGTTGTGGAAATTGGTGTCCCAAATATTACCTTTTGTGACACTCCATCCCAAAAAATTAATATTTGTGATGATCAGTGGCACCATCAAAAAAAAGGTTTGGCAATTTTTTCAAAAACTCTATTATGATGGGCCGACCACCATTTGAAAATAATTTTCCCAATTTTAACTTTTTTCTGACGAACCATCACAATTAGTATTTGTGACGGACTATCGCAAATACTGTGAAGAATATTAAAACAAAAACTCTTTTGTGAAGGACTGTCGCAATTAGTATTTACGACGGGCCCGTCGCAATTAGTATTTGTGACGAGCCCATTGAAATTAGTTGAAAAAATAAAAAAAATTAATAATAATATAACATTAATATGAATGAAATAATAATATTAATATTTTTAAAATAAAATTAATTATAAAATAATTAAATAATATTATATTATTATTATTAATATTAATGAAATAATAATATTAATATTAGTAATATAATAAAAACCTAAGTATTCACAAAAATATAAAAATATATTAATTAACAAAATAATAAAAATATTAAATAAATAATAAAAACTATAATATTTCAGACAATATAAAAAATGAACTATGTAAAATTTTAAATAGTTAATATTACAAAAAAATACATTCAAATGTTTCATTATAAAATAAAAATACATCACTGAGGGGGGTAGTCTGGAGGAGCTGGAGGAGATAGTAGAGGGAAATCCGTACCTAAATTGTGAGTCAGACATCACATGTATTCCATATGCTCCTACGCCTATTGATGATGTTGTCGATGCATCTCATCCGGAATCTCATACTACTACTACTGCTGATATTGTAGGAACTCTTCCTGCTGTTGTTGCTACCACTGACACATCTCCTCCTGCTCCCTACGCATAGTCTCTACAATATCACTCTGAGCTCAAGGATACTCCACATACTATGCATGAGATGATGATGACTCTTCATAAGATCCTCTCGAGCTAGAAACTGATATCACAGAGGTTCCATAAAACCCCCAAGGGTCAATCGAGAGTCGATACCAACAACTCGACCTTTCTCAAAGGAATATTGGGTCGCCTGCATTTATTTTGCCTCATCAAATCGGGGGGGGCACTAGTCTGACCATCAGTCTCAGACTGAATCTCACCATGTTTCTGAGAGGTCGCGGTCTTATATGACTCCTTCAATTACAATTTAAAATTTAAATAGTTAAAATATTATTTGTAGTTAAATTTAAAACTCAAAAAGAAATTATACTAATCACAATATGACGCTGGGAAGCACCTCTAATATCTCCAGTATCTAGATCACTATACATTCTCATATAAACATTGCACTCCATAATATTGGGTTGTGCGACTGCCTATATGAATATAAAATAAACTGTTTACATTTAAAGTTATATACAATATTAAAAAAAATGTACTTATCATATGCTCCCTATGCGTACTGAATGTATGACTACCCACTCGATGTGTCACCTCTTATATCCCCCAATTTTTTCTACCTACTGATGATCTACTTTGAAACATCCTACTCAACTAGTGTGTACATAATTCATCCCAAACATGAGATGAAATAAAATCAGATCGTTGGATGTGACACGTCTCATCAAACTCTATCACTCTTTCTTTCTCCATTAATTTCCTTTTCAAATTGTGCAAAAACTAAGTGCAAAGGGGAGGCATATCTCCCTTCCATGCCATCCAGATATCCTCACACATTCTCTCATCAATGGGATACCATAAACCCTACAAATAATTTATTATATCAAGTTATAAAGTAAATTAATTTCAAAATAAATATTATTTATTTATGTACCATCCAATGCTCGAACATGCAGTATTGTACATCAATGGGAATATGATCCCATGACACCCATGCATCATAAAAATAATTGTGCAATATAGTGCTCCCATGTCCAATAGCTATATGCATAAAGCTATGAAAAAAAGAACAATTAATCAAACAATTATAATATAAATAAATTAATGAAAACTAACTAAAATATATGGGTAAACATACCTCTATTTGTGTGGATTGAACCCAAGATGTGGACATCGCTTGGGGATATGGTCGAGAATAATCAGTTGGGCAAGACCACGCCCCCTCTAAGTGCCCTCTAAACCGCCAATAGTCTGAGGGTCGGATGGTACAACCTCCTGATCATCCAAAGGTAGATCCACCTCTTGTAACAAACTTTGTATATCTTCATCCATTTGAAACAAAAAATGATTGTTGTTAGAAAATATTTAAAAACAACTATTATATATAGATTTATATTATATATGATTATAACCAGCATTTAGCTATGTTACTTTCCATCTTCATTCTCATCTTCATAGATATCGATGTCAATATATTCATCTTCCTCCTTAGCATTATCAATTTCCATATTAGTTTCAGTTTCATTATTTCTTATCATTTAAAATTCAATTGTAACATCATTAACATAATCATCACCATTTTCCCTTAACATTGGGGTGTCATCAATGATATTTGTGTCTCTTCATGAAAAATATTGATTTAGAGAAATCTCTTGAAATATTTAAATTCCTTGCACTTCAGCGGAACCACATTCACTTTTAGTAAACTGATTCTCTCGAGATTTAATTTTTATTATGCTCCACTAATCACCCAACTCCCTTGAAGTAGCATAGTAATTTTCATAATAAATTTGATGTGCCTGATGATCCAATAAAAAGTGTTCATTTACTATAAGAAGACTTTTATATTTAATATCAATGATTCCAAGGATTGGATGAACACACAAGAATCTCTTAGTATCTAACCACTGACATTTAAACATCATTATGTAATGTTGTCCCAGATAACACAGTTCAATGGTTACTTCTAGGATGCCATAAAAGTCAACTTTAGTTTCTCTATGATGAGATCCTCTCAAGGAAACACCATTATTCATTGTTTTTTTATTTCCCGTATGAACGTGTATGAAATCGAAAACCATTCACCACATATTCAATATAATATTTAACCATTTTAGAAGGTGGGTTACTCAATACACACAATCGATTATCAATTTTATCAACATGTTGAGATACCTGAAAATTTAGAAAACAATTATCACTATAACAAGTATTAAATTTATTTTTTATGTGAAATAAAAATTAATTTATATTACCAATTTTTGAAACCAGTAGGAAAAAAAATTTACAACATTCTTTAAGAGCAGCTGCTTTAATTTGTGGAAACTATTTCTTGATATGATTATCATATAACCTACAAATAAAATATGATTAATGTATTGTTATAAATATTATAGAATAGGTTTTAAGATAACTCACAGTACAAATGGTGTCATTTCTTCATAGTTGAGTAGAATATATGTTTGAGATCTATGACGTTCATCATCTGAAAGTCATCGTTCATGAACTCCACCAAAGCCAAGTTCGGTCTGATTGAAAATTGATAATTTATTTCTCAACATTTCCATCATTATGGCTCATGTGGTTGTGTTTTTATGGATATTTATATTGAAAGTAATGAGAGCATAAAAAAGAAATTTCCTCTTGCAAATAAGCTTCTGCAATTAAGCCTTCAACTGATACTTTGTTACGTAATTGTTTTCAATTTTTTCATACATATCTCAGATGGGTACATCCATCTAAACTATACCGGACCTCCACATTTTTTTTCATGAGGAAAATGTAAAATCAAATGTTTCATTGAGTCAAACAAACTTTGTGGGAAGATTTTTTCCAGTTTACATAAAATTAAAATGACATCTTCTTGCAGTTTTGTTACTACATTGTAGTCTATTGTTGATGCACAAATTCCTTGATAAAAATATGATATGTCTGTTAGTGCATCCCAAATCATAGGATTTAGAAAACCAATTAATTCAATAGGAATAAGTCTTTTGATTAAAACATGAAAGTCATGACTTTTCAATTCAGTAATATGACCATTTTTAACACATCTACCGAAATTGGAAACATAACCATATGGAATTATCAAATCTGAAATACACTGACAAAATAATAATTGACTCTCTTTGTACAGTGTGTAAGCTGGTTTTGGCTTCATTAACTTTTGTGATCTGACATTTTCAAACAGTTCAAGTTCCGTTCACTTGAAAATTAGGGCAAGATCTAATAGTGCCTTTACATTATCTTTGGTCTTACTTGGTGTATCGAATACTATATGAAATACATTATCAAAACAGTTCTTCTCAATATGAATCACATCCAATATGTGATGGACCAAAAAATCAGACCAATGTAGAAAATCCCAAAAAAATCTCTATTTTATCTAATTGTGCTCTTTTCCAAACCCATTAATTTTCTATTGGTTTATTATTGGTCCAAATGTGATGGGAGTTGATGATGAGAAAATTGATTTTAACTCTGTACCTGAAGTCATTTTTTCAGGCCCATTTTTTCAACTATTCTTTTTCTAAAATGATATTTGTTTCTTCAAAAAGGATGATTAGTTGGAAGAAATATGAGATGACAGTCGAAAAAGAAATGTTGTTTCCATTGAAAATCATAAATGCTTTGCTTTCTCACATAAAGTAAGGACATGATTTTGGACCATATGTATTTCATCCAGATAACATCCTATATGCTAGGAAGTCATTAGTTATCCACATCAATGCAGCTTTTAGTAAGAAGTTTTGTTTCACAGCAACATCATATGTATTGACACCATTACTCCACATTTATTTTAACTCATCAATCAATGGTTTCAAATAAACATCAATATTCCTTTTCAGGTGACCTAGGATTAATAAGGTCAAAAATATATTTGGATCCTTGATCAACATCCATGGAGGTAAATTATACAGAGTTATAAAGATAGTCCAACATGAATACTAACTATCGTAAGAACCAAGTGGACATAAACCATCAATAGAAAGACCCAATCACACGTTTCGGGCTTCTGAAGAAAAATACAGATTCACTTGGTCAAAATATTTCCATGAACCACCATCAAAGGGCTGATTTACTCTTTTACTAGTTAAAATGTTGGTTTTGTGTCATGACATTAATGATGTTGTGTTTTGAGACATACATAAACATTTCAATCTGGGTGTGAGTATGAAATATCTCAATTGTATTATTGGAAAAAAATCCAGACTTCCCTGGTTGAGATTTTTTATAACTTGATTTTCCACATGCAATAAAACTATCCAATGACTCATTTTCACAATAATATAAGATGCAGTCATTTGAGCATGCATGAATCTTACGATAACCAAGACCCAGATTACGAACCACCCACTTACTATCATAGAAATTTGCAGGCAACACATTTCCTTTAGGTAGAAATGTTTTTAACAGAGAGAATATCTGGTCAAAAAAAAATATTTGACATTCCAATATCTTATTTAATATCCATAAATTTAGTTATTTCTTAAAACTTTATTATCTTTCAACTAGGATATAAGGCATCCTCAGTGGACCTCAACAACTCATATAAATGAGATGGTTCCAACTTAGAAGTTAAATCAATATCATCTTGAGTTTCAGTTTGTTGAAAATATAGACCTGTCATATCATGTAATGTCTCATATTTTATGTGTATTATTTTTAAATACTATATGGAATTATTATGAGAACATTCCCTGTTACAGTGTGCGATTCTGAGGCCCGGGGTGACCAGAATAAATGTTTAAAATAATTTAAACTCTAAATAGCATGTGTGAGAGGATTTCTTAAAAAGGTGGAAAAAATTTTGAACGGATGCTTGGATTAGAAATCTAAGGGTATCATTGCGTTCAAAGCAGCAACTTTACCTTAGGTAGGGACTAACATCAACCGGCATGGGTTGAAAACAGAAGTTAGTTTTTGGATGTTTTAAATGAAATAAAATAAAAATAAAATATTTTATTTTCAACATTTCCATAATGCGGTGATAGAAGATTTTAAATAAAATGTTAAGATAATATCCAGGGTTTGTCGCATAAACCTAAAATTCTATGGAGGCATGGAGAGAAGACCCCTTGGAGAAACCTCTCAACAATTAACGACGATGTATCGATCGATCGATGCACCTCAGATTTGACGGAACCTCACCAACGAATGCGACGCGAAAATCGTTCACCAACTGAATCGAGTTATGGGGTTGTTTTTTTATTTATTACTTCCCCGTTCTTAAATTAAACAATTAACACATATCAAACCACAAACAGTTTGATCCACATATCATGCGTTCTTGCAAGAGGGTGTTGTTTTTGGTTTCTTCTGGGGGTTTTGATCCAGGAATTGATTTATGATAATTGTTGAATTTTCATTTTTAATTACATGTTAAACCTATTAATGGGATAATATTGACTTCATGATGATTGATGGTGGAGGTGCATTCCTAATTTTCTTATTGTTTTCTTCATCCCCTGCCTCGTGTTCTTCGCATTATTCGTTGGGCGACGAACAAAAGATCGTTGTAAATCCATTTCACAACACAATGATCCCAAATTGGATATCTGACATCATGATGACCTAGTGAAGGTGTGACGGTGATGGTAGATAACAAATTGGATCGGATTTATGGAGATCATTCTTAGAGCATTCTTCATGCGTGTGGATCGATATGTATTTTTGAGGCCGATTGGAGGTTTGAAACTAATAGAAGCATCTTTGTGGTGTCAAGGTGACCTCAACCCTTTAGTTTCGTGGTGATCGAATGGCCAGATTGAAGTTTGAATCATCACCCAAAGAACCAGACAAAGAACATCGTGTTATGGAATTTTCCAAAGAACACGACATGTTCTCAAATGAACACACCGTGTGGGACAGGCATAGTAGCGGCTAGGGTTTGCGCACTTCACTCGGTGAAGAACACGGCATGCCTCTGGGGAGACATAGCATATGGACCCCACCTAGTAGTGGCTGGATTTTCGAGCAACGGGAAGCACTAACACGGCGTGTGACCATCGTCACATGGCGTGTGGGTCCTTACGCGGACTCAAAGTGTATCTTGAAAGATACACAAACATGGGGTGGAGTACACGATGTGTAATCCACCACATAGTCAGGAACAGCTGAATACATAGACTACCTCATGTACTAGTACATAGTCTGTGATACACGGGTTGAAGCCATGTACGGTCACATGGCCAGCATACACAGATTCATACCCTGATAGTGGAACATGGCATTTCATTATCTTACATGCCATGTATACCTTCTTCTACATGATAATCCTTACGATACATGTTTTTGTACACTGGTAGTACCTAGGATCAGAGGGAACGGTGTGTAACCCTTCTACATGTCATGCACTTCTCAATACATGGCTTGATCCTCTTGTCCACCATTCCTTGGATAGGTTTCAGTCGGGTTAGTACCCCCTTTATTATTTCCCTAAAGGTTATGTATCATTTCTATTAATAAGAGTATGGTCCCTTCAGTATGAATTCCCGAGATAGAGTCATGTATCCCTCTTTGAGGCCCAGAGTGAGATCCTCTATCCATTCTTGACACCAAGTAGAGTCAGGTATCGACGTGACCAATCCTATAGGACACTAATCCTCTACTTATCAGGTGGAATCCGGATGAGTCAAGGTATCCTCCAAGGCCCTAGTAGTGATCCTCGTCCGTGTATTGTGATATTTTCCCCACTCAAGAGTGTGTTCTCCTAGAATGAGTGTATCTTTTCTCTATTCTGATCTATCAGTGCATCTATCCCTCTCGTAGATTTTCCCAAAAAATAGTACTTCTCGAACGAACATAATCAGAGTTATCAGACTCATGTAGTGAGTTATCCTGGATGAGTGCTTTTTGGGATCTTTGAACTGAATCCCTAGTATGGGTATGTAGTCATTGTGACTTAACTCTAGACTACAGGTCTAGGTTTCAAGTATATCTGGATTTGTTTCTCTTACTATATGTTCAAAAGACATAAATTGTGTAGAACTAACTGTACCTTTAATTTGTGTATTGCTTTGTGGTTTTGGGGGTCCTCTATTGAGAATTGTTATACTCACCCCTGCACGGGCTTTTCCCGTACGTGTCGTGTCTTGTATAGACGAGCAGCCTTTCAATAGAGTCTAGGGTAAACCAATACCGAACCAAGCTTTCTGAGTTCCTTGCAAGATGAGGTGTTACTATAGCTATGAGCATCAGTCCCACTTCCTCTTTCCTTCTTACAGGTTGGACTTTATAGTTTGTGAACTCTTTCTTTTGGTGGGCTTGTATTCTGGCCCAGTTTACTTTCCGCACTTTACTTATGTCATACTATGTTGGTTGGGTTTAGTTGTTTTCATTCATTTTGTTCCTTAGTGGTTTTTACTTTTCATCATTTGTGGGCTTGGAGATTTGTGTGTGTGTACAAGTACTTAGGAAATGCCTCCCATGTTAGTGATATTTCTACTTGATGCTAGTCACCAGCCCCTTGCCTATTGGAGGCAGTCTTGGGGAGTCACAATACGGGCCCCACTGGGACGGGTCGTGATAGAGTGGTATCAGAGGGAGGTTCTACATTAGGACCAAGAGTCTATGAGATTGGTTTAGGGAAATAGTATTAAGTGTCTCGATCTCGACTTTCAGGCCAGAGACTCCAGTGTTGATGCGGGCGGCTGACGTATCCATACACCAGGACTCTAATAACCTTCTTTTCGACTCGGTACATGAAAAAACTAGTTGAAGGGAAATAAAAAGAATGGTACATGCATCATATAAGAATGGGTGGTGTTTTCCATGTCCTTTGGGTCATCTATCTAGATATAATCATTGACCATGGTACATCTTGTTTCATTACAGGATGCCTCCATGATGTATACCCATTTGGATTCAGTAGCTCGATCATGAGGGTGACCCCCTCAATGAATTGGCTTCGATACAGGGACTAGTTCCCCATGCGTTACCTCTAGGTGGTGCACCTACTATACCACCACCAGTGGAACAACATGTGGTACATGTAGTATCGACAGATGAGGAGCGTAGGCTAAGTGCGCCCCATGAGTTTTAGAGACAGATACCCCTCAGGTTCTGAGGCAAGCCTGACCCTCAGGTGGCTGAGGACTGGCTTGAGGCAGCGAACAGAGTTTTCTGTCTAGTGAGGACACCAATAGACCAGATGGTGATCCTAGGAGTGAGCCTTCTTCAGGGTTCGGTAGGGAAATGGTGGATTTTGACCACTTAGACTCACGACGAGGAGACTCTTTCATGGACGGAGTTTGAGCGACTCTTTATGGAGGAGTTATCTCCAGTTATGCTGAGAGAAGTGCATATCCAAGAGATTCTTCAACACCATTAGGGTATTTTGATAGTGTCTAAGTATTCATAGAGGTTCACTAACCTTTCCATGTACTAAATGGATATGGTCAGGGATCAGTACTTCAGAGCTCAGGCCTTTGAGCAAGGTTTATGATGGGACATCCAATCTAGTGTCGTGCCTCTATGCATTTTGACTTATGATGGAGTGCTCGAGTGGGCCTTGGTGATCGAGATATTATTGGCAGAGTAGAGACAACCAGTGGTAGTCATCAGTAGGCAGACAAGTGTGGAGACCTTAGCAATAGGGATCTGATGTTATGCATGGGGATCAGGATGTAGGAGACATCACAAGAGGACCCAGGATAGGGGATCGATAGTCCAGGGCTCTTAGACTAGATCTAGTCAGCCTAAGGAGAGGTGATGTTACTCGTGCGATGGTAGAGTACATCTTGCTAGAGACAGTCTGGCCCATTGAGATGGTGATAGGGAGGTGGTGGATGGACCACCGAGGTAGAGGCAGATATTGGAGCAGGCAGACCCGCCAGGTGGTGGATGTGGAAGAGGAGTAGGGAGAGCTACAGGTGGTGGAAGATGCTTTTATCTACTTCTACCACCACCCCTAGGAGGCCCGCACCAGGCTTAGGGAGCTGGGGGATAGGGGCGAGGATAGATGAACGCAGTCAAGGCATACAGCCTAGGGACTCCAGGAATTATTTGAGGTAGGATCTGTGTATTTTCTACCTTAGCTTCCATACTCATAGACATAGGTTCCCACCATTCTTTCCTCAACACATGTGTTTTGCAAAACCTTTAGATTCTGGTAGAGCTGTTGACTCGACCCTTACACTTGGAGACACCTACAGGAGGAGACTCGATGATTACACACCTTTGTAGATAGTGTGATCTTTTCCGTGGAGGTGAGAGTTTCAGTTAGAACCTCTTGGTGGCAGGGTCGAGGCCTTACGACGTCATTCTCGGTATGGATTATCTATCTTCGGTCCATGTCTAGATTGACTGCTTTAGGAAAAGAGTGTGGTGTGTCCACAGTGATGGGACAAGGTTTTCCTTAGTCGGTGAAAAGGAGACCCAGGCAGCACAGAACAGTCTCATGCATAAGAGGGTGCAGTCGATCACTCATGAGATTGTTATCCTTACCCTCAGTGTAGTAGATGTTGTGAGATTCTAGTTTTCATAATTAGTGGCGGAGTACAAGGATGTCTTCCAAGAATATGTTCTAGGATTACCACCTCTCCGGGAGATCGACTTTTGCATTGACTTACACCCAAGGACAGTGCTGATATCCTCATTAGTGTATCATATCACTCCCATGGAGCTTCACAATATGAGAGTGTAGTGGGAGGATTTTTAGTGTAAGGGCTTCGTAAGACATGGTTTTTCACCCTGGGCAGCCCTAGTTTTGTTTTCCAAGAAGTCAGATGGGAGTTTGAGGTTGTGTGTGGATTACTGACTCCTGAACCAGGTGACAGTGAAGAATAAGTATCCATTTCCGAGGATTCATGAACTCTTCAATCAATTGATATGGGAACTTTGGTTCTCAAAGTTTGACCCCAGGTTGAGTTATAACTAGATTCGAGTATAGGACAAGGACGTTCCAAAGATGGCTTTCAGATGCTGCTACGGTCACTACAAGTACTTGGTGATGCCTTTTGGTGTGACGAATGCCCCTACAGTGTTCATGGGACTTATGAACTAGATCTTATAGCCATACTTAGACCGGTTTTTAGTGGTCTTCATCAAAGACATACTTGTGCACTCAGCGTTAGAGGAGGAGCACACAAGACAACTACAGATGGTTCTATATGTACTCTGAGAGCACCATTTTTATAGGAATCTCTCAAAGTGACAGTTCTGGATACATGAGGTCCACTTTCTAGGACATGTTATCTCAGTAGATGGAGTAGCAGTGGACCCATCCAAGTTCGAGACTGTGTTAGCATGGGAGCCACCCCAGATTGTGATAGAGGTGTGGAGATTCTTTGGGATTGCAGGATACTATTATACAAATATCCCTGATTTATCCCAGATATCTACAATAATGATATCCTTGACCCAAAAGGGGAAGCCTTTTGTATGGAAAGAAATGTTCCAGTAGTATTTTCAGTAGTTGAGGTAGATTTTGATGAGCACACTGATCTTGATATTTCCATAAGAGGGTGTCGAGTATGTAGTTTTCTACGACACATCAGGAACCAGTCTTGGTTGTATCCTGATGCAGAGACAGGCGGTGATTGTTTATTGTTTGTTCCAGATAAGGCCACATGAGTAGAACTACATGACCCATGATCTTGAATTGGCTACGGTAGTATTCGAATTGAAGATGTGGTGACACTACCTGATGGGAAAACGGTTTATCGTCTACTCTAACCATAAGATCCTCAAGTACATCTTATCGAAGAAGGATCTGAATCTATTTCAAATGAGATGGATAGAGTTCCTCCAAGATTATGACTTTGAGATCATCTATACTCCTTGGAAGGGGAACGTTGTAGAATATTCTCTCAGCAAGAGATTGAGTTTGCAGCTATTGAGTAAGGCGTCAGAGCAGTTGGGCTCGCTACAGTTATCCATCATGGATGGAGATGATGCAACTTATCTCCAGTAGATGATGTTCACCCCTCAACTCTTATAATGAATCAGGGATGCCCAACTAGGGGATGTCAACTGTGAGACTTTACATGCTCAGTTATCCATAGAACATGTTCCTGATGGATATTCGCAAGGTAGGGAGTACGTAGTCCTTTTCAGAAGATGCACAGTTGTACTGGTGGCATTGTGGGAGTAGGTTCTGAGATATTTTTATACATGCCACTTGTAAGTACATCCTGGAGTGATGAAAGTGTACCAAGGCCTCTGTTGTTATTTTTGGTGGACAGTTATGAAGAAGGTAGTGGCAGAGTTTGTTTCTCGATGCCTTATGTGCCAGTAGGTGAAGGTTGAGCACCAGGTTCTAGCAGGGTTAGATCACCCCATGGAAGTGCAATATTGGAAGTTGGATGGAATATTGATGGACTTCGTGATGGGATTACCACAAAAATTCAAGGGATGCGATTCTATCTGGGTGAACATTGACTGACTCACCAAGTCGGCCCACTTCCTATCTATTAGGGAAAAAAGTTCCGTATAGAGATTGGGATGCCTATATGTGCAGGAGATAGTTAGGATTCATGGATTCCTTTCGACGATAGTCTCAGATCGAGACATATGCTTCACATCCTGGTTTTGGAAGGGATTGTAGGAGGATTTTGGGACTCAGCTATGCTTGAGCACAGCATTCCATCCCCAGACGGATGGTTAGATGGAGAGAACCATTCAGGTTCTGGAGGATATTTTGCGGGAATGTATCTTGGAATTTGTTCATAGTTGGGAGGACCACCTACCACTGGTGGAGTTCACGTACAACAACAGCTACCAATCCACCGTTGGCATAGAACCGTTCGAGGCCTTATATGGGCGACCCTACTAGTCACCACTTTGCTGGACTGACCCTAGAGAGTCAGCACTCATGGGTCCAGAGTTGGTGAGAGCTACCACTAAAAAGGTGCATATTATTTAGGAGCAGATGAAGACTGCACAGATCCATCAAAAGTCTTACAAAGACAGATAACGGAGACCTCTAGAGTTTGAGGAGGGGGACCATGTCTTCATTCTAGTCTCACCTAGACAAGGATTGAAGAGATTTGGATGAGGCAGAAAGTTTTCTATGAGGTTCATTGTCTATTTTCAGATACTGCATAGAGTTGGTGAGGTAGCATACTGCCCAACTCTACCATCATAGTTACACTAGGTATATGGTGTCTTCCATGTGTCGTAGTTGAGGAGGTACGTACATGACCCATTGTACGTCATCTAATGGAGCGATCTGGATGTCGAGGATGGGGAGAACTTTGCAGATTACCTAGTGAAGATCAAATATCAATAAGAGAGGATTATTCGTGGCTGAGTGATTCCCTTGGTAAATGTTTGGTGCCAGCATGGGAATCTTCAGGAGAGCACGTGGGAGTAGGAGACTCAAATTCGTCCTCAGTACCCACATATGTTTGAGTAACCTTTTGTTTTGGTTTTTTGGGGATGTAAATCCCTAAGGTGGGGAGAATGTAATGTCTTGGATTTTCTGTGTATTATTTTTAAATACTATATAGAAATATTAGGAGACCATGCCTTATGACAGCATGCAATTCTGAGGCTTGGGGTGCCTGGAATAAATGTTTGAAATAATTTAAACTCTAAATAGAACGTGTGAGTGGTTTTCCTGAAAAAGTGGAATAACTTTTGAACGGATTCTAATATTATAAATCTAAGGGAACTGTTGTGTTCAAAGAAGCGACATTACCTTAGGCAGGGCCTAACATCGAATGGAGTGGGTTGGTAGTGGAAGTTAGTTTGTGGATGATTTAAAGGAAATAAAATAAAAATATTTTGTTTTGTTTTAAATTTTTCCATAACATGGTTATGGGAGATTTTAAATAACTTGTTAAGAGAATATCCAAGTTTATCCACATAGCCCTAAAACTATCTGGAGGTGTGGATAAGATACCCCTTGGATAAACCTCTCGACAACGAATGACAATGGATCGATCAATCGACGCACCGCAGATTTGATGGAACCTCGGAAATGAATGCAACGCGGCAATCATTCTCCAACAGAATCAAGGTAGGGTTTCATGTTTTGATTTATTTATTCCCCAATCTTAAATTAAACGATGAACGTGAATCAACTCACAAACAGGTTGATCTGCGGATCGTGCATTCTTGTGGGAGGGTGTTGTTTTCCATTTCTTTTGAGGTTTTTGATCTGGTAATTGATTTATGATAATTGTTTAGTAGTAATTTTTATTCTCCTATTAAACCTATTTATAGGAGTGTATCGACGCCATGACGAATGATGGTGGAGGTGTGTTCCTCCTTTACTTATTGTTTTCTTCCTCCCCCGCCCTGCGTTCTTTGCATTCTTTGTGGGGAAACAAACAATAGATAGTTACGAATCTGTTTCACAATGCAAAGATCCCAAATTGGAGATCCAACATCATGATGACCTAGAGGAGGTGCATGGTGATGGTAGATGATGAATTGGCTCGGATTGAGGGAGCTCGTCCTTCGAGTATTCTTCATGCGGGTGGATCAATATTTGTTTTCGGGGCCAATTGGAGGTCTAAAACCAATAGAAGTGGCTTCTTGGTGTCGAGGTGACCTCAACCCTTTAGTTTCGTGGTGATCATATTGTCAGATTAAAGTTTGGATCATCACTCTAAGTGTCGGACGAAGAACATTGCGTTTTAGAATTTTACGAAGAACACAATGTGTTCTCTGATGAACATGTTGTGTGGGACCGACATGGAGGTAGCTAGGGTTTGTGCACTGCACCCAGTGAAGAACATGGAGTGCCTCTAGAGAGACATCGCATGTAGACCCCACCCAGTGGTGGTTGGAGTTCCAGGCGATGGGAAGCACTAACACGGCATGTGACCATCGTCACACGACGTGTGGGTCCTTACGTAGACTCAGTGTGTATCTTGGAAGATACATAGACATGGAGTGGAGTACACTGTGTGTACTCCACCACGCTCCCAAGCACGGACGGATACGCAGACTACCCCATGTATCGGTACACGATCTGGGATACACAAGTTGAAGTTGTGTACGGGCACATGGCCAGTGTACATGGAGTCTTCCTCTGATAGTGGAACACGGCATGTCATTATATTACATGTTGTGTATACCTTCTTCTACACGACAAGACTTACGACAAGGGACGTTGTAAACTTGTAGTACCTGAGGTCAGAGGACACAGCGTGTGACCCTTCTACACATTGTGTACTTCCTAGTATGTGGCGTGATCCTCTTGTCCTCCATTCCTTGGATAGGTTTTGGTTGGGTTAGTTCCCCATTTCTCATTTCCCTAAATTCCAAGTATCATTTCCATCCATAGGAGTATGATCCCTTCAGCAGGACTTCCCAATATAGAGTTAGGTATCCCTCTATGAGGCCTAGAGTGAGATCCTCTGTCCATTCTTGACCCTAGGTAGAGTCAGGTATCAACTTGACCAATCAAACAGGACGCTGATCCTCTACTTAGCAGGTGGAATCTGGATGAGTCATGGAATCCACCAAGGCCCATGTAGTGATCCTCATTCATGTATCGTGATATTTTCCCCACTCAAAAGTGTGTTCTCCCAGAATGAGTGTATTTTTTCTCTCTTTAGATCTATCAGTGCATTTATCCCTCTCATGGATTTTCCCAATGAACAATACTTCTTGGATGGACATCATTAGAGTTATCAGACTTGTGGAGTGAGTTCTCCTGGATGAGTGCTTCATGGGTTCTTTGAAATGAATCCCTAACATGGGTATGCAGACATTGTGGCTTAACTCTAGACTACAGGTCTCGGTTTCGAGTATATCTGGATGTGTTTATCTTGCTATATGTTTAGTAGACATATACTATGTAGAACTGACTGTACCTTTACTTTTTGTATTATGTTGTGGTTTTCATGGTCCTCTACTGAGTATTGTTATACTCACCCCTACACAGAATTTTCTCACACATGTCGTGTCTTATGAAGATAAGCGGATTTTTGATGGATTTGAGGGTGGACCAGGACCAGACTGATCTTTCTGAGTTCCTTTTAGTCTGAGGTGTTCCTACGGCTATGAGCAGTATTCCTAGTACCTCTTTCTTACTTATAGGTTGGACTTTGTAGTTTGCAGACTCTTTCTTTTGTTGGGATTGTATTCAGGCTCAGTTTACTTTCCGTACTTTACTTCTATTGTACTCTGTTGGTTGGGTTTAGTTGTATGGATTCATTTTGTTCCTTAGTGGTTTTTAATTTTCATCATTTGCGGGCTCGTATATGTGTGTGAGAGAGTACATGTACTTAGAAAATGCCTCCCATGTTAGTGATATGCCTACTCAGTGCTAGTCACCAGGCCCTGCCCTATTAGAGACGGGCTTGGGGAGTCATGGTGTGGGCCGCACTGGGACGGTTCATGACACATCATGTACTAAATTTTGAAATCGTGCTAGATCTGAAACCAAATTATTAATATATTCTTTAGAACTACGTTCACCATTTTGACACCAAAAAACATAATCTTACTGAAAACCAAAATGCAATAAAGGACTGCCAATGATGTCAAATGTGTCATACGTCCTCAGAGCACATTTTTTACAAGGATACTTAATTTTTCCTTATGAAGCAAATTTTTGTTCTGATGATGCAAATGATAAAAAATCTTGAACACCCTCAATATATATAGGATTTAAACTAGAACCATTAAGATTTCTATGCTGATTTATCCAAGCACGATCATCTAATAATGACTATTGTCAACTTCCTTGTTCCATATTATTCTAAAAAATAGGAAATAATTAGTTATTTTGTATAATTAGATATAATCTAAACACTATCCAAAAAAATACAATTAAATTTTTTTTCTATAAATTTATAATAATTTCTATTATTTTATAGTTATTTATACAATTTTTTAATCTTTTATACTAATCTACACTCATTTATAAAAATTTATACTTATTACTGCTAATTATTATTTATTACAGGTATTTTGTCCTAATTATTATTAATTACCAGCAGCACAATTTCCAACGGATTGACGATAGCTCTTTTACCCGAAGACTCATCCCCTTGCAACTTTCAACGACTTAAATCACTATGAATAGTCTTCTCTAATGTATGAATATTCATTTTCGTATTCATGAGGATGGAGAACAAGGATGCCTCGTTGTGCTGCTCTTTATGCTCGTACATACAAAAATTGATATCCATACATCGGAGCATAATTTCAATCGTTGAAGTTCCAAGTAGATGAGTTGTCGAGAAAAAGAAGACTTTTTTATCTAATGGATCACCTCCTTTCATCTTTATCTAACTGAAATCAGTATGAAAAATATATTCTGATGTACGTAAGAGAAGATTTCCCATACTGATTTCAGGGGGAGAAAGTTTCAAGGATATGAGGTGTCGATCAAAAGGAATGTCACCAATCCATTGGAAATTGTTCCAATTTATCAATGTACTCAAATTTATTCCAATTTATACTAATTAATCTTAATTGCTACTAATTAGTCCTAATTGTTACTAATTAATCCTAATTGTTACTAATTAATTTTAATTATTACTAATTAATCCTAATTGTTACTAATTAATCCTAATTGTTACTAATTCTTAATAATTCTTAGTAATTTTTACTCATTCATCCTAATTCTTACTCATTTATCCTAATTCTAACAAATTATTCATAATTCTTACAAATTATTCATAATTCTTACAAATTATTCCTAATTATTCCTAATCATTCCTAATTATTACTAATTATTACTAATTATTATTAATAATAACTAATTATTACTAATTATTACTAATTACTCCTAATTATTAATAATTAATCCTAATTAATACTAATTATTACAAATTAATCCTAATTATTACAAATTATTCCTAATTATTACAAATTATTACTAATTATTAATAATTATTTCTAATTATTACAAATTATTACTAATTATTAATAATTAGAACAAATTATTACAAATTATTACAAATTATTACAAATTATTACAGATTATTACTAATATTACTAATTATTCCTAATTATTAGAAATTATACCTAATTATTACTAATTATTACTAATTATTACTAATTATTACTAGCTAATCATAATTATTATTCATTAATCCTAATTATTACAAATTAATCCTAATTATTACTAATTAATCCTAATTATTACTAATTTTTACTAATCATTACAAATTATTACTAATTATTACTAATTATATCTAATTATTATTAATTATTACTAATTATTTCTAGTTATTATAATTATTCCTAATTATTTCTAATTATTACTAATTAATCCTAATTATTACTAATTAATATTAATTATTATTAATTAATCCTAATTATTACTAATTAATCCTAATTATTACTAATTAATCCTAATTATTACTAATTATTCCTAATTATTCCTAATTATTACTAATTATTACAAATTATTACTAATTAGTACTAATTATTACTAATTATTACAATTTATTACTAATTATTACAATTTATTACTAATTATTACTAATTATTACTAATTATTACAATTTATTATAAATTATTACTAATTATTATTAATTATTACAAATGATTACTAATTATTACTAATTATTACTAATTATTACAAATTATTTAAATTTATTACTAATTATTACAAATTATTACTAATTATTACAATTTATTGCTAATTATTACAATTTATTACTAATTTTTACAATTTATTACTAATTATTACAATTTATTACTAATTATTTCAATATATTACTAATTATTTCAATTTACTGCTAATTATTACAATTTCCTGCTAATTATTACAATTTATTACTAATTATTACAATTTATTACTAATTATTACAATTTATTACTAATTATTACAATTTATTACTAATTATTACAATGTATTACAATTTATTAAAATTTATTACCAATTGTTACTAATTATTACTAATTATTACTAATTATTACTAATAGTTACTAATTATTACTAATTATTACAATTTACTACTAATTATTACTAATTATTACACTTTCTTACTAAATATTACTAATTATTACTGATTATTGCAATTTACTACTAATTATTACTAATTATTATTAATTATTACAATTTGTAACTAATTATTAGTAATTTTTACTAATTATTAAAATTCATTACTAATTATTACTAATTATTTCTAATTATTACAAATTATTTCAATTTATTACTAATTATTACAATTTATTAATAATTATTACAATTTATTACTAATTATTTCAATTTATTACTGATTATTTCAATTTATTACTTATTATTACAATTTATTACTAATTATTGCAATTAATTACTAATTATTACAATTTATTACTAATTATTTGTAATTATTACTAATTGTTACAATTTATTACTAATTATTACTGGTTATTACAAATTATTTCAATTTATTACAAATTATTTCAATTTATTACTAATTATTAGAATTTATTACTAATTATTACAATTTATTACTAATTATTACTAATTATTTCAATTTATTACTAATTATTTATAATTAACAATTAGACATAATTATTCATAAAAATAAATACTGAGAAAAAAATATCTAATTCTAATTTAATTTAATGGCATCTAACTAACAAAAATTATAAATAATTTAAAATAACATAAATTAAGTAAACAATAAAAAAATAGATAAATACCTTGAAACTGGAGCTTTCGAAGTATAAAAGTTGCGGATTATGCTTCGATTTAAAATTTTAAACTAACAAAAATTTTAAAAGGAAATTTTCCAGAAGAGATAGAGAGAGAAGTTGAGAAAGAAGTAGAATGAGAGGAAAATGGGTGGGGGTATATATAGGTTAGATTATTTGCGACGGACCTATTTGCGACGGTAAGTCCGTCGCAAATGCCCACTGCCCTGCATTTATTAGAATCGATCGAAAAAAATTATTTGCAACGAGACACGTCACAAATGGTTACCTGCTGACATAGTATTTGCGATGAGGCACGTCGCAAATGGTTGCCTGCCTGCATAGTATTTGCGACAGGACAAGTATCCCATTGCAAATACTAAAAACTGTCGTTGGGTATTTGCGCTGGGCATAGGAACTCGTCGCAAATACCCCTACCCACGGTTTGGCGTGCATTTGGTGTCAAACCATTTGTGATGGGCCCTAACCCCCCCCCCCACACACACACACACAAATATCTATTATTTGTGACGAGCCGATAGTCTCGTCGCAAAAAACCCCTTCCGACGAGTTATTTTGCGACAGGCCCCTGACTCATCGTAAATAACCTATAGCAAATGACCATTTTTTCATAGTGGAGGTAACTATTTATTTAATTTTGTGCTTTGAAATATTCACACGAATCATTGGACCTCTACCAGGGCTCAGATATCCGAAGACAATAAAATTACGTTGCTCTGGTGATGAACTTTTTGAAATCCCAAGCCCACCAGATCCCACTAATCACCCCAGTACCTACAAATTGATGATGATTTTCTCATCATCATTCATTTATATAATGGTTCACTTAGTGAGAGATATCTAACCATTTGGTCTTATACATTATAGATAAATTTACCCCCATTGAATTGTATAAAAATATGTTAAAAGGTTACATTAAAAATAATTGTTTCTCAAAGTGTTTTATTATTGAAAAATATATTATTTAAGAATGCATTGAATTTTTTATCAAATACTTATCTAATGTGGATAGAATTAGGCTCCCAAAATCTCATCATAATGGTCACATTGAGGCTGACTGAATTTCAAGAAGAGACATTGTCATAATTACCATCAAGAATTGAGAGTAGGACCACCTTTATATTTTAAATAACAATAAAAAGGTTGTGTCTTATGATAAAACTCATAAAGAAATTCTTACAAATTTGAATCCATCAAGGGTTTAAATCTGGATATCTAATGCATATAATCAATAGTTTATAAGGAAATCTTGAGACCAAATTATTAAGGTTATCAAAAAATCCAAAATCAATTTTTGGAAGACTATGATGGTTAGCAAGGTGACCAAGTGTACATGTATTATCTTACAATGGTTATTAAATTAACAATTATGCATTCTATATAAAGGGACATGATTAACATAGTATGATAAAAAAAATTACAGAGTTACTCTCTTGATAGAAGTGAAACACGCATCTGGTACCAAGGATAAAAATCTAGTTTATATGACAAGTATTACACTGGCATTATAAAAAGTGGGAGTTGAATTATATGATAATCGATGTGTTTATTTCTCAATACAAATGGATTGATAATAGTTGTTTGGGTAAAATTAGTGAATTAGGATTCATAAATGTAAATTTCTATAAATAAGGGTACAATAATGAACAATTCCTAATGGGATCACAAGAATTATAAGTATTTTATGCACCAAATCCAACAAACATAAAAAAAATTGGGTGACTAAAACATGAACAAAAATTGAATGAAATTCCTATGGAGGATGACCCTTTCATTGGGAAATCATTATCATTTCATGGTGGTCCCAATGTAGATAGTGTCTTCTATGTTAGAGTAGACCACATAGAGTGGATTTGGATGATTGATAGAGGGGAGAAATCCCTTTAAACACTAAAGAAAATAAAATGTGCACAATAAAAAAAAATGATGACTTTGGGTATTTTTTTTATAATTTATCTTTTTATCTATATATTCTGTGTTTGATACAATGTTTATATCATTTTAATTATTTTTCTAACTAGTCATTTAGATAATGTATTTTTCACCTATTAAATCTATTGACTAAAACCACATCCATTGTTACTTCCTATGGTCTTGAATCAGTTTATAATTTAAAAACCTAAAACTAAAAAACACTAAAACAACCAACAAGTAGTTTAGGATATGCAAGTAATAATGTTGAACCCACAAGGGAAAGGAACAACTTTAAACCCAATATAAAAGACTTGTCACTAAATCTAAAACTAAACTAGACTATAAAATCGAATTGAATTATTGAGATAGAAACAAATAAATGATAGGGGGATGGAAATTGAATTCAGTGATAGTTTTTCATTATCTAAGAAAAATAAATTCCACTTGAAAAATTAATCTAATTAATAGTCATGAGACTTCTTGGGGTATGTAGTTCTACCTCTCATCACAAACTAAAAATATTTAGTCTTTTTGATCCCTTGTTTGAGGTGATATATAACCAACCTAGAAGAATTAAAATCAATCTTAGAAGATAAAGGTGGAGTTAAGTCATCTCTCACTCCCCACTCCCCTATACCACATTAGGTTTTATCCCCTAATCTCCATCACTCTCTCTATACAATTAGGGAATTTGATATAGATTAATATCAAAGTTATACTAACTAATATGAATCTTTCAAAATCCTAGAAGAATTATAAACATTACATACACATATTTTTCATCAATTAATAACTTATTAATAAATATTATCCAATCATGATTGATTGTTCATCTACCATGAATAAACTACGCATTATAGATATGGGAATAAAAAACTATAAAATAGAATAAAATTGTTCATAATTCAATATAAAACTTACTTGAATTGTTTTTTAAAACCAATGCATGAATTATAATTATTAAAAATGAAAATAAAAAAATGAAAAAAGAAATTCTAACTATACAGCTACTCTGGTAGTCAATCAACTTTCATTTCCCAAGCCTCTAAGCTACCAATCCACATGCCAGTGCTCAACACCCTCCTTTATATAGAAAATTAATATCCAAGATATATCCATCCATATATCCATCTTATCTCTCATTTATCTTCTTTCCTCTAATTATCTCTCAGTCTACACTCATCATGTAATCCATATGTGACCCTCCATATATCCCCCTGTTAAATCTTCAAACTATCTATTGGAGTGGTTCGACCTAGACTATAAATTTATATAGATATAATATTTTCTGGTGAACTAATATACTTTTGGCACAAAAAAAACACCCCAAATTGAGTTTGTGATGTATAATAGATCCTACAACCTAGCCTCTTTCCAATGAAAATTATTGATCCACTATTTAAATCCACACCTCCACAATGTAGCCAAGCCCCTATGTTATAGCCTCATATACCATACCAACCCTTTATCACATCATATTTTTTTGAAGATACAACTAAATATTCCACAACACAAAACATTCATTCAGATTTAATTACCATTACACAGAAATCATGACCATCACGCAATAATATGTCGGCCTTTACAAAGATAGTCAAGCCCGCTACCCTCGTCTATTCCATTTTGAGGACCTCTACAACACAACATTGGACTATGTTGTAACCAACCCCTTAATTTGAGTTCTTCTCTACATTATGATATAGTATAGGACTACACCACAAGGCTTCTATATAATTTTTTATCCCCAAATATTATCTTCTTCCTCACACTGCATGCATGCATACATGGAACCTCTCGGTTCTCATAGTGGCAAAGGTGAACTTCAACCAGTGACAGATGGCATCCTCCATCATCACAGGGCTTCATGGGGATGATTTTGAGCTTTCTAGTGTCTTCCATGGAAATTCATAACTTCAAAACATTGTTTCCAAGCTCCTCAAATAGTGGTCATGGTGGTTCCATGGAATAGGACTGATGGTGATGGTGTAAGAAATTTTTGAGGGTGATGATACACATGTGGTATCAAGAAGACACCATCTTTTCTGGTACATAGTACATGGGTTTTAAATGCATGACGCATCATATTGTATGAAGGATATCCTCTACTTAATAAGTTATTTTTTGATAATAGTAGCTCATATTAGAATTTTGGTTCCACCCCATGCTAGTCTCTTCTGTCTAGCACATCCTCATACTAAGAGATCCACTCTTAACACACACATCTGCTTTTCACTAATCCACACTAGGATCAATCCCCTGGTTTATTTCTTACCACTTACTAACCACAATAATTATTGGATGGTTTTATATGTGGATGAACTAATATCTCATGGATGGATGATTGACACGTTTTTTGTTATATCTTCATAAATTACTTTTCCATTTATAGCATTCAATACATTAATTCATACAACACCAAAAACCTTCCTTTTCCCTTCATTATTCATCAAAACTCTAGGCTAAATGTTCCCTTCCAAAAATTTTTCAAAAAAATATATTTTAGGTCTGTATTTTAAGTTAAACTCTAAAATTAATAAAATTGATAATAAAAAATGTGCACAAAATATATACATGAAATCCCCCAATCATATACCTTTCTTTTCTTCAAATAGTAAATCTCAACATAAATTACCAATGGGCACTATGCTTCCAATATTTAAATTCCATTATCAAAAAAACATGATAATTATCAATGAGGATTATATAGTTTTAATATTCACACAAATGTTATCAGTTCAATCTTCAATTTTTAAGGAAACAAATCAACCATGTATTTTACTTTTCCCCATTGAAATTGATATGCCTCTCCCAACTTCCACTAAACAATATTAATTTAATATTATTATGAATTTCACTTTTTTATTTACCTCATTTTTATTTTTTTACTCATCACTCAAGGTACATTTTAACTGGAGTTGTACTCATACCTCAAGTACATGCTACTAACTACAAGCTTGGAAGGAATCTTAAATATCCACCCTATACAGACAAAAAAATTAATTATTAGGGATTCACATTAAGGATCATATAACTCCAAGGCTTAAGGTAGGTAAGTAAATGGGGTAAAATAATTAAGATTGAAAAGTGGGTTTATCTCTTTAAAACAATTAAACATATACAAAAGTAAATCATACTGAAAAATATCCTCCAATGATATCACCCCACTTCCCAAACTGAAATTAAAGGCTTGCAAAGAAATGTATATAATGAATGATGCATCCTCTTGTGTATTTACCTCCTGATTTTTCTCTTTTTTTTGAAATTTTCACTTTAGAAAAATCTCACACTACTCACTCAACCCATATTTTATCTCCTCATGAAACTAATTATAATAATTATAAAAAAGATCATAGGTTAATCTAAGGGTGAATTTTGACCTACCCAGGACACAACCAATTTTTCTTCTTAAATTTTTCAATTTATTTCTTCTTTTCAAATCAATTTTTTTTCCATTTTTTCCATTCAAGAGGGGTTATAATGAAATAAAATGAATGAAACGTCATGAAACATCCCTCTAACCCATGAAAAAATCACATATTCTTATTAATGAAGAAAATAAACTTCTATCATGGGAAACCTCTACCCCACACTTGCACTTTGAATATCATGAAAACACTGAGAGTAAGGGTAGGAATGGAAAAATTGTCTTATAATGTGGAAATACTTATTTAGACTACTTTATCATATTCTCAAAACTGAGAGGGTGGGTGAATATGTGTTTTGGAATTTTTAAACCAATCAATAACTGTTATCACTTTACCTCTTAGACTAGTTAGGATCTTGGTTCTCTTTTTCTATTTTTGTTTTTGTATGCAAGTATATGAAGGAAAGCAAAGGATGACATGCAATGTTTTTATAAGGTTTACTACATAATAAGAGTATCTAGTCCTTACTGTGTATTATGGTGGATAGAATATATATTCTCTACTATAATTTGATACAAAAATGCAGGGGTTCATCTTAGAAATAACCCTAAACCCAAGTGTGGTTCCCTACACTTTATAGCGGGGATAGAAAAAAAATCCTAATTCCATAGACTGGTGAATTCCTAGTCCAACTACTACTCCTTTATATAAATTTATACAACCTTTGTAGATAGTATTCAAATTCCTCAAATTATTTACAACACTAATAAATTCCACCACCAATGTGAATCTAGTTTAATTTCACAGTTCTACTTCATTCTTCTTCCTCTTCTCTTACCGGTACAACAACATGAAAGCAACTCTTATTCATAAACTCTTGTTTGAAACATAATAAACACAACCTTATTTACCTTTATAACAATAAACTAGAATGTTTCTTTTCTTCCTTCTCTTTTTCTTTAGTTCAAGCAATCTACACTAGTTCTTCTTCATCTGAAATTGTTTTTCCAGTACTTCCCTATCTAATAATCATCCATTCATAATTTCTCTATGTGATACCTTTTCATCCAATATAATATCATATTATCTTATTTTTCTAGTACCTTCTTCGTTCAATATTTTTCATCTAGTTCTTCACTAATATTTTTGGTACCTCTTACACTATCTGGTGCCTTACTGATTCATCTAGTACCTCTTACTTTTCCTGGTACCTCTAAGTCTAGTACACTATGTGTAGAACTTCTCTATATAATAATTCAAACCAAAATCAAATTAATCAAAAGATTTGTGGTCGACAGAAAACTTTGGAAACAATGTCTTCAAAAAAACACAATATCAATAACTCAATCATACATTTTATATTGTGCCCACTCTAATTTATATAGGCAGTGTTTCTCCAAAAATCATGGGAGGTTTACAAAATACAGATTTGAATTTCCTACTTGAACTATTCTTCAAATTATAATTTCTATTTTTAATGTGACTTCATTTGAACATCATAAAAACTATAAGTAAATAGTATTTAACAGAATTCATAGGATCTGTCCTCAAATCAAGTCAATATAATTTTTAGGAACTTTCCTTAAAATGTGGCATTATCAATATTCAAACCTTCCACAAATATCAACTTGAATCACAATCTTCAAACCTTCCTCAAACCTCAACTAAAATAAATATATTTTATTCATAATTATATATGAATCAAAAATATATCTTAGAATTTTTACAATTCAAGACTTTAAAAAATAATTGTATAGATCCTATATCCTATATGTGGTACTTTTTCATAGTAATTTTCTTTTTTTCTGGAACTTTCAAACATTCCTTGATCTGGTGAACATGGTCAGAAAGAATATATCTAAAAAACTTTTTCTATAAACCTTTAGTTCACCCAAGTTACACTAACTTATTACATCAGCTATATTTAGCTAGAACCATAAATTTATTAAAATAGTCGTGTTGTTTGGCACTTTCAATAACAACAATGAATTACCATATTTACCTCTTTTTCACAGAGGATTTTTTTTCTTTCAATATTCATCTTAAATCACAGCCACAAGTAATTTAAATGTTTAATCAATGAGTAATATATCACTAATCATTAACTGATGTGTTTTTTAAACACTTACTATTATTTCCATATGAATACTATCAGTCAATCATTTTTCTCCACCTTCCATCTGATAATTATTCCTCATTCCGCTAGCATCTATCTAGTTACCTTTTTCCACTATCCTCTATCTAATTACCTATCATTACTTAATTATTTTTTAATAAATGTGATTCTCCAAAATACAATGCACATGTTTGAAAAAGGGAAATCCAAAATAGAAAACCCAAAATATAGAACCCAATTCAACGACCCCCATCCATATAAGGATGAAATAACCCATGAAACCCATAGAATAATCACTACAATCGTCGATACTAAAAATATTAAAAAAAAGTGTAGATCAAAATTCCCTTAATAGAGGACATCTACCAAATTCCCAGGTATGAAAAATTCATTAATGATATATACATTGGTATAAGGATATTAAAAGGAAATGAATAGGTACGTCTAGATAAGAATTTTTCTACACTTTTTATCACTAAAATCCCCCAAAATGTCAATATCCTAATAATTTTTCTATCCCCTGCATAATGGGTAATCTCACTTTTTTCAATTTACTGTGTGAATTGGGAGCTTCCATTAATATGATTCCTTATTCCATTTATTCTTCTTTCTAGATGGGAGAAATTAAACCCACCTGTGTCATTTTAAATCTTACCGACAAGAACACTACCTACCCGGTAGGTGTCCTTGAAGACATCCTGGTAAGTGTACAATAATACCCATTCCCTACTGTTTTTTTATCCTAAACATAGAGGAAGAAAAAGGTAATAATATTTCTCTCATCATATTGGGTAGGAAATTTTTCAAGAATACTAAAACTATAAGAGATGTTAATAAAGGACCACTTTCTATAACACTTAGTGAGGAAATAGTATATTTTAATATACTAAGCTCAATGAAATACCCACATGAAGAGCATTCTATATTAAAATTAAAAAAATTTAACTCCCATGTTCTTATATAGAAGAAATTTAAATTCTTGATGATATAATTAAACTAAGAGAAGTTTTAAAAACACCCAACTTCCTGTAAAAATATATTTTTGAAAATTAAACAAATCTTGAGATGGTTTCGAATGTTAATCAAGTTAAAGAAATTAATGAAAGTTACTTTGATTGGTTACTTCAATTGGATACTAACATTTTTTCCTTACATGCACAGATCATTGATATAGAGAATAATTAGATGGAAACATCTCTAGAAAACCCCCATGAGTTGGAACTTAAAATTAAACCATCAAATTCAAAATATTTATTTTTAGAGGATAAGAAACTGGAAGTCATAATCTCTAATAACTTAGATCTATCCAAGAAAATTTTTTTGAGGACTCTTAAAAATAATTCTAGGTCCATAGGTTGTACATTGGGAGACATTCTAGTCCTATAACTTACATGCACATGATTGTTTTGGAAGATGGATCAAAATCAATGATACATACCCAAATAATGCTCAAACTAACCCTCCTAGAAGTATAAAAAAGGGAGGCAAAAGTCTTTTAAAATCTTAAATAATTTATCCCATATCATACTTCTGATGGGTGAGTCTCACTGAAATTTTCCCAAATAAATTTGGTTACACAATTGTGAAGAATAAAAACAATGAAATAGTACCCACCAAAATCCAAAATAGTTATAGAGTTTGTATAGACTATAAGAGATTGAACCATGTTACCCAAAAATACCATTTCCCTATAACCTTCATAGACCAAATTTCATATAGACTACTACTGATTGGGAATTATTATTTCTTTAATGGTTTTTTTGGAACTTTTAGGTTCAAATAGATCCATGTGGCCAATAAACGACCACCATCACATGTACCTTTGGTTCTTTTTCTTACCAAATGATGTATTTAAATATTTCCAATGCCCTGGATACCATTCATTTTTGCATGGTATGTATTTTTTTAGAACTGATTGAGATATTCTTAGAGGTATTCCTTGACAATTTCAATGTATATAAAACATTCTTTCAAAACATTCTAGAGAGTCTAGAAGAGGATTTAAAAAGATTCATTGAGATAAAAATGGTTTTAAATTTTTATAAGTTCTGTTTTATGGTTAAAAAATATATGTTTTAGGATATTAAATTTCTAAATATGGAATTAAAGTTGATAAATCCAAAGTTAATGTTATTTCCACACTACCTTACCCCACCAATGTCAGGTACATTAGATCATTTCTTGGAAACTTTTAATTTTATATAAGGGCTATTAGGGAATTTAGAAAATTTTATTTTCCCCTACCTAGACTACTCATGAAAGAAATTGATTTCGTATTTGATGATGCATGCCAAAAATCATTTGAAAATTTAAAAGAATTCTTAACCACTGCCCCATTATCTATCCAATAAACTAGAGTCACCCCTTTGAGATATTCTGTTATGATTATAATAAATCTATAGGGTCCATGCCATCCCAAAATATTGATAGTCTTATACAAGTTATAGCCTACACTTCAGAAACCCTAGACAATGATCACACTAACTACACAATTATAAAGAAGTATTTTTTGTCTATTGTTGTAGATTTAGAAAAAAATCATTCGTATCATTTAGGAATTAAAGTAACTATTTATTCTAATCAAGTATCCTTGAGATATTTTATCAAGAAAACTAATGAAAAATCCAAACTTGTGAGATCAATGTTGTTACTAAAAGATTTTGACCTAGAGATCATGGATAAGAAGGGATATAAAAACACAATGGAAGGACATATGAGCCAACTTCCACACACTAATGAGGTAGGACCAATGCCCAAGAGAAGTTAGCATTATTCATTCCCTAGTGAGAAACTATATATCCTCACCCAAGTACCCTGGTATGCTGACATGGTGAATTTTTTGGTCACAACAAATGTACCTTCCTTATTTTCCAATCATCAAACTTCTATATTGAAATCTGAATCAAAATAATTTGTCTAGTAAGATATTTATTTATAGAAAATTTTCAATTACCAAGTCATTAGAAGGTGCATTCCTAAAGATGAAATAAATTATATTCTTTATTTTTATCATACACTTACATGTGGAGGTCATTTTAGACCTCAAAGAACCACTAGAAAAGTTTTAGAAGCTCGATTGTTTTGCACATCAATATTTAAAAATGATCATTTTTTTGTAAAAAAATCTAAAATGCTAGTTTAATGGTGAAATTTTTAAAAGACAATAGATTCCCCAAAAACCATTGATTTTTTATGAGATATTCAATGTTTGGGGAATTGAATTTATGATCCTATTTCCCATGTCATTTGGATTGTCCTACATTTTTTGGTAGTAGACTATGTTTCTAAGTGGATTAAAGCCAAATCCACTCAAACTAATAACTTTAAAAGTATGAATGAGTTTTTAAAATAAAATATTTTTTAGGTTTGGAATACCTTGAGCTATAATCAGTGACCAAGGAACCTAAATGGATCTCTTAGAAAATAAAAAAATTGTGTGTGATTAATCCCTTTGTAATTAATCAAATAAGTGATTTTTCATGGTTACTTTCACATACATGGCTAGGAAAAATTAAAAAAAATGAATAAGTTTCTAACTCAAAAATTAATTCATTTAGGTTAGCTGAATATTTAACCCAGGAAGGGGAAAATTTACTTATAAATAAATTCATTTTAGTTGTATCAATAAAGTGGAAAATCAAACTTCTTTTAAGGAACTTAAGAAAGTGTGAAAAATGGATGTTTTTTGTTAAAATTTTGCTTCCACTTAAATCTAAATAAATCTAATCATAAACTGAAACTCAGATTGAATTAAATTGAGTAGTGAATTTACTTATATATGAGGCATGATAGATTGAAATTTGAAGGAAGATATGATTACTTTCAATTCTATCTTGGTTATTTAATATATTTCAGTTATACATTATTTGGTTTTCTTTTTGAATAATTGAATTAATTGATAAAATTTACTAGGTGTATAATATTTAAAGTGTAGGAGAGTTATGTGAGCCCAAAATTTTAAAATTTCCTGTCTTATTTTCTTTATAATAACCCCCATTAATGAAAAAATACAGGGTAAATAGTGATTTTTGTTAACTACCTGAAATCGATACTTAATTGAAAATTAGTGTTAATCATGGTGTTTATTTATATATTCATCCATTTATATAAATTGTGAATCCATGCATTGGAATGGAATTTATTCTTATTTAATTTTCAGTTGATATTATATTTAATTTTAATTATATAAAAATACTACAACAAAAATTGTGAATATCTTGTTCTATAAATATGAAAAATTTAGAAATGGCCTGAACGGACCATGCCCCTCATGATTAGTATTCATACCGTGGGCTCCTGCTTCCTATTAGTTTCATCCCTTTATCATGGTAGGTATACCTACCATGAACAATATCATCAATTTATGCATGCTCAAAAATTTCTCCAAGGGAAAAACAAATGAACACATGATGAAAAAAATATACTGACCTTGAAACCCTACTCATGGTGCGAATACCTATAATGAACACACCTATTTAAACCCCACGTTATGGTCAGCATACTGACCGCATCTATCATGTTTATTATGCTCACCATGATCATTTCCCACCTCTACCTATAGTGCCACTATATCTCAAGTTGTTTTTCCATCATCAACTAACTCCAGACCTCCACATACCCTAAAGAACTAGATCCCTATTAAAAAAATCTTGAAGACTATCTTAAGGCTCGGAACCACTCTAAATCTTGACACCACCAATTATTTGCTACCATCATGAGAGAAAATAGGGTGCCACATACCCTGTCGGCACCACATTATTATTCCACCCATAGATTTGGGTTAACTAGGCTTGATAGGATATAGGCATTCCACCTTGACAAAGGAATAATGGTTGTGAACCAATCCAATCTAAGCTCTGAATTTTATGAGGATGATATCTTACATAATTTTCTACCAGTGAAGCTTCCCTTCCTGTTCCATCTCTGAGGAATCTTTGGAATTCCACTCAGTTTCAAATTAGATCATTTTCTGCCAACTCTAGAGACGTACAACGAATGATCGAGCTCCCATGAGAAGCTAGATAGAATAATTGATCGGTGTCGAACTAGGAGTCTACACTATCTAAGTTCACCTATTTATAAACCCCCTTCACTATTAAATAGAACCACTAGTGGGTGTAAGTTTCAAGAATGAAGTAAACAAAACACTTGATAATCTATCCTCGTGTGAAATGAAGAACCACTAACAAGGGACTGTTGGAATTCTCTAGTCATTGATGGAACATACAAGTTACAGAAACTAAAAGGGTTTTATGTTTCATGGGTAAAAATGGTAATACCCAGGTGCTAAATAAAAAGTCTCATCAACTAAATACTAATACCATTTTTTCCATCAACTACCTCTGAACATAATGAAGACATATACTGTACTGTGAAGCACTGGATCACTCCACTACCAAAAAGACACTGAGTTGGATCATGGTAGGAGCACCAATGCCTTACAAAAGTTATCTAGACCCTTGATTTTGGAAACATGCTGACCATCTAGAATAAATTAAATATTCTTGACATTGAAAGCGGAGGACAATCCTAAATTTTATAGAGAAAGTCATGTAGATCACATGGAGGGGAGAACACTCTAATTCCTAAGAATTATTCAATAAATTCACTATATTAGAAGGGGGGTCACTCACTCTAAATGGTTCTTCTCACTCACTGATGGTCATGATTCTTGTTTTATTTTCATTCCCATTTTTTAAAACTCTAATGATAGAACATAAATCTATTTGTGGTCTCACCAAGGAAAATCCCCTCATTCCCCTATTGATGAATTCTAGTCATTAAATTCTTATACTAACTCATCTATGGATCTAAATGGTTTAAATAATTTAGAGGCTTCCTTTGGATTAGATTTTCATTTTTTATAATCAATATTAGCATTTCACACATAAGAAACTCAAATTTAAATCACTACACATGATTGTAAGCAATGGGATAATTCATGGGTTATATGAGATATCCAAACACTAGGAAATTCAAGGGTTGGTGATACATTGATCATTTTATTTCTCTACCCAAACAAAAATAACATGATAAAAAGTAATCAATGAGATATCAATTGATTATATGATGAATAGAAACTAATTGAATAATGATTCAATAGGAGAATGAGGGAATGATCCAAGACTAGGACCACTACTTTTTTAAATTTACTTTAAAACCAGCAAATTTCACCTCCTATTTCTAAAAAGTTGAACACAAAAAAAATATTTCAACACACACACAACACTGTCTTCTTCGGAGACTACCTGAGTTCCACCTTAATTCACTTTTCTCTGGTTCAAAAATCATATTGTTGAGTTCCCTATGATATTTTCTCATCATTATAGCCTTCCAATACTTGGTAATTGATTGAAACATAGTTAAAATTTCTTGACCAATATCCATTAGGGTGCTCTAAATTATCAAGTAATCTCTATCATGATTTTTGTGTTGACTTAGACAAACTTGCATTAATGATTGATCACCTATATAAGACTTAGTGAAACTAGTAGGCAAATTATTAAGGAAATATTAATCTAGGATTTTAGGATTGAGGAGTCCACTCAATGAATCAAGGATCTATGATTTAATGTAGTTGGAAAGTTATTTCTAACTAAATACCTTTTATTATATTGTTAAACCTATGTCTAGGATATGAGAAGGGTTATATAGATCCTTTCCACTAAGATATCCATGTGAAAATATATTTCAAAACAAATGGTGAGGGATATTAAGTTTCGATAAAATAGTGGGAGATTAATAAATTTTAAAATTTTATTATCTAATTAAGTGATATATATAAAGTATTAAAATTATTCTCTTATTCACTATAGAATTGGAAACTCACACATAATAGACTATATCACCGTGATCCTTTCTAGTGAAGGATAAAATTCTAATCAACTCGAATTTATAGTAATAGTATAGGAATTTATTTATTATAAAATTCCATGAACATAAACTAAATGTGTTGGAAAACCCTATTTTTGAGGTACTAGGAAAAGGGACTAGTGAGGAAGAATTATCTCTCTATATGAAACATTTTTATGATTCCAAAAATGACCAATGTTTCATATTTTCAACAATGTACAATGAGATTTTAAAGAAACATGAGGATATGGTTGTGTATAGAATTGTGTGTCACCTTTGTGATCTTTATCAAAAGAAATAGATACAAGAGGGATATGTGATCTATAATTAAGTGTTCATGTTAAATATTGGAGAGTCTTTGCCAGCAAGGCCTCATTTAGTAAAGATGATTTGCTACATTAAATTCTTGGGCATCTTTGGGTTTACGATCTCTAATGATCTATGTGGAGATCTCATTTTATCCTCACCGCCTAAAAGTTTCTCTAGTTTTATTATTAATTATAAAAAGAGAAATAGTGACAATACTCTTTCAGAACCACTTACTCTTATTTTATAATGTTGTTCATAGTGAAACACTCAACAAGGGGGTGAATTGAGTTTCCAATTAAAATTTCTATTGAAACAATTTATAACATAAATCCATCTATTTTATAAAAACACATAGTTTATTAAAATAGTAGTGTTATATAATTTAATCATTCAAATAGGCTCCCAACATAATTATTCAAACTTAGTTAAAAACAAGTTTTTCAAATTTTTATAACTTTAGAAACTACTTTACTAGAAACAAACAGTATAAAACACACTTATTAAAACCAACTATCAAATTATAGTTTTTTATTTAGTTTTAAAATAGATATTGAACGATATTTAATATATAGAAAACAAAACTATAAAATAAATAGTGGGATTTAAACAAGGGATATAGTATCAAGAAAATTCTTAATCCCTTAAACTTGTAAATCACCCATTTCCATCAATTTCATTATAAAATAAACTGATACACAGCTCAGATCGGGTTTTTATAAACAACTATACTAGAAAATTCATATTAAAATACTCTTCCATAGTTCTTCATAGGATAAAATGATTCTAAGTCACACGTGACCTATTTCATAGTTATACATGGGTTCAAAAATGAAGAGATTAGAGGGAGTGTGTCAAGTGCTCTCTAGTTTAGATATTGAGATTGTTCTTTATAGAAAAATAGAGTAAAAACACAACTCAAAATTATGAAAAAAAATAAAATGATATGATATTTGAGAGAATGTGGTGAAGCTCAATATTAATAGATTCAGTTATCCAAGAGTGCATGAATGTTTCTTTTAAAGAAGATCAAAAACTTTTTCCAGTAGGTTTAGGAAAACATAGTGTCATGAAGAGAGTCTTCTATGTAGCAAAATTTCACACAAAATTTTCTATATTATTCTCTTTAAAAACATATATGTTATTATGTGTGTGTCTCTATCTTTTTCTTTGAATGTGTCTGCCTCTTCAATGATATCCATTCCAAATTAGATGTTGAATAATAATAAATTTAGGCTTGAATGCACTAACACTTCAATTAATGCTCAAAAAACAAGACATTGGATATTTGAAAAATATCCACTTTAAAGTTAGAAATAGTAATATGTATTCACTTAAAGCATGGATAGTTGAGCTCATGGACAGTTGGAATGAAAACATAATATGTAAATTAGGCATGTTCACTTCTTTTATTCATGTGGTAGGTTAATGACTTCATGCAGGCACATGATTTTTTCTTGTGGTAGGTATCCCTTTTCATGCATTCAATATAATAACAAATGTGGTATGTAGATTACTTTATGAAATTTCACTTACCTTAGCACTATAACTATATTTCTTTATGATGTGGGTAGTTTTCCTTATATGGTCACTTGATTTATTCACCCATCATCCTCATTACTTCTCACGGTCATTTTTTTGTAATCATGGTAGGTATATCCCTTCATACTGTAGGAAGTTATTCATTTGGTTATTATAAATATATATAAACTTGGTTAGTATAATACTTAGATAAGTTAGACTACCTATCTCATGGTAGGTTGATTTTTCATGTGGCAATGTGATCCTCAATTCATCGTATGTTTCTCTTCAATACACGGTAGGTTCATCATGGTCAGTTCATGACTTGGATAGAATATGCTCATTTGACACATGGTAAGGTTATTTATTCATGTGGTTAGGTGGAGTAGAACATGTGGTAGTTTCCAAAATGTTACTTAACCTTCATGGCCAATTCAAATATTTTACATGGTAAGTATATTACACATGCGATTAGGTGTCATGGTAAGTTCTAGACATAGCCAATTTTTCAAGTTTTTCCAAAAAAACCATTTTCTAACAAAAAATATGAATTAATTAATAAAATTTTATAAATTATTTAGTATCAATAAAATAATGAGGTTATAGTTCAATCCATCAATCTCCCCCTTTTTATGATTATAAATCATTAAATTTTAAAGGAAATTAATTGAATACAAAAAAAATTATCAGAGGATTGATGCATATATTTCTTAAATAATTAAATATTTTGAAAGTCCCAAAATTTTGGAAAATATGTACAACAAATTCAATTGATTTCTCATACTTACTCTCAATTTTGGGATTATCAAAAAGTGAGTTAGAGATAAGAAAATGTAGAGAAAATGATACAAATAAGAAGATAAATGAGTATTTAATTAATAATTTGATAGAGATTACAAGATAGTATCTATCAAGAATTCTAGTTAGAATCTGAATCGTATAAATATAAAATATCTAAAGGAAGAATAAGATCCTTTCATTTGTAAGGGGATGTAGGGTGGAGATTATCAATTACTAATATCACTACCTGTATGAGATCTTCTTCTTGAGTTGCCTCTAAGGTATTTCTAAAACCAATGGTTCCTTAAAGACATCCATGAAATATGATTGGAATTCATTTAAATAATATTTTTCAATATAATATATTTAAGGGATATAGATATATGAATAATAATATTGATTCCTACCATCTAGCTCAAATACATCCTCAACTAATCCAGCACTTTAAGATTGAAAATCAACTCTAGTATCAACGGAAGCTTCTTCCCCATGAACAACAAGATAATCAACCTTAACATTAGCACTCCCTTTCATAGCTTCCTCACCAACTTTGGTGGGAGTGGGAAAAAATGTATCTTAGAGAGTTTAGTCAATGGAATGTCTCACGGGTAATATCTCAAGCCTCTCTTGAGAATATATAGAAATAATAAGTGATCCTTCCAACACTCTTTAAGAAGACATGGACGGTAGGTCCACCATGTCCAGGTAGATTTCCCCCATTATCATTATCTAAATCTAAATAATCTAATCCTGAACCAAGAGATATAGGGAATTTCTATACCTTAACAGGTTCATCTGGGATAGAAACTTTGGGAGTACTGTTAATGATAGGAGATCCATTAGAACTATCATCAGCTACATCAGAGTCTTTAGAATCAATCAAATCAAGATTATAGCCACTCAAAGATGCTTCTAAAATAGAAATATCGTCATATTAAAGATCTTCCTCATCTGATGGTAAAGGTAAATTGAAATGAGGAGGTCTAAAAGTTATGTAGGTGAAACTCATATGGCATCCTCATGAGTAGCTCTAGCTTCTTCAACTATATCAACCATCTCATCCTCTTCCTCTTCTTCTACTTCTTTAACTACGAACTATTTTAGACCAAAAAACACTTCATAATCAGCATATACAAAAATCTCAATAGATTTATGACTTGGATCTATAATATCCCTTAGTTTAACAGGGTATTTCATTGGATTAAACTATTCATAAATCTTTTCTGGGTCAGGCACCCATTCATTTTTTCAAGGATTCCAGTTTACCTTCATCTTCTTATAGATCTTCTATGTAATCCAAATACCATTTGATGAGTTAATTATTTCCTCTCCTTGAGTAACTAAGCCTTTGTACTAAATAAAGAATAGATAATAATCAAATAATGTAAGTAACTCAATTTAAAATTATACTTACTCAACTAAAACATATGCCTCATGACATATCTACATTGATTAATCTAAAAAAAATTTCATTAATAGTATGAAAAACAATTCTTGATGTCATGGGATGCAAAATTATCCATTCCCTGGATAGATTAGGTGTTGGCTGAATTTTACCAGTAATATATATTCTCCACTCAACTCAATAGAAGTGTGTATCCCGAGGGTTGTATTCCCAATTTACTAATCTAAAGCACTCTAAAACTCAATGTGGTCATGATCAATTGAATATGATCTCTGATAATCCTCAAATTATCCTTTATGTGGCACACCCAAACACTTTTCCAATCATCTGGGAAATAATTATATAACTTCTCCACTGATCATAATATTAACAATATACTTTTTCTTTCCCTGAATAAAATCTAGGTGCACATTGAATTACTTCACAAGATTTGGATAGAATTTCTTACCATTCTCCTTAAACCAAATAGCTCATTCCTATTTCTAAATCATGTTCCAAAAAAGTGATTTATTCAATTACAACAATTGTGCATCGATTTCCTTCTCAGTAGAAATTGGACAATCAATGAGATTAATATTTCTTGGTTTCACTAATATACTCAAGATAGATTTTGATTTCTTTGACTTATTGGAGGGAGGAGATTTGTAAATAGGAGTGGTATCAGTGAGTCGCTTCACCCTTAGCATCTTCAATTCAAAATAAATTTAAAAGGATTTTATTTGATAGACGTATAGATAAAAAAATGTTTAGGATATAAAGGATTTAATTTCCATGAAATATTTTGACATAATGGAATAAATATTTGTGAAAGGACAGATATTAATTTGTATATGGATTTTAATCTTATTTTAATTATTTAGGGAATAAAACAATAACAAACATAAGTGAAATACCACAAAAATAATTTCAAAAACTATGGAAATATATGATAATTATATTGATCATGAACTCAAGAAATAAGAGGTATGGTAGGTATACTAACCATGGATTCATGGTGGTTATGATAACCGCATGAATAAAATATACATAGTAAGTAAGAACTGACCATGTGAGTAGATACTCGTGGTGATTATGGTGATTGTGTGATCTGGGTTACATGGTAGGTATACTAACCACATGGAAAATTTTTCATAGTAGGTATATTGACCATATAAAGAATACTTCATGGTTACTTTTAAAAAATATCATAAAATAAAAGTTAAATAGATCTTAAAAAACTTCAAAGGAAAAAAAATAAATTAAAAAACTTAGGCATATTTATCATAACCAATTAATGTCTGATATAGTTTATTCTCTTAGCATTTGAAGTCTTTGTAAATATATCACAAAGATGATGTTCAGTACCAATGAATTCAAGAGTTATGACACCTATTTGAAAATGATCCCTCAAAAAGTGATGTCTTATATCAATCTATTTTTTCTATAATGTGATATATAATTCTTAGAAATATTTATCACAATTTTTTTATCATAGTTTATAGGGACATTTCATAATTGATATCCATAGTCTAGTAATATATTTTTAATCCAAATAATCTCTAAACAGCTTCCTACAGCTATGTACTCAACTTTAGTAGAGGATAATGTAACATAATTCTACTTTTTAATACACCATAAAACTAGATATTTTCCAAAAAATTGATTTGTTTTATAGGTGAATTTTATATCTAACTTACAACCACAAAAATTTTCATCTAAATAGATAACTAAATCAAATGGATTTCCTTTAGAATAAAATAGTCCTAAATTGGATGTACCTTTGTGGTATTGAATTTTTTTAATAATAAGTAAATGTGAAAATTTTGGGTTTTCTTGAAAATGGGTACACATAAATACACTAGACATAATAACATATCATCTATTGGTTAAGTATAGTGATCTTTAAAACACATCTCTATAAATGGTTTGATCAACTGGATTCCCAGTTTCATCAGGATCTAGTTTACATCTTGTACTCATGGGAGTATAACTACCTTTAGTACTATTTATACCAAATCATTTTAAAATATATTTGGTGTAATTACATTGATTTAAAATAATTCCTTATTTATTTTTAAATATATAAAAACCAATAAATAAATTTAACCCACCCATTAAAGTCATTTCAAATTCATTTTGTATCATTTTTGAAAATTTAGTATATAATGATTTTTTAAAAGATCCAAAGAAAATATCCTCAACATAGATTTTTACTACTAAAAAATCTTTTGAAATTATTTTAATAAATAAGGTAGGGTTGGATATTCCTTTTGAAAAACCTTTTGAAAACAAAAAAATATCTACGCATATCATACCAAGCTTTAAGAGCTTGTTTTAAACCATATAAAGCTCTAGTTAATTTGAAAAAAATATTTAGAAAGTGAGGGTTTTTAAATATAGGGGTTTTTCCATGAAATTATTATGAATTACATATTTAATAATTCAATCTTGACATCCATTTGACATAATTTTAAATCCAAATGTGTTGCACAGGCAAGTAATATTTTGATGGCTTCAAGTATAGATATAGGTGCAATGGTTTCTTCATAGTAAATTACTACTTCTTGATAGTATCATTGTGTAAAAAAACTATCTTTATTTCTAATTATAGTACCATACTCATCAACCCTTTTTCTAAACTACCATTTAGTGTCAATGTTTAGGTATCCCCTAGGTATTTCAACTAGTTTCTAGACTTTATTTATCTCAAACTGTTTTAACTCTTATTCTATTTCCATGACCTATAATTCATCACCAATTTCTTATGTGATGTTCTTGGGTTCAATATGTGACAATAAATATTGATGTTCAACTTAGTTTCTGATATATTATATTGTTTGTGTTCCTTAATCATGGTCTCCTACAATAGCATCTAAAGGTTGGTATCTATGAGTCCTAACATTTCTAGGAATTTAAGTATACAAAACTTCATTATTATCAAAATGTTTAGATTCAAATAGTTCCGCAAAACTAGGAGATTTTTCTATAGGTTTGATATAATTATCACTATATTTAACATTAATATCTAGATTTGAAATTTCATCCTCATGGTTTTCTAAAGGGGTCTTAGGTTCATGTGGATATGTCTCACAAATTTTGACATGAACGGACCATTCCACAATCTTAGTCATCTTATTGAATACCTTGTATGATATATTATTTGATTAATATCCAAGAAAATTTCATTCATCATTCTTGGATAAATATTTTTCTAGATTCTCTTTGTTATTGAGTATAAATAATTTATAACAAAAAACTCTAAAGTAATTAAAATTTGGATTTCTTTTATTCTATAACTCATATGGGGTGTTATTTAAAAGTGGTATTATTAGAAATATATTAATAATATATCATGTTGTATTCGTAGACTCTAGAAAAAAATAAATATGTGGATCATTCTCATTGAGCATCGTCTAGGTAATTTCATAAAGGGTTCTATTTCTTCTCTCTAATACACCATTGTGTCGTGCGGTCCTAGGAGTAGAAAAATTGTGACTATAGTCATGTTGTGAGAATAATGATTCAATATCTTGATTTTCAAAATCATGTCCATGATCACTTCTTAGATTCTTAATTCTAAGTATGATATGATTTTCTATATATTTAGAATAATTAGAAAAATAGTAATGAGCTTCACTTTTATGATCAAGGAAAAACACTCATGTATATCTTGATTAATCATCCACTATAACAAAGGAATAATGTTTTCTTACTAGACTATAAACTCTATAAGGTATTAAAAAATACATGTGAAATAACTATAATGTTTGAGAGGTTGAAACTTCATTATTTGGTTTTAAAGATATTTTGTGTTGTATCCTTTTTTGATAAGGATTACAGACTTTGTTTTTTGGGGATTCTAGTTTATAAAGATATCCATGACTATTCCTTTACTAGTTAGCTATCTATGTTAGTGTATATTTCGGTATCCTAGTTTCTTATACCAAAACTAATATTATTTCTTAAATTCACTTAAATAATAAATATTTTGAGAAAATAAAGAATTTAAATCAACAGTGTAAACATTATGTCTTCACAAAGTAGTAAAAACTAAAGCACGTTTAGAATCAAAAACTTTTAAAGCACTATTCTGAAAAAATAACATGATAACCATCATCAAATAACTTTGAGGTGATAATCAGGATATATTTTAATCGATATAGAAATAAAACTTTATAAATTAAAATAGTACAAGATTTTTCAATTTGACTGAGTCCTATTATTTTTCCTTTTGCATTGTCACCAAAAGTGAAATGTCCACCATCAACTTTGATAAGGTTTTTAAAGCTTGATTAGTCCCCATTATTGTGTCAAGAAAATACACACTCTATATATCATAGGTTCTTATTGGTACTCTTCAATCATGTTTCCTATAATAAATTTTAAACAATAAACAATTTTGGTACCCATATTTTTGTGGGTCCTAAAATGATAGTAATAAGTGTTTTGGGAATCCATAATAATTTGAATGGTTTCATATAAATGTATTTTAAACTATTAGAAATAAAAAATTTGTTAGGACTAGTAGAATAAAAAAATTATAGATCTAGTAGAACTCGAACTATGAATAAATTTGATTTTGTTGATTTTCCTTTGTCCAGGTTGATAACCAATTCCTTTATTATATTTAGGATTGTTATGTTTACCAAGAATATGGGTTAGAGTTTTTCTAAAAAAATAATCTTTACAGATACTTATTTAATTGATAATTAGAAAATTTAAGTTCATTTTTTTCTTTTATCATTTGATAATTCTTATCTTTTCAATATAAAACTCAGATTTGAAATGTAAAGATAGAGAATGTTGTTTCATCATGCTTTTATATTTATCTTCTAGTTCATTAAATGTTTCCTCTATGATATTTCCATATCCAAATATATCTTCACTAAACATATTTTCTTTATTTTTTTATTCTTATAAATATGAGAAATAATCTCAGGAGACATAGGAAAATCATTTTTTACCTCAGATGTGTTTATCATGAAACACATATTGGACCTATCAGTTTTGTCTTCTTTTCTTGAATCTAAGTTACTTAAGCTATCCTCAAAAGAACTATAGGTGGATTTAATATCCTTTTTATAACTTTTATAGTTTTCCTAATTTTATTTATTATATTTTATATTAGGTAAATCTTCTTTATATGTCCTTTTCTTTTTCATTCATAACATGTTATCTCATTATTGGAGTCGTCATTTTCAACTCTTTTATCCATTTTTTATATTATCATACATACCTCTATAATTTTGATTTCGTGAAGAATTTATTATTATTATAAAATTTCTTTAATTTTATAGCTAGGTGAGACATTTCCTCATCACTATTAGTAGGTGATTCTTCATCACTATAATTATCATCCTTAATCTTCTCTTTTTTCTTAGAGTTTGATGTCTTTAAGGCTATTGAAATTATTTTTGGTTTACTTTCCTATTTGTTTACATGAAGTTCCTCCTCATACATCATAAGTTTTCCAATGAGTTCCTCCACTGGTAACTTACTTATATGTCAAGATTATTTAATTGAAACTGAAGTTACTCTTCATCTGTCTGGTAATTCTATGAGAAGTCTCATCCCTTTATATTTATTAGAAATTTTCTTTCCCAATACATGAATCCTATTCACAGTCTCATTAAACCTGAGATACATATCAGATATAGATTCACCAATTTTCTTCTTTAAAGTATCATATTTAATAGTATAAGTATTTAAGTGCATTTTTTTAAGATCAGAGGTTCCCTCATGAGAAATATCAAGAGTGTACAAATTTTCATAAGAAGTATAACATGGAGATATTATATTAAATTAATCTTACCCTAAAGAATAGTAAAAATCATTTATATCTTTACAATTTAAATTATATATTATCTTAGTGGATTTACTCCAGATAGCTCTAGCAGTTGTAGGTTTTTTATATTTGGCTTCAATAATAGTCCAAATATCAAAACCAAAACTTTCTAAATGAATTATCATTTTAATATTCCATTAAGAAAAGTTATTTCCATTAATGTAAGGAGGATAATTAGTGATAGTTCCTTCTTGTCTATTTTTTTCATAATGACTAAATTTTGAACTAATAGAAATTTAAGATCTTTCAATACAACTAAATTATAGAAAAAAATGTATTTTGAAAAATCCTTTGATACCAAATATTGGTCAGAATAGAACACTCAAGAGGGGGGTAAATTGAGTTTATAATTAACATTTCTATTAAAATAATTTTTTTCATAAATCCACTATTTTTATAAAAACACCCAATTTATTAAAATAGTAGAGTTATATAGTTTTATCTTTCAAATGGGTTCTCAATAGTTTGATTGGAACTCAGTTAAAAACAAGTTTTTGAACTTTATATAAATTTTGAAACTACTTTAATAGAAATAAATAGTATATAACACACTTGTTAAAACCAAATATCAAAGCACATTTTTTTATTTAATTTTAAAATAGATACTGAGTTATATTTAAAATATAGAAAACAAAAATAGAAAATACACATCTTAATTTAAAAAAGGGGTTCAGTATCAAGATAAAACTTAATCCCTTCTAGTTGGAAATCACCTGCTACCAAGTATTTTATTATAAAATAAACTGATCTATGACTAGGATCATGTTTTTTTAAATATAATAGACAATGAAGTCTAAAAACCTATTCCATAGTTCTTCATGGGATAAAACGATTCTAGGTCACACACGACCTCTTCCAAAGTTATATGTGGGTTTAAAAATTAAGAGAGTGGAGATAGAGTGTCAAGAACTCTACATTTTAGAGTAGGAGACTGTGTTTTATAGAAAAATAGAGTAAAAAAACACTACTAAAAAGTATGATAAAATAAAAAGATCACAAAATGAGATATGAGAGAGTGTGGTGAATCTCAATATAAATAGCATCAGTTTCCCAAGAGACCTTGAATGTTTCTTTGAAATGATCTTGAAAAAATTTTCCAGTAGGTTCATGAAAATAGAGTGTTGTGAATAGAGTCTTCTCTGTAGCACAGGTTCATAAGAAATTTCCTCTATTATCTTCTCCAAAAGCATATATATAGGTATTTGTGTGTGTCTCTCTTTTTACTATGAGAATAAATTCTCCTTAAAAGAACTATATACAAAATTAGTTATTTAAGAACAATCAATTCATCCTTAAATGCACTGAAAATTCAATTAAGGATCCAAAAACTAGCCATTGGATATTTGAAAAATATCCACTATAAAGTTAGACACAACAAGATATCTTTTCTTAAATCATGGTTAGTTGAGATCATGATTAGTTATAATGATAAATTCACATGGAAACTAAGCACAACTACTTAATTTCTTCATGTTTTAGGTTAATGACTTCATGTTGTCACCTAATTTGTTCTTATAGTGGGTATTCCACTTTGTGTGGTCACTATAATAACATGTGAGGTTAGTAGATTACTTTGTGAAATTTCACTAACCTTAGCAAGGTAACTAGGTTTCTTCATGTGGTAGGTGGTTTACCATATATGGTCACTTGATTGATTCGCATTGTGGACTCATTACGTCACACATCTATTTGTTTTTTACTCACAGTAGGTACATACCTTCATGCAGTAGATAATTGTTCTTGAGATTACTATAAAGATAGATACACATGTTTAATACAAGATTTAGGGAAATTTGACTTTTCTAACTCATGGTAGTTTTATTTTTCATGATGTAAGGTGATCCTCAACACATGTTAGGTTCCTCTTCAATAGATAGTGGGTTCATCATGGTCAGTTCAAGACTTGGACATAATTTTCTCATTCGACACATAGTAAGGTTATTTTTTATGCAGCCAGGTGAAGTAAAACATCTGGTAGGTTCTACATGGTTACTTATGCTTCATGTTCAGTTCAAATACTTTACATGGTAAGTACATTACACATGCAGTATAGTGTCATGATAAGTTCTAGATTTAGCCAATTTTTTATGTTTTCCTAGAAAACAATTTTCTAAAAAAACATGAAATTTATTAATAAAACTATAAACATAATTTGTGATCATTAAAATAAGGAATTTCTAGTTTTATCCAATAGTTAAGTTGATAAATACATGGGGAATTAAAATTATATAGTATTTATGGTGAATAAAAAAAGGATGAACAAGAAAAAGGGGCCCAAAAATCATTCTAAGTCTAAGGATCCTAAGCACTATCCTTATAATAAAATGAATATCCAAAGACAGGAAAAGTGAAAGGATGTAGTATGTTTTTCATGTTATAATTTGGACCATTAGAAGAATAATTTAACCCAGTTAAATAATTAAGGGGAATATTTAGAAGTGTTTATTATTGAGATCATCATTTTTATATCTACACATTAGATATTAGATATAGCTTTTAGTGATCACATTTGTATTCAAATATAGGAACCACATATATTTTGAAAGAATGAAAGAGGAGAGGTGGATCTATGGGCTTCCAATGGTGAGAATCTGGCTACTCTAGCTATTGGGGACTACCACCATCTATTTCCAACTAGGATGTTCTTGGATTTAAATGATTGTTATTATGTACCAACTATTAAAAAAAGCATGATTTTTGTATCCTTACTAGATAAAAATGGTTTTACTTTCATGTTCATAAATAAAAGTTGTTTATTTTTTAAAAATAACATATTTTATGGTGTGACATGTTTAAATAATGGTATTTATGTATTAAATAGGGGAAAAGTATTGGAAATTGGTAACAAATCATGTTTGAATGACTCATTTCACACTCAACTTTGGTATCACCATCTTGGTCATATAAACAATAAGCATTTGAAAAATATCTATCAATATGTGTTGGTCGGAGTGGACACTCAAGAGGGGGGTGAATTGAGTTCCAATTAAAATTTCTGTTAAAACATTGTCAAGTTAAAATCCCCCGATTTGTAAAATAAGTTAAACTGTAGTGAATTTATACAGATTGTAAATGTTCACTTAGCTTCTCAAAGATTGATTAGGTCTCAGTTAGTTTAACCACAAGATCAAACTAACTTTTGAAACTAATCTACTTATTTACAATAAGTGTAAACACTTGATAATCTAACTATCAAAGTAGCTTCAAAATAATTTTTTATTTTAAAGTAATAGCAGCTGAATAAATATAATATATGTCGTATACATTAAACTTAAATAAAAGATGCACAGCACATATAACAATAGGTTCAGTCTCAAGCCGAGACTTAGTCCTCTCAAATTTATATAAATTTGATCTACACCCTGGATCAGGGTTAACAACAGTTTTACAAAAATTGTCCAGGTCCAAGACCTCTAGCACTATTATTCGTGGGAAACAAAACAACAGCAAACTAGCTGTTCAGGTCACACACGACCTCTACCACTATCCCAGTGGGAAATAAAATATGTAATATTTTGAGTAAGGATTTACAGATCCTCTAGTTAAAGTTCAGGAGACAGTGTGTGTGTAAAAATACAGCAGATGACACACACTACTCGAAAAGTAAATAATAAATCACAGAGCAAAGATTTAGAGATTATAAATGGCTCTAGTGATTGTCAATGTAGCTCTGGACTCATTGGATTGATCAGGAATGCTTCGAAGTCCTTCTCTTTTTTTCTGTTGAAAAACAGAGTGTCTTAGTTCATCTTGTGTTCTACAATCTCTTGATTCATCGTGTGTTATTCAGAAATGTAGGATTGCATGTATGTAACTTCTTTGAGGATTGTGCAATGTGTTCTTCACAGTTGTGCTCCAGATTATTCTTCGGTTCAGTACTGAGCTCGCATGTCTTGTAGTATATGTGTCGAGACGTGTCAAGCGTGCGTGTTCTCTAATACAGCTCAATCTTCTTTATATTCCACGGGCTCTGGCAGTAGTAATGATTACCTTTTCATAGGTACGAGATACGGTTTCCTGTCAAGCCAACAACTAACATTAAATAACATTAATTTCATTAAAAACAACAAATATGACTGTTAGCATCATTTAAAATAATATTGACAAAAGCTTAAGAAACGGTGTCACAGTGATCATGGAAACGGTGTCTTCTTCACAGTGTCTGATCACGGTGTCTGGTCATGGTGAGTCCTTCACAGTGTCTGGGTTATGGTGAGTGGTCACGGTGTCTGGTCATGGTGTCTGGTCACGGTGTCTGGTCACGATGAGTCCTTCACGGTGTCTGGGTTACGGTGTCTAGTCACGGTGTCTGGTCACGGTGTCTGGTCACGGTGAGTCCTTCACGGTGTCTGGTTTACAGTTTCTGGTCACGGTGTCTGGTCACGGTGTCTGGTCACGGTGTCTGGTCACGGTGTCTGGTCACGGTGAGTCCATACTTAGACAAAAAAATATGTATTTGGACTAAGACAGTGATATGAAGAATTTGAGTTAAGGTTACTCATTAGAGATAATATATGAGAGAATTGTAATTATGCATAAAACATGTAAATAGTAATTAACATCCATAAGATTTGTTATTATAAAAACATGATATGCACCTATTGTTGAGTTTGAAGAGTATTAGCAAGATGTGCACTGAAGATCAAGATTAATTAACAGTAATGAGATTTGTGATTATTAAAACATGATTAACACATGAGGAGTATAACAATCTCCCCCTTTTTGATGATCACAAATCACATATAGGTAGAATATAAAAGATATGTAACATTAAGGATACTAGCATAGCAAAAACATTATAGAACAGATACTTGCAGTTTTTCTCCCCCATTTATACTATTATAGAACTGATACTTGGAGGTTTTTCTCCCCCTTTTGGGATTATCAAAAAGTAGAGAAATGGAAATGAAACTAGGCAATTATCATTAACCAAAGCATTCATAATACAAAGTACAGGAGAAGTACAAACTGTAAACAAGAAATGATATCCCATCAAAAATAAAAACGGTCGGTCAACTCTTTAGGGATCCATTTTTGTCTTGCCTTTATCAGCAGCAGGAGCTAGTGCTGAAGTAGAAGAAGGAATAGAAGAGGTATACAACGAGGGTAAGGGTAGACCTTCAAAAATAGATGGATCCAAAGTAGGAGCAGTAGAAGATCTAGGCTTAGGTTGGTCAAGAATGACTGGTCGGATCTGAGAAAGGGCTTGGCTAACTGTCATGGTAGTAGATGCTAAGGCAGGAAGTCCAGGTCTAAGGGGTGCAGCAGCTGGAGAAACTATAGCAGTACTTTCCACATGAAGATACGGCTTTAAAATATTGATGAAATCAGTAATGATTTCACCACCATACTGCATAGCCTTTTCAAAATCATCCTTATTCTCCAGAAATCTGTCCAAAAATCTGGTGAACTCTGAAAGTTTCTGAACTTGAGCTTTAAAATCTTGAGTCACCGGAGGGATTCTCAGATTTTCCACAAGATATCTAAAGTGATCTGTCATGTCACTTTTAGAGAAAATCTGGGAAAGATACAAATCTATTTTCTTGGAGATCTCTTGTTGAGCATCATTGGCTATCTTTGAATGGATCCTAACCAAGTCCAATGCTCTATCACTGTTCTTAATTACTTCTGACAAAGAGGATAGATCCAAGCCACTGAAGGCATTCTGTAATTCTTCCTTAATTAAGGATCTCAGCAGAGAATCATCCAATGCAGGTGTGGAGGTCTGACCAGAAGCAGGTGAAGCCTTGAAAGCTTCGGTTAGAACTTTGAGCTGTTTCAAAACTTTTTGCAGACATCCAGTGTATTCATCTGTAATCTTATTTAGAGTTTCCATAAGCTCTCTCATGCGTTCCAGCATCTTCATGTTCCTTTTTCCAATCTTTTCATCAAAATATAGAAGGTAAGGATGAAATTGAGACACAATCTCCCTAGCAAGGAGGGAATCAGAAGACTCAGGTGAAACAGCAGCAGGTGCAGGGGCAGAAACAGGAGAAGGCTCTGATCTCATGGATAGCTCATTTTGCAGACTTTCTACCATACTTTTCAGATTTGCAACATCAGCACTCAGCAGCTTATTCTCTACTCAGACTTCTTGAATTTCTCAGATCATCCTTGGTTGAATATGCAAGATAATATTTTCCAAGATAATTGATGCATCTTCTTGACTTAATTGAGTCACTGGGCGAGGTTGAGTGGAGACAATTTTCTCAAAACCAGCTAACAAAGTTTCGCCAAAAGCTTTCAGATCATCTTTGGTTACAAAGGAATGAAACTCATGTAAGGATGCAGGTAAAGGTAGAGTTTTAGATTCTGGTTGAGGGTCAGAGTCATCTTCAAACTCAGATTCTGATTCAGATTGAGTTTGGGGCTCTGATTCTAGTTCTGAATGAGCTAAGGACTTCAGTTGAAACAGAGAAGAAAGATCTATTCCAGTTGCAGTTACTTGTTGTGACTCATTCACATCATAAAAGCTTGGGAACTCATACCGAGAGTGTATAGAAAAAGTGACAGAAGGTTGAGAAGCTTCACCAGATCCATCTTCCACTATATCAAGATTTCGAGTTTCCTCCCCCTCAACTTGTGCTTCCCTTTCAGATTCTTGAGGTTCAGGAACATGGACAAGATCCACAGGATCATCCCTAATCTCTTTAGAAAATTCTTACCTTTCTAGCTGAAAGGCAATTTCCATTCTTTCTTCAGCAGATGGAATAATCTTAGGAACCGATTGTTCCACTGGATAAGCTTCCAGACTTGCTTCTTTCTCAACAGAAAGAGTCTCTTTAACAAAAACTTCCTCAAAGGTTTCTTGTTGTTCTGAACCAAGAAAAACTAATTTCCTTACAGCATTGGGATGATCTTCTTCCTCATGAAGAATAACTAAAGGATCCTCAGTCCTTTCCTTTTCAACAACAACTTCCTCTCCTTAAGGTATTTCAGCAGGGATAACAGCAGGGATAACACCCCTTTCCTATTCAACAGGAACTGTTTCCATTGGAGATATTACTGATTCTTTTCTAGGTCGAACTTCAACTGTTACATCTTCTTGTTATTCTTCTTCTGAGTACTCAGCCACATCATCTGGTTCCAAACCAGGATTAGCTAGGTTCTTAGGCCTTGTTTGATAGTCAACAGGATTAAACTTTTTATACATTTGATCACTATCCTCAACCCATTACTTTTTCCATGGATTCCATCTAATCTTCATCCTTTTGATGATAGGCATGGATAGGCAAAAATCAAAGTCCTCTAATTTTTCTTCATTCGGTCCAACCATTCCTTTTGAGACTAACATGGCTGAAATCATCCTTGAATAAAACAGGGAGGTGGATTTGGAAGTTACTTTGATCAGCTCACAGATATGGTTGATAACATACTTACACAGATTGATCTTTTGGCCATTCTTCAACAGGTGAATCAGGAACACATCCTGATACTTCATCACAGCAAAATCTCCTTTTCTTAGACTAACCAAATTCTAAACAAACTTGAACAAAAGTCTTGTCTCCCCATCCAGTTCAGTAGCTATGTCCCTTCGCTTGGTTCCATTTCCAGTTAGATTTTCCAAAGTGGTTTCTAGGTCAAAGATGTCAGTTGTTGGAGGAGGGTCTCTTTGGTAATCTTCACACACTCCTTCATGTGGAATTCTTAGGCATGCATCCCACAAAATTGAAGAGAAAGAGCACTTATGACCATCGATTCAGCTGGCCACCAAAAATCTTTCTCCAAACTCAAAAGAGAACTTCACATACTGATAGAATTGAGATACAAGCCTCGGGTAAATCGGTCTATTCTGTCCAGTGAACCATTCAAGCCATCCTTGTTCTTTTAAAACTTTCAAAACTAATGATCTGCTGGATAGGAACCATTCAGGGCAAACCTCTTTTTTAGGTACAACTGTACGGCTTACCAGGTTTGGGTTTAGAGGTCCTTCGGGCGCTATCCTCGGTATCCTCCTTTTTTTCTTAGAGCGGTGCTTCTCAGACGAGGGTGAAGATGGATGCTTCATCCTTGGCATTCACTAAAGGTTCGGGCGAGAGGGAAAAGAAGGTTCAGGAGAGAATTCGGGTAAGGAGTCAAATGAAACCCTTACGTTTTATCATTTGGGAATGTCAAACGTCATAAAAACACAAACGCGGGAAATCAAATAGTGGTGAAATAAAAATTACCGCGATACGGGTAAAAATAAAATAAAAATAATAAAAATTATCATACTTCTCACGGTGAGACAGAAAACTATCCATCACGGTGAGATAGTTTATAGTCATCACGGTGAAACAGTGAGCAGTTTATATAGCCACGGTGAGATAGTGAGTTGTCAGACCGTGAGCATAAAATAGTAACTTAGAAACAGTAAGTATAAAACCGTAAAGTAAAGTACAGTAAAGTATTAAACATTAAGATCATTAAGATATTAATTTATGATTAATCATACCAAGATCATGTATGATCTATTCTAATCTTTTATAATTTAATGGTTTAGTGAATATATTAGCAAGTTGATATTTAGTACCAATGAATTCCAAACTGATATCAACTTTTTGATAATGATCCCTCAAAAAGTGATGTATTACATCAATATGTTTTGTCCTAGAATGAGAAACAGGATTCTTAGAAATATTAATAGCACTTGTGTTGTCACAATTTATTGAGACATGCCTGAATTGATATCCATAGTCTTGTAATGTGTGTTTCATCCACAAAATTTGTGCACAACAACTTCCAGCAGCTATGTATTCAGCTTCTGCAGTTGAAAATGCAACAAAATTTTGTTTCTTACTACACCATGATACTAGTGACTTGCCTAAAAGATTACATGTTCTAGAGGTTCTTTTTCTATCTAGCTTATATCCAAAAAAGTCAGCATCAGAATAACTAACTAGTTCAAATGATTGTCCTTTGGGATAGAACATTCCTAAATTGAGAGTATGCTTGAGGTATTTGAAAATTCTCTTTACATCATTTAAATGTGACTCTTTAGGGTTTTCTTGAAAATGAGCACTCATACACACACTAAACACAATATCAGGACGACTAGCAGTCAGGTAGAGTAGACTTTCAACCATTCCTCTATAAGTGGTTTGATCAACAGATTTACCGTTTTCATCAAGATCCATCTTACAGGTGGTACTCATGGGAGTGTCACTACTTTTTGTGTTATCCAATCCAAAACATTTTAAAAGATCTCTAGTGTATTTACTTTGAGTTAAAATAATTCCATCATTATTTTGAAAAATTTGAAAACCAAGAAAGAATTTCAGTTCACCCAATAAACTCATTTCAAATTCATTTTGCATCATTTTTGAAAAATCAGTACATAAAGAATTTTTAGAAGATCCAAAGATAACATCATCAACATAAATTTGTACTACTAAAAAATCTTTAGAAATTTGTTTTATAAAAAGAGTATGATCAGCTATTCCTTTTGTAAAACCTTTAGAAATTAGAAAAGTACTTAATCTATCATACCAAGCTCTTGGAGCTTGCTTTAAACCATATAAAGATTTTGATAATTTGAAAATATGATTTGGAAAATGTGGGTTTGAAAAACCAGGTGGTTGTTCAAAAAAAACATCCTCAGCAATATATCCATTTAAGAATGCACTCTTGACATCCATTTGATATAGTTTGAAATTTAGATGTGCAGCATAAGCAAGTAAAATCCTAATAGCTTCTAATCTGGATATTGGAGCAAAAGTCTCCTCATAGTAAATACCTTCTTCTTGACTATAGCCTTGTGCAACTATTCTAGCTTTATTTCTAACTATGTTTCCGGATTCATCTACTTTGTTTCTAAACACCTATTTTGTGCCTATTGTGAAAGTGTCCTTAGGTCTTTCAACAAGATTCCAAACTTTATTTCTTTCAAACTGATTGAGTTCTTCTTGCATAGCAATTACCCAAAATTTATCATTAATAGCATCATCAATGTTTTTAGGTTTAAGATGTGACAAGAAGGATTGATGTTCAACTTGATTTCTAAGAGAAGCTCTAGTCTGTGTCCCTCTATCAAGATTTCCTAAAACAGCATCTAAAGGATGATTCTTCAGAATTCTAGTTGATCTAGTAAAGGTAGGGCTAGAAATTTCAGGTTCATCAACAGGTTGGGAATCAACAGAAGCAGGTTCTGGAAAATTTCCAGAACTGGACGTTTTAACTATAGGTCCACTGTCTTTATCATTAAGGTTCAAAATATAGAGATCATCTTCAAGATTTTCAAGAGAGGTTTTAGGCTCATGTGGATCAGTTTCATCAAACTTGATGTGAACAGATTCTTCCACACACTTGGTTCTCTTATTGAAAACTCTATAGGATTTACTAGAAATAGAGTAACCTAGGAAAATTCCTTCATCACTCTTGGATGCAAATTTGTCGAGATTGTCTTTAGTATTAAGAATAAAGACTTTGCAGCCAAAGACTTTGAAGTAGTTAACCTTAGGTTTCCTATGGTTCCACAACTCATAAGGGGTCCTCTTAAGAACAGGTCTGATTAAGACTCTATTGATAACATAACAAGCTATATTTACAGCTTCATCCCAAAAATAAACAGGTAGGTCATACTCATTAAGAATAGTTCTAGCAATTTCTTGCAGAGTTCTATTCCTCCTTTCTACTACACCATTTTGCTGGGGTGTCCTAGGGGCAGAGAAATTGTGACTATAGCCATTGTGAGAGTAGTAAGATTCAAATTCATGATTCTCAAATTCACGGCCATGATCACTTCTCAGAGTTTTAATCTTAAGTCCACTAAGGTTTTCTACAGATTTGGAGTATTAAACAAAGTAAGAACAAGCTTCACTTTTGTGAGCTAGAAAATATACCCAAGTATATCTAGAAAAGTCATCTACTAAGACATATACATAGTGCTTCCCATTTAAGATAGAAACTCTAGATGGTCCAAATAAATCCATGTGAACCAACTCGAGAGATTGAGAAGTTGACACTTATTTCTTTGATTTGAAAGAAACTTTATGTTGCTTTCCCTTTTGACAGGGATTACAAACTTTGTCATTTGGAAACTCAAGTTTGGGTAGGTCTCTAACTAAGTTCTTCCTAGTAAGTTTTCTAAGTGAGTGTATATTGCAGTGTCCTAATCTTCTGTGCCAAAGCCAAGACTCTTTATGAAAAGCATTTAAACAAGTAATATTCTGCTTAGCTAAAGAATTTAAATCAACAGCATAAACATTTTCATTTCGCAGGGCAGAAAATACTAAAGCATGTTTAGAATTAAAAACATTACAAGAATCATTTTCAAATTTAACATTAAAACCATCATCACATAACTGAGAAATACTTAACAGATTATATTTAAGTCCATCAACAAATAAAACTTTAGAAATTAATACTGAGTCAGTGTTACCAATCTGGCCTAAGCTGGTGATTTTCCCTTTAGAATTATCACCAAAGGTGTTAAAACCTCCATCAACTCTAACTAAGCTTTTAAAGCATGATAAGTCTCCAGACATATGTCTTGAACATCCATTGTCCAAGTACCAGGTCTTCCTACAGGAGCTCTTTAAGCAGGTTTCCTACAAAACAGATTTAGATAGGAAATGATTTTGGTACCCAGATCTTCTTGGGTCCAGACAGGTTAGAAATCAAAGCTTTTGGTACCCAAATTTTTCTTATGGGTCTCATGAAAGTTGTAGAATCAACAGACTTTGAAAGATAAAACTTATTAGATCCATAAATATGAATATAACTAGTTGAAGCATATAAATGTCTAGAATTAGAATTAGCAGCATTCTGTCCAGATTTAGGAATAAATCTATTCTTAGTAAATTGTCTCTGTCCAGGTTTGTAGCCTATTCCAGTAGTGTATTTTGGTGCAACTTTCTTTCCTAGAATTTGAGTTAGTGCATCCTTTCCATTTGTGAATTTCTCTAAATCCTTTCTAAGTTTCTCATTAGATAATTTCATTTCAGTGTTTTCTTTAAGTAACTGAGAATTCTTTTCCATTTCAATATCAAGATCAGATTTATGTTTAACAGTTAAAGCATATTGTTTCTTTAAACCATTGTATTTGTCTTTCATCTCATTACAAGTTTCTTCTAACATATCACAATATTCAAATAGTTCATATTTTGACATGTTATCAGAGTCAGTATCATCTCCAGAATAATAAGAATTTAAAGCAAGAGTTTCAGCTGTTACCTCAGAAGTGTTTGTCATAAAACACATGTTTGCCTTATTTCTGTGTTCAATTTCAGAGACTTTAGATTCACTGGAGCTATCCTCAAAAGCGCTCCAAGTAGTCTTCATAGCCTTTTTGTACTTACTGTCCTTGTAATCATATTTCTTCTTGAATTTGAGCTTTGGGAATTCTGCTTTAATATGTCCTTTCCTTTTTCACTCATAACAGACAACTTCATTACTTTTATTTGGATTTTTCCAATCCTTCTTCCAATGTTCCTTATTGTCATACTTTCCTTTGTAATTTGATTTTCTGAAAAACTTCTTCTTCCTATAGAACTTCTTAAACCTTCTGGCAATGTGATCCATTTCAGCATCACTATCAAAAGCACTTTCACTGTCTTCATAGCTTGAACTCTCGTTTATACCGTGAAGTTTCTCCTTATCCTTGTCCTTTGAAGTTGAAAATTTGAAAGAAAAAAACTTTCTTCTAGGTTCATATTATTCTTCTTTGTTCACCTTGAGTTCTTCCTTATACATCATAAGCTTACCAATGAGTTCTTTAACAGGTATAGCAGCAATGTCACATGACTCTCTGATTGAAACAGATGTGCCTCTCCATCGGTCTGGTAAACATCTCAAGATTCTCATAATTTGTTCCTTTGCTGGAACAGCTTTTCCAAGTGAATTCATTGTATTGAATATCTCATTAAACCTGAGATACATGTCAGAAATAGGTTCATCAGTTTTCATTTTAAAATTATCATATTTAATAGTATAAGTATTTAATCTCATTTCCTTAACATTGGTTGTTCCTTCATGAGAAACAGCTAAGGTATCCCAAATTTCAAAAGCATTTTTACAAGCAGAAATTCTGTTAAACTCTTCATCTCCTAAAGCACAGTACATGGCATTCATGGCTTTACAATTATTATTGTAAGCAGTCTTTGTAGGTTCATCCCAAGTGGATCTAGCAGTAGTGGGAAGTTTATATTCTGATTCTATGGCAGTCCATATATCAAAACCTATTCTTTATGAATGAATGTTCATTTTAAGCTTCCATTGGGCATAGTTGGTACCATTGAAGAAAGGTGGCCTGTTAGTAGCAGCACCCTCTAATATATTATCCATAACTAGATTTTAGAAAGACAATTTAAAGAGAAAAAATTTAGAACTAACAGAAATTTAAGATCTTTAGAGATGCAACTAAAATCACAGTTGAAAAACAGAGTACTTTAGAAAATATTTAAACAGCCTCTGATACCAAATGTTGGTTGGAGTGGACACTCAAGAGGGAGGTGAATTGAGTTCCAATTAAAATTTCTGTTAAAACATTGTCTAGTTAAAATCCCCCGATTTGTAAAATAAGTTAAACTGTAGTGAATTTATACAGATTGTAAATGTTCACTTATCTTCTCAAAGATTTATTAGGTCTTAGTTAGTTTAACCACAAGATCAAACTAACTTTTGAAAATAATCTACTGATTTACAATAAGTGTAAACACTTTCTAATCTAACTGTCAAAGTAGCTTCAAAATAATTTTGTATTTTAAAGTAATAGCAGCGGAATAAATATAATATATGTCGTATACATTAAACTTAAATAAAAGATGCACAGTAGATATAACAAGAGGTTCAGTCTCAAGCTGAGACTTAGTCCTCTCAAATTTATATAAATTTGATCCACACCCTAGATTGGGGTTAACAACAGTTTTACAAAAACTGTCCAGGTCCAAGACCTCTACCACTATTATTCGTGGGAAACAAAACAACAGCAAACCAGTTGTTCAGGTCACACACGACCTCTACCACTATCCCAGTGGAAAATAAAAGATGTAAGATTTTTAGTGAGGATTTACAGATCCTCCAGTTAAAGTTCAGAAGACAGTGTGTGTGTAAAAATACAGCAGATGACACACACTGCTCAAAAACTAAATAATAAATCACAGAGCATATATATAGAGTTTAGAAATGGCTCTAGTGATTGTCAATGTAGCTCTGGACTCGTTGGATTGAGCAGGAATGCTTCGGAGTCCTTCTCTGGTTTTTCGGTTGAAAAACAGAGTGTCGTAGTTCAGCTTGTGTTTTACAGTCTCTTGATTCATCATGTGTTCTTCATAAATGTAGGATTTCATGTATGGAACTTCTTTGAGGATCGTGCAATTTTTTCTTCACAGTTGTGCTCTGTATTGTTCTTCGGTTCAGTACAGAGCTCGCATGTCTTGTAGTATATGTGTCGAGATGTGTCAAGCGCGCATGTTCTCTAATGTAGCTCAATCTTCTTTATATTCCACGGGCTCTGGAAGTATTAATGATTCCCTTTTCATAGGTACGAGATACGGTTTCCTGTCAAGCCAAAAACTAACATTAAATAACATTAATTTCATTAAAAACAACAAATATGACCGTTAGCATCATTTAAAATAATATTGACAAAAGCTTAAGAAACGGTGTCACAGTGGTCATGGAAACAGTGTCTTCTTCACGGTGTCTAATCATGGTGTCTGGTCACGGTGATTCCTTTACGGTGTCTGGGTTATGGTGAGTGGTCACAGTGTCTGGTCACGGTGTCTGGTCACGGTGTCTGGTCACGGTGAGTCCTTCACAGTGTCTGGGTTACGGTGTCTGGTCACAGTGTCTGGTCACGGTGTCTGGTCACGGTGAGTCCTTCATGGTGTCTGGGTTACGGTGTCTGGTCACAGTGTCTGGTCACGATGTCTGGTCACGATGTCTGGTCATGGTGAGTCCTTCACGGTGAGTCCATACTTAGACAAAAAAAACTGTATTTGGACTAAGACAGTGATATGCAGAATTTGAGTTAAGGTTACTCGTTAGAGATAATATATGATAGAATTGTAATTATGCATAAAACATGTAAATAGTAATTAACATCCATAAGATTTGTTATTATAAAAACATGATATGCACCTATTGTTGAGTTTGAAGAGTATTAGCAAGATGTGCACTGAAGATCAAGATTAATTAACAGTAATGATATTTTTGATTATTAAAACATGATTAACACATGAGGAGTCCAACAAGATGGTTACTTAGACTCTTTTAAGCTAAAATAAATTGAAATTTTTCATTCTTGTTTATAAGTAAAAATAACCAATCCACCTTTTGGTAAACAAAGTGAAAGAGTTAAAAACCTTCTACAATTAGTACAAACTAATCTGTGTGGACCATTTCTAGTAGAATCTAGAGGTTATTATTATTACTTAATTACTTTTACTAATTATTTAAGTAGAAATGGATATGTGTTCTTAATGAATTATAAATTAGAAACTTTTTATAATTTCAAAGAATTTAAGAATGAATTATATAATAAACTTGGTAAGAAAATAAAGAAGATTCTATTGGATTGAGGTGGTGAGTATCTTAATAAAAAAATTATCAACTTTCTATGGAAGTGTGGGATTATATTTCAATTCACTTCTCCTTATACACCATAGAGAGAGATCATTGTCCTCATCCGAGCCCAATCCCTACAGATTGGAAGCAAGCAGACCTCCACCCCAGATTCATCCACAGAATCCCGACCACTCCTCAAAACCCCACTATGAATCCCAGCTATACGCTCACGTAAATCCCAACTTCCTCGTACCATGTATCATCATCCCCACCTTCTTCCACTTTCTCTGGATGATTTTGAGTATCATTGTGGGTGGACAATGGAGGACTTCACATCCCAGCATTCCCCACAAATGAAGATGCATCCAGGCCCTGCATCTGTGTGGCCTGTGGGATTCGCCCCCAAAGATTGTTGAATGAAACGTTTAAGTGTGATTGGAAATTGTGGTTTCCGAGTGACTACAGAATCTTTCTAGACAAATAATTGTGAGACAGGTCCAACTTTTCTAGGTTTTAAAGAGCAGAGATCTGGTTCGGAATTTTTTCAGAGAATTCATTCTTGCTCAGAACCAACGTGACGAGGCGTTTCAGTCGACCGATCTCTGTGGGGATCGAATAGAAAAGGATGTTGTTTCCAAGAACAATCATGGGATGAATGTTAGAGATTTTATTGTATGTTCTCCCAGAAACCAATAGAAACCTTGGTAATATATTTACACAAATTATTGGCAAGTCGACATAACTTTGGTCAGCTTGGGAGGAATTTTATAGAAGTACAGTTTGGGTGGTGAGTGTTCGAGGAAATTCCCCATAAAGATGTAACTTGATGGTGGAGAGGCTTGGAAGTGTCCCTAGACACTTGGGTATGGTTCCTCTGAGTTGATTATGTCCCAAATCCAATAATCTCAGCTTATGAAGCTTTCTTAACCATGTCATCACTTGACCCCTGAGTTGGCGTGATGCTTAAAAAATCAAGATTTTGGAAGCCAACAGGATCAACACTAGTCAGTAATGCCTTGTTTTTAAAGCCAGTGTCAAAGACCTCCAAATGTGAAGATGCTCCAAACCCTAAAGTAGGAAGAGGAACAAATAATCCATTATGACTAATGTTGAAAAGATCCTAATTTCTTGTTGATGAAAGAAAATTAGGTTGAAACTTCCCAACTAGATAATTACAACTAAGGTCAAGGATCTCCAAAAAAAGGCATGGAATGAAAGAAACCATGTGGGAGTTTCCCACTAAGCCTATTATGGGATAGATTAAGGTGAGATAGATGGGTGAGGTTGTTTAGAAAAAGAGATATGCTTCCGAACAAGCCTTTTAAAGGAAGTGAAATATGGGTGACCTGACCCTTTGGATCAGAGCTGATTCCATCCCAATGACAACAATCAAGGGTGGATGTCATGTTAAGAAGAGGGAAATAGGATGGGTTGATAGAGTGTACAACATGAATTAGAGAGTGATTTTCATTCACAATGCGTGCTTGGGGAGTATAGGAAGTAGTGGAAAAAAGACGACCAAAAAAAGGGTGTGTGGAGTTTTTTGTTTTTTTTTTTGTATATGTTTTCTGAAAAAATTAAATAAAAAAATTTCTAGGGAAAAAATCAGAAATGTGTGTGAAAGCCGGCATCCTACCTGCCTCCTTTCAAACAAAATCTAAAAAAATGATATTTTTTATAAATAAATTTTTTATTTTTATTTTTTTTGTTTTGTTTATATATATATATATAACAAAAAAATCAGAAAAAATTATTTTCTATTTATTATTAAATAGTACTACAATTACAACAATTTGGATTCTAACAGAAACCCTCATCCAGAGCTCCCTTTTATAAGGGGGTTTGCCCTAAAAATCATTCTGCATTTCTGATTTGGGATTTAGGTTCTCCCTTTCCTGCGCAGAATTACTAATATATTTTTATAAATGATTTTAAATCAATTAATTTGTACTATGAATTACTATTTAATAATATTATTAAAAAAATAATTAATTTCTAAATGATTAATAATATATAAAAGGTTCTAATTAATTAGAAATTAATTAATATATATTTAATAAAGAATAATCTTACCAAAAATGTTCACGGGCTAGGCGAGAACTCGCTCCTACCAGAATTTAGTGAAAAAAAGACAATACATAAAGAGACAGGACAAGATAAAAATTAATAATCCATAAAAGAAAACTACAAGTAGGTAAAACCATGTTCATACCCATAATCTTGATCAGAAACATCACCAGTAGATTCTCATTCTGACTGTGAATTCTGCTAATTGAAAAGCACATAATACTTTTCCCTGAATTTGACCTTCTCTACTGTAAGATCTTTGGAGGAGGACCTAGTAGACTAGTCACACCCATGTGTAGCCCAGTCATCACTTCCACATCCTCATCCATGATTTTTTAGATGTCGACCTTGTTTCTAAGCCTTCATTTATTGTCAATCTCCTTCTGGTTCAAAAGGAGTTGGAGGGTGCTCCATAGAGTCGTTAGTGACTCTTGAAGCCTCGGCTGCCGCAACTTGAACCTCAATATCACATGCAATGAGCTCCATTCTATCCATGATAGGTGATGGATTCTATATGTTACCCGTCTTAATGGATATTTCTGCAACTTGGTCAGCCAAACCACCTTTCCCTACAGTCAATTCACTCTTAGTAATAATATCTGACCATAACTTCTTTTTACCAGGGCGTTGTACATCATCATCAACCCCCGTTTCCATCCAGCCCAATAGATTAGGGTGACCAGCTTGATTACCCTCTACAATATCAGTATTGTGAGCCATCAGATCTCCTTCTTCATACACCTTATTGTTCAGTTCCTTTTCTAGGATATGAGCAGATACCTGCTCAACATCCACTAATGAAGCTTGACCCTAAATGTCAGGATCCAGATTACCTTTTTTGTCTTTCATCATCATTGAGATCCTTATCAGAGGATCCCTTGACCTGAGTACTCCTACAAATATCAGATGAGTGGTCTTTAACCCCACATGAGCTGCAAACAAGTCTTCTTCTACATTTATCAAAAGTATGTCCAATATTGTGATAACCCGTATAAAATTCATGCACTTTTCATAATCAATCTTCAGATCAAACCGAAAATCATCAGTCGAAAGAACCACTAATTTTATGAGAAGATAGGATAGATCAACCACTACAATCAAATGATCAAAATGGACATACCTTGCCTTTTCATCTCCTTTTCCATCCTAATTGGAAGACCAATGGCTAAGGAAATTTCCCATAAAATCTGAGGATGCCATAAAAACCAGCTCAAACCTTGAATTCGCAGTCAAATCTGAGTGAGTGAGTTTTTCTCATTTAGTTTATTGAAAGAGGTGTTCCATTTCTATATCCTGAGGAAACCAAGCTTCAAGTTTACAAGATCAAACCCCCATGCCTTGGATTTCATAGCATCACTTGGAAAGACAATATGAAAAAAACCCTTTCCCAACGATGTAATCTTCCAACCGTCAAAGCCCCAGATTTCAAGAAGCCCTTTCTTTAGATTAGGCAGACTCCAATGATGTTCCTTGACTTGCAAAGATAAATGTGAAATGATAGAGTAATTATAATCCCTTATCTTTTCTACGATGATGCCTTGACTGGCTTCAACCAAAGTATTTTCACCCATCTTTTTGATTTTTTGGGATGCAAGATCCCCCCAAAAATCATCAAAAAAACGTTGATTTGGCACAAATTCCTCATTACGCAAGGCTCCTAAAGAAGGGGGTGTCAAACCAGGGGGCTTCGACGACCCAACAACCATAGCCTGAGCATAGTAAATTTTCTCTTTAGGCAGATCGCAACACAGATCCAAGCCCATCATCATCAATGCCTTGACTCTGTCAGTCAAAGCCTCCACCACCTTTAGGGAAGAGTCCTTCACCTCAAATGCATCTAGATCCGAACCAGGTTGAGTTGTGGCACCATCCACTGATGATGAAGGTACTCTAATTTCAAGAATCGCTTTAGAGACCAGATCCATAGAAACTGAATCTGCAACAAACATCGACAGCGCCGTCGGCAAACCCTAAGTCGGGGCCTCATCTATCATCACGATCGCCATTGATGATGGCATAATAGGGTCAGATGCCTTGGGGGTTTCATCGCAGACCACTGGTCCTCCATAGCAATGCACATCAAACCATTGTGGATCCAAAGCGAGGTGCAACTCCATAAAATAGAATCTGGATCAAGCAGTAGGGAAAGAACGAAAACGAGTCGCGCCACAGCAATTGCAACACCAAGATTGTGAATGGAGGAGACCGCAAAACCCTAGTAATTAATTATATTACTAATAATTATTATATTACTAATTAACTAAGTAATTATTAACTAATTAATAATTATATAATTAATAATTATATTACTAATTAATTATTATATAATTAATTATTATATTAATAATTAATTATTATATAATTAATAATTATATTATGAATTAACTAATTAATAATTATATTACAAATTAATTATTATATAATTAATAATTATATTACTAATTAACTAATTAATTATTATATAATCAATAATTAATAAATATATTACTAATTAACTAATTAACAATTATATAATTAGTAATTAATAATTAATAATTAATAGTTATATTAATAACTAACTGATTAATTATTATATAATTAATTATTAATAATTAATAATTAATAATTATAATGAATCCTTATAATTAATAATTATATTACTAATTAAATAATTAATTATTATATAATTAAGAATTATATTATAAATTAACTAATTAATTATTATATAATTAGTACTTATATTACTAATTAACTAATTAATTATTATATAATTAATAATGATATTACTAATTAACTAATTGATTGTATAATTAATAATTATATTACTAATTAACTAATTAATTATTTTATAATTAATAATTATATTACTGATTAACTAATTAATTTTTAACTGATTAACTATTAAGTAATTAATAATTAATAATTAATAATTATATTACTAATTAACTAATTAATTATATGAAGTCGGTCCAGCCAGAAGCCTAGGCTCCTTACTATTTATTAAAATAAAAAGAAATGTAATAAGCAAGCATGAAAGAGATTAGGTAAAACAAATGAGACAAACCCTCACCCAAATGGAAAAGTTACATATCAAAAGGATCAATATCATCACTATGACCATAGCTAAAGGCTGCACCATCATCAGCCGACTCCCACTGAGAATATGAATGTTTTTTATTAAGGAGCGTAGTATACATATCCCTGAGCTTTTACTGCTCTGGTGTAATTTGATCCCTAGTGGATCGCCCCAATGATCCATCATCACACCCATGCCCTCGACCACGACCTCTGGGGTGCCTCCCTTGTCTCCATGTTTTTTGGAAGACAAGCACCTTGCTCACCATCCAGATTATCCTCCAACGATGCGGAATCCATAGGAGCACTACTTCCCTCTGCAAGGGGAGTAGATATAGAACCATAAGTTTTCTGAGAAGGAACCATTTGGAAACCATCAACATCCACAATGACTTTATTTTAAGGCTTCACAAGAGAAGCAACATCTTCCTTTTTCCTGCCTTTGAGGTGACTTGAGGCAACCCCTTGTTTAACCGTGAATTGTTGATCAACTGCCCTTTGAATTTTGTCTTCATTAACTTGCTCCACTACCTGGTCATGTCTTTTACCAATAACATTGTATTTATCAATGTTTTCCTCATCTTTAAAAATGTCATCCCAAGACTTCTCATTACTTCACTTTCCATGAGTTCCAGCAGAGGAAACAATCAAAACAGGTTCAACACCAACTTGTACACTAGGCTGAATGTCAGCCTGTCTACCAACATGTAGAGAGGCAAGAGTACCACAGCCTGCCACGGGGGGGGGCACCGCTCTGCCTACTCAAACCAGTCAAGCCCCTTCACCCACCTTATTGTTTTTAATGCCTAATCTTTCCTCATGTCCTTTACCAGAGCAATATGAACACAACAAACGGATTCTGCAGCTTGAACCCTCATGACCAATCCTCTTACAAACAGAGAAGAGATGACGCATATTCTCATAATCAATGTGCAAACTGAATTCATCATCATCTTTTGAAAGAAAAATTCTACCAACAAGAGTGAAGCAAAGGTCAACTTCTACCATGAATCGAGAAAAATGACTATACCTTTCCAATTCAGCCTCTTTGTCCATCCTTATAGGCATTCTAATCCCCGAGGCAATATCATATAAAATTCTAGGATTCCAAAAAATCCAATTCAATCTGTGGACCTTGACCCATAATTGGAAGTAGGAGATTCTAACTTTAAATGGATTAAAACTTTGGTCCCATTCACGGAAGTGAATAACACCTGGTTTGAGTGAAATTGAACCCATACCCCATGCTTTTGTCTACAATTCACCAAAAGGGAAAAATATTATTTAGTTATTATTAAGATTATTCTTTATTAATTATATATTATTTAATTTCTAATTAATTAAAACCTATTATATATTATTAACTATTTATAAATTAATTAGTTGGTTAATAATATTATTAAATATTAATTAATAATACTAATTAATCGATTTAAAATGATTAATAGTAATATATTAGTAATTCTGTGCAGAAAAAAGGAAACATGGATCCCACATCAGAAATGCAGAATGATTTTCAGGGCAAGCCCTCTTATAAAAGGGAGTCATGGATGAGTGTTTCTGTCAGAATTCAGATTGTTGTAATGGTAGTATTGTGGGATATTAAATAACATATAAATTCTACTGAAATTTTTATATATATATATATAAACAAAAACAAAAAAATAAAAAAAAATTAAATATGAAAAAATAATAATTTTTTTAGATTTTGGTTGAAAGGAAGTGGGCCCGAAAGGCAGCAGCCCCCCTGCCTCCTTTCACACATATTTTCAAAAAAAATTGATCTACGCATATTTTAAATAAAAACAAACATGAAAAAAATCATGGTTCATGTGTGTAGAAAGAAAAGAATGGTTGTGGGTTACTGGATGAACCAAGAATGACATGTTATATAGGGATGTTAAAAGTTAACAAGAAAATAGATCGTGTTATGAAATGGATTGAACGACAATTGAAATCATGAAAATTTTTGAAACTGGAAATGTATAGTTGTGATGAAAAATGGAGTTGAATGTTTTGAAGTACCATGACAAACAATAATATATAAGAAATAAACAAGATATAGAGAAAGTACATAGGCCGACATTTCTAATTTTCATTAACATGGTGACATATGTAAAGACCCGGAAATTTCAAGAATTTTTTTTTAAAAATTTCTTTGAAATTTTACAAGAATGAAGTTTCTGACGGCACCTGATTTCGAGGCCCGGTGTGCCCGGAATCATTTTCCGAAGTTTAGCTCAGGTACGTTCAGTGAACGAACGAGCGGGTTTTCCTAAATTTTGAACCAGTGCTCGGAATCAAAATCTGAGGACACCGATGGAATCGCAGTGCCGGTAATTGCTTAGGAACACCTTTTTCGGAGTTGCTTTTGCTCGGGTGTGTTTTTTTTAATTTTTGGGTTAAGTAAATGAATAAAATAAAATGGTGCAACCAATTTTATTTCATTTAAAGTTGTTTAACCTAAGCTAAGTGGTTGAAGTGGAACCCACTATATCCTACTTGTAACGCCCCGACCCCAGTTACCCAGATTCGGTGCATTATTGTGTAACATTGGCATGATCACAAAAGATCAAGTCTCGAAAGACCGATTAGTTTAGTATCCTTGGAAACACTAGATACATTCATAAGTCTTACATTACATCATAAAGTGAAAAACTACAATAACAAAGTCTTCATAGTCCACACTCATTTCCTCTTCTGACTATCCCTGCAGTTCATTCATAAAATACTTCTTCACATCCTGGAAAATATTAAAACATTGAAAGGGGTGAGCTCAGATTCTCAGTAAGGATAACAATATAGTGGAAGACTTCATAAATAAACATAAACATTTAAGGAAATGTATAACTAAAACAAAAGCCTTTTAAACTTGAACTTCAACATAATATGGAAAAAGTAAAATGAAATAATTCCATTTACTTATTCACATGGATATTCTACTGGTCGAATAATCACATGCAATATCAATAACCACTTTCATAATGATGGAATGCATAATGCCAGACTATCATAACCACGTAGCCAAGGCCTCGTGCCAAGACCACAATTAAGATTTTTTCAAGGCCTCGTTCCAAGACACTAGTTTGTCTCATGAGACCTACCGATGCATCGAGGAGCTATATCGGGCTCCACCCGTCACTTATTAAGTCCAATGCATTCCTCATATGAACAGGTTTAAACATATCATAAACCATAACATAATTGTATCGCATAAAACATGCATAAAGGAAACATAACACTTCCACACTTCAATCATAAGATATCAATACAACACATTGATATAATAAAACTTTATCAAAACCATTTTCAATACCAAAATAAAGGAAAATTAAACTTTGTATTTATTTTTCATTTAAAAAAAAGTTGTGGCTTGTAGGAGAAGCCGAAACTCAAATAATGGTCACAGCGGCGGAGAAGTCATTGTCGCTGCATACGTACGACAAGAAAAACATTTCTTTTGTCCTTTAGTAAAACGCTTCATATAAAAAGATTCCTTTTGAATAAATGTAAAATTCAAAGGGGTTTATACACCGTATAAAAGAAATTTGTGTATAAAACAAAATATGCCTCAATGAATGGAGATTGAGACGAAATCCCTTAAAAAGATAATTTTTAAATAAAATATATCTATTATGTGTATTTACTATATGTACACATAAAGAAAGTATAAATACAAGATAGGGCATAATAGTATCATGACATAATTTGAAAGTAGGAGATTAACCCAAAGAATGGAAATCGGGTTAAGAAGTTCCCTTACCTCGTGTCCGACTTGACTCGACCGCTCTTTAACCTCCTGAATAATAAACTAGAGTTAATCTCTACCTACTGAAGAACATTTTTCAAGTTAATTATTCCTTTTATATCACTTATTACCATGTTATGAACATTATGTAATTATTTAAGTTAATAACGGTCATTTTGTCGATCTTTGGTACTTGAGTAAAAAATAAACTTCTTATAATTACAAGTTGTTCATGTGGTAAAATATCCATTATATCCAGAATTATATTCATGATGTAGATATCATATATATCATATATATCCAGTATATACATTCATTTATAATATTACATAACATTTAGAGGTAAGAAATGAAATGCACCGTTCATGGAGACGGTAAGCAGTACGTACGCATGAATGCTACTTTCATTTCTATTTCGTATTTAATAGAATGAAATCATAATAGTATAAAGGTGTAATATAATTCCATTATAATATAATGTATAATACCTATTGGTCAAAAATCCCTCAAGGTAACATTGCAGTATTTTTGGGTTGATTGTGTTTGTTGACAAAGCAGGTTTTCATGGATATTTTGTCGAGTTCCCAAGATGTTGTTGACAATCCATGTTGACAAATAACGATTACAAAGGAAAGGACGATCTGGAGGTGGTACAAAAGAGCAGTACAAGGTGGCGCCGTTTTCCAATGTTTGCCAAATTTTTGGGGTCCAAAATTTGGAGTTTGGTGAGCATCGCGAAAAGATGATTTCCATGAAGAGCATAATTTAATATGGCAAAGGCATGAATTTCGCTAAGATAGGACGCATGGTTTGGAAATCGCGAAGACCAGAAGAATGGAGGTGGTGATGCTTCACGATTACGTCAAGCTTCGCGAACGGCAGAGGCTGAAGAGTTTCGCGACGAAGGCGCAAAGGAATATTGGGCTTCGCGAGGCAGCTTCGCGGCGAAGGCGCGAGTCGCGAAGGTAAGTTGACGGTGATTCTTCGCAACTACGTCAAGCTCTGCGAACGGATAATTGCCGTGGAGCTTCGCGATTTGGACAGAATTCCGGCAGAAACTTTGGAGCTTCGTGATTTGAGATGACGTGGCGTTGACTTCGCGCGGAAAGGACGAGGGTCGGTGGAATCGCCTATAAATAGAGGCTGACCCCTTCGAGCGAAGTAGAGAGAATTTTCAGAGAAAATCCATTGCTCTCGGTTCGCAAAGGTGGTTCGCGAAGGCAGCGTGCTTCGCGAAAGGGGAGCTTCGCGATGGGTATTGTAGCTCCGCGAAGGTTGTGTGATCCGCGCTGGCTCAGTGAGCTTTGCGAGAGAAGTTGCTTTGCAACGAGTTGAGCTTCGCGAGAGAGCTTCGCGAAAAGGCAGGAGCTTCGCAAAGGCTTGTTTGAGCTTCGTGAAATTGGGAGCTTCGCGAAGTAGGGTGCTTTGCGAAGGTACTTTCCAAAAGTGTTTGCCCAATGGATAGTGGCAAAGGGGTATTCATCTACGGGTGAAAGTTGAACTCCAACAGAGCATCTACATACAGAGAAATATGCATTCCTTAATGTAAATGAAGAGACCTACATGTCTATAAACTGTGAGTGGATTCCTTCCAAGAGCAGTGAGCTTAGGAAGAGGAAAAAGGTGATCCTCTCCACCGGCAGTGAGCCAGAGAGAGAGAGATAGGGAGTGACCCTTGGGAAAGCAGTGAGCTGACCCTAAACTTGTAAAGGCAGTGAGCCTGGGCATAGAAGTGATCTAGCCCGAACTTTGTATCCACATCTAGTGAAGAATAGTGGAATTTGGTACGACCGGAAACTTGTCGGTGTATGCTCCTTGGACGTAGCCCAGTGAGGGTGAACCAAGTAAAAATCTCTGTGTCTATCTGTTTTCTTCCCTACATTTCATTCAAAGCATCATCATTAGATAAAGAAGTAAATAAGTGATCACAGTTTACACACAAGAGCAAACAAAGTGACCCTTGTAATAAAGAGGTCAAGATCCGGTGGGGTAGGAAGAACATTGAAAAAGAATATTCATACCCTGATTCACCCACACTCTTAGGGTATATAGGCCCCTATTGGCCCTAACAATACCATTTACTCCATGCTTTATACATCCCACATATGGAATTAACGATTCAAATCACTTTGAGGGGGCAGTAGTCTGCACTTCCTAAAATGAAATTATCGCGTTTACCTATAATGGAAATCATAAAGTATGACATAAATGAGAAATACATAAGCATAAGAAAAACATAAACATAATATATATATCATATATGAAAATAGTGTCATAAAAATGGCCACCATTAGATGTGTTAAAAGAATATTGAACAATCATCGTTTCGTGAGGCAGTATTTCGCCACCCACAGAAACAGTATGTTCTTTAACCATTAGACGAAGGTGTGTGTAAGTTTAAACCAAATCCTTATCATAACAACATCCTAGTATATTTTAGATACTGTTTTTGTTACAAAATAAAGTAATAAAAAGAGTTTAAGGGGTTGGAGAAGCAAATTAAAACAAAATAACATAAGAGAACACATTACCTTAAAATCGGGTAACTCTTTTTTGATTTGAGCCAAAGGCTTCCTTGGGAATAATTCTGCCCAAAGTGAGGCTTCTAGGAGTAAGATAGAGAAGTTGGGAGAGTATTTGGTCAGGGGTTGGCCGAGCCAAAAGGCTTTGACGGTGTGAGTAAGGTGGTAGTGGTGGGGGCCTTTTATAAGAGGAGAGAAGGGGCACTCTTGGAAAGATTGAAATGTTACATTATTATGAAATGCTTTTTCGGATTCTAAAGGACCCAAACTTATATATTTAAATTATAAGGTGATAAGGGGTCGAAATCTACTCATCCAATAGGTTTTTGACAAGTGTAAGCCTTGGATTTTACATTATCGTTTCATTTTATTTAAATCGTTAGTTAATGAGCTAATCACTGCATCATCATGGTGTCATAAATAATTTAATTTATTTAATGTCTAAAAATTATAAAAAATATATCATGATGTAGGAAATAGTTTTAGATTTCTAATGAAGATTTATAGTAAAAAATATGACTTGTATAACCCCATTTAAAAATTGATTTATTAAAACAACTTATGTTTGTGACATTTTTATTTTAACTTTAAATAAAAGTTATTTATGTCATTTTCCTACCAAAGTGGCTCCATGGGGTCCCCAAGTTGACCCATGGATTGTCTTGGTCGTCCATGACACATCCAATATGGGTAGGACAAGTTTAAAGGTCATTTCATATTTTTATAATACCATTTTTACCTTAAATTTCACTAATTACCTTTAATCGCGATTAATTGAACTTAAAAGTTACTATTCACCAAAAAATTATTTTAATCCTATTGAACCAAATTTTACTTCATAATGACAACCATGTATGTCGGATTTTTGAAAATCAAATCACAGAAGTGGTAATGTTTCATTTAAATGAAAAATCAGTTTTTTAACTACCACTTAGTGGTTTCACTATTCATCAAAAATTGAAGTTTTTCATAACAATGCCAAAATTTCACCCTAAGCTATAATTGATATTATGAATCCAAAAATGATGTCTATTTTACAAAATTTCAAACATATAAGTTGCATTAATTAATTTCATAATTAATTCCCGTTGTCACAACAAATAGCGTGTTTTTAAGAAACAATATATATCAAAAGATTAACAATTGTTTATGTCCAATTTCAAAGTGAAATTAATTCTAATGACCACCATTGGATAAAATAGTAAAAATATATTCTAATTATACTTTAAAACCACTCAATAGTATAATTTATCACTATAAAATATTTTGATTAAAAAAGTTCTTTTTAAGTATTTTTCACTATTCATAAAAAATTGGAAGTTCTCAGAAAATTACAAAAAAAATCAACTTTGGATAATTTTGATATTCTGAATAAAAAAATGAAGTCCATTTTGAAATATAAAATTTATATAATTTTAAAAAGTGGATATTACTATTCCTAACGGCTACTTTTGATTAGTCGCGGTGTGTTAGAACTCGAACTTGCGTACAATGCAAGCTATTGCATTATTGAAAGAGAAGCATATCATGGAAGCTCGAGGTGTTACACTACTCCACTAGGTAGGATATTTGTGGGGTGGGGCCCACACGAGACCCACCTTTTCAACTTCCTCGAGACCCCCACCTTTAATTAGGTAACGCACCTGCACCCCCCTTTAATTGAGAGTCAACTCTTACGTTTAACTTAATGTTTAAACGCCTCATTAATTTGGGCGGTTTAAACTTCTCAATTAATTCAATTAATTGATTGATTCGAATTTTGAATTTCAAAATGTTTGTCTTGTGTGTTAATAAAATAATACAAGTCTTATTTTATTAAAGGGGTTCGTTGTACTAGAGGGCTGGGGAGAAATCACTCAAAGCCTGGAAGCACTCCTTCCTTGACGAAGAACGCGAAGAACGCCAACCTCCGACGAAGGTCGACAAGAATGCCGAATCCTCAGAGATCGACGATGTGACGCCGATTAATCTTTTCTTCGCGACGCGACGATCCTCCTTCCACGACGCCTTCTTTCACGATGTTCAATTCCGCGACGAACCATCGTTCAACTTTTTTCTTCGAGGTAGGGGGATTATTTCTTTTTGTTCCTGAATACTTTCTTCGCTGTTTATCGTCCCTTTTGAGCTGCCTGATATCACAAAAAAAGGAGGAGGTTGGACCGCACGAACACGGTTGACCCTCCTCCCCCCTTGATTGTTGATTTTTTTGCGGCACGAACAAGGTAGCACGGTGCCGGTGCACCGCGCGGAAAATAATAAAGATTGGGCGAAGAAGCGCGGCGCCGCCGTGCCGCGCCGGAGAACCTGGAAGAGACCGCAGCCGGAGCGGGGCCGCGGCGGAGGGACGCGGCACTGTCGCACCGCGCCGGACGGACCAAGGTCGCGGCCTTTGGCCGTGGCGGAGCAGAGAGCGGTGGCCGGCTTCCGGCCGCCGGCGCCGGAGCAGGAGGGCGGGACCGCGGGGTCCCGCGGCAGTAGCACGGCCGGCCAGCCGGGCCGGCCGGTCATCAAAAAAGTTGGGGGTCGTAACCCCCGGCTGGCCGACAGGAGCTGCCCCCCACATGGGGGTCGCGGTTACACGAACAGGCGAGGGGCAGCGCGCCCCCCCGTACCCCTTCCGCTCGGCCGTTATGGCCGAGCCGCCTGGCCACGCCGGCCAGGCCGAGCGCGTCAGGCCGGGCTGCCAGGCCGGGCCACGCCCAAGCGGGTCGGACCCGGACCCGAGTCGAGTCGACCCTGTTTGGGCCGACCCAGGGGGTAACGGGTCGGGTCGGACCGGGCCCAAACCCCCTATTCGCGGACCTCTTACGGTCTTTTACCCATATCTTGGGCTACGAACCTCCGATCGATGCACTATCAGCTGCGATGCGATCCTTGGATCGAGACGGTCGTTTTAGTATATTACACTCAAGGTTTCTAAGAACTTTGAGTATGGCCGGGTTGGTTCAGATACGAAACCAACCGGGCCCTCGGAGCGGAAACGCTTATTTCTCTAGCTCCGGACGTCCAATTGATGTGCCATCAACTTTGTTGGATTCCTCTTGATGAGACGGAACTTTTGGCATACTTCTCCTGAGTTTTGGTTGCAGTTGGATAGTGGTTGTACCCAAAATCCAACCGGGCCCCTGGAACGGAAAAGCTGATAACTTTCAGACCGGATGTCCGTTTGACGAACCGTTAGCGGCGTTGGTGATCACGTTGAGAAATGGTCCCAATGAGCATAACCTATGATAGTTCGGGGTACAGTTGAGATACGGCCGGGTTGGTTCGCACACGAAACCAACCAGGCCCCTGGGACGAAAAGGCTAGTAACTCACAGACCGGGCGTCCGATTGACGCGCCATCTGTTGTGTTGAGACCCCTATGACGTGGCGGTCCTTTGAGATACTTCTTCGTGGGAATTTGTGATACTTGGAGTATCGACCAGTAACTCGTGGAGCGGACCCTCCCGGAGATGAGCCTGCGGAGTACGGAGACCGTGTAGCCGGCTGAGACCTGACGACTGCTTGACCGACTCGACTTGGAGTGAGTCGACTAGCCCAGTGGATGGAGCACTACTTTGTTTGGGTGCAGACCCATGGCGGACGGAGCACTACTCAGTTTGGGTGCAGACCCGCGGTACTCGTCCGGAGAGTACCTCTGCATGCTATTAGGGTGGATGCACTACTGTGTTTGGGTGGCATACCCTGGCGGGAAGCACTACTGTGTTTGGGTGGCTGACCCGCGGTACTCGACAGGAGGAGTACCTCAGCAGTCTTAGGTTAGTGAGCAGTACCTCGGAGTTGTGACAGGATCACTGTACACTCCAGAGACGGGGCTCTTCAGCAGTTATGGTTTCGATAATGAAAATCCTGGTTTGAGCTGAGTCTATGACCTTTGTGTTTACCTCATGATTGAGATGGGTCACTTGATAACTTAGGTATATGTATGGGAATATACCTGGGTAGTGGTTATCCGTTGATTTCATAATCTTTGTGTTTCCTCACGATTGAGAAGGGTTACTTGATAACTTAGGTATATGTATGGGCATATACCTAAGTAGAGGTTATCTATTGAGATCTTCTTTGTGGTTATCCTTGTTGGATTTAGTGAGACCTTGAGGGTATTGAGGTCTCTACTGAGTATCGTTATACTCACCCCTACACGGGCTATGCTCGCACCTCGTTGTGTTGGTTGCAGATGACGGGCAGTGCTGGCGGAGGCCGAGTGTTTGAAGACTGGACGATACCCGGAGGTGGACCTCATGACGAGTCAGTATGAGGAGGTGGACTTCACGGTGAGATGATACTCAGAGGAGGTTGACGGGAAAGAGCATTGTGGAGGTTATCTGTACCTACCCTTTAGGTAGGATCCGTGGTGGATGATCCAGGAGCTGCGCTATCTGTACCTACCCTTCAGGTAGGATTCGTGGTGGATGATCCAGGAGTTGCGCTATCTGTACCTACCCTTCAGGTAGGATCCAAGGAGGACGACCCAAGAGTTGCTTCCATTCTTCCAGCTGTTGTCTTTTTCTGTTGTACTTTTGTTCAGTTTTAGCTGTACTTTCGATTGGGTTTGTATTCTGGCCCATTTAATTTTTCAGCACTTCCTTTTGTACTTAGTGTACTACTTCCGCTTGTACTATGTCGTGTTTTGTTTACTTTTATAAAGGAAATTCCTTCCCAGTTATCGGTAATTACGCCTTTGGTGCTAGTCTCCAGCCCCTGGCCTATGGAAGGCGGGCTTGGGGAAGTCACGACACGGGCCCCGAGGACGGGTCGTGACAAATTGGTATCAGAGGAGTTCGGTTCTACCGTAGAACTTATAACTCTGATATTTTCTTTCTGTGTAGCGACAGTGTTAAGAGTACCGAGTGTGGTTTTCAGTTCAGGGAGTCCAGTGTTGGTGCGGGTGGCCGACGTATCCATACACCAGGACCCTGACTTCTGATTTCCAACTTTGTGCACGAAAAAATTAATTGTGTGTGTGTTTTCATAGGTTTTCCCTTAAAACAGCTCAAACCAGGTCAACTCACTAGGTATAATCGTTTGACAGTGTCACGTTGTTTCTTTCAGGATGCCTCTCCACGGACGACCAGCTAGAGCCCAGAGGGATGTGCGTACTGACATCCTGCCGAGCGACGAGGCTTCAGTACAAGGCCCTCTTGCAGTTGAGATACCAGCGGAGGCACCAGCAGTACTACCATACGTTGGGCCACCGATTCCACCAGCCCCAGCAGTAGGCGATGCACGCCGCTTGAGCGTGCTGCACGTGTTCCAGTGCCAGAGGCCACCCAGGTTCCAGGGAGAGACGGACCTGAAGGCGGCTGAGGATTGGCTGGAGGTTGTGGTGAGAGTCTTCAGGCTAGTGGGGACGCCAGCAGACTTCATGGTGATCTTTGCTGTCAGCCTACTTCAGGCAACAGCAGGCAGGTGGTGGAGCCACTTGTTCCAGTTTTGCAACGGGATGACCTTCACATGGGTATACTTTGAGACCTTCTTCAGGGTAGAGTTTATACTAGTGGCTCTACACCCCGATCGTGTTCATAAGATGCTGCCTTTGCCGCATGATTTTCCATCAGTATCCGAGTCATCTTTAGGCAGTAGACAGATGGTGCAGAGGTCCAAGAGGACCAGAGCCAGCCGTACGAGGTGTAGGAAGTGTTATGAATGCGGCAGGAAGGGTCACCTGGAACGAGACTGTCCAACCCCTCGCACAGTTGATCCGCGGGTGTTGGAGGAGCCACCGAGGCAGAAGCAGCGGCGGGTGCTTGAGCAACAGCCGAGCAGTGGACAAGGCAGTAGAAATCCGGGAGCAGGTGGATAGGAGCGGAACTAGTGGATTACTTTTGTTCTTGGTACTTCTAGTTCCATGTTGCTATTGTATTTGTGTCTTTGTACTATGAGCTACAGTTTTAAAAAGACACATATCTTTGTGATGTTTTCTTTCCTGTCCTTTTGTTCGGTTGATACTGAGAGGTTCTGGTTAAAAACTATTGACTTGACCCTCACTTTCGATATTTCTATTGGAGGAGACCCAGTAACCTCACACCGATGCCGATAGTGTGACTCGACCCTTAGAGGTGAGAGTGACAGTTGGATCTCTTGGTAGTTATGTCGAGGCCTTATGACGTCATCCATGGCATGAATGCATCATTCATATCAGGATTGAATGTATTAGGCAATGGGAGTGGTTCATCCAGGGGATGAGACCGAGTTTCTCTTTTTGGAAAAGGAGAAATCTTAGCAGCTCTTACTGGTCATAGGCAAAGAAGGTGCAGATCATCCAGGAGAAGATGAAGACTACATAGTGCAGTAAGAAACAGGAAGCTGGTGCCAGTCTTAGAGACTCGGGCGTGTTAAATGTTTCAAGAAGGGGAAGCTTTAAGGAGAGATGAGTCTGCGAAGCAGCAGATGTGGAGGCAGAGCTAGGAGAGCAGCATGAGGTGGTGTACATTTTTAACATGCTACAACCACCCACCTTAGTTTTCCCCGCTAGGATCAGGGAACCGGAGAGCAGGGGAAGAGTGCAGCTGCATGCGGTCAAGGAGTGTGACCCAATGGCTCTAAAAATGATTCTAGGGACAGTCTGTGTCCACTACTAGCTACCGTAGTAACAGATGTAGTTATGAATCATTCCTTACTTCCTCGAATCTTATCCCAGACCTAGAGTTTCCGGTAAGCCATAAACTTGACCCTCACGTCTGGAGATACCTTGGGAGGAGACTCGATAATCACACTTACGCCGACAGTGTGGTCTGACCCTCGAGGCGAGAGTTTTGGTTGGAATCTCTTGGTGGCAGCGTCGAGTCCTTACGACGTTGGTTTGAGTATGGACTGGGCAATCATAGTTCATACACAATTTGACGGTATTAGGAAAAAAGGTTGTGGTTTAACTACAATGTCGGGATGGGTTTTCCTTGGTTGGTGAAAAGGAAACCCTAGGCAGCACAGGATAAACTCATGCATAGGAGCGATTGGCTGATCACTCTTAAGTCGGTCAACCCTACCCTCATGGTAGCAGTAGTTTTGAGTTTCAGTTCTAAACAGGAATTGGGGACCTCTAGAGTTTGAGGATGATGATCACGACCTTATACGGGTCTCACCTCGACAGGGTTTACGGAGATGTGGCCGATGCGACAAGCTATCTCCGAGGTTCAACGGACCTTTCTAGGTCCTCAGCTGGGTAGGCAAGGTATTTTACCACTTGACCTTTCCACCCCAGTTGCACTGGGTGCATGATGTCATCCACGTACCACGGCTGAGGAGGAACTTTCATGATCCTTCACACATCATCGACCTCAGGGAGTTGGACGTCGATGACAGGGCGCCATGCACGGAGGTTCCAGTAGAGGTTGAGGATCGACAGGAGCGGGTCCTACGAGGATGGTCGCTTCCTTGGGTGCGCTTTTATTGGCAGTACGGAAACCTCCAGCACATGGGAAGAGAAAGGCTTCGATGCGTGCTCAATACCGCTTTTGTATCCCTAGTTTGTGTTAAAAGTTTTACGATGACGTAAAGCCCTGAGGTGGGAGTAATGTAAAGACCCAGAAATTTCAAGAATTTTTTTTAAAAAATTTCTTTGAAATTTTACAAGAACATAGTTTCTGACGGCACCTGATTCCGAGGCCCGGTGTGCCCAGAATCATTTTCCGAAGTTTAGCTCGGGTACGTTCAGTGAACAAACGAGCGGGTTTTCTTAACTTTTGAACCGGTGCTCGGAATCGAAATCCGAGGACACTGATTGAATCGCAGTGCTGGTAATTTCTTAAGAACACCTTCTACAGAGTTGCGTTTGCTCGGGTGTGTTTTTTTATTATTTTTGGGTTAAGTAAATGAATAAAATAAAATGGTGCAACCAATTTTATTTCATTTAAAGTTGTTTAACCTAAGCTAAGTGGTTGAAGTGGAACCCACTATATCCTACTCCACTAGGTTGGATATTTGTGGGGTGAGTCCCATACGATCCCCACCTTTTCAACTTCCTCGAAACCCCCCACCTTTAATTAGGTAACGCACCCGTACCCCCCTTTAATTGCGAGTCAACTCTTACATTTAACTTAATGTTTAAACACCTCATTAATTTGGGCGGTTTAAACTTCTCAATTAATTCAATTAATTGATTGATTCAAATTTTGAATTTCAAAACGTTTCGCTTGTGTGTTAATAAAATAAGACAAGTCTTATTTTATTAAAGGGGTTCGTTGTGCGAGAGGGCTGGGGAGAAATCACTCAAAGCCTGGAAGCACTCTTTCCTCGACGAAGAACGCAAAGAACAGGAAGAACGCCGACCTCCGACGAAGGTCGACAAGAATGCCGGATCCTCGGAGATCGACGACGCGACGCCGACGAATCTTTTCTCCGCGACGCGACAATCCTCCTTCCGCGACGCCTTCTTCCGCGACGTGCAATTTCACAATGAACCTTCATTCAACTTTTTTCTTCGTGGTAGGGGGATTATTTATTTTTGTTCCTGAATACTTTCTTCGTTGTTTATCGTCCCTTTTGAGCCACCTGATATCGAAAAACGGGAGGAGGTTGGACCGCACGAACACGGCCGAACCTCCTCCCCCCTTGATTGTTGATTTGTTTGCGGCGCGAACAAGGCAGCGCGGTGCCGGTGCACCGCGCGGAAAATAATAAAGATTGGGCGAAGAAGTGCGGCGCCGTCGTGCCGCGCCGTTGAAGTCGAACAAGTCGCAGTGCCATCGAGCCCTGCCGGACGGACCAAGGCCGCGGCCTTTGGCCGCGGCGGAGCAGAGAGCAGCGGCTGGCTTCCGGCAACCAGCGTCGAAGCAGGAGGGCGGGACCGCGGGGTCCCGCGGCAGCAGCACGGCCAGCCGGGCCGGCCGGTCACCGAGAAAGCCGGGGGTCGTAACCCCCGGCTGGCCGACAGGAGCGGCCCCCCACATGGGGTTCGTGGTTACACGAACAGGCGGGGGGTAGCGTGCGCCCTCACACCCCTTCCGCTCGGCCGTTACGGCCGAGCCGCCTGGCCCCGCCGGCCAGGCCGAGCGCGCCAGGCCGGGCGGAGCAGGCCGGGCCGGGCCGCGCCAGCCGGGCCGGGCCGCGTCCAAGCGGGCCGGACCCGGACCCAGGTCGGGTCGACCCAGTTCGGGCCGACCCAGGGGGTAACGGGTCGGGTCGGACCGGGTCGGACCGGGCCAGAACCCCCTATTCGCGGACCTCTTACGGTCTTTTGCCCATATCTTGGGCTACGGACCTCCAATCGACGCACCGTCAGCTGCGATGCGATCCTTGGATCGAGAAGGTCGTTTCGGTATATTACACTCAAGGTTTCAGAGAACTTTGAGTATGGGCGGGTTGGTTCGGATACGAAACCAACCGGGCCCTCGGAGCGGAAACACTTATTTCTTGAGCTCCGGACGTCTGATTGACGTGCCATCGACTTTTTTGGATTCCTCATGATGAGACGGAACTTTTGGCATACTTCGCCTGAGTTTTGGTTGCAGTTGGATAGTGGCCGGGTTGGATTGTACCTGAAATCCAACCGAGCCTCTAGAACGGAAAAGCTGATAACTTTCAGACCGGACGTCCGTTTGACGAACCGTCAGCGGCGTTGGTGATCACATTGAGAAATGGTCCCTATGAGCATACCCTATGAGAGTTCGGGGTACAGTTGAGATACGGCCGGGTTGGTTCGCACATGAAACCAACCGGGCCCCTAGGACGAAAAGGCTAGTAACTCACAGACCGAGCGTCCGATTGACGTGTCGTCTATTGTGTTGAGACCCCTATGACAAGGTGGTCCTTTGAGATACTTCTTCGTGAGACTTTGTGATACTTGGAGTATCGACCAGTAGCTCGTGGAGAGGACCCTCCTAAGGACGAGCGTGCGGACTATGGAGACCGTGTAGCCGGCTGAGACCTGACGACTGCTTGACCGACTCGACTTGGAGTGAGTCGACTAGCCCAGTGGACGGAGCACTACTTTGTTTGGGTACAGACCCATGGCGGACGGAGCACTACTCAGTTTGGGTGCAGACCCGCGGTACTCGTCTGGAGAGTACCTCTGCATGCTATTAGGGGGGATGCACTACTGTGTTTGGGTGGCATACCCCGGTGGGAAGCACTACTGTGTTTGGGTGGCTGACCCACGGTACTCGACAGGAGGAGTACCTCAGCAGTTTTAGGTTAGTGAGCAGTACCTCAGAGTCATGACAGGATCATTGTACACTCCAGAGACGGGGCTCTTCAGTAGTTACAGTTTCGATAATGAAAATCCTGGTTTGAGCTGAGTCTATGACCTTTGTGTTTACCTCATGATTGAGATGGGTCACCTGATAACTGAGGTATATGTATGGGCATATACCTGGGTAGTGGTTATCCGTTGATTTCATAATCTTTGTGTTTCCTCATGATTGAGATGGGTTACTTGATAACTTAGGTATATGTATGGGCATATACCTAAGTAGAGGTTATTTGTTGAGATCATCTTTGTGGTTATCCTTGTTGGATTTAGTGAGACCTTGAGGGTCTTGGGGTCCCTACTTAGTATCGTTATACTCACCCCTGCACGGGCTATGCCCGCACCTCGTTGTGTTGGTTGCAGACGAGGAGCAGTGCTGACGGAGGCCGAGTGTTCGAAGACTAGACGATACCCGGAGGTGGACCTCACGACGAGTCGGTATCAGGAGGTGGACTTCATGGCGAGACAATACTCGGAGGAGGTTGACGGGCAAGAGCGTTGTGGAGGCTATCTGTACCTACCCTTCAGGTAGGATCCGTGGTGGATGATCCAGGAGCTGCGCTATCTGTACCTACCCTTCAGGTAGGATCCGTGGTGGACGATCCAGGAGCTGCGCTATCTCTACCTACCCTTCAGATAGGATCCGAGGAGGACGACTCAGGAGCTGCTTTCATTCTTCCAGCTGTTGTCTTTTTCTGTTGTACTTTTGTTCAGTTTTAGCTGTACTTTCGATTGGGTTTGTATTCTGGCCCATTTAATTTTTCAGCACTTCCTTTTGTACTTAGTTTATTACTTCTGCTTGTACTCTGTGGTGTTTTGTTTACTTTTATAAAGGCAATGTCTTCCCAGTTATCGGGAATTACGCCTTTGGTGCTAGTCGCCAGCTCCTGGCCTATGGAAGGCGGGCTTGGGGAAGTCACGGCACGGGCCCCAAGGACGGGTCGTGACAACATATATATAAGATACAAAAAGAAGTTGTAATCAAGAGTTCATATCAATCTCCCTTTCTCATATCATATCCAACAATTGGAGTATCAATGGTTGGAAAAAATGAAGGGTTGGTCATATGAATGGTTAAAGTTGGAAATGAGGAGCAATAATTATTTTGGGATTGGCATCCACATGATAATATTTCATAACACTCCTTAGATATCATAATTTTATGGAATCTTATATAATATTCAATTTTCAAAAATCCTTATCGGGGAAAACAACTGAAATCAAAGTAATTGAATTTCATGTCATGTTGACTTATTAAAAACCTGATCAGGAAAACTCAATGAGAAAAAAACCCGATTAAGGAAAAAAGAATATAGTGTTTCCAACCCCCTCATAAAATCATGATAGAATTTATAGTAATCACATCCTAAATATACAAATCAATTTCTCAAAAATCATAATTGGTAATGCCTTTGTGAACAAATCTGAAAGATTATCACATGACCTTATTTAATGGATATCAATATCACTATTCTTTTGAATTCACTAGTAAGAAAAGAATTTTGGTGTGATATATCTCCTTTGATATACTCACCCTTCAATTGCACTACAATAAGCATTATCTTTATATAATATGATGGGAATATCAGTATTCTCATTTAATACAAAAATTATTTATGATATGATGAATAAATGATCTCAACCAAACACATTCACGACTTGTGTCACAAATCACAATCAACTCAGCATAATTGAAGAAAGCCACATTAATAGTTTGTTTTGAGGAATGTCATGAAATGATAGTTCATGTTAGGTTTGGTGTGAGAAATGTTTTCTTGGTAAAGTGTTGCAAACTTTCAGAATGATAATTTCTGGAAGCACTACCACAGATCCGGGTAAGGGATGCACCGACTTTTATCAGCACTAAACAAAAAGCGATGATAAAAGGGGGGTCTTTATCAGCACTAGCTAAAAGCGTTGATAAACATACCTTTTATCAATATTAAAGAGTGTGTATATCATCACTTTTTTAGCGTTGTTAAATGATGGATTTATCAGCATTATTATTAGTGCTGATAAAAGTTTTTCATAAAAGATATTATTAATTTATATAAAATTATTATATTTATATTCAAAAATAATGTTTATTCGTATATATTAAATAAAAAATGCATGTTTATAATTAATATATATTTTGTAATAATTCAAATATATATATAATGTTTAAAAAAAGTATATCTTAGATTAAAATTAAATAATTATATATTTAAATAATTATAAGATTATAATAAATTTCATTAAATAATAAATATATTTATTATATTTATAAATACTTTTTAAATATATATCATTATAATTATAATTATAAATAAATTTATGTTTCGAATGAATTTCGTCAAAAAAATTTATTGATATGTGAGTATAATTGAAGTGCTAATATGTTATTTATTTATCATGAATGTTCATATATACTACACATTTCTTACTATTCATGTTGTCCATATGTGATCACTCGTTTTTTATTATCTATACTTTACAAGGTATATGATTCATTCATGGTATACCCATGAATCTATTTTGTTTTAAAAAATACTTAAAAAATTACAATAAATATATTTAAATAACAAATATATATTATATATTTCCGAGGTAGTCCTCGTCCCACCACTTTGTCGCCATCTTGCAATTCCGGAAACTTCTCCCGCCTGAGGTCGTCACCATCTGTGAAAATCCCATGATTTCCGCCACCCAAAATTGCCACTGTTTGCCAATCAAAACGGTGATGCCTTGACCCGCCATCGACCCTTAGGATTTCCAGCCCATGATCCCCGAGCCGAGGTCCTCCATCCGAGAAGGTTTCCACCGACCCGTCGCCAGCCATCTCCTCCTCAACTTCGACAACCGCCGTCAGATAAGTCGGATCCACCGGAAACCCAACCCACCAGCAAGATCCCGCCACCGTGATCCCAGATTCGATGCCCAATGTCGTCGCCAAATCCCTGCGCCGCTATCATCTCGCCTACATCCGTCTGCGTGTTCACCGCCTATCCGTCACCCCAAAGCCGCCGTGACGCGGCCGTCACCCAAAGTCATTGCTGGATTTTCGAGTTTCTGCATTGAAAAACAAGGCTAGTAGACAACGCGGGCCTGTTATACCAGCGTGATCCCCCGTTGCTGCAAAAGGTCCTGCAACCCAAGATATGAGCCGCACACTCCACAATCTCCACCCCATTCACGGATCCAACCTCCATCAAAGATTCACCGGCTGCATGGAGCCCTTCATCATCTAAATCACTCTCCAGATCCATCTGTTGTGAATGACTCAGTAACCAGCGATGCCCTCCACCGCAAGCAACAAAAAGATCACAGTGACCAATGATTTCATTCTCCAACCATCTAATTGGAAGAGGAGGCACCACAAGATTGTGAATGTCAAGGCTTTCATCATGGGGAGGGTTTTTTTTTTATATGCATTTTTTCAAAAAAAAAAATTTGAAAATACATCTAGGTTAAAAAAAATTATTTTTTTACCCCCCAAAGGCGGCACCTGGTGTGCCGCCTTTGGGGAATTTTCCGACCAGGGCAAGGCGGCACCGGGTGTGCCGCCTTTGCCCAAAAAATAACCGGCAAAGGCGGCACACCATGTGCCGCCTTTGCTTAAATAATTTTTTTTAAAATTTTTATTTTTTGTTTTGTTTTGTTATATATATATATATATATATATATAACAAAACTTTTCAGCAGAATTTTTCTGCTATTTAATATCCAGCGGTTCTGCCATTACAGCAGTCTGGATTCTGACTGATACCCTCACCCAAGACTCCCTTTTATAAGGGGGTTTGCCCTGAAAACAATACTGCATTTCCGATGTGGGATTCTGGTTCTCCTTTTCCTGCATAGTACATTCTGCGTTTCTGATGTGTGATTCTGTTTCAAGTACGCGACTTTGAAAGACTATAAAAGTTAAACTATAAGACCAATACAAATGAAACTTTAAACACTGATTAAACATATAAGAAATAGTTGAAAACAAAAATAATTTCATAAAAAATATTGATACGGATTAATTTATAAGCTTTCAAAACCACCTACTTGAAACTTAAACATATTTGAAGTACGTGACTTTGAAAGCTTATAAAAGATAAATTACAAGACCAATACAAATTAAACTTTAAACATTAATTAAACATATAATAAATAGTTGAAAACAAAAATAATTTCATAAAAAATGTTCACCAAAAACAATTTATAAGCTTTCAAAACCATCAACATGAAACTTAAAAATGTTTCAAATTCCCGACTTTGAAAGACTATAAAACATAAACTATAAGACCAATTGAAATGAAACATTAACCATTGATTAAAAATATAAGAAATAGTTGAAAACAACAAAAACTTCCTAAAAATTTTCCGTAAAAATTAATTTATAATATTTCAAAACAATCTACTTGAAACTTAAAAAAATTCATGTACATGATATGAGTATGATGGGTGGCCTTAAATTATATTCCACTTCATAAAAATGGGTAATGTTTTTACCTCATGAGAAATCACTTACAGTGCATGGGAGGTTATCCTAAGCACTCTATGTTATATTTTTTTAGTGGTTATCCTTGACTTAGAATTGTGATTCCATGTTTTATTTTTTATTGCATTCCAATGTTGCCTTGATATTATTATATTATATAATAATTTGAGGTTTATTTTTACGAATCACATCAATTTTATATCACCTTGTTATGTCTCTCTACTCACATGTATTAATTTCATAATTTTATTCTTTGATTATTTCTTTACAAGGATTTATAATTCACCCCTTTCTTATGTACATCCTCGGGTTATCCTATGCAGTATTATAAGATCAGTGGATTTTAAGGGCATGTTATGGAGTTTTAAATAATTTTTTTGTATTCTTATTTTAGGTTAGTATTCTATGTAACTAATTACCTAAGGACACATGGAATAATTTTATTTTGTGATTATATTAAGTGTATATTTTTTGAAAGAAATCATGAAATAGGGGGCATTAAATATATGGGTTGTCATTTTTTCCTGGGTCTCATACCAATGAAAACTATTGTACTCAATTACTATCTTCCATGGATATACAACACATTGAAGGTACCCTCACCACTATATTTTTATGATTAGGGTAATTCCAATTACATGGATGGTAACACAAGTCTTCCAAGTTCAATAAGGGTTTTTCGAGAAGAAATTTACATTATTATAAGGAATGGGAAGTATTTTATGTATACATTTATCAATATATGGATACCCATGATTAATTCAGCAATAGGTTTCATAGGTAACTTTTACAAAGGTCATTATGACTCGTAGAGTGAATTGATTAGTCTTAATCAGGTGATGGGTCTAGCATATAACTATATTTCCCATCAATTCATCAGTAGATATCATATGAAAAAATATGTTGGTATTTGGTGTATTCTTCTTCTAATAATACTAATGTGGCCTAGCGTTAAGCCTTAACAACAAGAATTTCATTTCTAGAAATATACATTCCATCAGTATGAGATAATTGATTATTTTATTCCATGTTATCGTTTATAATCATGACCATATAATTCCCTCAATTTTAGCATATTATGACTTCATTTTTTAATTTATACTTTACATATCACTTATTCTATGTTTATGTTATGTAAGCTTCCCATATATGCTACTCTGTAATGAGCTTTTGATCACACATGTAATTTTTTCCTTTCTCAGGAATCATTGAGGAGGAATATGTGATATTTTCTGGGATATGATTGAAGGGGTTTTCATGATCTCATAATATGTTCATTTTGTATCTTCTATTTTAATATGTATTGTATATCTATATATGGTCTTCCCAGACTACTAAATTGTTCTTTCCATTGGGGACTCTTTTACTTTATACCAATAATGTAATATAACTATTGACTATAGGTTTATGGATTATAAGATGTTATAGTTGGTATTTGAGTAACATTATTAGTAACATTTAGAAATTGATTTAGAGGAACCAATATAGATATAAATATTTCAATGAAAAACACTCAATATTTCTAGAAAACACTCTATAATTCATAATTAGAATTATATTTTACATTTATATTTTATTAGCTAATAATATATATGTCATTATAAAAATATGGATACCAAGTGGAGGAATGGGAACCATATAAACATTCTTAGTCAATGTAGGGATATTCCCCATAAACAATTTAACAAATATATTTTGCAGAAAAACCTATTCATAACTATATTAGGGATTTTAACCCTTGTTATGAAAAATAAACCCACCTATATAGAGAGACCTATTGATCTACAACATTGTGTAACTATAATGGATATCTTCATGCAGTAATAACCTCTAACATTCAGTGAAATTTCTAATCCATTTGTAGATGAAAAATGCATAATGTCCCTATAGAAAATAATTTTCAATTTAGGAATTAGTTAAAAGGAAAAAGTCATCATGGTGGTTCACCATATGAATGGATATGTGGAACAATGGAAGTCATTAATTCAAAACAATAAGAAAGATGATATATAAAGATCCCATTTGTTGGGCAAAAATCCCTCAAGGTAACATTGCAGCATTTTTGGGTTGATTGTGTTTGTTGACAAAGCAGGTTTCCATGGAGAATTGTCGAGTTCCCGAGAAGTTGTTGACATTCCATGTTGACAAAGAACTTTGACAAAGGAAAGGACGATCTGGAGGCGGTACAAAAGAGCAGTACAAGGTGGCGCCGTTTTCCAGTGTTTGCCAAATTTTTGGGCCTGAAAATCGCCAATGGAAAATGGAGTGATATGTTGTTGGCGAAGGTTGAGGAGAGAGAAATGAAGGAGGTGTGCGGAAAAATTAAGCATGGCGTGCAAAACTAGAGGGTTGCGCGAAATCTTGAAGTGTGGCGCGCAAAACAGCGGGTTGCGCGAAATTGTATTTCGCGCAAAAGATGTTTCAAGGCCGAAAGCTTGAAAATCGGTAAAGGCATGAGGCGCGCGAAATTTTGGAGGCGTGCGCGGAAAATTGAAGTGGTGCGCGAAATAGCGGATGAAGTATTTCGCGCAAGAGGTGTTACGAGGTCCGAAGCTCGTAAAATGGCAAAGGCATGAGGTGCGCGAAATTATGGAGCAGTGCGCGGAAAATGTTTGTGCGCGGAAGATCAAAGCGTATTACGCGCTCAAGGAGGGTTTTTCGCGCGGGGTCGATTTTGCCTATAAATATGAAGTGACCCTCCTCCATTCAGAGAGTTCAAGACATAGAAAATACCCGAGCTCTGGTGCGCGAAATTGAAGTTAGAAAGGGTGTTGCGCGTAAACTTAAAGTTTGCGCGTAAAGTCAGATTGCGCGAAAAGCAAAGGCTGCGCAGAAACTTGGTGTTGGCGCGTAAAAGGAAGATTGCGCGAAAAGTGGATTTCGCGCAAAATCAGTGAATTGCGCGCAAGGCAGTTTCGAGGCTGCGCGTAATATTTGGAGGTTGCGCGAAAAAGGAATTTCGCGCAAATCATAGAAATTGTGCGCAAGGCACCATAAGGGTTGCGCGTAAAAAATGAGGTTGCCCGGTACATCCGGTGCAAAGTGAGATTCATCTACGGGTGAAAGTTGAACTTCAACAGAGCATCTACATACATAGAAAGATGCATTCCTTCATGAAAATGAAGAGACCTACAGGTCTATAAACTGTGAGTGGATTCCTTCCAAGAGCAGTGAGCATAGGAAGAGGAAGAAGGTGATCCTCTCCACCGGCAGTGAGCCAGAGAGAGAGAAACAGGGAGTGACCCTTGGGAAAGCAGTGAGCTGACCCTAAACCTTGTATAGGCAGTGAGCCTGGGCATAGAAGTGATCTAGCCCGAACATTGTAATCCACAGCTAGTGAAGCCTAGTGGAATTTGGTACGAACCGGCAACTTGTCGGCGTATGCTCCTTGGACGTAGCCCTTAGCGGTGAACCAAGTAAAAATCTCTGTGTCTGCCTGCTTACTTTCCTGCATTGCATTCAAAGCATCATCATCGGGTAAATGAGACAAGTGATCACAGTAACCACACAAGTGCAAACAAAGTGACCCTTGTAACAAAGAGGTCAAGATCCAGTGGGGCAGAAAGAACATTGAAAAAGAATATCCATACCCTGATTCACCCCCCCTCTCAGGGTATATAGGCCCCAACAATTGGTATCAAAGGGAGGTTGCTTTTATCAGATTTGTTTGCTTCAACTTGGTGTAGTCAATCTGTGTAGTTGAAGATATTGTTTGCGCTTATCTCGGTCTACCATGGGAAAAAGAAAATCTTCAAAGAAGAATCAGAAGTCAGGTGGTATCCCTCAGTGTGGAAGTGTTTTTGGAAAAAGTGTGATTCAACTAAAAGAATCAAACAGCTTACTGAAGGAATCATGCAGTGAACAGAAAAATTATTCGGATAAATCATACCACACAAATACTTACTCATTCAATGATGCTGATGGAATGAGTGAAGAACCTAACTTTCCAAGTGACGTTGGAACCACTGACGGTGAAGAAGAAGAAATTGAAGGAAGAATTGATATGCGAGCTGAGTTAGAGGTTGCTCTTGAAGAGATAGGTGTTTGGAGGGCCAAAACCAAGAAAGCTAACAAAATTGTTCGCGATGCCAAACTCTATATGCAGCAGCAGGAAGAAGAGAAGTCTGAGCTGATGGGAGAAATTGAGAAACTTAAGTTATCAACATCAGAGAACTCAGAATCAGTTAGTAAGTATAAGCTGAAGGTTGAAGAACAGAAAAGAGAGATCGATGGCCTGAACAAAAAGGTGGAAGTTGTCCATGGGACTAAAGAATTGGATCAGAAATCCACTGAAGAAATTAAATCTAAAGTTATACAGATCCATGCTCTGGAAACTGAGGTCAACAAGCTAAGAGGCTTAAATCAAAGGCTTATTGATATAGTTACTGACCTAACAAAGAAGAATGATTCTCAAGGTGAGGAACTACAGAAGCTGGCTAAAGGAAAAGGAAAACAAAAGGCTGGTAAGTGTGAAGAGAATCAAAAGTCAGATGAAGTAGAGAATCTGAAAGCTAGAAATGATGATCTAGCAGCACAGTTGTCTGAAGAAGTTCAGAAGAATCGAAGCCTACAACAAGAGAATGAATCTGTCTCTAAATCTTTTTCTGAGGAAAAATTAAAAGTAGTGAAGCAAAGTGCAATGGTGGAAAATCTCACACAGGAACTAGAAGATGAGGTGAGTAATGGGAAGCTTCTCAAGAGAGAACTGGATGTCCAACTCGAATCAAGGGAGACGAAGATTAAAAAGTTGGAAGAGGATCTAGAATTAGTAAAGAAGGATGTGGAGAAATCCAATGCTAAAGGAATACCGAAAATGAAGGATGCCTTACACTTTCTATTTGATCATCCTTCGACAAGTGATGATAAAATGAAGAATAAGTATGCTATTTCTGAAGAGAAACAACAGAATATTTTCTCAGCTCAAAGACCAGCAAGTTTCGGAAAAGCTGGTATTGGATTTGTTGAAACCCCTCCTATGGATGATAAGAAAAATGCAGTGAAAAGTTACAAAGGTAAGAAAAATCCTGTAGGTGCTGGAGATAGGCCTATGAGGATAGTTTCAAGGAGTGATGATATGTGTTATTTCTGCGGATTTCATGGCCACACATCAAGCTTCTGTACAGAGGCTCTGGAGTACATTTCAGGCTGTGAAAAGAGAAACATTAATAAATCTGAGAACAGGAAGAAGCATCATGAGAAATTAGAAAGAAGAGCTTCTCAGAGGAAAGCATATATTAGATGCTATTACTGCGGAAGAATGGGACACACCATGAGCATGTATCAGGAAGCTCAGGAGAACAATATCAGAGGAAGAACTCAAGGTGCATCAACATCTCAGCAGAGAGATGATAAAATGAGGTATGCCTTTGAGGGAAAATGTTTTATATGTTCTCACTATGGGCACATGGCGAGACATTGCAGTAAGAAGAAAGCAGGAAAGGGAAAGGAACAAGAAAAAAGTTCTCCACCAGAGGAAGTGTACAAGAAAGAAGCCTGTACTGGGAGACAAAGTGGTAAGGAGAAGAATAGGCTTAGAGCCTCGGGGAAGTCACATGGAGCTGAACGAAAGGTGTATCAGTCACCTCCTCTATCGTACTCACAACAGCTCTCAAGGAGAGAATGTGAACAAACCTGGAAGATTAAGGGGAGATCTACTCCAGTTGTGATAAAGAAGAATGAAATTTCAGTGGAGGACCCACCACCAATACAAAATAGGGTGGCGACTCATAAATCTGATAAAAGGCAGATAAGCAAAGAGTGCATTGCAAAATTCGCCCCGCAACGAGAAGTGGAAGAAAAAGGCAGATCCCTACAATGGACAAAGAAGACAGGGAAGATGATAAGAAAGGAGATTCCTGCACCGAGAAACAATCAAGGGAAATGGAATTTTGGTAGAACATCAAAGACCGAAATGTGTACCAGTTGGTCTAAACCCCAGATTGTGAGAAAGGCCAAGTCTACAGAACCTTCATATCAGAAAAAGGCTCAGAATGTAGGCAATGAATGCCTAGTCATATGGCCAGAACAATTGAAGTTGGCTAGGCAGTTGGAGGAAGCAAGAAAGGAGTGTGATGCTCTCCAAGAAAGAATCAAAGGGTTGACCCATCAGGATCAACCACAATCCTCATCTTGAGGAGTCCGGAAAAAAACCCCTCTCCCTATGTATATAAATGCTATTAACTGATGATTCTTGTGTTTCAGGTTTTAGGGAGATACAATCCAAGGGGAAGTGGCATCTAAGGATGCGAAGTGGAGAAATGATATGCTCTAGAGTTTCAATTGATTCAAATCAGATACTAGAGTTGAAGAAGAAGAAGAGCAACAGAGCACAATAGGAAGTGATTGTGTTATTAACTTTATCTCTTGTTTCCTACACCGAGTTTCAACTCCGTAGGCTTAGAGATTTTGTTAATGGCTCAAATTTGAGTGGAAGATGAGAAAACATGATGCAGGAGGAAAAGACGTGTTATGGGTCTAAACTGTTTGGCCTAACAACTGGAAGAGTTGCATAACACAGGGGGAGCATTCTATATCCAAATCAGATTCAAGAGCCATCAATGCAATAATTGGATGACTCGGATCAGGTGTTTCCTATTGAGGGAAGAAAGACACACATGGAGAAGCAGCAATAACAATGCATTTCATGCTTATCTATTTGATCTAACAATATGGTATCAGCTGACTGTTTTCAGGATACCAAGAAGCTGCAAGAGAAAATCAAAGGCGTCTCAACAAAAATTTGAGAAACCTAGCTGAAAGAAATGAAGCCACTGAAAAATGAGTCAGTGAACAACTTCCTGATGGAAGTATTGAAGAAGAAAGCAACATAGGGAGATCAGAAGTGGCTTATGCTGATTCAGAAGAAGACACCAATGATGAACATGAAAGTGTCTAGTTTGTGAGTACAAGGAAGTAAAAATCCTCATCTGCACAACAGTCAAAGAGTTGATCTGAAATTGACATGTAGAATATCATTGGTGATTAGTTAGCTTTAGCTCAGACAAGGAGAATGAAATCACTGCAGAAAACATCTTTTATATCTCAGGTTGAGCCGAAATGCTTTGCTGATGCAACTGAAGATGAAAACTGGGATCATACCATGGATGAAGAGATAGATCAGACTTGAGAAGAATCAGACGTGGGAGATTGTTTCGAGGCTAGATGATAAAAATGTCATCAGGAAAAAATGGGTCTATCAAGACAAGATGAATGAATATGGCATGATGATTCGGAACAAAGCATGACTGATGTGCAAAGCAGACTCCCAGATAAAGAGTAATCAAAGGATGATGAGGATGGAAAGGCAGTTAATATCACAGAATATAGGCAAATCATTGGAAGTCTGTTGTACTTAACCGCAATAAGGCCTGATATTGTTTTCGCCACATTCCAAGCAGCGAGGTATCAGAGTAATCCCATGGAAAGTCACATGCTTGCAGTGAAAAGAATACTTCGGTATATCAAGGGCACGGTGGACTTCGTCTTGACATACAACGACAAATCTCAGACAGAGTTATTGGGATATACAGATGCAGACTGGGCCGGTTCAGCGGATGATAGAAAATCAACGTCAGGTGGTGCATTCTATCTAGGTGGATTGTGTATTTCTTGGGTAAGCAAGAAGCAAGATTGCATTTCATTGAGCACCGCAGAAGCTGAGTATATTGTGGCCACTCAAGCCTGCACACAGTTATTGTGGATGAAGCAGCAGCTTGAAGATATGGGAGTTGATGTGAAGTCTCCGATCGGAATCCAGTGCGACAACTCAAGTGCTATAAATCTTAGCAAAAATCCCTTCAATCATTCGAGGACAAAGCACATTGAGATTAAGTATCATTTTATCAAGGAGAAGGTTGAGCAGGGAATCGTGAAGTTGGAGTATGTGCCTACAGAGCTATAGGTTGCAGACATTCTGACAACGGCCTTACCCAAGGAAGCTTTTGAGAGGCATCGACTGGCTCTGGGAGTTCAGTCGATTCCCCGCACTTGAAATAGTGTGGATGTGGAACCCCCCCTCTCCCCGAGGTATGGTGTGTTTTTCCCTAATGTGCTGATATGTGTTCTCTACTATGTTACAGACTACAAAGGCGTGACCTTTGGGTTCGTTGACAAAGGGGGAGAAAAGTGCTTGAAAAGTGCTTGACAAAGGGGGAGAAAAGTGTTTGTTCAAGGGAGAAAATAGTGCGGAGATTTGATAAATCATAATTGTTACGGGGAGAAGCTGACAGGTGGAGCAGCCAGAAAGGGGGAGCAATGAAAAAGGGGGAGAGATTTTTAAAATCTGACGATGCTAGACGTGATCGATCAAATCATAGAAATCACGACAGCTAATGATCGTGATAAAAGCAGAACAGTGGTGTTGGAATGGTAAGAGATGGTGTCCAGCTATCAACAATTGGTATCAACTTAAGAATTCACCAATTGGTATCAGTGTGGTTCAACAACTGGTTTTTATTTTAAGAATTGGTATCAGGGTGGAATCGACAATTGGGGTCTGACATGAAGTGATTCATTGATGAACTTTTCATACTACTCTTGTTTCTCATGCCGAGCACTGCTCATGTGGGCTTAGAGTACATGTTAAGTGAATCCTTGAACGCTATCATTATCGCAAGAGGCGAATGATGGTAGCAGCTGGAAGAAGACTCAGTGAGGTATCAAAGTGCAGAAAATATTTCTGAGCAGAGTTGTGAAGAGTTGTCAACAAACCCAAAGGGGGAGATTGTTGGGCAAAAATCCCTCAAGGTAACATTGCAGCATTTTTGGGTTGATTGTGTTTGTTGACAAAGCAGGTTTCCATGGAGAATTGTCGAGTTCCCGAGAAGTTGTTGACATTCCATGTTGACAAAGAACTTTGACAAAGGAAAGGACGATCTGGAGGCGGTACAAAAGAGCAGTACAAGGTGGCGCCGTTTTCCAGTGTTTGCCAAATTTTTGGGCCTGAAAATCGCCAATGGAAAATGGAGTGATATGTTGTTGGCGAAGGTTGAGGAGAGAGAAATGAAGGAGGTGTGCGGAAAAATTAAGCATGGCGTGCAAAACTAGAGGGTTGCGCGAAATCTTGAAGTGTGGCGCGCAAAACAGCGGGTTGCGCGAAATTGTATTTCGCGCAAAAGATGTTTCAAGGCCGAAAGCTTGAAAATCGGTAAAGGCATGAGGCGCGCGAAATTTTGGAGGCGTGCGCGGAAAATTGAAGTGGTGCGCGAAATAGCGGATGAAGTATTTCGCGCAAGAGGTGTTACGAGGTCCGAAGCTCGTAAAATGGCAAAGGCATGAGGTGCGCGAAATTATGGAGCAGTGCGCGGAAAATGTTTGTGCGCGGACGATCAAAGCGTATTACGCGCTCAAGGAGGGTTTTTCGCGCGGGGTCGATTTTGCCTATAAATATGAAGTGACCCTCCTCCATTCAGAGAGTTCAAGACATAGAAAATACCCGAGCTCTGGTGCGCGAAATTGAAGTTAGAAAGGGTGTTGCGCGTAAACTTAAAGTTTGCGCGTAAAGTCAGATTGCGCGAAAAGCAAAGGCTGCGCAGAAACTTGGTGTTGGCGCGTAAAAGGAAGATTGCGCGAAAAGTGGATTTCGCGCAAAATCAGTGAATTGCGCGCAAGGCAGTTTCGAGGCTGCGCGTAATATTTGGAGGTTGCGCGAAAAAGGAATTTCACGCAAATCATAGAAATTGCGCGCAAGGCACCATAAGGGTTGCGCGTAAAAAATGAGGTTGCCCGGTACATCCGGTGCAAAGTGAGATTCATCTACGGGTGAAAGTTGAACTTCAACAGAGCATCTACATACAGAGAAAGATGCATTCCTTCATGAAAATGAAGAGACCTACAGGTCTATAAACTGTGAGTGGATTCCTTCCAAGAGCAGTGAGCATAGGAAGAGGAAGAAGGTGATCCTCTCCACCGGCAGTGAGCCAGAGAGAGAGAAACAGGGAGTGACCCTTGGGAAAGCAGTGAGCTGACCCTAAACCTTGTATAGGCAGTGAGCCTGGGCATAGAAGTGATCTAGCCCGAACATTGTAATCCACAGCTAGTGAAGCCTAGTGGAATTTGGTACGAACCGGCAACTTGTCGGCGTATGCTCCTTGGACGTAGCCCTTAGCGGTGAACCAAGTAAAAATCTCTGTGTCTGCCTGCTTACTTTCCTGCATTGCATTCAAAGCATCATCATCGGGTAAATGAGACAAGTGATCACAGTAACCACACAAGTGCAAACAAAGTGACCCTTGTAACAAAGAGGTCAAGATCCAGTGGGGCAGAAAGAACATTGAAAAAGAATATCCATACCCTGATTCACCCCCCCTCTCAGGGTATATAGGCCCCTATTGGCCCCAACACCATTGATATGATTTTTTTTCAATAAGGATGAATGACTTGTTAGTAGATTATTTTGATATGTGAGGCATAATTGTGATGACTTTTGATGTGATATTATGTTAAAAAAATTGTGGAAATGGTGACACGTTGTTTACAATAATAGAAAAGGAAGTGAAGGAAATATAATATTTTATTATTTCATGAGGGATTAAAATATGTTCATGTGAGATGAATTTATATTTTACATAAATAATAATTTGGGAGATGAAATGGATAACTATTTGTTTGATTTTACTCAAAAAAATTATCCTACCACTAGCTAGCCAAGGGAAGAGTCCACCACTACTTAGGTGGGAAAGTAATTAAACCTTAGCCAGACAATAAGTGGTAAGATGTGCCCCTAGATGAGAAAGGGTGGTTGTGAAAATAGAGACACATGAGAGAATAGTGGATCCATCTTTTATGGTGGAGTGCCTGCAAAGAAAGTTGCAATGGTTTAGTGCTATATTATATTATAGAGAGGACCCTAATACAAACATATTCCAATTCCACATAATGTGTTTACTTATTAAGCAGTGCCAAGATGGTTCAAAATCTGACATGTGATCCTGAATTTTGTGTAATATTCATCCTCATTAAAATTTATGGGTAAAAATTTGAATAAAATTTCTGTATGATCAACATAATTCAATCAATCAAGAAGTATATTCTTATTCCTCTAAAATAAGTATATGGTTTGTTTCATGTGTTAAAGTTCATTGTGCCTTCATTGCCTTCCTGTTGTGATCGAAATGGGTTTGAGTTGGTGATAGGAAGGATCAAATAATATTGTTATATACATGAAATTTTATATTTGTGAAAGAGATATTTTTAATCTAAGGTAAATATATGTGGGTGAGAAAAGAGAATGATTTGTCATTATATTGTAAATAAAAAAGGTGGTGCGCATAGATGAAAGGTGGTGCACATATTAGTTAAGTCGATGGAGTTATGTTAGTAGATTATTCCCTATAAATACCCTACCCACTTTAATTTTTGGTGAGTTCTTAATCAGAGTTTGAGGGAGAGTTTATTAGAGTGAATCCGAGTAATCAGAGTACAAGAATCATAATCATGATAGATTTTATTAATTTAAAAGTTTTGTTATTATCAAAATCATATTAATATGGATAAAATCATAATAAAAATACTAATATGATGTTTTGCATTAAATTATATGTGTGGTGGAAATATAAAAACTTTTTACAAAAAAGAAATACAATTTCATACAAAAAAAATAATGACTTTCAAAGCCATTAAAAGAATAATGTCTTTTAACCTTAAGAGAATCGTATTCTATAACCAAAAAATAAAGGTGTCCCTTATTTTATAATTATAAGAAATTCTATATTCTCTTAAAAAGAAAATACCTCGATATAATGAATGAAATGAATCTATCTTCCTATCCAAAAAATCCATAGATACAATGATCAGATTATCTATCTACCTAGCCCCGGTATCCCTCAAACTGATGGATCGGATTCCCTATTCAAGTAGACTGTTTTGAAAGATTATAAATTAATTTTTATGAAAAAAATTTAGGAAGTTTTTTTTGTTTTCAACTATTTCTTATATGTTTTATCAATGTTTAATGTTTCATTTCTATTGGTCTTATAGTTTATGTTTTATAGTCTTTCAAAGTCGGGAATTTGAAACATTTTTAAGTTTCATGTTGATGGTTTTGAAAGCTTATAAATTGTTTTTGGTGTACATTTTTTATGAAATTATTTTTGTTTTCAACTATTTCTTATATGTTTAATCAATGTTTAAAGTTTCATTTGTATTGGTCTTATAATTTATCTTTTATAAGCTTTCAAAGTCACGTACTTCAAATATGTTTAAGTTTCAAGTAGGTGGTTTTGAAAGCTTATAAATTAATCTGTATCAACATTTTTATGAACTTATTTTTGTTTTCAACTATTTCTTATATGTTTAATCAGTGTTTAAAGTTTCATTTGTATTGGTCTTATAGTTTAACTTTTATAGTCTTTCAAATTCGCGTACTTGAAACAGAATCACACATCGGAAACGCAGAATGTACTGTGCAGGAAAAGGAGAACCAGAATCCCACATCGGAAATGCAGTATTGTTTTCAGGGCAAACCCCCTTATAAAAGGGAGTCCTGGGTGAGGGTATCAGTCAGAATCCAGACTGCTGTAATGGCAGAACCGCTGGATATTAAATAGCAGAAAAATTCTGCTGAAAAGTTTTGTTATATATATATATATATAAATATAAAACAAAACAAAACAAAAATAAAAATAAAAATTTTAAAAAAAATTATTTAGGCAAAGGCGGCACACCCGGCGCCGCCTTGCCCTGGCCATAAAATTCCCCAAAGCCGGCACACCAGGTGCCGCCTTTAGGATGTAAAAAAATATTTTAAACCTCGTTGTATTTTTAAATTTTTTTTTTTTGAAAAAATGTAAAAAAAAAATAACTCTCATGGGGACGATGAGGGAGAATCTCTTCATTTAGAGAGAGACTCTCGATTAGTGAGTGAGATTCACATTAGTTATAAGTATAATTCTAAATAAATATCGATATATTTAAACAATTATAAAATTATAATAAATCTATTAATTATATATATTTATAAAATTATAAATATATTTGTTATAATTTTAAAATTATATATATATATATATAACTATAAATAAATATTTATTTATTTTATTTTTTAGTTAAAAATAAATATTTATTTATTTATAGTTATAATTATAAATATATTAATTATATATATTTATATGATTATAGATATAATAAATATATTTCTTATAATTATATAATTATTTAAATGAAAATATTTATTTATTTATAATTATAACTATAAATAAACAAATATATTTATTTAAATAATTATAACTATAAATAATTTTTTTTAAATAATTATAACAAATGTATTTATTATATTTATAATTTTAATAATATATATTATTAATATATTTATTATAATTTTATAAAAATAAATAAATAAACATTTATTTATCATATATATGATTTTATAAATATATATAATAATATAAATAAATTATTAACATTATATATTTATCAGCACTAAAAAAGCACTGATAAAGACATGTTTTATCATCACTTTCTATTTTAGTGCTGATAAAACACACATTTATCAACGTTTTTTTAACTAGCATTGACAAAAGCTTCACCTAATTTTATAAATAAACCCTAACATTCAGCTTATTCAATCTCACACCTCAAGCTATCAAAAAGGTCGACCACTGCGCCGCTGACCGTTCCTATGCCCCGACATCACCTCTGCCGCCGCCAACCTCACCTCTGTCGCCCTGCCAACCCCTTTTCTACCACTGACCCCTCCTCCACCATTGTGAATCCCTCCTCTGACACCATGAACCCCTACTCCACCGTGAACCCACCTCCTCCATGTGCCAAACCCCACCTACTGCCACAAACCCACCTCCGTCGCGAAACCACCTCCACTGCGCACCAAACCCCACATACTGCTGTGAACCCCTCCTCCACCGAGAACCTCCTCCACCACAAAACCTCCTCCCCCACGAACTCACCTCTGTAGAGAACCCCACCTCCGCTACAAACCCATTTGCAGCCTCCACTGCTGTTGCCACCGACGCCTGCCCTGACTCCGCCACCGCCAGACCCTACTACTACCGTCAGAGGGGTATGCCATTTTTTCACATTATTATGAATTCTTAATTTATAGATAGATTTTGGCTTGGTTTTGGTATATTCTTACATTACATTTAATATGCAAGAAATTCCTTTGAATACCTTCAAATGGAGTGTCATTGATTCAACAACCCTAGTTGTATCATACAAATCCTTTAAAACTTATATATATTCTATATTTTCCATAATAACATTCTTGGAATTCTTAATACGAGAGGTTTTAGAAAAAGGCCATTCCCCCTTCTAAATTGAACAAGCATCTAAAATCAATATTCTCATATCTCTTCTGAAAAGGAACGATCATATTAAGATTCCCTCCAACTATTTTCATCCAGTGGAATTCCAATACCTTATTTCTTTTGAGTTTCTATGACTATCAATGGATCTTCATTCGACTTCTTTGATATTGTAACATTCTCTATAAACTAGTCCAAAACTCAATAAAATGATATCTATTCATATTATGTTTGTTTTATCTAGCTAAACATTTGTAGCATTCTTCCAACCTCACCTTTTCATTCCATTCCATATGCTCCACAAACTCATTTTTCATAATTTATTTATGGTTAACGACCTTATATTGAGCCATAAAGTGACCCGTACAATTACCTAACCAACAAAATGATGGAATATTTTCATTTTAAATTATTAAATAAAACTATTGGATTAATTATTATTAGAGCTAGTATTATAGATCAAACCGACATTCTACTTTCAATTTCCTAAATATGTATATATATATTTATATCACATAGTGATTATTATTCTGTTTAACATTAATTTTTTAATGTCCTTGGAATATAATTCACATTAATAAGTTATAATAGTTCCCCACTATAATGAGAACATTGATATTCCATAAAGATATTCTTAAATCAATATATAATATAGTCTAGATGCATTTATCTTAAGTGACATAAATGATGGTTGACTATCAGGTGATGGAGTCTCATATGAAATTGATACATCTTCTCATGAAGTTCACACTTGGTGATCTCTAAGAAAAATGGTCTCAAGGAAAGACCCACTAATAGGAATTCCACATGTTTTATGTGTCATTTGATATTACTATATGAAAAAATGTTTATTTTCCCTAAAATTAGAATTTTTTGGTTTTTCTTAAAAAATGAATGGTATAAAATCTTTGATGATATCCTATTAGGATCTATTCTCACACCATAAATATACATATTGGTGCATATATAGACTTAGTTATCTATGATATAGGTAAAAGGAAAGGGTTCCACTTTTATAGTGATGTTCCATAGTCAGTTGTTAAAGATATAATGATAATGAGATGTAGAGGTCACCATAGGGCATAAAGGGACAATATTCATTTTGTGTTATTTTAAGATATTTACTATAAAGTTTATCTCTTGAAAATAAATTTATTTTTGGTTTACCTTTATATTTTGGATCATGTGTAAAAATTTTATAGATTTATATTTTATAAAATGTTGGTTATTTTTTATTCATGTATCTTTTATAAAGTGTCTCTCTTGGGATTTATGTCTTTGTGAAAATGACTAAGTGGCTCTTTTAAAAAGATTTAAGTGTTTTGTAATGTTTCTTTAAAAATTATATGTGTTCAACATACCCTTTTTTGTTTTAAATATATTTTAAAATGATTTAAACATTTGGCATAGAATTAGGTTGCATTTCAAGTGTTTGTTAACTCAGCCGGTTGGATTTCATAATGGGATGTGAGTGTTTTGAAAGCATATTTAATGTTGGTTTCATTTTAACAAGGGATGTGTGAAGTTTTAAATGAAATTTTGTTAAATATAGAGGGTTTTCGCTCATTTTAAATGATTAAGACAATTGGGTCATGAATTTTCCTTAAATGATTTAAAAAAAGGAATTGTGGTTTTTTGAATGAGTGTTTGCAATTGATTGGTTTATTTTAAAAAGGGTGTGTTATTTTAAAGAGGAATTTTTGTAAATGGTTATTTTTTTAATGGGATTTAAAATGTGATTTTATAAATAGTTTTCAAAGGACATCTGAAATGTAGTTTTTCCATAATCTTATAAGTTTAAATTTTTATAGAATTAGGAAAACAAATACATTATATAGGGAAGATGATTAGATTGATTATAACACCATGGAAACGGAATATCACTAACTCTATCCAATCCATAGGATATCCATCATGACCACACTCCTGTAAAAGGTGAATTAATGTTTAACCCCATTGCAACTCCTAAACCTACTTTTCATCCAATATCGCCTTTATGGTTTAAATTAGGGGTCCCCTTGTTTGATATGTCTATTTAGGCCTTTTCCCTTAGGATACAATTGATTATTAATATTAAATGATTGATGCTTATTCAGGGATGTGAAATGGTATATTTCTTGTGAGGGAGTTAGAGTTGACATGTGATTTAATACTTACATTATATTTATTCATGTGATGTTCAATGGATTGTTGTTTCTCACTTCCACTTGTATAGCTGCATGGGAACCGTATGAATTAAGAAATAGGTCTAGATGTATACTACACTAGTTAGATAACACACTAGCTAATTTCCCCTAGTTGTATGGTTTTATTAGACTATAGGAGTTTCCTTAATGAGTAATGTGTGGGTAAGTTAGGGGGATTTTCTATTTTTTTAGGATTCAACATAGTCCGAATATTGGCCTCATTGTAGTGTGAGTACAAAATGAAGGAATAACTGAATTCCCTCTATGATTTTGATACATTACAGATAATAAAATTGGAACTAGGAAAGAGGGATCTATAGAACAATTAGATTTATCATCTAAAGTATAAAGTGGATGAAATGAAATAGTGCAAGGTGTCTCTATTGTAAATGTATTTTGATAATCAGAAGGATTAGATTTTAGTTTGATTTTCTCTCCTACTATAAATAATATAATAATTAAGATGGTTCTAGGCTTGGTTTCCATTTAAGGTCTGTTTCTAGAACAAATGGATGTCATGATTATATTCCTTTATGGAGATTAGGAGTAAGAGATCTATATAGATCAACTGAAAGGTTTCATGATAAATGAAATAGGAGGTTTGGTTCCAGTGTCAGATGGAGTTTTTATGGGCATAAGTAGGCACCAAGACAGTGTAACTGGAATTTCAATACTTTCATGGTATAATTAATGTTCTTGCAGTGTAATGTAAATAATTTATACTATTTGAAGGTGTGTTATGATGGGAGTTTTGTCATTTTACTTCTTTATGTGGATGAATTTCTCTTAGTTGGACCAATAAAGGAAATGATGGAAGAGTTGAAGATTAATTTATATAGAAGATCCCAAATGAAGGACCTTGGTTCTAGAAAGTGGATATTAGGGATAAATATTGAATGTGACTTAAAGTCTATAACTTTTTTTAGCCTTGGTTAATTTTTATATAAATATTCTATGTATTTATTTTGTTAAATATTAATATTACTGAATCAAATAGGATGGATATGAATGAAGAATGGATGGATGTCAATCATCTGACAAAAGAGTATGAAGATGGAGTAAAATAGGTCATAAAGTTTGCAAAAGATCATGCATATGAACCTTCTCAAATCCTTTGTTCATGTTTAAACTATTGTTATTCAAGACAAATTAGTCTATAGGAGTTGGAAGAACACTTGATCTGTCATGGAATAGATTGAAGTTATAAATGCTGGAATAAACACAGGGAAAAAGTGAATGTATCAAGTGGTTGGGATAACACTGTATTATATGGATTATCTGATATGAATACATATGTGGAAAATGAAGAAGATTGTATTGAGGATGTTATTACAGATGTGAATGACGATGAAGATCTATTGAGGAAATGACAAGGACCATTGAAGATGAACTTTGTGATTTCCCAAAATTGTTTGAGAAGTCAAAGAGTTGTGAAAAGATGCTATTGTATACTGGTTTCATTAAATACATAGTTTTGTCATCCATACTAAAGATGTATAATTTGAAAGTAGGAAAAGTATGGAGTGATGATAATTTTACAGAATTAATTCCTCTCTTGAATGACATGCTCCCAGAAGATAATGATCTCCTGAGCCAAGTATACGACGCTAAATGAATGCTATGCTCTATGGGTATAATATCTAAAAGAATACATGTCTTCCCGAATGAATGTATACTATTTTCAAGGACCATTAATCACTTACAAAATTCCCAAAGTGTGGTGTTTCTCGATATAATAAAAATGAATCTGGTCCTACGAAAGTTGTATGGTGCTTTCTAATCATTCCAAGGTTTAGGTGCCTGTATGGAAGTGAAGAGACTACAAGGCACTTGACGTGGCATGAAGATACAAGAATTAAACATGGAAAACTATGTCACTCGGCAGACTCTATTCAATGTAATAGAATTGATCATGAGTATCCTAAATTTGGAAATGATCCGATAATCCTTCATATTTCATTATCGATAGATGGAGTTAATCCTTTTGGTTTTTTAAGCAGTATTCACTGTACATGGATAGTTATATTGGTAAATTGTAACTTTCCACTATGGTTATAAATGAAATGAAAATACATCATGTTATCAATACTTATATCATTACCATAACATCTGGGTAATGATATTGATGTTTATTTGGCTCCATTGATCGAGGATTTGAAATTATTGTGGGATTCAGGTGTTATGTTGTATGATGCTTACAGAAATGAAGATTTCACATTGAGTGCCATGTTGTATGGGATGATAAATGACTTTCCTACTTATGGAAAATTTTCAGGATATAGCATTAAAGAAACTCAAGGGTTTCCTATTTAAAAATAAGGTACACAGTTAATTAGGTTGAAACATTCATCTAAAACCGTGTTTCTAGGACATCACAAATTTCTACCCCAATGGCATAAGTACCGATCTTAGACGACATCATTTGTTGGAAGTTCATAAGAAATTACAACACCGTCTCCACTAACAGGTGATCAATTTTTTGATAAATTAAAATATGTGGACACTAATTTTGGTAAAACGTTTTCAAAAACCATATGAAAACCGGTTGAAAAAAGAGATCGTTTTTTTGAATTACCATACTGGAATTTCCTATATACCAGACATTTTATTTATGTTATTCATGTTGAAAAAAAATGTATGTGATAGTGTCATCAACACATTGCTAAATGCACCCAACAAAAAAAGGATATAATTAATTCTAGGTTGTAATGGTTGACATGGGAATACGAGAAGAGTTGGTTTCATTGAAGGGTGAAAAATGAACTTTTCTTCCTCCAGCTGCTTACACTCTTTCTAGGTAGAAGAGATATCAGTTTTTCAACTTCTTGAATGACATAAGATTTCTAGATAGGTATTCATCAAATATCAAGAACATCATGTCAATCAGCAATTTAAAGTTAAAGGGTATGAAATCACATGACTACCATGTTTTGACGAAAGATCTAATTCTTATAGATTTACATTGCATTTTTTCCAAGAATGGTCATCATACATTAACCATGATCTATTTATTCTTCAAAGATATATACAAAAATGTTATAGACCCGGTGAAATTGGTGACTATAGAAAGAGAAATTGTCATCATATTACGTGGATTGAAAATGTTCTTCCCACTAACATTATTTGATATCATGGTTCATTTGATGGTTCAATTGGTGAAATAGATTCAACTATTTGGTCTTGTACACTATAAATGTATGTAACCCATTGAACGGTATATGAATATTTTGAAAGGGTATGTCAAAAATAAAAGTCGGTCAGAGGGTTGTATTGCAGAGTGATATATAGTTAATAAATCTGTTGAATTTTGTACTGAATACCTATCCAGTGTGGAAATCATTGGTCTACTAAACTCTTGTCACATTGGGTGGCTTGTAGGTGAAGAAATTTTTTGAAGATATGTTGTCACAATAAATACTATAAATCAGGAGCTGGCCCACCTTTACATTTTTCATAACAGTTTGGAGGTTTCCCCATATATTGAAACCCACAAAGAAATTCTTAGGAATTTGAATCCATCAAGTGATAAAATATGGATATCAAATACACCTTCCAACGGCCCGAAGGCCTTCAAATTTTTTATTTTAAATCAAATGAATACCCCTTTTAAGGAAAGAAGGGGGGAACCCAAATAGACATCATCGACATAAACCATTCACAACCTGAAGGTCAGGTGAGATAAACCAAACTAACTACATGGAGCAACCCCTCCCCAGAAAATGATCATGAAAAGATCTCCACTTGTGCAAGGCTGAACGGAATGTAAGTGTCCTGTGTCGAAGCATAGCCCTGATCCGATGGCTTTCACCATACCCTCTCAAACATCCAAATCCATATATCACAACAATGATGAATAGAAAGCTCTGGAACCTCCTCTAGGGCCAGCTCCACATGGTCGAGTCTAGGTGCAACACTGAACCAACAGGTCTCACAAACCCTTCAACCATTCCGAAAAGACAAAAACAGTGAAACCCAAACATCGAACATCCTGATCCAACCCCACTAACCTACTCAGGACACTCCCACCACCATAGCCACAGAAGACCGTAAGACAGTTCAAACAACACGAGATTAAGCCATCGTCACCTAGGACTGGATTACCCAACCCCGTGCTAAGGGAACACCATTGATAAGGGAATCTGGGTATTCCTGAAACAGAAATGCTGCTCTGGGCATGGATCTGCTCTAATAAGAACCTCGATGAACCCTTACCAGGTTCTGACACAAGCCTCAATGGTTTATATTATGGTTTCAGGACCATATTTTTAAGGAGTCATATGAAAATATGTATTCAGTTTCAGAACGACTTTGATGGATAGCCGGATAACCTAGTGTTGTTGTATTATCTAATAATGGTTATGTAATTAATGTTTATACTTTCTATAAAAATTAACATAATAAATACAATACCATACAAAATAGTTGAGTTATACTTGTGACTGAAGCAATGTATGTTTCTTGGTACTAAGGATAGAAATACAATTTACGTGAATATGTAATATTTTGGCACCATCAAAAAAATATGGGAGTTGGATTATACAAAATTTCAAGTGACAATTTTTTAATGAGAGTGGGATGATAACAGGAGTGCTGTTAAAATAGATTAATTGGGATTTGTGAAATTTGATTTTAGTAAGGAAGGGTACAAAGATAAACTATTTATAATGGAATCACAACCACTATAAGGTCATATGAAACTTCAACCGAGGAAGACCCTTTCATTGGGATGTTGCAATAATTTTGTAGTGGTCCCAATATAGATGGTGTTTTTTATATCATAGGAGACCACAATGAATAGATTTGGATAGTCGATAGAGGGGTCAAATCCCTTCGTCCTTTTAAAAAAAGGGAGTTTAATAATCAAGTAATATTTTTTTTGTAGTATACATCATGTTACCTCATGTTATTATTTGTTTTCTACCTCATTTATATATTTTAAATTAAATTTTAAACCACTTCTGTAGATAACAACTTCCACAGATACTATTGCTACCAATCCTGAGGAACAAAAGGTCTCTAAACCTATTGTTGATCGTAGTGCAGAGGAACAATGACCTTCTGCATGTGCTAGTGCTCCCAATCCCAAGGCACAACAAATATCTCAACCTGCTGTTGCTAATAGTATAGAGGAAAATGACCTTATTCATGTTTTGGTGCTCCCAATACCAAGGTATAATAGGTATCTCAACTAGATATTTCTCATAGTACAGAGGAACAACGACCTTCTGCATGTGTTGGTGCTCCCATTCGTAAGGAATAACAGGTTTCTCAACTAGTTACACTCCTAGTGTCGAGGTAAAACGATCATCTGTACATGTCGATTCTACCACTCCAAAGAAAAATATTGATGATGTTGAATTCAAGGAAATAGAAGGCAACTAAGGATCGATGATGCAGAAAAAAAGTAGTTCCATAGTTTGATGGTTTTAGAAAAAATTATTAAGGAAAAATTCAAAGGCATCAAATACAAGGTCAGATGAAATGTGTGGGGCCAACATGTTAACCCCAGTACAGCCATGTCTAGTAGTTACATCGGAATCAACACTCCAAAAAATGTTTTGATTGATGTAGATTCATGGCACCATGTTGTGCATGTTCTTAAGACACTGATGTGGGAAGAGATTATGGTAACATTATGATATCATTTATTTATTTTACTAAAAAAAAAATAATGAATCATTGCATTACTCTTCATAATCCATTTAAGAGTGCATTTATAGTGGATTAATCCCACAAGAAATATGTATTAATTCTTGCTGGAAGGATTCACAGTGGATTTCACACAATTTTTACAAGAAATCATCTTAAAGATGCTGAAGGGAAGATAAACCCAAACCCAATGCTTATCTATGCACACCCGATAACCTAAGAAGTATGGTATTAATTTATTGTCCATTATGTAGATGTGTCTTTTTAGGTACATTTTGTCTAGTATTACACTGTTTAATGATATGTGTATTCATCACTTTGATTGACAATTTTTTATTTATGAAACAAAAACTGAGTGATGAAAATAAGGAATGAGCAGAAAACTAGTGTACCCATACTGTAAAGAATGGATGGGGTATTCTTCACTTGAAAAAAATTGGTACATATTTTAAATCTATTGTAATACTTTTATGTCACATAAAACAAAAACATAATTATATTCCTCTATTTATATGCATATTGATGACCCCAAATCCAAATCCACTTCTATCCCATTCTATGTGCTATGGAATGAGGCATGTGTAAATAAATATGGGATACTAATAGATGAAAACACACAAAAATGTGTGGGAAACACGTGTAAGTATTGAATAATAATTATTTTTTAATTTAAATAACTATTACATAACAATGATCACTTATTTTCCTATATTTTATATCCTACATAGTCACAGGAACCAGAAACACCTATACCGGATGAACACATACTATTGGTGGCCTTGAAGTGTCCAGAACAGTATGGCCACGTCAAAGGTGTGGGTTTTGGGGTGACACTTGAACATGTTTTGAGGGAAAAAACAAGATGAGGATCAAAGTGAATTAATGAAACAAATGAGGGAAAGAATAAATACCCTTGAAGAAGAATTACAATGGAATAGAGAGTAGATGGAAACTTTTATAGGGGGAATCCAAGAGAAGAAACAACTCAAGAACAACCATCGCGTGAAGATCCCACCCCACCCCCACCAGTTTTGAAGTGAGCCATCCCCCTAAAAAACTATCTTAGTTGTGGTAATAAATGTTCTAATGATTTCTTCTATGAAATGTGAATCATATAGACACAAATATATTTCCTCTACTAATATTTTTGTAGGGTGATAATGATAGTGATTTATATTTATCAACACCCACCCATCACCTTGTAGTGAGGGTTACAGTGTTCAATATACAAAATGACATGCTACACAATAGACCACTTCCAACGAGTCATGTAAGAGTGTCGATCAGCATAGACCGTGAGCTAATCACTGAGATACCTATTCCAATTGATGAGGAAGATATTTATAAGGTCTAACAAGCTGTTAGAAAATTTATCACATGATCATCACATCTTGTAAAAAAACACGTCGACAACATGGTATTCATTTCCAATTTATTTTTAAAGATAAACCTTTAACAATTAATGAAAAAAGGTCTAAACCAATGAATTTTATTATAGAAGGAAAAGGGTAAGGTTTTGAAATGAAAGACCTGATCAAAACCATATAAAGGATCGACCAACCGATCAAAAAGATCTTCCGAAATCACATTTAACCCACCCATTCTATATCCACATTTACTATCATTGAATGTTCATATGAATACAAAGTTAAAAAATGGTCGTACTCATATAGTTGATTTTGAAGAAAATATGTACAGAGAGGAAGTTCAAGACTACATTGGTGTTGATAATGTAAGTGAAATCCTCAAATATGACTGGCTAGGTGGTTCAGTTATAAATTTATACATGAGGTATGTTTTTATGATTTGATTTTCCAAAAGCTGATATATTATGTGGCCTGGTCAAATCATTTGAAAGTAAAATTTCAGATGACAGAATCTTCTTAATACCAATTATGTAGTGGTAAAAATTTACAATTTAATCATATCAAATATAATTTTATTTCTTTTATTACTTATTCTTTTTTATGTTTTTAGGAAACATTGGATGCTCATTAAAGTCAATTTGGATACTCCAAATATTTATTTTCTAGATTCAATGCATCGATACTGATAGAGAAAATATTTTCAATTAATTTATATTGAATATCATTGTTTTAAACCCACAAAATTGTTCCTCTAAGATGAATTGTTTCATTTTTTTGATAATGGTGTTATTTTGAGCTGAATAGTAAAAATTGGCCATTTTGGATTTTTAACAGTTTTATATTATTTCGGTAGTTTGGCCATAACATTATCTACACTGATCGAAATTTCAAAATTATTTCTTTTCCAGATTCTACACATCCAGGGATTCATTTAATATATTTGGACTAAAATTTGAATCGGCCATATGGAAGCTCAAAAGAATCTCACAAGTTGTCTCAAGAAAACTGTTTTTAGTTCTGCCTAGTTTTGATGTGGGATCCATAACTCATCCACTGTGGGCCCAAAGCTTCTGAAATTCGGTGGATGGACGCGAAAGGAGTTTTGGAGCATCTTGTATGAAGGAAGAACCGAGTGAATTGGCCGTTTATGGTGCCATTAAAGCACCCTAATACGGAGGATTTCGTTTTGGAGAGTCTGACTAGACAGAATAAATTCTCATAGTAAAACGGCCATAACTCTCGGAATACATTTCCAAATCCGATGAAAGTTTGCGAGGACACGGAAAAGGGAATTATGAACAACATTCAAGAAGGGCTCAACTCGTGAAGAGGTCATTTAATGGGGATAAAACGTGTCTATATTCGGGGGAATCATTCTGGCTATAAAATGAGGAGAGCTCCACCCTCTCAAAGCATCCATTCTCCACCCCATTCCTTCCGGGACACCAAGAAGGAGAACTTTTAATCTTTCTCTTTTATTTATTTTATTTTTCATAGTTTTTTAATGCCTTCTTCTTCCCCATTCAACTCGATTACCCTTACCATGGTGGGGTAAACTTTTGGAGTGATTAGGGAAGGGTTGGTTTTCTACATTGTAATGTTTGAGTTCTTGGAAGCAATTGAATAAATTTCTTTCTTCTTCAAAGTTGTTTTAAATTTATTATAGAGGATTTTATAATCAAGTGAGATCCTTCTTTAATATTAATTACGTTATTGATTTTAGCCTTGGTAAAATAATCAATATCTCCCTCCACTAATTTCTGGTTTATATACGATGGAATAAACCAGGAATTAGTGGTGAAGTACTCGAAGATCGACTGTACGTGTAAAAGGTGTAGTGAATGTTCATGATTGTTTGGGATAAACAAAACCCAATCGGGTATTGCCCATTTCAATTAAGGATATTCAATACAACTATTTTACACATGGAAGGAGAGTTGACCAAACCGAGATCTTGGTAAGGTTTTCTCTCACAATAACAATTTCACCAAGGAAGTGAGAGGAAACGATTGTGGAAACTCACTTTAATCAACTAAGAAGAAGAGGTTTGAATTAAATTGAACAAGGATAGCATTATAATTAGGAAACCGACCCCGACCTAATCACCCTTTTAATTTCATAGTTTTTCAATCATTTGAATTTCTAATTTCCTTTCACAACATTTTTACCCCCCGTTTTAAAGTGACAACCCGTTTTGTGTGCACTCCTCTTTGGGAGACATCCTAGTTCAACCACATTACTACATTTTAACTTAGGAAATAATTGTTTTGCCACGCCCTACAACAGGCGTGCGTCAAACTTGGCGCCGTTGGTGGGGAGGTAGTGCCGCAATATTTTTGTAAATTTTTGACATTTTTTTTCTTAAAAAAACACAAATAAAATCTTTCCATAATGAATTCAAATGATTATTATTCTACATGGCATAAAAATTACTCACAGGTGCAAGAAGAATTCTACACTGAGGAGGCCCTCCAACGAAGAGCTGATGCACTGATGATAATCTTCAAGTAGGTGGAAAGAGGCATAACAACATGGATCTCACCGGAAGATTTGATGGCCATGGTCAATGAACTCCAAGATGACTTAAAAAGATTCAAGGCCAAAAAGGAAGTCCCACTAGTCTTCCTAGATTTAACTGAAGACATCCATGAAGTTGAATCCAAACTCGAGGTGGAGGAGCATGACTACCTACCTCCATCCAGCGATAATCAACTCCAAGAGGCACTTTCAAATAAAGAAGAGATTGAAGCTGAACCAACTCAGGGAGATGATACATTTTTGAACTCAAATTATTTTAATTTTGTTGAAACTAATTTGAGTATAACACCCAATTTTTTTTAATTTTCAGAATTAGATGACTCCTATTATGCCCTAGAGGACGAAGAGACAAAAGATGATGCACCTGTTGAGGAACACCTGGAGCTCCCAGAAGTCATGGAATATCTACTGGAGGAGACCAATCATAAAGAGATCCAAGTTTCTAAGGCTGAGGAAATAATACAGGAGGTCGAAGCCCCCATAAATCTAGCACTAGAAGACAAGATGGTTGCACAAGTAGCAACAAAAGAGGTGGAGGTCACGTACTTCATCCTACCCCTTCCATGCAAGATGTACCAAATTGCGAAGGGGGTGGATCTGGTATACTCTGTCTATGGAGTCAACCTCAACAAGAACAAAGAACATCAAGCTGGGAAGAGCCACATGTGGTGGTTTAAATCAAAGAAGCTTCATCCACCAACAGATTATGGATAAAAGATGGTACTGCCCTCTGGAGGCAGTCAAAACCCAGGGCCCACTTGGGGGATTATACCAAGATTTATACTTTTTTTTTCTTATTCAATTTCTGTTTTCATTTCTTTTAATAAATTTCTTATGTTATGTTTTTACTTTTTTTAGGTTTTCAAAGAGCAACACTTAGGAGTCAAACTCAAAGTTACATTGCCAATAAGTCAGGTTGTACCTCTCCTTCACACTTTCTTTATGTTGTGATTCATTTTTAAATTGTCTTAGATGTTAAATAAACTTGAATGCATTGAGGACACTGCATCATTTAAGTGTGGGGGAGGGAACCTTTGTAGTATAGGATTTTTATTTGATGTTTGTTTTCAAAAAGAAAAAAAAAGAAAAAAAATGTGTGTTTTCAAATTTTTGTGTGTTTATTTTTCAATTTTGGGTGTAACTTTTGAGCTGAAATGATAATCAATACCATTTTTGAAACCCATGTCAATGAGTGAACCAATCTATTTCATGAAACTGATCTTAAATGAATGCTGAAATAACTTTGTTTCAAGTTCAAATCTTTTGGAAATTCATGAAAAGTACACTGATTTTTGAATCTCATGCCATATTTCACTGTCTATATCTTTGAAATAACTTTCCTGTGAGGCTTCTGAACCATTTTTGTCATATTCTTTTCATTCACCTCATTTCTTGAGAGAACCAGACCATGCTTTCTTTAACCGGAATTTGATTTATTCCCTTCAAAACTTGAGGGTTGGGGTACGTGTGTTTTAAATGATTGAGGCATTTAATTTGTTTGAAGCCCCCTTTTCAAAATAATCTTTTTCATTATGGCCCACCTTTACATTTATCCTTTATTGTAGCCCCTAGTAGCCATGAATTGCCTGTTAGGTTAGCCACATTACAAGCCAATTTTCCCTACCATACCTGCTCTTGAAGTAAAATTGCATGATCTAGTTGAACTTAAGTGTGGGGGAAGACATCTTGTGGTGTACTACCTCATTTGGTTATACTTTGGATGGAAAATAAATTGTGGAAGAGATGTGTGTGATGTTGAAAAATTATTCTGTTGAAATCTGTGCCTTTTCGGGAGCTTTTATGACAAGAGAAGTTGTGCCTTTCTAGAGCTTCCAATGTAAAAAGAAAGTTGTGCCTATCTGGAGATTTAAAAAAAAATCATGTTTGAAAAGATTGAAATGTTTGCTGCTGAGCTGATTGAATGATGATGGAGCCTATTTTCAACAAAGGGGAAGTGAAGGAGACCATATTTGAGTGAAAATTAGAATCTTATAATTTTGCTTCAATAAGAGCCAAGCCTTCCTTTTTCATCCTCATAACTTTTAACATCTTAATCCTACCAACCGGAAGCCAAAGAACAACCCTGAAAATTCTTCATGAGAAACACATGTCCTTGACTCACATCGGGTGGAGAAGTAGGAATTTATCAAACCTATGGTGACTCTTGTGTGAGTTTGGATGAGAAAAGCCTTGTTCAGCCTTTACATTTGTGAGATGAGAGAAAATTCATGTGAGGTAGGAGTTTTGTGTGAATGGGATAAGAAATGAAGTGGAAATATATTAAAATCATAAATGGAGAACATGAAATAACAGTTTTTGATGAGGCATGATATCTTTTTGTTTCTTGAAATTGATTTGATTGATTTCATTGATATGTGTTTTGGATTTGATTTGATTTGATTTTTACTTGTCCAGAAGTCCAAGTGCTAAGTGTGGGGGAATTGATAGAGAAAATATTTTCAATTAATTTATATTGAATATCATTGTTTTAAACCCAAAAAATTGTTCCTCTAAGATGAATTGTTTCATTTTTTTGATAATGGTGTTATTTTGAGCTGAATAGTAAAAATTGGCCATTTTGGATTTTTAACAGTTTTATATTATTTCGGTAGTTTGGCCATAACATTATCTACACTGATCGAAATTGAAAAATTATTTCTTTTCAAGATTCTACACATCCATGTATTCATTTAATATATTTGGACTAAAATCTGAATCGGTCATATGGAAGCTCAAAAGAAGATCACAAGTTGTCTCAAGAAAACTGTTTTCAGTTCTGCCTAGTTTTGATGTGAGATCCATAACTCATCCACTGTGGGCCCAAATCTTGTAAACTTCGGTGGGTGGACGCGCAAGGAGTTTTGGAGCATCTTGTATGAAGGAAGAACCGAGTGAATTGGCCGTTTATGGTTCCATTAAAGCACCCTAATCCGGAGTATTTCGTTTTGGAGAGTCTGACTGGACAGAATATATTCTTATAGTAAAACGACCATAACTCTCGAAATACATTTCCAAATCCGCTGAAAGTTTGAGGGGAAACGGCCAAGGGAATTATGAACAACATTAAAGAAGGGATCAATGCGTGAAGATGTCATTTAATGGGGCTAAAACGCGTCTACATTCGGGGGAATCATTCTGGCTATAAAAGGAAGAGAGCTCCACCCTCTCAAAGCATCCATTCTCCACCACATTCCTTCCGGGACACCAAGAAGGAGAACTTTTCAGCTTTCTATTTTATTTATTTTCTTTTTCATAGTTTTTTAATGCCTTCTTCTTCCCCATTCAACTCGATTACCCTTACCATGGTGGGGTAAACTTTTGGAGTGATTGGGGAAGGGTTGGTTTTCTACATTGTAATGCTTGAGTTCTTGGAAGCAATTGAATAAATTTCTTTCTTCTTCAAAGTTGTTTTCAATTTCTTATAGCAGATTTTATAATCAAGTGCGATCCTTCTTGAATATTAATTACGTTATTTATTTTAGCCTTGGTAAAATAATCAATATCTCCCTCCACTAATTTCTGGTTTATATACGATGGAATAAACCAGGAATTAGTGGTGAAGTACTTGACGATCGTCAGTACGTGTAAAAGGTGTAGTGAATGTTCTTGATTGTTTGGGATAAACAAAACCCGATCGGGTATTGCCCATTTCAATTAAGGATATTCAATACAACTATTTTACACATGGAAAGAGAGTTGACCAAACCGAGATCTTGGTAAGGTTTTCTCTCACAATAACAATTTCACCAAGGAAGTGAGAGGAAACGATTGTGGAAACTCACTTTTAATCAACTAAGAAGAAGTGGTTTGAATTAAATTGATCAAGGATAGAATTATAATTAGGAAACCGACCCCGACCTAATCACCCTTTTAATTTCATAGTTTTCAATCATTTGAATTTCTAATTTCCTTTCACAACATTTTTACCCCCCGTTTTAAAGTGACAACCCATTTTGTGTGCACTCCTCTTCGGTAGACATCCTAGGTCAACCACATTACTACATTTTAACTTAGGAAATAATTGTTTTGCCACGCCCTACGATAGGCGTGCATCAGATACCCAATAAATTGACCACATATGATGACATTTTTCAGTAATTAATACACTACCTCAAACGTTTTATAACTAAACATCAAGTTATAAAATTTATATTATCTTTTAATGATGTTTCTGTTATAATAGGGTTGTGTATGATTATTGTAAAAAACAAGGAGTGAGGCTATGGGCTAAGCATGATAAAGCTGAAAAGATCTAAAACTGGACAAGAATTAGGGTATATATAATAATATTTCACTATCCAAACACATATAAAAAAATTAATTATTTTTATCAATGTTTTTGTAGTCTTCAAAAAAATCAAATGGAAAAGATTGTGGTTATTATGTTTGAAAATTTATGAGATAGATCATATTCCATTAATAAACTAGCTTCCTTGAAGAGGTATTTTTAAAGATAATTACTATTTAATTTAAAATATTCCTTAATAGCTTGTGAATTTTTATTTTATTAGTACTACTATGACTTTCTAAATAATCATATTCACAAGATGATATAGATTTTCTTAGAAACGAATGGGCAGCATACCTGATAGAAGAATGTACACAAATAGCATGAATATGTGACTTTTATAGAAATAGTGGATTGTTTTATATATATGTTTAATTTACTTCTTTTTAGTATTACTCATATAAGAATTGTTTTCTTATTCAAGGGGATTCCTTTGTTCAAGTTGGGTCAGTTTGTTCGAAACTAATTAGGCTCATGAGAGATTAGACTTCGATGTTGCAACTGAGATAATGAAAACAAGGAAATGGGTTAAGAATGTATAAAGGTGAATTCATAATAATTATGTAATTAATTAATTATGTCATTATTTTATCTACTATTTGTAAGTTAATTTCCTTATCATTTTTATCTAGTACTTATTTAGTTTTTTACAGATCTTTTAGGAAGTTATACTTTCCTTTCAACTATCCGCAACAAGCCAAAAAAGGGAGAATATATTCCTTTTAGGTGGAATAATAAACCCCATTTTTCATAAAATTTGAAGTTAATTGTAAGGATTCATCTACTAAAAGATTTATTAGTAGTTGAATGAAAATTAAAACTTCCCAAAAGATCTTTCATGAACATTTTCCTAAAAATTGTAGTAATTAGCTGTAGCTCAATCAGTCACAAATCAATTTGATACATAATGTTCTTAATATGACTTGAAGTGTATGTTTTTTAGTTTATAACATTATTTTATCCCTAAATATTCATGTATTCTGAACTATAATACTTTAATTCATGACTCATGATTATGATATATGATATGCAGGGTGTGAATTTCTAATGTTAATATCACCTTCTAACATCTTTATGCTTATGTTATCCTCATATGATCATTGATATCTCCATTTTTTACACTTATTGAGAATCTATGATCACCCTTTCTTATTTTTCATATCCTTAGGTTATAAAGAATGGTTTTAGAAATGATATGCCTAAGAAGGTTTCTAGTAAAGAATAACTTAATGAGAGACTCTTATGAACTGGTTCTTTATGTTTCCATGTTTCCAAAAGCACTAGACCTAAACTATTATGGTATGGATAATTATTTTATGTAAGGAATATTAATCTATTAAGATGTGATATCTATGTATGAAATGTATGGGTCAATATATTTGGTATCAAAGTAACTAACCTACTAAAAACTAAGAAAACACATTCATTTGTTTTGATACTTTAGATAAATGATCCATATGTGATTTGAGATGTGTAAGAATCAACCCCACCTAAATATGATTCATTATGTGACCAGTATGACTCAAAGTGTCTATTTTTATTTAAAATTGATATTATTTTTAGTAAAAAGAATAAGTGACCTACTAAAAACTGAGAAAATGCATTCAAATTATTTTGATACTTTAGAAAAATAATCCATAAGTCATTTCTGATGTGTAGGAATCAACCACACCTCAATCCGACACATGGTGTGAATGATATGACTTTAAGTGTGTATTTTTATATTAAATGGACATTAAATTTAACAAAAAGAACCAGTGACATACTAAAAACCAAGAAAATTCATTCGAATTATTTTGAAACGTTTGGAAAAATATCCTTGAGTCATTTGTGACATGTAGGAATCAACTGTACCTCAATCCAATGCATGGTGTGACCAATATGACTAAAAGTGTCTGTTATCATTTTAAAATTGACATTTTAGCACAAAACATATCATTAACTAAAAACCAATAAAACACTATCTGATTGAATTAATAATTTAGGAAAACAATTCATAAGTCATTTTTGACATGTATGAAGTATTCTCAAATCAAACTGATGCATGATATGACTGGTATGTCACAAAATGCGTGTTTCAAGTTTGAAATGACATTTTAGTAAAAAACACAACTGACATACTGACAACTGAGAAAATGCATTTGGACCATTTTGATACTTTAGTAAAATGATCTATAAGTGATTTTTGACATTTAGGAATCAACTGCACCACAATTTGATGCACGGTGTGTCCGGTATGACTCAAAGTGTCTCTTTTTATTTGAAATTGACATTAATTGTAGTAACAAGAACAAGTGACATATTAAAAACTAAGAAAACACATTCAGATTGTTTTGATACATTAAGAAAATGTTCCATGAGTCATTTTTGATGTGTAGGAATTAACCACATCTCAATCTGATGAACATTGTGAATGATATGACTTTAAGTGTGTATTTTTATATTAAATTGACATTAAATTTAACAAAAATAACAAGTAACAGACTAAAAAAAGATCAAATGCATTCATATTGTTTTGATACTTTATTAAAATGATACATGAGTTATTTTGACATGTAGCAATCAATAAAACCTCAATCTAACACACAGTGTAATTGGTATGATTAAAAGTGTCTGTTATGAGTTTAAAATTGACATTTTAGCTCAAAATGTGTCACTCACTAAAAACCAAGAAAACGTGATCCGAATGTATTCATAATTCAGTACAATGATTAATAAGTCATTTTTGATGTATATGAAGTAGTCACATGTCAAATTGACAAACGATGTGATCGGTATAACACAAAATGCATGTTTCCAGTTTGAAATGACATTTTAGTAAAAAAACACAACTGACATACTAAAAACTAAGAAAACACATTTTTATTATTTTTATACTTTATGAAAATTATCTATAAGTAATTTTTGATGGGTAATAATCAACCTCCCCTCAATATGATGCATGGTGTGTCTGGTATAACTCAAAGTGTCTCTTTTTATTTAAAATTGACATTAATTTTACTAACAAGAACAAGTGGCATACTAAAAACCAAGTAAATGCATTCATATTATTTTGATAATTTTGGACAATTACCCATGAGTCATTTTTGTTGTGTAATAATTAACCTCACCTCAATATGATGCATATTGTGAACGATATGACTTTAAGTATGTATTTTTATATTAAATTGACATTAAAATTAGCAAAAAGAACAAGTGACATACTAAAAACAACGAAATTGCATTAGGATTGTTTTGATACTTTGTTAAAATGATTCATGTGTAAATTTTGATGTGTAGGAATCAACCACACCTCAATCTGATTCACGGTGTGACCAATATGGCTAAAAGTGTCTGTTATCAGTTTAAAATTGACATTTTAGCTCAAAACGTGTCACTCACTAAAAACCAAGAAAACGTGCTCTGATTGTATTAATAATTTAGGATAGTAATTCATAAATCATATTTTATGTGTATGAAGTAGTCTGTCACACCTGGACTTATTCGATTATTTTATTTTATTATTTCCTTGGCCTTAAATAAATTTAGCCAAGGTTGAGGTTGAATCCTGAACGTGATTTATGAGTTTTGTCAAAAAGTGTGCGTTTTTTAGTTGACGTCGCTGGACGCACGGGAGGAGCGCGTTTTGGAAACCCCACATGGCCCTACCCAGGCATCGGCATGACCCACCCATCTTTGGAAAATTAAAATGAGAGACTTTTTCAATGTATTGTGTTATTTAAAATTTTTATTGATGTTAATGATTTTATCATTATCATTAAAGTGAACCGAGTATTTTAATTATATATATTTTTATCAGTATGATTATTAATGTTCTTATTAGTATTATTACCAAATAAGGATTTATTATTATTATTATTACTATTATCATTATTATTGTAATTGAGGAATTATTATTGTTATTATTATTACTATTATTATTATTATTACTACTATTGATATTTTGGGCCGGTGTGTAGGCACCGCACGACTAGCGGAAGCTGTGCGGTTAGCCCGGGAACCTGCGTGACTGTGACATTTGAATCGGCCAAATAAAATAAATGAAAAGAGCTGAATAAATAAATAAATAAATAAACAAATAACTTATTGTAGTATTGATATTATTTTGTCATGAATGATAATATTATATTATTATTAAAGAATTGTTATTATCAAAATTATTATTTTTTATCCTTTTTATATTATTGTTAAAGTTTATTTATTTATTACAATGTGTATTATTAATCTTATTATTATTGATGTTAATATTAATATTATTATTATAGATTGAAGTTATTATTATTATTTTTAGTATTATCAGTATTGTTATTATTATTAATAATATTGTTAGGTTTTGATTTTATTTTTATTTATTATTTTTATTTATTTTTATCTCTCTTTTTGCTAGGGTTTATTTTTTTCCACGAGCATCCCCCTCTCTTTTTTTTTCTTCCTGCAACACCGCCCTCCTCTTTCCTTCTTCTTGCGCAGCACTTGCCTTTGGCGACTCCACCTCCCTGAGGCTGCCCTCTGCCTCCTACCCTACACCGCGTCACACGCCCCTTGCCAGCCTCGTCCCACCGTCGCGCACCCCCGTAGCGCCTTCGGCCGCTAACAGCAATGCGGTTCCCCACACCCCATCCCTGCTTCATCCGACCAGCTGTAGCGGACCCCTCCCCCCTTCTCCCCTGTTGCAACACGAGAAAGAATGTTCCTTGATCTCCTTCTCTCACCATCTCCTGCCACCTGGTGACCCCGGTTTCACTACTCCCTTCTACCCCAAGACAGCGCCTTCCCCCTTCTCTCCGGCTATCTCCAGCACTGCCTCCCCCATTCGAGAATCATTCTTGCACCCGCAGCCTCCTACTTCTCCCTTTCTACAACACGATCATGACCGCCGCAAGCCCCTTTTCCAGCCAACCCATCGCCCTCCTTATGTGCACCACTGGACGGCCAGCCCTCCTGCCCTGCGACGACACCACACCAGCCCACGGCCAGCCACCCCTACCCTCCAGCTGTTTCCGGCGCCCCCTGGTTCGCCACCCAACCTCCACGCCTAGGCCCTCTGTCTTACACAGCAGCCCCATATGTGGTCTCCTTCCCTGTTCCGGCCAACCAGCAGCAGTGCGACGCCCTGACAACATTCCCCTTCACTACACTGGTTGTGGACCTCCTTTCGGCAGCCACACACCCATCATACCTCCTTTTGGCCACATGCCCTCCAGTTGTGTGCCTTTTGACCCACTACGCACCGTCCGGTTGGTCCCACCAGTGCAACGTGTGCGCTTTTGGCCAACATTCCTCTTGTTTGGCCATTGCGCACCCTCCCAGTCCGCCCATACTCTTCACCGACATCCTCGCTAGTCGTTTTATCTTTCGCGTGATCCCATTGACCGAGCACACCCCCACGCTGACCCCTACCTCCTTTGCTCATTCCATTCCACCTACAATGGGGCTCAGGTGAGTTTTGTGATTGTGTTCACTCAGATTATTTTAACTTTGTGTTGTGATGTTTTAATTATTTTTTTGCGATGTTTAATTGTTGAGTTATTTTTAGTCTGTGTTTCTATATTTTAGATTATTTTACTTTTGTTGCAGCGTACTTGTGAGGTAATTCCGTGATACTGCGGTCATCATCTTGCATGTGCTTATGCACCCGCTTGAGGAATATCTTTTCATTGTGTTTGGAATGCGATTCGAGGTAGGTCCCCCACTGCACTTGACTTTAAATTTAGAATTTATTAATTTCTTGATATTTCATTGATTTCAATAAATGAGAAATAAGTATTAGATAATTAATTTTGGAATAATTGCTTGATGTAAATGAACCTGCTTATTTTATACATGGAACTTGAATTATTTTCTTGATGAACTGATGTACAATAGTGAAATAATGCCCATTTATCCTTTGAACATAATTCACAGATTTTCGATTGTGGTTTTGGTTCGTTGGTAAATGTTTTCTTTTGATGCATGAGAAAATGGTTTGGTTTCTCTTGAGAAATGGTGTTTATTTTAAAAGTTGCATCAGACCTATTTGACACTTTGATAAAATAAATTATTTTAGAAAAACCTTCTTTGAGGTGAATCAGGGGTGATCTTTCTGTGTACATTGATTGTGTGAGTTGTGTGTGATTCTTGTGCATCGTGATTGGTTGATTTACATTGTTGACTCACCCCCCTTTTTATTACACGTGTTGACATGAGAACTTGGCATAATAAGTGAATCTTCTAAGAATGATTGCTGCACTAGTTTAAATTACGCATTGGCTAGTATCCCATAACAGAGAGGTGTTTTGTTATTATTGCTATGGGATTGGGCCCATCAATCAGGACAGGTAGGGCGATGATCATACATTAGGGCGTTATGACATCATTGAGTAGGGCATGCCTTTAGGATGAGTCACATGTATAGTACATTTTGGATTGTTCACGAGCTCCTAGGTTTGACCCATGTCTTTTTTTGAATCTCTATTGCTAGAAGCGATGAATGTTGTACTTGTATGTGTATCTATATTTACCTTGTTGTGTACTTACCATTTTTCATTTTTTTGTGATGTTTTCTTTGAAAACGATGAGCTGGTTTTGAGTAGTTTTCTGAAAATGGTTCTCAAATGAAAGAGTTTTGTTCTCTTTTTACAAATCTAAAAATGTAAAAATCACTTTCCCTTTTAAAATTATATTAGCACTAATGAAAAAAACTTAGTTTTGAAAATAAATATGGGCAATGGTTCATGGTTTGTTTTCAAGTAAAATATTTATGAAAACCTATTTTTATAAATTGTAGCTCAAACATGAAATTAGTGACTTCTTTATTTAATGGTATGTGAAATGGGAATAGAATTAGTTGGGCCTGCCTACTGAGTTTTAATACTCACACCTATAGTGTTTTCCTATTTTTAGTTTCTATTGTAGGTTTGACTCGAGATTTCTCACCATGGGTGAGAGTTGGTTGTGGATTGGCGAGCGGCTCTTGAATTCAGGAGGAATTTTGGTTGTGGTCAGGTTAGTTTGATGTGGTTGGTTGTTCTTCCTTTTTCGTGACATTTGTTTTCTTTGCGTTATTATACTTTTTCTGCTAATTTATTTATTTATTTTTATTGGGAGAAATTGTTCCCTCTTGCTCTCTATTGTTGCCCTAGTGCTTGTCGCCAGCCCGGGAGGATCAGGAACACCTCTCGAGCCTTGCTGCAGATCAGCTCAGGTGACCAGTTCAGGGTTGAACTGGGTTGGTTTGTGACCAAATGGTATCAGAGGAGGTTGAATCTTGAGTGGAAATTGTTTTTTAGAGTTCCCATCATTATTTGAGGTTTTCATGGTAGAAGGAGTAGAATTGTCGGGACCCGAGGCGTACGGATAAGAAGGACATCATGAACCCTTGCTCGTTCCGAAACCTCGGGTTACTAGGGGATGTTTGGGTTTATCGATGTCATTGATTCTTATGGGTTTTTTGGTATTGGGAAATGAAATGGGAGCTGAGAAAATGACCTCTGTGAGCTCGCATGGTCTGGCAAGCCATGTGGAGCTGGGGACATTACCATAGAGTACTCCTTGTAACGGCGGCGTGACTGGCGTATCACCGCCAACCGTATGTCTGAGCCACCCATCGGCACTAGTTTCCCCTGGTGAATTGTTTAGGTCTTATTTTAATCTAAAAACTATTTGTAAAGTTTTATTTTGGAGATTGTGAAAAGTTTAATTTTAAATTGTAATGAACATGTTTTGATCTCGATCCTTGTTTTCTTATTCCCCAATGTTCGCCTCCACGAAGGTTCGATGGATGCCCAAGGTGCAGCTTCTGGTAATGAATCCTTAGAAAATCCTCCAGTTGATCATTCCATTAACTACGTCCTCGAGTTTTGGAAGTTGAAACCCTCCCCTCTTTTATGGTAAAGAAGATCCTCTTGAGGTGGAGGAGTGGCTGTGGAAGATTGAGGGGAACTTCTGTTCTCTCACACTGCCTGAGTTGTTGATGGTGAAGTTGGATACCTTTATGATTGAAGGTCCAGCCTAGAAGTGGTGGAGGTCTGTGTCTTGAATCAAGCCTCAAGAATATATCACTTGGGAGTTCTTCAAGTCATCATTTATCCAACAATACTTCTCTAAGGTGAAAAAGGTGAGGAAGAGGATGGATTTGTGCAGTCTTCAGTAAGGTTTTGGATCGGTATTGGAATCCTTTCATCGTTTCCTAGACTTGGATCTGTATGAACCGGGGTATTTTGGAAATGATCCCATGAAAGATCAATATTTTAAGCTTGGATTATGTTTTGAGCTACAATTGAAGGTGGAAGAGTTCAATGTAATCACCTTCCATGACATGGTAATACAATATTTCCTCGCCGAAGCTATGTTAGTAGGAGGACTTGAGGTGGAAAATCCTCCTCCAGCCTTGGTAAATAGTGCAGAAGATAGCGATAAGAAGAATGAGAAGTAGTATGATGCTGGTGGAACTAGTAGAAGAATCAAGAGGTCTTCAGACCTTCAGTCATCTTCCTCACAGTGCAACGCCTTGATCTATCACCAGTTTGGTAAGCAGGGTCACAAGAGGCTAATGTGCCTGAGTGCTATGAGACCCTACCACACCTATGGGAATTTGGGTTACTTATAGTGATTCCATCGAGGTGTTTCCAAGAAGTGCGCTGAAGCAAGATCTGGCTCGTCGAAGGTCGCCTCTGCCCATCACCAGGAGTAGGATGATGTTCAAGGATCATTTTGGAGTATTTCCCTTTGTAGTGTTCCTTGAATGTAGTGGTCTTCTCTTGTAGTGTTCTGTGGGGTTTCTTTTCCTTCATTTGTAAGAATGGTTGTTGAAGAACCTCTTTGAAAACTTTATTATAATAGATATGCGTTTGGTAAAATTCTGGTTTGTGTGTTATGACTGGAAATTTTTGAAGCCTGACTGTTAGGAAGGAGAAGCTTCTATCTTCGGTGCTCCATCCATAGGTCCCAGAGTGAATCTGACGCATAGTTAGGAGAACCCCAGTGGTGAATAAGGGCCTTGGTTTAATCTCGGTCTTTAGTGTGGCATGGTTTGTGTTCTCCCGATGGTGTGACGTCGTTGAGGTAGTGGTGATGATAGTTTTGATGCTCTATTGGTTGGGATCTTCCCTCCCCTACCCTTGTGGTGGGGTTTCTAGTCCATGTGGGAAGATTTCAAGTTTAGTTAATCTCGTCAGCCCTTATGATGGAAAGACCCATCGCGAGTCTCGTTGAATTCAGTTTGGCTTGTTTCCTATGGTGGGGAGTTCGTTCGAGACTCCTCGTGTTAGTATCAGAGATTTGTTTCGGGTTTCGTTTTGGTGGTGTTTAAAGTTTTCGTGTTTTGAGGATAAGTTGCATGTCATGTCAGTTCAGTGTTCGTTAGGATCGATCAACTGGAGGCGCTTAAACTTTTGGGGGGTGAGTGACACTTAAGGAGTTTCATCTTTGGGTACAAACCTTGTTGTGGATTTCCGAGTGTGGAAAGCATTATGGTGGGGAGAATTGTCACACTCGGACCTATTCGATTATTTTATTTTATTATTTCCTTGGCCTTAAATAAATTTAGTCAAGGTTCAGGTTGAATCCCAAATGAGATTTTTGAGTTTTGTCAAAAAGTGGGTGTTTTTGAGATGACGTTGTTGGATGCACGGGTGGAGCATGTTTTGGAAACCCCACACGGCCCTACCCAGGCATTGACATGACCCACCCGTCTTTGGAAAATTAAAATGAGAGAATTTTTCAATTTATTGTGTTATTTAAAAATTTTATTGTTGTTAATGATTTTATTATTATCATTAAAGTAAACCGAGTATTTTTATTATTTATATTTTTATCGGTATGATTATTAATGTTTTTATTTGTATTATTATCAAATAAGGCTTATTATTATTACTAGTGTTATTATTATCATTATTATTGTAATTGAGGAATTATTATTATTATTATTATTATTATTATTATTATTATTATTATTATTATCATTACTACTATTAATATTTTGGGCCGGTGCGCAGGCACTTCACAGCTAGCGGAAGCCGTGCAGTTAGCCCGGGCACCTGCGTGACTGTGGCGTTCGAGTCGGACAAATAAAATAAATGAAATAAGATGAAAAATAAATAAATAAATAAATAAACAAATAACTTATTGCAGTAATGATATTATTTTTTCACGAATAATATTATATTATTATTAATTAATTGTTATTATCAAAATTATTATTTTTTATCATTTTTATATTATAGTTACAGTTGTTTTTTATATTATTATGTGTATTATTAATCTTATTATTATTGATGTTAATATTACTATTATTATTATAGATTAAATTTATTATTACTATTTTTATTAATATCAGTATTGTTATTATTATAATTAATATGGTTAGGTTTTGATTTTTAATTTTAATTTTAATTTTATTTATTATTTTTATTTATTTTTATATCCCTTTTGCTAGGGTTTATTTTTTTTCCACACGCATCCCCCCTCCTTTTTTCTTCCTGTTGTGTCGCCCCCCCTCTTTCCTTCTCCTCGCGCTGCACCTACCTTTGGCGACTCCACCTCCCTGAGGCCGCCCTCTGCCTCCTGCCCTACACCGGGCCGAACGCCCCTCGCCAGCCTCATCCCACCATCGCACACCCCTGCAGCACCTTCGGCCACTCACAGCAGCGCAACGCCCCATACCTCGTCCCTACTTTGTTCGGCCAGTGGCAGCGGACCCCTCCCCCCTTCTCCCTTGTTGCAGCGTGAGCAGGAACCCCCCAGATCTTCTTCTCTCACCGCCTCCAGCCACCTGGAGACCCCAGTTCCGCTGCTCCCTTCTTCCTCGAGCCAACGCCTTCCCCCCTACTCTTCAACTATCTCTGGAGATGCCTCCCCCATCCAAGAAGCTCCCCTGCACCTGCACCCTCCTGGTTCTCCCTTGCTGCAGAGTGAGCAGGACTACCGCAAGCTCCATGTCCAGCCGAACCATCGCCCTCCTCCTGTGCACCGCCGCCCGCCCAACCCTCTTGCCCCTGCGATAACGCCGCATCGGCCCATAGACAACCACCCCTGCCCTCCGACTGTTTCCAGTGCCCCCTGGTTCGCTCCCCAACCTCCACACCCAGGCCCTCCATCCTGCCCAGTAGCACCGAACACGGTTTCCTTCCATGTTCCGTCCGACCAGCAGCGGCGCAATGCCTTGACGACATTCCCCTTCGCTACACTGGCTTCAGACCTCCTTTTGACAGCCGTGTACCCATAAGAACTCCTTCCGGCCACGTGCCCTCTGATTGCGTGCCTTCCGACCCACTGTGCGTCGTCCGGTCAGCCCCGCCAGTGCAACGTGCCCGCTTCCGACCAACATGCCTCTTGTCTGACAATCGTGCACCCTCCCAGTCAGCCTGCACTCTTCACCGGAATCCTCGCCAGTTGTTTTATCTTTTTTGAAATCCCATTGATCGAGCACACCCCCACGCTGACCCCTGCCTACTTCACTCATGCCGTTTCACCTACACCGGGGTTCAGTTGGTTTTGTGATTTCGTTCACTCGGATTATTTTAAGTTTGTGTTTCAATGTTTTAATTATTATTTTGCGATGTTTAATTGTTGAGTTATTTTTAGTCAGTGTTTCGATGTTTTAGATTATTTTACTTTTTTTGTAGCGCACTGGAGAGGTAATTCCGTGATACTACGGTCGTCATCTTGCACGTGCTTGTGCACCTGCTCGAGGAATGTCACGTCATCATGTTCAGACTACGAGTCAAGGAAGGTCCCCCACTATACTCGCCTTTAAATTTAGAATTTATTAATTGTTTGATATTTTATTTATTTCAATAAATGAGAAATAGTATTAGATAATTAATTTTGGAATAATTGCTTGATGCAAACAAACCTGTTTATTTTATACATGGCACTTGAATTATTTTCTTGATGAACTGATGCACAATAGTGAAAGAATTCCCATTTTTCCTTTGAACATAATTCACGGATTTTGGATTGTGGTTTTTTTTGTTGGTAAATGTTTTCTTCTGACACGTGAGAAAATGGTTTGGTTTCTCTTGAGAAATGGTGTTTCTTTTAAAAGTTGCATCAGGCCCGTTTGGAACTTTGATAAAATAAATTATTTTGGAAAATATTCTTTGAGGTGAATCAGGGGTGATATTTCTGTGTGCGTTGATTGTGTGAGTTGTGTGTGATGCTTGTGCATCGTGATTGGTTGATAAACATTGTTGACTCACCCCCCTTTTTATTACACGTGTTGACATGGGAACCTGACATAGTAAGTGAATCTTCTAAGAATGATTGCGGCACTAATTTAGATTACACACTGGATAGTGGCCCATAGCAGAGAGGTGTTTTTTTATTATTGCTATGGGATTGGGCCCCTCGATCAGGCTAGGCAGGGCGACGATCTGGCATTAGGGCGTTATGATGTCATTGAGTAGGGCATGCCTTCAGGACGAGTCACATGTATAGTACGTTCTGAATTGTTCACGAGCTCCTAGGTTTGACCCATGTATTCTTTTGATCTATGTTGCTATAAGTGATGAATGTTTTACTTTTATGTGTATCTACATTTCCCTTGTTGTTTACTTACCATTTTTCATTTTTGTGTGATGTTTTCTTGGAAAATGATGAGCTGGTTTTGAGTAGTTTTCTGAAAAGGGTTGTCAAATGAAAGTGTTTTGTTCTATTTATACAAATCTGAAAATGTAAAAATCACTTTCCCTTTTAAAATTATATTATCACTAATGAAAAGAACTTATTTTTGAAAATAAATAAGGGCAATCATTCATGGTTTTTTTTCAAGTAAAATATTTATGAAAACCTATTTTTATAAATTGTAGCTCAAACTTGAAATTAGTGACTTCTCTATTTATTGGTATGTGCATTGGGAATAGAATTAGTCAGGCCTACCTACTGAGTTTTAATACTCACTCCTATAGTGTTTTCCTATTTTTAGTTTTTGTTGTAGGTTCGACTCGATATTTCTTATCGTGGGTGAGATTTGGTTGTGGATTGGCGAGCGACTCTCGAAGTCGTGAGGAGTTTTGGTCATGGTTAGGTTAGTTTTTTGTGATTGGTTGTTATTAATTTTTATTGGCATTTGTTTTCTTTGCATTATTCTACTTTTCCACTATTTTATTTATTTATTTTCATTTGGAAAAATCATTCTCTCTTGCTCTCTATTGATTCCCTGGTGCTTGTCGCCAGCCCGGGAGGATCGAAAAATGCCTCTCAGGCCTTGTCATGGATAAGCTCGGGTGACCGGTTCAGGGTCGACCCGGGTTGGTTTGTGACATAGTCTCACATCAAACCAATGAATGATGCAACTTATATGAATCAAAATCCATGTTTCCAGTTTGAAATGACATTTTAGTAAACAAACACAGCTGACATACTGACAACTGAGAAAACTCATCTGGATTGTTTTGATACTTTAGGAAAATGATATATAAGTCATTTTTGATGTTTAGGAATCAATATAACCTCAATATGATGCATGGTGTGGCCGATATAACTCAAATCGTATCATTTTATTTAAATTAGACATTAATTTTAGTAAAAAGACAAGTGACATACTGAAAACCAAGAAAATGCATTCAGATTGTTTTGATAGTTTAGAAAAAAGATACATGAGTCATTTTTTATGTGTAGGAATCAAATCCACCTCAATACGATGCACAGGGTGATCGGTATAACTCGAAATGTATATTTTTATTTAAAATTGTCATCAATTTAAGTAAAAGAGAACAAGTGACATACTAAAAACGTAGTAAACACATTCAGATTATTTTGATACTTTAAGAAAATGATCCATTAGCCAGTTTTTTCCATGTATGAACAAAAAAAACCTCAATATAATTCATGGTGTCACTTGTATGATTAAAAGTGTCTATTCTCAGTTTAAAATTTATATTTTAACTCAAAATGTGTCACTCACTGAAAACCAATAAAACACACTCCAATTGTCTTAATATTTTAGTAAAGTGATTCATAAGTCATTTGTGATGTGCATGAAACACTCTCATATCAAACTGATGCATGATGCGATCGATATGACTCAAAATGTGTGTTTGCAGTTTGAAATGACATTTTAGTAAAAAAAACAAAACTGGAATACTGAAAACTAAACTAATGAATTCAAATTGTTTTGATACAAAAATGATCCATTGGTAAATTGTGATAGTTAGGAATCATCTGCACCTCAATCTGATGTACGGTGTGACCGGTATAAACCCAAATGTGTCATTATTTAAATTTGATATTAATTTTAGTAAAAGAACAATTGACATGCTCAAAACTGATAAAAGACATTTATATTGTTTTGATATTTTAGGACAATGATCCATAACTCATTTGTGATGTGTAATAATAAACCCCACCTCAATACGATGCACAATGTGACCGATATAACTCCAAATGTGTCTTTTTTATTAAAAATTGACATTTTATTAATGTATTATTTCATATTAATGTTTAATTTATTTATTTATAGTATTACTAATATAATATATTTTGTATTATATAAGTGGAATATTTTTCTCTAGTTGGGATGATTTTTTGTCAATTGATACCATGGGCAGACATTTTTGAGAGGGGTTCACGAACATCAAAAGATGAAATATTAATGTTTTTAACTCTTTGTTGGATAATTGTAAATGTAATTATATAAAAAATTGTTTGAAATGTATATAGCTGTGTTTTTTTGTAAATACCATGGTTAGATTTTTTTTTATTCATGATGTTAATTAAAGGCATATAGCATTGTTTGCTGGGTGTGCTACATATACCTGCAGGTTTTTTCTAGGTTTGTTGTTATATTAATAGCACATTACATCTAGCTAGGCATTTATCAACACTATTTTCAAGCACTGATAAAGGCCCCCCTTTATCAGTACTCTAAATAGCACTGATAAAGTGGGCCTTTATCCATGCTAAAATAGTGTAGATAAAGGGGGCCTTTATCGATGCTTTTTTCAGCATTGATAAAGAACCCCTTTATAAGTTCTTTTTTAGCACTGAAAAGGGGGACCCCTATTATCAGTGCTATGATTAAATGTGATTTTTAGTGATGTTAATATCCATTTTGAGTGTTGTTAAAGGTGATATGTATTGTAGTGAAGTAACACTTGAGAACCTAGATGATGATCTTACACCAGCACCATGTCTAAGTTGAGGCTGACAGAAGATCATTCACCAAACAATGCTTTCCATATGAAGCTAATTGGATGAATTCCATTGGGTGGTGTCTATCAGATAGAGATTAATTGATGATGTTTTAGCTGGATTTTCAATTCAGGTGATCTGTTCCTCTGTTCAATGAATGGAACCATTTGTTAGGACCAACATGATGAACCTTGATTGAAGGTATCAACAAATGTAGTTGGGATAATTCCAAACCAGCAGAATGAGCAAAGTAGAGTATTATAAATCGAAAGGGACAACTTTTAGATGAGATTACAGGCAGTAGTCATGCTCTAGAGGAACACAGGAGGCTAATAGTAGCATTATTTGGTAGTAGAACCAAGTTTCATAGGTCGGTCAATTGTTGTGTGGAAGTCACTCCAATGAGAAAATACTGAGGATGAAACCTAGAAGCATTATTCAAAGATTCATGTAAGGAAATTTTAGTTAAAGACTTAGTGTGAATAAAATGGCATTTTTTACTATTCAACAAGAGTTGGAGGTTTACATGGTTGAATATATTTTTGATCAACCATAGTTTGCATCAAGAGATGGATTCCCTTGAAAGTTAGATGGTGGTGCTGACTGGATGGCCTCACTACTGGAAATCGGATCTTTCCCAACACTTATATACACCCTTTCCCAACGGTTCTCGAGGCCCCTTTCCCAACGGTTCTCCCAAACCGTTGGGAAAGGGGTGTTTTGAGGCCCCTTTCCCAACGGTTCTCCCAAACTGTTGGGAAAGACCCCCCCTTTCCCAACGGTTTGGGAGAACCGTTGGGAAAACTCCGCCCCAAATTCAACATTCACCCCTATCCCAACGGTTTTGAGAACCGTTGGGATAGATTCTTTCATTTCTTCTAGGTCTGCTACCCGAGAACATTATATAAATCTAAATTTTAAATAATTATGATAATACATATATATATTTATGAAATTATGTTTACAAAAGTGACGTTAGCTTAGTGGTTAAGTCGTTCGATTATAAACAAGGGGTCGTGGGATCAAATCCCAGCACATGTTTTTTTTTTGAAATACATTTACCAACGGTTTTATATCCGTTGGAATAGATTTTCATATTACTTATACCAACGGTTTTGTAAACCGTTGGGATAGGTCTATACCAACGGTTTTGGGAAAACCGTTGGTATAGACCTATCCCAACGGCTTACTTCGCAACGGTTCTCCAAACCGTTGGTATAGGCTATACCAACGGTTTGGAGGCCTATACCAACGGTTCCAAACCGTTGGTATAGGTTATTATTCTACTAGTGCCTATTGAGGCCCTCTATATGAAGGTCATCAGACCACCTATGGATGAGTGAAATTAAATGATTAGTGTTGATGAGGTCTGACCAAGGATGAGGTGACCCTCCTTGAACGGGGTTACTTGGGCACACCTCAGTTAGTGTTTGGACAGACAATGACTGGATAAACCATGATTGAATAGACAAAAATCGAATAGAAGAACCCATAAGTGAAAACATTATTGGGTTTTTTTTGGTAATCTGTGTAGGGTATGTATGAATATATTTGTAACTATATGTTGTTTCGATGGAATGGATGATGTGATTTCATTCTCGTGTTGATGTAGGGAATTCATCTGAATCATGCTATCATTTTTTTATTTGTCCTTGTATTTGCATGTGCATTTTTTGTTTGTGTGGAATGTTTGTTTTTATATAAGGAAAATCATAGAAGGACCAAAATTTGGTTTGGCATTGACTTGGTTTGGTTTTTGGGGTTCTTAGACTAACCAATTCCTAAAGCTAAAGTCATCAGGGATGTTCCAATCACTAGTGCTCTTAAAGCATTTTCCGCATGGGTACTTCTAGTAGAGTTTGTTTGGTGATTGATATATGTTTCCTTGTGGTATTATGTTCTTAGGAATCATTATATTTATATAGGGGAGGATACTAGAGATCAATGCTTGTCCTTCCATTCTTTCTCAAAGAACATTGAAAGTTCCATCTCGAGGTAGGGGATTCGTTACTTCCCTTTATGATGTGAAATTTTGGAATTATCATGATTTAGATTCCTTATGTAACAATGGAATTAACCCTAATAAAGATAATAATTAAATTAAAGAATTAATTGGAAATGGATATTGTGATCACAAGTGGTGTTTCTTTGATAATGATTCCAATTATTATTTTCTAAATAGTATGTTGTCTTTTATCATGATTGGTATTGATGTTTACCATGATTGATATTCTTAGAATTGGATAAATAATGTAAAAATGGTAAAGATCATGTGAATAATGAACGAGTCATGTGAATTTAGTTATCTTCATTCCTTGAAAATTGTTGAACCAGAGTGTTTCTTGAGTATGTTAAGTTGTTGATTCCTAGCTATTATTAGCTATTTATTATATATTGATTGTTGGTGAATCCTATTCATAATAAATCAGTTAATTCAAGAAATTAATTAAAATGTTGTTTTCTGGAGATAAATTTTTGGGGAAGAGTGATCATGTCTTTGTTTATTAAAGGCTTGCATGCCTTGGAATTATGTATTTAGTTTCCCTTTGAGTTGTGTGCTGAAAATAATTTTATTTTCATGTTTGTGTTCTCTAGGGGGATAGAGCCTTTTTGTGATAGATGTGTGGGATTTTTTATGGCCAGGATAGATAGTAAAAGTTTTTCAATAACACCGGGAGTCACAGTGACATAATTGATTGCAGGTGAAGAAAATAAATAACAAAATAACAAACAGAAGATAAACATGGGACATAAAAATTTATGTGGTTTGGGAAATGATCCCTACATACATTTATGGGATGAAATATCATTATGATTGAGAGAATAATTATAGGGAAATTTCATAGTTTCATATACACACGCACAAACCCTTACTTGAATGAGCTCAAAAAAGAAGAAGATCAATTATGCCACTAATTGAAAAATAAGTCCACTATGCTATAGTGATCAGTGCATGAAAGTCTGAAAAGCTAAAGTACTAATGTCTCCAAAGTATGAGATGCTACAGTAACCATGTCAAAGTCGACATTGACAAAATTCTTTGTTATTGTTCCCCATTTAACTCTACTATAGTTTTCCAAAGATGATATAATAACCAAAATTTGGTTAGGGGACCTTCGTCCCCTAGGACCTTGAGCAAGGGTGGGCCCCTCAGCAAGGGTGAACTACACACTATATCCTCCAGTGACCTCACTGTGAGAGTTGCGGTCTATTGTTAGTCTGGACCTCTAAAAATCGGCCCAACTTCATGAAAAGGATCAGGATACACCATTCCAACAACACGTTGAGAGTGGGGATTTTCAATTAGCTTTTCACTAAGATGAGGTTAATGTTGGGATAAGTGGAATAGGTTGAGTGGTTATTGATCAATTACTTGGGTATAAATTAATATATGGGATTTCCTGTCTTATTTTTTGTTTTCTTTTGATGGATTGTTTTTGGGTGGTCATTTGTTGTTGATTTCCAAAATTCTTGTTATAGTTGGGTTTATTCATAGTGAGTGAATATCTTTATAGTATCTTAGGTTGAGTCCTATAGAACCCAGATATGGAATGGTAAATAAAATAATAATGGAATCATGGGATGGGTATTGATATTGATAATGTTAAATAACAGAAACCATGGGATGGTTGGAATGAATTCTCAGAGGGCATGAGATACTGGTCTAGAAATTGGAATATGAATTATAGAGCATGTTGGTCTATAATCAAATGATTTGATTAACTTGGGATCTATAATGGGGTCTAATGAATGGTTTTTAATTTCTAATTACTAAATGAAGATGAATAATGATGATTAAGCCTTGATTATTGTGTGAATGTATGAATCCCAGTCCCTAGGCCTTAGTAGTGGTCGTCAGGTGTCATGTGGGAAGATAGCTGTAGTTGAGTCTATGGCTAGGTAGTTTTCCTTAATGTCAGTGTGTGTGACATATTTCTATATCTTTTGAGTTCATATACTTAACTACCTAAGTTAGTAGGGAAACTGAGACCAAAATGTTTTGGTTGTTATTTTCCCCAACATCTAGGTTGGTGAGAGAAAAATAGATGACTTCCCCCTCTTCCCTACTCTCCCTTCAGTGTTTTATGATGTGTAGGCATATCTGATCTCTAATGGATTAAGGTATAGGGTATATATCTACATGGGATTTGGTGAATCTCAATTTTACTATAAATTTATGTGTTGTTTATAGTGGATTGAGGTTATAGAACATACATGTATTCTAGATATATTGACTATGGTTTCCTATAGGTGCACTTGCATGGGTTGTGATGGGTTGAGGTACAATGCATGATACATGGGATATAGTGTCTTTTAGAATTACTATTGGATTGGATGTGGTTATGATTTTTTTCATGGGATGCATGATGATATGCAGTTTTGATATGTATGCACGGGGTGAAAGATTACTCATAGAAGGTATTGTAGAATAATATGTTTGAAATTGGGGCGTGAGGGAGAAAAACTGGAAGGGAAGTGGAAGCAGTGTACCTTTTATCTATATATGATTTCGATATTTTGTTACCTATTTTGGGATTTACTTTGTGAGAGATCTAAGGTAAGGATGGGATGTAGATTCACCTACTTAGGTAATGAGTTGATTTCATTGATTATTAATTGGGATTTAGTATGCTTCTTTCACATTTTTCACAAGAGGTTTTGGGGAGGATACTAATGAGTATAAATGTATGATCACCTTATATATGTATACTTTATTTTTAAGGTTTTTAGGAGAGAGTTGGTGACCAAGTTGGGAATTACTAGTATGGATTGGTTTTTCAAGAGTTTTCAAAGTTCATGGTCATTTCCTAGGATTTATTTTGGTATTTCCAGTTTCTTCCATTTGTATGAAATTACATTCATGTATTGAGATTGCTTCTTTATTTATGAATGGATTTCATCAGTGGGAGTTATCTTGTCTATTATCCTTAAATTTTCATAAAGTGGGTAGTGCCTCCCATTTTTATGGATTATATACACTCAGTGTTAATCACTAACCTATGGCTAATTGAAGGCGGACTTTAGGGGTCATCTCCCTCACTTCATTATCGACCTTGGAGGGATATCAGTGTAGGGGGTTCATGACATACACAAAATCACTTGATGGGTTTAAATAGTCTTTTATAAATGACAACATAGACCTTTAGTAGGATAAATATTAAATGATCTGATATATCATGTATCATTCAAATCAATTTCTACATTTAATATCCATAATGTATAGTATATGAAACATCAATCCATTAAACCATGAATGTGAGGTAACCAAAGCATTAATGCATTGTTGTATTTAATCAATACATTAAAATTATTTGTATTTAATTAATTAATTAATTAAAATTCGTAATTTAAATTTAACAGATGTTTATTTATTTATTATGTCATCCTTTTTTAACTATATATTTTTCCCGTATAGAAAACTTATCATTAATTACTTATATTTTTCACATGTTAATTTTCATTTTTCAAATGGCATTAATTAAAAAACATTATTTTTATTACATACACATGCTTCTTTGATAGGAAATGTATGGTTAATCCTTGAACAAGCTCTCCTAAGTGTTAAATTATTCTTTTATTGGTTTTTTCATTGTTATAACTTGTAATTGGTTTGTAACCATTGTATCAGTATAATTGGTACAAGTAACCACATTGAAATGGTGCAATGTAATAATATTTTTTATTTGAATTAAACTGTATTTTTTTAAACTATAACCTTTTTTATTGTTTGCTACATTTTTTCACTACAAAAAATCAGGTAAATTTCCCCCCTGAAATGGGTAACCCCCATTGGCGGTCACTGGAATTAAAAAATGGGGTATCAATCAACCCCCTCGTGTAGAGCCCCCCTCAGAAAACCCTACCCCTCTACCGCTTCCCCCACCCTTAATCTCTCTTTCCACACTTGTCCTCCCCCTATCCAGAACCCCTCTCCACCTCTACCTCTATCTTTGGATATGGATCCCTCTCCCTCCCTAACTCCCCTCCCCACCACTTCCTCCACCTCCACCACCATCGCCCCCGGCTCCCTCTCCCTTGCACCTCACCTGTCACCATTGCAGCACTTGGAGGTGTTGTCACCTCCCATCCACCCTCAATGCCGCCCCTATCTCACATCTCACCTAGCATACGCCTCTACCCCTACCCCCACTTACGCCTGGAGCCACTACCACTGCCCATCCACCCTCATCATTTCCCTCCCTTGTGCCTTGCCCAACCTCTGCCTCCTCCCCCACCCTAGCCTACACCTCCAACATCTCTTCGTGTTTTCACCTAGGGTTCCCATAGTATTTGGATTCCTTCTTTGACATTCTTCCCTCCACTCGACATTCTTCTACAGTGACTCCATGTATTGTCCTAGGGTTCCCATAGTTTAGGTGAGAATTTTTTCACAACATCTCTATTTTTATCATAATTTTCTTATTTTAAATTTTTTTCTTATCATAATGTATTATAAGGATTTTTTTCATTAAGAAATCACAAAATATATTATGTTTGGTTAGTCAACACCAATCCCCATTGCAATTTAGGTGTCCCTACTTGATTTTATTAAATAATGGATATATAGAAACACAAATTATTAGTTCATTAGAAACCTTTAGGAATAAATTATACATTAATCTAATATATGAGTTTCTTGGAATGATCCAAAGTGAAATTTTGGATTATAATCCAATTTAACTTTCAAAAAACATGTTTTATATAACCTAAACCAATAATATGAGTCAGATTATGAAAAAAATTTAGGGGAATAATAATCGATTAATTTTTTACTTGTTGGAAGAAAATATACATCAATTTAGAAACAGATTTTCCCAAAATGATTTAATATTAATTTTTATAATTAAAATTCCTTTAATTTATATAAACAAGAATTAAAAAATAAAAAACAAGCACATGAAATAGATTACTATCAAAATTTAGGACAACGATCAGTGATTCATCTATAACCTATAGAAGTAAGGTATATATCAATCTGACATGAAATTTCCTCAACTGATCAAAAGTAAATATTCATAATCATCACTACCTAATAAGTTTAAACCCACTTCATATAATCTATACCAAGATAAAAAGTCTTGGATAGTCAATAAAATTATATACAATATCTATTTATTAATCTGTGACTCTTGGGAATAAAAAGTATATAAATAAAACATGTGATTTATCCAAAATGGTATAAGTACATTTTTAAAATTATAATTTGAATTTATCAAAAAAAATATTATTCTGTGATATATATTTTTATCTTTTATGCCATAAATTTTTAACTAGGTTAATTTTTCATAATTGTAGGATAATTGGTCTTTTTTATAGATGATAGGAGTGATAATTATTGTTATTTTTTAAATATTTTTATTACTCTATCATTATAAAATAAATTTCCTTATATATAACTCAATTGCCGTTGTTGAAATGAAAATTTCAATATTTTAGTTCCATGGGAATAGTTATTATACACACGTGTCCCTTAATTATATGTTTTAACTGAGTAAAACACATAAAAAATGAATACACATACACAATTAGTCATTACATTAATCTAAAATATTAGACACTTTGTTTGATAAAATTTAATTCACTCACATATGTATGGAAAGTTATTTTGAAATGATAGAATTTTACTAGATTTATTAGATAGAAACAATTTAATGTATCAATTAAATGCATCAATTTTACACCTTAATGTATCAATTGTTAACCCTCATATGGATTGATGCATTGATGCTTCATATAATACGCATTTAAGGAAATTAAATAGTGGATTTTATTTGAATGATATGTGATGTATTGAGTCATCTATTTTATTTGATGAATGGTCTATAATATTGTCATGAGTAGTGGGATAATGAGGATGACACCTTGAATTCATTGGGATGGCTCATCTGAGGTTTAAGGTTTGGTTTGTGAGGATTGATTGAATAATATGGACCTAACGGAGTCCCCAATACAATATATTTATTTTCAGTTCTTCTATTATTAAAAAAATACTTATTTTGAAAACTTATTCATATATTATTATCGAGACTAAATGTTGTATTTATATTTATGTTTCTTTTAACTGGATATTCTGATCTCCTTATCTATCAATAAGTTTAACAAAAAAATTCTCATTACGTAACAAAAATATATCTTAGTTAAGTTTTATTTTATATATTCGTTTGATCAATATTTTCTTTCTATTAAAAATATTTTATTTTTCTAGATATGTTTTATAAGAACCTCTCTACAAAATATTTAGTCATGTAAAAAATATGAAATTAAAAAATAAAATGTATAATTAATTTAATATAATGCGATGATCATGTCATTTGTGAATTGTTTTCTTATTTTGGATGAGTATGAATTGAATTCCACATGCAATAGGTTAGTCTTTATTTAAAATATATTTTATGATATGAAATTATAAAAATGAATGCAATATGAAGTCTTGTATAAATGTTACTACTTATTATACAAATGCGAATATGGATAAGAGTTGGACTGGTCTTCCAAATAGAACGTTTAGAGAATATTTTAAAGAAATTATGTAGTTTATTGATTTCACTAGATGATTTAAAAGTGACTATATAAGTTTTTCACATAGAAAACGTGAAAACAGATATCAATTCATACAAGATTCCATGAGGGAGCACCTATTCTTGAATGGGTTTCTCAAAAATTATAAGAGTTGGACACATCATGGGGAATAATATATTCATTTTCATCCTACAGAAATAGTTAAGATGGATGTCGATGTGATGAAAACTCATCTGATGCATGAAATGATTACTAAAATTCTATGTGGGCTAACTCTTGAAGTCATTAAAATCTGAAATGTTAAGACCGGTGATATCGATCCATGCTCTAGTGAAGATCATGATTCATTAAGATTTTATGAAATGCCTGATGATGCACAGAATGAATTATATTCTAGGTGTACTATTTATAGTAAATTATTATTTATCAAAGATTTGTTTCACTTAATGACTTTTAATCAGTGGTTAGATACATCATTTAACATGTTGTTGGTGTTTTTGAGAAAAATACTTCCTGCTGATTCTAAGATTACTGAATCGTATTACCATGCCCTTAAGTTGATAAAGAACTTATATTTCACATATGAGAACATAGATGAAAGTTCAAACAACTATATTCTTTTTATGAAGGAAAATTTCCAATTTGATAATTTTATGGTCTCCAACTCTTCTAGGTGGGAAGATAATGGGGGAAATTAGACACATCAAATTCATACCGTGAAACAGGGGAAACCAATTTTCATAAAAAAATGTGTTACTTTCCAATAAAGCTAAGGTTGAAAAGATTATTTATGTAATATAAAGTTTCAAAATTAATGGGATGGATTATAGAAAGAAATAAGGAAAGTGATATGCTAACCCACTTAGAGGATTCTCTTATAAAGAAATATTTAAATCAGAGACACCCTGACTTTGCTGAAGATAGTTATAATGTCTTATTGGGGTTGACAATAAATGGTTTCAATCCATTCAAGTCTATGGTTGGTGAACTCATAGCATGTGGACCATGGTTTTGGTTCCGTATAATCTATCTTTATGGATTTGTATGAAATAATAATCTCTATTACTTCCCACTCTTATTGATGGACCTAAAAGTCTGGGGGATAAGATTTATTTTTATATTCAACCATTGATTTATGGGTGGAATTAATTTTGGGGTGATGGGGTGATCACTTATGAATATGAAATAAATGAAATGTTCAAAATGCAAGCTACATTATTGTGGAAAATCAATGACTTCCTGACTTATGAAAATATATTTAGTTGGAGTATGAAAGGGGAGTTTGACTTCCCTTACTGTAATAAAAGTAAAAATTCTACATGGATTATGCATTGTAAAAAATGGACATACATGGGTCATATTTATTTTCTTCCCCCTCATAACAGGCCCTGAAAAGATAGAGTGGAAATTGACGGTTTAATAAAATTCAACCCAACACCAAAGATCATGACAGGAGTAGAAATATAATCATAGATTTAGGAAGAAAACATTTATACTGTATATGAATTTTAGGATTTAGTGGCTCATCAATTACCTAATATTTGTGGTACAGGTAGGAAGCTCAGTCACAATTGGAAGAAGAAAAGTGTTTTTTAATATCCCTAACTGGAATACTAACATGCTAAGGCATGATCTAGATGTCATGCACATTGAAAAAAATTTGTGATAATATATTATGAACAATTTTAGGTGTTAGTGGAAAATAAATAACCATGTCAATGCATAACGTGATTCAGAAGAAATGGGTTTAAGGAAATAATTTCATTTACAATTGGTTGATGGAAATAAGGCATACATACCTGCTGCATAGTATATGATGAGTAAAAAAGAGAAAGACATATCTTTCCATTTTGAAGATTCTCAAGGTGTATGATGGTTACTCTTCTAATATTTCCAAGTGTGTGAATGTGATGAGAAAGACATTGTAAGGGTTGAAAATTTATTATAATCACATACTACATTAGCAGTTGAAAATTCATGATAATCATATACTAATTTGTGATTGTTTATCACCTAATGTTTTTAAAAATTTGAATGAGATGATTAATTTTTTTAGATATATTTTTTAAGAAATCAATGAATGGGTGATTTAAAAAAAATTAAGATATAATTTTACTTATTCTTTTTCACATGGAGAAACTATTTCTACCTTCATTTTTTGATGTTATGGTTCACTTGAAATTACACATAACAGATGAAGTAATGACCAGAAATCCAATTTAATTTAGGTGGATATATCCTATTGAGTGGTATCTAAATACATTGAAATGATTTGTATATAAAAGAGTTCATCCCTAGGAATCAATAGCTAATGGTTATTTTATAAATGAATATATTTTTTTGCAGAATATATTATAGATGTTGAAGCAAAATTAGATAAGCCCACTCGAAAACATGAAAAATTACATGAATTAGAGTAAAAATAATTAAAGGAATTAATTTTCTTAAAAAAATAAAAACAAAAATACCAATATTATTTATATAATAAAACACATAAAACCATAAAATATATTTAAACTATGATAAGAAAATAATAACAAAAATATGTTAACTGTAACCCCCCTAAAAAAACTGAGATACAACTCTTCTTCAAGTAATTTATTACTATAAAACGTTTCATTGAGCATTCATTTCATCAAATTTACGAATCTTGGGTTATAAAATGTTAATTAGAAATAATTATTTGAATCCTAATGTTAATATGATAACATATTTTCACTTTTTTATATATGTGTTATCGAATCCTATTTTTTCTCACAGATATATATTTGATAAAAGATTTTATTTCTTGGAAGAACCATAGTGAATATAGCATCATTTTTTTACTAATTATTCTTTTTATTAATTAATCATTAATTTTATTTTAAATGTTTTTAATTGTTTTACAATGTTTTTCATTGTTTATCTAATTTTTAATCTTATTTCATAATAAATTTTCTGGAAATATTTAAATTTCCAATTTCTCATATGAAATTGATCTTTTCCTTTAATAATGATGTCCCCTTATTAGTTTATTTTCATTTCGACCTTTTTAAATGGTATTGGATATCCATATTTTTCTATCCCATCATCAATAAATATTTTCAAATTCATTCCTCTTTTTCCTTCACTTCATGACTAATTATATTCCTTAACTTCTCTTCCCATAGAAGGTTGGGTAATTTATTAAATTTTAGTATATCTTATTTCTCATTCATTAACTCATTATTTAAATTTTTGAACCTTATTCCTACTTACCATATTCATATTTCATATTATCCATATTTGTTCTATTGTTTTCATGTCGTTACTGATGTCTAGGACTCATGATGGTACTATTTTTGGGTCCTTCCATTGATACTGATTGGCCCCCATATTATTGTAAACATTCACCATTTTTTATATTGGGACAATATTTCTCTTACATCCGTCCCTTTATCATAGTTGATCAATAAGCAAGTAACTTTCCAACTTAGCATCAAAATAAAAAAAGCAACAGTGATACTGTAGATCAATAACTCTAATACATCATATACAGAGATGAAAATGAGGTATAATATCCCTAATAAGAGAAAAAAATAGATTTACAAATTTATTTATCAATAACATGTTTTTCAAAATCATTAAACTCTATATCTGCAACCAAATCAGAAGTATAGAGACTAATAATCCAAATAGAATCTGCAACCTACATCCAACACTTTTATATAAATAGAAATATAAAACCCACCATGCTAATAACTAGAAAAATACAAATTCCAAATATTCTATCCACTAAGCATCCTTATCATACGCTGATATAGAATTAAAAAACCACCTATACACTTTGAACCTATATATACTAGTGAACATTGATATAAACCAATGAATATTGGACTCCAAAAACCACACTAAATACTCAGATCCTCATAGAATATTTAAAACCAATATCCTTCGCAATTGAAATAGCATATCCTTCCTTGGAATTTTAACTTCCTAGATAAACGGATGGATGGATGATGGATAAAGTGTAATTAATGGAAAGTGAAATTATATTTTATTTTCATGCCTCTTTTTTTGGAAAGTGAGATCACATGCTTCTCTTTATGAATGGACAATGAATGAATAGTGAAATCATATTCCTCTCTTTATGTTTCTCTTTATGAATGGACAGTGAATGGAAAATGACATCATATTTTATTTTCATGCCTCTCTTTATGGACAATGCAATCATATGCCTCTCTTTATGCCTCTCTTTATGAATAGATAGTGAATGGATAGTTGAATCATATTTTATTTTCAAACCCTTATTCTTTTATACTTTATAAATCTTCTACCTATATAACTCTTATTCCTCTATTTATGATATATGAAATTATATTTTATTTTCATGCATGTAGATGCCTCTTTTCCAATATATGATAGTGATGATATTTAATTATTGGTAGTGGAAAGAAACATTCAACGCCTTTTATTTTCTGGTGTTGAGAAACTCATCCTTTATGAATTTCTCATTATTTATGAATCAAATGAATGTGTACTGGATCTTTAGCCTTTATATGGGATTTCAAGGTTATTTAATAATTAAATATCCTAACTTGTTCTAGACATGTGTTTTGATCTAGCCACTCCTTTATATTTGATGAAATATGTGTGTAATAAATAAAAAGTACATGATTACTTTATATTTCACATTATATGGAACTTTAATAGGAAATTAATCCTTTCCTTACTAATTCTTTCAATGAATGTAGACATGTTATGGGAACATGCACCAGATCCACATCATTCTACAGATCCATATGTGTTAATGAGTTGAGGTATTTATGAATGTAAATGTGTTATAATTTTTTAATTAAGTGTTAGACATATATATGCACATTTGTCTAATTATGTGTGACATTTTATTCAATAGGACCAGACTCAACCACTTTTTTCCTCTTGTAGGAGAGGCTCTAGTCATGGTATTTCATCATGGAATTCTGACACGACCCTTAACATATCATTTGATGAGATATACCATCCTGTGGGATTGAGTTCCCCTGCATTTATTTTCTAGTTGGGTCTTATCATACGTGATCCACACAAATTTTCATTGGCTACACATGACTAGGATTAATTCCACTAATATGAATTAGATTAGCTTTGTAGGTATGTTTTGTTAAGAGGATAATTTTAATTTATTAGCTTTGTTTAAAAAATACGAACATTTTTGATAATTTTTTTCTTAAATAAAATTATTTGAGAGTGTTACCTAATGATTTATGACTAGTTTGTATGAAAAAATGTGGTAAAATGTAAAAATATCATAAATGTGGAGTCAAGAGGGAGCATTGGGTCCAAATTTGGGTGCCCCATACATTCTGGAAAGAGTCCCAAGAGGTGTTATCTCATCTCAGTAGCATGAGTTTGTTGTATATTGATCCATTGAGGCTTCAATAATGAGTCTATTTATTTTGGTTTATATATTTGAAGAATTTTTTAGCATTTGACATGTTTGAAATTTGAATTAATTGAATGTAGGAGGTGACAGTGCGTTATTACAAGAATCGTGTGTTGTAGGGACTACCTCGCAGGATTGGGATTCGTCATGTGTCTCGTATTAAAAAATAATGCATTTATTATTAAATTTTTAAATTTATAATTTAATATGGTTTTTTTCTATATTAATATCTTATTGGTATATAGTTACATGATCAAGGTACACTGACTAATAAAATGTCGGTGTGGGTGATGACTTGTGATCGAAATGATTTAGTGGTTGAAACTCTTATAGTAAGTTCTTTTACTAGTTATAAATACTTAAATACATACATATATATATATATTATATGAGATCAATTTGAGTCTGAGTTAGCATAAATTATAGAAGACCAACAACAACTTTCTATGTGAAGGGATGCGATATTCAATAGCATTATTGTTCATGATGGAAATGGATACAACTTGACTTATAAAATGGGGATTCCTAGTTCTATAGTTTCATGCACTAAGGATTTTTATCCTCTTATTTATGGGATGAAATATTAGGTGAAATATTTGTAGGCACAAATGTGTGCTTCTGAGGAGGTAAATGCATAGATGTTAGCCAAGGTTAGAGTACTGTAAGAGTATATGTGCAGGGTTATGGTGTAGGGGATCCTACAATGTTGGTTTATATTAAATTTATTTATATATTTTTTATTACATTAATTATTAGTATCTTCATAATTTTTATTTATTGTAGACCCCTTCCACACCAGACAAAGGTAGAATCCATGGTCCCACATGGCGCATCATATTCAAGAGGTGTGTTTTGTTTTATCTTTCTGGTTTATCATTCAAATTAATTGCCTTATTTTTTTTATTTTTAGTAAATTCAAAAATAAAATTTTCATTTAATTAAAATAAAATTTGACCGTGTAGGTAAATATATAATAAATATTTTGGTCTTCCCACTATCATCGATATATCCAAGAAGGGGATATTTAGTTTAGTGGTCATGCATGGTTGAGGAAAAATATTTTAAATATAAGAAAATATATTTTGATAAAATTCATTTCTCAGTTGATTCTATCGTATTTCATATATTTTTATAAACTATTAGAGGTTATAATCCATTTTATATTCTTTATGTGTGATTATTTTGAAGGCTACGTATTTTTCAGCCTCTCATTTTTTAAGTTATCATCTCATCCATCCCACATCATAACTTTCTTTAGGATATTTAGGGATATAAATAAATTTTTATTGAAGATATTAGGTTTATAATGGTAATAGGATTAAAAATTTTAATGAACCTTGGTTGTCCGGGCTGGGTATGGGTTTCCATTTTATGATATCAAGCATGGTTGAGAGGGTTCTACTATTCGAGATCTAATGATAGGTGATTTTTTAGGTTGGAACTTAGAGATGGTGATTAAATTATTTAATGATTGAGATCAGGACATTATTCCACCAATTCATGACTACTTTAATGAATAAGTCTATTTTGGCAGGATAGAGTCCACTAATTATAGAATCTAATGAAATTTGGAAAGATTTTATGTTTTCTTATAGTCAAGAGTAGTAGATTACACCAAGTTGGAGGCCATCTAATTTTCATGTATCATTGATTAGAAAAAGGTAGGTGATTGAAGAGTAATAAGGGCACTTGGTAGACATATTATTGGTTTAGAGAAACCAAACCAGCTAATCTATGAGGGTTGGTCTAGAGGATCTTCCACCATGGGATATAATACTTTATACTCTTTAAGTTCCAATTTCCTATTTAGAGGGAGTCCTAAACAATAATCAAGGAGAAGATCAGGATATAATTCCACTATGGGATGTAAGACTTGTTTCTCTTTACCATAAACTACTCCTAGAACAAGGAAATTATTCTCAGTTGTGATCACTCCTACTTGTTTGTAATGAAGAATTTATTTGGAATCCTGGAGCTCCCACTCTCCATGGAATGCGTATTGGTAAAAATAGGTGATGAAATAGACACTCTTTTGTTATAAAATTCAATGAAAACATGGAACTGGGTTAGTCATTTCATTCCTAGAATAACGTTGAATAATTCATATTAAGAACTACCAAATCCTAGAGGTTCCCAAAGGATGTATAAAAAATATTTTTTCTAGCTTACCAGCCTCTACCTCGTTAGCAAATTTTATGGACCACGTGTATTTTTTACCATGAAAATAAACTTCCACTAAATATTGAGAGTCTATACACACCTTAAATTCTCATCTAGAAATAGCTAGATCTAGTTCACCAATCCTTTCATACAAACCCATGACCACATTAAAATATCTAGGAGAATACAAGATCCTTGAAACCAGAACACCAGAAAACTACCATGGATAATAAAGTTGAAACAACTCGTCATCCACTCCAAGTAAAAATATATAGTATTAACTATCATTATAATTAATCTTCTCCAGTGTTATCATTCCAAGATATTCCCACTTTATTTTCTCTATTTTTTCCCTCTACTCCCTCATAGAAATAAAACTCTTAAAGATCAGTATAGTGGTAGATCTAAAAAGATACATATGAACAAAATTATATAATAGGTCATTGACTATCATAAGTGGATTAGAGAATTGGGATCATTGTGGAATTAAGGTAGGTGAATCTAGAATTTCACCAATTTTTGGATTCTTTATATATATATATATATGGTAGAGGGGATTATAAATTACAAAACACTCACACACCTAGGTCTCTAATGGGTCTATCATCATCCCTCCCTAAAAGGATTTACTGATACCCACTAGATCTATTTTATTAGAATATATAACTTGAAGTCCATTTGATTGTTTATCCCTTGAGATTCCATGGTTTTTCATGACTTGAAGGCATTGATTACTGGTGTTTTATGGCCCTTGGATGTGAGGGACTTGATTTAAGGCCCGTGAATGATTGGTCCTTTTTGAGGGACCTTAATTGGCCTTGTAAGGACCCTAATAATTGGCCTTGATTTTAAGGATCTTGAATGATGGCCTTGAAATGATTTTTAAATGCCTGGAATCCCCATAAGGTCCCATCATTTTTGGCCTTATAAGGACCCTTTTGAATTACTGCAATAACCCATGTTCAGGGACATGTCATGTGCCCCCCATAATCTATGTGCATTCTAGGAACAACTTATTTGCAAATACTTATTATTTTAACCACCAAAATTGGCCACCCACATTTATCGCTAACCCACCACTAGGTCAAGATTTTTTTGTTCCCTCATTCATTCACAGTGTTTTCAATTGTATTACTTTTCTCATATCTGTGCATCCATGATGATTAAATATGTTGTTTTGATTTCCACTTGTTTCCACTGAAATCATTCTTTCTTACATGGGTGATTTCTATCATGGCTGACCCCACCTACAACTCAAAAGATAATACAATTGAAAGAATGCCTGTGTCTATCAAGGTCACTGATGACCCGTGCCCCTAAATTGTTGACTCTATACTTTTTGACCATTTAAAATTATAATGATAGAAAATTATATATTTAAATTAGTCAAATATGAATTTTATTTTTATAGAATTAATTATTAATATATTCGAACTCTAGAAATGATAATCCCTTACAAAAATGTTCATAAGATAGGTTGGGTGATAAATAATTGTTTAAATTTATTGAAGTATTATTTTACAAGTCCCTATGTTAAATATTCAACCAAAATAAGTGATATAAGTGTATGATTCCTTTAGAGGTGAGAAAAGGAGATGTATAAACTTTGGCACAAGCCCTTCCAAAATTGAATGGGGTCATTCCACTCTCTAGAAATATTTACTATGCATTGGTGAGATTTTGGGATGAAGTGAAAATGTGTTACAAGAAAGTTATACTACCTAGGCATGTGGCCTATCATATTTGGGAGTAGAGAGACTTCTAGTAGTGACACATACAGGGAGGTGTATAAATTAAACTAGTTCATGGAAAATTGTAAAGGGTCATGTGGAATCCTTTATGAGAGTCATCACAATAGAACTGGGGATCTAAGAAATAGTCAAAACACATTCAGTAATCAAGTCCTTACCAAAAAATTAGATTAGTGTGGAACCAATACTCTCTGCCCAATCAGGTCATTATTAAAAATCAATGATGTAAATGAACCACCATATTAATCACTTTTAGTGAAAAAACCCAATTAACACACTCTATTCCTGATCATCCCACTACCATAACCAGTCAAACAATAAACATACACTATTTTCACTAAGAAGTGAGCTGGCGCAATATGGAAATACTCAACAAAAAACAAAAAACATAGGATCACATGTTCAACTAAACACAACCTGATTTTATTGTATAACCATATATCCAACAAGACCTTTATCAACAGTAATTCAGAGAGAATATATTTCACTAAAATAAATTTAGGGTAAATAATTCTCCTTCATTTTAAAATTTTAGAATAATTAAGAAGGATTCCTATTTTTTAGAACTAATTTAGCATTGATAAACATATTCTTTCTTAGTTCTTACTGATAAAGGGATTTTAATATGTAACATAGAATGATTTCTTCCTCCTTCTCCAACATTCCTCACATATGGTGGATTTGAGATTACCAATTTCTAACCAAAGTGACCTCATAATTTAATAATTATTCAAATAATAAATTAAATATTCATAAATGGAGTTACCTTTAAAAGTCACTCTACTAGATTGCATCTATTGACCGATAAAAATGACAGTGAATCTAATCACTTCAGTAGATATAATAACCTAGAGAGTTTCCACGGAAGTAGAGTGTTGATTTATCACCACAATATCATAGTCTGATGCCCTAAAATTCAACCCTTGGAATGATTTTAGCTGATCTATAGGATCAAAAATCCCTATAATTAGAGGATAATTGTTTAAAATGAGGATTTTGAGTGTAATAGTAGTTTCTAAGTTGGCCAATCCCTAAAAATTACAAAAAATAACATTATTTTTTTACCATGTTTAGATTTAAAAAATTTTCCACTTGAATGTGGATTGTTGCAACCCATAGAGCTCTTCTTTAGGATTTAATGCTGCATCCATCAAATTATCATGTCATTCGATATGATGAAAAATGATGAGAAACATTGTCTTGTGTTATTAAAATGACATATCTCCCATTAGGAGGTCAAAAAGGAGTAAATGACTTCTGATTGATGTAAAATGCTAGGAGAATATTCCTCGAATCATATGTGATCTATTGGAATCAACTATGTGTCAATTTTTTTTTTGGATTGGTCAGTACAATTAAAAGTTAATTTTCACAGTTATAACCATTTTTTACAAATGAGAAAATCATGTGTGTAGGGTTCAAAACCATCTAAACGAGTTTCAATTGACATGAAGTCTTAGGACAGTGATCTTTATGTCATTTAAAATTGTATGAAGTTTTAACATGTGGATTGGATACCTGAATTGATCGGTATAATCAAAAGTGATATTTGTCACTAGGATTTCGAGTAAAGTGACAAATTATATAAAATGGGGTGAGTACCAAGAAAACACAATTGGATTGATGTGAAATCATGGAAAAAAATCATCAAGATGGTTTTGATCTGAGGGAATCAACACTGCATCCATTAGATGCTTGTGTCACCCAATATGATGGAAAATGATGGGTAACGTTGTCTTTTGTTGTTAAAATGACATATCTCCCATCAGGGGGTCAAAAAAAGCACACAACTTTCAGTTGATGTGTGAAGCTAGAAAAACATTCCCCAAATCATATGTGATATAATGGAATAAACTACACATCATTCAGATATCTGGATTGGTCGGTACAATTAAAAGTTCATTTTCACATTTATTATTAGTCTTGTAATAATGGGAAAATCATGTGTGTAGGGGTCAAAATTGACCAAACAATCTTCAATTGACATGAAATCATAGGGAAATGATATTTAAGTCATTTGAAATATTTAGGAAGCATAAGCATGTAGATCATATACCTGAATTGCTTAGTATGATCAAAAGTGATGTTTGTCCCTCAAATTTGGAGTTAAGTGACAAATCACGTAAAAGAGATCAATACCAAGAAAATTCACTTGGATTGACATTAAATAGTGAGAGAATTATCATAGAGACATTTTTTATCTGTAACAATCAGCACCGCATCCATCAGATGCTCATGTCGCCCGGTATGATGAAAAATGATGAGTAACATTGTCTAGTTTTATTAAAATGACATCTCTGATGAGGGGTTCAAAATGAGAAAAAGAATTTTGACTGACATGAAAAGGTAGGATAACATTCCTCAAATCATATGTAATCTATTGGAATCAACCATGTGTTAATCTAATATTCGGATTGGTTTCTATATGGTAAAATTGGTTTTCTACTTTTAATAGTCATTGTTTAACTGATAAATGTTGTAAACAAATATTTCAGATTAGCTTTTCCTCTTCTCTATATTTATGATGATTTCTGTAGGTAACACTATATAAACTATTTTGATTATTATATATATATATAATCTAAATAAATATGATTAATGTTAAATATATTAATTTTTATTTTCTTTGTTTAATAGTTTTTTTTGTATCTTATTAGTTGCTAATGTTGTTCCCAATGATCGCTAGCAAGGCTGTCAGGGGAGTGCCTATAGCAACCGCCTTTGGCGGTTGTTAATGTCGTTTAGCGATGGGCCAACCACGATTGCCAAAAGCGGTTGGATGATGGTTTATAAAGCCCATTAGCATCTAATTTTGGTGGTATAAGGCCCCATCCTTAAACCTTACTTAATCTTGAGTTATTACAAAATTACACATTGAGGATCTTTTCAGGTTTAGACTTTTAGAGAATTAGATCATAAAACTTGTATTACATTCCAAATTTAAACAAAGTGGTTACATAAAAGATAGTATTCATTTTTTTTCACATCAACGGAAACATATTTAAAAATAAAGCATGGATTCTTTCTTGACACTTCCTTGACACTATCATCATATCATGTACCTTTCCCTTGACCTGTGAAAAACATTTCAAAAAACTTGGGATGAGCATAAAAAGATCAGTAAGGGTTATAAAAAAATATGGAAAGGAAACATGAGTTCATATATACATAAGAATGAAATCATACTTTACCCATAAAACAAAGGCACTTTAACATACCTCATCAAATCATGAATAAATCATAGAAATCATAAGACATAAAAGGTAACTTGAGGCATTCATAACATTCTTACATAGTGAGTAACCCTCTTGGTTACGTTTGGAATACCCACCACAGTATATTCCCTAAATCTCTTTGGAGAAACCTTAACGTTTAACTCCTTCACGTTACCCAATGCATTGGAGAGCTATATCGGGATCACCCGCCCTTAGTTTATCACGGAACCACCCATCTTCATAATAATGCCAAGAACCACAACATAATCGTATCACATAAAACATGCATAAAGGAAACATAACATTTCTACCTTTCAATCATAATATATCAATACAACACATTGATATAAAAACATTATGAAAACCATTTTCAATACCAAAATAAAAGAAAAGTAAAACATGGTATTTATTTTTCTTTTAAAAACAAGGTATGTCTTGTAGAGGAAGCCGAAACTCAAATAATGGTCATGGCGGCGGAGAAGTCATTATCACCGCATACATATGACAAAAACATTCCCTTTTTTCGTTTAGTAAATGATTCGTATAAAAAAGATTCCTTTTGAATAAACATAAAAGTCAAAGGGTTTTATACACCGTATAAAATAAATTTGTGTATAAAACAAAATATGCCTCAATGAATGGAGATTGAGATGGAGTCCCATACAAAGACGGTATCCTTGGATTAAGGATAAATCAATTACATAATTATGTGTGACAAATTAATACACGAAATATAAGTGGATATTAAGTGTAAAAAAATCAGAGGTTATTCACACATATTCATAGAACGACATATTCAAGGAGTACAAGTTTATCCCAAAGAATCAAATTTGGGTTAAGAAGTTCCCTTGCAAAAATTTGACAGCCTAACGACGTCATTACAAAATTCAGAAAATGAGTTGATGAGAGATAAAAAGGGTATCTCATCACATGGACATAAAATTTAAATCAATAAGGATATATAAGAACATATCCCAACATAATAGTATGTGAATTAAAAGACATAACAAAAGAAGTCTTTTCAAAAGAGGAGGGTGAAAGGTTCCCTTACCGACATGGGTATCTTTTGAGACATACACCCCGTGAAAGAAGGACAATACAACATTGATGTAAATACTCATGAATGAAAGTATATTATATAATAAGTAAAATAATTGGGAGTACATACACCACTCAAAGGAAATTGTGGCAAATGTACCATAAATCTCACAAGAATAAAAGTGAGATGAAAAATCCCTTACGAAAACATGGCAGCCTAACGGTGCCACTTAAAACTTCCAAAATGGATTGATGAGAGAAAATAGGGTCTCTCATCATATTAACATAAAGTTTATAGAAATAGTAATATAAAAGAACATCCCCCCAACATAACAAATAGGAGCTTAAAAGAAGTGACATAAAGGAGAGTACTTAAAAATAAAGAGAGAGGTTAGATCTCTTACGAAAATTCGGCAGCCTAACGGCGCCACTCAAAACTTACAAAATGGATGGATGAGAGAGAATAGGGTCTATCATCATATTAAAATAAAAATTACAGTAATATTAATATAAAAGAACATCACAATAACAAGAAACATGATCTTTAAAAGGAATTACATAAAAGAGTGTACTTAAAAAGAAAGAGAGGAGTAGGATCCCTTACCTCAAGTCCAACTTGTCTTGTTCGTTTCTTTATATTCCTGAATAATAAACTTTGGTAAATTTATAATTGCTTAAGGACCTCCTATAAATATTATTATTCAGTTCATATCAAATATTTTAATGTTATAATAATTGTTTAATAATATGAGTTCATATCAGACATTTTTGTCGATGTTTGGTACATGAGTCAAAAATAAACTCTTTATAATTACAAGTAGTTCATGTGGTAAAATATCCATTATATCCAGAATTGTATTCATGATGTAGATATAATATATATCATATATATCCAGTATATTCATGCATTTATAATATTACATAACATTTAGAGTTAAGAAATGAAATGCACCGTTCATGGAGATGGTAAGCCGTACGTATGCATGAACACTACTTCCATTTCTATTTCATATTTAATGGAATTAAAACATAATGATACATAATAGTATTTTAATTCCAGTATGATATCATATATAATATCATTAAATATATCCTTTATACGTACCACATATGGTATTAACGAATCAAATCACTTTGAGGGGGCGGTAGTCCGCACTTCCTTAAATGAAGATATCGTGTTTACCCATAATGGAAACCATAAAGGTATGACATAAATGAAAAATACAGAATATTAAGTAAAACATAAACATATTAGATATCATATATAAATATAGTGTCATCTTAATGGCCACCTTTGAAGGTGTTAGAAGAATGTTGAACAATCATCGTTTCGTGAGGCAAAAATTTGCCATCTACAGAAACAATATGTTCTTTAACCATTAGATGCAGGTGTGTGTAAGTGTAGCTCAAATAATTCTTATAAAAACATCCTATTATTTTGAAGATACTTTATTTGTTACAAAATAAATGAATAAAAAGAGTTTAGGGTGTTGGAGAAGCAAAATAAAACAAAAGGACACAAGTGAAGAAATTACCTTAAAATCGGGTAACTCCCTTTGGTTTGAGCTCAAAGGCTTCCTTGGGAAGACTTCTGACCAAAGTGAGGCTTCTAAGAGTTATAAAGGGATGTGGAGAGACAAAATGGGCAGGGGTTGGCCGAGACAAAGGCTTTGGAAGTGTGGTTAAGGAGGTATAGGTGGGGGCCTTTTATAAGAGGAGGGGAGGGGCCATCAGCTTCCACTCACTACTGGCCTCCTGAACTGCCTGAATTTGAGTTCTCCTACTCAAAGCGTCTACCACGGAATTGCCCTTTCCTGGTGTATAGGCAAGCTCAAAGTCAAAAGACTGAAGATACTCAAACCACCTGCGCTGCCTCAGATTCAGATCACGCTGAGTGAAGATATACTTGAGAATCTTGTGGTCAGTGAAGACCACAAAGTGCTCTCCCAGAAGATAGTGTCTCCAACAGTGCAAGCCAGGAACAACAAATGCCAATTCCAGATCATGCGTAGGGTAGTTCCTTTCTTTTGGCCTCAGCTTCCGAGACCCAAACGCAACGACTTCATCTCCCTGCATAAGCATAGCTCCTAGCCCGATACCCGAAGCATCACAGTAAACAGTGTAGCTCTTGTCTGGCTCTGGAAAGACTAGTATTGGTGCTGACGTCAACCTCCCTTTCAACTCCTAAAAGGATGACTCACAAGAATATGACCATAAGAACTTCACCCTCTTCTTTGTTAGACCTGTCAAAGGTGCTACTAGATGAGAAAAGTCCTGAATGAAGCATCTGTAGTATCCAGCCAGCCCTAGGAAGCTCCGTACCTACAAAACATTCTTCAGCTGCTTTCAGGAAACTACAGCTCTCACTTTCTCTGGGTCCACAGATACTCCTGTCTCTGAGATGACGTGACCCAAGAAGTGAATCTGATCCATCCAAAAGTGGCACTTCGAGAGTTTAGCATAAAGACGATGCTCTCTTAGTGTACTCAGAACGATCTCAAGATGTGTGGCATGGTCGTGTCGAGTGTGAGAGTACACAAAGATATCATCCACGAAGACCACGACGAAGGAATCCAAGTAAGGATGGAACACTCGGTTTATCAGTTCCATGAAAACTTCACGTGCATTCATGAGTCCGAAAGGCATGACTGTATACTCATAAAGACCGTACCTGCTCCTGAAGGCTGTCAGAGGTACATCTGATGGTCTAACGTGAAACTGATGATAACCAGAACTCAAGTAGATCTTAGAGAAAACCCAAGATCCTCAAAGATGATCGAAAAGGTCATCAATACTTGTAAAAGGATATTGGTTCTTGACCGTCAACTGGTTCAGCTTCCGATAATCCACACAAAGCCGAAGGGTACCGTCTTCCTTCTTCGCAAACAGAACAGGAAAACCCCAAGGAGAAGTACTGGGTCGGATGAAACCCTTAGCCTGTAGCTCCTCCAACTACTTCTTGAGCTCCTTCAAATCAGGTTTGGCCATCCTATAGGGAGGAATGGACACCGGTGCCGCTCCTGGCACGAGTTGAATAGAGAAGTATACCTCACGCTCCGGAGGCAAACCTGAAAAGTCCTCTAGAAAGACATCCCTGAAGAGATCTACCACTGGAGGAAATTACAACTATGGAGTCCCTTGATCATCCAGGTAAAGTCTAGTAATCTGGGCTGTCACCCCTCCTAGCCCAAGATGCTCGAGTCCCGCCCGACTCGTCCGAACATCCCATTCGCCTCTATGAAGGAAAGATTCACCTTCTGGTGAAATGAAACTGACTCTGCGACGATAACAGTCAACGAATGCCTGGAAGGGAATCAACCATTCCATGCTGAGAATGACATCATAGTCTGTCATCTCTAGGACATAGAGATCCCATAAGAAGTGATACCCTTCAACCTCGAGAGGGCACTCTCTACACTGGCATACACTAGATGTCCTCATTCCCAAAAGTGTTTCAAGTGTCAACGAGTTGGCAGAAGAAAAGATACAAAGTCCAAGGCTCTCCACAACGGAAACAGAGATAAAGCTATGCGTATCACCAGTATCAAAAAGGTCTGAAGATAAAAATGAGGCTACTAAAATCATACCTCGAACAGTAGAAGGGCCAGGATATTGCTCATGATAAGTCTGCTCCAAGACGAAAGACGGACCTGCACCGCAGCCCTGTGCCCCTGACTGACCACTCTGAGCTGAACCTCCCTACTGGTGCTGAGGGAATGGTGGATGACCGCCATGGCCTTAACCTGCACCTCGGACCAAACATTTGGAAGAACTCCAGTTCCCTGACTAGTGAGAGACTGGTGGGGCTGCTCCTGAACGAGGAGTCATGGAAGAACCCCGGTCACCCACTGCTTGTGAGAAAACCTGGCAGAAATACTGAAGGTGACCCATCTTACTGCAAGATCAGCACTCCATGGGGTCTCTCTGGCACTGCGGCCTCATGTGCCCTGTCCGGCCACACTGGTAGCATGTCACCTGGCTACCTGATGATGCGTCTCACTTTCTCGAATCACCGCACATAGGCTCCCTACAGCGCTTCTTGTTGTCATTTGGAGGCAAACTAGCTCTGGAAGTAGACCCGCCCTAGATCGCAGCTCCATATTCTCTCAGATTGCACTCTACAATTAGTGCCTGGTTGACGATGAAAGTAATGGAAGTCAGCTGGAAGATGTTCACCTGCGAGCGGATCTTCCGCCTGAGTCCATCCTCAAACTTCCTCGCCAAGAACACCCCGCTTCCATCCTGAAGGGGTGTAAAATGTTGCAGATCAGTGAAACAGTAGGAATACTCCATGACAGATAGAGTACCCTGCTCTAAGCTCATGAACTCCTGGGCTTGATCGGCCCTCAGAGTCTCCGAGTAGAAGTAGTCATAGAACACGCGATGGAACTCTTCCCAAGCCATAGCCTGCTGCTGACCCACCTGTGAGATCACGTCCCACCACCTCTTGGCGGAGTCTCGGAGCATGTAGGTGGAGAGCTTGACCCGCCTCTCTGGAGGTGTCTCCAGATGCTCGAATATAGCCAGCATGGCTTCCAGCCATGACTCTGCAGCCTGAGGTCCTCTCTCCCCCGAGAACGTGGGAGGATGCTGCTGCTAAAAGGCCCACGTCAAGTTTTCCATAGACAAGGCAGGAGATGATGCTCCCTATAAGGCCAGCATCATCCTCATGAAACCTTCCCTAAACTGTGCATCAGCGCCCATGACTGGTACAACAATCGGTGCCAAAGCTAGATCAGCTGGGGGATCGATAGGAAGTCCCTGATCAGCCATAACTGGCGTCTGATCACTGCCTGATGACAGACGTACGACCGGAGGATGTCTCGGAGGCATATCTCTGAAAGATCAAAGGCACACCTTAGACCAGGGAAATAAGGACAGAGAACATGAAGGTACAAAACGGGAACAGGGGAAGAAAAACATAAAAGATAGAAAAACGCAACTACACGGCATGTATAAAAACTACACGACGTGTATTCTTAAGCCACTAACATGGGCGTGTACTCCTGCCCTACAAGTCGTGTACACTACAAACCACATGGCGTGTTGACCCCACACACGACGTGTACTTGAAAACTATTCCCCTGCCTGAGTCTCTTTACACGGCTAACCCACATGGTCCGACTCAACCCGAGGCTACATGGCATGTTCGAAACAAACACGATGTGTACTAGACAAGGCTTCGGAGGCCCGTGTTGTTAAGTACACGACCATCTACATGGATGGAACTTACACAGCGTGCTCCGAACAAGCATGATGTGCATAGGTGAAGGCGACACCATCCCGTGTTGTTCGTGACATGGCCGGGTACCTAGACAAGACTACACAGTGTGTTCCGAAGAAACACGGCGTGCGGAAAAGAAGGTCACGCTGGCCTGTGTTGTTCGTGACACGACCGGGTACCTGGACATGACTACACGGTGTGTTCCCTATGGACATGGCGTGTTGTACCCGAGCTTTCCCAACCCGTGTTGTTAGTGACACGGCCGGGTACACGGCTCCGAACTCGCACGACATGTACCAATGGTACACAGCATGTTCCCGAAGTTACTGCCACGACACCGTGTTCTACTCACACGGTCAGTGACATGGCCTGAAAACTACACAAGGTGTATCTAAAAAGTACACACCGTGTATTCTGGGTTTTTCTGTGCAGTAGCTCAGAAACTGTGCAGAATTCCAGAAACACTAAAAATAAGGGAAAAGATTCCAAATTCCGATCCGTGAGGGGCCATAACACCTCAGGAACCAAAATTTGGCGTTCATTTTAAGCAAGGAACAAAAAAAATAGTTTTCTAACATAACAATAGAGAATATATCAAGAATCTATCATAATAGCATGCACAATCTACACAGAGCCTATCACAACAGCATGAAATCGTTAATGCACCCTAGATGGCATGGTAAGAATGCATGACATGTGATTTCTACAAGTGCCTATATGATGCATGAGATGGAATACCCTCATCTCATTGGGTTGCGATAGAAATAGAACCGAAATATCAAAACAATAACCGCACAAGTCATACAAATCACTCTAGGTGAAAACATACCAACCACAAAATCTCAAAACCATAAAAACTGCAATTAACGAGGTAGTATGGATTTTACTTGTACATGGGTTAGCTAATCCCGGGCACAACTTAATGCCATGTACCGAATCCAGCCTATCCCTGACTAAAGTCTCCAAATAGTAAAGCAAGAGAAAAGAACTCCTCTGATACCACTTTGTAACGTCCCGAGTCCGGAGCCCCTCCACTGGTGCCCCGTACCCGGTTCGCCACATGACCTCAAGTGCATTTCCCTGAATTCCAGAGGCTTCCGACTAGCAGAGAGGGCCTTGGTGAGTCGGTGGGGAAACTATTTCCTCATTTGGTAAGGTATACAAGGTAAGAAAACAACAATAAACAGTGAAAGCAGTAAACAACAAGCATAACAAAAGAAACCAAACAACGGAAAAAATGTAGATATACAACTATGTTGACAATGATGCAGTAGGTACAAGTATCTAAGGAAAAATCAAACAAAACAACGTACTGAAATACAACTAAAACCAAGTGCAAAAGAAAAACAAAGTAAGCTCCACATCATCGCGAGCCACAGCTCGGTCCCATGCTCCCCAACTCCTGGTGCAGTCAAGATCCTGAAGAAGAAGGGTGCTTGCCCTTGTCTATACCTGCAGCAACATATTCTGATTGGGCCCAAAAGCATGGCCCAAATAGGGTGTGAGATATAATCCCAGTAGGCAATAACGCAAAGATTTGTGCCTAACAATCAATGAATACATGGCAGTAATAAAACAAGAAGCAGTAAACAGAAAATCACAAGCAGCTACAATCCACAGTTCTAACAAGTAAAGCACATAAGTAAGTAGTCAGCAGTAAGAAGAAAACAGGTAACCCTCTGGGTATCTCTCATAGTCTAACCCCTATGGTTCAACCTCTATGTACTAAAAACCCTCTGGGAGGCACACACAGTCTCATCTCTCTGGTTCAGCTACGTAATTTAGTAGACTCTCTGGGGAAGCACTAACCGTCAATTCCCCCTATAGTCTCGTATCATGGTAAAGGCTCTCTGGGGAAGCACTCAACGTCAATTCCCCCTGTGGCCCACGTCGAGGATCTACAGACTCTCTGGGGAAGCACTCAACGTCAATTCCCCCTATAGTCTCGCATCGTAATTAAAAGACACTCTGGAGAATCCCACCCATCAATTCTCCCTTTGGTCTACTACTCTAGGTTCTCACAATCCTGAGTGAAAGATAAAACATGCTCAGCGCGCGTACATCATCCAAGTAAACCTCAAGAATTACTTGGCTATTAACTAAGGCTCAGCAGCATAACAAGGTAGTAGTTCCACTGTCCTACGACTAAGCATGGAAACTGGAAAAAATGCCAAACAGGAAGAACAATCATAACAAACATCCAAAGTACAGTAAAGCTACCATAATAATAGTCAAAACATCTACTCTAGCAATCAAGCAAATCAGGCAATACAACAAGGGAAAAACAGGAACACGCAATACCCCGTTCAAGGGTATTGGTGGAAATTGCACAAAATATTCATCAACTTTCTACAGAAAGGCACAAACCACCTACCTCGATCCTAGGTGATCGATATACATGAACTATGATGACAGATTCCCCTTGGAATTATGTAGATCTGAGAAAACGCACAAAAATCTCAACCTACGATAACTTGGAAACCACGAGGAATCAAGAAACAAGACTCAAGCAGAAAGAAGAACTTACCGCTGCAATTCCAATGCAACTGATTGTGCTTCAATCGGAGAACAGACAACGAGGCAGGACTCCGTCAAAGATCTGGCTGTACGGTCGCTCTCGGAGGGACGAAAACTGGAGAAGAAGATGAAAATAGGGGTTAGGCGTGACCCTGGTCCGTTTAATGAAAAAAAAGAAAATACACGGCATGTACTTCTTGAGTACACAACGTGTAATTAAATTTTCCATACTCCGAATTAACTGGCCTCCACCTCAGCCTTACACACCGTGTGTGTGGCCCGAACACAGCTAGTACACGGCTTCAAACCGGAACAGAGTACACGGTGTGTACCCAGAAAGTACACGGTGTGTACTTCTGAAATTTCCAGAAAATTTATTTTCCTTAAAAACTCCAGAAAAAAGGAAAACATACCTGAACGAAGATCCGGGTTCTTACAGTAACATTCTCTATAAACTATTCCAAAACTCAATAACATGATATCCCTTCATATTATGTATGTTTTATTTAGAGAATCATTTGTATCATTCTTCCAACCTCACCTTTTCATTCCATTCCATATGCTCTACAAAATCATTTTTTCATAATTTATTTATGGTTAACGACCTTATATTGAGCCATAAAGTGACCCGTATAATTACCTGACCTGAAAAATGATAGATTATTTTCATTTTAAATTATTAAATAAAACTATTAGAATAATTATTATTAGATCTGGTACTATAGATCTAACTGACATTATACTTTGAATTTCCAATATATATATATATTTATATCACATAGTGATTATTATTCTGTTTAACATTAATTTTTTAATGTCTTTGGAATATAATTCACATTAATAAGTTATAATAGTTTCCCACTATAATGAGAACATTGATATTCCATAAATATATTCTTAAATCAATATATAATATAGTCTAGATACATCTATCTTACGCGACATAAATGATGGTTGACTATTCGGTGATGGAATCTCATATGAAATTGATACATCTTCTCATGAAGTTCACACTTGGTGATATCTAAGAAAAATGGTCCCAAGGAAAGACCCACTAATAGTAACTCCACATGTTTTATGTGTCATTTGATATTACTATATGAAAAAATTCTTATTTTCCTTAAAATTAGAATTTTTTGGTTTGCCTTAAAAAATGAATGGTATAAAATCTTTGATGATATCATATTAGGCTCTTTTCTCACACCATAAATATAAAAATTTGTTCATATATAGACTTATTTATCTATGATACAGGTAAAATTAAAGGGTTCCATTTGTATAGTGATGTTCGATAGTCACTTGTTAAAGATATAATGATAATGAGATGTAGAGGTCACTATAGGGCATAAAGAGACAATATTATTTTTGTGTTATTTTAAGATATTTACTATAAAGTTCCTCTCTTGAAAATAAATTTATTTCTGGTTTACCTTTATATTTTTTATCATGTGTAAACCTTTTATAGATTTATATTTTATAAAATATTGGTTATTTTTTATTCATGTATCTTTTATAAAGTGTATCTCTTGGGATTTATGTCCTTGTGAAAATGAATTAGTGGATCTTTTAAAATGATTTAAGTGTTTTGAAATGTTTCTTTAAAAATTATATGTGTTCAACATACCCTTTTTTGTATTAAATAGATTTTAAAATGATTTAAACACCTGACATGGACTTAGGTTCCATTTTAAGTGTTTATTAACACACCTAATTGGCTTTTATGAAGGGATATGAGTGTTTTGAAAGCATATTTAATGTTGGTTTCATTTTAACAAGGTATGTGTGAAGTTTTAAATGAATTTTTGTAAAATGTAGAGGTTTTTCACTCATTTTAAATAATTAAGACAATTGGGTCTTGAATTTTCCTTAAATGATTTAAAAAAAGGAATTGTGGTTTTGTGAATGAGTTCTTGAAATTGATTGGTTTTTTTAAAAGGGTGTGTTATTTTAAAGAGGAATTTTTGTAAATGGTTATTTTTTTAATGGGATTTACAATGTGACTATTTATTACGTTATTTAAAATTTTTATTGATGCTAATGATTTTATTATTATCCTTAAATTGAACTGAGTGTTTTTATTATTTATATTTTTATCTATATGATTATTAATGTTCTTATTAGTACTATTATCAAATAAGGATTTATTATTATTATTGTTATTATTATCATTATTATTGTAATTCAGGAATTATTGTTATTGTTATTATTATTATTATTGATATTACTACTACTACTACTATTGATATTTTGGGCCGGTATGCAGGCACCGCACAACTAGAAGAAGTCGTACGGTTAGCCTGGGAACCTACGTGACAGTGACATTTGTGTCAGCCAAATAAAATAAATGAAATGAACTGAAAATATAAATAAAAAAATAAAAAAATAACTAATTGCAGTAATGATATTATTTTGTCACAAATAATAATATTATATTATTATTAAAGAATTGCTATCATCAAAATTATTATTTTTTATTATTTTTATATTATTGTTAAAGTTGTTTTATTTATTATAATGTGTATTATTAATCTTATTATTATTGATGTTAATTTTAATATTATTATTATAGATTAAAGTTATCATTATTAATTTTATTGTTATTAGTATTGTTATTATTATTATTAATATTGTTAGGTTTTTATTTTTATTTTTTATTTTATTTTAATTTATTATTTTAATTTATTTTTATCTCCCTTTTTTCTAGGGTTTATTTTTTTCCACGAGTATCCCCCCCTCTTTTTTTCCTTTCTACAACACCGCACCCCCTATTTCCTTCTCCTCACGCGGCACCTGCCTTCAGCGACTCCACCTCCATGAGGACACCCTCTGCCTCAAACCCAGCACCGTGTCGCATGCCCCTTACCAGCCTCGTCCCACCGTCGTGCACCCCTGTAGTGCCTTCAACCACTCACAACAACGCAGTGCCCCACACCTCATCCCTGCTTCATCAAGCTAGCGGCAGCGGACCCCTCCCCCCTTCTCCCTTATTGCAGTAGAGGCAGAAATGCCCCTGGATCTCCTTCTCTCACCACCTCCAGCCACCTGGCGACCCCGGTTTTGCTGCTCCCTTCTTCCCTGAGCCAATGCCTTCCCCCTGCTCTTCGACTATCCCCGGCGCTGCCTCCCCCATCTGAGCATCTCCCTTGCACCTGCGGCCTCCTGCTTCTCCCTTGCTGCAGCGCGATCATGACCGCCGCAAGCCCCCTGTCCAGCCAACCCATCGCCCTCCTCATGTGAACCATTGGCCGTCTGACCCTCCTGCCATGCGACGACGCCACACCAGCCCACGACCAGCCACCCCTGCCCTCCGGCTATTTCTGGAACCCCCTGGTTCGCTCCCCAACCTCCGCGCCTAGGCCCTCCATCCTACCCAGCTGCCCTGGATGTGGTCTCCTTCCAGGTTCCGTCCAACCAGCAGCGGCACAGCGCCCCGATGACGTTCCCCTTCACTGTACTGGTTACAGAACTCCTTTCGGCAGCCACACACCCATCAAACCTCCTTCTGGCCGCGTGCCCTCCGGTTGCATGCCTTCCAATCCACTATGCGTCGTTTGGTTGGCCCCGCCAGTGCAACATGCATGCTTTTGGCCAACACGACTCTTGTCTGGCCATCACACACCCTCCCAGTCAACCCACTCTCTTCACTAGAATCCTCGTCGGTTGTTTTATCTTTCGCGTGATCCCATTGACTGAGCACACCCCCACGCTGGCCCATACCTCCTTCGCTCATGTCATTTCACCTGCAATGGGGTTCAGGTGAGTTTTGTTCTTTTGTTCACTCGGATTATTTTTAGTTTGTGTTGCGATGTTTTAATTAATTTTTTGCAATGTTTAATTGTTGAGTTATTTTTAGTATGTGTTTCTTTGTTTTATATTATTTTACTTTTGTTGTAGTGCACTAGTGAGGTAATTCCGTGATACTGCGGTCGTCAGCTTGCACGTTCTTGTGCACCCGCTCGAGGCATATCACGTCATTGTCTTTGGACTATGATTTGAGGTAGGTTCCCCACTGCACTCACCTTTTAAATTTAGAATTTATTGATTTCATGATATTTCATTGATTTTAATAAATGAATAATAATTATTAGATAATTAATTTTGGAATAATTTCTTGATGTAAATGAACTTGCTTATTTTATACATGGAACTTGAATTATTTTTTTGATGAACTGATGTACAATAGTGAAAGAATGTCTGTTTGTCCATTGATCAAAATTCACAGATTTTTTATTGTGGTTTTGGTTCGTTGGAAATTTTTTTCTTCTCACACATGATAAAATGGTTTGGTTTCTTTTGAGAAATGGTGTTTTATTTAAAAGTTACATCAGGCCTGTTTGGAACTTTGATAAAATAAATTATTTTGGAAAACTTTTTTTGAGGTGACTCAGGGGTGATCTTTTTGTGTACATTAATTGTGTGAGTTGTGTGTGATTCTTGTGCATCGTGACTGGTTGATTTACATTGTTGGCTCACCCACCTTTTTATTACACGTGTTGACATGGAAACTTGGCATAATAAGTGAATCTTCTAAGAACAATTGCATCACTAGTTTAGATTACGCACAGGCTAGTGGCCTATAATAGAGAGGTGTTTTGTTATTATTTCTATGGGATTGGGCCCATCGATCAACCTAGGTAGGGCGATGACCAGGCATTAGGGCGTTATGATGTCATTGAGTAGGGCATTCCTTCAGGATGAGTCACATGTATAGTATGTTCTATATTGTTCATGAGCTCATAGGTTTGACCCATGTCTTTTTTGTATCTTTGTTGCTAGCAGTGATGAATGTGTACTTTTATGTGTATCTACATTGCCCTTATTGTGTACTTACCATTTTGCATTTTTTTGTGATGTTTTTTTTGGAAAAACATGAGCTGGTTTTGAGTAGTTTTCTGAAAATGGTCTCAAATGAAAGTGTTTTGTTCTCTTTATACAGATCATAAAATGTAAAAATCACTTTCCCTTTTAAAATTCTTTTAGAACTAATGAAAAGAACTCAGTTTTTAAAATAAACAAGGGAAATGGTTCATGGTTTGTTTTTAAGTAAAATATTTATGAAAACCTATTTTAATAAATTGTAGCTCAAACTTGAAATTACTGAATTCTTTATTTAATGGTATGTGCATTGGGAAAAGAATTATTAGGGCCTACCTACTGAGTTTTAATATTCACGCCTATAGTGTTTTCCTGTTTTTAGTTTCTGTTGCAGGTTCAACTTGAGATTGCCACCATGGGTGAGAGTTGGTTGTGGATTGGAGAGAGACTCTCGAAGTCGCGATGAGTTTTGGTTGTGGTCAAGTTAGTTTATTATGGTTGTTTGTTCATAGTTTTTCATGTCATTTGTCTACTTTGTGTTATTATACTTTTTTTGCTGCCTTATTTATATTGGGTGAAATCATTCCCTCTTTCTCTCTATTGATGACCCGGTGCTTGTTTCCAGCTCAGGATGATCAGGAACGCCTCTCGGGCCTTGTCGTGGATCAGCTTGGGTGACCGATTCATGGTTGAACTGGGTTGGTTCGTGAAAAAATGGTATCAGAGGAGGCCAGATCTTGAGTGGACCTTGTTTTTCAGAGCGCTCATCATTATTTGGGGTTATCATGGTAGAAGGAGTAGAATTTTCAGAACCCGTGGTGTACGAATGAGAAGTATTTCATGATCCCTTGCTCGTTCTGAACCTCGGGTTACCATGGGATGTTCGGGTTTGTTGATGTCCTTGATTATTTTGGTTTTTTTGGTATTGGAAAATGAAATGGGAGCCGAGAAAGTGACCTCTGGGAGCTCACATAGTCTAGAAAGCCATGTGGAGCTGAGGACATTACCATAGAGTACTCCTTGTAATGGTGGTGTGACTGGCGTATTGCCACTAACCATATGTCTGAGCCACCCATCGACACTAGTTTCCCCTTATGAATTGTTTGGGTCTTCTTTAATTCTAAAAACTATTTGTAAAGTTTTATTTTGGAGATTGTGAAAAGTTAAATTTGAAATAGTAATGACCATGTTTTGATCTCGCTCCATGTTTTATTGTTCCTCAGTGTTAACTCCACGAAGGTTCGATGGATGCCCAAGGTGTAGCTTCTGGTGATGCATCCTTATACAATCCTCCAGTTGATCAGACCATGGACTACGTCCTTGAGTTTCAGAAGTTGAACCCTCCCCTATTTTATGGGCAAGAAGATCCTCTTGAGGCGGAGGAGTGGCTGTGGAAGATTGAGATGAACTTCTATTCCCTCACACCGCCTGAGTCATTGATGGTGAAGTTGGATACCTTTATGCTTTAAGGTCCAACATGGAAGTGGTGGAATTCTATGTCTCGAAGAATGCCTCGAGAAGATATCAATTGGGATTTATTCAAGTTGTAATTCATCTAAAAATACTTCTTTGAGGTGAAAAAGGTGAGGAAGAGGATGGATATGTGCGGTCTTCAGCAAGGTGTTGGATCAGTATTGGAATTCTTTCATCGTTTCCTAGACTTGGCTCTGTATGAACCGGGGTATGTTGGAAATTATCACATGAAATCTCAACATTTTAAGCTCAGATTATGCCTTGAGTTGTAGTCGAAGGTGGAAGAGTTCAACGTAATCAACTTTCATGACAAGGTAAGACAAGATTTCCTCGATGAAGCTATGTTAGTAGGAGGACTTGAGGTGGTGAATCCTCCTCCAGCCTTGGGAAACAGTGAAGAAGATAGCGATAAGAAGAATGGGAAGCGGCCTGATGCTGGTGGAATTAGTAGAGGAATCAAGAGGTCTTCAAGACTTCTGTCATCTTTCTCATAGCGCAATCCCTTGATCTGTCACTAGTGTAGTAAGAAGGGTCACAAGAGGCTGATGTGCCCGAGTGCTCCGAGACCCTGCCACACCTGTGGGCGTTTGGGTCACTTGTAGCAATTCCGTCGAAGTGTTTCAAAGAAGTGTGATGATGCATGATCTAGCTCGTCGAAGGTCGCCTCTGCTTGTTAGTAGGAGTTGGACGATGTTCGGGGATCATTTTGGAGTTTTTCTCTTTGTAGTGTTCCTTGAATGTAGTGGTCGTCTCTTGTAGCGTTCTGTGGGGTTTCTTTTCCTTCAGTTGTAAGAATGGTTATTGACGAGCCTCTTTGAAACCTTTATTCTAATGGATGTGCATTTGGTAAAATTCTAGTTTGTGTGTTATGACTGGGAATTTTTGAAGCCTGACTGTGAGGCAGGAGATGCTTCAATCTTCGGTGCTCCAGCCCTAGGTCCCGGAGTGAAGCTGACGCGTAGTCAGGAGAACCCCAGCGGTGAACAAGGGACTTGGTTTAATCTCGGTCTTTTGTGTGGAATGGTTGGCGTTCTTCCGAGGGTCTGACGTCATTGAGGTAGCGGTGACGATAGTTTTGAGGCTTTATTGGTTGGGCCCTTCCCTATCCTACCCTTGGGGTGGGGTTTCTGGTCCATGTGGGAAGATTTAAAGTTCAGTTAATCTCGTCATCCCTTATGGTAGGGAGACCCATCGTGGGTCTCTTTGAATTCAATTTTGCTGGTTTCCTATGGTGGGGAGTCCGTTCGAGCCTTCCCATGTCAGTATCAGAGTTTCGTTTCGGGTTTCGTTTTGGTGGTGTTTAAAGTGTTAGTGTTTTGAGGATAAGTTGCATGCCATGTGAGTTCAGTGTTCTTTAGGATCGATCAAATGGAGGCGCTTGAACTTTTGGGGGTGAGTGACACTTAAGGAGTTTCATCTTTGGTTATAGACCTTATTGTGGCTTTCCAAAGGTGGAAAGTGTTATGGTGGGTAGAATTGTCACACTCAGATCTATTCGATTATTTTATTTTATTATTTTCTTGGCCTTAAATAAATTTAGTTGAGGTTCGGGTTGAATCCCAAAAGATATTTTTGAGTTTTATCAAAAAGCACGTGTTTTTGAGTTGACATTACTGGACGCAGAGGCGGAGCACATTTTAGAAACCCCACACAACCCTGCCCAGGAATCGGCATCACCTGCCTGTCTTTGGAAAATTAAAATGAGAGACTTTTTCAATTTATTAATTTATTTAAAAAAATTATTGTTTTTAATGATTTTATTATTATCATTAAAGTGAACCGAGTATTTTTATTATTTATATTTTTATCGGTATGAGTATTAATGTTCTAATTATTATTATTATCAAATAAGGCTTTATTAATATTACTATTGTTATTATTATCATTATTATTTTAATTGAGGAATTATTATTGTTGTTGTTATTATTATTATTATTATTTCTACTATTGATATTTTGGGCCGGTGCGCGGGCACCGCACGGCTAGCGGAAGCTGTGCGGTTAACCTGGGCACCTGCGTGACTGTGGCGTTCGAGTCAGCCAAATAAAATAAATGAAATGAGCTAAAAAATAAATAAATAAATAAACAAACAAATAACTTATTGCAGTAATGATATTATTTTTTCACAAATAATAATATTATATTATTATTAAAGAATTTTTATTATCAAAATTATTATTTTTTATCATTTTTATATTATAGTTAAAGTTGTTTTTATTTATTATTATGTGTATTATTAATCTTATTATTATTGATGTTAATATTAATATTATTATAGTATATTAAAGTTATTATTATTATTTATATTATTTTAGTATTTTTATTATTATAATTAATATTGTTAGGTTTTGATTTTTAATTTTAATTTTTTTTTATTTATTATTTTAATTTATTTTTATATCCCTTTTTCTAGGGTTTATTTTTTTCCACGTGCATCCCCCTCTCTTTTTTTCCTTCCTGCATCGCCCCCCCTCTTTCCTTCTCCTTGCGCTGCACCTTCCTTCAATGATTCCACCTCCCTGAGGCTGCCCTCTACGTCCTACCCTACACCACGCCGAACACCCCTCGCCAGCTTCATCCCACCGTCGCGCACCCCTACACCACCTTCAGCCACTCACAGTAGCCCAACACCCTACACCTCGTCCCTGCTTCGTCCAACCAGTGACAACAGACCCCTCCCCACTTCTCCCTTGTTGCAGTGTGAGCAGGAACCCCCCAGATCTCCTTCTCTCACAGCCTCCAACCACTTAGAGACCCCAGTTCCACTACTCCCTTCTTCCCTGAGCCATCACCTTCCCCCCTACCAGCTGTCTCCGTAGCTGCCTCCCCCATCCAAGCAGCTCCCCTGCACCCGCGGCCTCCGGCTTCTCCCTTGTTACATCGCGAGAAGGACCGCCACAAGCCCCATGTCCAGCCGACCCATCTCCCTCCTCATATGCACCACCGGTTGCCCGTCCCTCTTGCCCCTACGACAATGTCGTACCAGCCCACAGTCAGCCGCTCCTGCCCTCCCACTCTTTCTGGTTCCCCCTGGTTCACTCCCCAACCTCCGCGCCTAGGCCCTCCATCCTGCCCAGCAGCCCCGAACGCAGTTTCCTTCCCTATTTCAGCCGACCAATAGTGGCGCAGTGCCCCGACGATGTTCCCCTGACTGCACTGGCTGTGGACCTCATTTCAGTAGTCGTTCACCCATCAGACCTCCTTCTGGCCATGTGCCCTCCGGTTGCGTACCTTTCGATCCAATGTGCACCGTCTGGTCAGCCCCATTAGTGCAACATGTGTGATTCTGGCCAACGTGCCTCTTGTCTGGACATCACGCTCCCTCCCAGTCATCATGTTCTCTTCACTTGCATCCTCACCAGTCGTTTTATCTTTCTTCTACTCTCATTAATCGAGCAAACCCCCACACTGACCCCTGCCTCCTTCGATCATGTCGTTTCACCTGCACTGGGGTTCAGGTGAGTTTTTTGATTTTTCTTGCTCGAATTATTTTAAGTTTGTGTTGCAATGTTTTAATTATTTCTTTGTGATTTTTAATTGTTGAGTTATTTTTAGTCAGTGTTTCTATGTTTTATATTATTTTACTTTTGTTGCAGCGCACTGGCGAGGTAATTCCGCGATACTGCGGTCGTCAGCTTGCGCGTGCTTGTGCACCTGCTCGAGGCGTGTCACATCATCGTGTTTGGACTAAAAGTCAAGGAAGGTCCCCCACTACTATCAAATTTAAATTTATAATTTATTAATTTCTTGATATTTTATTGATTTCAATAAATGATAAATAGTATTAGATAATTAATTTTGGAATAATTTCTTGATGTAAACGAACCTGTCTATTTTATACATGGAACTTGAATTATTTTCTTGATGAAATGATGCACAGTAGTGAAAGAATTCCCATTTTTCCTTTGAATATAAATCATGGATTTTTGATTGTGGTTTTGGTTTGTTGGTAAATGTTTTCTTCTGACGCGTGAGAAAATGGTTTGGTTTCTCTTGAGAAATGGTGTTTCTTTTAAAATTTGCATCAGACCCCTTTGGTACTTTGATAAAATAAATTATTTTGGAAAATATTCTTTGAGGTGACTCAGGGGTGATCTTTCTTTGTACGTTGATTGTGTGAGTTGTGTTTGATGCTTGTGCATCGTGACTGGTTGATTTACATTGTTGACTCACCACCTTTTTATTACACGTGTTGACATGGGAACCTAGTATAGTAAGTGAATATTCTAAGAACAATTGCTGAACTAATTTAGATTACGCACTAGCTAGTGGACCATAGTAGAGAGGTTTTTGTTTTTATTTATATGGGATTGGGCCCCCCGATCAGGCTAGATAGGGAGACGATCGGGCGTTAGGGTGTTATGACGTCATTGAGTAGGGCATGCGTTCAGGACGAGTCACATTTATAGTACGTTCTAAATTGCTCACGAGCTCCTAGTTTTGACCAATGTCTTTTTTGGATCTCTGTTGCTAGTAGTGATGAATGTTGTACTTTTATGTGTATCTACATTTCCCTTGTTGTGTAGTTACCATTTTTCATTTTTGTGTGATGTTTTTGTGGAAAATGATGAGTTGGTTTTGAGTAGTTTTCTAAAAATGGTTCTCAAATGAAAGTGTTTTGTTCTCTTTGTACAAATCTGAAAATGTAAAAACCACTTTCCCTTTAAAAATTCTATTATCACTAATAAAATGAACATAGTTTTAAAAATAAATAAGGGCAATGGTTCATGGTTTTTTTTCAAGTAAAATATTTATGAAATCCAATTTTCTATAAGTTGTAGCTAAAACTTGAAATTAGTGACTTATCTATTTAATGGTATGTGCATTGGGAATAGAATTAGTCGGGCCTACCTACTGAGTTTTAATACTCACGCCTATAGTGTTTTCCTATTTTCAGTTTTTGTTGTAGGTTCAACTGGAGATTGCTTGTCGTGGGAAAGAGTTGGTTGTGGATTGGTGAGAAACTCTCAAAGTCATGAGGATTTTTGGTCGTGGTCAGGTTAGTTTTTTGTGATTGGTTGTTCTTCCTTTTTCATGTCATTTTTTTGCTTTGCATCATTCTAATTTTTCCGCTGCTTTATTTATTTATTTTCATTGGAAAAAATTCTTCCCTCTTGCTCTCTATAGATTCCCTAGTGATTGTCGCTAGCCCAGGAGGATCGGAAAATGCCTCTCAGGCCTTGTCACAGATCAGCTTGGGTGACCGGTTCAGGGTCAACCCAGGTTGGTTCGTGACATAGTCTAACATCAAACCAATGCACGATGCAACCGATATGACCCAAAATCCATGTTTTCAGTTTGAAATGACATTTTAGTAAACAAACACAACTGACATACTAAAAAATGAGAAAACTCATTTGGATGGTTTTGATACTTTAGGAAAATGATATATAAGTCAATTTTGATGTTTAGGAATCAAGAGAACCTCAATATGATTCATGGTGTGGCCGATATAAGTCAAAGTGTCTCATTTTATATAAATTTGACATTAATTTTAGTAAAACGACAAGTGACATACTAAAAACCAAGAGAATGCATTCAGATTATTTAGATAGTTTAGGAAAAAGATACATGAGTCATTTTTGATGTGTTGGAATCAAATCCACCTCAATACGATGCACAGTGTGATCGGTATAACTTGAATTGTGTCTTTTTATTTAAAATTGTCATCAATTTAAGTACAAAATAAAAAGTGACATACTAAAAACTGAGCAGACACATTCAGATTTTTTTGATACTTTAAGAAAATGATCCATTAGCCATTTTTCCATGAATGAATCAAAAAAACCTCAATATAATTCATGGTGTCACATGTATGATTAAAAGTGTCTATTATCAGTTTAAAATTTATATTTTTACTCAAAAGGTGCCACTCACTGAAAACCAAGAAAACACACTCCAATTGTCTTAATATTTTAGTAAAGTGATTCATAAGACATTTGTGATGTGCATGAAACACACTCATATCAAACTGATGCATGATGCGATCGGTATGACTCAAAATGTGTGTTTACAGTTTGAAATGACATTTTAGTAAAAAAACAAAACTGGCATATTGAAAACTAAACTAATGAATTCAGATTGCTTTGATACTTTACAAAAATGATCCATAAGTAAATTGTGATAGGTAGGAATCATCCAAACCTCAATCCAATGCATGGTATGACCGGTATAAACCCAAATGTTTCATTATTTAAATTTGATATTAATTTTAGTAAAATAACAAGTGACATGCTCAAAACTAAGAAAACACATTTAGATTGTTTTGATATTTTAGGACAATGACCCATAACTCATTTGTAATGTGTAATAATCAACCCCACCTCAATACGATGTAAAGTGTGACCGGTATAACTCTGAATGTGTCTTTTTTATTAAAAATTGACATTTTATTAATGTATTCTTTCATATTAATGTTTAATTTATTTATTTATAGTATCAATATTATAATATTTGTTTTATTATATAAGTGGAATATTTTTCTCTAGTTGGGATGATTTTTTTGTCAATTGATACCATGGGAGGACATTTTTGAGAGGGGGTCATGGGCATCAAAAGATGAAATATTAATGTTTTTAACTATTTGTTGGATAATTGTAAATGTAATTATATGAAACACTGTTTGAAATGTATATAGTGATGATTTTTTTAAATGCCATGGGTAGATATTTTTGTATTCATGATGTCAATTAGAGGCATATAGAATTGTTTGCTGGGTGTGCTGTATATACCTGTAGGTTTTTTCTAGTTTTTTTATTATATTAATAGACCATTGCTGCTAGGTAGGCATTTATCAACACTATTTTCAAGCATTGATAAAGGCCCCCCTTTATCAGTACTCAAAATTGCACCGATAAAGTGGGCCTTTATCCATGCTAAAATAGTGTGGATAAAGGGGGACCTTTATCAATGATTTTTTAGCATTGATAAAGGGCCCCCTTTATCAGTTATTTTTTAGCACTGAGATGGCTCATCTGAGGTTTAAGGTTTGGGTTGTGAGGATTGATTGAATGAGATGGACCTAATAGAGTCCCTGACACAATATATTTATTTTCAGTTCTATTATTAAAGAAATACTTATTTTGAAAACTTATTCATATATTATAATCGAGACTAAATGTTGTATTTATATTTATGTGTCTTTTAACTGGATATTCTTATATCCTTATATATTAATAAGTTTAACAAAAAAATTCTCATTTTGTAACAAAAATATATCTTAGATGAGTTTTATTTTATATATTTATTTGATTAATATTTTCTTTCTCTTAAAAATATTTTATTTATCCAGACATGTTTTATAAGAACCTCTCTACAAAATATTTAGTCGTGTAAAAAAGATGAAATTAAAAAATAAAATATATAATTAATTTAATATAATGCGATGATCGTGCCATTTGTGAATTGTTTTCTTATTTTGGATGAGTATGAATTGAATTCCACATGAGATAGGTTAGTCTTTATTTTAAATATATTTTGTGATGTGAAATTATAAAAATGAATGCAATATAAAGTCTTGTATAAATGTTACTTCTTATTACACATATGTGAATATGGATAAGAGTTGGACTGGTCTTCCAAATATAACATTTATATAATATTTTGAAGGAATTATACATTTTATTGATTTCACTAGAGGGTTTAAAAGTGACCATATAAGTTTTCCATATAGAAAATGTGAAAACAAATATCAATTTATATGAGATTCCAGGAGGGAGCACCTATTCTTGAATGGATTTCTCAAAAATTATAAGAGTTGGACACATCATGTGGAATAATATATTCAATGTCATCATACAAAAATAGTTCAAATGGATGTCAATGTGAGGAAAAATCATCTGATCCATGAAATGCTTACTAAAATTTATGTGGGCTAGCTCCTGAAGGCATTAACATCCGAAATGTTGAGACCGGTGATATCAATCCACGCTCTAGTGAAGATCGTGATTCATTGAGATTTTATGAAATACGTTATGATTCACAGACTGAATTATATTCTAGGTGTACTTATTATAGTAAATTATCATTTTTCACAAAGTTGTTTCACTTAAAGACTTTGAATCAGTGGTTAGATTCATCATTCGACATGCTGTTGGTGTTATTGAAAAAAATACATCCTGTTGATGCTAAGATTCCTGAATCGTATTACTATGCTCGTAAGTTGATAAAGAACTTATATTTCACATATTAGATCAAAGATGAAAGTTAAAACAACTATATTATTTTTATGATGGAAATTTTCTAATTTGATAATTTTATGGTATGTGACTCTTCCAGGTGGGAATATGATGGGGTAAATTAGACACATCAAATTCAGACTGTGAAACAGGGGAAACCAATTTTCGTAAAGAAAATGTGTTACTTTCCTCTAAATATTAGGTTGAAAATATTATTTATGTAATATAAAGTTTCTAAATTAATGATATGGCTTGTATAAAGAAATAAAGAAAGTGATATGCTAACTCACTTGGAGGATTCTATTGGATAAAAATATTTCAATCAGAGACACCCTGACATAGCTGAAGATAGTTATAATGTCTTATTGGGGTTTACAGTAGATTATTTCAATCCATCTAGGTCTATGGTTGGTAAACTCATAGAACATGGACCATGGTTTTGGTTTCATATAATCTTTCTTTATGGCTTTGTATGAAATAATAATTTATATTACTTTCCACTCTTATTGATGGACCTAAAAGTCAAAGGGATAAGATTTATTTTTACATTCATCCATTGATTTATGGGTGGAATGAATTTTGGGGTGATGGTGTGATCACTTATTACTATGAAACAATTGAAATGTTAAAAATGCATGCTACTTTATTTTGGGAAATAAATGACTTTATAACTTATGAAAATTTGTTAAGTTGGAGTATAAAAGAGGAGTTTTCCTTCCCATACTGTAATAAAAGTAAAAATTCTACATGGATTATGCATTGTAAAAAATGGACATACATGGGTCATATTAATTTTATTCCCCCTTATAACAGGCCCTGAAAAGATATAGTGGAAATTGATGGTTTAATAAAATTCAACCCAACACCAAAGATCATAACATGAGTAGAAATATAATCATAGATTGAGGAATAAAACATCCACACTGTATATGAATTTTAGGATTTAGTGGCTCATCAATTACCCAATATTCGTGGTGCTGGCAGGAAGCTCAGTCACAATTGGAAGAAGAAAAGTGTATTTTAATATCCCTATATGTAATACTAACATGATAAGGGATGATCTAGATGTCATGAACATTGAAAATAATTTGTGATAATATATTGTGGACAATTTTAGGTGTTAGTGGAAAATAAAATACCATGTCAATGCATGACATGATTGAGAAGAAATGGGTTGAAGGAAATAGTTTCATTTACAATCGGTTGAGGGAAATAAGGCATACATACCTGCTGCATAATATAGGATGAGAAAAAAAGAGAAAGTCATTTCTTTCCATTTTGAAGATTCTCAAGGTGTATGATGGTTACTCTTCTAATATTTCCAAGTGTGTGAATGTGATGAGAAAGACATTGCAAGGGTTCAAAAGTCATTATAATCACATACTACATTAACAGTTGAAAATTCATGATAATCACATACTAATTTGTGATTGTTTATCATCCAATGATTTTTAACCATTAAATGAGATGAGTAATTTTTTAGATATATTTTTTTAAGAAATCAATGAATGAGTGATTTAAAAAAAATTAAGATATAATTGTACTTATTCTTTTTCACATGGAGAAACTATTTCTACCCTCATTTTTTTTGATGTTATGGTTCACTTGACATTACACCTAACCAATAGAGTAATGACCGGTAGTCCAATGAAATTTAGGTGGATGTATCCTATTGAGTGGTATCTGAATACATTGAAATTATTCGTACGTAAAAGAGTTCATCCCTAGGCATTAATAGCCAATGATTATTTTAAAGATGAATATATATATATTTTTTTGCAGAATATATTATAGATGTTGAAGCAAAATTAGATAAGCCCACTCAAATTCATGAAAAATTACATGAATTAGAGTAAAAATAATTAAAGGAATTAATTTTATTAAAAATATAAAAACAAAAATACCAAAAGTATTTATATAATAAAACACGTAAAACCATAAAATATATTTAAGGTATGATAAGAAAATAATAACAAAAATATGTTAAATATAACCCCCTAAAAAACTGAGAGACAACTCTTCAAGTAATTTCTTACAATAAAAAGATTCATTGAGAATTAATCTCATCAAATTTACGAAGCTTAGGTCATCAAATGTTAATTGGAAGGAATTATTTGAATCCTAATGTTAACATGATAACATATTTTCACTTTTGTTTTAAATGTGTTATCAAATCTTATTTTTTCTCACAGATATATATTTGATAAAAACTTTTATTTCTTGGAAGAACCATAGTGAATATTGCATCATTTTTTAACTAATTATTATTTTTATTAATTAATTATTAATTTTATTTTCAATTTTTCTAATTGTTTTAAAATGTTTTTCATTGTTCATCTAATTTTTAATCTTATTTCATAATAAATTTTCTGGAAATATTTAGATTTCTAATTTCACATATGAAATTTATCTTTTCTTTTAAGAATGATGTCCCCTCATTAGTTTATATTCATTTTTTCCTTTTTAAATGGTAATGGATATCCATATTTTTCTATCCCATCATCAATAAATGTTTTCAAATTCATTCCTCCTTTTCCTTCAATTCATGTCTAATTCTATTCCTTAACTTCTCTTCCCATAAAAGGTTGTGTAATGTATTAAATTGTAGTATATCTTATTTCTCATTCATTAACTCATTGTTTAAATTTTTGAACCTTATTCCTCCTTACCATATTCATCTTTCATTTTATCCATATTTGTGCTATTGTTTTCATGTTGTTACCGATGTTTAGGACTCATGTTGGTACTATTTTTTGGTCCTTCAATTGATACTGATTGGCCCCCATTATTGTAAACTTTCCCAAATTTTTATCTTGGGACACTATTTCTATTGCATCCATCCCTTTATCATAGTAGATCAATAAGCAAGTAACTGTCCAACTTAGCATCAAAATAAAAAAAAGAAAAAATGATACTGTAGATCAATAACTCTAATACATCATATACATAGATGAAAATAAGGTATAATATCCCTCATAAGAGAAAACAATAGATTTCCAAATTTATTGATCAATAACATGTTTTTCAAAATCATTAAACTCAACATCTACTACAAAATCATAAGTATAGAGACTAATAATCCAAATAGAAACTGTAACCTACATCCAACACTATTATATAAATTGGCCTATAAAACCCATCATGTTAATAATTAGAAAAATCCAATTTCCAAATATTCTATCCACTAAGTATCCTTACCATACCCTAATATAGAATTAAAAAACCACCTATACACTTTGAACCTATATATACTAGTGAAAATGGATATAAACTAATGAATATTGGACTCCAAAAACCACACTAAATACTCAGATCCTCATAGAATATTTAAAACCAACATCCTTCACAATTGAAATAGCATATCCTTCCTTAGAATTTGAACTTCATAGATAAATGGATGGATGGATGATGGATAAAGTGGAATGAATGGAAAGTGAAATCTTATTTTATTTTCACACCTCTCTTTATGGAAAGTGAAATCATATGCCTCTCTTTATGAATGGACAATGAATGAATAGTGAAATCATATTCCTCTATGTCTCCCTTTATGAATGGGCAGTGAATGGACAGTGACATCATATTTTATTTATGTGCCTCTCTTTATGGACAGTGCAATCATATGCCTCTCTTTATGCCTCTCTTTATGAATGGATAGTGAATAGACAATGAAATCATATTTTATTTTCAAACCCTTCTTCTTTTATGCTTTATAAATCTTCTACCTATAGAATTTTTGTGCCTCTATTTATGATATATGAAATTATATTTTATTTTCATGCATGTAGATGCCTCTTTTCCAATATATAATAGTTATGATATTTAATTATTGTTAGTGGAAAGAAACATTCAACACCTTTTATTTTCTGGTGTTGAGAAACTCATCCTTTATGAATATCTCATTATTAACGAATCAAATGAATGGGTATTGGATCTTTAGCCTTTTTATAGGATTTCAAGGTTATTTAATAATTAAATATCCTAACTTTTCCTAGACATGTGTTTTGATCTAATAAATCCTTTATATTTGATGAAAGATGTGTGTAATAAATAAAAAGTACGTGATTACTTTATATTTCACATTATATGGAACTGTAATAGGAAATTAATCCTTTCCTTGCTAATTATTTAAATGAATGCAGACATGTTAGGGAAACATGAACCATATCCACATCATTCTACAGATCTATCTGTGTCAATGAGTTGAGGTATTTATGAATGTAAACGTGTTTTTATTTTTTTAATTGAGTGTTAGAAATATATATGCACATTTGTCTAATTATGTGTGAAATTTTATTCTATAGGACCAGACTCGACCGCTTTTTCCTCTCGTAGGAGAGGCACTAGTAGTTGTATTTCATCATAGAATTCTGACATGACCCTTGGCATATAATTTGACGAGATATACCATCCTGTGGGAGTGAGTACCCCTGCATTTATTTTCTAGTTGGGTCTTATCATACATGAGCCACACAAATTTTCATTGACTACACATGACTAGGATTCATTCCACTATGATGCATTAGATCAGCTTTGTAGGTATTTTGGGTAAGAGGATTATTTTAATTTCTTAGATATGTTTAAAAAATAATAACATTTGTGATAATTTTGTTCTTAAATATATTTATTTGAGAGTGTTCCCCAATGATTTATGACTATTTTGTATGAAAATATATGGTAAAATGTAAAAATATCATAAAGGTGGAGTCAAGAGGGAGCATTAGGTACAAAATTTGGGTGCCCCATACATTCTAGACAGAGTCCCAAGAGGTGTTATCTCATCTCAATAGCATAAGTTAGCTGCATATTGATTCATTGAGGCTGTAACAATGAGTCTATTTATTTTGGTTTATATATTTGGAGAATTTTTTAGCATTTTACATGTTAGAAATTTGAATTAATTGAATGTAGGAGGTGGCAGTGCATCATTCCAAGAATCGTGTGTTGTAGGGACTACCTAACAGGATTGGGATTCGTAATGTGTCTCGTATTCAAAATAATGTATTTATTATTAAAATTTTAAATTTATTATTTAATATGGTTTTGTGTTCTATATTTATATCTTATTGGTAGATAGTTATAGGATCAAAGCACACTAACTAATGAAATGTCGGTGTGGGTGATGACTACTGATCGAAATGGTTTAGTGGTTGCAGCTCTTACAGTAAGTTCTTTTACTAATTATAAGTACTTACATACATACATACACACATACATACACACACATATATATATACATTACATGACATCATTTTGAGTCCGAGTTAGCACAAATTACAGAGGACCAAAAAAAACTTTCTATGTGAAGGGATGCGATATTCCATCGCATTATTGGAAGTGATAGAAATGGATACAACTTGACTTATGAAATTGGGATTACTAGTTCTATAGTTTCATGCACTAAGGATTTGTATCCTCTTATTTATGGGATGAAATATCAGGTGAAATATTTAAGGAGGCACAGATGTGTGTTTCTGAGGAGGTAAATGCATAGTTGTTAGTCGAGGTTAGAGTACTGTGGGAGTATATGTGCAGGGTTATGGTGTAGGGGATCCTACAATGTAGGTTTATATTGAATTTATTTATTTATTTTTTATTACATTAATTATTATTATCTTCATAATTTTTATTTGTTGAATGCCCATTCGACACCAGACAGAGGTAGAATCCATGGTCCCACATGACACATCAGATTCAAGAGGTGTGTTTTGTTTTATCTTTCTGGTTTCTCGTTCAAATTAACAGTCTCATTTTTTTTATTTTTAGTAAATTCACAGATAAAATTTACATTTAATTAAAATAAAATTTGATCATTTAGGTAAATATATAATAAATATTTTGGTCTTCCCACCATCATCAATATATCCAAGAAGGGGATATTTAGTTTAGTGGTCATGCATGGTCGGTGAAAAATATTTTAAAGAATGGAAAAGATATTTTGATAAAATTCATTTCTCAGTTGATTACATTGTATGTCATTTATTTATATATTTTATTAGATGTTATAATCTATTTTATATTCTTTATGTGTGATTATTTTGAAGGCTACATATATTTTCACCCTCTGATTTTTTAAGTTCTCATCTCGTCCCACATCATAACTTTCTTCAGGATATTTATAGATCTAAATAAATTTTTATGGAAGATAGTAGGTTTCTAATGGTAATATGATTAAAATTTTTAATAAACCTTGGTTTTCTGGGCTGGGTAATGGGTTTCCCTCTTTTGATATCAAGCATGGTTGAGAGGGTTCTACTATTCAAGATCTAATGATAGGTGATTTTTTCGGTTGGAACTTAGAGATGGTGAATAAATTATTTAATGATTGAGATCAGGACACTATTCCACCAATTCATGACTACTTCAATGAATAAGTCTATTTTGGCTGTATAAATTCCACTAATTATAGAATCTTATGAAATTTGTGAAGATTTTATGTTTTCTAAGAGTCAAGAGTGGTAGATTACACCAAGTTGGAGGCTAATTAATTTTCATGGATCATTGATTATACTAAGGTAGGTGATTGAAGAGTAGTAAGGGAACTTAGTAGACGTAGTGTTGGTTTAGAGAAACCAAAACAACTAATCTATGAGGGTTGGTCTAGAGGATCTGACACCATGGGATATAATACTTTCTACCCTTTAAGTTCGAATTTCCTATTTAGAGGGAGTCCTAAAAATAATCAAGGAGAAGATCAGGAAATAATTCCACTATAGGATGTAAGACTTGTTTCTCTTTACCATCAACTACTCCCAGAACAAGGAAATTATTCTCAGTTGTGATCGCTCCTACTTGTCTGTAATGAATAATTTATTTAGAATCTTGGAACTCCCACTCTCAATGGAATGTGTATTGGTAAAAATAGGCGATGAAATGGACACTCTTTTGTTATAAAATTCATTGAAATCATGGAACTGAGTTAATCAGTTCATTCCTGTAATAATGTTTAATAATTCATATTAAGAATGTCCAAATACTAGAGGTTACCAAAGGATGCATTAAAACGATTTTTTCAAGCTTACCAGCCTCCACCTCATTAGCTGATTTTATGAACCATGTGTATTTTTTACCATGAAAATAAACATCCACTAAATATTTAGTCTATACACACCTTCAATTCTGAGCTAGAAATAGCTAGAGCTAGTTCACCAATCCTTTCATCCAAACCCATGACCACATTAAAATATCTAGGAGAATACAAGAGCCTTGAAATGAGAACACCAAAAAACTACCATGGATAAAAAAGTGGAAACAACGAGTCATCCACTCCAAGTGAAAATATATAGTATTAAATATCATTATAATTAATCTTCTGTAGTGTTATCATTCCAAGATATTCCCACTTTATTTTCTCTAATTTTTCCCTCTCTAGTCCCTCATAGAAATAAAACTCTTAAAGGTTAGTATAGTGGTAGATCGAAGAAGATACATATGAACAAGATTATATAAGAGGTCATTGACTATCATAAGTGGATTAGAGAATTGGGATCATTTTTGGAATTATGGTTGGTGAATCTAGGCTTTCACCACTTTTTGGGTTATATATATATATATTTATATATTTGGTAGAGGGGGATTATAAATTACAAACCAGTCACACACCCAGGTCTCTAATGGGTCTATACTCATCCCTCCCCAAAAGGATTTAGTGATACCCACTAGACATATTTTATTAGAATATATAACCCGAAGTCCCTTTGATTACTTATCCCTTGAGATCCCATGGTTTTTCATGACCTGAAGGCATTGATTATTGGTGTTTTATAGTCCTTGGATGTGTGTGACTTGATTTAAGGCCCATGAATGATTGGTCCTTTTTGAGGGACCTTCGTTGGCCTTGTAAGGAACTTAGTTGTTGGCCTCGATTTTAAGGATCTTGAATGATGTCCTTGAAATGATTTTTAAATGCCTAGAATCCCCATAAGGTCCCATTATTGTTGGCCTTGTAAGGACCCTTTTGAATTACTACAATAACCCATGTTCAGGGACATGTAATATTCCCTCCATAATCTATGTGCATGCTAGGAACAACTTCTTTGCACACACTTATTTTCACAACCAAAATTGGCCACCCATATTAACTGCTGACCCACCACTAGGTCATTCTTTTTTCTCTCCCACATTCATTCATAGTGTTTTTAATTGTATTACTTTTCTCATATCTATGCATCCATGATGATTGAAGATGTTGTTTTGATTTCCACTTATTTCCACTAAAATCATTCTTTCTTATATGGTTGATCTCTATCATGGACTACCCCACTTACAACTCAAAAGATGACACTATTGAAAGCATGTCCATTTCAGTCAAGGTCACCGATGATCCGTGCCCCTAAATTTTTGACTCTATACTTTTTGACCATTTAAAATGATAATGATAAAAAATTATATATGTCAATTGGTCAAATATGAATTTTATTTTAATAGAATTAATTATTATTATATATGAACTCTAGAAATGAGAATACCTTACAAAAATGTTCATAAGATAGGTTGGGTGATAAATAATTTTTTAAATTTATTGAAGGATTATTTTACAATTCCCTATGTTAAATATTCAACCAAAGTGATATATGTGGATGATTCCTTTAGAGGTGAGAAAAGAAGATGTATAAACTTTGGCACAAGACGTTCGAAAATGGAATGGGGTCATTCCACTCTCTATAAATATTTACTATGCGTTGGATAGATTTTGGGATGAAGTGAAAATGTGTTACAAGAAAGTTATACTACCTAGGCATGTTGCGTATCATATTTGGGAGTAGAGAGACTTCTTGCAGTGACACGTACAAAGTGGTGTATAAATTAAACTAGTTCATGAAATATTTGGAAGGGACATGTGGAATCCTTTATGAGAGTCATCACAATAGAACTGGGGATCTAAGAAATAGCCAAAATACATTCAGTAATGAAGTCCTTACCAAAATATTAGATTAGTGTGGAACCAATACTCTTTGCACAATCAGGTCATTATAAAAAATCAATGATGTAAATAGACCACCATATTAATCACTTTTAGTGATAAAAACCCAATCAACACACTCTATTCCTGATCATCCCACTACCATCACCAGTCAAAAAATGAACATACACTATTTTCACCAAGTAGTGAGCTGGCACAATATGAAAATACTAAACAACAAACAAACTACATAGGATCACATGTTCAACTAAACACAACCTGATTTTTATTGTATCACCATCTATCCAACAATACCTTTATAAACAGTATTTCAGAGAGAATATATTTCACTAAAATAAATTAGGGGGAAATAATTCTCTTTAATTTTCACTTTTTAGAATAATTTATAAGGATCACTCTTTTTTAGAACTAATTTAGCATTGATAAACAAATACTTTCTAAGTGCTTATTGAGAAATGGATTTTAATATGTAACTTAGAATAACTTCTTCCTCCTCCAACTTTCCTCACATATTGTGGATTTGAGATTCCCAATTTCCAACCAAAGTGACCTCCTAATTTAATAATTATTCAAAGAATAAATTAAATATTCATGAATAGAGTTACCTTTAAAAGTCACTTTACTAGATAGCATCTGTCAACTGATATAAATGATAGTGAAGCCAATCACTTCAGTAGATACAAGAACCTAGAGAGTTTCCACATAAGTAGAGTGTTGATTTATCCCCAAAATATCATTGTATGATGCCATAAAATTCAACCCTTGGAATGATTTTAGCTGATCCATAAGATAAAAATCCCTATTATTAGAGGATGATTGTTTAGAATGAGGATTTTGAGTGTAATAGTAGTTTCTAAGTTGGCCAGTCCCAGAAAATTCCATAAAATAACATTCTTTTTTTACCATGTCTAGATTTTGGATTTTTTCCACTTGAATGTGGCTTGTTTCAACCCATAGATCCCTTCTCTAGGATTTAATTCAGCATCCATAAAATTCACATGACATTCGATATGATGGAAAATGATGAGTAGCATTGTCTTGTGTTATTAAAATGACATACCTCCCATCAGGAGGTCAAAAAGGAGTAAATGACTTATGATTGACTTGAAATGCTAGGAGAATATTCCTCAAATCATATGTGATCTATTGGAATCAACCATGTGTCAAATTTATTCTTGGATTGGTCAGTATAATTAAAAGTTCATTTTCACATTTATTACCATTTTTTTACTAATGAGAAAATCATGTGTATAGAGTTTAAAACCATCTAAACGAGTTTCGATTGACATGAAATATTAGGACAATGATCTTTATGTCATTTAAAATTTTTAGGAAGAATCAACACGTGGATTGGATACCTAAATTGATTGGTATAATCAAAAGTGATATTTGTCTCTTGGATTTCGAGTTAAGTGATAAATTACATAAAATAGGGTGAGTACCAAGAAAACACATTTGGATTGACTTCAAGTCATGGGAAAACAATAATCAAGATGATTTTGATACGAGGGAATCAACACCTCATCCATCAGATGCTCGTGACACCCGATATGATGGAAAAAGATGGGTAACGTTGTCTTGTGTTGTTAAAATGAAATATCTCCCATCAGGGGGTCAAAACGAGCACATGAATTATGGTTGATGTGTGAAGATAGAAAAAAATTCCTCAAATCATATGTGATCTATTAGAATAAACTACATATCATTCAGATATCTGGATTGGTCTGTACAATTAAAAGTTCATTTTCACATTTATTATTCATTTTGTAATAATGGGAAAATCATGTGTGTAGGGGTCAAAATTGACCAAACAAGCTCCGATTGATTTGAAATCATAGGGTAATGATATTTAATTAATTTCAAATATTTAGGAAGCATAATAATGTGGATTGTATACCCGAATTTATTAGTCTGATCAAAAGTGATGTTTGTCCCTCATATTTGGAGTTAAGTGACAAATCACATAAAAGAGATCAATACCAAGAAAATGCACTTGGATTGACACTAAATCGTGAGAGAATGATCAGCAAGGCATTTTTTTTCTGTAAGAATCAACACCGCATCCATCAGATGCTCGTGTCACTCGGTATGATGAAAAATGATGAGTAATGTTTTCTAGTTTTATCAAAACGACATCTCCAATGAGGGGGTAAACCATAGCCTGAGCATAGGAAATTTTATCTTTAGGCAGATCTCCACACGGATCAATGCCCAACATCATCAAAGCCTTGACACTGTCAGTCAAAGCCTAGACCACCTTCCTAGAAGAGTCCTTCACCAGAGATGCATCCAGATCCGAACCAGGTCAAGTCGTGGCACCATCTGCTGACGACGAAGGTAATATAATTTCAATAATCGCATTAGAGATCGGATCCACAGAAACTGGATCTGCAACAAACATCAAAAACTTCGTTGGCAATCCCTAAGTTAGGGCCTTGTCTATCATCGTGACCGCCATTGACGATGGCATAATAGGTTCAGATGCCTTGGGGGTGGCATCACAGACCACTGGCCCGCCATAACAATGCACATCAAACCATTGTGGATCCAAAGCGAGGTGCGACTCTATAAAATAGAATCTGGATCAAGTAGTAGGGTAAGAACGAAAAAGAGTCGCACCATAACAATTAGAACACCAAGATCGTGAGTGTCGGAGACCGTAAAACCCTAGTAATTAATTATATTACTAATAATAATTATATTACTAATTAACTAAGTAATTATTAACTAATTAATAATTATATTAGTAATTAATTATTATATAATTAATAATTATATTACTAATTAACTAATTAATAATTATATAATTACCAATTTTATTAGTAATTAATAATTATATAATTAATAATTATATTACTAATTAACTAATTAATTATTATATAATCAATAATTAATAATTATATTACTAATTAAATAATTAAAAATTATATAATTAGTAATTAATAATTAATAATTATAATTAATAATTATATTAAAAATTAACTGATTAATTTTTATATAATTAATAATTAATAAATAATAAATAATAATTATAATGAATAATTATAATTAATAAATTATATTACTAATTAAATAATTAATTATTATATAATTAAGAATTATATTAGTAATTAACTAATTAATTATTATGTAATTAATAATTATATTACTAATTAATTATTATATAATTAATAATGATATTACTAATTAACTAATTTATTGTATAATTAATAATTATATTACTAATTAACTAATTAATTATTTTATAATTAATAATTATATTACTAATTAACTAATTAATTATTAACTGATTAATTATTAATTAATTAATAATTAATAATTAATAATTAATAATTAATAATTAATAATTAATAATTAATAATTAATAATTAATAATTATATTACTAATTAACTTATTAATTATTATATAATTAATAATTATATAATTGTATAATTAATAATTATATTACTAAGTAACTAATTAATTATATGAAGTCGGTCCATCCAGAAGCCCAGGCTCCTGACTATTTATTAAAATAAAAAGAAAAGGAACAAGTAAGCGTGAAAGAGATTAGGTAAAACAAACGAGACAAACTCTCACCCAAATGGAAAAGTTACATATCAAAAGGATCAATATCATCCCTATTACCATAGAAAGAAGCTACACCATCATCAGCTGACTCCCACGCAGAATATGAATGTTTTTTAGTAAGGAGTGCAATATACATATCCCTGAGCTTTTGCTACTCTGGTGTAATTTGATCCCTAGTGGACCACCCCAATGATGCATTATCACACCCATGCCCTCAACCATGACCTCTGGGGTTCCTCCCTCATCTTCATGTTTTTTGGAAGACAAGAACCTTGCTCACCATCCAGATTATCTTCCAAGGATGTGGAATCCATAGGAGCACTACATCCCTCTACAAGGGGAGTAGATATTGAACCAGAAGTTTTCTAAGAAGGAACCATTTGGAAACCATCCACATCCACAATGAATTTCTTTTGAGGCTTCACAAGAGAAGCAACAACTACCTTTTTCCTTCCTTTGAGGTGACTTGAGTCAACCACATGCTCAACCATGAATTATTGATCAACTGCCCTTTGAATTTTGTCTTCATTCACTTGCTCCACTACCTGGTCCTTCCCTTTAACAATAAAATTTTCTTTATCAATGTTTTCCTCATCTTTAAAAATGTCATCCCAAGACTTCTCATTACTGCACTTTCCTTGAGTTCCAGTAGAGGAAACAGTCAAAACAGGTTCAACACCAACTTGTACACTAGGCTGAATGTCAACCTGTCCACCAACATGTAGAGAGGCAAGAGTACCACAACCTACCACAAGGGGAGGCCACCGCTCCGCATGCTCCAAATATGATAACCACATATATTTTGAAATAATTTAAGAGGAGAGGTGGATTAATGGACTTCCAATGGTGCGAAGCTGGCTACTCTAGCTATTGGGGAATACCACCATCTATTTCCAACTAGGATGCTCTTGGATTTAAATGATTGTTATTATGTACCAACTGTTACCAAAATAATGATTTTTCTATCATCACAAGATAAAAATGGTTTTATTTTCAGGTTCATAAATAAAAGTTTATTTTTTAAAAATAACATATGTTATGGTGTGACATGATTAAATAATGGTCTTTATGTATTAAATAGGGGGAAATTATTGGAAATTGATAACAAATCATGTTTGAATGACTCATTTCACACTCAAATTTGGTATCACCATCTTGGTCATATAAATGATAATCATTTGAAAAATCTATATTAAGATGGTTTCTTAGACTCTTTTAAGCTAAAACCACTTGAAAATTTTCATTCTTTTTTTAAGGAAAAATAACCAATCCACCTTTTGGTAAACAAAGCGAAAGAGTTAAAAACCTTCTACAATTAGTACAAACTAATCTATGTAGACCATTTCTATTAGAATCTAGAGGTTATTATTATTACTTCATTACTTTTACTAATTATTTAAGTATAAATGGATATGTGTTCTTAATGAAGTATAAGTCAGAAAATTTTGAGAATTTCAAGGAATTTAAGAATGAAGTATAGAATAAACATGGTAAGAAAATAAAGAAGATTCTATTGGATAGAGGTGGCGAGTATCTTAACAAAAAATATCAACTTTTTATGGAAGTGTGGGATTATATCCCAACTCACTCCTCCTTATACACCATAGTTAAATGGTGTTAGTGAAATGGGGAACTGTAACTTTCTTAACATGGTAAGGTCGATGATGAGCCATGAAATTATTCTATTTTCCTTTTTGGGATAATCATTATACATGGAAGTATACACGCTAAATTTTTACCCAACTAAAGTGGAAAGAAATATTATATTTGAGTTATGGAGTGTAAATAAACCTATTGTGTCACATATTAATACATGGGGTTGTGAGGAATTTGTTATGGTCAACTCTGGAAACAAATTAAAACCCCAAGGCATGAAGTGTACCTTTATATGGTATCTAAAATAAATAATGGGGTAATATTTATATAACCCTTTTGATAAGAAGGTGGTAATCACAATACAAGATATTTTTCTTAACAGATATTACATACTCAAGTAGGATGGTAGGAGAAATATTGACATTGAAAAAATTGATGTTCAATACACATAATAGTTTTTATAGGAACATATTCCATATGTTCCCATAAAATATTTTGTTCTTGAAATACATATACTTCATAGGAGAACTAGAGAAGTTGGATAACTAGAAAGATATGGATTTCTAGTCACTAAAGATGGTGACTCATTATTGGTTGACAATAATGGTCTTACTTCATATAAGGAGGTTGTATATGGCTTATAATCTACAAGGTAATAAGAATACATGAATTTTGAGATGGATTATATGTTTTAGAACCAAGTCTGGGTTATTTTCAAACCTTCAGTTGATGTAAATATCATTGAGTGAAAATTGGTATTCAAGAGAAAACATGGCGTGAAAGGTAAAGGGGATGCCTATAAGGAAAGGATAGAAGAAAAAGGGTTTAAATAGTTTCAAGTAATTGACCATGAAAACACATTTTATCCAGTTATGATGCTTAACACCATAAAAATTATACTTTCCATAATAGCTTTCCATGACTATGAGATTTATAAGATGGATGTCAAAACATATTTCCTTAATGGGAACCTTCAAGAAGGTGTCTATATGACCAACCTGAAGGGTTTGTGACTCCAAAAAATTAAAATAGGATATGAAAGGTCAATAGATCAATTAATTTATTAAAGAATGTGTTTAGATCAGGTAACATTCAGCTCAATGAAGCTATAAGAGATTTTGGTTTCATAAATAATGTGATCCATGTGTTTAGATGTGGTTTAGTGGGAGTGTGGTCGTATTCCTAGTAGTATATATTGGTGACATATTACTTATTAAAAATAGAATAATAATCATTCAGTCAGTTAAGGACTAGTCAAAAAAGTTCTTCTCTATTAAGGAATTAGTTGAAACAACATATATCTTTAGAATCATGATAATTAATGATACATCTAAAAGGATTATTGGAGTAAGTCAAAGAACAAACATTAACCAGATACTAAATATATTTAGTATGGAATAATGCAATGAATGATTGGTTCTAATGTCACATGGTATACATATATCTAAGAAAATGTTCCCTCATTCACAATAAGGGAGATAGAGATAATGGGTAAGATCTCATATTCATCTATGATAGAATCTATCATCTATGTCATGTTATGTACTGGGCTTTATGTTTCCTATGTTTTAAGCGTGGTTGTTAGATATCAAGATGATCTAAAAGAATAATATTGGTAAAATTTTAAGGTTATACTTAAGTATCCAAGGTGCACTAAGGATATGTTCATGGTATATAGAGAAGAAGAGAAACTAGTCCTTAGAGGATATAATAATTCTAGTTTCTAAATAGTTCATAATGCTTTGAAATTGTTGTCAGTACATGTCTTCAGTCTCACAGGAGGATCTGTGAGCTAGAAGAGTTCAAACCATCCAGTTGTCATCGTTTATATAAAAGATTTTTAGTATATAATGGATTTTTATGTAGCCAAATAGTCTATTTGGATTTGTAACATAATCTAAGATCTTGATGTAGTTCCTAATAGTAGAGATCCTATTAAATTATATTGTTATAATAATGTAGCAGTGGATTTGGAAAAGGACCCAATATTATATCATTGAACAAATAACATGATCCATAAATGTCGCTTCTTGAGGTATTTTTCTCAAATGGGTGAAGTTTCCATGAGTAGAGTTTCCATGGAAGAAAACTTAGTGGATCCCTTGACTAAAACATTATATAAGTAGAAACATGAACATCATGTGAGAGATAGTGGACTAAAAGTTGTTAGTTGCTGGCTCTAGTATAAGTGATAGTTTATTAGAGTTGGTTCTTTAGAAAAAACTTCTATGTATTTTATGATTACTTGTATTTATTTATTTTATTATTAATAAAATATATTATCATTTCATTATTATTCTTCCACGTGACACAATATGTGATAGTGTCTAAGTGTAATTATTGCAATAAATGGTCATAGTAGTTCCCCACTATGATGAGAACCTAGAAGTGACACAACAATATACTTAAATATAAGTTCAATAGATGAATGATATCATTATATATGAAACAAATGATACATGTTATCTAGGGTGGATACTCATAGGACTTTGAGACACTTTCTCATGGTGTATGCCCTATTTAATCTTTAGTACAAGAGATTATTATAACATGAACCTATAATAAGAAATCCACATTTTTTTGACAAAGGAAGATGATATATTAATCACGAAGGTCAGCTGTTAAACAGTCATGCAACCAAGAAGGAAAGTGATCAAGCCAGAGATGATTTACGTCGAACGTGCTGAGAGAAGCCAGGTGATGGGCTGCTTCATTTCCATCCCTTTTAATGAAGGAGAAAGAGCAGGTTGTGAAGCTTTGACTGAGAGACTAGATGTTCCTGATAACGGGGCCAAAAGAATGGAGGCCTCTATCATTAAGCCCAATAGTGTTGAAGATGGTGAGGAAATCAGATTCAATGTGAATAGCTTCCCATCCATGATCTTTTTCGAACGTCATCCTGACAAGGACCGTGAAGGCTTCAGCAACAACAGGCTCCCAGAGAGCGTGGTTTGATTCATGTTTGGCAACAATGATTTGACCATGAAAATCTTGTTCCACAAGTCCAATTCTGATAATTCTATCCATGGAGAGAGATGCATCAATGTTAATCTTGAGGATCCCTTCTGGGGGAGGGTACCATCTTGAAGCAGCTGTGTGAGTGCTTGAGAGCCCATGACGGTCAGAGTCCCGATTCCACCCCACAATCCAGGATGTAGCCCATTCAATCCAGAACCTGGGGGGATTTTCTATGTGATTAAAGATGAAGTCATTGAGTCACGCCCAGACGATCCATGCCATGATGAATAATGAAGCAACATTGTCTGAAGTGAAAGAAGATGACCACAACATCAGCAATGTCAGAAGGTATGGCGCCGTATCCAGCATAAGCTCCAAATCAGAGCCCCAAAATGTCCAGATCTCTTCCAGCCCCGGGTACTGTGTAATCGAATGTAGAGGAGATTTGAGTACACCCGAGCAGATGGGACATTGCTTATCATTCATGACATGTCAGAAGGCGAGGAAGTCCATAGTGGGAATAATACCTGTGCAAACCTGCCACCATAAAAAATGGATTTTTGGGGGGACCTTAAGATGCCAAAGGATTTTCCAGAGCCCTCCCCTTTCCTCGATTTTATTATCGAGAGCAAGCCTGTACCCCAACTTCACTGTATAAAATCCATAGAAATCATTTCTCAAAAAGGGACAGTCTGGACCCGCATCCCTCACACAGGGGATGCTAAGAATGATCCTTCTGTCCCTTTCATTGAACCATGAGTTGATTTTATCCACATTTATATGTGACATTGGATAGTATTTTTTTGGATTCATGTAATGATCTTTAGACTATAATATTATTATTAATACATTTCATGAGTTTCATACTTTTATGTATTGATGAAAATTTTGATAATATATGCCTGTGGTGAGGTAGGATACATTGGGTGTGTCATGAGTGATGTTGTATTAATGAATAATGTGAGAATGGATCTATACCTTCAGTTATCTAATGTAATTTCATATCAAATGACCTTTTATGGTAATTGAAATACTTGATTACGTCCGTGGCCATGAAATTATTTTCAGCAAGTTCTTTTTCAGAAATTCAAAGAAAGAGGCATCAAGAACATAGGTTGATTACACTAGAATGAAAACATATTGATTGGAAAAATTGAGATAAAAGGATTATATTACACAGTGTACATTTTTTGGAGGTTACATGTCATTGGGACATTGAATTCTTTCTCTATTTGAGCCTTAATCTGTTGCTAGATGCTAACCTTGGAGTTTAGGTGGTATGGCCTAATGACACTGATAAAGGGACATAGAGAGTCACACACTAAGTGTATTCGGAACCTCAATTAAATTCCATATGAATTTAACATGTTGGATAAATATTATTCTCGTATGTGGTTTCATAATTATTCACATTTGTTTGATCACAAATATTTGAACACCGGTTATTAAAGGGAATATATATGTGAGTTGAATATTTAATATATATTTATTGATCGGGTAATTATTTATTTAATTACATGAATATAAAATATTTATCTATCATGGTTTATTCACAAGGTAACAAAATATTTATTTATTTACATGAATATTTAATAAATATTTATTCACTGATTTGGTGGATATAATATTTATATATTTAAATTAAAATAATGAAATGATATTTATTTAATTAAATAAATAATTACTATTCATGGCATGATAAATATTGGGTAGGATTGGAAAACTGATTTTGATGGTCCAATGAGAAATTTCATATTAAATATTATGTGAATAAATATTAATTTACTTATTTAAGAAAAATAATATTTATTTTATGCATGAGTTTGACACATGTAAAGTAAATAATAATAAAATATTATTATTATTTGTAGATGGGATTTTTTAGGGATTAATAAAATAATAAGGTCCTCTGTTCAATTATTATTTTCTAACTTTGGCACTATTTAAAACTAGTTATGACATGTTATGATTGTGCGAGGGAAACATTCTTTTGTTGTGAGCCATGAATTTTAGAGAGGATTTTGTCAATCCCTAGAGATCTATCCCCTAGAAAGCACTAAAGAATGAAGATAAATTCTCCTACTCCAGTAGAGTGAATTCATTCCCTCTTGAAGGATTCAGTTGTGATTAGAATTGATCATCTCAAGCATTAGAACCATTCACGCTAGCATCCATATGATTCTACGACAATGATCGAAGGTTCGTAAAGAACACATAGATCACTGATAGAGGGAAACTAACCTTGACCCCTTTAATGAAATGATGATACAATAAGAGTTATTCATCTAATTATTGAAAATGGAGAAAAAATTCAATAAAAGGTAATTCTTTAATTTAATAAATTAATTATAAATTATATATGGAAATATCATCCCTTCTTGTTGTCGAGTTCTTGTAAATTAATCATTGTATTAATTTCATTGGTCAAGAAGATTATTTATCTTTTACATCACATATTATTAAAGGATTATGATAAAAACCCAAGATGGTTATGGTCTACCCAAAACTTATGCTACACCTATAACCTTCAAGAGTTATCTCACGAGATGGTGTTTTGCTCTCATTTCATTCCTTTCTAGGTTTTTTTAAATTACTGAGGATGATAATTGTTTGAGAGGTATCTAATGTAAGAGACCGTTTTTTATTATTCCCTTCCATTGTGTTTTATGGTGTTTGGAGGTTCCCATGAGGAATATGGAGGATTAGGGGTATTGTTGAGATGAAATATCAACTGAAGACCCATTCTATCTCTTAGGGTATTAGTTTATTCCATGGGGATTGGTTTGGTGATGTAGCAATGTTTATGTGGTGTAGGGTCTCGAGATGGTGGATTTTAGTCATTTTTTTATTTTGGGGTCAATTTGGATATGGAGTTAGGTTACACTATAGGGCCCAGGGATCAAGTATAATTATGTTTTCCTTCTATGGGGATGATATGGAGTAGGGAATAGGCTACGGTGTGGATTCCTATGGGTCAGATTTTAGTGGTTCTGCTAATTTCTGGGTGGTTATGACAAAGTGCATGGATTGTGTCATATTTGTACCTTAGGTTTTTAAGATCTAGGGGTAGATATGTGGGAATTTCTATATAGATTCCAATGGGTGGGTTTAGATTTGAACCCTTATAGTATAGCATCCCTTGTCATGTTGTAGTTTGGGTAAACACCTAAGGAATTATTGTGAGGTCAAGGCGGTTATGTTGTGGTCTTATTTTTTAACCTATTGGTATAAATTCACGAGCCCTCTTAGGATTTTATTATTTACTTTATTCTCCTTTGAACCCAAGATGACTCTAGGGATTCTTCTAGAAAATTTAATCATCCTTTGTGAGGCTTTAGCCACTTGCTCCTAGAGGTTAATCTATTAATGATCTGAGGTGAGTTTTACCTCTTCTCCATTGGTTTTTATATTTCTCGTTCTCTCTCACCTAGTCATGGTTGTTCATCTCTTTAGTTTTATAGGTTTTTTTATAGTGATTTATATATGGTTACTTGTGGGATTATGTTCATAGGAATCCTTAGGTGTCCATAGGGGAGGATACTAGAGATCAATTCTTGTCCTTTCATTCTGGTTATAAGAACATTGAAAGTTCCATCTCAAGGTAAGGGATTCATTACTTTCTCTTTATGGTGTGAAAGTGGGGTTTGATATAGTCAGGATAAATAGTAAAAGTTTTTTTTGGAAACACTAGGAGTCTTAGTGATAAAATGGTTAGTAGATGATGAAAAGAAAGAAAAAACAACAAGAAGAAGATGAACATGGGACACAACAATTTATATGGAATGGTAAATGATTCTTATGTACATTGATATAAATAAATGTCACTATAATCAAGAATATAATTATAAAGTAATTTTAGAGTTCCATACACATGCAAAAACCCTAGCTCGAATGAGCATAAAAAGAAGATGATGTAATTATGCCGCCAATCGCATAATAATCCCATTATGTTACGGTGACCTATGTATGGAAGTTCATGAAGCTATAATATCGATGTATCCAAAGTAAGATATTCCATGGTAATCATATCAAATTCGGAATTAATAGAATTCCATGTCAGTGTCGTCTATTCAGCTCTATTACTGTTCATCCAAAGATGTTTTAGTGTCCAAAATTTGGGTTAGGGACCTTTGGACCTCAAGCCCCTGAGCAAAGGGTGGACTGAACCCTGTATCCCCTAGTGAACTCACCGTGAGAGTTACAGTCTTGTTGAGTTTTTGACCTCTAGCAGTCGGACCAACTTTATGCAAAGGATCAGGCTGCACTATTCCAACAACGTGTTGAGAGTGGGGCTTTCATGATACCTTTTCACTGAGATGAGAACAATGTGGGGATAAGTGGAATAGGGTGAGTGGTTTTCTGATTGTTTACTTACATACATATTAAGATATAGGATTTCCCATATTTCTTATTGTTTTATTTTGTGGATGGTTGTTTTTTGTTGATTTCCAAACTGCCAATTATAGCTGGGTTTATGCATAGTGAGTGCATCTCTTTGTGGTATATTAGGTTGAGTCCTATATTAATCAGAATATGGAATGGTAAATAAATTAATAATGGACTCATGGGATGGGTATTGATATTAGTAATGTTAAATAATGGAAACCATGGGGTTTTTGGAATGAATGCTCAGAGAGCATGGGATGCGAGTCTAGAAATATGAATATGAATTATGGAGCATGTTTGTTTGTAATCAAATGAGTTGATTAACCTAGGATTTTAATGGATTTTAATTAATGGTTGGTAATTTATAATTACTAAATAAAGATGAATAATGATTATTAAACCTTAATGATTGTGTTCTTGTATGAAACCTAGTCCTGATTCCTTAGTAGTGGCCTTCGAGTGTCACGTGGGATGTTAACTGAAGTTGAGTCTAAGGCTAGGTTGTTTCCTTTAATGTTGGAGTTTGTGATATATTTCTATATTTTTTGATTTCATACAATTCACCACCTAAGACAGTAGGTAAACCAACACCCAAATGTTTTGGGTGGTGTTTTCCCCAACATCCATATTTGTGATGGAACAAATAGACGACTTCTCCCTCTTCCCCACTCTCCCTTTGGTGTTGCAAGATGTGTAGGCATATCTAAGCTCTAATGGATTAAGGTATAGAGTACGGGTCTACACGGGATGTTATGGCTCTAAATTTTACTATACATTTATATGTGGTTTTTAGTGGCTTGAGGTTATAGGACATACATGTATTCCAGCTATAGTGACTATGATTTCCTATAAGTGTAATTGCATGGGTTGTGATGGATTGAGTTGTAATGCATGATACACAAGCTATAGTGTCTTTAAAATGTATAAATTAGATTGGATGGGGTTATGATGTATTGTATGGGATGCATGATGATATTTGGTTGTGATATGTATGCATGGGGTGCTGAATTACTTACGGAAGGGATTGTATCACAATATGTTTGACATTGAGGTGTGAGAGTGATAAACCAGTGGGGAAGTAGAAGCGATATACCTTTCATATATATATGATTTTGATATTATATTACCTGTTTTGGGAGTTACTTGGTGAGCAAGCTAAGGTGAGTATGTGATGTAGATTCACCTGCTTATGTAACGAGTTGGTTTCATTAATTATTTATTGGGTTTTAGTATGCTTCAATCACATTTTTCGCAAGATTTTATGGGGAGGATCCTACTAAGTATACCTATATGCTAACCACACACACACACATATATATATATATATGTGTGTGTGTGTATAATGTTTTCTCACATGTTTAGGACTGAGTTGGTGACCAAGTTAGGCATTACTAGCGTGGAGTGGTTCTTCCCTAGTTTTTAGAGTTCATGGTCACTGTAGAGGATTTATTTTGGTATTTTCAGTTGCTTCATCTTGTGTGATATTACATTCATGTATTGGGATTGCTTCTTTATTTATGCATGGAGTTTATTTTTGGGTGTTATCTTGTCTCTTATCCTTAAATTTGCATAAATTGGGTAATTCCTCCCATTTGTATGGATTATATACTCTAAGAGCTAGTTGTCAACCTATGGCCAATTAGATGCGGACTTTGGGGGTCATATACCTCTCTTCATTATCATCCCCAGTGGGGTATCAGTACAGGGGGTTCATGACACACAAAATATCTTGATGGGTTTAAATAGGCTTTTATATATGAGAACATAGACCATTCATAGGGTAAATATTAAATGATATCATCTATCATGTATCATTCAAATTAATATCAAAATTTAATATCCATAATTTGTGGTATATGAAACATTAATCCATTAAACCATGAATGTGAGGTAACCAAAGAAATAATTCATTGGTCTATTTAATCAATAAATTAAATTTCTTTGTATCGAATTAGTTATAATTAATGTAAATTCATAATTTAAATTTACTATATTTTTTTATTTATTATTTCATCATTTTTAACTATATATTTGTCCTACATAGAAAATATATTGTGAATCGCTAAAATTTTATCACGTATTAATTTGCTTTCTTTAAATATTATTAACAAAACAAACATTAGTTTTATTACAGACAGATGCTTCTTTGATAGGGAATGTATACTTGATCCTTGAACAAGATCACTTAAAGTTAAATTATGTTGAGTCAATAAGGTTTCCTTATGGATTTTCCATTCCTTTATGTTTTAAAAATCACAAACACTCTATCTCAAGGAAAATTTTATTTCCTCGAAGATTTATCTTAATAAGGAAAATTTCCTTCCCCAAGAAAATTTAATCCTTACCTTTGTTTTCATTGTTCATGTCATAGTTTCTCTAAATATAACTATTTTTATCTCTAAGTCTAAAAATCATTTTCATATCAAAAACCTCGGAATCCTATAAATACTTAGATATAGAGTATTATATTTTCAGGTTCTGAATTCAGGTTCTGAATTCTCTGAATTCAGACTCGGAATTCTCTGAAATTTAGACTCTAAATTCTATGAAATTTAGACGCCTAATTCTCTGAAATTCATATTTCGAATTCTCTAAAATTCAGGTTCCGAATTCTCTGAAATTCAGGTTTCGAATTCCTCAAGAGCCAGGTTCCGAATTCTTCATAATTAAGGTTCCAAATTCCTCATAATTCAAGTTCTGAATTCCTGAGAATTCAGACTCTTAATCCATTGGAATTCAGACTCTGAAGTCTATAGAATTCTGATTCTGAATTCCCTGAAAAACAGAATCTGAATATCCATGTAATATAGACTCTGTATATTTATTTTCTTATACTCTGAACTTTATTTTTTTCCTTAGACTCCAAAAAATGGATTTGGTTAAGAAATCATATTTTACTTACCCCTTTTATAGTTATGAAATGATGTCGTGAAATCTGTTTCTAATTATCTGTTGTTTGAGTGACACGTGTACAGGTACCTCTGAGATCCAAGGAAAAATATGACAGTTAGAGGAGGGAGTCGACCGTTGGAAAAAATCCTATAAATAGGAACTCATTTTAATGAGCTCAACCCTAATCCATCAATCTGGAGATTACAAGCTGCTGAAGTGATTTCTAGAGAGAGAGACTCTCATGCTTTGTGTGTACTGGATATCTTGTTCAGCTTCCTTTGTGTAACTCCGATTGTTTCTGTGTACAATCGAGGACTTCTAGGGATATGAAGACAGAGGTTCCGACTACCTTAAAGTTTGAGTACTTCCAAGGATAGAAAGATAGAGGTGCCGACTACCTTAAAGTTCAAGGGCTTGTAGGGATAGTAAGACAGATTTCGATATTTCTATTGAGGACTTACCTTGGTGTGGGTAAGATAGACTTTCTTGAAAGTATAAATCAAGGGACCTTTATATAAGGTTGTTGTAAACCCTAATCTTTGGTTAAAAGATTTGATACTTGTTACTTGTATTGTTTCAGGTTTATTTTCCACTGAATTTTTATTAATAAAGAAAGTATAACTATCTTATACTTTCCTATACTTTTATACTCTGATTAACAAGATTCTATCTGCTTTAAGGTAGAATCTTTTTTTCTTGTAAACTTTTCTTAGGTTTCTTTTCGGGAACCATATATCTGGAACCTAGAAAGTTTTTATAACTAAGAGGTCTTGTGAATTTACCTTGTTTTACTTATTTAAACATAGTTTTTATTAAGGTTGAGAAACTAAGTTTTATATCAACTTTAAAAGTTCCAAAGGAAATTTTAAAGGATACAATTCACCCTCGTCTTGTATATTGAGCATCTGAATTCATTATTTCGATCCTACAATTATTATTAGAGGAGGTATCTAAAATAATTATATTCACAAATATGTTTTCTTGCTCATGTTTTTATCATTCTTAGTATATTTTCCTTTCTTAGGATTTTTATCCTTGTTTACAAACTTTTTTCTATTAACAAGTTTATGTGGAAAGATATATTCTTTTAGATGGTAGAAATGAATGTTGGTTCAATTGAAAATATAAATCCTAATAGACCACCTATATTTGATGGGAATGATTATGAATATTGGAGAGATCGTATGAAGACTTTTTTTATTAATACTCGAGTAGACAACTTCTTTATGCTTACTGAAGATTAGAAGATTCCTGATAAGGAATTCAGAACTTTTACTAATCAAGAAAAATCAAAATATCTACTAAACTACAAGGTAAGAAATACTTTACTGTGTTCTATGACCAGGAATATATATAGTCAGATTTCTTCTTATGAAGCTGCAAATTGTATTTGGAAGAAATTGCAGGTTACTCATTTTGGTACATCTCAGTTTATAGAAACTAGAAGAGCTATGCTTAGACCAGAATATCATGGTTTTTTATTTCCTTATGGAGAACCAGTGTGCAAGGTACAAAAAAGGTTTATGACTATTGTTAACAGTTTACAATCCATGGGTGAGAAAGGTTTAGATGATGAGGCACTTGTGGACAAGATTATAGATATCATGCCTAATGAGTGGGAATCTAAGAGAACAACTATTGATGAGAACCTGAAAGTATCTCAGATTACTCTTGATGAGCTTTTGGAACTCTTCTTAAACAAGAGACAAGAATGAAAAGAGATGCTGATTTGAACAAAAAGAAGAATGGAAATAAAAGTGTAGCCTTTATTACTACGAAAGAAAATACTCCTGAAAGGGTTACAAGATCCAAGTAAAAAAAGGTCAATATTTTATATGAATCAAGCGAAAGTGAACATTCTGAGAATGATCTAGATAATAATTCTTGAAGGATGAACAAGATCGTTGGGAAGAAATACTTTCAGTATAGATATAAGAAGAAATAGAGAAAGGACAAGAAAGACTCTGAAGTTACATGTTATGAATGCAAAAGAGAAGGACATATAAGGCCCGATTGTCCGATGCATAAGAGAATGGATAAAAAATAAAACTATTGATAGGAATAGAAAAAATTTATACAAAGCTAAAGCTAATAATGTTTTGAAAGCTAATGAAACCTGGAGGGCCAGTGGTGGAGACTCTTTTGATGAATCCTCAGAGTATGAATCTTTTGGTCAGAAGAATCTTGGTTTACTTGCCAAGTTACCCATTGAAAATCAATATTTAATGGCCAAGGTACATAATGCTGAATTTATAACCAATGTATCCTTAAATTCTAATTATAGTGATAATAAATATTATTAATCTTTGGATGAAGAATCTTCTTCTAATAAAGATTATAATTTACCTACTTATGAAGAAGTATCTTGGTTTTCTAAGCTTCTTGAGAATGAAAATTCTAAAGTCAAGAAAAAGATTGATAAGGAAAATTCTAGTATTTATATTCTTACTAAAGAAGTATCAGATCTTTATGAAGATCTTGATAAGAAAATTTATAATTTTGTAAGTATTTAAAAAACCATTGAGAAAGTTAATTCTGAGAAGGATAAACTTTCTAAGGATATAGAAAAAGTAATTTCTGAGATAAATATTATAGAGACTAACTCTAGTGCTAAAACTAATGTTTTTGAGGAAAAAATCCTAGTTATTAGACTAAAGTCATAAATATTTTCATTGAGGAAGTGTTCTTCAAACATTACCTTAGGTAAGGAAAACTTTTATAAGACGTATTCCCAAATTCAACCTCTAAAGAATAATTTTGGATTTGGTTATACACATTCAAAACTAGTTTTTACTATTAATTATTTTTTTACTCAAAGTGCTCCATTTTGAACTAAGTGTCAGTATAGTGGGCATTGAGCAAAAAAAATGTTCCTTAAACAAAACTCATCATTAGGTTTTCATAAAGCTTATTTTTTCAAGAAAATGTGGATTCCTAAAATATTTCTTTCTGAAGTTTCCGGATCCAATAAAGTTTGGGTTCTGAAAGTCTAACACTCTTATTTTCTAGAATGTAAAGATAGTACCAAAAACAATACATGGTACATGGATAATGGATGTTACTAGCACATGACTAGTAACAAAAACTTCTTTGAAAAGATTATCAAGACGAAAGGTGGAAAAGTAACATTCTGAGATAATTCTAATGGAGAAATTATTGGTATATGTAACATTGTTATTCTTGGAAAAACTTTGATTTCAAATGTTTTATTTGTTAAGGGTCTTAAGAAAAACCTTTTTAGCATAATTAAATTATTTGATGAAGGTTAACCTTTTAATTTTAGGAATGATAAATTCTGAGTACACAATTCCAAGGAAAAGTTTATTCTTTCTGCCAATAGGCACGAGAATGTATACACACTAAACATAGAAGATATTAAGATCCAAGATCTACCTTATATTAGTGCAATGGAAGATCATTATTGGTTATGTCATAGAAGGTTAGGACACTGTAACCTTATGAATCTATGAAAACTCTCTAAGAAAATACTAGTTAAGGATCTACCGGAGCTTAGATTTGATTCTTCAAAAGTTTGTGATCCTTTTCAATATGGAAAGCAACATAAATCAAGTCTTAAATTAGTCAGTGAAGTCTCAACTACTGATGCATTATAGTTGGTGCATATGGATCTTTTTGGTCCAACACAAACTGGAAGAATTGGAGGCAAATATTATGTATTTTTTTAGTTGATGATTACACTAGATTTACGTGGGTCTATTTTCTAGAAAAGAAATCTGAAGATTTTTATTAATTTAAAATTTTTAAAGCCCAAGTTAAAAATGATAAAAATATTCCTTTGATAACTATTCATAGTGATCATGGAGGAGGATTTCAAAATTCTGATTTTGAAACTTTTTGTAGTAGAAATGGCATTACTCATAACTTCTTGGCACCAAGAACTCATCAAAAAAATGGTGTTGTTGAAAGAATAAACCAAATTCTTTAAGAAATAGCAAGAACCATGTTGAGTGAATATTCAATAGCCAAACATTTTTGGATTGAAGATGTAAGTACTTCTTATTATACTATTAATCAAGTTTTGATTAGACCTTTTCTTAACAAAACCCCTTATAAGTTTTGGAATGGTAGAAAACCTATACTTTCCTACTTCAAGGTATTTGGTAGAAAATTATTCATTCTGAATTCTAAAGATAATCTACATAAATTCACACCCAAATAAGATGAAGGAATTTTCATAGGCTACTCCACAAATTCTAAGGCTTACAGAGTTTTCAATAAAAACACTTGTATTGTTGAAGAAATAGTACATGTCAAATTTGATGAAACTGATCCCTTTGTTTTTAAACAACCTCAACTTACATCTTCAGATGTGTTTTAAAAAATGATTATAAACCCTTGATAGAAGATCCTTCTAATAAGGAAAATGTTCAAGAAAATGTTTCTAAGACATTTACCCCAGAAGATTTCCTAACATATGCTGATGAACAGGTTTTACAAAATCCAAATCAGCAGTTTCTTAAGAATCATCCCAGTGATAGTATGATTGGTGTTGTAAATCAACCTATAAGGACTAGAAGTTCCTTAAGGAATGAAGTAGAACATCTACCATTCCTTTATTAATTAGAACCTTAAAGCACTGATGAATCTTTCAAGATGATGATGGGATAAAATCTATGCAAGATGAGATAAATGAATTCTAAAGGAATAAATTCTGGACCTTGGTTGGAAGACCTAAGGAAACATATATTATTGGAGTAAAATGGGTCTTCAGAAATATGTGTGATGAAAATGGAATCATAGTATGAAATAAAGCTATATTGGTTGCTAAAATATATAATCAACAAAAAGGTATAGACTATGAAGAAACCCATGATCCGATAGCTAGACTTGAATCTATTATTATTCTACTTTCCTTTACAACATTCTTTAATTTCAAATTTTTTTCAAATGGATGTTAAATGTGCTTTCCTTAATGGATATGTTCAAGAGAAAGTTTTTGTTGAAAAACCTCCTGGTTTTGAGGATACAAAACATCCTGAACATGTTTTCAAACTTACCAAAGCTTTATATGGAATTAATCAAGCCCCTAGAGCTTGGTATGATTGACTTACATGGTTTTTGATTCAAAACAATTACATTAAGGGAAATACTGATCCAACCCATTTTATAAATAAAGATAAGAAAAATATTTTGATTTTTCAAATTTATGTTAATGACATTATATTTGGTTCAACTCAGCAATCATTAATAGATTATTTTGCGAATCTTATGAAATTTGAGTTTGAAATGAGTATGATGGGTGAGTTAACATTTTTCGTTAGTTTTCAAATTTCTCAAAAACCAGAAGAAATTTATATATCTCAACATAAGTATATGAAAGATCTTCTTAAAAAGTATGGATATTAAAACACTAAGAGTATAAGTACTCCTATTGGTACCTCAAATTCACTTGATCTTGATGAATGTGGGAAACCAGTAGATCAAACATCTTTTAGAGGTATGATAGGAAGTCTACTATACTTGATAGTCAGTCATCCAGACTTAATGTTTTTAGTACGCTTATGTTCTAGATATCAATCCATTCCGAAGTAATCTCATATAAAGGTAGTGAAAATAATTTTTCGCTACTTAAAGGGAACCATGAATTTAGGATTCTTTTATACTTTTGGAAATGAATTTGTTTTAAAAAATTTGTTGGATGCTGAATTTGGTGGATGTAGAATGGATAGGAAAAGTAGATCCGGAACTTGTCATTTTTTAGGAGATTCATTAGTTTCTTGGTCATGAAAAAAGAAACACTCAGTAGCACTTTCCATTGTTGAAGCTGAATATGTAGTAGCTGGAAGTTGTTGTGATCATGTTTTGTGGATGCAACACACACTCACATACTATGGTATAAGTTTTATCAAAACACAAATATTTTGTGATAATACTAGTACCATTTCTTTAAGTAAAAACAATGCACATCACTCTAATAAAAAACACATAGTTATTAGGCATCACTTTCTTAGGGATCACACACAAAAAGTATGTATCACTCTTCAATTTATCAGAACACAAGATCAACTTACTGACATTTTCACAAAATATTTACCCTCTGATATATTTGAATATATTAAACAGAAGTTAGGAATGATAACCATAAGGTAATTATCCATATTAATTTCTTGTTTAAACCTATCTACTTACATTAATAAACTTCTTTTCATAGGGGGAGTACATTTTATTATTCGTCAAAAAATTTCGTAGTCAAAAATTTTTTTAATCAAATTTTTTTGTAGTCAAAATTTTTCAAAGTTAAGTTTTTTGTAATCAAATTTTTTCATAATAAAATTTTTCGTAGTCAAATTTTTTCGTAGTTAATTTTTTCGTAGTCAAAATTTTTCGTAATCAAATTTTTCATAGTCAAATTTTTTCGTAGTTAAGTTTTTCGTAATCAAAATTTTTCGTAGTCAAAATTTTTCGTAGTCAAATTTTTTGCAGTCAAATTTTTTGTAGATAAGAAGAATTTTCCTCATTACGAATAATGTTTCTAGTAATCTGAAAGGTATGTTTTCTTTCCTAAGTTTTTGTAATCATCTTTTTACTTGTTGGTATTTTTATCTTGTTTCCGAAACTTTTTCAAATTCACTTTTTATTAAATCTGAATGTTTATCTTAAAAACCTCCAAAGATTAGAACCTATCAAAATCCTTCTTAAGCTATCATCTCAACCATCAGATTTGATCAGAAGTTTTTCAAACTTTGGATCAAACATTGAAGTTGAATCTTCGCCTCAATTACCTATATAAATCCCCTCCAATGGTTGTCCCACATCAGTTTTTCAAGATTTCGCATGTTGAAGCTCTACCTCTGTACTTAAGTACATTCTGAATCTCCAAAGTTACCTTAGTTCTGAATGTCTGCCGAAGCTTCTCCTCAGAAAGATATGTCGACTGTTAAAGAAATTTTTGAATGGAAGATATATTGAAAAGGTTTAGTTGATCCGAAATTCTTCACAAAAAATGAATCTATCATTTATAAGAATATTATGTTGAATGGATGGGAGAACCTTTGCATTTCAAAACCGAAGGCATAAGATCCAGTGTATCTAGAGTTGATGGTAGAGTTCTATGAAACAATTAGTTTTTTTAATGGAGGAGGAAGAGATAAATTTTCTTTCAAGAGTTATTTAAAGACCCACTCTCTTTATTACATCAAGGAAGAAAGTCTGATTGGAATTCCTTAAGAAGGATAATTGAGATTATGTACTCACAAATTACCTGAAATATTAGGATCTTTTGATATGGAAATGTCTATAGAGTGTCTCGGTCTGAAAGGAGTGAAGACTCTGAAGATTTTTCATCTATCTACAAACTTACAGATTCTTGAGTTGTGGGTTCAAGGATTTATAATTCCAAGGAAAGGGGATAAGGATAATCTTAAGAAGAGTGATATCTATATATTGGATTTCTTGGTGGACCTCAGGATGATAAATCTAGTCAAGTATATCTTGGTTATGATTGAGAATATAAATAATGGAAATATAAAGTCTCAGATTATCATGTATACATCAATTCTTTCAAAGATTATTGTTCTTTTCCTTCCATCATTCAAAATTCCATGCAGTTACAAACCGAGAAATTATAAGGTGATGTTGCTGAGTGATGATACTCTAAGAAGAATGATAATTGGTTTTTCCAGTGAATCCAGATAATTTTCTGATTTATCTCAAGAAGAAGTATAATCTTTTTCAAAGAATTAGGAAGTGGATGAAACCACAAAGAAAGTCAGATGGAATAGAAAGTCTAAGGAACCAGAAGAGAAAAGAAAAATCCCCATGGATAAGGAAACTCAGTCAGCACCACTGAATCCAAAGAAGCGAAAAACGTATCCTGATGAAGTAGTGGATAAGTGGAGAGAAGATAAGAAAAACTGGAAGGAAGGGGATCCTAAGTTTGTATTGGACCCTGTTGAGGCAAAATCCTTAAAGATAAAGGCTGCTGAAGAGCTTGAGAAGCAACAGAAAGAGAAGAAGCAAAGGAAGAAGCTACCTGACGATGAGATTGTACAATCACTTCTCAAAGATGCTGAGAAATCATCTGAATAAATTCTAGTACTAGAATCATTTTAGATAGAATCACATCCTGAGACTCCGGGAAAAAAAGTGGTGATTCTGGAATCACATCAAGAAGAAGAAATTTCTCAACAAGTAGAAGAGGAAAAATAATAAGAAGAAGAGGAAAAAGAAGAAGGGAATGTCACTGATGGTATCATAAAGCAAGTTTAAGATTACCATGGTAAGGAACGCCCCTCTGTAAAATTATCGATCCAGACTTCCCAAGTCGAATCCTAAAAACCTGCTACACCAGGGAATGTAGAGAAGGGTCAGGAAGAAGTGAATAAGCCAACATGTGATGAAAGTAGTAATCATGACTTCATTCATCCAGAAGATCAAGTGGCTGATGTAGAGAAAGGGGAAGTTGAGGAAGATAAAAGTTTTCAGTTATCTGGCAGTTAGCATGAATCTCCCAAAGAACAAGACATCATTCTAAGAGCTGATAAGGGAAAGCAGGTGGTAGTAGATTTACCCAGTAAATCTGTTGTGAATAAGAAAGATGTTGGTGCTTCATCAAAGAGGAAATCTGAAAACATAGAAAAAGAATCCTCACCAACTAAACACTCAAATTTAAAATCATCTTCCCCTGTACATGAATATGTTGTTCAGTCATTGAAAAATCTGGTTGGTACTATTTCCTTATTCCCAAGCATAGAACCAAGATGATAGATGCTTTAGCATACGATAAATCAAAAATCAGATTCAGTTTCCATGGTTATGGACAAATGTGTCGGACTAGAGGTAGATTTCAAAACCTTCCTCATTGGTTATGAGTCTCATAAAAAATCATTCTAGAAAGTTACAAGCTGGTCAAAGAAGACAATTGAAGAAATGAGAATCTTCGATGAATTTCCAGATAATATCAAGGATGCTTTTGACACCGAAGATGGGAAGATCAAGGATATTAGAAATAGTTTTGAGGAAAAGTTATGCTTAGAACAAACTACTCAGAAGAAGGAAGTTAAGGATCTGAATGCGAAACTTAATTCTTTGGCCATGACTTGGAATAGGGAAAGGGATCTCAGAATCAAATTTGAAGAAAAGCTTGTCAAGCAAGAAGAAGTGTTGAAAGCTCAAGCAGAATGTCTTAAAGCTCAGGAAGAAAAAATTAAAGCCTTAGAGAAGAAAAGTGAAGATCATGATCAGTTGCTTAAGCATGCAGAAGTGGATCACAAGGATCTCAAGAAGCTAAAAACCATTTTCAAGAAGCTGATGCCGGAGGAGAAAGAATGATAATTTTATTCCATTCTGATCTTCTGTTGTATTTTCCTCATTGTAAAAATTATTTAAATCTTAATGAATTTTTTTATTGTTCTCCATATATTTGGTTGTTTAGTACTAATGTTTCAGGTACCAATTTTTTTCCCATTCTCTTTATTCCTTTTTAAAAATCAAAAAGGGGGAGAAAGGAATGATAAAAATAATACAAAGTAAAGAAGAGATTTCCCTAAGTAAGGGGGAGTTCATATAGAGGAAAGTTCTTATCAATGAAGATTTTCTTATGCAAGAAAAATGAAAAATATCATTCAGGAAATCAAGAATACAATCCTTAGGGATTTTAAAGCCTAAGGGGGAGTTATTCGTATTCAATTTGATCCATAAGTAAAAGGGAGATAAGTTTTTTTACCAGTCCATAAAAATTCTAAGTCCTTAAATTACTTTTAGTAAGGATGTTTGTGCTTTCCAAAAAGGGGGAGATAGTTGAGTCAATAAGGTTTCCTTATGAATTTTCCATTCCTTTATGTTTTTAAAATCATAAACACTCTATCTCAAGGAAAATTTTATTTCTCGGAAGTTTTATCATAATAAGTAAATTTCCTTGCCCCAAGAAAATTTTCTCTTTACCTTTGTTTTCATTGTTCATGTCATATTTTCTCTAAATATAACTCTTTTTATCTCTAAGTTTAAAAATAGGTTTTATATAAAAAACCTCAGAATCTTATAAATACACTTATATAGAGTATTCTATTTTTAGGTTCTGAATTCAGGTTCAAAATTCTCTGAATTGAGACTTCAAATTCTTTGAAATTCAGACTTCAAATTCTCTGAAATTCAGATTCCGAATTCTCTAAAATTAAGGATCCGAAATATCTGAAATCCAGGTTCCGAATTTCTTCGAAGTCAGGTTCCGAATTCCTCAGAATTCACATTTGGAATTCCTTAGAATTCTGGTTCTGAATTCCTTAGAATTCAAACTCCGAATCCATTGGAATTCAGGCTCCAAAGTCTATAGAATTCTGATTCAGAATTCCTTGAAAAATAGAATCCGAATATCCATGTAATATAGACTCCGAATGTTTATTTTATTATACTATGAACTTTATTTTTTCCTTAGACTCCGAAAAATGTGTTTGGTTAAGCAACCATATTTTACTTACCCCTGTTATAGTTATGAAACAATGTCGTGCAATCAATTTCTAATTAACCGTTGTTTGAGTGACATGTGTACAGGTCCCTCCGAGATTCAAGGAAAAAAATGACCGTTGGAGGAGGGCAACGACCATTGGGAAAAAGCCTATAAATATGAGCTTATTTGAATGAGCTCAACAATGATCCATCAATCTAGAGATAACATGCTTCTGAAGTGATTTCTAAAGAGAGAGACTTGTTGGATTGGTGTAGCCCGATCCGGTTGGGCCAAATGCCCGTGGCCTGCAACTGTCGCGGGTCGACCGACCGATACTGACAGGCACTGTAGCAGTGTGGACTTCAGAGTCAACTTTACTGTAGCGCTTTTGACTTCTAGCCAGCTGCCACTGTAGCGCTTTTGACAAAGGTGGTCTCCGTTCACTGTAACAACGCGGACTTACTTTTTCGAATAGTGATCGTCTTCTCCATTTTTTATAGCCCATTTGGGGGATAGGGTTACCACTGAAAAACCTCTGTAATTTGTTCTCTTGATATAGTGAAATTATGCCTCTCTCTTGGACGAATGGATAATTCCCAAACCACGTAAATCGCTGTGTTCTTGTTGGTTTCTTTCTTTCATTTTCTCATTTTTGTCGTTACGTCTCCTGACGTTTCCGCAACAACTGATATCAAAGGAAGGTTCAGAATTCTCCAATGATGGATTTTGATGAAGGAAAAGTAAAGATCGATCGCTTCGATGGAACTGATTTCAGTTTTTTGAGGATGCATATCAAGGATTATCTTTATCAAAATAAGATACACTTGCCACTTCTGGGTGTGAAGCCAACATACATGGAGTAGTCGGAGATGGAGCTACTTGATCAATAGGTTCTGGGTCCTGTGCGCCTAACGTTGGCCAAAAACGTGGTGTTCAACATCAAAGAAGAGAAGACAATTATTGGCACTAGTACAAAAACTTTTTTTACGTCGGTTTTTTTGCTTTTTAACGTCGGTTTTTAAGCGACGTTATTGCAAGAGACGTTAAAAATATGATTTTTTACGTCAGTTATTTAATAACCGACGTAAAAAATGGGGTAATATAGTTTTTAACGTCGGTTTTTAAAAAATCGACGTGAAATACATTCTGGAAAATAGCGATAAGAAGCCATTTTTTACGTCGGTTATTTAATAACCGACGTTAAAAGTTATTTTTAACGTCGGTTATTAAATAACCGACGTAAAAAATGTTTACTATCTTGTATAAAATTTTCTATGCTTTCATTTGACAGGTCATAGAGCTCAAACGGATTTACGGATCAAAAGTTATGACCATCAGAAGTTTGATATTTTTTTCGAGGAAAGATTGAATGAGCCAATTGTAACTTCATATTAGAAAGAATATTTGAATCCATAGGGGGATTTGCAGTTTTATCATGATATATAGAATCATCCATCATTATAATAAATTAACAATTGTTAAATGGTATATCAATTAAGAAAACTACTCATATAAAATATAAATCATGGGAAAATAATTACAAATACCTTGACGAGGTCGCGGAAATAAGAAATCATTGATTCACGTTGAAGATAAAACAAGTTTATTCGGTGTAATGATGATGGTTGAATGAAATTATCATAAAATGGTATATCAATTAAGAAAACAAATCATAAAAACCATAAATAATGGATGTATGATTAAATATACCTTGACGAGATCGCGGAAAGGAGAAATAATTGATTCACGTTCGAGAGAAAAAGAGTCGATTTGGGGGAACGATAATGGTTGAAATAAATGATCTTCAAATTAGGATGGGTGTATAATGGAAACATATAATTGATATTCTTTGAGAAAACGCGGTATTAAAAATTTTAGGCGGCAATTCAAAATTTCGATGTCGTGATGTAAAAAAATTGAAATTTTGTGTTCGAGGGATATTAAAAATATCATTCACGTCGGTTTTATGATAACCGACGTGAAAATATATTAAAAATTTCACTTATTTTTCACGTCGGTTATTATAAAACTGACGTGAAAAATCAATCTTCATCACTCTTTCACGTCGGTTATTAAATAAACGACGTGAAAAATCGATTTTCATGACTTTTTCACGTCGGTTATTTAATAACCGACATGAAAAATGTTTACAAAAATGTAGTTCATTTCTCAAGATTTAATTTGACAGGTCACAGAGCTCAAACGGAGTTATGGATTAAAAGTTATTTGCCTTTAGAAGTTGGGCATCCTTAAGACATCGTTTAGAGATGATCAAATTCTGAAGGCCATAAATTTTAATCCGTAACTCCATTTGAGCTCCGTGACCTGTCAAATTAAATCTTGAGAAATGAAATAAATTTTTGTAAACATTTTTCACGTCGGTTATTTAATAACCGGCGTGAAAAATAAGTGAAAATTTTAATATATTTTACTAGAAAAGGAATTTTCATGTCGTTTTTTTAATAACAAACGTGAAAAAAGTTTATAAAAATGTACTTCATTTTCCAAGATTTAATTTGATAGGTCACGGAGCTCAAACGGAGTTACGGATTAAAAGTTATGGCCTTTAGAAGTTGGGCATTCTTAAGGCATCGTTTAGAGATGATCAACTTCTGAAGGCCATAACCTTTAATCCGTAACTCCGTTTGAGCTTCGTGACCTGTCAAATTAAATCTTGGAAAATGAAGTACATTTTTGTGAACATTTGTCACGTCAATTATTAAATAACCGACGTGAAAAAGTCACAAAAATAGATTTTTCACGTCAGTTATCTAATAACCGACGTGAAAAATAAGTGAAAATTTTAATATATTTTCCTGGAAAAGGATTTTTCACATCGGTTATTTAATAACCGACATGAAAACTCGATTTTTGTGAATTTTTCACGTCGGTTATATAATAACCGACATGAAAAATCAGATAAAATGGATTTTCAACATCGGTTCTTATATAATCAACGTGAAAAATAAGCGAAAATTTATTTTAACGTCGGTTATATAATAACCGACGTGAAAATTCGATTTTTAGATATTTTCACGTCGGTTCTAAAAAACCGACGTGAAAAATGGTGACGTAAAAAAAGGTTTTTGTACTAGTGTGGACTGATGAAATCTCTCACAAATATGTACGAGAACCCATCTGCAGCTAACAAGGTACACTTGATACGACGACTGTTCTACCTTAAAATGGTTGAAGGGAGAGTTGTCGCAGATCATATCAATGAATTCAATACCATCATAAGTCAGTTGACATCGGTGGACATTGATCTTGGTGATGAGGTATGTACGCTGGTTTTACTATCTCCGTTACCTGATAGTTTGGAAGAAACTGTAACAACTGTGAGCAGTACTTCGGGGAATACGAAGTTGGCTCTGAAAGATGTATGAGACCTGATCCTCAGTGAGGATATGCGAAGAATAGAATTAGGCAGATTTTATGGTTCTACTATGAATGTTGAAGGAAGAGGAAGATATGTGAAGTGGGACAATCGCAGAGGATGATCGAAGTCAAGAGGAAAGAACAGAGACAAGGAAAAAGAGCCTGTTCCAACCTGCTAGACTTGCAGGAAGAAAGGACATGTCAAAAAAAAGTGCATAGATAACCGGAAGGGACCTGAAACTTGTGAAGTAAACACTACAGCTGAAGGAACTGATAAAGTGCTGCTGCTGAGCGTGGATAGCCCAATGGAGTCATGGATTTTAGACTCTGGGGTATCTTTCCATTCTATATCAGAGAAGGGATTTCTGGAAAATTACGTTTCTAGAAATTTCGGCAAGTTACATCTTGTTGATGATGAACCCTTGTAGATTGTGGGGAAAAGCGATGCACGAATAAAGCCCAACAGTGGGAGTTTGCTGGTTTTGGAAAACGTAAGGTATATCCATGTCTTGAGAAGAAACATTATTTCTGTTGGACAACTTGATGATGCAAGGATGAGTACCACATTCACTAGTGGTGCATGGAAGACCACCCGAGGAGCTATGGTCATAGCTCAGGGAGTAAAGAATGGTACCTTATACAACATGACATAAAGTTTGATAGACATGGCTATATCACTCAAAGATGTAAAAGATTCACAACTGGGGCACAACAGGCTAGGCCACATGAGTGAAAAGGGGATGAAGGTACTGGAAACAAAAGGGCTGCTACCGGAGCTGAAGTCAGTGGAAGTTGGCCTATGTGAAGATTGTATCTTTGGAAAGAAAAAGAAGGTGTCTTTTGAAAATGGTAGCAGAACTCCAAAGGCTAGGAAGCTGGACCTGGTGCACACTGATGTTTGGGGGCCTACACCAGTACATTCCCTTGGAGGGTCACAATACTATGTGACATTCATCGATGACTTAATAACGAAGGTATGGGTTTACTTTATGAAAAGTAAATCTGATGTGTTGAAAATGTTTCAGAAGTGGAAGGTCATGGGGGAGAATGAGTCTGGAGATAAGCTGAAATGCTTGAGGTCTGACAACGATAGAGAGTATGGCAGTCAAGAATTCATAGAATTTTGTTCTGATAATGGAATTCGGTGGGAGAAGACTATCCCAGGAACACCACAACAAAATGGTGTGGCAGAGAGGATGGATAAGACATTGAATGAACGTTCCAAAAGTATGAGGTTATACTCATAGTTTCCCAAAACCTTCTGGACTGATGCAGTGAACATTGCAGCATATCTGATCAATAGGAGTCCATCTGTGTCAATGGGAGAACATCTACCCGAGGATCTCTGGTCTGACAAAGAGGTAACAATCTCACCTTTAAGGGTCTTTGGCAGTTTGAATTATGTACACATTGATGCTAACTCAAGGGAAAATCTTGATGCTAAGTCCAAGCCATGTTTCTTTATTGGCTATGGTGATGATGAGTTTGGTTATTTATTTTGGGATGATCATAATAAGATGGTCATCAGGAGCTAAAACGTGGTATTAAATGAAGGTGTCAAGTACAAAGGTCTTCATTTAGATGAAGATGAAAATGGGAACATTGAATTAGAGTGCAAATAGAAAGTGGAGATTGAAGGTGTATCTGAGATTGAGAGATCCGAACCGATGGAACCTACTGCTCTAGTGGAGTTGAGGAGATCATCAAGAGTGAGAAGGCATGTGCAAAGGTATTCCCCATCCCTGCATTTTCTATTATTGACTAGCGGTGGAGAACCAGAATGCTTTGAAGAGGAAATGAAGCTAAAGGAGTTGAGCAAGTGGGAGCTGGCTATGAAGAAGGAGATTTCCTCATTGCATGAGAACAACACTTGGGAGCTGAAACCTTTGCCAAAAGGAAAGAAAGCATTGTAGAACAAGTGGGTCTATCGGGTTAAGGAAGAACATGATGGAAAGAGGAGGTTCAAGGAAAGGCTGGTGGTGAAAGGCTTCTAAGGGGGAGTGGATTTCACAGAAATATTCTCACCAGTAGTGAAGCTTACCACCATCCGTGTGGTTCTCAGCATTATGGCGCCAGAGGACTTGCATCTTGAGCAGCTTGATGTCAAGACTTATTTCTTACATGGATATTTGAAGGAAGATATCTACATGTAGCAGCTAGAGGGATATGTAGAGTCTGGGAAGGAATACATGGTGTGAAAACTCCAGAATAGCTTATATGGACTGAAGCAGGCACCGAGGCAGTGGAACAAGAAGTTTGATTCATTTATGTCTAAAAATGAATATAAATTATGTGGCATGGATCAATGTTGCAACATCAAGTCCTTTGGTGATGAATACATTATATTGATTTTGTATATGGATGACATGCTTATTGCAGGATCATGTATGCAGAGAATTAATGAGCTGAAAGGACAGTTGGCTGAGGAGTTTGAAATGAAAGATCTTCGAGAAGCTGGAAAGATTCTCGGGATGAAGATCAAGAGAGACCGCACCGCTGGAACATTAATGTAGTCACAAGCTGATTACATTGGGAAGGTCTTGAGAAGATTTAGTATGATAGAAGAAAAAGAAGTCTCTATTCCCATGGCGAGCCATTTCAAACTATCAAAGGAGCAATCACCGAAGACAACAGAAGAGGTGGAGTACACGAAAAAAGTTCCATATGCATCAGCTGTTGGAAGCCTGATGTATGCCATGGTCTGTACTCATCCCGACATCGCTCATGCAGTGGGAGTTGTGAGCAGGTATATGGATAACCCTGGAAAGCAACATTGGGAAGCTGTGAATTGGATACTGAGGTATTTGAAGGGCAGCAATGAGGTATCTCTGTGCTTTGGGAAAGAAAATTCATTTCAGGGGTATGTGGATACTGACCTTGGAGACGATGTTGACAGCAGGAGTACCATAGGTTATGTTTTTACCTGTGGAGGAACTGCGGTAATTTGGATATCACAATTACAGAAGATGGTGGTTTTATCCACCACATAGGCAGAATACATTGCTATAACAGAAGCTGGGAAAGAGATGGTTTGGCTTAAGAACTTCTTGGATGAATTGGGAAGAAAGCGAGAGGAGAATGTATTGCACTGTGACAGTCAGAGTGTTATACATATTGGAAAGAACCGAGTGTTTCATGCCCGAATGAAGCACATTTCGTTGAAGTACCATTTCATCAAGGGTTTGTTACAAGATGGGTTGCTGACTTTGTAGAAGATCTGCAGAACCAACAATCTGGCAGACATGTTGACAAATCCTATGGTGATATAGAAGTTGAGGCACTGATGTGCCTCTGTTGGTCTCCACTGATGAACGGAGGATGAGAGGCAGAATAATGGAGAATATGATGGGAGCACAAGAGGAAAACAGTTTGTATTTCATGAATCTGTGAATGGAAAGCACGCCACTAGTGAGTGAAGAAGAGTAAGAACTTATATTAAATAAGTTCTCTTCATCAGTTGCATTTAAGCATAGCAGTGTAGCAGATTAGGATCCAAGTGGGGGATTGTTGGATTGGTGTAGCCTGATCTGGTTGGGCCGAATTCTTGTGGCCCGCAACTGTTGCGGGTCGACCGACCGACACTTACAGGCAATGTAGAAGTGCGGACTTTGGAGTCAACTTTACTGTAGTGCTTTTGACTTCCAGCCGACATCCACTATTTTACTTTTGAAAAAGGTGGTCGATGTTCACTGTAGCAACACAAACTTACTTTTTCGAATAGTGATCATCTTCTCCATTTTTTATAGCCCATTTGGGGGCTAGGGTTACCCCTGAAAAACCTCTGTAATTTGTGCTCCCGATATAGTGAAATTCTGCCTCTCCCATGGACGTAGCGATTATTCCCAAACCACGTAAATCGCTGTGTTCTTGTTGCTTCCTTTATTTGATTTGATCATTTTTTTGTTGTGTCTCCCGACGTTTCTGCAACAACTGGTATCAAAGGAAGGTTTGGAATTCTCCAACGATGGATTTGGATGAAGGCAAAGTGAAGATCGCTCACATCGATGGAACTGATTTCAGTTTCTGGAGGATTCAGATCGAGGATTTTCTTTATCAAAAAAAGATGCACTTGCCGCTTCTGGGTGTAAAGGCAACGGACATGGAGTAGTCGGAGTGGGAGCTACTGGATTGACATGTTCTGGGTGATGTGTGACTAACATTGGCAAAAAACGTGGTGTTTAACATCAAAGAAGAGAAGATGATGATTGGACTGATGAAAGCTCTCCAAAATATGCACGAGAAGCCTTCTGCAGCTAACAAGGTACACTTGATACGATGACTATTCTACCTAAAAATGGTTGAAGGGAGAGTTGTCGCAGATCATATAAACGAATTCAATGCCATCATAAGTTAGTTCACATCGATGGACATTGATCTTGGTGATGAGGTATGTGCACTGGTTTTACTATCTTCGTTACCTGATAGTTGGGAAGCAACTGTAATAGTTGTGAGAAGTACTTCAGGGAATAAGAAGTTGGCTCTGAAAGATGTATGAGACCTGATCCCCAGTGAGGATATGCGAAGAAGAGAATCAGGAAGATTCTATGGTTCTGCTCTGAATGTTGAAGGAAGGGGAAGATGTGTGTAGCGGGACAATTGCAGAGGACGGTCGAAGTCAAGAGGAAAGAGCAGAGACAAGGCAAAGGGGCCTGGTCCAACATGCTGGACTTGCAGGAAGAAACGACATGTCAAGGAGTGCAGAGATAACCGGAAGAGACCTGAAATCAGTGGAGAAAACACTACAGCTAAAGGAACTGATGACATGCTGTTGTTGAGCATGGACAACCCAATAGAGTCTTGGATTTTAGACTCTGGGGTGTTTTTCCATTCTACATCGGAGAAAGGATTTATGTAAAATTACGTTTCTGAAAATTTCGACAAGGTACATCATGCTGATGATGAGCCCTTGCATATTATGGGGAAAGGAGATGCACGAATAATGACTAATAGTGGGAGTTTGATGGTATTAGAAAACGTGAGACATATCCCTGGCTTGAGAAGAAACCTTATTTATGTTGGACAACTTGATGATGCAGGGTTGAGTACCACATTCAATGGTGGTGCATGGAAGATCACCCATAGAGCTATGGTCATAGCCCGGGGAGAAAAGAATGGTACCTTATACAACATGACAGAAACATGCATATACATGGCTCTATCACTCAAAGCTGTAGGAGATTCACAACTATGACACAACAGGCTTGGCCACATGAGTGAAAAGGGGATGAAGGTGCTGGCAAAAAAAGGCAGCTACCAGATCTGAAGTCAGTGGAAGTTGGCCTATGTGAAGATTATATCTTCGGAAAGCAGAAGAAGGTGTCTTTTAAAAAAGGAGGCAGAACACCAAAGGCTGGGAAGCTGGACCTGGTACACACTGATGTTTGGGGTCCTGCAACGGTACATTCCCTTGGAGGGTCACAATACTATGTGACATTCATCGATGACTCAACAGGGAATGTATGGGTTTACTTTCTGAAAAGTAAATCTGATGTGTTTTAAATGTTTCAGAAGTGGAAGGTCATGGTGGAGAATGAGTTAGGAGATAAGCTGAAATGATTGAGGTCTGATAACGGTGGAGAGTATGGAAGTCAATAATTCATAGAATTCTGTTCTGATAATGGAATTCGGTGGGAGAAGACTATCCCAGGAACACCACAGAAAAATGGTGTGGTAGAGATGATGAATAGGACATTGAATGAATGTTTCAGAAGTATGAGGTTACAATCACGGTTACCCAAAATCTTTTGGGCTGATGCAGTGAACATGGCAGCGTATCTGATCAATAGGAGTCCATCTGTTCCAATGGGAGAACGTCTACCTGAGGATCTCTAGTTTGAAACGGAGGTAAAACTCTCACATTTAAGAGTCTTTGGCAATTTGGCTTATGTACACATTGATGCTAACTCAAGGTACAAGCTTGATGCTAAGTCCAAGCCATGTTTCTTTATTGGCTATGGTGCTGATGAGTTTGGTTACCGCTTTTGGGATGATCACAAGAAGATGGTCATCATGAGCCAGAATGTGGTATTCAATGAAGGTGTCATGTACAAAGGTCATCATGTAGCTTAAGATAAAAATGAGAACATTGAATCAGAGTGAAAAGAGCAAGTGGAGCTTGAAGGTGTATCTGAGCTTGAGAGATCTGAACTGGTTGAACCTACTACTCTAGTGGAGTTGAGGAGATCATCAAGAGTGAGAAGGCCTGTGTAGAGGTATTCACCATCCCTGCATTATCTATTATTGAATGACGTTGCAGAACCAGAATGCTTTGAAGAGGCAATGCAGCTGAAGGAGTTAAGCATGTGGGAGATGGCTATGAAGGAGGAGATTTCCTCATTGCAAGACAACACCACTTGGGAGTTGAAACCTTTGCCAACAGGAAAGAAAGCATTGCAGAACAAATGGGTCTACTGGGTTAAGGAAGAACATGATGGAAAGAGGAGGTTCAAGGAAAGGCTGGTGGTGAAAGGCTTCCAATAGAAGGAGGGAGTGGATTTCACGGAAATGTTCTCTCTAGTAGTGAATCTTACCACCATCTGTGTGGTTCTCAACATTGTGGTGTCAAAGGACTTTCATCTTGAGCATCTTGATGTCAAGATTGCTTTCCTTCATGGAGATTTGGAGGAAGATATCTACATGCAGTATCCAGAGGGATATGTAGAGTCTAGGAAGGAAGACCTGGTGTGAAAACTCCAGAAGAGCTTATATAGACTGAATCAGGCACCGAGGCAGTGGAACAAGAAGTTTGATTCATTTATGTCTAAAAATGAATATAAATGATGTGTCATGGATCAATGTTGCTACATCAAGTCCTTTGGTGATGAATACATTATATTGCTTCTGTATGTGGATGACATGCTTATTGAAGGATCATGTATGCAGAGAATTAATGAGCTGAAAGGACAGTTGGCTGAGGAGTTTGAAATGAAAGATCTTGGAGAAGCTGGAAATATTCTGGGGATAAAGATCAAGAGAGACCGCACAGATGGAACATTAATGTTTTCACAGGATAATTACATTAGGAAGGTCTTAAGAAGATTTAGTATGATGGAAGAAAAGGCAGTCTCTATTCCCCTGGCGATCCATTTCAAACTATCAAAGGAGAAATCACCGAATACAGCAGAAGAGGTGGAGTACATGGCAAAATTTCTATATGCATCAGCTGTTGGAATCCTGATGTATGCCATGGTCTGTACTCGACCTAGCATCACTCATGAAGTGGGGTTTGTGAGCAGGTATATGGATAAGCTTGGAAAACAACATTGGGAAGCTATGAAGTGGATACTGAGGTATTTGAAGGGAAACAATGAGGTATCTCTGTGCTTTGGGAAAGGAAATTCATTGCAGGGGTATGTGGAAGCTGACCTTGGAGGCGATGTCGACAGCAGGAGGAGTACCAAGGGTTATGTTTTTACTAGCGGAGGAACTGCGGTAAGGCAGAATACATTACTGTAACAAAAGCTGGGAAAGAGATGGTTTGGCTGAAGAAATTCTTGAATGAATTGGGAAATAAGTGAGAGGAGAATGTATTGCACTGTGACAGTCATAGTTCTATACATCTTTCAAAGAACCTAGTGTTTCATTCCAGAATGAATCACATTCAGTTGAAGTACCATTTCATCAGAGGTTTGATATAGGATGGGTTGCTGACTTTGCAGAAGATCTGTGGAACCAACAATCCGGCAGACATGTTGACAATGCCTATGGTGATACAGATGTTGAGGCACCATTGTGCCTCTATTGGTCTCCACTGATGAATGGAGGATGAGAGAAAGAATAATGGAGAATACGATGGGAGCACAGGAGGAAAACAGTTTCTATTTCATGAATCTGTGAATCGAAAGGACGCCACTGGTGAGTGAAGGAGAGGAAGAACTCAGATTACATAAGTTGTCTTCATCAGTTGCATCGAAGCATAGTAGTGCAGTGGATCATGATCCAAGTGGGAGATTGTTGGATTGGTGTAGCCCGGTTGGGTTGGGCTAAATGCTTGTGGCCTGCAACTATCGCGGGTCGACCGACTGACACCGACATGCACTATAGCAGTGTGGACTTTGGAGTCAACTTTACTGTAGCACATTTGACTTCCAGTGGGCAGCCACTATTGTGCTTTTGACAAAGGTGATCGTCATTCACTATAGCAATGTGGACTTACTTTTTCAAATAATGATCGTCTTCTCTATTTTTTATAGCCCATTTGGGGGCTAGGGTTACCACTGAAAAACCTCTGTAATTTGTGCTCCCGATATAGTGAAATTCTGCCTCTCCCGTGGACGTAGGGATTATTCCCAAACCACATAAATCACTGTGTTCTTGTTGCTTTCTTTATTTTGTTTTCTCATATTTGTCGCTGTGTATCCCGATGTTTCCGCAACAACTGGTATCAAAGGAAGGTTCAGAATTCTCCAAAGATGGCTTTGGATGAAGGAAAAGTGAAGATCGATCGCTTTGATGGAACTAATTTTAGATTCTGGAGGATAAAGATCAAGGATTATCTTTATCAAAAAAAGATGCACTTTCTGCTTCTTGGTGTGAAGCCAACGGACATGGAGCAGTCGAAGTTGGAGCTACTAGATCAACATGTTATGGGTGTTGTGCGCCTGATGTTGGCCAAAAACATGGCGTTCAACATCAAAGAAGAGAAGATGACGATTGGGCTGATGAATGCTCTCAAAAATATGTATGAGAAGCCTTCTGTAGCTAATAGGGTAAACTTGATACGACGACTCTTCTACCAGAAAATGGTTGAAGGGAGAGTCGTCGCAGATCATATCAATGAATTCAATACCATCATAAGTTAGCTGACATTAGTGGATATTGATCTTGGTGATGAGGTATGTGTGCGGGTTTTTCTATCTTCATTACCTGATAGTTGGGAATCAACTGTAAAAGCTGTGAGCAGTACTTCAGGGAATACGAAGTTGGCTCTAAAAGATGTACGAGACCTGATCCTCAGTGCAGATATACGAAGAAGAGAATCCAGCAGATTCTCTGGTTATGCTCTGAATGTTGAAGGAAGAGGAAGATATGTGTAGTGGGAAAATTAAAGATGACGATTGAAGTAAATAGGAAAGAGCAGAGACAAGGAAAAAGGGCCTGGTCCAACCTGATGGATTTGCGGGAAGAAAGGACATGTCAAGAAGGAGTGCAGAGATAATCGGAAGGGACCTGAAACCGGTGGAGCAAACACTACAGCTGAAGGAACTGACGACGTGCTGCTGTTGAGCGTGGACAGCCCAATGGAGTCTTGAATTTTAGACTCTGGGGTGTCTTTCCATTCTACATCGGAGAAGGGATTTCTATAAAATTACGTTTCTGGAAATTTCGGCAAGGTACATCTTGCTGATGATGAGCCCTTGCAGATTGTGGGGAAAGGAGATGCATGAATCAAGACCAACAGTGGGAGTCTTCTGGTTCTGGAAAACATGAGGTATATCCCTGGCTTGAGAAGAAACCTTCTTTCTGTTGGACAAATGGATGATGCAGGGTTGAGTACCACATTCACTGGTGGTGCATGGAAGATCACCCGAGGAGCTATGGTCATAGCTCGGGGAGCAAATAATGGTACCTTATACAACATGACAGAAACTTGCATAGACATGGCTGCATCACTCAAAGCTGTAGGAGATTCACAACTATGTCACAACAGGCTAGGCCACATGAGTGAAATGGGGATGAAGGTGCTGGAAACAAAAGGGCTTCTACCGGAGCTAAAGTCAGTGGAATTTGGCCTATGTGAAGATTGTATCTTTGGAAAGTAGAAGAAGGTTTCTTTTACAAAAGGAGGCAGAACGCCAAAGGCAGGGAAGCTAGACCTGGTACACACTAATGTTTAGGGGCCTGCATCGGTACATTCCCTTGGAGGGTCACAATACTATGTGACATTCATCAATGAATCAACAAGGAAGGTATGAGTTGACTTTCTCAAAAGTAAATATGATGTGTTTAAAATGATTCAGAAGTGGAAGGTCATGGTGGAGAATGAGTCAGGAGCTAAGCTGAAATTCTTGAGGTCTGAAAATGGTAGAGAAAATGGAAGTCAAGAATTCATATAATTCTATTCTGATAATGGAATTAGGTGGGAGAAGATTATCCCAGGAACACCACAACAGAATGGTGTAGTAGAGAGGATGAATAGGACGTTGAAAGAACGTGCCAGAAGTATGAGGTTACACTCACGGTTATCGGTGAACATTGCAGCGTATCTGATCAATAGGAGTCCATATGTGCCAATGGGAGAACGTCTACCTAAGGAGATCTATTCTAACAAGGAGGGAAAACTCTCACATTTAAGAGTCTTTGGTAGTTTTGATTATGTACACATTGATGCTAAATCAAGGGAAAAGATTTATGCTAAGTCCAATCCATGTTTCTTTATTGGCTATGGTGCTAATGAGTTTGGTTACCGCTTTTGGGATGATCATAAGAAGATGGTCATCAGGAGCCAGAACATGGTATTCAATGAAGGTGTCATGTACAAAGGTCGTCATGTAGCTGTAGATGAAAATGGGAACTTAATCAGAGTTCAAAGAGCAAGTGGATATTGAAGGTGTATCTGAGCTTGAGAGATCTGAACCGGTGGAACCTACTACTCTAGTGGAGTTGAGGAGATCATCAAGAGTGAGAAGGCCTATGCAGATGTATTCACCATCCCTACATTGTATATTATTGACTGACGTTGGAGAACCAGAATGCTTTGAAGAGACAATGCAGCTGAAGGAGTCGAGCAAGTGGGAGCTGGCTATGAAGGAGGAGATTTCCTCATTGCATGACAACAATACTTGGGAGCTGACACCTTTTCCAATAGGAAAGAAATCATTGCAGAACAAGTGGGTCTACTGGGTTAAGGAAGAACATGATGGCAAGAGGAGGTTCAAGGCAAGGCAGGTGGTGAAAGGCTTTTAACAGAAGGAGGGATTGGATTTCACGGAAATATTCTCACCAGTAGTGAAGCTTACCACCATCCGTGTGGTTCTCCGCATTGTGGCATCAGAGGACTTGCATCTTGAGCATCTTGACGTCAAGACTACTTTCCTTCATGGAGATTTGGAGTAAGATATCTACATGCAGCAGCCAGAGGGATATGTAGAGTCTGGGAAGGAAGACCTGGTGTGCCAACTCCAGAAGAGCTTATATGGACTGAAGCAGGCACGGAGGAAGTGGAATAAGAAGTTTGATTAATTTATTTCTAAAAATGAATATAAACGATGTGGCATGGATAAATGTTGCTACATCAAGTCCTTTGGTGATGAATAAATTATTTTGATTCTGTATGTGGATGACATGATTATTATAGGATCATGTATGCAGAGAATTAATGAGATGAAATGATAGTTAACTGAGGAGTTTGAAATGAAAGATCATGGAGAAGCTGGAAAGATTTTGGGGATGAAGATCAAGAGAGACCGCATAGCTGGAACATCAATGTTGTCATAATATTATTACATTGGGAAGGTCTTGAGAAGATTCAGTATGATGTAAGAAAAGACAGTCTCTATTCCCCTGGCGAGCCATTTCAAACTTTCAAAGGAGCAATCACTGTAGACAGAAGAAGAGGTGGAGTACATGGAAAAGTTCCATATGCATCAGCTGTTGGAAGTCTGATGTATTCCATAGTCTGTACTCGACCTGAAATCGCTCATGTAGTTGGAGTTGTGAGCAGGTATATGGATAACCCTGGAAAGAAACATTGGGAAGCTGTGAAGTGGATACTGAGGTATTTTAAGGGAAGCAATGAGGTATCTCCATGCTTTGGGAAAGGAAATTCATAGCAAGGGTATGTGGATGCTGACCTTGGAGGTGATTTCGACACCAGGATGAGTACCACGAGATATGTTTTTTCCTATGGAGGAACTATGGTAAGTTGGATATCAAAATTGTAGAAGGTGGTGGCTTTATCCACCACAGAGGAGGAATAAATTATTGTAACAGAAGTTGGGAAAGAGATGGTTTGGCTGAAGAACATATTGGATGAATTGGTAAGAAAGTGAGAGGAGAATGTATTGCAGTGTGACGGTCAGAGTGCTATACATCTTGCAAAGAACCCAGTGTTTCATACCCAAACGTTTCACATTCAGTTGAAGTAAAATTTCATTAGAGGTTTGATACAGGATGGGTTGCTGACTTTGCAGAAGATCTGTGGAACCAACAATCCAGCAGACATGTCGACAAAGCCTATGGTGATACAGAAGTTGAGGCACTGTTGTGCCTCTGTTGGTCTCCACTGATGAATGGAGGATGAGAGGCAGAATAATGGAGAATATAATGGGATTAAAAGAGGAAAAAATTTTGTATTTCATGAATCTGTGAATGGAAAGCACGCCACTGGTGAGTGAAGAAGAGGAAGAACTCATATTAAGTAAGTTGTCTTCATCAGTTGCATCGAAGCATAACAGCGCAGCGGATCAGGATCCAAGTGGGAGATTGTTGGATTGGTGTAGCCCGATCCGGTTGGGACGAATGCTTGTGGCCCACAACTGTCGCGGGTCAACCGACCAACACCAATATGCAGTTTAGTAGTGCAGACTTCAGAGTCAACTTTACTGTAGCACCTTTGACTTCCAACAGACAGCCACCGTAGCACTTTTGACAAAGGTGGTCGTCGTTCACTGTAGCAACATGGACTTAATTTTTCGAATAGTGATCGTCTTCTCCATTTTTTATAGCCCATTTGAGGGCTAGGGTTACCACTAAAAAACCTCTGTAATTTGTGCACTAGATATAGTGAAATTCTGCCTCTCCTGTTGAGGTAGGGATTATTCCCGAACAAAGTAAATCGTTGTGTTCTTTTTTCTTTATTTCTTTTGTTTTCTCATTTTTGTCATTGTGTCTCTCGATGTTTCCGCAACAACTGGTATCAAAGGAAGGTTAGAAATTCTCCAACGATGGATTTGGATGAAGGCAAAAAATATATCGATCGCTTCGATGGAATTGATTTCCGTTTCTAGAGGATGCAGATCGAGGATTATATTTATAAAAAAAAATACATTTGACGCTTCTGGGTGTGAAGCCAACGGGCATGGAGAAGTCGGAGTGGGAGCTACTGGATCGACAGGTTCTGGGTGCTGTGCACCTGACGTTGGCAAAAAACGTGGCATTCAACATCAAATAATAGAAGACGACGATTGTACTAATGAAAGCTCTCACAAATATGTACAAGAAGCCTTCTGCAGCTAACAAGGTACACTTGATACAACGACTGTTCTACCTGAAAATGGTTGAAGGGAGAGTTGTCCCAGATCATATCAACAAATTCATTACCATCATAAGTCAGTTGACATCAGTGGAAATTGATCTTGGTGATGAGGTATGTGCATTGGTTTTACTGTCTTCGTTACCTGATAGTTGGGAAGAAACTGTAACAGCTGTGAGCAGTACTTCGTGGAATACAAAGTTGTCTCTGAAAGATGTACGAGACCTGATCCTCAGTGAGGATATGTGAAGAAGAGAATCAGGAAGATTCTCTGGTTCTACTCTAAACGTTGAAGGAAGAGGAAGATATGTGCAGTGGGACAATAACAGAGGATGATCGAAGTCAAGAGGAAAGAGAAGAGACAAGGAAAAGGGGCCTGGTCCAACCTGCTGGACTTGCGGGAAGAAAGGACATGTCAAGAAGGAGGGCAGAGATAACCGGAAGGGACCTGAAACCAGTGGAGAAAACACTGTAGCTGATGGAACTGATGACGTGCTTCTATTGAGCGTGGACAACCCAATGGAGTCTTAGATTTTAGACTCTAGGGAATCTTTCCATTCTATATCGGAGAATGGATTTCTGGAAAATTCCATTTCTAAAAATTTCAACAAGGTACATCTTGATGATGATGAACCCTTACAGATTGTGGGGAAAAGAGATGCACGAATCAAGACCAACAGTGGGAGTTTGCTGGTTCTGGAAAACGTGAGGTATATCCCTGGCTTGAGAAGAAGTCTAATTTCTGTTAGAAAACTTGATGATACAGGGTTGAGTACCACATTCATTGGTGGTGCATGGAAGATCACCTGAGGAGCTAAGTTCATCGATCGGGGAGCAAAGAATAGTACCTTATACAACATGACAGAAACTTCCATTAACATGACTGCATTACTCAAGCTGTAGGAGATTCACAACTGTGGAACAATAGGCTAGGCCACATGAGTGAAAAGGGGATGAAGGTGATGAAAGAAAAGGGTTTCTACTGGAGCTGAAGTCAGTGGAAGTTGGCCTATGTGAAGATTATATCTTCAGAAAGCATAAGAAGGTGTCTTTTGGAAAAGGAGGCAGAACACCAAAGGCTGGGAAGATGAACCTGGTACACACTGATGTTTTGGGGACTGCACCAGTACATTCCCTTGGAGGTTCACAATACTATGTGACATTCATCGATGAATCAACAAGTAAGGTATGAGTTTACTCTTTGAAAAGTAAATATGATGTTTTTCCGATGTTTTAGAAGTGGAAGGTCATGGTGGAGAATGAGTTAGGAGCTAAGCTAAAATGTTTGGGGTCTGAAAACGGTGGAGAGTATGGCAGTCAAGAATTCATAGAATTTTGTTCTGATAATGGAATTTGGTGGGAGAAGACTATCCCAGGAACACCACAGCAGAATGGTGTGGCAGAGAGGATGAATAGTATGTTGAATGAATGTGCCAGAAGTATGAGGTTACACTTAGGGTTTCCCAAAAACTTCTGGGCTGATGTAGTGAAAATGGAAGCGTATCTGATCAATAGGAGTCCATCTGTGCCAATGGGATAACGTCTACCCGAGGATCTATGGTCTGATAAGGAGGTAAAACTCTCACATTTAAGAGTCTTTGGCAGTTTGGCTTATGTACACATTGATGCTAACTCAAGGGACAAGCTTGATGCTAAGTCCAAGCCATGTTTCTTTATTGGCTATGGTGCTAATGAGTTTGGTTACCGCTTTTGGGATGATCAGAAGAAGATGGTCATCAAGAGCCAGAACGTGGTATTTAATGAAGGTGTCATGTACAAAGGTTGTCATGTAGATGAAGATGAAAATGGGAACATTGAATCAGAGTGAAAAGAGCATGTAGAGGTTGAAGGTGTATCTGAGCTTGAGAGATCCAAACTGGTAGAACCTACTACTCTCGTGGAGTTGAGGAGATCATCAAGAGTGAGAAGGCCAGTGCAGAGGTATTCACAATCCCTGCATTATCTATTATTGACTGATGGTGGAGAAATAGAATGCTTTTAAGAGGCATTGCAGCTGAAGGAGTCGAGTAAGTGGGAGCTGGCTATAAAGGAGTAGATTGCCTCATTTTATGACAACAACACTTGGGAGCTGACACCTTTTCCAACAGGAAAGATATCATTGCAGAACAAGTGGGTCTACTGGGTTAAGGAAGAACATGATGGCAAGAGGAGGTTCAAGGCAAGACTGGTGGTGAAAGGCTTCCAACAGAAGAAGGGAGTGGATTTCACAGAAATATTCTCTCCAGTAGTGAAGCTTACCACCATCCGTGTGGTTCTCCACATTATGGCGTCATAGGAATTTCATGTTGAGAAGCTTGATGTCAAGACTACTTTCCTTCATAGATATTTGGAAAAAGATATCTTCATGCAGCAGCCAGAGGGATATATAGAGTCTGGGAAGGAAGACCTAGTGTGCAAACTCCAGAAGAGCTTATATGGACTGAAGCAGGTACCGAGGCAGTGGAACAAGAAGTTTGATTCATTTATGTCTAAAAATGAATATAAACGATGTGGCATTGATCAATGTTTCTACATCAAGTCCTTTGGTGATGAATACATTATATTGTTTCTATATGTGGATGACATGCTTATTGCAGGATCATGTATGCAGAGAATTAATGAGCTGAAAGGACAGTTGGCTGAGGAGTTTGAGATGAAAGATCTTGGAGAAGCTGGAAAGATTCTGGGGATGAAGATCAAGAGATACCACATAGCTGGAACATTAATGTTGTCACATACTGATTACATTGGGAAGGTCTTGAGAAGATTCAGTATGATGGAAGCAAAGGAAGTATCTATTCCCCTGGCGAGCCATTTCAAACTATCAAAGGAGAAATCACCGAAGATAGCAGAAGAGGTGGAGTACATGGAAAAAGTTCCATATGCATCAGCTGTTGGAAGCCTTATGTATGCAATGGTCTGTACTTGACCTAACATCGCTCATGCAGGGGGAGTTGTGAGCAGGTATATGGCTAACCCTGGAAAGAAACATTGGGAAGCTGTGAAGTGGATACTGAGGTATTTGAAGGGCAGCAATGAGGTATCTCTGTGCTTTGGGAAAGGAAATTCATTTCAAGGGTATGTGGATGCTAACCTTGGAGGAAATGTCGACAGAAGGAGGAGTACCACGGGTTATGTTTTTACCTGTGGAGGAACTAAGGTAAGTTGGATATCACAATTGCAGAAGGTGGTGGATTTATCCACCACAGAGGCAGAATACATTGCTGTAACAGAAGGTGGGAAAGAGAGGGTTTGGTCGAAGAACTTCTTGGATGAATTGGGAAGAAAGTGAGAGGAGAATGTATTGCACTGTGACAGTCAGAGTGCTATACATCTTGTAAAGAACCCAGTATTTCATGCCCGAATGAAGTACATTCAGTTGAAGTACCATTTCATCAGATGTTTGATACAGGATGGGTTGCTAACTTTGCAGAAGATCTGTGGAACCAACAATCCGGCAGTCATGTTGACAAAGCCTATAGTGATACATAAGTTGAGGCATTGTTGTGCCTTTGTTGGTCTCCACTGATGAACGAAGGATGAGAGGCAGAATAATGGAGAATATGATTGGAGAACAAGAGGAAAACAGTTTGTATTTCATGAATATGTGAATGTAAAGCATGCCACTGGTGAGTGAAGAAGAGGAAGAACTCAGATTAAGTAAGTTGTCTTCATCAGTTGCATCGAAGCATAGCAGTGCATCAGATCAGGCTCCAAGTGGGAGATTGTGGGATTGGTGTAGCACGATCCGGTTGGGACGAATGCTTGTGGCCTGTAACTTTCGCGGAGCTGATCAACAGACACCGACAGACATTGTAGCAGTGCAGAATTTGGAGTCTACTTTACTGTAGCGCTTTTGACTTCCATCCGACTACCACTATAGCACTTTTGACAATGGTGGTCATCATTCACTGTAGCAACGTGGACTTACTTTTTCGAATAGAGATCATATTCTCCATTTTATAGCCCATTTGGGGGCTAGGGTTACCACTGAAAAACCTCTATAATTTGTGCTCCCGATATAGTGAAATTCTGCCTCTCCTGTGGATATAGATATTATTCCCAAACCACGTAAATCGCTATGCTCTTGTTGCTTTCTTTCTTTAATTTTCTCATTTTTGTCATTGTGTCTCCCGAAGTTTCCGCAACAAGACTCTCATGCTTTGTGCGTACTGAACATCTTGTTCATCTTGCTTTGTGAGAGTCCGATTGTTGTTGTGTACAATCGGGGACTTTCCGGGGATAGGAAGACAAATGTGATTACTATCATAAAGTTTGAGTACTTTTGGGGATATGAAGACAGATGTGCCAACTACCTTAATGTTCGAGGACTTCTGGGGACAGGAAGACAGAGGTTCCAACTACCTTAATGTTCGAGGGCTTGCAGGGATAGCAAAACAGATTCTGATATTACTATCGGGGGATTACCCTGGTGTGGGTAAGAAAAACTTTCTTGAAAGTATAAATCAAGGGACCTTTATCCAAGGTTGTTGGATACCCTACTATTTGGGTTAAAAGATTTCATACCTGTTACTTGTATTGTTTCAAGTTTATTTTCTATTTCATTTTTATTAAAAAGAAAGTATAATTATCTTAGACTTTCTTGTACTTGTATACTCTGATTAACAAGATTCAATAGGCTTTAAGGTAGAATCTTTTTCTTTGTAAATTTTTCTTAAATTTAATTTCCAGAACCATTTATCCGAAAACTAGAAAGTTTTTAGAACTAAGAGTTCTTGTGAATTTACATTGTTTAACTTTGTTAAACATAGTTTTTCTTAAGGTTGAAAATGTAAGTTTTATATCAACTTTAAAAGTTCCAAAGGAATTTTTAAAGGATACAATTCACCCCCCTCTTGTATATTGAGCATCTACATTCATTAATTTGATCATACAAATTATTCTTATATTGGTTGTTGTTGTTGTTGTTATAACTTGTAAGTGGTTTGTAACCATTGTTTCAATATAATTGATACAAGTAACAATATTGAAATGGTAAAATGTAATAATATTTTTTATTTGTATTAAACTATGTTCTTTTTTGTAAATTGTAACCGTTTTTTATTGGTTGCTACAGTTTGTTGTTATATGGTGCAATAAACTATAACATCTAAGAAAGGTTTTTATAAGCGCTAGAATATAGCGTTGATAAATCCCAACTTTTATAAGACCTAAATAAGCATCTTTAGAAGTCACATTTTATTAGTTCTTGGTTAAGTGTTGACAACACCATTTTTGAGTGTTGGCAAAGGATGTTTATATAGTAGTATAAATTCATGCACATATTCAATAAAAACATAGATGATTTTTGTGCTACAATAGACTCATCACCCAATCAGATCACCTCTTTAGTCCTCTTTTTTACTTCAATTTAGATGTTTGTGTACACTTGCGACCTTTTTTCCTTCCATATTTTTTTATGTTAGTTTTTTTAATTCATTTTGTAGAGTAAAAATTTGTAGAGAAAAGAAGATGGGATAAATATTATATGGTTAATGGACCAATTGTGTAAAGATAATGTTTATATCAAAACTTTGGGGGGTGATGATTATGAATTACATGATAGGTCTTTAATTGGAATTAAGGGTCTTTTGGATCCATTCATTTCCCTGTTTTTTTTCTTTCACATAAAGGATAAATTTAAAAGAATAAAATGACAAATAACAACAGTTAGATTATAATTACATGATAGGTCTGTGGAGGGGCACAGGGACCTCCTCAACTCCCGGTTAAGGGTACAACAGTGCTCAATTATAATCATTTATCCTCACAATTCAACTTTACAACCAGCTCAGAATGGAGGAGGTTTATGACCCCTATTCGTTCTAACTTTGAACCCTCGAGAGAGCTCACTGTCCTCACATGGGCTCAATCCATATAGATTGGAAGCAAGCATACCTCCACCCCAGAATCATCCACAGACTCCCGACCACTCCCCAAAAACCTACTACGAATCCCAGCCATACGCTCACAAAAATCCCAACTTCCTCGTACCACGTATCATCATCCCCACCTTATTCCACCTTCTCTGTATGATTTCTAGTATCATTGCAGGTGGACAATGGAGGACCGCATAGCCCAGCATTCCCCACAAATGCAGATGCACCGAGGCCCTGCATCTGCATGGCCTGTGGGATTCTTCCCCAAAGATTGTTGAATGAAACATTTAAGTGTGATAGGAAATTGAGGTTTTTGAGCAACTACGGAATCTCACCAGACAAATCATTGTGGGATATGTCCAACTTATCCATGTTGGAAAGAGCAGAGATTTGGTTCGAAATTTTTCCAGAGAATTCATTCTTTCTCAGAAACAACGTGACGAGGTTTTTCAGTCGACTAATCTTTATAGGGATCGAACAACAAAGGATGTTGTTTCCAAAGATCAATAATGGGTTGAATGTTGGAGATCTGATTATATGTTCTCCCAGAAACGAATCGTAGCCTCCGTAATAGATTTACACAAATTATTGGCAAGTCTAGATAAATTTGGTCGGCTGGGCAGGAATTGTATAAAAGTGCAGGTAGGGTGGTGATTGTTCGAGGAAATTCCCCATAAATATGTATGTTGATGCCGACGAGGCTTGGAAGTGTCCCTAGCCACTCGGGTATGGTTCCTCTAAGTTGATTCTATCCCAAATACAATAATCTTAGCTTCTGAAGCTTTCTTAACCATGTTGTCACTTGACCCCTGAGTTGGATTCCAGTGATGCTTAAAAACTCAACATTTTGGAAGCCAACAGGATCAACATTAGTCGGTGATGGATCGTTTTTAATGTTTTCAGAAATCACAACAACAATGATATTTTTTAAACCCATTAGAATTTGGATCGTCCTTGAGATGTTAGTCAATTCGGCGACAGAAACTGTAAGGAAGGTAAGGGATTCTAGATCCAATATTGTGGTGGCTGGACAAACACTTCCAAAACAACCACACATACAAGCCGAATCGCTGAATTTGTGTGCAAATGATCAAATATGCACGAAATAATAAAGAAGTGCATAAAGAATAAAGGAACACAAGGATTTACGTGCTTTGGCCCCTTAGGGACTTACTACATGTCAAGAACATCACACTACACACACTTTTATTATTAATGCTCCAAATAAACGAACCGGATTACAAGATAAAACAGACCAACATGGAACAACATAGGTCTAAAGCAGATGGTGATAATGAAACAACAGTAAACAATCTAATGAACTGGTGTAATAACCCAAGAAACTGGAACGGAAAATAAAAACATACAGATCCGGACTATGTTTGACTGTCATGTTCTCTTGAGGTTACTTAGATCGGACGTTTCGAACCTTTAGAACTCATCGAGAGATGGACTCATCATATCTGGACTTGCGGTCTTCAAATCCGGAACATGACAGCACATCTTCACAAGAAGGACGCCGATGATGCTCCACCATGAACTGCGTACGACGTGGGGATCAGTAGGCCAAGGGATCTATCCTCTGCTAAGGATGAAGGAAGCTGTGAGAGTCTCCTGGATTTGGTTTGAGAGAATGAAGATCTTCAACACCGAGGAATCACCAAGTTTGAAAAAATCGCTGAATCTGCCTATGTTTTTCAGAACAGATGGCGACGTAGGGGTGATGAAACCCCCTGCTAACCCTAATCGCATAACAGCTCGAGCCATAGGGAGGCACTGCCACGAATCCAGGTCGTTCAAAACAAGCAGACGACCAGGATAGCATTGGAGACAATGAGATTAGGGGCCAGAAAAACATATGGGATTGCAAGAGTGGAACCCCAAATGAAACACTTGTAATAAGATAAAAAAATGGTAGGAAAAAAATTAAATGGAAATTTTAATATGAGAAAAAAAACACCGTAAAAGTAAATACCAGATTTCACAAATCTCCACCATTTTCAATTAAAATTTGTGATGTTATTGCACCTAAGGTTATGGAATAGGAACCAAATTCGTTCTATCTAAACAAAAAATGAACTTAGATAAATCCACATCTTTAGTCAAACTATCAGCTGGGTTTTTACTAGTGTGTATCTTATTGACACACACGGTTCCTTGTTCTACAACATCTCTAATAAAATGTAATCTAATATCTATGTGCTTTGATATACCATGAAAAACTAAATTTCTAGATAAATAGAGTATAGATTGACTATCATAAAAAACATTAATGACTTAGTTATAAATTTTGAGTTTTGAAGACAAGTCTTTAAGACATAAGGCTTCCTTTACCGCGTCGGTAAGGGCAATGTACTCAGATTCTGTGGTCGAAAGGGCAACTACAGACAACATGTTGCACTTCCAAGAGACAGGGCCCCCGCAGGCAGTGAACACGTATCCAGTCAATGATTTTCTCGTATCAATGTTACCTACATAATCACCATCTACAATGCATACCAAAATATTAGAAGCATCAATATTTTCACCATAAAAAAAAGATAAATTAGATGTACATGATAGATATCTAAGAAGCCGCTTAAGGAAACACTAAGGAGGCTTCCTAGGTGCGACCATAAATCTGCTTAAGGTGCAGATTGCAAAGGCAATGTCAGGACTGGTGGAAATCATAGAGTGCATTATGCTACCAACAATGTTAGCATATGGAATTTTAGACATAAATTGCACGTCATCATCAGCAGTGGGTGCTTGTGATAAAGGAAACTTAAAATGTTGAGCAAGAGGTACATTGACAGGTTTGAGAGATTCAAACATGTATCTCTTTAAGATCTTTAAACTGTAAGTGTGTTGAGATAAGTATAGCAATTTATATGGTCTATATCTAGTGATTTCATTACCTAAAATATGCTTATCTTCACCTAAGTCTTTCATCTCAAAATTTCCTTTTAATTGGGATTTAATAGAAGTGATAAAACTCATATTTTTTACATATGATTAGCATGTCATCTATGTAGAGCAGAAGGTAAATCATACAACCTTGGATTGATTTGAAGTAAACACATGCATCATATTGGCTCCTGGTAAATTGATTATTTAACATAAAGGAATCAAATTTTTTATACCATTGCCTAGACCTATGCTTTAAACCATACAATGACTTATTTAAACAGAAAACTTTGTTTAGTTTGAATTATTTTGAATAACCTTCAGGAGGTTTCATCTAGAATTTTTCATTCAGATCCCCATGTAGGAAGATAGTTTTAACATCTAGTTACTCGATGTGTTGATCGAGATAGGCAACAGAAGCTAGCAATAACCTAATGGAAGAGTGTTTGACAATAGTGGAAAAGATTTCAGTATAGTCAATTCCCTATCTTTGATGGAATCCTTTGGAGACTAGCCTTGTCTTAAACTTAATTTATTTACCTTCGTGTTGTCTTCCTTTATCTTATAAATCCACTTGGACCCAATAACCTTAGCATTTGGTGGCTTGTGAACAATGGTCAATGTGTGATTTTTCTATAGAGATTGCATCTCTTCATTCATGGCAATGATCCAATGTTTATCCATTAAAGCTTGCCTTTATGATTGAAGATCATCATCGATGAGATTCTATGCCACATGAAAGGCATATGAAGCTATATCATAGTGGGTGAACTGAGAATAAGGTCTTGAGACTCTCCTATGTTTATCTCGGGTTAATTGATAATCCTGATGAATGGTGGAAGGTCCAGAATCAGAGTCTGAAACAGAACTAGACTCAGAATTAGCCACATCAGTGGGTTGAGGAGGAGGTGGAGTAGACTGTACATCAGTCTCAACATGAGTTGGTGGCTCATGCTCATCAGAATTATGAAGGTCTGGTTCACTACTACCAGGTGTGGCAATCCTGGTCTTAGGGGCAGATGATTCATGGAAGACCACATCTCTACAAATAATGCACTTTTGGTATCCCGATTTATCCCCCCAGAGTTTATATCCCTTAACTCCCTCGTGATAACCAATGAAAATGCACTTGAGGGCTCTAGGTTCAAGATGATTAGTTTTGATATTAACATAGGTTGTAGACCCAAAAACCCTTAAGTACGAATACGAAGGGGGATTCCCAGTCCAGAGTTCTTCAAGAGTTTTGAATTGATTTTCAAAGGGACACCTGTTAATCAGGTACCCAACAATGCTAGTGGCCTTGGCCCAAAAGGATTTGGGGAGGCCCGAGTATGCAAGAACACTGCAGGCTCTTTCAAGAATAGTCTGATTCATCCTCTATCTAAGGCCATTCTGTTGGGGAGTTTCCCTAACTGTTCTATGCCTTTTAATTACTTCAGACTCACAATATTGAATGAACTCGGTGGACAAGTACTCAAGCCCATTGTCTGTCCTCGTGGTCTTAATTTTCTTTCCAGTTTGATTATCAACTGAAGCTTTCCAGGTTTTGAATGTTTGGAAAACATCAGATTTATTTTTAAGGATGTACACCCAAACCGTCCTAAAGTAATCATCAATAAAGGAGACGAAATAGAACCCTCCACCATGTGAGGCAGTCCTGGCTGGACACCACAAATCCAAATGGATATATTCAAGTGGTGCATCAGCCTTGAAGGTGGATCTATTAAAGGTTACCCTTTTAGCCTTACCCATCACACAAACATCACAAAATAGGAGATTCAAAGGTGTGATGTCACTCAACAGTCCCTGCTTGTTGAGTTCTTTAAGCCCTTTGGAGCTTACATTCCCCAACAGTCTATGCCAGAGCATAATGTTGTCTGTGTTTTTATTGTAAACACTACCCAACTATATTGAATGGGTCCTGCCATTCAAGACATACAACCCATTTACAAGAGACCCTCTTATGATGGTTCTAGATCCTTTGGAAACTTTAATAGAACTCGATTCTGGTCTAACGGTGTACCCCTTTTGATCAAGGACTCCTAAGGAGATAACGTTTAACTGCAGGTTAGGGACCCACCTGACATCCAGTAAGGTGATGATTGACTGATCATTCAATTCTATCAGGACAGACCCTCTACCCTCAACCTTGCACTTCTTGTTATTTCTTAACAGGACATCCCCGTCCACTTTCTCAACCTTCTCTAATAAAGACTCTCTTTATGGACACATATGGAAGGAACAACCAGAGTCAAAGATCTACTCACGATCGAGTGTATGGCTGGAAACATTTAATACTTCTCCAGTGTCATAGCCAGAGTCAACTAGGAGAGACTGGTCAGTGGGTTGTACGCATTCTTGCTCATGCTTAAGCTTTCTACATTTGGGCTTAATGTGCCCAGGCTTGCCGCAATGAAAACAAGTAGCTTTTCTATCTTTATTATCATTATTCTTTGGTTTTTGTTCTTTCCTAGGTTCTTTGATACTACTACTTTTATCTGTATTAGTTTGTTTCTTCTTATTTTTACCTTGAGGTCTTCCCCTTGTGAACAAACTCTCAGCCTCGCCTTAAACTTTAGGTTTCGAATAAAGTTCTTTGGATATAAGGGTAGACTTGACTTCCTCTAGAGTCAAAGAGTCTCGATCATACATCATGGTCTCGACCAACGTACTATAACTATGGTCAAGGTAAATAAGGAGAATAATCTCCTCATCCTCTTCGTCTATAGAAACATCAATGTTGGCTAAGTCCAACATAACTTTATTGAATTCATCTAGATGTGATTTTATAGAAGTACCAAGTTTCATCCTAAAGGTAAACATACGGTGCTTCTTATACAGTCTATCGACTAGGGAGGTAGTCATGTACAACTTTTCAAGTTTTAGCCAAATTCCTGCAGCGGTTGACTCAAAAGCCACTTACCTAAGAACCTTATCTCCTAAGGATAGTATGAGCGAACTATGGGCTTTAACTAGAGTGTCATGTGGGGTAGGTTGGTATTTAGTTATGGTTTGACCAGATTCATTAACAATTGTAATGGGTTTAGTAGGCCTAGACATGGCATCAATAAGACCTTCTTGGACTAATAATGCCCTCATTTTTATTCACCAAATATTGAAGTCATTGTCTCCATCAATTTTTTTGATTTCATACCGCATTGTAGACATGTTTATATAGTGAGTAGATGTTGAGTAATTGGGGATAAAGAAAACGTATGCCCCCCCAAAAGGACGACCAATCTTACTAGGGATAAATGTGTATGATGGGTTGTGAAAAACAAAAAGTTTCGGTGAAGGCAATGATTTCAATTAAGAATAAAATAGTAACACCAATTATGCAAAGGCCGAATTTAAATAGGTATTAATTGTGGAAGAAACAGAAACCCAAAACTAATAAACTAGGTGCAAACAGAATACAATAACCAGATTAAACAATGGATATACACAGTGCAAAGGGATTCCAATAAAACATTGGGCGCAACTATAAAGCTGTATAAACCAACTGTATATAAAGTAGCAGATTAAGCCAAATCTGGTGGAAGCAAGACAGGATGTGTAAATTTCAAGAACTTAAAGGCAGATAACGCTTAAAGCTAAATCACAAGGCCAACAACCAGAAAGAATAAAGGAACACAAGGATTTACATGATTCGGCCCCTTTGGGACCTACTGCATGACAAGAACACCACCCTAGGCACGATTTTATTACTAATGCTCAAAAGAAACGAACCAGATTACATGATACAACAGATCAACATGAAACAAAACAGGTCTACACCAGATGGTGATAATGAAACGACAGTAAAAAATCTAACGAACCGATGTAATAACCCAAGAAACTGAAATGGAAAAGAAAAACTTACAGATCCGAACTATGTCTGGCTATCTTATTCTCTTGTGGTTACTCAGATCGGACATTTCGAACCTTTAGAACTCGTCGAGAGATGGACTCAGCAGATATGGACTTGTGGTCTTTGAATAGAGAACATGACCACACATCATCACAAGAAGGACGCCGAGGATGCTCCACCATGAACTGTGTACAACCTGGGGATCAGCCGACCAAAGGATCTATCCTCCACTGAAGATGAAAGAAGCCGCGGGAGTCTCCTGGATCTGGTTTGAGAGAACGAATATATCCAACGCCGAGGAATCACCAAGTTTGAGAAAATCGCTGAATCTATTTGTGTTATTCAGACTAGAGGGCGGCAGAGGGGTGATGAAACACCCTGCTAAAGAGGCTTCCACAAAGCCAGGCCATTCAAAACAAGCGGAAGACCAGGATAGCTTTGGTGGCAATGAGATCAAGGGCCGGAAAAACATACGGGATTGCCAGAGTGGCACCCAAAATGAAACACATGTAATAAGATAAAAACAAATTACAAACAAAAAATTAAATGGAAATTTTAATATGAGAAAAAAGACACCCTAAAAGTAAATACCCGATTTCATAGCCAACATGTTGGGCGTAATCTGTCCCCCCAAATTATTCTGGGATAACCTGATTGCTTTCAAAGACTTTCAGGAATAACGTTTTGGGAACTGACCAGTAAAGGAGTTTCTCCCAAGATCGAGCATGGTAAGTTTTCTTTGTTTGGAGAAGTCCACATCCATCATGTTTCCTTGGAATGAATTGTACAAAAGGTTCAACTGCTTGAGATTCGTGCAGTTGAATAGAGAAGCAGGTTGTGTACCACTGAAGTTGTTGAGATGTAGCAACAAGGTTTCTAACTTGTACAATTTCCCAACATCTGTAGGGTGGTTTCCGCACAATGTATTGGAGTGTAGGTAGAGGATTGTGAGGTTATAGAGGTTAACTGCATTGCCGTCAATGGATCCGGTGAGATTATTTGAAGGTAAGCGTAGTTCTTTCAGTCTCAGTGCGCTATAGATTTGTTTCGGAAGCTGTCTGGACAACCCATTAAATCCTACGTCGAAGGCCTCTAACTCTGAAGGTGCTCCAAACCCTGAAGTTGGAAGAGGACTGGAGAATCCATTATGACTAATTTTTAAAAGAACCAAATTTCTTGTTGATTGGGGAGAACTAGACGGAAACTTCCCAACAAGATGGTTGGAACTGATGTCAGGGATTTCCAAAAAACGAAAGGAGTCAAAGAGACCATCTGGGAGCTGCCCACTGAGCCTGTTCTGGGATAGATTGAGGTGAGATAAATGGGTGAAGTTTTTCAGAAAAGGAGAGATGCTTCCGGACAAGACCTTTGAAGGAAGTGAAAGACGGGTGACCTGACCCTTTGGTTCACAAGTGATTCCTTCCCAACGACAACAATCAAGGGGGGATGTCAAGTTAAGAATAAGGGAGGTGGAAGGATTCAAAGAGTGTACAACATGTAGTAGATATTGGTTTTCATTCACGGTGCGCGCTTGGGGAGTATAGAGTGCAGTGGAAAAAAAAGAGGAGCAAAACAATGGCGCATGGGTGTAGATAGAAAAGCATGGACAACACATGCAGTCAAATTCGAAGGTTCAAGGCTTTCAACGACAGCTATGGGACCCATGCCATGAATGCCCCAACCAACTCTCACCAAAGAGACGGCGCGGTGTGCAAGGGTGGACTGTTATGAATGTATATTGGAGATCTATTCAAGTTGTGGAAAATATCAAGCCACGTCCTTGGAATTTTTGGTGGAATATCTTTATTGGTTTATAGTAAAAGGAATGGCTTTAAACCTTTCCCTCTGCCCGGTCAACGTGGTATTAATTAAACACTGTTCAAGGTTGCACTACATAAACCAGAAAAACAGAGGGTGATTTTTATCAATGTTTTTAATAATCTCCCATAAAATCCATCTTATCAACATTAAAAATAATTAGAGTGGGCTTAGGGGTGAAGGTATAAAAACAAAAAAACCAAGGCTCGGAACCAGGACACTTACACCAGTAGGAAACCCACTGACTGCACCCTATGGGACAAACCAACATTAAAAATAAACAATTCTAAAATCAGGTTTTTATGAAGGGTTTTTTTGACATCGCAAAAATTTCTATTTGGGTTTTTTTGAATTAAATGGGTTTAGTCCTTTAAAAATTAGGGAAATGGGTTAGCCTATCTCCATTTAAAACAAAACAATTTAAATTTTTATTTCATTTTAATTTTTTGTTTATTTTTATTATATATATATATATAACAAAATTTAATTAGTATTTTAAATAATTTTTTTTATTTGGAATTACCATTATTAAATTAACCCAAAAATATAACTACAAACCAACATCTAGAACACTCTTTTATAAGAAAAGAGACTCTGACATCAATTTGATTACAAATTCAACAGTTAGTTTATCACATCAATCCCTTTAATTAATTTCCCAATTAATTAAGCACGTAAATCCCATTAATTAATTCACCAATTAATTAATCACATCAATTTCATTACTAATTCAAAAATTAGTTTATCACATTAACCTCCTTAATTAATTTCTCAATTAATTAAGCACATCAATCTCATTAATTAATTCACCAATTAATTAATCAAAGATAACAATCCCAATAACCCCATAATTAATTCAACAATTAACTATCGTGATCAAACAACTCAATATCTCTATAATTAATTCAACAATTAATTATATCAATTCAATCAATCTCAATTATTCCCAAAATCCCACAATTCAAGATTCTAATAATGAATTCAACAATTAATTATTCCTGATTCACAAACCCTTAATTAATCAATTCTCAAAATTAATTTATTTAATAAGAAACCTAATTGCTAAAGTAACCCTGTAAATTATATAATCACATACTCGCAATTGAAATTATGACTGAGATTTGAATAATAGACCACTTACTTCAATTTGTTGATAAATGATCGCCCAACAGAAATCCCTAATTTGTGTGGCACCACAACACAAAATGAGATCTGGATCTTAAACCCTAAATCAACATCAAACAATTAAGATCCCTCAATTATAGATCTATATCCACAATCCTAGATCTAGATCTAACAAAAAAACAAGGAAGAACAATCCTTCAATGGATGGAATAAGAGTAGGAAAAGAAAGGAAGCCATGTGGGATGAGATCCTCTTACCGAAAGGAGTGCATATCTTCAATCTGGGTTTTGAACCATGAATAATGAAGTTCATAAGGGCTTGTAATTCTTCCACGAGGCTTTAAAAATGAGAGAAAATGACTTGGTTTGAGTTAGGGTCAATTTGGGTGAGTTTCAGGGGTTTGGGAAATTTTAAATCTAATTTTCAGGAGATTAAAATCTTGTACGCACTGTTTGTTGCTCAGGGCTCACGGTTTCCTCTAACCCTGTGCCTTAACCATGCACCTCATCAAGGGGGTGCATCGTTTCTCTTAATAGGGCACACGGTTTGACAAACAGTGTGCCAACAGTACTAATCCCCTCTATTTGGGTTACGATTTGGTGGCCCAGGGTGCACAGTTTGGGCAAACCGTGCACCAACCACGCACTTTCCCACTTCATTCCAAAATTTCTAATTTTCTCCCAAACACACCCCATGGAAAAACTCAATCAAAGAATGATCAAACAAATACAAAAGGAATATCAGAAAACAAGCCCAATACATCTTTAGAAAAGGTCGGGATCTTACAATCTCTTCACCTAATAACAGCTTTTTCTCAACTTGTACTCCCAAGAATCTCTAAGATTCCAAGTCAAAAATATTGGGCCATTGAACCCTCATTTATACTTCTCTCTCCCACGTTTCTTCATGCACACTCCCATGTTTCCACAATATAAAAACTATCAACACAGTATTTCCCCGCAACACTTTATCAATGTGATCCAACACACGTATCGGATTATCTTCAAAGGAAGTATCTATCGCATGCTCAACATCATCCACATTGATCTCATGAGAAGGGCCCGGGTGATACCTCTGAAGTTGTGACACTTAGAAAACATCATTCATAGCACTGTATCTCTATGGAAGATCCAATGGGTATGCCAACAACCTGATTCTTTTCACAACCCCAAACGGTCCAACAAACCTGGGTGCCAACTTGACATGTCTCAATATCTTGCGGTGACCCAATCTAGGCGACACCTGATGGAATACATGATCACCCCATGTAAAATATATGGGTCTTCAATGTCTATCGGTATATAACTTCTGTTTACTCTAAGCCATAGCCATACGCTTCCGAATCAACTAAACCTACTCTAATGTCTCCCACATGAGACTCAGTCCCAGCAACTCTGACTCACATGTCTCCATCCATCATAGAGGAGATCTGCATGTCCTAACATAAATATCCTCGTATGGTTCCATCTCTATAGTTTCATAATAACCATTGTTATAGGATAACTCCATCAAAGCTAGGTACTTCTCCTAATATCCACTGAAGTCTAGAACACATGCTCACAACATATCCTCAAGCACCTGTATAGTATGCTCTGACTACTCATCTATCTATGGGTGGAAATTCATACTCAATAAAACCTTTGTACTAAGTTCCTTTTTCAAGCGCTTCCAGAAGTATGAAGTAAAATGTGAGTTATGGTTTGAAACTATTGTCCATGACACCTCGTACAGATGAACTATCTCTTGAATTTACAATTCTCCCAACTAATCCACTAAAAAAGTATCCTGTATAGGAAAAATATGCACTACCTTTGTCAAATGGCCCAAAATCACCCAAATAGAATCATTCTTCCAAGGTGTCCTTGGGAGACTCACCATAAAGTTTAGGGTAACGTCATCCCACTTCCATTCTAGAATGGGCAATGGCTGTAGTAAACCACCAGGTCATTGATTCTTGGCCTTCACCTGCTAACAGGTGTAGCATCGTGTCACGAACCTTGCTATCTCCTTTTTCATACTCGGCCACCAAAACTATCATCGTAGGTCGTGATACATTTTGGTCATTGGAAGATGTCACTTCGAGGCATGAAACTCACACATCAGTTCCTCCCATATACTCATAAGCACAAAAACCCGATTCCCAACATATATGATCTCATCATCATCTATGCTCTAATTGGAAGGTGACTCCCCACCTTCAAGGATTTCCCTAAAGGTCAAGAATTTTGGATAATCCTCATACTGCCTTTCTCTAATCCAACTCAAAAGTGTAGAATCCCTTGAAATTGATACAAGATTCATCTTCTCTTGACTCCCCTAAACCACCACATGCATCTCATCAAGAACATTCACCATCTTTCACTCATCACTATACTTTTGAACCGCCTGAGTCTGAGTTTTTCTGCTCAATGTGTCAACCACATTGTTCCCCTTCTAGACGTATATGCTAGCTCAAAATAAAATGACTACATATAATCAACCCAACTCTGTTGTCAGAGATTCAAATCTCATTGTGAAAATATAAACTTTAAGCTCTTGTGATCTGTATACACAGTAAACTTCTTGACCAACAGATAATGTCACCAACAATTCAAAGCATAAACAACTATTGCCAATTAAAGGCCATGTGTTGGGTAGTTTAATTCCTGTGGCCTCCATTTTCGAGACCCATATTCCACAAATAGATCTCCCCGTATCAACACAACTCTGATTCCAATCTCAGAAGCATCACAATACACCATATACTCCTCACTTGGATCAGGTAGGATCAAGATTAGTGCCAATGTCAACCGCTTCTTCAACTCCTGGATGGAATTATCGTATGATTCCGACCATTTAAACTTTACCCCCTTCATGGTCAAGCTTGAAAGAGGTGCATCAAAATGGGAAAAGTCCTAAATGAACCTCCGATAATATCAAGCTAATCCCAGAAAGTTACGGATATCGAAAACATACTTGGGATGCTCCCAAGAAACAACTACCTGAACTTTATCTGGTTCTACAACCAAACCTTCCTTTGAGATTATGTGATCCAATAATTATACCTAATCAATAAAAAAATGAAACTTAGATAGCTTTTAATATAGACTATTCTCTCTCAGTGTACTCTGTAGGATGTCAAGATGTTGGGTATGATCGTCACGAGTCTTGGAGTACACCAAGATGTCATCCACAAACACTACCACAAACTGATCCAAGTACGGATGTATGATTCTTTTAATAAAACCATAAAAATTGCTGGTGAATTTGTCAAACCAAATAGAATTATGATGAAATCATATAGTCCATACCTACTTCTAAAATCATTCCTCGATATAACATAAGTTCAAACTCTCAACTGATGATACCCTGATCTCAAGTTGATCTTTGAGAATACCCAAGCTACTCTCAACTGGTTAAATAGATCATCAATATGTGGAAGAGGATACCAGTTCTTCACTATCATCTAGTTTAACTCCTAGTAATCAACACACAAGCGTGAACTCTCATCCACATTCTCTGCAAACAATGATAGAGAACCCCAAGGTGATGTAATCGGACAGATAAACCCCTTATCCTACAACTCCTCCAGTTGATTCTTGAGCTCTTGAAATTTTCTCAGTTCCATTCTATATGGAGGAATAGAAATTCTCAAGTGGAAGCCTTGATAAGTCTTCCGGAAAAACATCCTGAAACTTATCCACTATGGGTGGAAAGACACTATGCTTCACTCCTCCATCATCTACAAATAGACTAGCAACCTGGTCCATGAGCTATCCCAATTGTTGATTAATTGGCCCTACTCGGCTTGCCTGGAGATCCCTCTCTCCATAGTGAATATAGTTGTCACCCTTAGGAGGTGTAAAATTCACTATCTTGTAGTAATAATATATGTGGACTTGGTATGATACCAACCAATCCATACTCATAATCAAATCAAATCCAGACATTTCTATGATGTAAATATCCCACAAAAAACAAACTCCCCCAACCTCGAGAGAACACTACTTTCATAAAAAGATGTCTCTAAATATTAATATAAATAGTTTATCTACTATCAATACCCTGCTCATGAACTCCACCGCTAGGATTAAACCATTCACAAGTTGTGCATAAATAATGGAATGATAGGAACTGATGTCAAATAAAACATTGTCTAGTGTAGAAGCTACAATAATAATACTTCTCACTGTCAACGGTCCATCCTCGCTATCCGCGAGTGTATGTTGAACTGTATACAACTATCCTAACCCTCTTCCATGTGATGATGTTTGAATCTTCTAAGCTTCACCACCCTATTGATATGGGCGTTATTTCCCAAAAGCACCACATTCACCTCCTCTACCGCCATGACCAATAGAACCCTGGCTGCCATACTAATATGGTGCAGAATATCCCCATCATGCACTCTGGTTCTGCTTAGCTCCCCCATCATTACCTGTCTATTGTGGGTTCCTATATAACTTCTATAGTTATCCCATCCTACCATAAGATCATCACTTCACTGGTGGTCGGGGACAGTTTATATGATAGTGTCCCAACCTACCACACCGGAGAAAGAAAATCCAGGTAAGGTCCTGAGTAACTAATCCTTCCCCCTGGGCACTCTTCCTACTAACCACTTGGATAACACCATAATAGTGATTATTCCTTCTCTCGAAATATGTACCTCCTGATCATCTAGAATAAACCAACTATCCTGCACTGGAAGCCTCCTTCAGTTTACCCTTATCTATGAGAGCATGATCCACTACTTCATCAAACTTCTTTAATCGAAAAATGTTAACTTGGGACCTAATCTCCCATTCAAGTCCATCTTGGAAACTCCTCTCTGTAGCTGTCTCATCCCCTTCCAATGCTATAGAAAAGCACTAAAAATCTATAAAGCATCCAATATAGTCCATCACAGACATACTCCCCAGATTCAACATCAGGAACTCAACTGCTCTATCATGCATTAACGTCTCAAGATAAAAGTGATCCAAGAACTTCTCTAAAAAGTCCTTCCATAACATCAATTAGCCTATACAGTCCGAGCCTGAACGTTCCACCTGCACTTCGTTGGTCCTCATAGAATATAAGAATCCATCTTGACCCTTTTATCAGTCGGAGTTTCCACATGATCAAGTATAGTTTGGATGGACTCCATCCAGAACTCTACTTCCTAAGGTCCACCCTCTCTAGTGAAAGTTGGAGGGTACTATAATTGAAACTCCTGAGTAAGGTCATACATACTCTTTAAAACCCACACTGGGTATATTTTCATAAACATCATGAAGTGAGCAATGTTCTCCCAAAACTTTTCTCCCGCTTCCACACCAGGCACTATCAGTTCCTCAAATTACACTACTGGTGGATCATCACCAACCATATCCTCATGTCATTCTCTCAACAAGAATTATCATGGATGCATATGTCTACAATACCAAACAAATATCTCAGGACACATTACATCACTTTATCATGTTTAAGTAAGAGGGAAAATAATAAGGAATGACAATTCATTCCCCCAAACCCCACCACACGGTCAAAATCGAGGCTCTATCACTACCATTAACATACTACATCTGAGTCATGGTTATCAAAGGGTAAAATCATTCTCATATTCAATTTTATCATTTAGAAACCCAATTATTCACAATTTTCATCATTTTACCATTCTAAATTTCACATTAGGCACCTTTTCATTTCAATTTCACAAAAGGAAAAATAGTTCAAGTTCAAAAACTTACCAAAAACTCATTTTTTAGTGCGTTCCTAAAATGATACATGTCACAAATTAACCCTTAATACCTAGAATGATGTATGCTTACTCAAAACTCATGCCTTACAGATACATGAGTCAAATCTCAACATCTCTGAAACAATAATGACATCACACAATTAGTGCATCACCCAAGGTAAAATAGTATTCAAATTTAATAGAAAACAATAATAACAACATTCCCACCCTAGGTACATGGGTTCTCCCCCATACATGGGTTAAATACTCCCATTAATGAGCTCATAACTGAGGCATGAATTTTCTTAGTCTTCTGTCTACATTTCCCAAATAGTAATACAAAAGAAAATAAAATAAAATTGGGGTTTGATACCACTTTGTAATGTCCTGGCTCGGGTAACACACATTGGTGCCCCAAGCTGGTCGTTCACATGACCTTAGGTGTTCCTCCCTGTATGCCAGAGGGTACCAAATAGCAGTGAGAGTCTAATATCAGGTATGTGGATACTATACCCTCTTTTATCAGAGTAATACACCATTAGAAAATAAAAAAAACAACAGAATCACATATAACCATAACCAAAATAGTACCAATATCAGATGTTGACCCAAGAAGGGAATACAGTATCAAAACTGAATAGTAGATATGACATGCCAAAGTACGTGTCAAGTATCAAAATGAAAACTAAAAATTAAGGAAACTAATAACTCCCAAGATGGTCCCAAACCACACTCAGTTCCCTCCTCCATGATCCATACCAACTAAGCCATCAAACACAAGGCCTTTTCCCATATCTTGTCCAGAAATCATTAAATCTATTTGGGTACTGATCATTCGGCCCGAGTAAGGTGTGAGTACAAATCAATAGGGAACCACTAATTACATCTAAAAAATATATTTTTCAATAGTTTACGTAGTTTTATAAAGAATAAATAACAATAATAAAGTAAATATTTTACACTTATTCAATAATTATTTACTTTACCACATAAACCCTCAGGGTTCCCAAGGACACCCGAACCTCATTACCTAATTAGGTCCCTACTAGAGTCTGAACTATCCCTGAGGGATATCATATCTCATAATTCCATTATTACCATTTTTAATCTCAATTCACATATGAATTCCATTTTTACCATTCATTATCTCAATATCACATATAATTGTCATCATTACCATTCATTATCTCAATATCACATATGAATGTCATTATTACCATTCATTATATCATTATCACATATGAATTATATTGTTACCATTAATTATATCATCATTACATATGAATTCCATTGTTACCATTCATTATCTCAATATCACATTCCATTAATTAATTCAACGATTAATTAATCTCCTTGATACCGCTAATTAATTCAACAATCAATTAATCATCTCAATCCCATTAATTAACTCGAAAATTAATTAATCAACTCAATCCCATTAATTAACTCAATAATTAATTAATTATCTCAATCCCTTTAATTAACTCATTAATTAATTAATCATCACAATTTCATTTCTAATTAAACAATTAGTATATCACATCAACCCCCTTAATTAATTCCCTAATTAATTAAGCATGTTAATACTATTAATTAATTCAATAATTAATTAATCATATCAATTTAATTACTAATTCAACAATTATATTATCACATCAATCCCCTTAATTAATTTTCTAATTAATTAAGTCGTTCAATACCATTAATTAATTCACAAATCAATTAGTCACATCAATTTCATTATTAATTCAACAATTAGTTTATCACATAAATCTTTTTAATCAAATTCCCTATTAATTAATCACATAAATCCCATTAATTAATTCAACAATTAATTAATCAAAATCCACAATCCCAATAATCCCATAATTAATTCAAAAATTAACTATACTGATCAAACAACTCAATATCTCTATAATTAATTCAAGAATTAATTATCTCAATTAAATAATTAATTATCTCAATTAAATCAATCTTAATTATTACCAAAATCCAAAAATTCAAGATTCTAATAAATAATTCAACAGTTAATTATCCCTGATTCACAACCACTTAATTAATTAATTCAGTAAATTAATTAATTCAATAGGAATTCAAATTTCTAAAACAACCCTATAAATTAAACAATTTCATAAATGTAATTGAAATAATGACTATTATATTTGAATAATATACCACCTACCTCAAATCATTTAAGAACAATCACCCAATAGAAATTCACAATTTGTGTAGCACAACGACGTAGAATGAGATCTTGATATTAAAACCAAAATCATGATCGAATAATCAAGACACCTCAATTCTTGATATAGATCTAAAATCCTATATCTATATCCAACAAAACACATGGAATAATTATCCTTCAATGAATGGAAAATGAATGGGAAAATAAAGGAAGCCACACGGGATGAGATCCTCTTAATGTAAGGGGTTCATAAATTCAATTTGGGCTTTGAATCAAAAATAACAGAGGTTATAAGGGCATGAAATCCATTTGGGAGGCTCTAAAAATGAGAGAAAATGTATTGGTCTGAGTTAGGGTCAACTTGGGTGAGTTTCGGGGGTTCAAGAAATTTTAAATCTAATTTTCAGAGGATTAAAATCCCATACGCACAGTTTGCTACTCGAGGCGAATGGTTTCCCCTAACTGTTCACCTTAACCATGTGCCTCATCAAGGGAGTGCATGATTTATGCTAATAGGTCATATGGTTTGATAAACCATGAACCAACCATGTGAATCCCATCTATTTGGGTTTACACGGTTTGATGGACTAGGGAGAACAGTTTGGGAAAATCATGTGCCAACCGTGCACTTTCCCACTTCCTTCCAAAATTTACAATTTTCACCCAAAAGTACCCTAAGTGAAAAAACCAATCAAATTATACTCAAAAAAAGAATAAATAATACCAAAAAACAATCCCAAGACATCTCCAAAAAAGGTCTAGATGTTACACACCATTTGTTCCCTCAATCTTACTCATTCCAAAAACCTACCTAAATTTGTTCTTCAACTATACATACATTTGGATGATATGGAGTCACTTTGAGGATTTGTTTCACTAAAAGTTAAATACTAATAGTGACATGAATTCCTTTATGGGAAGTGTTCTTAGCATGGGCATTAGTGATCATCTGAGAAAATTTTTATGATATGCCATTACCCCTACGATTAATGATATATGGAGGGAAAGGATACATTTGAGATTTGAGGGGAAGATGCATCCAATCAAACTCACTATTTCTCAAATTAGGATATATATTTTAGTGGAATCCACTCTCAATATGGGATGTATGAATAAAACCATTAAGTATCTCAATATCACTAAATTTCATGGAATATATTGTGTGACTAAATAACCCAAACAACCTCAAAATGTTAAATGGTTATCACCCATCCCATTATGGATCAATGGGTGTGATAAGAATTAAACAGGGTTTTATGTTAAAAATTAAATATATTTAACTAATGTTGACCTGTTGAGGATGATGAAATCAATTACCAAATTAAATATAAAAACACAATATCGAAATATAAATTAGAAGGAATTCCATATTCAACATGAAATTTCAACAGCCACCTTATTCAATATCATATCACTATGATGAAGTTAGAAAAAAGGAAAGGAACTTAAAAATAGATTAATAAACATATCCTTGAAGACAATCTTACCACTTTATATGTCACTCATCTATTCAATGTAGGTCCATTGAATATCCACAATGGTATGTTGTAGCTTCCCTCTTTAAGGACACCAACTAAAACATCGAATCCAACCTCTTAAAGGCCATATCATATAAAATAAATATACAACATAATTAACAATAGGACTATTAAATACCTCCTCCAATATCACTACTCCAATAAATTCAAGAAAGATCACCATGTTTCTGTGTTATATGATACAACCTAAAAATATAAAGATAAAATCCTATGAACCTACATCATATCTCAATCCATGAACATTGAATTTTCCATAATACGATTATTATATAATGTCTACGATCAGTTTGAAAAACTAAAGTAGTATCTATAGATGATTTAAATGTTGATTCAATGGTGTGTGTTATAGTAGAATTTTCTATTTAAATTGATAAAAAAATCCCCATGGTATTTCTATCCAAAACACATCAGACAAACATTAACTATTTATCATTGAAAGCACTGTGTATTGACCTGGAAGTTTCCTGAGTGCATAGTCTAAGTAATTAACTAATGGGATAAATTCACCAAAACTTTTACCTTCCAATTGTTACACATCATAATTATTCTCATCAAAATCTATATTATATATACCTAAAAAAGGATGATATGAGTCATTCCCATTTACTATGAAAAATATTTTCCAAATTCTATTTTTGAAAGTTAGAAATATATGTAACCAAGTTATAGATTATTATAAACCATAAATAAAAAAATAATCTTTAAATGGTTGTTATTTTATAATGAATTAAAAAATTATATCCATATAGTTTAAGCACATTAAAACATGCTAATGTTTCACCGAAGAAAAGTGTAATTCCATTTTATAGAAGAAATATCTGATTAAAGAGATCAAATACATCTATATTGCTCTAGAAAATGATAAATATAAGAGTACACCCAATGTTTGTAGGTTTAAATAGTATCCCCATCATTTGAAATATAGGGATATTTACTAAGAAAAAATACTATAAAATGAAAATCACATGGTAACATCAATAGAATGACATGATTATCATGAATGAAGATACCGTGATTCTAGAGGGAAGATATAAGAAATAGTAACAGATATAGATTATGTCATGTTGTAATCCAGTTTTAGAATCTCAATATCCAATATAGTGTGAAATTTTTAAGAACCTTAACTTCCGGGTAGGTGTCTAGGAATTTTCTAAAAAAAGTAAATGAAAAAAATAAATTTAATTAAATTAGAACTTTAAAATTTAAACTGAAAAGAACAATGACATAATAAATCAATTCATCCCAAATCTATATAGATGGGGTATTTTTTTCATAGTTAAATTATGTTATATCTTAGATTCCTTACAGAACACCTATTGATGGATAGACATTTATGAAATCTTTTTCATGGAATGATAAGAAGTATCTAAAGATATGTTGTTCAAAATAGTTATGGTTTTTATTATAAAATAAATGAGAGTATATGTAATAGAGGATACTGATGTGAAATTAAAATAATTAATGTGATGAAAATTGAAACAAAAAACATTTACTGATGTAGTTTCATAAAAAAATACTGTTTCCGACGCTTTCGCCGGGGCGCGCGCATCCGTCTGTGGAGGACGCGCAGCTGTTTCCCCGCATTCCTGCTTTCCAAAGGCGGGCGCCATTCTCTCCTTATTCAGGGATGTCTGTTCCTTGATCAAAACGGGATGATGGGATGTCGGTTCTTCCTTCTGTGGATTCCTCCTCAGAACTTGTCACCTAGTCCGGGTCTCCCTCATAGATTTAATACATTGTTCGTGAATCTCATTCCCAGTGCCATATCGTCATGGATGCCGGTTAATTACACTACTTCCGTCAAGACATTCCATGGGGCCTTGACATGGTAGCGACCTTCGGTCGGAGTAAACCGCAACATCAGGCATGTCAGGGCATCTCTCGGTGCATGGACATAGGGGAACCTGCATTCTTCCTCATGAGAGGGAATCTCAAGGGTGCATAACCCGAGGCGTGCATCTGAGGTTTTCCTCAGCCTCCTGTGTTTAACATAGGGTATGTTTCCAGATTAACGTCTAGCAGAGGCGGTTACACCAAAGGCGTGGAATCCGAGGTTTTCCTCAGGCATCTCATGTTTATCACGAGGTAGCCCGCGAGTTTAACGTCTTGCGGAGACGAAATGAGGCTGATCAGAACGTCCCATAGAGACGGACCAGATTGGTATATCCCTAGGAGGGAACACCTGGGAGGTTTACCAAGGGGATGGATCAGAACGACCAGTGAGGACGGATCCGAGGTGGTGCACTCCCTAGAGGGGAGATGTCACACCGTAATGGCTGATCTGAACACCACTGAGGGCGGATCAGGGGAAGTGCACCCCAGGATGGGGTACACCACGGATTACCATTGGTTGGGATTGAACCTATTGGAGGTTTCCTACGTACCCTGTGTAGAGGACATGGATAAAAACCCACGTAGTTCAGGGGGTGATGAATCAGGGTGTACGCAGAGGACAACGACCCAAAGATATGATGGGGCTTACACGTAGAAAGCGGCCCAGGCGCCGCTAGGAGCAGCGAGGAGGTGGATGGAATGATCCCACTGGGATGTGGTGGCCCGGGTGAGAATCAGGATGGGTGATGGATGGATGGATGAAGTGGAGGGGGAATGAAATGGGACCATCGCAGGGGCGACAATGAAGTTGGGCTTGAGCCTTGAAGAGGATTCCTACGTATCACCGTGGCAGGGAATCAAAGTCCGCGTAGTTCGGGATGGTGCCGGTGGATCGACGTGAAAGTGGACCTTGGTCTGATGGATGCTGTCAGCGAACCGACGTGAAGGTGGACCTTGGTCCGATGGATGGTGTCGTCAGCTAACCGACATGAAGGTGGACCTTGGTCCGATGGGCATCGTCAGCGAACTGACGTGAAGGTGGACCTTGGTCCGATGGACATCATCAGCAAACCAACGTGAAGGCGGACCTTGGTCCGATGGGAATCGTCAGTGAACCGACGTGAAGGTGGACCTTGGTCCGATGAGTGGTGGGCTTGAGCCTCTGGAAGGCTTCCTACGTACCATTCCTTGACATGGATCAAAGACCCCGTAGTTCAAAGGGTTGATAGAGTACAGTTTAACGTCGTGTGGGACGATAGTGAACCCTAACGTGAATAAACGACGGGCATTGGGTGTCGGTGAACTGACGTAAATGAGGGACCTTGGTCCAATGGGAGATGGGATTGAACCTCTGGGAGGCTTCCTACGTACCATGCCTTGACACAGATCAAAGTCCTCGTAGTTCGGATTGGGGAATACAGTTTAACGTCATGCGGGATGGGGGTGAACCGACGTGAATGAGGTCGGGACGACCAGATGGTGGGTTTGAACCTCGTAGAGGCTTCCTACGTACCATGCCCTGACATGGATCAAAGACCTCGTAGTTCGGGTTAGTCACAACGGCTTGCCGTCGGACTGGAGTTGCAGTTTAACGTCGTTCTGGATGTAGATATAACTCGACGTGAATTGGATGATGGGTGGGCTTGAACCTCGTGGAGGCTTCCTACGTACCACGCCTTGACATGGATCAAAGACCTTGTAGTTCATATGGGGCTTTGTCGGTGGACCGACGTGAAAGTGGACCTTGGTCCAATGAGTGGTGGGCTTTAACCTATGGAAGGATTCCTACGTACCATGCCTTGACATGGATCAAAGACCTCGTAGTTCAGGTGGGTGTGCAGTTTAACGTCATGCGGGACAAAAGGGGCATGCAGTTTAACGTCATGCGGGACGAGGCGTGCAGTTTAACGTCATGCTGGACGGGGGGGGGGGGGGGAACTCGACATGAATGAACGACCGAGCAATGTGGCTTGAAACTCATGGAGGCTTCCTATGCACCATGTCTTGACATGGATCAAAGTCCTTGTAGTTCAAATGGGATGAGTCGCAATGTCTTGCCATTGGACCAGAATGCAGTTTAACGTCATGCTAGACGCGAATGGGACCCGACGTGAATAGATGACGGGTGGCCTTGAACCTCTTGGAGGCTTCCTACGTACCATGCCTTGACATGGATCAAAGTCCTCGTAGTTCGCTGTGGGATGGGGGTCAGGGTCGGTGCTCACTCTAAGCTCACGTGAGTCATGCTCGGTGTGAGAAACAAGAGGTTGCAAGGAACTGACAATCACGTCGCGAAGGATGCGTCCGTGAGAAGCGAAGAGGGTCTTACGCGTTAGGCGGCCCATGGTGCTGGGACTTACTCTAGGATGGAGGCCCTAAGAAAAGAATGATGATGATTTCGGGCTTGAGCCTTGAAGAGGCTTCCTACGTACCATGCCTTGACATGGATCAAAGACCACGTAGTTCTTCTGATGACGGCTTACCGCCGATTGGGGGTTTCAACGGCTTACCGCTGGATGAGGTGTGAACGGCTTAACGCTAGATAAGGATGTGAACGGCTTACCGCTGAATGGTGTCTCAATGGCTTACCGCTGGATTGGGTCACAACGGCTTACCACTGGATAAGGATGTGAACGGCTTATCGCTGAATGGGGTCGCAACGGCTTACCGCTGGATTGGGTCACAACGGCTTACCGCTGGATAAGGATGTGAACGGCTTACCGCTGAATGGGGTCACAACGGATTACCGCTGGATTGGGTCACAACGGCTTACCGCTGGATAAGGATGTGAACGGCTTACCGCTGAATGGGGTCGCAACGGCTTACCGCTGATTGGGATCACAACAGTGGATGGGGCTTACACGAGGAAGCTGCCCGGGTGCCGCTAAGGAGCGGAAATGGTGAATGGGGCTTATGCTAGGAAGCTGCCCGGGTGCCGCTATGGAGCGACACTGGTGAATGGGGCTTACGCTGGGAAGCTGCCCGGGTGCCGCTATGGAGCGGCAGTGGTGAATGGGGCTTATGCTAGGAAGCTGCCCGGGTGCCGCTATAGAGTGGCACTGGTGATTGGGGCTTACGCTAGGAAGATGCCCGGGTGCCGCTAATGAGCGGAAATGGTGAATGGGGCTTACGCTAGGAAGCTGCCCGGGTGACACTAAGGAGTGGCACTAGTGAATGGGGCTTACACTAGGAAGCTGCCCGGGTGCTACTAAGGAGTGGCACTGGTGAATGGGGCTTACGCTAGGAAGCTACCCGAGTGCCCCTAAGGAGTGGCACTGGTGAATGGGGCTTACGCTAGGAAGCTGCCTGGGTGCCGCTATGGAGTGGAACTGGTGATTGGGGCTTACGCTAGGAAGCTGCCCGGGTGCCGCTATGGAGCGACACTGGTGATTGGGGCTTACACTAGGAAGCTGCCCGGGTGCCGTTATGGAGCGGCACTGGTGATTGGGGCTTACGCAAGGAAGCTGCCCGGGTTGTATTCCTCATGTCTGGCCATGAGGGCATCCCAACTCACTGGTGAGTTGAGGCCTTCACTTATGCACTAGTGCACAAGAGGGAAAATGCCAAGGGGCGTTGGAATCAGGCCATTGTAATCATGGCATTAGGAGTCTTATGCTTGAAGCATAAGGCATCTCTTGTTTAATGCAAGAGGCATCCTATGGTTGGCACATAGGGTGATCACTACAGTTTAGATTCTTGTAGGTAGGACTGTTGGAATCTCATGCTTGGAGTATAAGGCATCTCTCGTATAGGGCAAGAGGCATCCTATGTTTGGAACATAGGGAGAATACTACAGTTTAGAGTCATGTACGTAGGACTGTTGGAATCTCATGCTTGGAGCATAAGGCATCTCTTGCTTAGAGCAAGGGGCATCCTATGTGTGAAACATAGGGATTATACTACAGTTTAGATTCATGTAGGTAGTACTGTTGGCATCTCATGCTTGGATCATAAGGCATCTCTTGCTTAGAGCAAGGGGAATCCTATGTTTGGAACATAGGGAGAATACTACAGTTTAGAGTCATGTAGGTAGGACTATTAGGTAGAAGGTGCCTAGAAATGGTTGGTGTTGGGACTTATGCAAGGGAGGCCCTTTCTGGTTCAACCTGGCATAGGAGCCAAGTGATTGGGTTTGGAGGAGTTGCCTGAGGAATGGTTCGACTCAAGGCACTCGGGGAATTGATGATGAGAACCTCAACTCACGACATAGGAAACAAACCAAGAGGAATACATCAACTCAAGGTGTTTCATGGTGTGTGGAGGAGTGTATCAAATCATGGTATTCCATAGGTGGAAGGTGGGAGCGCATAAGTGCGCAATGGAAAATCCCGACATCCCTGCCCAAAAAGGTCGCGGGCGACTCTCCATTTTTCATGGGGGTCTATGACGGTAGCGAAGGGACGGGCCCGGAGGGCCGGGACCGCAACCCGGCACTGACCCCGAGCGGGGGTGCGGGGGCGTAGCCCCCGTGGTATGGACCGGTGGGCACGAAGGTAGGATCCTCGCGAAGGATAGGTCTTCGCGAAGTAACTTCGCGAAGCATGGCCTCGCAGAGCAATGGTCTCTCGCGGAGCAAAGGGGTCTCGCGGAGCAGCATCGCAGAGCATAGGCTCACGGAGAAAAGGGCTCTCATGGAGCAGCATCGCGGAGCATAGGCTCACGGAGCATGGACTCATGGAGTCTTGGCTCGCGGAGCAGCAACGCGAAGGAAGCTGCTCGTGGAGCATGGCTTCGCGGAGCCACAATGCGGAGCTCCGCTCGGCCGCCCAAGGGGCGAAGTGGCCGTGGCCGTCCCCCTCGGAGAAGGGGGGTGAGCTGGGTATTTATAGGCAAGGGGCGCCGCGAAGCCGAACTCCTGCGCTGCCTCAGGAGCTTCGCGATGCGCTCGCGAACGTCAAATTCGTTCACGGAGAGGTACCGCCTCCAGAGCTTCGCGGCGGGCTCGCGAACGTCAAATTCATTCGCGGAGAGTTACCGCCTCCGGAGTTCGCGGGACCGCGATGCTCGGGTGCATCGCATCGTTGCTTCGCATCTGTGCTTCGCATCTGCGCTTCGCATCAGTGCTTCGCGAGGGGTCTTCGCGGCGCATCGCGAACGTCAAACGGGTTCGCGGAGCCTCTCGCCTCATTACTTCGCGGCGGTGCTCCGCGATCACGGAGGGGGGCTTCGCGAATGGGCTTCGCGAACCAGATTTCCAGCCCAACTTCAAATGCCCATAACTCCTGTTCCGTAGCTCCGTTCGGGCCCTGCGACCTACCAAATCGAAGCTTGCGAAATGTACTACGATCTTGGATCATGTATGGAAGCATTTTGAAACTTTTGGGGACGCGTTTTCTGGGGTCTACAAATACTAAATTTTTAAAAAACTTTCAATGAAACATACTTGTTTTTTAAGAGACATGGTATGTTAGAAATAACATATACATATTTTTATAGAGCAAGAATATGGAAGGAGACATCATTTTCCAAAAAAAAATATTTAAAAATTTAAAAGTTATATTATTAATGTGGAATTACCTAGTTTGTTGATGTAATAAGGATTATCATTTTAGGCCAAAAAAACATTATAGTGTTTTTTGTGAAATGGATTCACAGAGTAGATAGTTACATTGAATTTGAACCTACTAGTAAAAGACATAATATTTGGTAATCATTTAATGCTTATCCCATTGAATAGAAAAAAATGAAAGAGGAAAATCCAAAATATTTAATATTAGATATATATATATATATAAAGATATATCACAATATGAAAATAACCACAAAGTAAATAATTCAAAAATAATTATAACAATACATATTCTATATTTATTAACTATTAAATTTTCTTTAGAAAAATTCTTCTGATGATAACTTCAAATGAAATAAAATCAAGTCTAAATAGTTAAAAATACTCATAAATTGAAAATTATAAAATGATCAAACCATCAAGTTATTCTTTGAAAACCCCACTATAGAACCCTCATTCAAGTTGGGTGTTAAAACCATTTTCAAATACCTTCATTACAGTAATCATAAAATGAAACATTTTTTTACAGAAGGAAATTATCAACATCGTGACCTCATAATTTGAATCTATTAATTCATCAATGAATCAAAAAAATTACATTACTGTAAATATCTTGTTCATTAATCCTAGAGAGATGCAAATAACCGGATGTATTTAGTAGGCTCAAGTGAAAAAAAACTAAAAAAAACATAGATAGAAATAAATATACAATTTCAAGAATGTAATAATTTGTTTTCAATATTTTATTATAAAATGAAGACACTTTATTGAAAATCATGGATTCTTTTATAGAGATGAAACACACTTCATATATTAAAATAACATTATAATTATGTTTTTAAATTATAAATATAGTAGACTTTTTAAATCTATCACCATTATGACCTAACATTTTAGAAACTATAAAATGAAAAACAAACATTCAGTCAATGATGATTAATATAACACAATGTTGGTAGTCCATATAAATTAACACCAAAAAACACATTGCATTGAGGCACTTTTTCAAGCCTTCATAAAAATCATAAAGTATAGAAAAACCTAATATGTTAAATCCAATTAAAACACTATATCATTACCATGTAAAAACACATCATTAATCCTTCATTCTCATAATCAACTAAATAATGCCTACATTATGAACCTACCACTAAAAAGATCATAAGAACATGGTGTGAAAAGGAAAAAATCATAACATATGAAACACGTTCATGAAATTAGAATGGAAAATTCCAAAATAAGAAAATTACTACCCAAGTGATGAATCTATCATTGCAAATAGAGAAAACATCAGTTTGAAAATATAGAAAGTATTAAATGATTAATAGGTGAAAAAATGACTAAATAATGGAAAAATAAAAAAATAACAAAAAAATAAAATACCTATGTCTTGATAATAACATGCTATTTATTATGACATATGTTATCAAAATCTAAAAGAAAAAACACATGTTTTATAGACATGACTTTTTTTGAAAAGAAAGGAAATGAGAAATTTTTTTTTGGAAATTTTTAAATACCACAATATTTTTAAGTAAAAAATTATTTGAGATTTTATTTTTTATAAGGAATTAATTTTATTGAAAATCATGTATTTTTTTACAAAGATGAATTAGCTATATATTTCAAATTGTGTGTATAAAAGTAAAATTATAATTATGTTTTTAAATTACCTATATATTAGCATTTTTAAATACATCACCATTATGACATAACATTTTAGCAACCATAAAATGAAAAACATTCAGTAAATGATGAGAAATATAACATGGTTTTGGTAGTCTATATAAATTATCACCCCAAAACAACTTGCATTGAGGCACTTATAAAAAGATTCCTAGAAATCATAAGGTATAAGAAAACCTAGTATGTTAAATTCAATTAAAAAACTATTTCATTACCTTGTAAGAATACATCATCCATATTTAATTCTCATGCTCAAAAAAAGAATTCCCACATGATGCACCTGAAACTGTAAATAGTATGAAAAACTTGGGTTTGAAAATACACAAAACATAACATGCATAATATGTGCAGGAAATTACAATGGAAAATTCTAAAAATAATTACAACCCAATTGATGCATCTATCACTAAAAATAGAGAAAATTTGTTTCAAAATGTAAAAAGTACAACATGATTAATAAGAGACAAAATGAATACAAAGAATTAGAAAAGACAAAAATAATGAAAATTAAATAATATACCAGTGTCTCAATAATCATATGTTATTCACTATGCCATATTTTATCAAAATTTTCAAGAAAAAAACATTTTTTACAAATTTTTATTTTTTGGGAAAGGAACTATGGAAATAATTGAAAATTTAAAATACCACATAATTTTGAAGTAAAACAATTATAATGATTATTGGCCTATGGAGAGAAAAACCTAGCAGTGCTTAACTGAAATAAAATATAAACAAACACATAAAATATTAAGAATTATAATTTTTCAGCCATATTATTTTAAAAAATGTTATAATATATTTTATATGAAACAGATGCTGAAAATGAAAGAACATTATCGGGATTTATTCGGAATAACTTCATTTGAAAAGAGAAAAATAGTTGAATTGAAATAATAATGTAAAATAGATATAAAGAAGTTCTTATTTAGTTTGTCGAGGGGTAATTAAATTAAGACATTGTAGTACTGGAAAATTATGATTTTAAAATGTATAACAAAAGAAAGAAAAAGAAAATATTAAAAAATACACATTGGAAAGGGAAATATAGAGAAAAATTGAGAATTAGTTATATTGAAAATTTTAATAACCTAAAATTATCTCAGCTCTAATTTAGGGAACATAATATATGATTTTATGTAGAACGTTTTTTAATACCTTTCCAAGTGAAAGCCTACTTAAATTGGTTCATGTTCAGGGTAACCAAAACTCCTCATAATCAATAATAAATTCATAAATAGTGTGAATAGAAATGATAAAGAAATATAATTCTCCATAAATTCTAAATGGAACACTGATATACTTGGGGAAACCACATAAACTATACCATATACAATTGGATCATTACACATTATAAGAGAAATGGATAAAAAAAAATCAAACAATACTAAAGAGAGAGAAAATTATGACATTCCACATACTCTCAATTTTGGAAACATGGAAAGTTGAGGTTTTAATTAAACAAAACTATGCCACTGACACAATAAAAATAAACACATAAATTTTTTAAAAAATAAAATTATTTCATATTCACTAATCATTCATAAAATTTTCAAATATCAGGATTTCATAATTACAAAATTTATAAATGTAGAAATAATTAAATTTTAAAATTGACTTTTAATGAATCATAAATTTTCAACATATTAAGTTTTCAATTTAGAGACTTATACTGAAGTATATAATTAAATGCAATGAATAAAATACATAGTAATTGATATGGGAAATAAACATGATCTACATTGATGTACAATAGAAACAAAATGTATTATAGAGAAGAAAAATGAAAAATAGAAAAATAAAAAACCTATAAACACTACTCCTAAGATTTTCTTATTTCAACATCAAAATTTCAGAAGGGGTATATATTTTCTTGTGAAAGTTAGTAATTTATGAAACATGTGAGATGTAGGTGCCCAAAATCGAAATCCTAAAACCAAAACCAGGGATTACATGATAGCGCAACAAATCCCAAACCAAGTGAATGTAGAGGTGGAGTCGACTGGGACTAAGGGGACTCCAATAATCAGAGGCAGGGACCAGATCAAGGGAAGTGGTAGAGTGGGGAGGTGGTGGATCCTGTAAGGGTTGTGTTGATCAAGTAAGGGAGAAGACATTTGGACAGTTGGTGATGATGGAGGCTCTGACACAAGGTGTAGCAAGGGTGAGGGGGAGAATGAGGAAGGGAGAGTGGGTGTGTGAGGAGAGGGGTAGTGATAACATCTCCAAAGAATGAGTAAGGAGGGTGAGGAGAGGGGTTGGGCATGGTGAGGGAGATGAGGGGTGTTCATGGGGTGGGGGAGAGGGTGTGCGATTGGGGGAGGGGGTACAAGCTTGGTGGGGGGATTGGAAGCAGGCTCCGATAGTATTGTGGAAAGAGACGATGATAACATCCATGGAGAGGGTAAGTGAGACACACGATCAGGGGGTATTGGGGGTGTTGGGGGATGGGGTAAGATAGGGTTTTTGGGGGCATAAGTGTAGCATCTACCTTTGGTAGTCTCTATTTCCATTAGCGACCACTTAAGGTGGTCACTTGTGTACGGGGGTGAAAAATACCAAATTTATAATAGTGTTTGTCTTGCCCCAAATTCCCCTATCCCACATCATGCGACGTTTCAATGTGTGCTTGGATCTATACCCTTACTTGCATCATCATTCACATCATCGTCTGTATCATTGTGTGCATTATCATCCATAAATGGACCTAAAATTCCCACCAAGGGAGGTTGTTATGGTTTAAACTCTAGTCATATACTGAATTACGAGGTGACTTTACCACTTAGGAAATCCCCCAAAAACAATAATATAAACAATAATTAATAAAATAATTAATAATTAAAAATTAATAATTAATAATTAAAAAAGTAATTAATAAGATAATTTATAATTAATAATTTCACTAATATTTAACAATTAATGATTAATAACTTAAGTAATACGATAATTCATAATTATTAATATAAATAAAAATAAGTGATAACATAATTTACCTTTAATATTTATGGTTTGGGGGGTTACAAGTAATGGAAACATGAAAACACACACACCTACTAGGTTAGTAAGGCTCAAACCTCATCCCCCCTATAAGGATAAGCTCACACCCAAGCTATCTGATTACAATTTTTAGTGGTCCAAAGACCCAGTGGGTATGAAACCCAATAACATATTATTAATAATAATACATATATAATATATTATTGATAATTTTAAATAATAAATGAAATATAATTAATATTAATACATATATAATAATATATAATTAATAATATATAACTAATAATGTAATATTTTTAGTGATCAATTTTTAAGAGAAATATGAATCAACTTTTAAATTAGCATACAATATTCGATTCACAACATTATTTTATGTGTCTCAGGATTATTTATTTGGATATTTCACAATGTTCAGAGGATTAGGGTCCCTTGAATCATGAATAAGATGTTACCTAATCAAAGCATCAACAACATAAGAGATCTTTGAAGGGACAACGAAGAGCTCCTTTAGATCAAAGAAGCAATATGAGGAAAAAAGCCATCGATTATCCAATAAAATCACCATCAAAACCTAGAGAGAGAATCTATCAATTTTTGCAACCCCATCATCCACTAAATATATTTAAATTACAATTTATATTATTATTTTTATAAATAATATTATTAAATATATATTATTAATTATTTCTAATTATTCATAATATTTTAAGTTAATAATCATATTATTATTTATTATTTATATTATTACTTATATTATTTTTTATTATTTATTAATTATAATTTATCATATTAATCATATTATTAAATTTTTTATATTAATAATACTATTAATTATTAATTATTAATTATTTCCGGATTAACATTCCTTTTATGGGTTGAGAGATAACCCTTACATAGTCAAAATTCCATTTACATCATAAAGTCTTATTATAATTTGATGGCCTAATGTCCTCATGGAATGAAAACCAATTACATGGTCCAAGGCCCATTATGTGAATATTAATGCTAAAATATGTGTCACTACTATAAAAACTGCTATATTACTCGCCACTGCTACAGTAACTTCAGAAATACCCCCTGAAGAAGGCCATCAAGATCTGAACCTTAGTCAAATATAATATTACATGGTGACTTTACCACCAAAACAGGCCCTCAATTGCAATCCTGGATTATATTATTACTATTATTAATATTTATTAGATTATTGGATGGTTATGGTGTGATAAGAGAGCTTAGCAAGTGGTGGATCTAATGGAAATCAATATTGATTCTAGGGTTATAAGTTTTTGATGGAATCTCATATAGATTTGAAGGTGGTTGATAAAGATACTACTCCTTTAAACATGGTTTATTTAGTTTTAAAGGATAAGAGTCTCTTGAGGATTTCAAATTTAGGAACTAGGGATTCCTTTGGCATTATGAACATACCTATAAATTTTGTGAAGTGTTCTCTTAATTTTTCTTGTACTCCCTCTCACAAGATTAATGAAACTTTAAGAAGATGATTACAAGATATTTTAAGGATGTTTTCGATGTTTTTAAAGATAATAAATTCTCCAATGATAGAGATTTAATCGACATCCCTAACTCTTCGATAAAAGGGACCTAAAAATTAAATGAAAGAGTTGAGTAATTAAGCACAAATGACCCTATCCTTTACCCATGGACTCTACATGATGTGAAAATTCCATTTAATTACAAACCCGTTGAAGGTATTTGAAATTAAAACAACTTGATGTCTCAAAAAATTATGAATAAGGGGAATGTGAGAATCTCTATCTTTCCAAACTACAGTTTTGAGAATAAATTTGAATTTTTTCTTTTGGATGCTTGTAAAGGGGTAAAATGGTCTTCCCCCCTAGAATATGATCTTGGATAATTTTTCTGACCACTTCATTGGTCTTGTAATGGGGTGTTTACCCTTGGACAGAAGTTTGGTAGGAATCTAAGTCATTCGAATTTTAGCAGAATAATTAATATTTAATATTATTAAATTAAATATTAATTTATTCACATAGGTTTTTTCGGATGTATATTTTTAACATAGAATCATATTGATATTCCATCTCCTCCTTTGAGTCCATAATAGAGAGTTTTTCCTAGTAAAGACATAAACACGAGTCGGGCGTCGGGGCCAGCCCGTCCCCCTTTTTCTTCTTTTTCTTTTCTTTCTCTATTCTTTATTTTCTATTATTTCTTCCTCCTTCTAATATATGACTCTCTTATTTCTCCTCCTATTCCACTTGACTAATAGAGAAAAGGGGAATGGATAAAGAGATATAGAGAGAAGGAAGTGAAGGGAGGTACCATCATGAAGCCCTCGATGCACTGAGTCAGCATATGACCACCACATATGGTAAAATTGAGCAAAGCTTCAGTGATTTCACACCAAGGTAGGATGTTTTTAAGAATTAACACAAAAACCCTTTATATCCATTGTTTTAAGTTTTAAAATCTATATTATGATTGTATGTGGACTATAATGACCCGATCTATTGATTTGGGGGTTTAAACAGGGGTTTCGGGTGATCCAGATGTTTTTCCCTTTGAGAAAACTCGATAACATGACACGTGGTTCAGAGGAACATGCCATGTGTTCTTTTTATTTGGGGAGGATGAAGTTTAAGGAGTACACACTATGTACAAGGGTGTACATGCTGTGTAATGATACTCCATCGTGTAGCTAAGTATCCAGCCAGAGTTACCTATGTATGGGTACATGGCCGTGCAAAGTACACGACTAGACCCCGTGTGGGTCACACACCATGTAAAAACTACAAGGTTGGGCCAAGTATCTAGCCATACCAGATGAGGGACATGATCATGTACCCTTTGTAGGGTACACGTCGTGTATCTTCCTTACACGCAGGGTACTTGGGGCTTTTATATGCCCAAGATGGCGGGAGTACACACCCATGTGGCACATTGGGAGTATACGTCGTGTGTCGAGTGTGACACACCGTGTACCTCCCATTTTTAACCCTTTGTGGGATTTTTGTGCCTTTTGTATCCAGGGTCATAATTGGACCTAAGAGTTGTCTATTCTGAGTGGTTTTCCACGTTGATCACAATGGTGAAACCCGTGGAGAATTATGAGGAATCGTAATGAGTGTTTTAGGGATTCTATCTAAATGGAGAGGTTATTCCTATAATTAGAAAATCCAATTTTATCCTAAAATAGAGACTTGAACTTGAATTATAGTTTGGGTGTTCAGACCAAACTAGTGGATACCTTTCATTTCGTATGATCTGTGAGCTATCCCCTGTGACTTATTTTTTTGTGGATATTCCCCTTGTGAGACGTGCCCTTCTGGACAATGAGGCCATGAGACTTAATCCTTATAAGGATAACCTAAGGTATTCCTTTTCTTACATGCTGATCTAGGGAGTCCCTTGTAGGATCTCTTTCCAGTGTATCATTTAGAGGATCCTTGTTGTAGGATACCTTCGCTTGTGTTTACCTAAAGGTTCCTGGGTAGGATACCTTTCAGTTTTTGGAATGAGGGACCTAGCGAGTTCCTCTTGTTTGACCGACCCTAAGATGTTACATCAGGTTTGGGTAGAGATGGTGTTCAGGTGTCACCTAGAACCCATTCCAAACTGATATGCCCATGGGGCTGTGGCTGGAGTGTTGGGTAGTGTGTTTAGGACACCCTCACATTTCCCCTTTATATCTGACATGGTTTTAATGATGAAACATTGTTTACTATAGGTGCTTCATGGTTGGTGGTTGATGATCCTAACTCGAGGCATCTTTCTTGCTTATTGGGATACCCATATGTGCTCTCCTGGGATCCAGCTTCTGATCTATGTTATTTTTGATATTTTACTGGTACCCAGAGGTATTACCTGGGAGTTGGATATTGATCCTAATTATATATATATATATATATATTGTGGTATATATATATATATTTGGGATGACCATAGGTGCTTCTTAGTATCCAGTTGTTGAGCCTTAATTGATGTTTTTTGGGCTTTGACCTTTTTTCACCTAATTAAATGCTTGATTAAATATTAAATGATTAAATGGATAAATAGCAATGGGAAAACCATGGACTCAAGTTAAAAGGCCATGGATGGTCTCATATGACTATTATACCTTATACATTGGGTGAACCATGGATTCATATTAGAATGCCATGGAAGGACTCAAAGAGGGTATTATGTTTAAGGTGTGAACAAACCACATATGTTGTGGATAAGATCAATGAGCCTTTACTTAAATGTTGAGAAAACCATGGATCTATTGAGGGATTCCTTGGATGGTCTCTATTGGAATTGTTTGTATACCTTGAGTCATACTTGGGGTTCCTGTTGGAGGAATGCCTCAGATGAGCCCAGTGGTCTGATAATTTTTATATCCTGGGCGATACTTGGATTCTCAGTGGAGTAATACCTTGGATGGGATCAGTGGGTTCATGATACGTCTTTAGAGATACTTGGATTCTCGCAATTTGAATGCATTGGATGGGCTCATAAGATGGATGTTATATGATCGTAATGATTATTCTCTTCTAGATCAGTCATGGGACTCAAGAGGTGTTGCATGATGTTTCACCTGATGTCTGAATGTTTTCCCTAGAATCTTTCTTTAAAGGATTTATAATCGGTATATGGTTTCCTTACTGGTGATCGGAGGTGAGTACGCGTGAGCCTAGTTATAGGACGAGTATCCCCCCTGTGGTGACATACCTTGCTCATAGACTTTTCCAGCATTGGCCAAAGTAGGTATATGTCGATTAGGAGTACGGACCCAGAGATAAACTTGGTGATACATGAATTTAGTGGTACGATGTCCAACTCAATGCCCCTGCATAGGATGTCTGGGTGATTAGGATTATGGACCCAAGGATTGACTGCAGATGTGGTTTCATGTTATTGATTCACATACAAATGAATATTTATATTTATGTATATATGTATAGGTATGGGACTATACATGTATATGTATATAGATACGGACATCCATGGTGGAAATTTACCATTTGATAGGGATTACGGACCCTGGGTTTGACTGTGGGCTCACGTTGGTTTTGCTTACCTTTTGGTTGTGCTTTATCTAGGCTGAGTACGTTGTTTTTTTATACACATATAGCATCATAGTTATAGGTTTCTTGTTGGGGAAACCTAATGAGATTATTTCTCACCCCTACACGTGAATATTGGTGTACGTGTAGACCTTATGTCTATTTTTCAGGTTGAGCATGAGTTTCATGGTGGATAGGGATGAGGCCCAGGGTTGCATGTTCGAGTAGAGCCGCTCGTGTGGTTCTTACGACCAGGTAGGTGCATTTCGACAGTGTCTGGAGACTGGGTAAGTGGGTTGGCTCAAATTTAGTAGCAAAGCCATGTACTTTTACTTTTAGATTATTTTTTACTTTTGTTCCCATATGGTCGTACCAGTGGGTGACCAGTGTTGTATTGTATTGCATGGCTATTCAGGCTTTTACAACATTTCATTTATTATTACAATATGTTATATTTCACTTGTTTACTGCCTCTATTATCTATTTACTTTCCACTGTGTATGATACTTAGCTATTTTTTGCTGTTTTCTACTCTGATATGAGAGCATAGTGTCCCTAATATCACACTCTAGGCCCTTGATGCAATTCAACAGCCTCTGGAGTATGGGGAGGCATGCATGAGGCCTTGTAACCCACCAACTTGGAGAACCGGTTTAGTGTCATTAGGGTCAGAATGTTACAAAGTGGTATTAGAGCTGCTCTTTTCCTTGTCTTTACTATTTGGGGTATGGTAGACAGGAGTATTAGGAATGCATTGGAACTTATGATGGATACCAGATTGGCGCGTCAAGAACACTTTTTCTAGAAGGAAGCCCTGGTTACTAGGGTATGGGATTGTTGTTCTAATTAATGATGTTACAGTTGTATTTGATTTTTCCATGAGCGACATACATGTTGTGTGGATGTTATGATTTATTGTAGATCTATGGATCATGGCCATTGGAAAGAGGCCAAAGATAGATTTTGAATCTTGGCTAACAAAGGCAAGAGGTGTCTCATGCATCATTGTTGGTACATAGGACTCACAACATATGGGCCTACAAGTGTGTGATTTTACTAATGACTGGGGATTTTTGGCATGCTTATATATATATTTCACTTTGATGATAGGTTATGTGGATGTACCTTGAGGCATTGTTTTGTGAGGTTGATGACTCAGTCCTCATGTACGGGAGGTGCAGTGACCTAGTAGGTCGATATAGCAAGTAATGCCATTTTTATGTGACCCTTTTGGATGTTATTTCTCAGGTATGTGGATATCTAGTCAGATCTCTCAGTACACTGCAAATGGATACCAAGGATTTTATTACAAACTGACCTCCATGGGGTATTTTTGTATCTGGATACCTGATGAGTGTTAGTTTAGTTTCTATTCTGTAGTGGTTTTGTGACCTCTAGGGATCAATTCCTTCTAAGGATGCTCGATGAGGATTAGGGACCCTTGTAGACTGTTTTTTTAGTTTTGAACTTCATATGTCATTATGGTCTTTACCTACTTATGAGAGGTTGGATCTTTTGGGATAGGTGGTTGGACCTTGTGACCCAATTTTGAGGCTTGTTCTATAGGGATAGGCGAGAGAACTAATGACCCTTGGTTATACTTGGACCCTTGTTGGTCAATGTCTATTTTTCTCGAGGACAACCTGTGTGAGAGGTTGGACCATGTTTTTCTAGTGCCTTTTTGGAAATGATCTTGGTTTTATACTCGTTTCGATATTGAGGCATGATATGTGCTTAAGTTTTTCATTATAGGCATGTGGATGCCTTCATCTTTTGATGTAGCACCTTGGGTGCTTGTTTTTTTCAAGACTGGATTTGATGGGCATGACTATTTGGGTGCCTGACCTAGTCAACCAGTGTTCCACTATTAAATTTTTACTCAGAAAATGGGTAGATAGTCACGACAGGAATGATTCCTTGTGATAGAAATTCGTGGAATAAATCGTGGAATGAGTGAGGTGTTTGATTGTGAATAGGAGTTCCAAGGGGACTTCTGGCTTAATGAAACTGATCTTTCATGTAGCACGGTCAGCTTAGCCTCATGATGGACGAATTTCTAGATTACACATTGGGTGGTAAAGATACATGCTGGCTGTGCATGGTATCATTTGAATCTAAATTGATGAGTGGCCAAGTGCGAGCCAAAGATCGATGTTTCAATACTTTCTATGGGTTTGGATCCCATAAGTTGAGCTGGAATGTTTCAATGTGGTAGAGGTGACATCATGAAATGATGGGGTACTGTAAGATGGTTGATCCACGACTAAATCCTGATCAGGTTTTGATAGGATGTGAGTGTGGCTCAGAGAGATCTGTATACACTCTTGGTGGAATCTTAGTGTACTCCTATTAGAGATGATCATGCAGTATCTTGATTCATCTTGAGTGTGCTGATAGAGAATTGGGCCTACACCAATATCCCCTTTCTTTTTTTCTTTATAAATGTTCTTCCATGTCTAGGAAGGGAACCTATAGAGGTTGTGCTCGATGAGAGGTTTAAGGTAAGTCATATAGTAGGGAGTACACCATTGGACATTTGAGGGTGGTGACCCTCATTTTCAGTTGAACTTTGGAATTTTAACCTGTGATGTTGAGATTAGAGTTTTGTTTAATATGACGATAAGGGCATTCCTATAGTGGAGAGTACCCGATCAATCACAGTTAAATGCCTTTTGTGTATAAGGATGTTGTTGATGCTATGATACTGGTAGTTGGACAATACAAATAGATTGTTTGTGCAGATTATCGGGTTGAGAGGCATTATGTTCAACTCAATTCCCTTGCACATGATGTCCCAACGATCAGTATTATAGACCCATGGATCGACTACTGATGTGGTTTCATGTTATTGATTCACATACTAATGAATATTCATATTTATGTATATATTTATAGATATGAGACTATACATGTATATGTATATAGATATGGACATCCATGGTGGTACTTTCCCAGTTGATATGGATTACAGACCTTGGGTTTAACTGTGGGATCACATTGTTTTTTCTTACCTTTTGGTTATGCTTAGGCTAGGTTGAGCAAATTGTTTTTTCATACACTTATAGAATCACATTTATAGATTGCTTATTAGGGTGGCCTACTAAGATTCTTTCTCACCCCTTCATGTGCACCTTGGTGTACGTGTATACTATATATCTTCTTTTCTGGTTGAGCATGAGTTTCATGGTGGATAGGTCTGAGGCCTAGGGTTGCATGTTCGAGTAGAGATTCTTGTGTGGTTCTTATGATCGGTTTAGTGCAGTTCAACAATGTCTAGAGACTAGGTACATGGGTTGGCTTGGTGTTAGTAGTAGATCCCTGTACATTTAATTTTAGCTTCTTTTGTACATTTTTACCTATATTGTTGGACTAGTGGGTGACCGGTGTTGTATTATATTTCATGGTTGTTCTGGATTTTACATCATTTCATTTATTATTACATCATGTTCTTTTTCAGTTGTTTATTGCTTTCACACTCTGTTTACTTTATGCTGTGAATGATAAATAACTATTTTTTACTATTTTCTAATCTGATATGAGGGAATAGTCTCCCCACTATCACACCCTAGGACCTCACTGCTAGTTAGAAACCTCTGGCATATAGGGCGGCACACTTGAGGCCTTGTAACCCATTGGCTTGGAGTACTAGTTTACTGGCATCCAACTCGTGACGTTATAGGGGAAACCATTTAATGAAGTAATATGTGGCATTATTTCTTATAAGATTAAGAAATGTACGTAACCAATCATTTTTCATTTTCATTTCAAATAAATGAAAATTGGTGGGGCCTATTTGAGCTTTGGAAAAAACTACTTGGAATTCAGGGATTCAATGGTTGGAGAATTACAACTTTAGGGAAGGGGTTATTTTATATTTTATTCCTGAATCCAGCTATAAAATCTAATGAATGGGGGTTTTTAATTTTGATTTTGGATCATTTATTCCTTAGGATTCATGATTGGGATCATAACATTAATCCTTTGACTGTAAAAAACACTCTTACCTAAATCTGGGTCTAGTTTTGTAGACTGAGTTAGTTTCTTTTTCACTCAATGATCTTTTGGTAGATTTCCTTGGCCATTGATGTTCCAATTTAGATAGAAAAGGAAATTGAAAATTTAAGGTATTACCATTTTTCTCAATTATTATCAAAGGTTTACCTCACATCCTCATTGATTAGAACAATAGTGTTATCCACTGATGAGTATAAATTTTATTTGATTATTTTATATGAAAAAGTGCTTGATTTTTGTAAGGGATAAAAAAACATTAGAAATTATTTTGATATATGACAAAAAAGACATGTTTTTAGGTCTTATGGTATAAAGGGAGACACTATTAATAAGTTCAACAATAATGTGGCCAATTATTCCTCTCCAAATGAATATCATTTAGTATAGAGACCTTATTATGGAGTGTGGTAGAAAGATGACCCTTAGGATTTGGATCTCGGGGTAGATATGCAGTTGGAAGGTGGTGAGCAGGGTTTTGTTCCCTTGGAAATTTTCCTGATCACTTTGGTATGTGGAGAAGAGGATTTGAGAGACTATACAATTGATAAAGTCTGGGTCGACTAGATTGACCCTAAAGGTGAGTCTAATATCTCTAATGACAATTTTTAGGAAAACCAAAAAAGATCATTTCCTTCACTCTTCTACCAAAAAGGGAAGATGTCACATGAGATGAAATATCTTTCATATCCTCAGCATCAGAAGCCACGATCCAAAAAGTCCATGGAGTGTGTACAAGTCTCTATCTTTGATAGGTATCTTCCTTTAGTAAATGCTGAAAGCTAGACCAAGCACACCGTTAAATTTTATTTGGATAAAGCTATGATTTGGAAGGCATGAAACATGGAAGATAAATAGTTTGTTCCAAATAATGATCTGGTGTCCACTTAATCAGTTGTAGGGAATTACAAATATATTATATCTAAATAGAAAGAAAATAATGTTTCTACTTATATGTATACTAGTCTAACTATGGCTGTTGAGGAATTTAAAAATGATATAACTAGAAAAACCATAAAAGAAACTGATGATAATCCTATCACTACCACAAATGCAGGCAAGGGAATTGCTCAGATTTTATTAGTGCTAATCAGAACTCTTTGATAAAAGTGGGACTTTTATAAATTCTAGAAAAAAGTGCTGATAAAAGTGGAACTTTTATCAATGCTAGAAAAAGCACCGATAAATCTACCCTTTATCAGCGCTAATATTAGCGGTGATAAAATCTCCCCTTTATCAGCACTAACAAAAAGCATGGATAAAAAGGACACTTTATCAGTGATAATAATAGCAATGATAAAAGTTTTTAATATAAAATATTATTAATTTATATAAAAATATTTTAATTATATTCAAAAATAATGTTTATATGTATACATTAAATAAAAACTGCATGTTTGTTATGTTTATAATGTTTATGTTTTATTTATGTTTATTATGTTTATTAGTTTTAGTTATAACTTTATTATATATTTATTATACTATATGTTTATGATATTTTATATAAATAATTTTTAATATATATATATATATACAAATATTTATTATATATATATATACATAAATAAATTTATGTTTTCAAATGAATGTGTCAATTGATGTGTATGTTCATATTCTCATGAATATATGTTTATTTTTACCCTAATGTTGGCCATATATACTATAGTACTATATATACTTGGTGTATTCATTCATTTCTTATATATATGAAGCTTTATATTCTCATAAATACTTAAAATCACAATAGATATATTTAAATAAATAGTAAATGTATTTTTTATATTTAAAAATATAAATATTTAGTTATATATAATTATATAATTTTTAAATATATTATATATAATTATAATTATATATAAATAATTAAATATAAATATGTTTAAATAATTATAAAATTAAAAAATATTTTTTTAAATGATAAATATATTTTTATGAATATATTTTGAATATATTTATTTATAAATATATATCTTTAATGAATATATACACAAACACAGAAATATATATATATATATATTTAAATACTTATGAAACTAAAATTAAAAATAATATATCAATTTATATTTATATATATTTAATTTTAATTTAAATTATAAAATTATATATATATATATATATATATTTAATTATAAGTTATACCGAAACACAAACACAAACATATATATAAGTATAATTTAAATTACTAAATTATAATAAATATATTTATTATATATATTTATAAAATTTTAAATGTAATAAATATGTTGGTTATAATTTTATAATTATGAATAAATGGTATGTTTTATTAGCGCTAATTAAAAAGCACTGATAAAACATACATTTATCAGTTCTTTTTTAGCGCTAATAAAGATTGGCCTTTATAAGTGCTAAAAATGCATTGATAAAGACATGTTTTATCAGCACATTCAACTATAGCGCTGATAAAACATACGTTTCTCAGGGATTTTTTATCACCAATAAAGACGAGCCTTTATTATGGCTAAAAAAGCACTGATAAAGGCATGTTTTATCTGTGCTTTCAATTTTAACGCTGATAAAACATAATTTTATCAGTGATTTTTATCTAGTGCTGATAAAAGTGTCGTCGAGTTTTATAAATAAACCCTAACTTTCTCCTCCTTCCTCGCACCCCTCAATCTCTCAGAGAAGCCGATCCCTGCTGTCGCCGCCGCCTCCTCTCTTCCCTCCTCCTCCTCAGCTGTCAACTCCTCCATCGCCACGAACCGAGATCCACCATACGGCTATCCTCCACCATGCCTCTTCTCCACCAGTGGATCTCCTCCTCTGTGCTGATCCTTTGCCGTAGATCTACTCCACCATTGCCTCTCCTCTGTCGTGCCTCTCCTCCTCTGCGCCTCTCCTCCGCCGCGCCTCTCCTATGCCGCGCCTCTCCTACACCACGAACGCACCTCCACTGCATACTGAACTACATCTCCATGGTTAGTTTTTCCTCTTTCTAATTGGATTCACTTATTACAATTTGATGTTGATGGTGATGTTGTGAATTTTATGGGCTAAACGCCTTGTTGAAAATCATGGCAGTTGGTGGTCCTTGTTTGCACACTAGTTATATTTAGTAAAATTCAATTTTCTTATATTATATTTTGAATTGGTTGATTTAAAAAACATCAATGCAATGTGGGTTTTCATCATGGTAGAATATAAATATTGTTATTTCTTGAAACTTATAAAATTTTCTGGTTGAAATGTATTATAGTGGTGTTATTAGCCAAATATTTTGTTTCCTATATCAAATTATGACACAGTTGAACATATTTTTGGATGGTATAATTCTATGTTGTAAGATTACTCAATAAAAATATTTTATGATTCAGTAATATTTGAATAATTTTATTATGATTAATACTCAAATTTAGAATTTTGTTAAATAAGTGGAGATTGAGTTGGAAGTTACAATATTCACGAAATGTATTGTAAAAGGGGGAGCCTATCCACTATATATGTGATGAAAGGAATATTCCAATAATGTAATAGAAAATTTATTGACGATTCCCCATTCTTATAAAAAATTAGCTGAGAATATTTCGATGAAAACAGTAGTAATAAACCTTTTTTTCCACTCTGGGTATAATTGAAAGGACCAATTAATATAATACGTGTCATCATGTGTTTGACCAAATACTATTACAAGAGGTATCAAAAGAATTTAAGATCATATTTTTTTTACATAAATACAATTTTGGGAGAGTGATAATGTACTGGAAAGTGACAACCTTATTTCATATGGTAGAAGATTTATCAAACACTCTATTTTACCTTGATAATGAGTGTCTTCTTTGGATTTTTTGTGAAATGGGTTATAGGAATCCTGATGAATCCATGAATCTATTGGTCCCTTAAACGTGGAGTAGGAAGCATGATGTGATGATGTTTTGGATTCATGATAGTGGTTCCAAATAATTAATAGGGGGAGATTTTCAAGATTTAATTTAGAATTAGTGTTGGTATTGAATTTTTTGGAAATGTGTTAATATTGGATATATTGGATATAGGTTAGTATTGGATTTATTGGTAACATGTTGGTGATGGATTTATTGGAAAAAATGTAATAAAACTATGTTTTATAATCATGGATAGTGAATTTTTTTTCCAACATATGTTGATTATTGGTGTTGGATTTATTATCAACACATGATTGGTTATTGGATGTTGTTCTGGAAGTAGATTTCTGGAATGATATATGGTTTTTCTGAAAGTTATTCTGAAAGAAGTATTTGATATTTTTTGGAAGTTATTATATAAGAGGGTATGAAGATGTTAAAAATAATAATTGTGGAATTTTCATAATGCGGTTGAGTTGGATGGAGTTCATTTGATAAATTTCAGAAGTTTCATAAAATACCATGTAATGAGTATAAGTGTTACAACATGAGTAGAGATCCTAGAAAATTAAAAATGCATAATAATCCCTATATATATAAAATTGTGCAGGCTAGATGATTTAACCCATGAACTAAGTGAAAAACCATACTAGCTCCCATTACCAAGTTCCCCTAACAACCCAAACCCCGCTCTATAGGTTGAAATCATTGATTCATTCTTGATCTCCTCTAATCGATACCCTTACATGAGTATCTATCATCTTCCAGTGCAACTCAACCACTTATGTGCACACACAAAACCAACCACCTCTACCTATGGGTTAGGTTCACCTACACACCACTCCTAATGTGCACAAAGAAATTCTATCACTACCAAAACATAAGGATTCACATATCTCATTATCAGCCAAATATTGACACTCACAATCATTGAAAACAACTCCCATACATGATCACATCATTGAACCCAATGGAATAAATCAAGGACCCATCTACTTACCCAGAAACGACTCTTATAGTTTGACTCTCCATATCCTCACATGGGCTTATTAGTTACCAAAAAAATTATAGGATTTTCATGAACCAAAACTAATCATTACTCAAATTACAAACTATCATGATAAGCTAACACCCACAACTAATTTCCAAACTTGGATTTCATCACTACACTACTCATCCTTTGAGTGGTCATAGATAATTCCTTAAACGAACTAATTTTCTAACACACCTACAACACCATGAATTAGGGGTCTCTTATTTACCACATTATAAAAGCCTTTCCCCATGGATAAATTATGTATTTTTAATGTTTGGAAAATGATAATTATAATATTATATGATCTCTTAAGTTCCGGTTATGTGATTTTTTTTGAATTATTTAAGAAAACAATTATTTTACCACATCAAGCATTCTTCCCACTATTTATCCTTTATCTCTCCATACCCTTTGTCTTGTCTATTTTCCATAGGTTTCTCTTTCTCATAGGAACAGAAATTCATTTTTCATGAGGATTTAGGCCTTTAGGTTTTTTGAGTGTTTTACATGGAAGGTGACATGTTGTGTATTGGTTACCATTTGGTTAAAGTAGTTTTTTATTTTCTATTACTTTATTTTATAAGTCATGGAATGTGTATACTTTATAAATTTATTTTCAATTAAAGTATAGGAATGTATGGGTTCTTGGGTGAAATTATAATCTTAAATTCTAGGCTTGACATAAGGGGTTTTTTATAATAATTTCGTGTAATTTTTTTAAATTAGATGAATTATCATGAAAATCATATTTAAAAAGGTTCATAGGGTCATTTAAATTTTTTTATAGTAAATTTAGATCTTATGGAGTTTTTGGTTTTTCAAAGGGATTTTCCATGTGCTTGGAGAATGTTTTGGAAAGAAGAATGGATTTTTTCAATTGCTTCCAAAATCATTGAACTGATGAGACTTTAAAGAAGGGGAGTGAGACTATAACAACCCAATACCCACTCTATAGGTTGGCATAATTGATTTATTCTTGATCTACTCTAATTGATACCCTTACATGAGTATCTATCATCTACCAATGCAACTCAACCACTTATATATGCACACACAAAACCAACCACCTCTACCTACGAGTTAGGTTCACCAACACACCACTCCCAACATGCACTATGAAATTACATCACTAAAAAAACACAAGCATGAACATATCTCATTGTCATATGAATATTGGCACTCATGATCATTGCCAAAAACTCACATACATGCTCACATCACTAAACTCAATGGAATAACTCAAGGAACCATCCAATTACCCAGACATGACTCTTACTGTTTGACTCTCCACATCCTCACATGGTCTTGTTAGTGACCAAAACATTTATAGGAATTTCATGAACCAAAACTAAATATTACTCAAATTACAAACTATAACGATGATATAACACCCAAAATGAATTTCCAAACTTGTATTTCATCACCACACTACTCATCCCTTGAGAGGTCATAGATCGTTCCCCAAATGAACTGATTGTATCACACACCTACAACACCATGACTTAGGGGTCTCTTATTTACCAAATTAATAAAGAATTTCCCCATGAATATATTATGTCTTTTTCATTTTTGGAAAATGATAATTATAATATTCTATGATTTATTAAGTTCGTGTTATATGATTTTTTTAAATTAGTTTAGAAAACAATTATTTTTCCATTTTAAGCATTCTTCCCACTCTTTCTCATTTATCTCCCCCATACCTATTCTCTTCTATATTTCCCATAGGTTTATCCTTCTCCTAGGAACTGAAATTCATTTTTCACGAGGATTTAGGGCTTAAGGGTTTTTGAGTGTTTCCTACAGAAGGAGACATGTTGTGTATTGGTTACCATTCGATTTAAAGTAGGTGTTTATTTTCTATTCCTTTATTTTATAATTCATGGAATTTGTATACTTTATAAATTTATTTTCAATTAAAGTATACTAATTTATAGGTTCTTGTGAGAAATTATAAATTTCTTTCTTAAAATTTAAGCTTGGAATTAGGGGTTTATCATAATAATTTCATGTACTATTATTAAAATAAGATTAATTCTCATGAAAAGCATATTTGAAATGGTTCATAGTGTCATTTAAACATTTTTATAGTAAATTTAGGTCTTATGACATTTTTGGTTTTTCAAAGGAATTTTCCATATGCTTGGAGAATGTTTTGGAAAGAATTTTGTCTTTCAAGTGATTCCAAAATCATTGAAATGACCAGAATTTAAAGAAGGGGAGTGAGACTCTAACAACCCAATCCCCACTCTATAGGTTGAAATCATTGATTCATTCTTCATCACCTCTAATAGATACCCTTAAGTGAGTATATATCATCTACCAGTGTAACTCAACCACTTATGTACACACACAAAACCAACCACCTCTACCTACAGGTTTGGTTCAACTACACAACACTCCCAATATGCACTATGAAATTCCATCACTACCAAAACATAAGAATGAAAATATCTCATTGTCAGCTAAATATTGACACTCACAATAATTGACAACAACTCCCATACATTCTCACATCACTAAACCCAATGGAATAACTTAAGGACCCATCCACATACCCAGGCATGACTCTTAAAGTTTTACTATCCACATCCTCACATGGGCTTGTTAGTGACCAAAAAATTTAAAGGATTTTCATGAACCAAAACTAATAATTACTAAAATTACAAACTATCATGATGAGCTAACACCCACAATGAATTTCTAAACTTGGATTTCATCACCACACTACTCATCCCTTGATAGGTCATAGATCGTTCCTCAAACAAACTGATAGTCTCACACACCTACAACACCATAACCTAAGGGTATCTTATTTACAACATTAAAAAAGCCTTTCCCCATGAAAAAATTATGTATTTTTCATGTTTGGAAAATGATAATTATAATATTATATGATTTCTTAAGTTCATGTTATGTGATTTTTTGAATTATTTAAGAAAAAAATTATTTTTCCATTTCAAGAATTCTTCCAACTCTTTCTCATTTATCTCCCCCATCCCTATTCTCTTATCTATTTCCCATAGGTTTCTCCTTCTCCCAGGAACTAAAATCCATTTTTCATGAGGATTTAGGGATTTAGTTTTTTTGAGTGTTTTCCATGGAAGGTGGCATGTTGTTTATTAGTTACCATTTAGTTTAAATTAGGTGTTTATTTTCTCTTCCTTTATTTTATAATTCATGGAATGCATATACTTTATAAATTTATTTTCAATTAATTTATAGTAATGTATGGGTTCTTGGGTGAAGTTATAAATTTCTTTCTTAAATTTTAGGCTTGGCATAAGGGTTTTTTCATAATAATTTCATGTATAATTTTTAAATTATATTAATTCTCATGAAAATAATATTTGAAAAGGTTCATAGGGTCATTTAAATGTTTTTATAGTAAATTTAGGTCTTATTCATTTTTTTTGTTTTGTAAAAGTATTTCTCCATGTTCTTGGAGAATGTTTTGGAAGGAAAAAGAAATTTTTTTCAAGTGCTTCCGAAATCATTGAAATGTCCAGACTTTAAAGAAGGGGAGTGAGACTCTATATACTGAGATGGTTTTCATATGAAGAACCATATTTCACTTTAAAAAGTAAATGGTTTATTTCTCATGTGACCCTCAATGATTTCCCTTATACTTGTTTTACTAGTTGTGGGTTATTGATTATTTATATGATGGATGTATGATGTTAAAAGGGGATCTTATATGTGATGGTGTTGGAGGTGGGGTGCGAGACAATTTGTTTAGTAATTATCTTGATTTGTTTCTCACCTCAATAGTTGTTTGTTTATGGTAACTTGGGTGTCTAGGTAGGAGGTCTTGATTCATGATACCCTAGTTGGTACACACACATCTATGGTCCCCCTAGTTGTGTTTAAGAAAATTCTAGTGGTAAGGTTCCATTATGATGAGTTAAGTATGGTTTAATTGGGTGGATCCTATTATTATTGGATGAAAAATATATCATATGTTAGTCCATGTAGTTATAGTTCTGTTTTGGATCATCACACACTAGTACCTGGGGAATATCCCATGACATTTTTTTCCTTGATTGGTGATTCTATATAGAGGATTAAATTATTATATTTATTAAATTACCCTCATGCTTATTTTATTATTGTATCTATTAATATTGGTTTTCTTACTATTATATCATTCCTTTATCACATGGTTCCCTTCTTCATTGTGAATTTATTTTCTCCAGTTGATATGGGTTTTTTATGAGATAATGAATGTTTGATTTTCAAGTGGAAAACAAATTTATGTATTATGAGATGGGTAGTACCTATATTTCCTACCAATGCATTAGGTAAAAGATTATATATCATGATATATAAATGTTTTGTGAATAGGTTAGTAAGTTTATAGGTTCAAAAAGGGTGAGTGTGATTTCATTAAGCTCTACTAATAATAATACACATGGATAAGTTAGAAAGTTTCTATGTTCATGGGAGAGTGTGATGGTGTTAATCTATAATCATAAATTTAAATGTGAATATGGTTTGGAGTAGGCAGTGGGGGGGTTGGAACACTGGAAAAGGAGCTCACCCGTCAGTAATGGGTTGGACAACCCATAAGGTTGATGGTAAGAACACTAAAAACTAGTGATCAGAGCTAGATAGGGGGTTTCATGAGACATATAAGGCATGTGACCATCAATTATTTTCATTGGATATACATAGGGAAGTGATAATGACATCTATTAATTTTATTAGTGGTTCACTTTTAAAATGATTTAAGTGTTTTGAAATGTTTCTTAAAAAATTATATCTGTTCAACATACCCTTTTTAGTTTTAAATTTCTTTAAAATGGTTTTAAAAAAAATAATTGGGGTTTTGAGAAAGGATGTTTTGAACTAATTGGTTTATTTTAAAAAGGTTTTGTTATTTTAAAGAAGAATTTTTGTAAATGGTTGGTTTTTTAATGGGATTTCAACTATGATTTTATAAATAGTTTTCAAAGGATATTTAAAGTATAAAACTTTTCTAGACTTGGTTAATTTTTATATCAACATTTTGTGAAATTATTTTGTTAAATATTAATATAACCTAATCACATAGGTTTGATATAAATAAAGAATGGATAGATTCCAATCGTCTTAAAAATGAGTATGAAGATAGAGTGAAAGAGTTCATCAAGTTTGCAAAATATCATGCATATGATCCTTTTCAAATCCTTTGTTTGTGTTTGTGCTGTTTTTATTCAAGACAAGTTAGTCCAGAGGAGTTGGAAGAACACTTGATCTGTCACAGAATAGATCGAAGTTATAAATGTTGGAATAAACATGGGAAAAAAGTTTATGTAGCTAGTGACTGGGATAACAATGTGTTTTATGTATAATTTGATATGATTACAAGTGTGGAAAATGAAGAAGACCATATCGAGGACATGATTACAGATGTGCATAATGATGAAGATCATATTAAGGAAATGAAAAGTAAAATTGAAGATGAACTTCGTGATTTACTGAAATTGTTTAAGCAGATAAAGATTTGTGAAAAGATGAAATTATATGATGGTTGCACTAAATATATAACATTTTTATCCATAATGAAGCTGTATAATATAAGTGAAGGAAATAGATGGAGTGATTCCAATTTTATAGAATTACTTGCTCTCTTGAATGACATGTTCCCAAATGATAATGAGCTCCCGAGACGAACACATGATGCCAAATGAATGACACACTCGATGGTTATGATCTATGAAAGAATACACGCATGCCTGAATGACTGTATACTATTTCACAAGGACCAAAAATCACTTAGAGAATACAAAAAGTGTGGTACTTCTCGATACTAGAAATATGAATCCAGTCCCAATAAAGTTTCATGGTACCTTTCAATCATTATAAGGTTAAGTAGCCTATATAGAAGTGAGGAGACAACTGGGCAATTTACATGGCACACAAACAAAATAAATAAAGATGGAAAACTATGAAATCTTACAGACTCTCCTCAGTGGAAGATAATTGGTCATGTGTATCCTAACTTTGGAAACGAGCCAAGAAACCTTCGTCTTGCGTTATCTATAGATTGAGTGAATCCTTTTGGTTTTAAAAGAAGCACTCACAATACATGGTCGGCTATGTTGGTAAATTATAACTTTCCACCATGGTTATGCGTGAAATGAAAACACATCAAGTTATCTATGCTTATATCAGGACCAAAACAACTGAGTAATGACATTGATGTTTATTTGGCTCAATTGATTGAGGATTTTGAATTATTTTGGGATTCATGTGTTACGATGTATGATTCCTACATAAATGAAGATTTCACATTGAGATCCATATTGTATGTGATGATAAATGAATTTACTACTTATGGAAATTTGTCAGGATATATCATTAAAAGAACTCTTGGGTGTCCTATCTGTGAACAAGGTATACAATCAATTTGGTTGAAACATTCACAAAAAACTGTGTTTCTAGAACATCACAAATTTCTACCCTGAAAACATAAGTACCAATCTTGGATGACATCATTCAATGGAAGTTTATAATAACATACACCATTGTCTCCACTAATAGGTGATAAACTGTTTGAGAAAGTTAAAGATGTGGACACTTCTTATGGTAAACCATTTTTGAAAAACCTTATGAAAACTAGTTGGAAAAAGAAATCAGTTTTTTTTTGAATTACCATAATGGAATTGTCTATATGTCAGAATGTTTATTAATGTTATACATATTGAAAAAAATGTCTGTGATAGTGTCATCATCACGTTACTAAATGAACCCAGAAAAATGAATAATATAATTAAGTCTAGGTTGGACATGGTTGACATGGTAATATGAGAAGAATTGGCACCAGTAAAGGGTAAAAAATGAGTGATTCTTCCTCCTACTGCTTACACTCTTTCTAGGCAGGAGATTTATTGGTTTTGAAACTTCTTGAATGACGTAAAAGTTCCATATGGGTATTCATCAAATATTAAGAGCATTGTGTCAATGCATGATTTAAAGTTGAAAGGTCTAAAATCACATGATTGCCATGTTTTTATGAAAGATCTAATTCCTATAGATTTACATTACATTTTTACCAAGAATTCACATCATTCATTGATTAAGCTCTATATCTTCTTCAAATATATATGTAGCAAAGTTACAGACATGAAGAAATTGCCAACTATGGAAAGAGAAATTGTCATTATATTATGTGAATTAGAAATGTTTCTCCCACTAAAATTCATTGATATATTGGTTCATTTGATGGTTTAGTTGGTGAGAGAGATTTGGATATGTGGTTATGTGCACTATAGATGGATGCACCTCATTGAACGATATAAAAATATTTTGAAAGGGTATGTCAAAAATTGAAGTCGTCCAAAGGGTTGTATTGCAGATCAATATATTGTTGACGAAACCATTGAATTCAGTACCAAATACCTATATGGTGTGCAAAGAATTGGTCTAAAAAAATCTCGTCACACTGGGTGACTTGTGGGTGAAGGAATTTCTGGAAAGGAGGTCTTCACAATCAATATTACATATCGGGATCATTCCCACCATTACATTTTTCATAACAGTTTGGACATTGACCCATATGTTGAAACCCAAAAAGAAATTCTTAGGCATTCGAATCCATCAAGGGATGAAAAATGGATATCAAATAAACATACTCAACACTTTATAGGATAGTTTTAGGACCATTTTTTAAGGAGTCAAATAAAAATCCATACTCAATTTCAGAACGACTTCAATGGCTACCCGGAGGACCAAGTGTGTACATATTATCTTACAATTCTTATGTAATTAATGGTTATACATTCTATACCAGTGAACACGATGAAGACAGTACCAAATAGAATAGTGGAGTTACACTTGTGGCTGAAGCGATGTGTGTTTCTTGTGCTAAGGACAAAAATCTAATTTATGTAAATATGTCATATTTTGGCATCATAAAAAAATATGGGAGTTGAATTATATGACATTCCGAGTTCCAATTTTTCAATGCAAGTGGGTTGATAACAGAAGTGCTATTAAAATAGATGAGTTTAGATTTGTGAAAGTTGAATTTAGTAATGAAGGTTAAAAAGAAAAACCATTTATAATGGAATCACAAATAGTACAAGTATTTTATGTTCCATATCCCGAAAACCAAAACTAGTCAATTGTTCTATTATTGACCAAAACCACTGAAGAGTTAGATGAAAATTCAACAGAGGATGACCCTTTCATCATTTCACAGTGGTACCAGTGTAGACGGTGTGTTTTATGTTAGAGGAAACCATAATTAAGGGATTTAAATAGTCGATAGAGGGGTCAAATCCCTTCAACCTTAAAAAAAAGAGAGTTCAATAATCAGGTTTTTTTTTTCTAATATACATCCTATTAATTTATGTTAATATATGTTTACTACTTATTTTATGTTATATAAATTAAATATTAAAACACTTTTGTATATAATGACTTCTGTATGTGATGATTCTCCCAATCCCCAGGCACAAAATGTTTTTCAACCTACTGCTACTCGTAGTGCAGATGAACAAGAGGTTTCTGAACCTATTGCCTTATGTTAATATCTATTCATTTATACTTTTATGTTATCTAAATTAAATGTTAATCCACTTATGCATATAACGATTTCTGCACATGATGATGCTCCTAATCCCCAGACACAATAGGTTTCTCAACCTGCTACTACTCACAGTGCAGACAAATAATAGGTTTCTCAGCTTGTTGTTTCTCTTAGTGTAGAGGTACAATCACCATATGCACATGACGATGCTATCCCTCTGGAGCCGAAGGAACATATTGATGATGGTGGATCTGAGTAAATGAAAGGTGATGAAACACCAGCGACTCAAAAAAAAGGAGCTTCGTAGTTTGACGGTATTAGAAAAAATCATTAAGGACAAAGATAAAGGCATAAAATATGACATTGGATGGTATAAATAGGGCCAAGATATTAACCCCAACAAGGCCATGTTTAGTAGTTACAATGGAATCATCACTCATCGACACGTAGCGATTGATGTAATTTCATGGAAGCATGTTGTGGTTGAGATTAAGACACCGATATGGGGAGATATTACAGTAACATTATGATATCATTTTTTTAATTTACTAAAAATTAAATAATGAAACATTGAGTTACAATTTATCATCTCTTACAGAGTGCATTTATAATAGAAGACTTACACAAAGACTATGTATTAAGGGTTGATGGAAGGATTCATAGTGGTTTTATCACACTTTTAATGAAATATCATCTTAAAGATGTTGAAGGGAACATAAAACCACACCCACCTCTTATTTATGCACACCTGACAACCTAAGAATCGTGGGATGCATTTACTGGACATCGTGCAAAGAAGTATTTTCAAGTAAATTGTGTCTTGTAATAAGTTGTTTTATAGTACATGTATTCATCACTTTTATTGACAGTGTTTTAATTATGAAACAACAACTGAGTGATGAAAATAAACAACAGGCATCAAAACCAGCCTACCCCTTCCATAAAGACATGATGGGATATTCATCAATTAAAAAATATTTGGTACATATTTTAAATCTACCATAATACATTTATGTGACAAAAAAATACAATAAATATGTTCTTTTGTTTATATGTAGCATGAAGAGTCCAAATCGACAACCACTTCTATCCCACACTATGTACTATGGAAGGAGGCACATGTAACTAAAGATGGAAAATTAATAGATTAAAACACACAAAAAGTGTGGAAAACATGTGTAAGTATGACATAATAATTTTTTTTTGATTTAAATAACTATTATATAAAAATGATTACTTATTTTCCTATATTTTATATCTGACATAGTCACAAGAATCAATAACACCCACACCAGATACAGACATACTTTAAGTAGACTTGAAGCACCCAAAAAAGTATGGCTGCAACAGTGGTGTGGATTTTGGGGTGATACACCGAACATATTTTGAGAAAAAAACAAGAGGAGGATCAAAATGAAAAAATAAAAAAGATAAGAGAAAAATTAGCTATGTTTTAGGAAGAATTACAATACCAGAGAGAGCTGATAGTAAGTTTGATGGGGGGAGTCAAAGGGAAGAAACAACTCAAGAAAAAATGACATGTGAAGATTCCTCCCCACCCCACTAGTTTCGAGGCGATCCATTCCCCTCAAAAAAAATTCTTAACTGAGTTAGTCAATTTTCTAATAACTGTTTCTGTGAAATGTAAGTTAGATAGACACTAGACACTAATACCTTTCCTGTATTGATATTCTATAGGGTGAAAATGACTTTGATTTATATATATCAACACCCACTAATCACCTTGTAGTGAGGGCTAAAATGTTCAATATCCCTAACTACATGCTACACAACAGAACAATTTTGATAAATCATGTCAGAGTATCAATTACTGTAGCCCTAAAACTGAGTGCCAAGCTATCTATTCTAATTGATGATTCAAATATTCATACAGTCAAACAAGATCTAAGAACATTCATCACATGGAAATCACATATTGTAAAAAAACATGCATAAAATTAGGTATCCATTTCCAATTTAAATCTCAAGAAAAAACTTAAACATATAATGAAAAAAGGTGTGAACCGATGCATGTTATTACAGACAAAAAAAGATAAGGGGGTGAAACAAAAGACCAGTTCCAAACCATCTCAAGGATCAACCAACTGATCAAAATGATCTGTCCAATCACTTTAACCCATGTTGTATGTCCACATTTATTATCATTGAAGGCTCATGTGGATATGAAGTTGAAAGATGGTAGTAATAACATAATTTATTTTGAATAAAATATATAAGAAGGGGAAGATTCAGACTTCATTGGTGTTGAGAGTTAAACTAAAATCATCGACTATGATTGGTTAGGTGGCTCAGTTTTAAATGTTTACATGAGGTATGTTTTCATGATTAGAATTTCCAAAAGATGATATACTATGATAATTATGAATAAATACATTTCATATTTTTTGCAGGCATATATATGAATTTTTTTGAAGGGATTTCCCCATGAAAAAAAATTTGGACTCATTAGTCCTCACGTCACCTCTACAAAACAAGAAGACATAACTTCCAAGAAACATGGTGAAATAGTGGCAGAACTGCTCAAATCATTTAACAAAAAAATTATGGATATCTGACTCTTTTAAATACCAATGATGCAGGGGTAAAACTATACAATTTAATCATATAAAATATATTTTAATTTCTTTCCTTATTATTTTTTTGTTCTTAGGAAGCATTGGATGCTCGTTGTGGTAAATTTGGATACTCTAATGATTTTTTTCTATATTCAATGCATGGATATCCAACAAACCGACCAAAAATGATGGCGTTTTTCAATTTTTAATACACTACATCCAACATTTTAGAACTAAACATCCAATTATATAATTTATATTATCTTTTAATGAGGATTATATTATGATAGGGCGGTGTGTGAATATCGTCTACATCATGGAATGAGGCTAGGGGAAAAGGAAAAGAAACCTAATAAGTGTTACAACTGGATACAAATCAGGGTATATATAATAAGATTTAACTTTCCAAACACATATAAAAAAATTACTTATTTTTCTCAATGTTTCTATAGTGCCTAAAACAAATAAACAATAAAGAATATGGTTATTATGTTTGTAAATTTATTAAAGAGATCATATTCCATGAATAAACCAGAATCCCTGAAGAGGTATTTTCGAAGATAATTTCTATTTCATTTAAAATAATTATTAATATTTTTTCTATTTATATTTTTTTACTACAACCATGACTACTGAAAATAGTCATATTCCCAAGATAATATAGATATTCTTAGAAATGAATGAGAAATATACCTGATGGAAGAATGTACAAATATAGAATGAAGATTGAAAAATTCTCAAATAATTTTGACTTTAATAATCATTTCTGCATTATATTTCTCTTTGTTTGATGTTAATGTTGTCATTTGTATGGGATAAATTCCCCATTGAAAATCATGTCGGTTGGAGGTCTTTGTTTTCACACTAAATGAATTGCTTGTTGACTGGTTTTTTAAAAGAAATTGGTGGTCCTTATTTACAGGGTATGTGTGTTACTGATAGACCACTAAAGATAACGAGTGTCCAAAAGGGGTTTCCCCATACCAGGAGTTTTTTTGTGACTTCTTGAGACATAACGCACACATTAGCTTACTCCACTCTTCTCGTTTTCAATAAAGAGAAGGGATTTTCTCCAAAAAAAACATCAATTCAATCCACAACATTGGAAGTTCCCCTCTTTAGTCAACCTAGTGAAGAACCAACTATCGTATATTCATTCGGAGGTCCTAAATATATGACAGTTGGTTCTTCACTGGGCCAACTAAAGCTATGCTGTAGAAGAAAAATGTTATTCCATGTTAACCATATGAGGATCACAGGTTTTTCCATAATCATTCTAAACTGGGTATGTTGAGCATATTGAGCAGGTCAGGTCTCTATTTTAGGGTTCATAGGCAAGGTTGCATTGATTTTCAAGTAGAAAAGTTTACTTAAAATTTGTTATGATACTTTAGGACAATGATCCATGAGTCATTTGTGATGTGTAGGAATAAACCACACCTTATCTGATGCACAATGTCATCGGTATGACTCTAAATGTGTCTTTATTTAAAATTGACATTTATTCAAGAATAAAAACTTAACTGACATACTAAAAACTAATGAAATTAATTCCAATTGTTTTGATACATTAGTAAAATGATCTATTGGACATTTTTGACATGTAAGAATCAACCACACTTCAATGAGACAAATGATGTCACCGGTATGACTCCAAATGTGTCTTTTTATTTAAAATTGACGTTAATTTAAGTAAAAAAACACAACTGAAATACTGAAAATAAAGAAAAAACATTCAAATTGGTTTGATACATTTGTAAAATGATCCATGAGTCAGTTGTGATGTGTAAGAATCAAACCCACCTCAATCTTACTAATGGTGTGACTGATAAAACTAAAAGTGTTCGCTATCAGTTTGAAATTGACATTTTAGTTCAAAACGTGTTTCTCACTGAAAGAAAAGAAAAACACTCTCTAATTCTCTTCCAAATTAAGGATAGAAATTCGTAAGTCCTTTTTGATGTGTATGAAGTAGTCTCACACCAAACCGACACACGATGCGACTGGTATGACACAAATTGCATGTTTTCAGTTTGAAATGATATTTTAGTAAAAAAACACTACTCACATACTGAAAACTAAGGAAATGAATTCATATTTTTTTGATACTTCAGTATAATGATCTATCATCCATTTGTGATGTGTAGGAATCAACATAAGCTCAATATGATGCATAGTGTGACTAGTATAACTCCAAATGTGTCTTGTTATTTAAAATTGACATAAATTCAAGTAAAAAACACAACTAACATACTGAAAACCAAGAAAACACATTCAGATTGTTTTAATACTTTAAAAAAACAATCCATGATTCAGTTATGATGTGTAAGAATCAAACCCACCTAAATAGGATGCATCTTTTGATCTGATGACTAAAAGTGTCCATTAAAAGTTTAAAATTTACATTTTTGTTCAAAAAGTGTCACTCACTAAAAAAAAGAAGACACACTCTGATTGTATTACAAATTATGGACAGAGATTCATATGTCCTTTATGATGTGTATCAACTAGTCTTATGTCAAACTGACGCATGATGTGACCGGTATGGCTCAAATTGCATGTTTTTGGTTTGAAATGACATTTTTGTAAAAACACATCTAACATACTAAAAACTCAGAAAATATATTCTTATTGTTTTTATAATTTAGGGAAATGATCTACTAGTAATTTTTGACATGTAAGAATCAACCTCACCTCAATAAGATGCACAAGGTCACCGATATGACTCCAAATGTGTCTTGTTATTTATAATTGACATTAATTCAATTAAAAACACAACTGACATACTTAAAACCAAGAAAACACATTCATATTGTTTTTATACATTAGGGAAAAAACCCATGAGTCAATTGTGACACATATAAATCAACCCCACCTCAATCCAATGCACCATGTGATCAGTATGACTAAAAGTGTCCGTTATGAGTTTAAAATTGACATTTTAGTTCAAAACCTGCCACTCACTAAAAAAAATAAAACACACTCTGATTATATTCCAAATTAAGGAAAGTGATTCATAAGTCCTTTGTGAAATGCATCAAGTAGAATCATTTGAAACCAATGCACGATGTGACCGGTATGACTCAAATTGCATGTTCTCGGTTTGAAATGAAATTTTAGTAAAAAACCACAACTTATATACTGAAAACTAAGGAAATGAATTCTGATTGTTTTAATACTTTATAAAAATGATCTATCAGTCATTTTTGATTTGTAATAATCAACCACACCTCAATATTATGCACAGTGTCACCAATATGACTCCAAATGTGTCTTGTTATTTAAAATTAACATTAATTCAAGTAAAAAAGCACAACTAACATACTAAAAATTGAGAAAATGCATTCAGATTATTTTGAAATTTTAGGAAAATGATCCATGAGTCAACTTTAAAGTGTAGGAATCAACCCCACCTCAATCCAATAAATAGTGTGACTGGTATGACTAAAAGTGTCCGCTATCAGTTTAAAATTGACATTTTAACTCAAAACGTGTCACTCACTGAAAACCAAGAAAACACACTCCTACTGTCTTCCAAATTTTGGAAAACAATTTATAAGTCCTTTGTGACATGTATGATGTAGTCTCACATCAAACTGACCCACGATGCAACTTGTATGACTGAAATTTCATGTATTCAGTTTGAAATGACATTTTAGTAAAAAAACACAATTGACATTCTAAAAACCTAGGAAATTCATTCTTATTGTTTTGATACTTTAGGAAAATGATCTATCAGTCATTTGTGACATGTAGGAATCAACCTCACCTTAATACAATGCATTATGTGACTAGTATAACTCCAAAAGTGTCATTTTTATTAAAAAATGACATTTTTTTAATGTATTCTTCACATTAATGTTTAATTTATTTCTATATAGTTTTACTGACGTAATTTTTGTTTTCCTATATAGGTGTAACATTTTTCTTGAGTTGGGATGATTTTTTTGGAAACCACTACCATCAGAGGACATTTTCTAGAGGAAACCACATATGTCAAAATAGAAAAAATTAATATTTTAACTATTTGTTGGATATTTGTAAATGAAATTTTATAAAACATTGTTCCAAATTAATATAGAAGGGTTTTTTGTTATATACCATGAGTGATTTTTTTGTATTCATGATTTCAATTAAATGTATATATCATTTTTTCCAATCTTTTGTGTGCATGACTTGTTTTTTTCATCATTTTAATCGTGTATGTGGTTCTTTTGTATATACTATAAGTGGTTATTTTTAGAAGGTTTTTGCGGGTTTGTGTAGGTTATTTTTTCTGGTTTGGTTATTTTGGTCTGTTGCTTATTTGTTTTCAGGTTTTTGGGTGTGCTGTTATATAAAAAGCACACCCAGACAGGGAACCCATTATTAGCACTTCAATTAGCGCTGATAAATGGGGACTTAATCATTTCTTCGAATAGTGCGGATAAAGGGGGCCTTTATTAGCACTTTTATGAGTGTTGATAAAGTGGTCCCTTTATCAGCGCTAGAAATAGCGATGATAAAGGGGACCCGCTTCAGTAGAGGCTTGATTAACAGTGCCTTTTTAACGCTGATAAAGGCCTTTTTTAGTGCTGATAAAAGCCTATTTTGTGGTAGTGTTTTAATAGAATTATAAAGAGAATAATTTATCACTCTATGTTAGTGGATAATAATTGTGTTTTAGTTTTGGATTCTAGAAATTAAAATATGCACCAGGATGATATAGAAACCTTAGTCTCAATTGGGAACCAACTAGTGCCTCTTTTAGCCCCAACCCAACTGAAAACACATGTTGAAATGGCGAATCCTAATGCCTTGATTGATATAATGGGTAAAAAAGATGCTGATAAAATTCTTAAAGGTCAAATAGTGTATCCAGATGATGCTCAGAATCATGTGCTAATTCAGACAAGAGCAAGGACATCTCTTGATCCTACTACTATCAAAGACTGTGTTGATCCTACTTATAACACTGGGTCAAGGAAGTCTACACCGCCTTATCCACTTAGAAACCAAGAGGCTGTCTAATATTATTTATATAAGAGGAAATATTACAAATATTATATATCAATGGAGACACCCAATGATTCTAGTATGATTACAACACAATATCCACCTGGATCCTCACACTGGTATTGGAAAAAAGAGAATATTCAGTATTCTGGATGATATGAATAGATCAAGTACCATAGAATCATTCCTGGACGAATGTGATAAATATATTAGAGTATTTTGGGTTGAAGGAAATACCTCAAGCATTGATACTTTGAAACATCTCAATATATTATACGAGAAGACCTTCAAGATTGATACTAAACAATAAGGGACTGGGTAGGCTCCAACAGGTGTAGATGAAAGAGTTAACATTCGAAGGAGAATATTTGAACTAAAGAAAGTGTCTGAGGGTTTTTGTCTATCAAGAGAACATGATCCTCAGGTATCTAAGGGTCCCACCCTGTTAGATGAAAATGCTGATTCTTAAATTGTTGAGGACAAAACATGGAAAAATCACAAATTTCTAGGCTCTAAAGACTCCTTATCAAGGAAAACAAGGAAATATATATCTATGAAAATTTTCCAAGGAGGAAAAATCCTTAGTCTCAAAGATCCTTGAGCCCTACACTATTATAGATGTAGTGTAGGTCTCCTGCAATTCTGATGCACATGAACAACAATACATATTGGATAAAAAGTTAGGGAACCTTGTTCAAGAACTTAAATAGACATCCTTTATGAATTTTGAGGGTGAGTCTATACAACCAATAGAGAGTCATATGGATAGAACTTTTATCAACTTACGAGGGGATATAGGCTAAGGTATGAGTCTTCACAGACTCTAATAGAGGGTATATCTGAGAGGGAATCTCAAGAGATTTCTTATTCCTTATTTGATGCTCTTAGGGTTTTATCTAAGCAAGATGATAATCACGATTCATGGGGAAATGATATAAAAGGATATATAATATATTATCAATCAAATTATTATGATATTAAATATCTTTTCACTATAGATTCTCAAAAGGGTCTTACTATTCATAATGCCTCCCATGAACAGAAAGATTTCCCACTTCTTGGACAACTAGACACTCATGTGATTCCTACAAGTGACTCCAATAGTAATGATGTACAATCTATTGGGGATGAAGAAATATAATACATTAGATAATATATAACTAATGTGTATAATATGGAAAAATCTTTGTTATATAGGATCATTGACCAATATTCTTTAGTTGGTCCAAATGAAGGAGTACTTTTAAGGACAACAAAGACAAGGAAGAATGATTTTTTATTCATGATTGATTCTATTAGAACACTTAATTTTGTTTCTATCTATGTTGAGTGTTTTAAGAAGATTCAGGGTAAAGCCTTCAACTAAAAGTTATTTTAGGGGCCTAAGAATGCTCTATTTCTAAAGAAGGAATATTTCAAACAAGAGGATAATGGATCTGACTCTGATCACAAAAATATTTCAGTGTAAAGAATGGGATATTCGGATCTTCCCATATACAAAATGATCAAAGTGATATAGTAGGGTAAGGTCATATGGATCTTCCCATGAGAAGAAGTAAGTAGTAATTGGTGGTAATAAATTCACATCATGCCTCTAATATAATAGATATTACTGCTAATTCCATTTTCCTCCTATAATTGTGGATGCACCTATGGGAAACCCTTAGGAGTTTCAACCTCAGGGTGCTACTATCAATGTTGATATTCCTATCATTGGCTCTGAGAAATGTTAGGGTATAATTTTACCACCACTAAGAACATGAAATAGAATGGTTCCATTATTCTTGGGAAGTATGATTCATCAAACATGGATGAACCGAAACCTCTGTTTCATAGGTCAACATCTGGAAATTCGAGGTGGATCTTGGAATAGAGGAACCAGACAAAAAAAAGATGAAGCTGATTGGATGGATTGAGCTGATTCAATAGTGATGATTTTCATGAACCACTCCCCCCAAAGGTACCCCTCTCATCTCAGTGATAATATAAGGGATATAATGATGCCTAAAACCCACCTTCAATAGGCCATAGTTTGGTGACAAGCACATAGGGTATAACATACACATAAATGGTAGGGATTAACCTCTAAAATTTGAGAAAAATATAGATAAGATAGAAACACCCAACAACTACTACCCAAGATAAAGTAAAAGGTCCCAAATTCATGAATGTAATATCATACAACTAAAACAACTAAACAAAGGGAACTAAAATTACCGAAAGATAAACTCTATAGTGACCACGAAGCACAAACAGCTTCCAAACATCCCATGAGCTAGAAATTTACTACTTAATCACCAACCAACTCTTAAAATCCTTATTTCTTTTATATATAGGGTGATCATAACATGTATACATCATAGGATCCTCCCGTGAGCCTCTCATGAAAAAGATAAATAAAATATGTTAAATCCCATTGGAAAACAAGTGAAGCTAACTCATCACCTAAATAAGTATGAAATGTTCCCTACATAACCATGTGTATCTCTCACCAAGTATCCCATACAATATATCATATAATATAATAACAATTGAGGGTACACCATTACCACTTCCCCACAATTTCTCCATTCTACCCCCAATTTCTCACGTCTTGATCTGTCTCTCTCCAAAACAAGTCAACCTAAAGATACATGTGCTAATGTATCATAACATGAACCTTATCCATCACATCATCTCATCCCATACCATAATCCCCATTCATCACATTATCTCATCATCTCATCATCCCATGCCACATATATAGATAGTAATCGAGTAGTTTTGAAGAGTAACCATAGCCCATATGTCATATTTTATACCTAAAGTCATCACAACCCATACATATCATACCTATAATAATCCATAGGACACACTACAGAAGAACTAGTATTCTAGCAATGTTTTTTTACATTAGAGACATTTTAAAATGTCACTAATAAATTTACTAATGTTTTTAGAAAACATATCTAAATGAAGCATCATTTATAAACATCACTAATTAGAAACACACCGTTTACCAACAATTTTGAAAAATGTCAATACATTATTTATTATATATCCATGTTATATATATATATATATTGAAATTCATGATATATAAAATGTTTTTTTAAAGAAATTTCAATTTTTTTAATCGCACTTCATACCCGCCTGGATAGGCGCTCGCCTCTCCCCAACTTATATCCCTTGGTACACCCACCTGCCCCCTCCCACCAAACACATGAAATGTTCCCTACACCACCTCTCACTAGAAATATTGACATTGACATCCAACGTACCGCCTGACACTGATTTGACCCTTCCCCAATGAAATAACCTAGCTTAGGAATCAAATGGAATACTAGGTAAACCAATGCACTGTAACCGGACCAACTCACCAAATGGATTTATGAATAAAAAAATATACAGTCCTATATTTATACATATAAATATATATTATAGTATAAAAAAATTATTATATATATATATATAATATTTATTACTAGTATAGGGTATTACAAAACCAAAGCACCCATTGATACATCACTCACATCATTTTTCTCTTCTAGGATGGGCTTCAAGCCATGTTAATAAATAATTAATATGTTTATATATATATATATGTGTGTGTGTGTGTGTGTTTGTGTGTGTGTCTATAGAAATACTATATATATATATATCTGTGTTTATTAATATATTTGTGTGTTCATGTTCGTGTTTGTGTTTATATATATGTGTGTGTGTGTGTTTACAGACACACACACACACAAAGATGTATTTATATATGTGTATGTGTATATATATTTAAATATATATGTGTATGTATGTTTATTTATATATATACACATGTCTCATATATATATTATGATATTTAAATATATGTTAAGGTATTTGTATATCAAAATAAATAAATAAATATAAATATATATAATTATAATTATAAATTTTTATATATATGTAAATTAATAGAATTATAAATATATATATATATATATATTTGAATAATTGTCCATGTTTTAAAAACTGGTAAAAATGTAACTAAAATAGTCACTTTTTTTTAAAAATGTGGCTAAATTCAAAATGTATATGGGTTTTTTATATATAAATATATGTTTATATATATGTGAGTGTGTGTTTACAAACACACACTTATAGATATAAATATATTTATGTATGTATTTATATATGTGTCTGTGTATATATATTTAAATATATATGTATGTATATATATATATATTATGATATTTAAATATATGCTAATGTATTTGTATATCAATATAAATTTATATATATACATACTCGGTCGATTACATCCGCGGCTGCAGAACACAACGCAAGGAAGAAAATTGTAGTAAATCACAAGCCCAGGGACTTGACCCCACGACCTGCCCCTCACCCCACCCAAACCCTTACCACCCCACCACCAACGGTGGGGCTTTATATTTATACATACATATAATTATTTATTTTTATTTTTATTTTTATATATACATAAATAACTATATATATATAATTGGCCATGTTTTAAAACATTGGTAAAAATGACACTAAAATAGTAAGGTTTTCATAAAAATGCGGCTATATTTAAAATGTGTATGTGTTTTTTATATATAAATATATGTTTATATATATGCATTTATATATATATATAAATATATATATATATATATATATATCTAAATATATATTTACATAGAGCTACACCCCTAGGGATATATATATATATATATATATATATTTGTGTTAATATTTATATATAAATATTATGACTCTAAATAAATTTTTTATTTCAAAATCACTTTTAAATAAAAAGTGGGAAACCAAGAAAGTACATAATACATATAAAATCAAACCTCATAAGAAATTATAAATCCATTCTAGAACAAATTAATGGAGTTATATTTCTTTACCTTAAGTAGACGTCATTCTATGGAGGTAACCTCTATTTTCGGATTTTCTTTAATGAGATCCTCGAAGTGAGAAGCCATCCTATCCCAAGTCTGCACATAATCATCCAAGATTTTTTCCCTCATTGAATCCATGTATCAATATCCCATTCTATTTTTCAATCCATGAGGATTTTTCTCCATTCAAATCAACTCGCAACAGTCTTTAAAACATTCTGTGTGCATCCCCCCTTGATATCTTATTCTAGAAATACTCCTATAACATTTCTTCTTTAGAGTTCATGAGAATATCTTGGGTGTTGTTTGATTCAACAAACTCATTTTCCTCATTCAATGAATCAATGGCAGTTGGTTCCTCTACTTGTGATTCAATCTCCTCATCAGCTCCTAGTTGCACATTCATAATTGACCCCTTGCACTTATTATTTAGGTTGTCAACAACAACATTCAATATCATTGGGTGGGGGAGGGTTACCTTTTCTTATAGACCTTCTAAAAGAGGGACTAAGCAAATTTGAGTAGTCCTTCCATATCTACAGCCTCCACATATGCTTAACAAATCCATCTGAATCCATAAGGGTGTTCATTCCTTTCATTGAATAGGATCTAAGGTACTCTTCTGCGAGTTCCGCTTCCTCCACAATAATCCATTTTCTAAAAAACACTGTTAAATTTAAATGTCACTATTTTTAAATTTAGTAAAATTTTTAAAGTTTTCTATATTGATGAAATTTTTGAAAAACATTTCTAAATTAGCAATGTTTTTCAAAAACATCGTAAAATTAGCCACATTTTTCAAAAACGTTGCTAAATTAGCAACTTTTCTTTAGAAAATGTGGTTATTTTTAAATTTAGTGACATTTTTAAATGTGGATAAATTAATGATGTTTTTAAATGTGGAAAAATTAGGTAAATTTTTCAAATACATTGATAAATTAGTGACATTTTTATAAAACATGTCTAAATTTAAAACTAGCCACATTTTTGAAAATCATGGCTAAAAAACGTCGTGAAATTCCATTTTTTTTGTAGGGACATGATATATGGAGGTATGCGTGTGTGAATTAACCATAATCCATTACAACCCTCTATATATATATTTGGGAAAGGTAACCACTATTCATACCGGTTCATAATACTACTAGGATAAGAGAATAGGGTTAGGGGGAAATCAACCATCAGTTTCTCACCAACATAGATTTTGGGGAAAATAACCTCTTATAGTCCACTATGTGTCAATATCCCTACCAAAATGGGTGGGATATAGTATAAAATCACAAAACATACTTGATATAATATAACTCACAACAATTATATAGGCATTAACATAGTCTTAGGCTCAACTGCAGCTATCGTATCTTGGACATCCGACTGCCATTGTTGAGAACTAGATATCCTATAAGAAAACAAGAATTAAAGGATATTCATTTAAAAAATTATTTCCTTTTAACATTTAAATTTATGTTAATTAATCCATTACCTATGAACTAACAATTTCCTATTCCCATTTAATTAACCATCAAGTGAAGTCCATGCCCTCCATGCACGATCTAAATAATTCCATAGTTCCACAAGATTATCAGAATCCAAATTTCATTCAAGAACCAACCCTTTGGGATTAAAAATTTATTTCTCAATATCATTCCATAATTCTAGGTACACTAGTAAACATATTAAGATTCTATAAAAGAGAGAATAACCAAGCACAATCAGCTACCTCAAGTAATGGGGAAAGGAATGTAGAGACAAGACACCTAGCCATCTTAACCTTAAGAAAATTTATTAACAATAAAGCATACCATATCTCAAAAAAAGATAAATCCCATATTTAACCTGTTCTATTATCCATGGTGTCATCCTCGACACCATCATGCATATCACTATGGATCTCCATCAGAGGTGTTAACTTCTGCCATAAATTTGGGCCTCCCTAACAATATATTGTCAACCATCAACTATCTCAGGCTCACATCACATCACATATCATGGATCATATATAGAGAAAACATAGAAGGAAATAAATAATGAAAAGAATCAATAAGGAATCTAGGTCCTAAAAACAATTCATCAACGTTTCCTATGAAAATGGGCTTGATCAACCCCAAACATTTATCTTTATCAAACAACCAGTTGTTTTCCAACTTAAATAAACTAATTCATTTATCACATATTAAAACCATAGGAAACCTTGGAATAATTTATTTAAATCTATAAATTATTTAAACATTCTCTAAAGCATAAATTCCAGTTTCAATAAACATTAACAAAGAACTATTTCATCACCATTAATTTTTATTATTAAAAAAAAAGAATTTATAGATTCATTTTCTTTTGAAAATTCCATTATCAGATGGATGAACAATTCCAATTAAACATTATTTAAGAATAACATTTCTTTCCATCAAAACAAGAGAAAAACAATTCATTTAAATAGACCATTTTAATTACTTTTTCCAAGAACATTACAATCTTTAAATTCTTAACCATTTTTGTAAAATTAACACGCTATACCCAAGTATAACTAGAATTATAAACAAAACATAAACATAGATAGAACACAATACAGTAAATCAAGAGGCAACGCGTTATCAGGGTGGAAATTCATGTGATCACTACAACCAATGCCACTTATTTTATTTATTATAGTGTAATATTTATTAAGGTTAATTATGTTGGATATAAATATGAATTATATTGATATTAGGATTGAAAGAATATGTTCTTGATGGATCAATTCCAAGAGCAGGTGAATTGTAGATTTAAAAATATTTATTTTAAAAGAGTTTAAACTGAACCAATTCACAAACCTCTTTAAGTAAAATGATCGAATTGAGACTTAGTCCTCAATTTGATTACTTAAGTATCATAATCAGGATGATTTCAATATATTAAAGTATAAGACTGCAATCTATGTAGATATGATTATATCAGATTGAATTAATTATAATCATATAAGTTTAAATTAAAATAAAGTAAACAGATTGGATTCACATAAGACCTGATTAACAGATTAACATTTATAATATTCATATACATTATGAAAAAAAATTACAAATAAGCACAGTGGAATTTAAGACTTGTAAGAAACAAGTAATGAAATAGATATAATAAAATAAGAATGAATTAAAACTATTAAAATGAATAACCCTCTTTTAACCTTAAGAGTAAGGTAGCCATAAACCATCGCTAAAGGTGTCCCTTATTTTATACTTACATGAAAGTACATATTTTCTTAGATATTAAATCTCTTGATATGTTGATCATATTTTTTCTGTCTACATATCATTCAAATCCCTTGATCAGATGGATTTGATCTGTGTTGATATCCCCACAATCCCTCAATCAGAATATCATATTCTCTATCTTACTAGACCTGGAAGCCCTCGATCATAATCAGTAATTAGATTCACTATTACAATGAAAAATAATTCTTAAGGGGACAACCTAACAAGGTTCCCTTAAGAAGAAAAAACTCTAAAAATATTACAAAATTATAAGAACAATCTATTCACTCTTTGTAATATTCATAGATCTTGCAAAATAAAATTGATTATCACTATAAAAACTACAATCTATATGATACATACTCTTATAATGACTGGGTATTTATATTCAAATCCCTAATGGTCATATTTTATTCCCAACGGTCATATATCTCTGAGTATGTCACAATGACTTGGACTCCTAGAACTTGAACAACTCTTTTGTAACTTATTGTTTGACATAATATTTAATTACACCATTACAATATAAAAATGTATTCCTTACATTATAAATTAGTTTTCCAAATTTAGAATTTATACTTGCTCAGTCCAATGGACTTACTTAAAAATTTCATTATGATAATTTTTATGCATGTAAATATGATGTTCATAGGTTCCGAAATCAGTCCAATTATAAAGATATTTCAAGTATTAAGATAAGACAAAAAGTCTTAAATATGATCAGATAAAGGTGAATCTGATGTTTATCAGATCCATACTTATTACGATAATCGTAAGTAAGGATATTAATTTATATTCCTTAATAATTTAGAACTAATTCTATGTATGGTAAAAGATAATGTTTTTTACAAAAACATTCTAAAACACTTTGGATAAGAAAAAGTAGTTATCAAGTGTTTAAGAAAGTGTTTGTGATTTAAAAATCAAAAGGAATGGAGAAGTCATAAGTATAACTTTTGATTCAACAATCTCCCCCTTTTATGAAATAACAAACTACAAAATATAAATAGAAAACAACTTTTAAAAACTTATAATCCATTTTAAAGTACTTAATATTTATAATTAATCATTAATACTTAACTCTTATTGAGTTTATAATTAATCTGAATAAGATGATGAATATGACTAACTCCCCCTCAGGATAAAATCCTCCCTAAGGATTTTATTATCCTCTTAATAAAATGTTTTTATTTTAAGAAATAATTTCTCCCCAAATCTATATAATTAACCCTTATAAAAATATTTTCAACCCCTTTGAATAATTTCTCCCCCTTTGTAATTTAAAAAAAGAAAAGGAATATAAAAGTCACAAGTATAAATTTTGACTTAACAAATTACAACATCACCTAAAGAGATAAATCGTGAATAATTTATGATTTAAAATAAAATATTAGAAGTAATGAATCCAACAACTCAAGGATTTCAACCTTCTTGAATGAGAAAGGAATGGGAATTTCAGTCTATGATATTCTATCCTGCATAGAAACTACAAACCCACATTAATTTCACACCATAATAATGCCCAAAAACATCAAAGAACTCAATAAGATTAAAGGAGATCAACCTCCATAGTAATTAATGATAGAATGGGAGGAAAAAAGTGAGATCATAGAATAAAATATTGGAGGAATAGGGAAAAATCACCTCGAATCACTAAAAATTAGACATAGGAAGCCTGTGATCAATATCTATTGAAATAGATTCAAAACACCCTAAAGAAGAACCTATGGCCACCTCGCGTCAGGGGAGAATAAGAGGTTTTGAGAAAATTTCAGGGTTTAAGAGGCTTTAAAGGAATTATGATGGATATAATTTCATAATGTGAATAGGACAATCATATCATGAATGTCCTAAGTTTCCGTCCTAATGAAAAACAATCACCCAGATCTAAAAAACCTATGATTAATTCTCGCAATGAAATAAAGGTTCACATATTGATTTTTTGGAGATAGATTTAACTAATCATACCCATAATCCCTTCATATTGTGAACTAATGTTACACTTCCTGAATCACACCCCACAAGCATATCCTTTTTCATATGTGAATTCAAATTTGGGATGTGAATCAAACTCTCACGTTGTGAACTATAGTTCATGTCGTGAACTTCTCATGATTCTATATTCCATCACCATAACACCATCGATCCTTCTCTAGGATTACTATAAGAACCAAGGACCACATACACACACCAAGGACCTCATAGACACACACACACACACACACACACACACACACACCAAGAAATGGGATATAATGATCTGAACCATTATAGTGACAGAATATGATTTTTTATAGAAGTATGGTTACATGTTGTTTTTTATTGTTTTTTTATTCTAGTGGAATTGAGCCACTTGTATATGCTTGAAACCCCATGTATGATATGTGTGTGTTTCTTACTAATTTTTTTGGGGTTATGTGTCAAGATTTCCAAATCCATGAATCGTTCCATTTATGAATAATAATAATTAATAATTATAAATAGTCATCGAAGGGGATCTATTTTCTTAAAGGTTGGGGCCGAAGCCTCATTTATTATTAAATCAAAGAAAAGACCTCTTTAACTGGGTAGAGGGAGACCCATTACATAGCTTGAAGGCCCAGTGGGAATTTAGCCCATTACATGGGTAATAGGAGTGGACCACATAACATGGGTAATAGGTAAGTTGGGGTTTCTCATGCCTGTATGACAGAGTATTCTTAATCTGGCTCGATGATGACTTTTATGAATTATTTTGGTAGCCCTGTATGTGACTTCATTTTTCATTACAACCCTTTATAACAACATTTAATTTTATCAATAAAATAATCACATGCTTAGTTTTCTGTGTTCATAGTTCCTGATGTTTCAGATTATTAATAATATTAATTATTAATTATATAATAAAATATATTATATATTATATATTATTATTTTTCATATTAATTTTATTATTTATATTATTAATTATTAATTATATTACCAAGTTTTAATAATATAATTAATAAATAATTATAATATTAATCTTTATTTTACATATTACTTAATTATATTAATTATATTGTCACTTTTTTTATTTATAATAAAAATTTATATTTATATTTATGATATTTTATTTTAATTATTTGTGTTTTGAAATATGTGTTATTATTTATGTATGTATGTATTATTAATATATAATTATTTTAATGCTGGAAATGTAAAACTGAAACCCATATAGAAAATCCATAATGAATATAAATGTCCCTTCCTCTATGAAAAGGAGTCCTGAGTGGTGTTTTTAGTCATATTTTTGAGTTACTTTAATGCTCATAATTCTGAATAAAAATGGTATTTTAAATAACATTTAAAATTATGTTATATATAGACATATATTAACAAAAAAAAACAAAAAATAAAATTAAAATTAAAATTAAAGAAAATATAGTATTTTCAGTACTGTTATAAATTTACATATATACTATACAATGAAAAAAATATTTAAAATATTTTTTTAAAAGGGCGTGAGTGTCACGAACCAGGTTGGGGTGTCATTTAACCCAAAACCTGACCCAGCCTAAGATAGGGCCCAAGAGGCATTCTGGATCCTCCCGAGATGGAGACTAGTGCCAGGAATCAATATTATCACAATGGGAGTTATTTAGCCCAATAACAACCATGATCAATTAGAAAAAACAGATAACATGGAAATAATAAGAATAACTGAACATCCTCAATACAAATAGACGAGGATAAAACAAAATTTAAAGAAAAAAAACTGAAATCAAAACTAGAACCAAACCAGAACCCAAATAGATCTCCATGTGACCTCTTGGTCATCACCAACTATAAGACTAGCCTACTCTAAAGGTAAACCAAAAATAAAAACCAGAACATGCAAAATAGTTTGAGTCTACTGACACCGAGTGACACAAGTAGGGTGTGAGAATAAACAACTCATTAGGTAAGCACCAATGAATCCATAATTTTCCTTTCCCAAAATATTCCATTAGCACTAGATTTAAAATACAAATAGAAAATAGGGTTTTTATCATTTCAGAACCAAACAAATAATTCCCTTTTTAAAACAAATCACATTGCTTTTATTTTTAAAACGGGTTTTCATTTCAAAATATAGTTTAAGAAACCAAAACACCAAATAAGTTTCCACACTAGGAGAATAAGGGGCTACACTGAAAGTAAAGGAAATAAAACAAGAAGGAAAAAAGATAACAAAACTAATAAATAGTTACAACAGAATAAAACAGAACATAAAAATAATATTCATGGGAATTTTCTAAACATATCTAGAAGAAATCCATGGACATACTCATTTCAGAATCACCTATCGACATATAGTGTATCACCATAGTGAATAACTAACTAACCATCATGCCAATCTATTAGGATGTCCCATATATCCTCTTAGAAAATCCATGGAGTACTAACCCATCTAATATCGGTCAATAAGAAATGATCACGCAACCCTCTAGATGATTCCCAATAATCCCATGATAATAGTACATGGTGAGTAGGGTGATCCTCACATGAAAGGATCAAATGAGATCCATAGCTACCATGCTTGCCTAACCTAAACACAAACATCCACTATAGTATGAACCTCTCCTAAGAGGGTCCACCATAGAGGTTCCCATCACAAATCAAACCATCTCAAAGTGCCAAGCAGGACTACACACCACTTTGGTTTCAAAACCAAATTCCAAAACATCATAAAATAACAACTGGGCCTTTAAATTTCTTCAAAAACTTATTTTTTTCCAAAACCATTCCCAAAAATAATTATGACAACATAAAACACACTCAAAGGTACTAAAAGGGACTTTATGTTAAGTTGTTTGTCAAAACATACATATGAGGTTCCAAATAGGATAAACTTGCGAGAGCATAATTGAAACTCCATATAAGATCATTTTGAAACCAAGTAAACCATTTAAGAACCATTGGAGTCTTGGAAGAACCATAGAGAAAAATAGAAGGGCTAAAGAAAATAAGAAAGGGAAGAGGGGCATCTCAAAAATAAAGTTTGAGAGGTACATTTTCTATAAAGTATCCATTATCATTTGTGCTCCTATATGTAGGTGCACCCTATGCACCAATGGACATGCCACAACTAATGTATTATCCATAGAAAACCATCAAGGATCCAATATTTACAATTAATGACAAATTAAGAGAATTAAAAATCATTTACAATGGTTCACATACAAACCTAAATCTATAAAAAGAACCCAAATCAAACACACCGAGCTCAATTTCACAAAAAACATTTATCATAACTCAACCAAGGCTAATTAACACCTCAAAACACCCAATTTCATCTTCAAGGCCAAGTGGCATTTTATTAAACACTTAGTATACATATAAATTTAGGTATAAAAAAGGAAAACCATTTAAAAAGTATTTTCATCAAATTTCCTATATTAAAATACCAAAAAAAGTTACACTAACACATGAAAAGAAAGACCATAAAAACTTAAAATCCTTTAGGAATGCTCAGGAATTGATACAATGTACTCGAAAGGAAAAAAATGGAAACACATACCTCAATGATGTGAGACCATAATAAACCTTTAGAGGATGAAGAAAGAGACCCAATAATTAAACCCCACACCCTAGAACTAAAGAAATCAACCAAAATCCTCCATAAATCACCCTAGTGTTTTACCAAAGAGAGACTAAGCTAAGAATGAAGAAGAAACAAGAATAATAGAGAAGAATAAGGGGAATTAATCCTACCAAAGGAGGAGACCACCCTTGATTTGAAAGAGAAACAGAAAGATTATAAAGTGGGGTGGGGGAGGAAGAATCCTATTTAAGGATACTCTAGGGATGTATAAATGATAGTTATAATATTGGAGAGGATTTTGGGTTAAAACTTGAGAGGGTAAAGAAGGATATTTCAACTTTTTAATTACATGGGAAATTCGATTGGTTTGGGCCCACGATTTTACAAACCGTGAACTAACCATGCACACCCTACTGGAGAAGAGGGGAAACCCACATAGGATAGAGGAATGGTTTTGTAAACCATGTGCCAATCATGAAAATCGATTTTTCAAATTATAGATCTTTACCACATGCTTTCCACACGGTTTCTCCTAGACGTATGCACTGAGTCCCTAACACCAACAAAGAGTGGAATATTTTCTCATTAGAATCACATAGTTTGGCCAAAACTATGTAAATTTCATTCAAATAAAACTATACGATAACTAAAAAAACTAAAAACTCCCTCAACATTCACAAGACACATAATTTACCCTCAAATAGTGCACACAAACTATGCATAGGGCCAAAACTCACCTGAAAAATCTAAAACTCAAAATTTCTGAATGGGAAATCAATATGAACCTTAAAAAATTATCCAACATCAAGTAAATAATAAATTAAAGGAAAAAATATGGTTATGATGTGATAATTCTCCCCATAATAGAAACTTTCTTCCCCTAGAAAGTCACCCATCCGAACAAAGAACCAAACCCAAACTCAGAACCAAATGAGGCCAAACAAAACCATAGACCTCAGTGTGACCTTTAAACTCCAAAAGTCAAACCTGACCTTCTCTAGAGAAAACCAAAATGAAGAGGTCTTATGGGAGAATAAGGGAGGTTTATACCCACCAAAATAACCTAACTGACACCGTAACACCCACAAGTAAGACCCCACACAAACTAACTCAAAAACTCCCACACAAGCCAAACAACACAACCAATGGGACCAGAAACTCCCAAACCAAACCAAAAACCCCTTGCACAAGGGAAAAAATTTGGATAAAACTTGAAAAAAATAGAGAACCAAAACATAATTAATCATTTCCTTAACCACAAACATCACCAACAAGAACAACCAAAAACTAAAAATTATTCCTGAAAGGTTAAACATACAAAGATCCATATCCATATGGGAAAAACATAAGAATATGAGGAAACTAAACCACAAAGAATCTTTTACAATAAGGATAAAATTCCAACAATCGAGAAATTGAAAACAAAAGAATAAAAACTATTCCCACTCCATGGTTCCACCACACCCTTGAGTATTCCTAACTATATGAAGTGATTCACTCCCGATACTATAGATAGAGCACTGATGGTTTGAATTATCTACTGCCCCACAGTCTGGAGCCCACATCATCCAACTGAGACTTCCACCCCTGATCATAATTCTTAAAAAACTTCTCCATATGACCCAAACAGACACATTTCTGACATGACTTTAAAGGATTATGATAGGATGACTTTGAATGCCCAAACTTACCACACTGGAAGCACATGAGAGAACATTCTGACAAATGAGAAGCCAAGAACAACAAAAGAGACTTATCTGGAATAGGTTATTCTAGAAAACAATCTTCACCAAATGTGGAACCTTCATGAGATCTGAGAGAAAATTGGTAATCAATCACCGTTGACTGCCCTTATGGAACAAATTCAACTAGAAGCACCTCTCCCACCAATTTCCCAAACTGAACTTCACCAGATGAAAGGATTCATCCCTTGATCTAGGAAAGAAGACCCCATATAAATATAAGAACCTTCACCTGATCCTCTAGTGCTGTCTCATGATAAAAATGAACTATATCATTGAAGCGATCAATATAAGACTTCACCATCCACTAACCTTGCTGAACACCCAAGCGCTCTTCCACTTTCCTCACCTTCACCTCCTCTAGTATGAACTATTAGATAAAAGTGGTCTAAAAAACCTCCCAAATTATCCCAACTTGAAACAATGATGGGATGATCAACTTCCACTAATCCAAATACAAAACACCAAACAAACGCAAAATGGCACACACTCTCATAGCTTCATGAGTTCCCAATGGCTTGAAATCAAATTCAAATTCCTCAAGCCACTCGATAACATCTAACAAACCTCAATCATCATAGAAAATGAGAAAAAACAAAAATAAATCGACTCCACCACTCTTATAGGATTCTCGGAAGGGTTATCAACTAGAAGGAACTCGTTTGACACCTTAGGGACCAATATGGGTGGCATACACTAAACAACATAAAAACAGGCCCCCAATTCAACATCCAATCAAAATCCAAATGAAACAAACATTCCAAACCAATACACCCAGCTCACAATCAAAAAACCATAAACTAAACCAAAACTAATTTTAAAAACCACCATTTCCCATTATAATTTCCCAAATTCCTTATTCCAAGGACACTTTACAAACACAAAACCCATATCACATTCCATATCAAACACCAAATTACACTTTAAAAAAAACCCAAAACTTGAAACCATTTTCTCTTTTGAAAACCCTTTTTCCAAAAAATAGTTTCTATTTCAAAATCAACTGACACCATCCAAAATCAAACCAAAACAAAACCCATGAAAAATACCTGGAATGGGGAACTAACAATGATACAAAACCCAGTGACATGGTTTAGTAGACTATGCCCCCAAGAAAGTTCCAACCACTAGGAGGACGTTGAACCATGACCTCAGGATCCACATGGGTCATACTCCACATATTCTCACTACAAAACACTGGTTCACCTCCATTTTAATTCCTCATCCGCACAACCAAACCCAAAAGAAGACTCAAATCATAGACTACCCATGGTAACTTGAGGTTTAGGATGAGTAAGAGTTCTGAAAGCTCTTCCCTCACCCACCTCCCGAGTCCCAAAAGTCCTAATATCTAAACTAACCAACACCCAAAATAACAAAGGGCTTCTCTGATACCATTTTTTCATGAACTAGGTCAGGCTGTCATCCGACCTGACACCCGACTCGGCCCACGATAGGGCCCTATAGACGTTCATGATCCTCCCGAGCTGGCGAATAGCACTGGGTATCAATGTTATCACAATGGGAACAATTTATCCTCATAATTACCAGGATCAAATAGAAAAAATAGAGCACATAGAAAAACCAAGAATAACTATACATATTAAATAAAAACTAATCCAAATACAACAGTAGCTAAAAAAACAGAACCAGAATCAAAACTAAAACCAAAACAGAACCCAACTACATCTCCATGTGACCTATTGGTCACCACCAACCACAAGAATAACCTAATCCAAAGGTAAAACCAAACCAAAAACCTAAACCTATAAAAAATATCAAGTCTACTGACACTGATTGTCCCAATTATGGTGTGAGTATAAAAAACTTAGTAGGTAAGAACCACAAAATCCTTATATTTCTATTCCAATAACATCCCAGAAACATTGGTTTTGAAATACATATAGAAAATAGGGTTTTTATCATTTCCGAACCAAAAACAGATTCCAATTTTTAAAATAATAAACAATTATTTTCTTTTTAAAACTGTTTTCCATTTTAAAATCTAGTTTAAGAAAAAAAACACCAAATAATATTCTATACTAGAAGAATAAGGGGATATGTTGAAATTAAAGGAAATAAAAGAAATAGGAAAAATCCAAAAGAGCTAATAAATTGGTATAGTAGAATAGAATAGAACATAAAATTAATATTAATGGTAATTTCCTAAACATATATAGAAGTGATCCTTGGATGTACTTAGTTCAGAATCACCTTCTGACATATGGTGTTGTTCCATAGTCAATAACCAACCTGTCTAATCAGGGTCGATAAACAACCAGCACTTGACCCTATAGATGACACCCACAAATCCCATGATAATAATACATGGTGGGTGGGGAGGTCCTCACATGCATGGATCAATTTTGATCCACAACCAACATTCATTACTACCCCAAACACCGACATCCCTTATTTGATGGCCCTCTCCTTGGAGGGTCCACCATAGAGGTGCACATCACACATCAAACCATCCCAAAGTTCCAACCAGGCCTACACACCACATGGGATTCAAAAATAATTTCCAAAATATCACAAAATACCAACTGGGCCTTTACATTTCCTCAATAACTAAATTTATTTCCAAAACCATTTACAAAAACCTTGATGAAAAAATAAAACATGCTCAAAGGTACCAAACCGTCCTCTATGTCTAGTTGTTTTTTAAAACATGCATCTGAGGTTCCAAATGGCGTAAACTTTTGATGAAACATTTCAAACCACAATTGATATCATTTAGATACCAAGGAAACCATTTAAGAACCATTATAATTGTAGAATAATAATAGAAAAAGTAGAAGGGATAGAAAAAAGAAGAAAGGGATGTGAGTCACATCAAAAATCAGATTTGAGAGGGACACTTTCTATAAAAAAGCCATAATAATTTGTGATCCCATCTATAGGTTCACCCTATGCCCATATAGACATGACACATCCAATAGATTATCCATAGAAAACTTTCAAGGAGCCAAAGGTTCTAATTAATGAAATATAAGGGGTCTCCAAAATCATTTACAAGGGTCCACACACAAACATCAATCTATAACAAACCACCCCAATCACAAACACTAAGATCAATTTCATAAGGAAACATTTATCAAAACTCAACTAAGGCCAATTAACACATCAAAACACTCAATTTCATCTTCAAAGGTTATGTTTAATTTTATCAAACACTTAATATATATATAAATTTTGGTTTAACTAAATAAAACCCTTTCAAGATATTTTTCATCAAATTAACAACATTAACATCCCCAAAAAAGTTACACTAACACATTACAAGAAAGAACATCACTTTTAGAAATCATTTAGGAAACCTTAAGTATCGATTAAATGTACTAGAAAGAAAAATAATGGAAACACAAACCTCAACGATGTGTGATCACTACAAAACCTTTAGAGGGGGAATAATAAGGAACAAGAATTAAACCGCACACCCGAGAACCAAAGAAATAAATCAATACCATCCAACCCTCACCCTAGGGTTCATCTAGAGAGAGAATAATTCAATAAGGAAGAAGAAACAAGAAAAAGAGAGAAGAATAAGGATAATCAAGCATACCTAATGAGGAGACTGGCCAAGATTTGAGGGATAAGCACCATGATTTGAAGGTGGGATGGAGGAGGAAGCCTCACAAGGATCCCCTAGGGCCACATGAATGAGGGTGAGAATAAAGGTGAGGATTTGAGGTTGAAACTCAAAAGGGTAAATAAGGAAATTTCAACTTTTTAATGACTTGGGAAAGCCACACGATTTAGCCACAAAATTTGAAAAATCATGCACCAATAGTGCACCCCCTATTGGAGAAGAGGGGAACCCGACATGGGATGGACACATAGTTTGGGACACTATACGAAAACTATGAAAAATAGATTTTTCAAATTGCAGAGCCTCTATATATGCTCGAGACATGGTTTCTCATAACTGCATGCAAGCCATAGGCCTAGCCCCTGACACGACCCAAGAGCCATATGATTTCTCCTTGGAATCACACAATTTGGCCCAAACCTTGTGGAAGCCATTTAAAGAAAAATCTACATGAAGGAAAACAACTTAAAACACCCTCATCCTTCACAAGCTACATTGTTTTCCCTCAAACTACGTATAGGGACAAAACTCATAATAAATTCCAAAACTCAAAATTTCTCATCAGAAACTCAATCCAAACCATAAAAAAATGATCAAACATCAAGAAAAGAATAAAATAAAGGAAAAAATATGGTTGGGGTATGACAATGAGCGTCAATCCATTTGATTCCCTCCCTCGAGGTAGCCATGATTCAAACTATTTGACACTCAACTAACCCATTTCCTTAATTTTTAAATATCTAAACCCATTTAATTAAAAAACCCAAATAAATTTTTTATCTAAAAAAACCAAAACTCAATTATATATATATATATATATATTCATGTGCATATGTTCGTATTTGTATTAAAATTTAAATTTAATAATTATTACACATATATTTTCATACATATTATATATATAAATGTTTATTTATAAAGTATTATTATGTAGTATTTATTAGTTTAAGAAATTATATTAAATTGAAATTTCAACTAAAAATGTATATAAATTAATATTATATATTTAAATATATATGTGTGTGCATGTGTGTTTATCTATATGAGTATATATATATAAAGACAAACATACATGTTTAACATATTCATCTAGTATTATTATAAAATCAAAAAATATGAATTTATTTTCTAAATGAATTAATTTTAATTTGAAATATGAATTTATATTATAGAAATTAAATTTAAAAATTTATTTCATATACATAATTAATATAAATAATAATATATAATCATGTGTGTATGTATTTAAATATAGTTAATAACATTTTTAAATATAATTATAAATATAACAATAGAAAAGTTTTGTAATTAATGATACTTTTTAGATATAAATCATAATATTTTTATAATAATCAAAATAATATTCCTTTACATACATTATTTTATATTTCTATAATATAGTTAATAATTAGTAGAAATTTTTAAAATATAATTGTAAATAATAATATTATATATATAATTAAGAATAATTAAGAATATTTTAAAATTTAAATTATATTTAACTGAAAGTAATAATATATATATATATACAAGTAATTAAAAATGTTTTTAAATATACTTATATATATATATATAAATTTATGTAATTAATGATATATTTTTTTAAATAATAAATAATTTTTTTATAAAAATAAATATTATTGTACATATATAATCCTTATTTTTTAAAAATATACTTAGCAATGTAAATATAATTAAGAAGTAACGATATATATTTTTTAATATAATTTAAACTTTTAATACTTTTAATAATATTATATATAATTAAAAATATAATGTAAATTTATCATATTTAAATAATAGACACATATATATATTAATAATTTTAAATATAGTTTTATATATAAATATACATTTTTTAATTAAAAATTTTTCCTAAAATATAAACAATAATAATTTTTATATAATTAATAATATAATTTTCTTATAGATGTAATTAATAATTTTTAAAATATAATTATTTATTTAAACACCAAAAATAATTAATAATATTTTTTAATTATAATTAATAGAAATTTTAATATATATATATATATATAATTATTAATATAATATAAACCTCTATATAATTAATAATATTCTTAAAATATAATTTTCAATATTTATCTATAATTAATAATTTATATTATATATTATATTCAACATGAACCATGGATTGAGAAACCCAAACCCATGGTCAATGAAAATTTATTAAACACACATACACACACATTAGAGTACATGGGGTTGAAAGTACAAGAAATGTGGCGTAAATAACACCACAAAAATACAACAAACAAATTCATGTCATGATAATAAAGTGTCGAGCACCACAAACTTGCAAAAATCAAGAAAAAACATTGACTTTTCCCTCAAGCATCTCAATAGCTGCTAATAGGAAATAATATTTCTTATGTGCACTTCCCCTAATCCGAGAACCACCCCAACTAGCCAAGTGTCAACCTCTTCTCCATTACTTAGGATGATACCACAAAGTAGTTTGTTCATCCATGTCGAAGACACCTCATTTTAACCTAGAACTAATCCAAATTCATTTTCTCTACCAGTGATTCCAACATCAGGTGAGGCAATCATTATGCTCCCAAAAGTAGCATGGTGAGTCCCTTTGAAACCTTTTTTCCCTCTATCCATGTCTTTATTTGATGAAATATTCCCAAGTAAAGTTTTCTTAATAGCCCTAACCTATATGTCTTCTTGAAAAACATCCTTAAAAAGGGGAACTTCCTCACGAGCCTTTAAATCTCTATTATCTTGATTGGATGCTTGAGGGATCTGATTCTTGGAAATCACATCATTATTTGAGGCATGGATTTGAATACCACCAAGCCCCGACAATATATTTGGATTCATCCTAAAATTTAATAGACTTTATGATTAGATCCTCCTTGACTACCCTATATTGAATTATGATACACCTTCCTTATTATCCATGAAAGTTACATCTAATTTTTTCCGATCCCTCTAAATTCATTCAACATATAATACATCAATATCTGGTGTACGAAGTGTGTCAATCATGGAGAAAACCCCCACTTATTGTCACCATATTCCTAGATATATCTAGGTTATGCCTAAAACATAGAATATGTTATATAATAGCCATATCCACAAAGTTATAATTGAATCTAATATAATTAACAACCTATTAACGGACACTCAGTTTCTCCTCAACATGTCCCTAATCCAAATCTAGATAAGTTATTTCCTTACTACCATCTTTCCTCACAATGGGTCCATCCCCTTTTACAAGACCTATTTTAATCATTGCTCCCTTATCAATAGTCTGATCAGTACAAGTCAGAGCTTTCCTTACCTTCCTTATATATTCATTTTTCACTATCACTACCTCCACAGTCATGCCATCCATAGGTGTTGTTATTGGGATGGAAGGACTAGAAAATGTGGCCTAATTGATTATATCCTCTGTATTATTTATGAGAAAATTAAATATCTCACAATCTTAGAATAAATTTCTATCTTATGGGAACTATAATGAGAGATCCCCTCATGGACCTTACTTTAGGCCCAAACTTCTCAACATCCACTGGGGTATATCCATCAAAGCTGGAAGGGAATGATTCATGAACCACATTGAGTTTATTTGTGTCTATTTTTCCAAAATAAATTTCCTTATAGTAAATATATTTTGATTTTATAGAGGAAGAAACTACTTCATTTCCTTTGACCTTAGTGAATTTCAACTGAGCTTCACCCACTAAATTCATCTTTCCCTTACTTTCACCTGAATTCAAAATGTTATCTTCATACAGATCAACTAGATTCATCTCATCTACAAATTTTGAGGACCCCTATTCATTCTATAATAAATACATTACATCAAGTGTCTTAGGGAAAATATTAATCACAACAAGTGGTTTGGCTGAATCAAGTATGTCCTTGGAAACTTCCCTCCCCTTGGTCCTATCAAAGGTCTCAACATCTATCTATGAAACTTAAATATTATTGGAGATAATACTTCCATGGACTCTATTCCCAATAAGGGTAACATTGAATGTTTTCTCATCCAAAATACAAAAATAATTCCTTAAAGGGAAACTCCCATCTCTTATCCCATTTTTAGAGACATTACCCTGCTTCCTTTTTTAGGGAGAGCCAAGAGAACCATCCCTTCTTGAGATGTTCCCCTTAATAAGATCCTTGAGATTGTCCAGCTTATATGATATATGTACTAGGTCTAAAACCCTCTAAGATAAATATTCCATAATAATTTAAAGATAATAACCATTCAAATCTTCAACTTTAAGCTAAAATACGATAGATTAGAGAAATTTAATACAGGGAGCCTTAAAATTTTCCAAATAATCATGAATTGGAAGCTTGAATTTACATAAATCAATCCAATTCCCTATATTATTTAGTTAAAAAAAATAAGTTTCTCTTACATTCACTAATAGCATGCCCAATACTAGTATATTTATTACTTATAACTAGTATATTTTCAAACTCAATTGAGAGTTCAATCAAATTATCAGTAACAACCAATATAATAGTCTCTCTAATAGGATGGAAGATATGAATCTTAACTAAAACTCAAGAAAATTATCCATACCTATATTTCTCTATCTCCATTTCAATATTAATAGGCACCCTAATTGGTAAGGCAGTATCCCAAAGTATTTGGGGATTCTAGATGAATCAATTTAATGAACCAATTTTAAACCATGAATGAGTGATCAAGTTATTGGACCAATATGGATTGAAATATAGATCCCAATCCTGAAATCTCATGATCCCTATCTTAATAGAGAAAAATACTTGACCCCAAGCCCTAAATTTATTCTCACATGATGGGAAAAAATACGATAAACCCCTTTCCAAGTGATTCCATTCACTATCCCACAAATCTTTAAAAACAATTTATAATAGTTGGAGATCACTAATATTCCAAGAGAAGTCCTTATGAGAAATCATCCTTGTAATAATCAAGAATTTGTATTCATTAATGTGATCTGTATTAATTTTTGGATTAGCTATGATGAATTATAAGGATCCATTCATTACGATTTCATTTTTTAGTGGGGTAAGAACACTTATATTAAAAAATATATCCTCATCATACCTTTCAAAGAATGGGGAAACACGATTCAAAGTTGAAAGAATCTTTCCCTATGAGATCCAAGCTTCATGTTTTTCATACGGGGGGGGGGGAATCCTTGATCAATCTGGTTTAATCCTTCAAAGAATTAGATCTATTAACAACCTTGATCAAAGAATCCTCCTTATACATGATCTTTCCAATTCCAATAAAAACATCACGAGGATAAAAATAATAATCATTGTTGAAATCTATTGACTCAAATCACAAGCCGTTATCGATTGTAGGGAGAGAATCTATAAAACCTCATTACTTCATTATTTTAATTTATAATATATATATATTTAATATTAATGTATATATATATAAATATACATAATTATATCTAAGTATTATGAAACTATGAATTATATTTAAATATAATATAAATATATATACATATATTATAATCATTTATATATAAATATACTTTACTATACATTTTTATATTGATATATAAGTAAATAATATTTTTTATATAAAAAATATATCATTGATAATATATATTTATAAATAAATAATGAGAGAAAATACATGTTGAACTCATTGATTTGAATGGTTATCCAACTATTCCCTATCCTATAGCACCAGAGTTAAAATCTCACCGATTAGTAAGGATATTTTGTATCAATATAAAGTTTAACTATTATTAGTTCTAATAAAGTGAGCACCAACAAAGGCTTTCCTTAATCTACCCTAAAAGACAAAAATAAATAACACACTTATCAGCACTTTTATAAAAAAAGGATAAAGGACCCCCCTATTTGTATTTTTAAATTAGGCTTCACGTCGTTCCTTCTTCTTCACTAAGCTTTATGGTGACACAAAGCCCTGCCAAAATTTCTCACAATCTTTTAGATGAACCGACTTCTAAACCGATAGTGTAATCTTTTTATATGCACACACACAAATATTTAATTTGTTGATATATATGTTTTTATGTCCAAAAATATGTTTTTATACCTATAGAATTATATATATTCATATATATATATATTTATACACACACACATATATATTCTCTCTTTCCCAAAGGCCTTTTAATTATTTATTTTATATATATAACTTTAAATATATATATATATATACAAAATATATATTTGAATATATATTATCCTAAGAAATTAATTGTTTTATGTAAACACACACAACATTAAGTTTATAAATATATTGTCAAAATATACTTTATATGTATATTTTACACATTGTATACTTTATACATTGTGTAATTTATACTGTATGCTTTATATATATTTTTATATTAAGTTTTAATTTGTTTATACTTTATATGTATACTATATATATATACAATATATATTTTATATGTATTCCTTTTTATACTTTATATGTGTATATATAATATTTTATAATTATTTTCTATTAATGAATACTTTATAAAATTTACATATGTAAAAATGATAATTTATATACATTCCTTTTGTGTATTTATCTATTTTTAATGAAATATGAAAATCATTGAGCCAAATAGGATGAAAATGAATCTAAAATGGATAGATTCTAACCATATGAAAAAGGGTACGAGGATTGGGTGAAATATTACATCATGTTTTCAATAGAGCATGAAAATGAAAACTCTTGAACAATTATCTATTTTACATTATTTTTATCCAAGATGAGTTTTTTCAGATGAGTTGGAAGAACACTTGATCAGTTGTGGAATATTCCAAAATTATAAATGTTGTATAAAACACAAGGAATAACTGAATTTAGATTTTTAATTGAAGAAGAGTACAATTTATTAATCATTTAATATCAATAAAAGTGTATATTGTAACGGATATCTTATGATAGAAACTAAAATGGTGATTGAACATGACATTTGATATTGTACAAATCTGTTTGACAAGTTAATGAACTATGAAAATATGTCACTATACAATAGTTATACTAAATATATGACATTATCACTCATTATAAAACTATATAATTTGAAATTAGGAAATGGATGGATTGATACTAGATTTACAGAACTAATTTATCTCATGAAGGATTCTTTTTTAACCATATGTTGTAAGGATTCAGTTTATTATCATTTAGAAGTTATAGGTTAGGAAGATTGGAAGTTAGAGGCTCAGAAGATGGAATCCTTAATACTATTTAGAAATTACTGAATATTTGGAGTGTTATGAATGTTATATTAAAAGGTGAACAATTTGAATCTTGGTTGTTTAAGTTCTATAAGTTAGAAGCTTGAATGTTAGTGTTTAGGAAGATATAAGTTTTCTAATGTTTAATAATGTTCTGTGCATAAGATATTCAGAAGACATGAGTTATAAAATTTCAGGATGTTTATATATATACATATAATTCTATTTAATTGTGTATAATATTTTTGTAAATGGGTAATATATTTTCCAACGAGTTCACATAATGTGGAAAAGGGGAAAATGTTCCTCTCTATTATGAAAATGTATGGTTTTTTCAAAAACACCCAGTGATGTGTGAGTTTTTGTGATGTAAATGTAGTGTTTTTAAAAAACTTGTTGTGATGCATACATTTTTTCAGAGAAAAATTAAGTCTTATTTTAAATCATTCTATATTGTGTAAGTTTTTAGGAGGAGCAACAAATTTAGAAAATGCATGAAGAATAATTATTTTATTTGTATGATATGTTTGGAGGTGAATAACGTTTTTGATTAAATCGTAATGTTTTTTACATTACCTTTTTGAAGACAATATTCATTCAACCTATAGAATCTGTAGTGGCTATGAAATGGGGATAAGATTCATTCCATACCATGGTGCATGCCATTTTTCATTAGAAGGATCCCTCTGAAAAAGGGGAAAACCAATCATGGGTGTCGTGGAACCAATGTTGACTGATGATGTACTTTATCAATCATAAAATATGTTTTATATTTATCATACCATTAAAAGAATATCCACACCACAATGTAGCTCTAGATAAATTCAATGGTATTTCCATTTTTAAGGTTCCCACTCCATTGAGTAGTTTCATGCAGAAACATGTTAGGAGAAATAGGTGAAACACATTTGTGGTGATTTTCTATAAGAATAACATGCACTGATATTTTTTGAAAGATGAATGGATCACCACTTAATATATATAAGTATTGGTGGAGTTGTCAATCATCATCAGATTACAATGTATAATACACATTTGGGGTCGATATGGTGGATAAGGCACCCCTTGATACTGCATAAGGCCCAGGTTCAAATCCTAGAATGTACCCCAATAATTAGGGTGGAAGAATTTATTCCCACAGTGAATCAGGTGGCTCAACAAGATGGGTGTTGGGTTGGATATCTGTAGGGGGGCTATATCATGGAATATGGTGGTAGAATGGAATGCGTCCTGATGCAGAAGCAGGGTTGTAAGACAGGAGACGATGATAGGTATATCAACATTATATAAATGATGGTGGAGGTGGCGATCTTCGGTTTTGGAACGGTGTAGTCGCGATGTGAGTTGGGTTCATCAGTTGTTGGTGAGAAAAAAAATACAACGGGACTGCCAGTGTCGGTCTAGATGTGGTGGCAGTGGGATGGAACATGGGAGATGATAACTGGTAGAAAAGATGAGGCATATGTGACAAAGTCTCCATGAAATGGTGGGGAAAAAACTAGGAATATTCTAACGATGCATATTTAGATGGGTAAGAGGGTATGACATGTTCCATTAAGACTAGGAACTGTGTATATTTTCACCGGGTAATGCTAGCTATGTAGGATTTAAAATTTTGGGAGTTTATTAAAAAAATATAAATATATGATGGGCAGTCTGCTCCTACAATGTATTTCATGGGCCTTCAATGGTCATGGATTTGGCCTACATGCCTCTAGTGTTATGATGATTTTAAGGTTACCCCTCAAACCTAATAAAAAATTGGGAAATTAATAAAAATTAAGAACCTATAGGCTTGGTGGTACAATGTACAATATGACGGTTAACTCGACTTTTCGAAGTCTACAGATTCTCATTTTCAAATCATCTTATTTTTAAAGAAGAAAATATGAGAATTAAATGAGAAATATTTACTCAGATTTGAAGAAGAAAATCCCACATTAGTTTTATAGAATTTTCTATATTAAAAATATGAAAAATATATCATGAAAGATTTTTCTAATAAAAAAGGTATAAAATGATGGAGAGAGGGGATTGAACTTAATAATATCTATGAAAAAGGGATAAAAATGAATAATAGTGTGGATTAATCAAAGATTAATAATAAAATAAGGAACTGAATCATAATGATAACACCCTTCTCATCCTGGTGTTTTTCTTTTATGAAGAAACATTAAAAGTGATCTATGTGTTTCCATTCCTTTTTATTACCTCAAAGCATTGTATAGAGATACAAGATGAGGGAGTTATCCTAGGATTGAAAATGTTTCCTACCTAATTTTTTAACACATATAGTGGATAGTGTTACATACTTTCATGTCAATACATTTTTAGTGTATACTCCTTTTATTTTCACTTTTTGGTGAACCAAGTAAAACACTAATATTCCTGCATTTTCTTTTGGCATCAAGAGTGTGTGTGTTTGTTTGATGATTGACATGTTCATGTTATTTTTTCTCACATGGGAACAATATCTAATGAAAGAAATGAACAATAGGAGACCCTAATTCACCTTCTCTTAGGATAGTTTGAGCATGTGTTTGTGATAAGTGATATCATAACCATAGGTTATGAGCACTACATCAATCATCTAAATTTCATTATTATGGATAACATATTAAATACAAAAGGTGTACCCATATTTGTTGGTTTCACTTAACAGATTTGAAAAAAATAGAATGAGATCATATATATTGCCTCTTGGCCACCAAGTTTTCTATACTGTTGTTTATGAGATATGGTTAGGTGACGTTTTAGAATTATCTATAACTAAAGAAAAATAAAAAGATTCTTGATATTGTTTCAAAATCTCAAAACGAGTTATTTGGAACTTTTTCAAACCAAATTTACATGGAGACACTGAGTTTCTCATATTCCAAGTACATGTGGGATAAATTGGACAATATATATTAAGTTGATATCATAGTGAAGGTGGTAAAGATCCAAGTGCTTCCAAACTAGTTTAATGATTTAAAAATTCACTATACTAAAAATATTTATGAATTATTGAACAAAATCATTAATGATGTAAGAGCTATTTGGGGACTTGGTGAAGAAATATAGTATGTTGAGATTATGAAGAAGATCCAAAAAAATATTTCCACTTATTTATAGTCTAAAATTAAACTCTTGGAAAATTAAACTTGAAATAAATATCTCTATATGATATAGAAAACTACTTAATGAAGAAATAATTTAAATAGACTTTTATAGATGAGAACATGGACCCTTCATTGACTAAATACTAAATTATCCAATACATCATGTATTATTCAAATCAAAGTTAACTTTTAATTTCCATAAATATGAAGTATATAAAACATCAATTAATTAATCCATGAATGCGTTGTAATTAATGCATTAATTTATTAATGTATTTAAATGATACATTAAAATTATATTTAATTAATTAATTAACTAATGAAAATTCATATATTAAATTTAAAATTTTATCACTTAGATTTCACTAATAAATTAATAGATATTTTAAAATTTTGAAAACAAATGTATCAATTAAAATAAAGCACATAATGTCCCAAAATATAACACATTAACATATGTCTAATATTGAACATGGATACTACTCAGAAATTTTCATATGTTCATGTAAAAAATATTGGATAAAGATTTATATAATTATTTAAACCAAATATGTAATTATAATAACTGTCCAAGAATAAAAAATTTCATTAAAAGATTTTTTTTTAAAATTACATCATTAAAAAAATAGTGTTAAAATAAAAAATACATTAGCAGAGTTTTAAGACCTAAAAAACCCAATACATCAAATATCATAACCAAAACCATATGGATTACACGACATCAAAAAAAATACAACAATTAATCCTTTTATATAGTGAGATAGACTAACACACGATGTAACTTCTATAATGTTATGTAAAATTTAAAGGTGTTCATACTCCCACTTTTTAATGGAAATGTAGACAATATATCTTTTAAACATTCCTTCACCCACAAGGTGCCTATTGTGATGAGATTTTAGGAGACCAATGTTATCCACATTGGAATGGAAGTTTGTAAAAAATTCACTGAATTCCTCCGTAATATATTGTTATATAATAAAAATTTCTAGATCACTTCTAATTATGATATCCCCTTCAAAAATATTCACATACCATTGAATATGATGCATCCATCTGTAATACAAAAGACCACATAGTTAGATTTCTCTAACCAAGATAAACATCAGGACAACTATTATATGAAAGAATGAAGATGGAAAGAAAATCTCTAATTCTAATAACAGGAAATAAATTTTATTTTCCATAGTTAGAAACATCAAAATTTCTATAATTTTACTTTATATAGATTTTAAAAAGAAGTAAAGTCCAGTTAATGTGTGTTATGAATTTTTAGGTAGAAAGAAATTTAAATCCATGAGACTTAAACCTTACATCAAAACATAACAATAATTTGTTTTAATTCTATCAATATAAAATTAGTCATTGATATAATATTACTAATATTTGATGAATACCCCTTTGGATCCTTAAAACCATTAAGAATGTTTCAAAATTGAAATATCTCTTTCTTGGAAAGGGTGTAAGCCGCTGAAGGAAGAAAAGCATATCTTCCACCTTTCATTGGCATCAAATCTTTCCTTATACCCATATCAATCATATAAAATATAGCCTTAATTCCATCTATTTTTTTCAGGTTCATTTAATAACTTTCCAATGACACTATTTATGGATGTTCACTAAAATGTACCAGTATAAGATGTATGTACATTAAAACGCATGCATGTGAAGCATGTAGTATTTGTTTATACAGTATGAAATATATTATATAGGAAGAGAATATATAGATCATGCATATGATCCATGAATATTATATACATATTATTTATGTAATACATTCATATTGTATACATACATATGATGCATGTACACTCGAAATATATACAGAAAATATAGTCTAGGGAAAATTGTGCATCATATTTCTCCCCACATGATTTAATTTGGGAATGGATTTTCATGATGATTGTGGACTGTTTTAATACACAATAATGGGGAACATATCATGAGTATTATTTTATAAAACTAATTATTATAGTTGAATTCTTCATTTATGAAGAATCTTATCATATCACTTGTTAAAAGAGAAGAGGTTATATTTATTTATAAGAAGGCAATAACACCCCTAGATAGTTTTAAGTATATGTTGATAGAGATCAAGATTAAACATCTTATCTATCACCATTAGAGGAAGGAGGATTTTTCCATATACTTCATGGGCATCATCAGAAATATTATATCAATATGGATAATAAGGAAGTCTCTACATTGGAGTTTCAGGTATCCTCTATTTTAACATTCAATTTAGAACTATAGTTTCTTGAAAATATATCATCTTGTTTTGGATTTTTTTACACGACTAATGATCTAGATATGATCATATGAAACCCATCTATTATATTAGAACCAATATCATCAAGGAATCATCATGTTAAATCTTTTATTTTTTAAATAAAATTGTAAAATGAAAAAAAAATGATCCACTATAGACTACCTTTACATTGAAGAACTACATAAAGGTAACCACATTTTAGCTTTACCTAGAAGGTATATATAAAAGTAATAATATATTTCATTTACATAAAAGGTCTATATAAATGTAGAAAAAGTTTACCTTTACAAAAAAGTCCTATTTAAAGTTAATTGAAAGTTTACCTTTACAAAAATGATTTCACATAAAGGAAAATAAATTTTACCTTAACTCAAATTGTGTTTTTAAAGGTCATAACCCTATAACTTTATATAATTCCAAAGGATTGAATAAAAAATGAGAGGGGGGGGGGGGGGTTGAATGAGTTTTTAACTTTTTATAAGTGTGAATACTTATAGAAATTTAACCCTTGTAACATGTTAAAGCTTCTTTCCTTACCGTCTTTTAGTAAATAATCATTCATGAAAAAGTAGGAAAGAAAGTAAACAACATAAATTTTACAAGGTTTAACCTCAGTGTGAGAACCTTCATCCTTTCCATATACACTCCCATGGGTCTATGGAAATTCACTATAATTAAGAAGTGAATACAACTTGTGTAAAATCCAATTAAAAACCTTATATCTCCTTATCATAATGATTATACTGACTCCCTTCAGTTTATAATGTTTTTTTATAAAAAAAACGATCCAAAAAAGTATAAAGACTTTATTCAATCTTATCCAAAAAAATTTCTAAGTCTGATGACCCTAAGTCTTATGCCCTTCTATCTTATGAACACAATCTGATTTACTCAGTCTGATCAACTCAATATAATTCTCCCTCTATCAATCCTCTATTCTCAAACTCTGATTAATTGCTCAGTATGATCTTCCTTTGTCTGATCTTGGTCTGGTAAATAAAGATTTTAGTTTTCTTACCTTCTTCTGAAATCTCATTCCATAAATAAAACTTGACAATAATTATGAATCACTCTGCCTTTTTCTCACATGTGAAAAAGTTGCAAAGTACGAATGTACTATGTTTCTATTTATAGGTGAATCAGAATAGAAAATGAAAGAAACTGAATTTTTTTCCTGCTTACTCAAATTTAAAACCTCCAAAAATCACTCACATTTAAATTTCAACTTTTACTGCTTCAAAAATTCTCAATATTTATCCAAAATCAGTCTTCTCAAATATACTAAATTTTCTTCTGTCTGATGTATCTTGTTTAGATTCATTGTGATGGAACTTCTTGATCTCACCATGATCTGACTTTATTCCTCTTCTCATTATGGTATGAATATCTTCCTGTACTCATTATGATATGGAAATATTCCTTTTTCTCATTACAATTTGACTATATTCCTCTGATCGTTATGATCTGAAAATCTTCTTTGGTTCATTATGATATGATAGTCTTCCTCTACTCAAAACAATCTGACTTTCTTCCTCCACTCATTACAATCTAACTATCTTCCTCAGAGTTAGTATGATTGAATTTCCTCCTCAGAGTCAGTCTGATTGACTTTCCTTTTCAGAGTCAGTCTGATTAAATTTTCTTTCGAGAGTTAGTCTGATGGAAATTCCTCCTCAGAGTCAGTCTGATTAACTTTCCTTCTCAAATTAAGTCTGATAGAACTTCCTTAGTTTCAGTCTGATAGAATCCTCATAATTATGGAAGTCTCATTACGATGAAATTCTCATTAAAATGGAAACTCTACTCTATAACATTAAAAAACTTCAAACCTCATCAGTTATAACTCATTTAGAATCTTGAAAACTTCTATTATATGTACTTATGGATCCATTTAAAGATTTGTATTGATCTCTGGAATTGTTTAAAATCATTACAATTCCTCAATTTCTTCAAAATCTTTTCTCATGAGAATGTTTCATGATCTATGAAAACTCCATGACTAGAAAAACATCATCTGACTTAAGGTTAAATTTTTTAAAAATTTCCAACTTTTGAATTCACTATATTAATTAAACCTCTTCAAAAACATTCTGAATTTCTTTCTCTCAAACTTCTAAATTTATAAAAAACACTGAGCCTGATGAAAATTTATCTTCATACCATTTAATCTAAGGATGATGTGTCTGATAAACAATTTATCTTTCTGAAAACTTATACAAATGATACTACTCAGTCTAAAAACCTATTTCTAAAAAACAACTTTCTCAAAGGAAAAAACTTATTCCAATATACTATGTCCAATACTTAAGAACAAAATCATTATTTTAAAAAAAAATTAGTTTTCAACAAATACAAAACTTTGTTAAAAAAACCACAAAGGTTATTTAATCTTTACCATTGTATTTTTTTGACAACACCCATTAACCACTTTAAAAAATCTCAAAAAATATACAAAACTAATCTTATGTAAACAAATCAAGTTTTTTTACTTCTAACAAAACAAATACTTTAATAAAAACACTATTGGATAAATTATTTTTTTTGAAGTAATTCCATCCCTCAGTGAAAAGAAAGTTTTCTAGACGTGTAAATCTAAACTCTCTCACTTTTATCTTTTATCTCTTTTATTTTTCTCTCCACCATTATTTGATAATCAAAGCTTTAAATTTATAAAATAAAGATAAGTAAAAACTTATTACAGTGTATAACATTGTTACGTTTTCTATCTCTATTTGTAAAAATAATAAAAAGCATAGTGGGGGACGTCTTTATGATATTTTGGAAGTCATTAGAGGAGGAGGAACATGAAGTTACAACCTCAACTCATCAAACCTTTCTTTTGGAATTGATTTTGTGAATATATCATTAATTGGTACTTTTTTGAGATATATTACAGAAACAAATCTCCAAAAACAACATTCTGTTTTATAAAGTAAAAAATTTATATCAATTTGTTGTGATCTTAAATGTTAGACATGATTTTTAGAAAGATCCATTGCACTATGATTATCAAAAAGTATCTTCAATGGTTTAGAAACTTTCACTTTCATGTATTCCAGCTGAACTTTCATCCACAACATTTGAGTATAAGTCTGAATAGCTATAATATATTCTGATTTCATTGTGGTTAAAGTATCTGAAATTTGTTTCTTACTATGGCAACTCACACAACATTCAACCAAGAAAAATGTTTCTCCTGAGGTTTATTTTCTATCATTCTAGTATCCAGCCTAATCAACATCAGTATAACCATGAAAAATTATCTAACAATTTCTTTAATATAATAAGAAATATGAATTTGTTCCTTCGACATATCTCAGGATTCTCTTCACCACCAACATATGTGATTATTTCAGATTAATTTGATACTTGCCACACAAATTCATAGCATAAACAATATAAGTCCTTGAGGATGTATGGTAAATTAGACTTCTAATCAACTTCCTAAAGTATTTATGATTCAATTTTTTTAGAATCATCTTTAATAAACATTAGGCTTAAAAATATTGGACTAGGAACTTCTTTAGATTATACCATCCCATACTTATTTAACAATTCCCTAGTATATTTTATTGAAATAAGAAAATGTACTTTTCTTTTTGTTGAAATTGAAATCCAAGTAATGAAGTTAGTTCTCTCAACATTGAAAATTGAAAATTCATCTTTATTTCCTCAGAAGACTCTTTAATTGCTTTTCTTCATCCCCAGAAAAACTTATATCATCTACATAAACAATTTCAATTAGAGTTCCAAAGTAAACATCTTTTACATATAAGTTTCTATTAACTTTTCCTTTACAAAAATTAAACATTTTAAAAATCTCTCAATTTTTGAATACCATGAATATGTGGATTGCTTAAAACCCATAAAAGTATTTATTCAATCTAAAAACCTTGTTTTAATCATTATCATGTTTAAAAATACCAGTTTGTTCAATGTAAAGTTATTCCTCAATATCACCAATTAAGAAAGAAAAAACTACTTCTATCTAATACAATTTTTAATTTCAATGTGTGGAAACTGATAAAAACATTCTAATAGCTTCTTATCTTTTACCTGAGGAAAACGTTTCTTTAAAATCCACACCTTCTATCTCTATATAGGCTTTACAACCATGTTTTTATTAGTTTCTTGAAACTTCTCCATGCTCATTCATTTTTTTTATATTAACCCAATTTTTTCTGATAACATTTTTATTTATTGGGAGTTGAACAAGTTCCCATGTTTCATTTTTCTCAATAAAAATCAACCCTTTATTCATAACATCGTCCCATTATTTGTGTTGAATGGATTATATAACCGATTTTGGTTCAACTTTTGAGTTAAGTGAGGTCTTATTTTCTAATATCAAATTTATTCATGTCTATACTGCAACTTTCTGATTTACAATAATGTTTTTGGACTCAAAATGTTTTTGTGAGGTATGAAATTTCAATGTTTTTAATTCAGTTTAACTTTCCTCATCACACGATTCTCTTGTATCTTAGTAAGGATGTTTTGACTCACTTTCACTATCATTGTAAATATTCAATTTATCCTCCTTAGTATTATTAATAATTTTTGTTAAAGAATTTTGAATTTCAAAAAATTTCACATCATATGAGTCCACCAACCTTTGTAAGAATTTTTTCCAATATTTGTAACTTCTTACATTGGGTGAATAATCCATAAAAGTTCATTCATTATATTTTTCATCAAACATTCCTAGATTTATATTATTTATTTTAAGTAAATATGGAATTCCAAAAACATTCAAGTAATTAAATGATGTTTTTTATACCATATTTCATAAGAAGTCATGTTGGTTTCTAGTCTCAACAAGCATCTATTTTGAGCATGTACAATAGTGCTAATAACATTTCTCCAACAATACTTTGAAATATTGTATTCTACTAATACAGTTCTTCCCATTTACACCAAACTTTTATTCTCTCTTTATAATACTCTATTTGTTTATGGAGTATAAGGAGCACTATACTGATGTTTGATAACATAATTTCTTTGAGATGTTTCAAAATTATTGCTTGTGAATTCGATACCATTATCTATTCTCAACTTCTTTATATAAACCCACATTTGATTCCCAACTTATTTTCTAGAAAACCTAAACATTTCCATATCCTATGATTTATGTTTCCTAAACATGATATTCGTCATCCAAGTGAAATCATCAATAAAAGTTATAAAGTATAAATCATTATTGATTGATGTCTCATCGGCCAATATAAATCAGAATGAATAAGCTCAAGAGGTATGGTAGACTGAATCTAAACTCTCTTATGACTTTTGTTAGTCATATTCCCTTTTTGAAAAGTAACACAAACATATTCATCTATTTTTTTCGATTATGGAAAATAATGGACAACATCAAATTTAGAAATATTGTTCATGTTTTTTCCCAAGGTTCCCATGTCTTTGGTTCCATAATTTATTTTCATCTTTAACACTCAAGTAACATGAGTTATTAAACTCTCCAAGATGAAACAGATTACCACTAGTTCTTTCTCCTTTTGTGATAACTTTTCCATATTTCATACTTCTGATGTTACAAGAACATTTTCTAAATATAACTTATTTTATATCCTTAAAAAGTTGACTTACACTATGTATGTTATGTTTTATCCCATCAAAAAATAAAACTTCCTTAGATTTCAACTTTTCTACTTCAATATCATTCATTTATATTCCTCTAATTTATAAAGGACTATCATTACCAGAGGTAAATTCTCCTCCATCATGAATTTCAACATGTTTCAAGATTTATATATCGCCTTTCATATGTGATGAACAACCAATATCAAGTATTCATGGTTTTCTCATTTTACTTGCTTTCAAATTTGTCTCAATAATAAAATATCTTTCCTCAACTTTCTTCTTTCCAGATTCCTTTTATTTTCTACCATAGAAAACTTGTTTTTAAATGAGTACATACATCTTTTTTAATGATGAATAGCCTGATCGCATCTTCTATAAACTTTTAAAAGACATTCAAATTCATTTTTTTGGAATGTTTCTCACATATTGAGAATTTTATTTTGTAACTTTGTGTGTGTTAGGAAAGTTACTCATTATTCTTCCCACATTTATTTCTATTTGTTCAAACATACTTTTGGGAAGTTAAAATTTATGTTAAAATTTTTAATATATGTGCCCATAGATTCCACAACACCAATAATATCCTTTAAATCTTGATTTTTTCATGAAGTAATATCTTTCTCTTTAAAATAATTATTAAGGTTGATAACTTCTTTCTTCTATATCATACTCCAGACATTAACCATATTTTCTACTGAAGAAGTTTTCAGCATTTTTAGATGTGATAGGTTTCTCAAATCCATTCTTAATACAAACATTCCAAATACTTTTCTTATCAATTGAAAGGTTAGAAAGATCATATGTAAACTTATTTTTGAAGGGTGATAATTTAACCTGATTCTTGAATATAGTTTTCTTAGTAACTTTATAAGTCTCATCCTTTACATCAAAAGATTTGTTGAAGTTTTTATTCATATTCCTCAAGGTACTTTCAAACTCAAAAAGGTTTTATTGAAACATGTTAACTTCTTCTTCCTTAGATTCCATCTTATTACTGATATCTTCAACCATCTTTCCTTAAGAATAAATTCTTAGTTTGTAACTTAAGATCTATTGTATTCATTATTATTCTTTCTTGGAAACACATTTTTCACCATCATTAACTTTCCTATTGTCTTTTTTTATCATTATGACTTCTTTCTTAATAGATTTTTTTCTCCCAACATGAAAAAAGTTATGTTCTGAGATGATACTATCTATAATATTCTTCACCTTCTTCTTCTTCACAATTTAAGGATTATTATATTTTATTAAAAATTTTAATGAATTTTATAACCTTTTCTGTGATTTTATCTTATAAAGAATTGTTTTTTGGTTAAGTTTAATTTAGATTTATTACTCAACATACTTATTTTATTACCAGTAAAATTATGATTATATTTTTTGGATGAATTTTCTTATTTATCATTTTTTCCACTTCTTCCATTGAGGTCTTTCAACATAATCATCTTGATATTCGCCAACTTTCTTTTTGGGGGAATTCATATAAAATTGTCAGATTCCACCACACTCAAATCATTTGTGAGAAAGTTTTCCTCCTTAATTTCCTCTTTCTCATTGATAGTTCTTGGATATAAGAGATGTGATTTTTTTTTCATTCAAATCATCATCCTCTTTATCTTAGGTGTCACAATAATGAACATCTTCAGTATCTTGTAATTTTATTTTTCTCATGGATTTAAATTCCATTTTTTCTTTCATCTTATTTTTTAACATTAGAGTTTTACTCATTTTGTAGGAAACAAGAATGTTATGAAACTTGTCAAGAGATAAATCATATTTATATTCTAAAGAATAAATTTTAGAATTAAACCTATTTAAAATGTTTATCAAGAGTTTCTTCAAAATTGTAGAATATTCCATGACATATTTGAATCCTATGATGTTGTAAACAATTTTATTTACTCTTGTTAAGTATTCATAAATAGTTTTTCATCTCTCATTTTGATGTATTCATAATTACTATGCTATATTTGTATATTTTCTCCCGTCACTTTAGTATTGCCTTTTAAAATGATTTCTAACTTTTCCCACATACTCTTTGAAGTTTTGAGACCCATCAACATCATATAAAAATTTTCTAATAAGGACATAAGGATATCATTTCTATCTTTTCCATCAACTTTAAAATTTCTATTATTATCAAAATTTATCAAGGAATCCTTATCAATAGGTGGAAAACCAATTGTAGCAATGTCAAATACTTTTAGGCCAAGATATATGAGATAAGGAATCATCATATTTTTCCATACATAAAAACTTTTTCCATCAAATGTAGGAATTACTATACTATTGAGATAATTGATATTATCCATGATAAAGATTCAACCAAGGAACCTTCACTCTGATACCAATTTAAGTTATAAAGGATCGGATAATAATTAAGAGGGGGTGATTTAGTTGATAAATTTTTATAGGTTTAATTTTTTTAGAAACTTAATCACTACAACCTATTAAAGTTCATTTCTTTATCATCTTTTAGTAAATAATTATGCATGAAAGAGTAGGAAATAAATTATAGTAAATAAAATTTATAAGGTTTGGACTCAGTGTGAGAACCTATATCCTTTCCACAACCACTCCTATGGATCTATGTAAATTCAATATAACAAAAAAGTGAATACAAATTATTCAAACTCTCGTTAGACACCTTATATCAACTGAAAAGAATGATTTTACAGACTCCCATTAGTTTACAAAGTTTTTTTATAATAAAATAATCCAAAAAAGTATAAATACATTTTTCAATATGATCCAAAAAATTTCACGAGTCTGATGACCCAAAGTCCGATGGCCTTCAGTCTGATGAACACAATCTGATTGACTCAGTCTGATCAAATCAATATGATTCTTCCTTTCTCAATCTTCTCTTCTCAAAATTTTCTCAATTTCTCAATATGATATTCCTTAGTTCTATATTCTTAGATTAGTAAAAAATGATTTTAGGTTTCCAACTGTTTTTTGAGATATCAGTCCAGAAAGAAAACTCGAAAATAATTACGTAGTGCTCAACCTTTTCTACACTGGTGAAAAGTTGAAAAGTATGAATGTATTGTGTTTCTAATTATAGGTGATTCTGAATATAAAAGGTCATAAACTAAAAAACTTATCCCTCTTACTCAAATTTTAAAACTCCAAAAATCACTCACATTTAAACATCATATTTTATTGATTCAAACCTTCTGAATATGTCTCTAAAATTGATCTTTTAAAACATATGAAATATTATTCAGTCTGATGTAACTTCCTCAGCTTAATTATGATAGAACTTACTCATCTCACCATGATATGACTTTTCCCTCTTTTCATTAAATTCTGAATATCTTACTCTTGTCATTATTATCTGACTATCTTCCTCTGCTCATTACAATCTGACTACCTTCCTCTTCTCATTTGCAATATTACTATCTTCTTTTTTCTTATTATCCAAATTTATTCCTATGATAATTTTGATATGAATATATCCTTATATTCATTATTATCTGGATTTCATCCTCTTCTCATTACAATTTGTCTATCTTCATCAGAGTTAGTCTGATTGAATTTCCTCCTTAGAGTTAGTTAGATTGATTTTCCTCCTCATATTCAGTTTGATTAACATTCCTTATCAGAGTTAGTCTGATGTAACTTCCTCTTTAGAGTCATTGTAATTGACTTTCATTCTCAGAGTTAGTCTGATGGAACTTAATTAGATTCAGTTCAATGGAATCCTCATAATTATGGAATTCTTATTACAATGAAATTTTCATTATTATAGAATCTCCACTCCACAAATTTGATAAAAATCAAACCTCATCAGCTATAACTCATTCATACTTTTGAACACTTTTGTTCCCAATACTTTTAGATCCTATGGAAATTTTTTATTGATCTCTAGAACCGTTTAAAATCTTTAAGATTGATCCATTACTTCAAAATATTTTATCATGAGAATTTTTTATGATTTATGAGAACCCCCTAACTAGTAAAGAATTGTTTTAATTAAGGTTAGACTGTTTAATAACTTTATAACTCTTTACTTTACTATCTTCATTCAACCTCTTCAGAAACATTATGACATTATAAACAATACTGAGTTCGATGAAACTTGATCTTCATTCTAATTAATCTAAGATTTATGGTGTGTCCAATCAACAATTCATATTTCTGAAAAATTATACATTTTTAATTTCTCTATTTCATAACCCATGTTTGAAAAACTGTGTCCGGAAAAAACTTTATCAAAGACAAAAACTTAATTTGATGGGATGGGTTTGATCCGGAATAAAAAAAACATTCTTTTACAGAATGGTTCATTATCAAATAATACAAAATTTTATTAAAAGAACATCACTAAGGTTCTTCACTTTATATATAAAGGTAATATTAAAATGTAACACCCATATCACCCTTATACAATGGAGTTTACATGAAGGTAACTTATGTGTACCTTTACAAAATAGATACGCACAAAGGTAGAGTGAAAAACTTAAGAGAATTTATATTTTTTTTATGTTTTATTATGATTTATAAAAGGATTGTAAATCCTAATAAATTTTATTTCGGTAATATTTTAATTTATAAAGTGTTTATAAATTAATAAATTATAAATTTTTATAATTAATTAAATAATTTTTTATGAAAATTTTATTAATAAAATACTACAAATATTAGATGTTAATATTTAAAATAATTTTTTCTAAATTATATTCTATTAATTATGATTTAGAAATAAAATTTTAATTTAGAAACTACAATGGTAATTTATAAAGGGTTTAAAAATTACAAAATAAGGCCAAAATATAGTTTTTTTTAAAATTATGAATATTTCATATGAATTTTAAAATTTTAAATTAAAAATAATTCCTTATTTAAATATATTATTTATAACACATCAATTTTTTTTGACGATTCATATGAATACTGGTTTAAATAATATAATGTATATGATATATATATTATGTAAAAGGGTTTTCATAATAGAAATTGAATTAAAAATTAATTCATGTAATGTAATATATATTGAAAGGACATATAATTTATAATATGAAAGAGTTAAAATTGAAATTTGATATAAAAGTGTTTATATCTAAATTTTTGGAATGGACATAATGTTTAACTTGAATATCATATAACAAGATTTTATTTATAAAAAGGCTCATAAATTGTACTCATGTTTAAATTTATGAAAGTGTTCATTTATTTTAAAGTAATTCCATTCTTTATTCATGTATATAAAATTATTTATAATTTTAATATTGTGTGTGCTTTATTTATTAAATAAATTGTTTCTAATATAGATACTTTCATAAAATTTAATTTTTATATACCCCAACATTTGTTTGTAATTATATTTGTTAACTTGAATTTAGTTGTTGGGAATAGTTTTTGAATATTAGGTTTTAAAATTACTATGAAATAAATTATCTCTTGAGTAAATTCTCATTGGAGAGTGGGTATTGGGGTTGTACTACCTACCAGCTTGAAGGTTTATACCTTCTCTTATAAAGGTGAATTGGGTTGAAAATTTTTCACTTCAGGCTTACTCATGTGAAGATTATTAATCCCATATAACTCATTGAATTTACAAGAATAGTTCACTTACCATATACATATAATGCATTTAAATATGTATGAATATACTTGGATTCTATTTTTTGGTATGTAACACAATATTTTGGGTTAGGTAAAATTTACAAATTAATATTGCGTGAACACATTGATTTGGTGGAAGAAATAGTGATTATGAAACTAAATCTTCAGAAGCATGCATAGACAATATAAATAAAACATGAGAAATTTCTTAAGATGAAATAATTATGAATTTAATATGAATTTTATTTATATTAATTTAGTAAGAAATTTAAAAGAAAATAAAAACCCTAAGATACTATGTGTGAGATTCCTTCCAAAGAAACACTTTTCAAGAACTCAATAATCCAATTGTGTGGGTTTTTTAAAGTAAAATGACTTTGTATTATCTTGTGTAAGGAAAAAAAAGTAATGGGTGACATTGGATCATCCTTGGTTAGGTTCTTCTAAATTATGGTTTCCCAAGACTGTCCTTTTTTAGATTTTTATTGTAATTTTTTGTGAATTTTTTTTGGTAAACCCATACGAAGGATACAAAAGGAATGATGTTGATTTTATCCATATGATGTATTTGGATAAAGAGTTATATGATCAAATATACAAGAATAAAAATTGATAAGACTAGTATTATTATATACCTCAATAACCAAGTGGTGTAAGGAATACTAAAGTGAACTCATTACTAAGTGAAATATGCATACCAACTCTCTAAAAGGACATGATGTATGGGGTAATCAATTTTAGAGTGAGCACTATTATTAAAATTCCTTAATGAAAGGATATAAAAAATTATTTTCACCCACATATATGTTATTGTTGTATATCATTCAATTTTTAATGAAAATAATATTTAAATCATTAATAGGTATGGCCTATAAAATTGTTAAAAATTTGTATCTACAGGGCTGAGAACTGTTCTCAAGGAGAATCATTCAGATCCCTAAATGTTAATTTTATAGAAGTGAATTTCACCAATTCTGACTCATGGGTATTATATATTGGGTGTTCATCACACATTTGTGTTGAAAAAATAGATTTAAAGATAAAATGGAATTGAAAAAGGGAAAAGTAGATCTTTGTGTCACCAATGTAGAAGGATTTTATATAATAGATATTGACAGATATGATTTTCTTTTACCAGGTGGATTAATCCTAGGATTAGAAAACTATTATTATGTTCCTTATATAAACATAAATTTGATTTCATTATCTTATTTATAAAGTAAGGGATTTTCATTATAATGAATAACAAGATTTATTATTTATATAAGAATGATTTTTATGGAATTAAGAATATGATGAATGGTTTATAAATTCTAGAAATTTATAATCCCATGCATAATATTCAGAATAATAAGTTTAGAGTTGATTCTAATCCCATATTCCTTTAGCATTGTTGCCTAAAACATATAAACAAGAATTGTGTTGAAGAATACATATAGATTAATTATTGGAATCATTTTATTATGAATCATTTGATATATGTGATTCTTTTTTATTTGGAAAAATTAAAAAGAAACCTTTTGGGAGAAAATGTTAAAGGGATACAAGAATATTAGATCTCATACATATTGATGTATGTGGACCAATGAGTACATAAACAATTTTTGGTTATTGGTACTTTGTTAACTTCACCAATGACATTAGTCGGTATGAATATTTGTTTATTATGAAACAAAAATATTAAACTTTTTAAAAGTTTGAAGAGTTTTTGAAATAAGTATAGAATCAACTTATTAAAATTATTGAGATTTTTTGTTCAGATCAGGGTTGTTAATACTTATGAAATGAATTCATAGATCTTCTAATAGATGGTATAATTTTTTCACAACTCACTCCTTTTGAAACACCATTAAGAAATTATGTGTATGAGAGGATGATTCCAAAACTTATTAGACATGGATTGATTAATGATGAGTTTTTATGAACTTCTTATTTCATTTTGGGATTTTTCTATAGAAACTAATATACTACTACTTAACTGCATTCCACATAAAGTATTCATAAAGTTAAAAAATGAGATATGAACTAGAAAACACCCCAAAATGTATTTTTTGAGGATTTGGGTTTGTGAAGAACTCATATTTTTATTGACATCTACCAAGATTATTCCTATATTAGATAAGTTCTTAATTGTGGGTTATTATAAAGAAACATTGATATTTTATTTATATAACCCCACTGAGCAACAAATGTTTTTATCCTGATTTACTAGATTCCATGAGTATAAATTTATCAATTAAGAATTTAGTGGGAGGATATTTTAACTTTGGGTAGTTTGATAACAATAAAAAGGAAGTGTTATTGAGATAGAGGTTGATTCGGTTCCACAAACCATTTTGGAAGAGAAACTAAATCAAGTTACACAAAAACATCGATGGAACATGAGAGACATGGATTTATCAAGGATAATGATACTCAAGTAACATTCATATGTGATGAACCTAATTAATATAACTAATATATTTAGAGTTTAGATTCTGATAAATTCTTAAAATCCAAAGAATCTGAAATAGAATCCATGAACACTAGTGAAATTTAGAACATGGTTGATGCATATGAATGGGTAAGACATGTAGGGTTTATGTGGGGCTTTGATAATAAAACAAAAATGGATTTTATAGTGTCTATATATAAATCAATCATGGTGGTTAGTTATAAAAAAAATTCAAGGTATTGACTATGAATAAACATTTTCACATGTATCAATGATAAATTTCATTTAGATTTTACTGGACATAAAAACTCATTTTGATTAATGAATATATCAAATGGATATCAAAACTTATTTCATTAACATGAATTTAGTCAAGGATTTTTATATGGAACATCTTAAAGCCTTTTAAGTTTCAAATGATAATACTGAGGTGTTTATGTTAAAAAATTCCATTTATGGATTGAAACAAGATTCTTAGAGTTAGAATATCCCGTTTGAGTATGCATTCATGGAGTTGGGTTTCATTAAAAAGTTGGATTATTACTATGTTTATATGTATATTAGTGAGAGAATATTTATGTTTATGATTTTTTATGTTGATGACATACTTGTTTTAGAAATGATATTCTGGATCTTCACTTCATGAATATATGACTGGAAAAAAAATTCTCAAGGAAAGACATGGTTGAAGCTTCCAATGTACATTGTATGGAGATCTATAGAGATAGATCTAAGAGGTTTATTATAATTATACATGAATTATATATTGGTAAATTTCTATGTGGTTTAGTATGGGTAACTCTAGTAAAGGGTCTTTAACATTATTACATGGAATGAATCTTATAAAGATTTAGAATAATTATAAATAGTCAAATAGGATGGATAGAATTTTTTTATGCAAGCTCTATAATATGTATCACATGTTCCATATTATATATTCGACCTCACATATCCTACACTCTTAGAATTAATATTATATTCAAATCCAATCCTAGTGAGTCATTGGACTGCTGTAAATAACATTATTAATTGCACGAGTAGGAATAAAGATATTTTTTTGGTCTTTGGAGGAGAGGAAGAGATTTTTGTAAAAGGTTATACTGATACTCACTTCCAATATGATAAATTAAATTTTTAATATCAATATAGATTCACATTTTTCATGAATGGTGGAGATATCAATTGGAAGAGTTTCAAATAAGCCACCATAGCAGACTCAACAACCGAGATAGAGTAGATCACTATATTATATGTAGTAATGGAAGCTATTTGGATCATGAAGTTCATAGCTTAACTTGAGGTGGTCCCTAGTATTCAATGATAAATCTATCTCTACTATGAAAATAATAGATCTACCACTTAAACTAAGGAACCCTGGTCTCAGCAAAGGACTAAACACATCCTTCATAAATACCATCTCATATAAGAGATTATTGAGAATCCAGTTATAAAGATTAGTTGGTGGCTAATGATGACAATATAACAAACCCGTTGATGAAGCCATTATAGAGAAAAAATGAGGTTTAAGTTAAGTGTCTTGGTATTGTATACTTAAGATATTTATGTAATGATAGTAATATTTTTCAGGGTTTTATAACAAATGAAATATCCTCAAATCATCCTATAAAAGTATAAAACATTGAGTAATCCTGAATTGATGATCATCATAAATTATTATAGTTTGCGATGATATGTGTAGGCTATCTTGAATAAATTATTATAATCATTACAAAGGGATTTATATGAGATATAAAGAATATATTCATGGGGTTATAAGTTGAGACTTATTACTTGGACTGACTTGACAATGTATATCTCATGCAATGTCACACAATCATCAATATACTAAAGGGTGCATGCATATTATTAATCTTTCTTATCTGAGGTTTGAGAGATATAAAAATGATATCCTTGATACATTAATACCATACTTACAAAATTCAAAATATGAACTTAGTTTATCAGGGGGTGTTTGGATATGTTGTTGATCATATCGTTGGTTGGAGTGCAACCAGGACGTGATTTTTCCACTTGTTTAAAAATTTAAGAAATCTGGACCTTAATTTAATTAGACTGATGAAATTCATGGAAATGTTTAGTTGATTACCATATTATGTGTTCATCTACTTAGATGAGGTACATGTGATGTACTCATCCATTATGTCTATGAAATTTGACCTATTCATCGACTAGGTGAGTCTATTTTGGAGAATCAAGAAAATATGAGATTCATGTACTAGATTGACATGTTCCATGTCTAGTAGTCACTCAATGTCATGAAAAAAGGATTATATAGGTATTATTATGATTTATATAATACATCTTGTTGTATATATTTTTGTATATATATACGAGTATGTTTTATAGAGATGACTCTAAACCCCTTATTAGCTTGAGTAACCCTTATGCTTTTCTAGTTGCCACTATTTGCATACATTTATGAAATATTTATTTCATTTTTGTTACAACAACTAATAAGGATTTAAGGTTTATACTATTATTCCCTTGGATAAGGATAAAGTTTTGGAAAATATTTAAAAAAAAGAATAGTTCTTAATGGAACCAAATCCCAAAGAGTTTGGATGAATTCATAATGAGTTGTGAAGTTTAGAACATTGATATTTTAGTTAAAGTTTGATATTGATGGATTTGAATTAAAATGTACCTGAATAATATTTATTTTCACTAAAATATATGCATATGATGCATGTAGTATATTTACATATGATATATTATTCCCTATATTTGAATAGTACATATAAATCATGTGTATGATGCATGAAGATTACATGAATATTCATGTAATAAATGTATAAATATATAAGAATATGACACATGTACACCCAAAATATATATATAAAACACATTGTGATAAAAAATATGCATCAAATTTATCACCTCATTATTTCATCTTGATTGAAATCTTTTTATGATGACCACTGAATGTTTTAATAAAAATTAATGAGGAAGATATAGTGGGTATTATTTTAAAAAACCCAATTATTATAGACATGTTATTTATTTATGAAGAAGAATTGGATGTCAATTATAAATGGATAATATGTTCTCATCGTTTCTATCTATGGATTGAATGAGATCATTCAATTCTATTAGATATCATTAATCTCATGATTTTTTATAAGCCCATTTTTTCAAAAAGCCTCATTTGTTTATTCTAAGAAGGTGATAACAACTTTTTAGGAGTTTTAGGTATCGTATGATAGATATCATAATATAACTACTGGTGTATCCCCCTGAAAGTTAGGATGATTTGTTCTACTGCTTTGTGATCATCATCAAATATATTCCATTTACATAAAGGATATGGAAGTCATTTCACTAGAGTTTGAGGTATTCCTTGTTTGTATTTTCATTTTATCACATTGGTTTTTTGAATATAGATCAGACTTTTAGGTTTGTTTCTATAACTAAAGATCATGATATGATCATAAGAAACCCATAAACTCTCACATATATTTTTCTATGTTAATAAAATCAAGAAAATTCTTGATGTAAAAAAAATTCCAATACAATAATAAAAAAACCGATCTCTTTTTCCAACCTATCCTTGAAATGCTTTTCAAAAAAAGTTTACTAAAAAAAGTAAAAATAATATTTTATTTCTCAAACTATTTGTCACCAATTAATAGAGAAGTTGTTACACCTTCATATGAATTCCAATAAAATGATGTTGTATAAGATTAGTATTTATGCCATTAGGGATAAAATTTATGATGTTTGAGAAAAAATATCTTTAGGGAATGTTTCACCCTAATTCAGTGTATACCTTCTTCATAAATGGTATAACCTAACATTGCTTTAATTTTTTAACCTGAAAAATTATACAAGAAATAAATTCATTTATCATCTACAACAATATGGATCACAAAGTGAACTCTTCATTTCTATGAGTATAATATAATTTAATACTTAAACAACACATCAATTTCAGATCTTTAATCAATAAAAAAATAAACATATATATCAATACAAGTTTGTTTTTTTCTTGGTACGAGAGGAGACAACACAATGTACTTGAGATTTATGCATAATCATAGTGGATAGTCATAATTTACCATAAAACCAACCATATACTATGAGTAATAATTTTTACACCAAATGTATTCATTCAATTTAGTGATAGTGGATGACAAATGAATCTTAGATCATTTAAAAATTATGAATACTCTTGATCAATTTTCATCCTTTGGGGAGAGTCTACTGGGTTACAAAGTTTCTTATCTTAAATTCTATTATTTTTGCACCACATAAATTGCCTTACAGTCTTCTAAATTCAATATATAAATCAAAACTTTGGAATAATTTGAGAGTAACACAAAACTTTAAAAGGAGTTGATTCAACATTCTAGTAGTAAGATACACTATACTTATAGAATCTTTTAAATAATTAATGGTCCTTATGAGATAATATACAATCATTTGGGATGGAATTTATTTTTTTAAATACCATTCCCATTGAACATAACATTCATTTAGAATCATATGATAGATAAGGAAGCTCATTATTTTATGGTAACATGTCATTCAAGTGGTAAAATAGTTATATAAATTTGATGTCACTAAATCCATTACAAACATTCAAATTATATAGAATTAGTACAAGTGAACATATTATATATTTAGTATAACCATCATGAAATGAAATATTTGCATGTCTCTTTAACTTCTCAAACTACATTAGGAAATCAAGAATGTCATTTTCAATATTCATTTTCATTTCCTTAATATTATATATACCATAGTTTATAATTTTACCCATACCAAACTATCCATGAACCATAATTTTATCTTAGTGACTAGATACAATCATCTCTTCCCAATATTTATCCCAACATTTATAACATCAATCTATTTTGTGATAGATCAAGTGTTCTTACAACAAGTCTAGATAAATTTATCTAGAATGATAATAATTTAAACATACGAAAATGATTTAATAATGGTAATTTACACAATTTTTTTAAAACACAACTAAATTTTTAACCACATACTCATACTCTTAAATTATAGGAAATAGGGGCTATACCAATGGTTTTAAACCCTTGGTATAGACTAGAGAACAGTTTGTACAACCTATACCAATGGTTCTCCAAACAGTTGGGAGTTTTTCCATGGGTATAGACCTATAAAAACAGTTTTCAATAAAACATTGGTATAGGCCACATGAAAGTACACTATACCAATGATTTTAAAACAATTAGTATAGAGTCTTCCAACCTTCCTTGGTAGCATCCCCCCACATTCGCCCAAACCAGCAACACCTATAAAAATACTACAATACCATACAAAAAATTCAAAAAAAAACTAAAACATCTCCTAAAAAAACACTACAAAACAATATATAGAATTAAAGAAAACTCTTACAATCACCCATCATGACATAAAACCTATAAACATCATTGAAAAAAGACACCTACAAATAGAAAAACCAAAACCACTCCCTGGAAATATAAAAATATAAAGAAAATAATTAATGCATTCAACCAGTGATAACACATATTTAAAATATCACATATATTCATTCACATATAGTCATCAAAAAACACGTGTCATAAATATTAGTCAGAAATGTAAAGGATCAATCTCTCCCTCATCAAAAAATCAATATCATCACCATCGTCATCATCATCACCATCATCATCAACATCATCACTATCATCATCATCCTCACTATCATCCACACTATCATCCTCAGCATCAACATCACCATCTCCATCTATAGGAATGTCATCATCCTGACCACTAATAAGACCATAACCTGATGTACTATGTAATGAATGTATCATCGATATATGTCTCACAATATGTGGTAGTATATGGGGAAAGTTACAAAAATAAGGCTACCATAAATTTGATAAATTCATCATTATATTATTGATTACATTCACACACCTACATGAATAATTTTTTGGACTCTAATGCCTCAGTATGAGCCTGTGTTGCCTCTAAAAAAGATGTTTCCAACTCATTACTACTATAACTAGAACCTAAAGTTGGCCAATATCTAGTGGTATAATACTAATCTTTGGTCAACAACCTACTATCACTTGGTTCTTATCACATTATACCTGGTGAAAATGATCATTTTTCCTAAATTTGTCAGCTTTTTTCTCATCAAGGGCCTCCAAAACACACTGTTACAAACATAAATGAACTATTTAGTTACAAAATAGACATTAAAATTTCAAATCAAAAAATTAAAACTTATAATATGTTGTTGTTCTTTTTGTTTATTGTGCTTCCATATTTATTCTTTCTACATGAGAAAAACAATTTTTCTTGAGGCATACATCCTTTAATATTAAATACCTTCTTCTATAATGACATTTATTGCAGAAAAACGTTATTCAATAATACATTAATTTTTTTTTAAAATTATTTTATTATAGCCAATATTTATTTTAAAATTAATAACAAAAAAAATTGAATTAATTTTAAAAGAAATTTCTTATATTATCCACAACTGTGTGAAACTACAATTAGTCAAACTAAAATAAATAGGGAGTAGATATAATAATATATAACCCTAATAAATTCTATGTGAAATAGGAAGATAGTTAAATGAAATATATGGAGAATAAGAATATTTCATTTTATTTACAATGGATGATTAAGTGTAATTTACTATAAATACTTAAATTTATTTTAATAAAATAGTTTTAAAGGGGGGAATTTTAGTTATAATATAATTATAAACAAAATCCAAGAGGGGATAATATTTTAAACAAGGAGTTTATGCGTTCGATTTGATGAAACAATAGTTAAATTTATTGTTAAGGACATGTGCGATGATATTAGTAGACATAATGAATCAGAAGGTGAAGATGATGGTTACCACGCATATAGGACCCACATTTAGATTATTCAATATTTATAACAATGATGCATTTTGTTTTTTCTAGAAGTTTGTAGGTTTTAGAAAAACTATTAGTGGAAGTCAATATGTCGATTCTGTGGATGGTCAAAAGTTGATTCTGATGGTGGAAGTGAATATTGTTCACAGTGTTATATGTTTTAGAAGTTTTACTATAAGATGAGAAAATGTTTTTCTATAAGTAAATTGAATGTCCATAAATTATCTAATGGTCAGTTAGTTGTGTGATATGGGATTTTTTAGATTATATTTTTTCCACTCAATAGTATAGTTGCGTAATATTTTATAAAAAATACACATCCTCTGATTATATTGACACTTTATACTTGAAAATTGGTCGGTGTATAGAATTTATATTAACTTATAGGTTAGTGTGATGAATAATGTGTTGTTGAGTGTGATAGAAGAGATCAACATAGATATATAGATTGGGCCGAGGCAAGGTAGTAGATAGTAAAATTTTCCACTATTTATTTTTTTCATTTTTATATTATTTTACTTGATCATCCCTTTATATTTACTTTCATTAATATGAAATTATATGATTTACATGAAAATAATTTTCTTATAACATAGTCTATGGATATAAAATTACACTATTCTTTAATTTATTACAATTTTAAAATATATTATATAGTTTTTTATTTCATATTTTTTGGATATTACTAAGGTATTTATCACACCAAATGGGATCTTATAACAGAAGAAATTAAGGCTAGAATTCATAAAGTGATAGTCATTTACCATATTCTAATTGGTTCTATAAGAAATGGGGAATGATTTATGTATGTTTTTATTTTTATGGTATAATAATTTCATCCAATTTATCATCATCATCATTTTTCTTGAGAAAGTATCAATTATGAAATAGGTGTAGAAGGTCAGGGCTTAAGAGGCCTTTGTGTTGATCATATCCTAATAACAATCATAATTTTATGTTTTTTAGTAATTTTAATTTTTTTTAATTAATTATTTTCTAAATATTTTAAACAAGATCTAACCATTGGAAAGATCCCCATGATCAACCTGCCAAACCTAATCCTGATATAGTGTCTCTATGAGGTTCCTCAAGCTATATATTATCTTTCTTAATCTACTTAATCCTATATCTCCTGTAATTGCGTTAAGTGGTGTTTATAAGTATTTGGATTCATAATGAGTTGTTTATAATTAGTTATATTTTTAATGATATTGTTGATCCTAATAGAAATTTTGAAGTAGTTGGATTATTAATAAGATTTTTGTGACATGAATTTACTTATAAAATAATGAAATTATCTAGAGAAGATGTTTTGGAGATGTTTTACAAGGATTTGATTCTTGTGAGTTATTTTGTTTTTAATAGAAAAATAATTTTCAAAATGAAGTGATATTTGATGATCCATTTGAGATGATGTTTATTCCAATATTTATGGAGTATTTAAAGATGACTAGAATCAGTTTTTAAGATTTTAGAGAAAATATGGAAGTATTTTTATATGTTGTGGAATTTGGATACAAGTTAAAAATTTATTGGGTCTAGAGGTGTGTATGATTTAATTTGAATGAAGTAGGAGTAGTTACAATGTAATCTTGAAACCATTATATAGAAAATTATTCTATGCTATAAAGTATGTATAATAGAGTTTGAAAATAATAATAAGAAGTATGAAGAAGAATGAGTTTAGAAATAACTAAAAATTTTATTTTGTTGGAATTTGTATTTAAATTCCAAATTCAAATTATATTTTTTTCTACTAGTGCATGATATATGTATTGTTTCATGCATGCACATTGTTGTAGTGATGTGGGATAGAAAAATGAAAAGAGTGATTACTCTTTATTGAAATTATCGAGATTATTTTTGAGTAAAATAAGAACAAGAAGAGCCTATGTGGATCACACGATGAGAAGAAGTAACATATAACTATACATATTTAATAAGATCAGGAAGAATCAACACTAAAATAAATCGATTATTTTAAGGAATATATTGAAATATTCAAATGATATATTATTATATTAATTATGTTCTATAAGGAACTAAATTTATGTAATAATAAATTTATTGAGAAAAATAATTATATTTTTCAAGGTAATGAGATCATAAACATAACTACATCATGCATTAATGTATGGACATGTGATGATTTATAGTTTATTGAAAAGTATAATGATAAATTAAAGAAAAAAATAAATATAAGAATGAATTCTTCAAAACATTTTATGAAGGAAGAAAATGTTCTATCAAGATGTTTTTAATGACCAAGATGACCAAAAAATGTTTTTGCTTATGATTAGAAAATAACACATATATACAACAACATACATATAAAAATAAATAAAATAAATATCATGACTATTATTTCTTTTATATATGGGATGCATGGATTATGTCTCGATAAATACACTCTTATATTTCCACTATCAATGGAAAATAGTAAATCAAAAATCTATAAATCATTATATTATTGGGTCCCTATTAATACTCGATGGAAATTTTTGTGGGTGATGAAGAATAATCTTACTATTAATATTGTTCCCAATATTATATGGTTTCCTAAAATATTAGCTATTTTATTTTTGTGGAATGATTATTTTAATGTATCATGAATTTTGTATGGTATATTGATTATGGAAACTCTATCCATATAATGGGAGACCTATAAATCATATTTTTATAAAACATATGTGGTGGTGGTACAATAAAATTTGTAGTTAATTAAAATAGAAAGGTAAATATTTCTTGTTAGTTTGATATATTGAATTATATAATGAATAATGTTTGGAATATTGGTGGTTTACTGCACAATATATTTAGAATTTCCCAATTATCTTATAATTTCATGTATGTTAAATTTATGAATGAACATTGAATTATTTGTAATGATGATTATTTATTATATTATTCTTACTATTAGGATAATTGTAATTCTATTAGAGTTTTATAGTTAATTTTGAATTAGAAAAAGTATTTAAATTTCATGTAAACTAATAATATTCATTAGAATATGAGTATGGGATTATAAATAACAACATTTTCTAAAAGAATACAGTTAATAAAATATTACATAAATTTATAAGAAATTACACGGAAATTATTGTTTTATTATATAATAATTAAGTGAATGAAATAGTGGTAGTTTCTTATCTTGATCAAGAAAGTGAGAAATATATGTCCATTGTAGTTGGTTCAATGGTATTTTTTGTCACATACTCATACATTCAATCATTGGAGGAAAGAAGAAGGATTTTTTTATCATGGACGACTAAATAAGGTTTTCATGGTCATATTTTATGTCTTCTAGGAGTGAACCTCTATATATAATATCTACTTATTACAATTTAGTTCCAAATGAGAAAGGGTACATGATTATTTAAATTACAAGTAATATAGGAATTAAATTACCTAACATAGAATTTCATAATTTGTGTAATTAATTATAATTATTATTTTATTTCATGCCCCAAGAATTCAAAGAAAAAATAATAGTGAATTATACGAATAAAATACTTCAACAAATGGAATAAAAATTTCTATGTGAGTATGTATTTTTGTGATAATTTTGTGTTGAGTCTCCATAAACATATTTATATTTATAAAATAGATTTATTATTAGAACTATTCTCCATAATAATCTTTATGTGTTTTAGGAAGGAAAGAAACCAGAGATTGGTTATTTTAGTGTTTTTATATGTAATGTATTTATTTACAAAATAAATGATAGCTTGGATAAATTTAATTTTAAATGAAGGTATATTATATTATATTAATTATTTATTAATAAATATAATGTTTATAATAAAATGTATTTTATTTTTGAATATTTTGTTATCATAAAATTTAATGGAAATGATTCAGGAGAGAACTACTGATGAAGAATATATTAAAAAATACAATAGAGAATACAATTTTTGAGATCTTATGTTTGAAATAAATCATACTCAAGTTGTTGATAAACCTATAGTTAATGGAAAATTATCTTATTTTATAGTCTACATGTGCTGTAGAAGAAGGATACATTAGTTGGGGGATTTCAATGACATAAATTTCATTGAAAATAAACACAATTCAATGTAAATGTGTGAAGATGATTTAAATAATTAAAGGGTGATTACAAGCATTACTCTGGTGAATTCATTAAAAATGAAGATGATCATGAATCCGACCAATTAAATAATTACTCTGGAAGAGATCTTTATTATAGTAACTAAACTCAATATCATATCCAATCCATCAAAAAACTCTTTAATCTATTTTTTATCTTAAATATATTGTAATGTTCATTAATTCACATGTACATAAACATAATGGTTATGAAAAAATTATAATGAATCTATATATTTTATAATTAAAGAAATTTTATTTCCATAATTTATTTAAATAGAAAATTTATAAATTTGTGTTGAATAAAAATACATTATTCCTCTCATGTTCTGGAATCAAAGTCTGTTCTAAATTGTGGAGTTATTTCATAGAATTCTTATTTTTTTTATTTCTTTCGAATTCTTCCAAAAAAAGAATTTTTAATAAGACCAAACAAATTATTAAGGTAAATCATTATAATTTTAATTCAAAAACTAAAAATTTGATTAATATCTTAAGCTTGATACTCTTCCATTGAGTAGTCATTTTCTGATAATGTGATTCTAGACACTCATTCATAATATAAGTGTCCTCTAAATCCTTTCTATCTCTCGTAACCCATTCACTATACAACTCATTCCTATATTCTCTATACATATCACCTAATTTTTTGATCTATGTAGTCCTTATAGAATCACCATCAGACAAATACATTGAATAGAAATCCATACATTTTTTAGACAAGTAACCTTTCGTGATAGAAACTTAGGGATGATTCCTATTTAGGACAGAATAATTCAATGTGTATATATTTCTTTCAGTTGGATACATAAAAGAAAAAGAAACATGTCCCCCAAGAATTAGTTTGGTTGGAAAATGTATAGTCAGATGCAGCATGCATGTGAAAAATAATGGAGGAAACATTTTCTCTAACTTACACAAAATTAATGGTTCCTATTTAAGCATTTTTTGCAAGAAATACTTGGATACCTTATTAGAAAAAATATCTCTATAAAAATTTCACAACTGAATCAATTCCACCCTTACGTTATTGGATACATGATGATTGATTTCTATTGGAATCAACTCATGTAGAAGGATATGATAATCACGAGTCTTCAAAGTTTTCAACTTCAACTCTCTTTTGTTGACCTATTTTGATATGTTGCGCAAATAACCATTAGGAGCTTTAATAGTAACTATTACTTAAAGAAGTTTATTTTTTAATTCAATTTTCATTACAAAAGAAGAATATGGACCTTTCCATTTATTTTCACTAAAACACACATGATGAAATTTTGGTTTAATACCTCAATCCACCAAGTCACTCTAAGATCATAAATCATATTTTATCTTTATCTTAAAATTTAGAAGAATTAAAATCAATATTTCACATATATATTTTTAATTTGAATTATTTATATGAAATGACGTAACAAATTGGTCGACCAATAAGGAAACTAAAAGAAGATAATTTTTTCATTTGAATTAAAATTTAATTTAGTGGATACATTCTTTCTATTTATAGATTTCATCTGACCCTTCATAAAAGAAAAATCAACATCTTGCAATTCATTAAGCACATTAGTTCTGTACATACACTGAGGTGGATTTTCAGTCTCTATTGAATTATAAAATCTTTTATTATTATTCCTATATGGATACTCCATTGTAAAGAATTATAGATTCTCTATAAAAATAAAATTACAAAAATATTTATGTCTTCAAGATCATGTATTATTCATAAAAACATGACATGAAAGTTTTCCCTTCATGATCCATCCAGAAATCATTTCATAAGAAGAAAAATCATTTATCATCCACATAAGTGCAACACACATATGAAATATGTGTTTTGAACAAGAATCATATGTGTGAGCATCCATATTCTAAAGATGTTGAAAATATTTTATTAAATGATGCATGTATACATATATATCATTTCTTAGATATGAAGGTCCATATATGAGTATACTCATGAAAGTGAAAGTTATTTTCATATACATCCCCAGATGAAGGTTATAAATGTGTATGAAAAGTAGACATGTGTTCTATAAAGTAAGAATCTGAACAAATATATTAAAACTATCACATTAATGACCTAGCCTTAAGTTAAACACATCAACTACAAATTTAGGATATCAAGAACTAAATGTCCATTATGATAATCCATCTACAAGATGAAGGTACTCATAATATTTCTTTCTCTTAGCATAATGCCATTATATTTATTGATATTTCATCAAACATGAAAAGATTTTGGAGTTCGGGAATGAATATAAAGTCCCACATTACATTCTTTGGAACATGAAATGGTGTTCCATCAGCATTTGGATTCCTTATATACATTCCACATTTTATACAATCATTTCATTTATCATTTTCCTCCTATAATAAGTTGCAATATTAAAGGAAATCATGAATTTTGTTTTTAGAAAATCCAAGTTCATCAACTAACCTCCATTACATATAATGTTTTGAGATAATATCTATATCATATTAAAGTAAGTCCACCAAAAAGGTACGAATATAATCGATAAAAATATTAAAAATACTATACATGGTTTTCCCATGAAACATAAATATTAAAAATTATAGGTTTTTCATTTTATTACATTACTGATATATTGGAGCCGTTAAAACATCCTTCACTGTTTTCACCCTTCCAACATAATCATTTTCATCATGTGAACCATGTGTGATCATATATAACTCTTCTTGGATTGGAATCCTTTATTTCCCATGAATAATAATAAATAGAAATTAGATATGTAATAAATTCTCCAATCCAGTCCCCTCATTCATATCATGAACATTTTAAGATTTCCTTTTCTCCCTATTATGACATCATACATAGTATTTTGTTTGAAAACCATATTTGGTTATATGGTAGAAAACTTATTAAAGACTTAACCAAGGTCTTAAAACACAATTATAACATGACTAGTGTATAAGACGTCTATTTGGAGCATTATTAAATGAAAAATCTAAAAGTAACTCCAACTTGGTTTAAAAAATACTTAAGATCAGATAAGTTTCAAATATCCAAATTTTATCCATTCTATAAAAAATGTTATATTTCATGTTGTAAAAGGAATGAAATAATATTTAAGTCAAATAGAAATTTTATTTTAGGAAACAATAATTGTTCACTTTATATAAAACCATAACTGAAAAACTAGTCTCTATGAGAATAATAATATAAATGTCAACAAAAAACTATATATATTTATATTTTAAAATACTATACATATAAAACCCTGATATTGAATTCCATTATATCAATGAGTAATAACTATACATAATAATACCCAAAAAATTTGTTTATAGTTGTTTTTATTTTTTCTATTATCCTATTCAATTTTGAACTTATGTTGTTATTATTATATAAATTAATGTATAAAAGATTACTATTTCTTGTAAGAATATTATACAACACACATAAATTATGAAGTTAGGTTAGAAAAATCCATAATTATTGGTTTCTCATATTAAGGGATGTTAAAGTGATTCCTTTTGAGATTTACTATTCATCCCCCCTAACTACAGTTTTGGCTATCTAGAATTTGGTATAGACGCTCTTTATGTTGAATTTAGTAGCCTTTTTCATTCCTTCTTGTGTAATTATGTTATTTTTAATAACCAATTTATGTAAAAAATTAATTTTCTAACATACTATTATGTTAGAGTTTAATAACACTAGTATGTAGTTTGAATATGCAGTTTCAATATGATTCAATTATTATAGTATGCGATCAGTAAGATTTGTAATGTTTAGTTTGAATATTCTTACATTTAACTATGAAGTATTACCATGAAGTATTTCATTCTTTTGTATAACATAAATTAAAAATTTTCAAGTGGAAGTGAGATTCAAGATAAGCATGGTAACACAAAATATTGGCGGAATTGTGTGCGATGATGAGTGAAAGTGAGATAGAGGTGATAAAACGGATGAAAAGTACAAAATTTTGGAAAAACTAAATAAAAATTGTGTGTGACACAAATCATTAGGAGAAATGGTAAATCATTAACAATGTGTGTATCTAAAACAATAGTCATAAAATGAAAGTAGTAATGACAACATGATTGAAATCAGTGAAATTACTCCAAGGTGGATACACCTGATTTTGTTTCCTTAAATTGTTTTTCCAGACATATGTTTTTATTATAGGTAAGGTGACCATAGTTCTAAAGTGTTAGGGATCTCTATCAAGTGTCATAAACCAATCACTAAGTATCCAAGGTATTTTTCAAAAAACAAGACCAACTATTAATAAAAAATTAGTTGATTTGAAAAGGTCAACTTAATTTTAAATTGTCACCTGAAATTACTGTAGTTCGACTCACTAGTAAACTGTTGGTCAAATTTTTGATTTTTTTCTAAAGGAAAAACATATAGATTGTTTGAAAGATTAATATTAACACACTTAAAATGTCATTTAAAAACTAAATATAAAAAATAATGATTGAAAAAACTTCCCAAGAGAGTAAAATTTGGTTACTCATAACAAAAATGAAAGGATGATAATTAGATTGAGAAACCCATCACTGAATAAGTCCTCTAGAGGGATTGAGATAAGAAAATAATCCACTACCAAACTAAAATTAAATATATCATAGTAGTCCATATAGAAAGCAAGATAAATAAAGAGTGTTAAGAACCCAAAAATCAACAAATTATCCTTTAGTATAAGTATGGAAAACCCCTATTTTAATAGCACAAAAACATATTTATACATATAAAATGAAATTAAATGTAGAAAAAAAAATCAATAGTGGTGTTTTAGACCTAGAAAAAATAAAATTGATGGTTGATAGAAGATATGAATGATTTGTAATTCATATATTTTATAATAAAGAATAATGGAATTAATACATGAAATAATGAGATATTTTCATGAAAGGGAAATAAAATTGAATGCCAAAAAATTCTAGGGTTGATTTTGGATAAAAATGATATGGGAGGAGGGGATACCACATGCTGGTTAGATTATATAAGGCTATGCCCATGATTTTTTAAAACCATCAGTATAACCATTTCTATACTTATAAGGCCCCAACCTTAAACCTTACTTAATCTTGAGTTATTACAAGATTACACATTGAGGATCTTTTCAGGTTTAGAGTTTTAGAGAATTAGATCATGAAACTTGCAATGCATTCCAAATTTAAGCAAAGTGGTTACATAAAAGACAATATTCATTTTTCCCATCAACGGAAACATATTTAAAATAAAGCATGGATTCTTTCTTAACACATCCTTGACACTATCATCACATCATGTACCTTTCCCTTGACCTATGAAAAACATTTCAAAAACTTGGGATGAGCATAAAAAGCTTAGTAAGGGTTAAAAAAAATATGGAAAAGAAACATGAGTTCATATATACATAAGAATGAAATCATACTTTACCCATAAAACATAGGCACTTTAACATACCTCATAAAATCATCAATAAATCATAGAAATCATAAGACATAAAAGGTAACTTGAGTCATTCATAACATTCTTACATAGGGAGTAACCCTATTGGTTACGTTTGGAATACCCACCAAAGTATATTCCCTAAATCTCTTCGGAGAAACCTTAACGTTTCACTCCTTCGCGTTACCCAATGCATTGGAGAGCTATATCGGGATCACCCGTCCTTAGTTTATCACAGAACCACCCGTTTTCATAACAATGACCAAGAACCATAACATAAACGTATCACATAAAACATCCATAAAGGAAACATAACATTTCCACATTTCAATCACAATATGACATTTTAGTATATTAAAATAATGAATCCATTAAAAAAGAAACCATTTCCAAAACCATTTAAAACATTTAATAAAGAGATTTTTGAATCAAAGTGTCCCATACCACCTTGATGCTTTTAAAATTTTAAACCATTAATATCCATATAAATAAATCCTTAAAACCATTTTGAAAACATGGATATTAATAAGAACAAATAATTAAAATATTTAAAGCGATATTTTTTTTAAAGGGGTTTTACCAAAATTAGAGACACTCGAATAAAATAATTGAGGAATAACATTTAGTCAGAACTTTATAATATGATTAGAATAAATGTATTCATGATATAATATTCCAAAGGATAGTATATACACCATATAAGAGTGAATTGGTGCATAACAACAATGACGTCTCAATAGAAATGTCAAATGTGATGAAATCACTTATAAAGAAGGTATCCTTAAATTAAGGATAAATCAATCTCAAAATTATGTGTGACAAATATAAATACAACAAATATAAGTGGATATTAAGTGTAAAATAATAAAAGGTCATTAACACTTATTCAAAGGATGACATATTCAATAACTACATGTTGAACCCAAAGAAATCGAAATTGGGTTAAAAAGTTCCCTTGGTAAAATTCGACAGTCTAACGGCATCACTTCAAAATTAAGCAAATGAGTTGATGAGAGATAAAAAGGGAATCTCATCACTTGGACATAAAATTTAAATCAATAATGATATAAAATAACATATCCCAACATAATATTATGTGAATTAAAAGACATAACAAAAGAAGTCTTTTAAAAAGTGGAGGGTGAAAGGTCCCCTTACAGAGTTGGGTAACTTTCGAAACATACACCCCATGGAAGAAGGGTCATACAATAAAGATGTGAATACACATAAATGAAATTATACTACACAAAGTGTATAATAATGGGCAGTACATACACCACTCAAAGGAAATTGTGGCAAATGTAGCATAAATCTCACAGGAATAAAAGTGAGATGAAAAATCCCTTACGAAAACTCGGCAGCCTAACGACGCCACTTAAAACTTCCAAAATGGATTGATGAGAGAGAATAGGGTCTCTCATCATATGAACATAAAAATTACAGTAAGAGTAATATAAAATAATATCCCAATAACAAGAAAGATGAGATTTAAATGGAAGGACATAAAAGAGTGTACTTTAAAAGAAAGAGAGGAGTCAGATCCCTTACCTCAAGTCCAACTTGTCTTGTTCATTTCATTATATTACTGAATAATAAACTTTGGTCAATTTATAATTGCCTAAGGAACTCCTTTAAGGATTATTATTCAGTTCATATCACATATTATAATGTTATAATAATTGTTTAATAATGTTAGTTCATATCAGACGTTTTTGCCGATGTTTGGTACATGAGTCAAAAATGACCTTGTTTGAAAAATGATTGTCCATGTAGTTATAAGTACATAATTTCGAGAATAGTATTAATGATTAAAATATCATATATATCCAGTACATATTCATTTTATACTATTCCATATCATTTGGAGATAAAAACGAAAAGCACCGTTCATGGAGACGGTAGGCCGTACGTACGCATGAACGCTACTTTCATTTTTTCTTTGTCATATTAAAGGAATTAAAAATAAATGACACACATATATATATATTATAATTCCAGTATAATATATATGTTATATAGTTCACATATGATCATTAATTTCATTCTTTATACGTTCCATGTATTGCATGTACGAGTCACATCACTTGAGGGGGCGGTGGTCCACACTTCCTCATATGAAATTATCGCATTTACACAACATGTAAAGAATAAATGTATGGTTTAAATATAAAATACAGAATCATATATTAAACATAAATACCATATATATCATATATAAAATACAGTGACATCATAATGGCCACCTATAATGGTGTTAAAAGAATATTGAACAATCATCGTTTCGTGAGGCAGAAAATCGCCAACCACAGAAACAGTATGTTCTTTAAAAATTAGACGAAGGTGTGTGTAAGTGTAGCTATAATACTTCTTATGAAAACATCCTAGTATATTTAAGATATTGTAGTTGTTACAAAAGAAATTAATAAAAATATTTTAGGGGGTTAGAGAAGCAAAATACAACAAAAGGACACAAGTGAAGACATTACCTTAAAATCGGGTAACTCCCTTTGGTTTGAGATCAAAGGCTTCTTTGGGAAGACTTCTGCCCAAATTGAGGCTTCAAGGAGTTAGAGAGGGATGTGGAGAGACAAAATGGGCAGGGTTTGGCTGATCCAAAGTCTTTGAAAGTGTGGGTAAGGTGGTAGAGGTGGGGGCCTTTTATAAGAGGAGAGGAGGGGCACTCTTGGAAAGTAAGGAAATGTTACATTATTTTAGAATGCGTTTCAGATTTTAATGGTCCCAAATTGATGTTTTTCGAGGATAAGGTGATAAGGGTTCTAAATCCACCCATACAATAGGTTTTGGACATGTTTAGGTCTTAGATTTTACATTATCTTTCTATTTTATTTAAATCGTTAAATAATGAGGTCATCGCTGCATCACGATGATGTCATAAATAATTTAATTTATCTAATGTCTAAAAATTATAAAAAGATACTATGATGTAGTAAATCTTTTTATCTTTCCATTTATTATTTATAGTCAAAAATATGACTTGTATAACCCCATGTAAAAATTGTTTTAGTAAAACATCTCATGTTTGTGTCATTTTTACTTTAACATTAAATAAAAAGGTATTTATGTCATTTTCCAACCAAAGTGGCTCCATGGGGTCCCCAAGTTGACCCATGGATTGTCTTGGTCGGCCATGAAACATCCAATGAGGGTAGTACATGTGTATAGGTCGTTTCATTTTATTAAAACATTATTCTTACCTTAAACTACACTAATTACCTCTAATCGCGATTAAAAACTTAATAAGTTACTATTCACCAAAAAATTATTTTAATCCCATTGAACCACATTTTACTTCTTAATGACAACCATGTATGTATGATTTTTGAAATTCAAAACACAAAGATGGAAAATTTTCATTTAAACGGAAAATCAGTTTTTATAAGTACCACTTAGTGGTTTCACTATTCATCAAAAATTGATGTTTTTCAGAAAATTATCAAAAATTCTCCCGAAGATATATTTGATATTCTGAATTCAAAAATGATGTCTATTTTACAAAATTCAAAACATATAAGTTGCTTTAATTAATTTAATAATTAATTCCCGCTGTCAAAACAAATAGCGTGTTTTTATGAAACAAAATGTATCAAAAGATTGACACTAGTTTAAGTCCGATTTCAAAGTGAAATTAATTCCAACAACCACTATTGGATTAAATGATAAAAATATATTCTAATTTAACTTTAAAAACAATTCAAAATATAATATAATCATATAAATAAATTAGATTAAATAGAGGTTTTGAATTAAAATACAACATTTTTCACTATTCATTAAAAATTGAACTTTTTCGGAAAAATACCAAAAATTTACACAAAGTAAATTTTTATTTCCCGATTCCAAAGAAGAGTTTTATTTGGTCCAATATAATGTATAAGATTGACCAAAAATATTTTTAAAGAGGTTTCTCCATCTAAAGGCGATAAATCGACCTTTTTGTGAATATTAGAGTATATATGTCTAAAATTGAATTCTTTTCGTATTTTGAGCCTTTATCCTTTATTGGATAAATGTAAAAACACTTAAAAAACATATATAATCATATTTTAGTTATTTCTATTCATTATCTCCAATACAAATACTACGTGCTAACTACCATTTAAAATAATATTATTTTATTTTTAGAGTGCAACGTACGATTTCCATGAAACTCGTTGTTGCGTATTGGGTAAGCCATCAAGCATAGCCTTCCCTTTAAAGTAATATTAATATTTTATTAAAAAATATGGATAAATATGAAAATGTCATATTCTTTATTTACCTGGGGTGTTACAATACCAATAATATTTTAAAACCATTGTTATAACCATATATATCCCAATGGTTTTTAAAACTATTGGCATAACCTTTAGATTAAAATCCTACATCAAAGGTTATGATGAACCCTTGAAATATGGACTCCTATACTAATTATTTTTTAAAACTATTGGTATAGGTTTGTGGTTATATATCAATTTTCCACTAGTGTCTTATTAATGATTGGAATCAATCCATTTTTATTCTTATTATTCCAATTTGGTTCAACAAAATTCATATTTAAGAATAAATTAATGAATACACAGATGGTATGAATATAATGTATCATTTTTTACAAGAATAAATTATGTAAAGTATAACTTATAAATGTATAGTTATAAATTATAATAAATACATATATAAAGTATGTAAAATAATAGATATAAAGATTTAATTTTATACTAAATTTATAAATATATAGATTTTATATTTATTAAATATGTCTGTGTTAAATTGAAAACATTTTTAAATAAAATACACATTTCTCGAAGGATTTTTTTATAATTCTAAAATAATTTTTTATAATTACAGTCACATTACATATAAAAACTATTAAAATAAAAAATATATTATATTATTCAATTCAGATAAATTTCTTATGATAGATGATAAAATATTTCATAGAATTTTTTTTGTGATGAAAAATGTACATTTCAAAATTTAAAACACAAAATATTTGTAAGTAAATAAAATACATTTTAAATATGTGATGTGTTAGTTTAATCTCATTTCACATTATAAATAAAATAATTCACAATGAAAATGTTTTTTACTTCAAAAAAGTAATTTCAAACACATAAAATAATATATATATATATATATATATATACATAAATATACACAAACAAACAAACTTATTTACATATATATCAATATATATATATATATACATATTAAAACACATTAAACAAAAATATGTGTGTGTATGTGTACATAAATATATAAATTAATATGAAACTTTATTTTTATACACACACATAAATTGATGGAAAATCCCAAAAATCATAGGGATATATATGAAGATCAATTTTTGGATATCACTACTAGAAAAAAAGCCCTATTGCCATGGGTTTTCTTAAAACCATGGCTTTAGGCCACACCTATAGCCATGGTTCTCAAAAAACTGTGGGAATTGATCAACATATAGCCACAATTTTCTAAAACCGTTCCTATAGGTATTTTTTCAAAGGATATTTCCACGGTATTATAAAAAAATGGCTATTGATCCCACATATATCCATGATTCCTCTAAACCATGGCTATGGAGGTCTAGGGTTCAAATTTTTATGGCAACATTTTTTTAGAAGCCTATAGCCATGTTTTGAGAGGTCTATTGCCATAACAGACAACCAATATGGCTATTTTCATAGTTGTTAAACCATGCAAATAGGATTACTTTAATGATGGAAAAACGTGAATATAGACCTTTTAAACTAAAACTATAACTTAGAGCTATAGACACACTAATAGAAGCCATGATCGAATGGACTGCAGACTTATGTTGTAACCATGGTTTTTACCTCTATAGACAGGGTCCAAAACCGTGGCTATAGGTTTATTTTCTAGTTATTTATACACACACACACAAACACATAGACACACACACACACACACACACACATATATATTATAGAGATATACATGAAGTATAATCCAAAAATCACCAAAATCACATCAATATCGGAGGAGATATCATTAAAATATATGTTTCAAATTATATACCTTTTTTAGGAAGTGAAATCATTAAAAAAGATGTGAGGAGGGTGCATCCAATCATAGATTCTAAGAGATAACGAATTTAGGGTCTATAGGTGGTATACATAAAGTTATTTTAAAAATACGACAAGGGATTTTTAGTGCTTACTGAAAGGTAATGATAAAAGAGTATTTTGTGAGTGAAAAAATTATAAGTTCTAATAATTTAATATTTTGGAATTGTGAATATGGGTGTGGAGATCAGGTGACCAAGATATAATATTGTCTACTAAAGTTATTTTTGTGAGATGAACTTCCCATGTGACATCAAGTTGGACTTACTGGATGGATGTGAGTTTTCTGGTTTGCCCAATCGAGTTGGATATTTACTTAGAGATAATAAAGATCCCTAAACCCTTTCCCACTATGCCTATTTTAAACTATATCAAGACCACAACAATTTCACTCTATTAAGAGATGGATCTCTAGAACAGATCATTAAATGAGGTAAGAAAACCCACTTATTTGAGAATCATGAAGCCAACTCAAACAGTATTAATATCTTTAAATTTTATATTGTTACATGTCTTGTCATATCTATGGGGAGTAAGCCAATTGGGGTTTAGGATTTAGTCATATGTCTCTCAAACACATGGGTATATAAGGAATGGAAATGCATTATAATGGTCCAAAGATACTATCACATAATATTCCCCTCTATTGGATTCAGGATCAAAGAATGGGGGCTTCAAAACAATCACATTAGAGCTAGTAACTTTATGCATTCAAGAGTGGGATGGAAAATTTAACCCATGTTATGTTAAAAACACTCGTATATAAGTTTGGGTTAGAGTGTTTAGTCTTAAATGGATATCATGGAATTTGATAATTTTTTATGATACAACCACAATAGTGGGAACTTCTATTAAATTAGAAAAATCTATTAAGAATTTGATATTTTGGTATTATCCAATAATTTTTATTGGAATTGACCTAAATTATAGTCAAATTGAGTATGTTGTTATTTATAACAATGAGGATAATCTTAATCTTAAAATTATATATGACCATTTACCTAATTTTTCTCTTATTGTCGTGATATTTTGCATTCTTAATAAAACTGTCTTAAGGATAGTATTTTTGAAAACTTCTCTCTCAAGGGACATATAAAGAATCCAACTCCAGTAGCCCAGAGTCGGTGGTTATTATTTGAAATTGTAAGTAGATAAAAAGAATAAATCCTAAAAAACCAAATAGTTTATTAGTCTTATTAAACTAGATACATACTTTAATAAAAAATTACATTTGAAAACATAAATAAAAAACACAGTGAAAGTAAATATTCAGAATTCTTGAACTCATTAATAGAATCATTCTTTACATTCTATGGAAAGGAAAAAAAGGGAGATATGAGATTCTCAGTTAGGGTTGCGTACAACTGATGCTATCATGAGTAAATAATGAAAAATCATTATGGAATAGTTAATAAATGAAAAAACATTCCATTTAATCAATAACTTGAGAATGAAGATTAATATGGAAAGAATAATTGACGACCAAATAATTCCATATAAATATTCACATGAGATTGATACTTATCCATGGATATCATAACATGTATAATAATCACATGGACATCAATAAATAATCTCATAATGATGAAATTCATAATGTTAGACATAATAAACTTACAATCAAGAAAATGTGCCAATAAATCTTACATAAATGGGTAAGGCCTTGGCCAAATACCCAAACTAGATTGTCTCATGAGACCTGCCAACCCATTGAGGGGATATAAAGGGTCCCACCCATCACTTACTAAGTCCAATACATTCATAATATAAAAGTGTATAATATTAATACAATTAATAATCAACATAAACATTCATATCGAAAAACTAACATATGAAATGTTAACATTTCTTGGTTCAAACTATTCATAAAACATATAGAGAAAGAATAAGGTTGATATCATTAAAACATATCACCAGTGGAGTATAATAAAATTAAAGGGTGATTTTAATTGATGAATAGAAATACCATAAAAATATCACTAAAAAAATTCTTGATTAAAATACAATTTTCATTTTGAAATCCACTTTTAAAAACTAAAAATTTATAGAATATTATGAAAAATATTTTCTTTGAAAATAATCATGTAATATTGTAAAATAATATTCAAAGAAGTTAGTTTTCATAATGGTGGTAAAATTTCATTAACGCCAAGTATGTTAAAAAAATATTCCTTTCACATTTTCAGTAAAAAATTAAAAAGTACATTGTTTAGAAAATGACAAGAAGATTAAATTTTTTAAGATGTAAAACATGGGTAAAAATGTATTTAACAACTAGTTGGATTATATTAAAAATATTATTTAAAACGTTTTAAGGAAACTATGGATATGGAAGAAAAATATTCCTGACTGAGTATAAAAACAAGTTGATTTTCCTTGAAAACATGATTTCAATATCTGGAGTACCTAAAGAGATGAAAATGAAATGAAAACATAAAATTTATAGAAATAAACATATGAGAATAAAATATATTGGGTTTTAGTTAGAAATATGAAATAATTCCTCAGTGGATACTCTAACATAAATAATCCTTAATAATGATGAGATTGTGAAATAAACGCTTTCCAATTTGGTAACTTTTAAATCATAATCCCCATTGAAGAAATAACTTCAAATAAAACATTAAATACCATTAATATAAATATATTAATGATATAAAATATTAAAGGGTCAATAGATACACCTCATAAAAATAAATAGGTGCATAATACCAAATATGTCTCAATGGAGTAGAAATTTAGATGAAATCTCTTACAAAGATCATACTGTTGAAGTAAGAATTAATCCATGAATGGATTTTGTGTATCAAATGTAAATACACTAATTTTTTTAAATAAAATAAAAAATAATCAAAATTCATTATACACATGATCTTATAATGTCAATGATAGTTAAGAAGATATATAACCCAATGAAAATAAATTGAGTTATGGAACCCTTTACCACCTGGTGAATTTCAAGTGAAATCCCCTTGGATGAAATATTTTTAATTTAAAAATAAAATAAAATGAAGCATGAATGATTCATGATATAAAATTTAAAAGGTAATTATACAAACCAGACAAAATAAACTGGTGCATAATATTAAAAAATTCCACAATGAAAATAAATTGAGACATAATCCCTTACCTCAGGCCCAACTTATCACATATGTTTTTTATATTCCTAAATAATAAACATATGTTAATTTTTTACTTACATAATATCCCTTTTCATATTTAATATTCCTTTTATTTTATTTAATATTATATTATATTTAAGTACTTAATCAATTATGTTCACGTTAGATGTTTTGACGATCTTCATTTCATATGCCCAAAATGACTTTGGTAGTTTAACTATGGTAAAAGTAGTAATTTTTCCAATATCTCCAGAATAATAATAATTAAATAAATAAAATTTTTATACCTAATATATACTTTACAAACCAACAATAAAATATGGTTATGAAAAATTAACTATGTTATATTCATGGAGATGGTAAGTCGTTCATATGCATGAGTAACATTTCCATTTTTCAATGATCATGATGGAAAGAAAATAAGTATTATTTATAATTATAAAATAAATATAAAATTATTTATTTAAATACACTTTTATATAGTATTTATGTGATTTGGTTATGATAGAGTTAATATTTTAATTATTATTTATATGTTTTTCAATGATTTAATCCCTCCTAATTATTCAATGTGAGTGTATTTGCATCATTTATGTGTTTTTGGTGTATTTTGGGCTTAAATGTGAAAATGGGGGTAATTCTGTAAAATTGTCAGTTTTATATAGCTTCTGTTTTCCGGTCATAACTTTTATAATATGGGTCCAATTGAAGTGAATATTTTTTTGTAGGATTCCTATACTTGTGGGATTAAAATGTTCCTTTTGGACGAAGACCCAATTAGAAACCCAATGGTGCAGAAAAGTAAATCAAGTTGAGAAATCAGTTTGGAAGGCAGAATGAACCCCACTTCATTAAATATGAAATATCTCCTTCAGCCGACCTTATAATGAGGTGATTCCAGCTGGTATCGACAGAGGACTTCCAAAGGACGTCTCACATTAAATTTCATAAATTATTGAGCTCATTAATGCATCCTTTTGGCGCGTACAAATGGAGTGGGTGAAACAGTGTTTGGCGGCCATAAAAGTAATGGTCATTGATTCGGCGATATCTTTCTTTACATCTATCCAATGACTCTAAAATTTTAAGGATATATAGAAAACTGCATTTCAAACATTCTATAAGAAGGGACCTCAGTGAGTTTCGGCAGGCTGTTGGGCGGAACATAGGCAACATTTTGGAAGACAGATTCTGGAGGATCAAATTTCTGTTCTTTCTTTTCTCTCTTTTGTTCATCTTAGTTTTGTAATGAATTCTTCTTTACCCTTAGTCACAATTACCTTTACCATGGTGGGGTAAACTTCTGTGTGATTGGGGAAGGAGAGGTTTTCCATATTTTATTTCATGAGTTCCTTCTATTAATGTTTTAAAATCCTCTTTTCTCTTCTGCGAATCTGTTTCAATTTCTTATAACAGTTTTTATTATCATGTACTATTGTATCTGATTTTAGATTCTGTTGTTCATTTATATTTGGTCAATGATCAATATCTCCCTCCACTAGCTTCTGGTTTATAAACAATGGAATAGACCAGGATTTAGTGGTGTAGTACTCGGTGATCACCGGTACGTGTGTGAGGAGTAGTGAATGTTCTTGATTACTTGGGATAAACAAGACCCGATTGGGAATTGCCTAAGATAATTGGGGGTATTTTATACAACTCTATTACACATTGGAAGGAGAGTAGACCAACCAAAGATTTTAGTAAGTTTTATTCTCACATTTTTTGACCAAGGGAGTGAGAAGAAACGATTGTGGATTCTCACTCTTAACGATTTAGCAGAGGAGAATTGGGTAAAATGAACAATGATAGAATTACAACTGGAAAAATGACCCTAACCTGATCAACATTTCATATCACTGATTTATATCACATCATTTGTCAATTTGTTTCAAAAATTTCACTTAATTACTTTACTTTATTTAGTTTTTTTCTTGTATTTTCTAAATCAAACAATTTCTAAAAACAACCTCACTTCTTTCTATTTTAAGGTGACAACTTAATTGTTGTGCACTCCTCTCTGGAGACAACCTAGGTAATCCACTCTACTGCATTTTAACTTAGGTAATATTTGTTTTTGTCACACCCCACGACAGGTGCGTGTCAAAACTTGGCACCGTTGCCGGGGAGGTAGTTCCAACATTTCATTTCTTTTCTTTTCTCTCTTTTCATATTTTCTCTTCAAAATTGCATGACTAGAACCTCAAAAACTGAACCTTTACCCATAGATCCTGAAATTGAAAGAACCTTGTTGAATAGACTTAGAAACATTAATTTCGAATCTGAATTTGAGGACGTTCCCCTTGCAGACTCAAGTGAAACTTCAAGTGTTCACTCTGAGCCTGTCATCATGGCTGAAAATCAAAACCAAACACTTAGAGACCTATGTGCACCACAATTCCTTAATCAAAACAATCAACTTGCCATACCAGTGTTACAAAATGATTTTGAAATGAAACCTAACATGATTCCTTTGCTTCCAAAGTTTCATGGTTTGGCAGGTGAAGATCCAAACAAACACATTAAAGAGTTCACACATGTTTGCTCAACTTTCAGACCCCGTGGAATTACCGAGGAGCAGGTAAAGTGGAAGGCATTTCCGTTTTCATTGGATGGAGCTGCTAAAGAATGGTTGTACGGCCTACAACCAGGAGATGTACATGACTGGAATGACCTGGTAAGATGTTTTATGCAAAGATTCTTTCCCACCTCTAGAAGCACAGCCATTCGGAAGGAAATCTATGACATACGACAATCATATGGAGAAACCCTTTACGAGTACTGGGAGAGATTTAAGAAGCTATGTGCCAGCTGTCTACATCAATCCATTGAGGAACACCACTTTCTTGTCTTCCTCTACTAAGGACTACTGGACAATGACAGAAACCTTCATGATGCATCATCTGGAGGTGCCTTGATTGAAAAGTCACCAGAAGAAGCCAAGGGATTGATTGAGAAGATTTCCCAAAACTCGCAGCAATTTGGAACAAGAGGTATTGGAACAAGAGGTATTCATGAGGTACGCACTTCTCATCCATCACCCTTATTAGAAACTAAGATTGAAGAGCTTACTAGTTTGGTGAGGCAGATGGCCTTGAAGAAAGTTAGTGACCAATAAGCACCAGCTAAGGTATGTGGTTTATGCTCATCTCCTGATCATTTCACTGACCAGTGTGCTGAAATACAGGGAATGGAAAGTTGTGCAGCAGCCTTTCAACCAAGGAAGTTCCTGCAAAATCAAGGATGGAGAGAGCCTAACCAAGTCCAATATTGATTTGTAAATCAACAGAATCAAGCTAGGCCCCCGTACCAAAATCAGTTTCAAAACCAACCCCCATTCCAGAATCAATTCCAGAACCCTCCACCATTTCAACAAAAACCATCTTATAATCAGCCTTCATACCAAAAACCAACCAATATCCAAATAACCTATGAGAAACCATCCACTAGTGCCCAACCTCCAATTCAAATCCAACAAAAATCTGAGTTTGAAGGACTGAAAAAAACTGTTAAAGATTTGTCCAATAAGTTTGAGAGTCTCATGGACTTTCTGTCCAAAAATCCAGGTAAACTCCCTTCCCAAACAATCCTAAAACCAAAAGAGAATGTTATTATTATAACTGCAAGAAGTGCAAAAGAACTTCAACCACCATCCACCATTGAACCTGAAACAAGAAAAACTAATATGGGCGAGAATGAAGTTAGAAATGATGAAAATTCTATGAAAATGCATCGGGAAGAAGATAAGAAAGAGGAGGATGATAATGATAGGACAAGAAGGAAGAAACAAGAAACACCATTTCAAAGGAAACAAAGGGAGAAGAAAGATATACCACCACCATTTCCATCAAGTATGATTTAATCAAAGAGGTTACAAGAAGAAGCACTGCAAAAAGAAATTCTGGACACCTTTCAGAAAGTGGAAATCAATATACCTCTGCTTGAAGCACTCAAACAAATTCCAAAGTATGCTAAGTTTTTGAAGGATCTTTGTTCCAAGAAAAGGAGACTTCAAGGGAATGAGAGGATCAATTTGGGAAGAAGCGTCTCAGCCCTTATCACACCACAATTGCCAACCAAATGTCAAGATCCAGGGACGTTTTCTATTCCATGCACCATTGGTTCATTAAATTTCTCTAATGATTTGTGCGATTTAGGTGGATCAATTAATGTATTGCCTCACTCAGTATATACTTCTTTGCAGATGGGAGACTTGAAGCCCACAAGAGTGGTGGTCCAGCTTGCAAATAGATCCACAGTTTTCCCAGCAGGAGTTCTGGAGGATGTCCTGGTAAAAGTCAAAGATCTTTTATTCCCTGTTGAATTTTATGTGTTGAATATGGAAGATGATAGGATCCCATCACACTCACCCATCATTTTGGGGAGACCTTTCTTAAAGACGGCCAAAACCATCATCAATGTCCATGAAGGGACACTTACCATGGAGTTTGGAGATAGCACTGTCCACTTCAATATTTTTGAATCCATGAGGCACCCATCAGATGATCATTCACTCTTCGCACTCTCCCATGAAGATGACATAGAACCAATTAGAAGAATCAGGTATGTTTTATGAATTTTTATCATTAGGAGAGAATTTTTCCATTAAAGATATCACTGAACATATGGATTCCCAAACTCTTGGAGGTTCTGATTTCTTGTTGGAAGAAGAGGTAAAATCTGATTTCTTTGATAATTTGTTAAAGGATGATGAATATGATATGATTTCTTGTGTGTAGGATGTCAAACCATTGGAAGTGAAGAACCTCAATTTAGTTTCATCTCTTGAGCATCCTCCTGATCTAGAGTTAAAACCACTCCCCACTGATTTAAAATATGTTTACCTTATGGAGGGAGAGAAATTACCAGTAATAATTGCTAATAATCTATCTAAAACTCAAGAAAAATAATTTATTGAGCTTTTGAGAGAGAATTTCCAAGCAATAGGGTGGAGCTTAGGTGATATCTCAGGAATAAACCCAAACATTTTCTCTCATAGAATTTTTATTGAGGGAGATTCCAAACCTGTCAGACAACCCCAAAGGAGGCTGAACCCTACCCTGATGGAGGTTGTAAAAAAAGAGATTGAGAAGTTATTAGAAGCTGGGATCATCTATCCCATATCAGATTCACAATGGGTTAGCCCCATCCATGTAGTCCCAAAGAAAACTTGCCTAACCATTGTGATGAATGAAAAGAATGAATTAGTCCCTATGAGAATTCATAATAGCTAGGGAGTATGCATTGATTTTAGGAAGCTGAATCAGGTCACTCGAAAAGATCATTTCCCTATCCCGTTCATTGACCAGATGTTAGAGAGATTGGCAGGGAGAACTCATTATTGCTTTTTTGGATGGATTTTCAGGTTATTTTCAGGTACCCATTGCCCCCGAGGATCAAGAGAAGACTACCTTTACTTGTCCTTTTGGTACTTTTGCATACAAAAGAATTCCATTTGGATTGTGTAATGCTCCAGGTACATTTAAGAGGTGTATAGTAAGTATATTTTCTGATCACATTGAAGATTTCTTGGAGGTTTTCTTGGATGACTTCACAGTTTTTGGAAATTCGTTTGACCATTGTTTGAAAATTCTGGAAAAAGTTTTGAAAACTTGCATTGAAAGAACCTTGTTTTGAATTTTGAAAAGTGTCATTTTATGGTTGAGAGAGGAATTGTACTTGGTCATGTCATTTCAAAGAAAGGCATTGAGGTTGATAAATCAAAAATTGAAGTGATAAATTCTTTTCTTTACCCAACTTGTGTGAAACATGTTAGATCATTTTTAGGACATGCAAGATTCTACAGGAGGTTTATAAAAGATTTCAGTAAGATTTCTCTCCCTCTCTCTAGATTACTTTTGAAAGATGCTGATTTTGATTTCAATGGTTCATGTAGGGAAGCATTTGATGAGTTGAAGAAGAAATTGATTACACCACCAGTGATGCAGCCACCAAATTGGGAAGAACCATTTGAGCTACTTTGTGATGCTTCAAACCAAGCAGTTGGAGCTGTCCTTTCTCAGCGAATTGAGGGCAGGCCACAAGTCATTGCATATGCCTCGAAAACCTTAGATGCGGCCCAATTCAACTACACAACAACAGAAAAAGAGTTTTTAGCATTTTTTTTTGCTTTAGAAAGATTTAGATCGTATCTGCTTGGAACTAAAGTCATTGTGTTTTCTGATCATGCAGCTCTTAGGTACTTGATGAAGAAGGCTGAAGAAAAACCAAGGCTAGTGAGATGGATACTACTACTACAGGAGTTCAACATAGAAATCAAAGATAAGAAGGGATCTGAGAACCAGGTGGCTGATCACTTAAGTAGACTACCCAACACCACTGAAGTTGAGATTCCAGACACTGAACCACTAAATGATCGCCTTCCAGGAGAGCAGTTGTACATGATTGAAGGAGAAGTACCATGGTATGCTGACATGGTCAATTATCTGGTAACATCTCAGGTCCCATCTCATTTAAATTCTCACCAAATTCACAAATTGAAATCTAAATCTAAATATTACATCTGGGATGATCCATTTCTTTGGAAGATTTGAAATGACCAAATGATCAGAAGATGTTTGCCTAAAAATGAAATTGAATCAGTCTTTAGGTTTTGTCACGCATTAGCTTGTGGAGGCCACTTTGGACCTCAAAGGACTGCAAGAAAGGTTTTAGAATCTGGACTTTATTGGCCAACACTTTTCAAAGATTCTCATGAATTTTGTAAACGGTGTGAAAAATGTTAGTTTACAGGAAATATTTCAAAGAGACAAGAAATGCCCCAAAATCCACTTAATTTTTGTGAAATATTTGAAGTTTGGGGGATAGATTTTATGGGACCTTTCCCAATGTCATTTGGAAATTCTTATATTCTTCTTGCTGTTGATTATGTATCCAAATGGGTAGAAGCAAAAGCCACCAGGACTGACGATGCTAAAGTTTTTTGTGATTTTGTCAGGGCTAACATATTTTGTAGGTTTGGAGTTCCTAGATCCATCATTAGTGATCAAGGGACTCACTTTTGTAATTGGAGAATGGCGGATTTGTTGAAAAAGTATGGGGTGAATCATAAAACATCAACTCCCTATCATCCACAGACTAATGGGCAAGCTGAAGTGTCCAATAGGGAAATCAAAGGAATTTTGGAAAAGACTGTTAATCCAAATAGGAAGGATTGGAGCCAAAGGTTAGAAGACACATTATGGGCTTACAGGACAGCCTACAAAACTCCAATTGGAATGAGTCCATATAGGCTGATTTATGGGAAAAGTTGTCACCTACCTGTGGAATTGGAACATAAGGCATACTGGGCTGTGAGGAAGATGAATCTAGATCTTGAAAGTGCTGGGAAAGAGAGAAGATTGCAGTTACAAGAGCTGGAAGAAATTAGAAGGGAAGCATTTGAAAATTCCAGGATTTAAGAAGAGAGAACAAGAGTGGCTCATGAAAAACTGATCCAACCAAAGGACTTCCATCCAGGAGACAAAGTGTTGTTATTCAATTCAAGACTCAAGCTGATGCCAGGTAAACTTCGTTCCAGGTGGGAAGTTCCATTTATAGTTACTCATGTATATCCTTTTGGTGTTGTGCAGATTGTGAAGGATGGAGTGAAGGATCCATTCGCTGTTAATGGGCACAGATTGAAGAAATTCCTTGGGACCATGCCATCAGAGCCAATGGAGGAGATCACACTCCTCCAACCTGTTTATCAATAAACTCCATCAGGTCGTACCTCTCCTTTATATTTTCATGATTGTTGTGATTCAATTTCCAATATTCTTACATGTTAAATACATTTGAATGCATTGTGGACACTTCATCATTTAAGTGTGGGGGAGGGAACCTTTGTAGTGTAGGATTTTTATGTGTTGTTTGTTTTCCTATTTGTTTTTTTTAAACATGTGAGTGTTAAAAATTTTGTGTGTTTATTTTTCAATTTTTGTGTGTTTTTGAAACTTTTGAGCTGAAATGATTATCATTGATATTTTTGAAACCCATCTCCATGAGTGAAATAATTTATTCCTTGAAACTGAGCTTAAATGAATGCTGAAAATGACATTGTTTCAAGTTCAATTATTGGGGAATTTCATGAAAAATACTCTATTTTTTGAATCCCATGACACATATCACTGTCTTTATATTTGAAATCACATTCCTGTGATGCTTCTAAACCTATTATTTTCATATTCTTTACATTCACCTCACTTCTTGAGAGAACCAAATCATGCTTGATTTAACCAGAATTTGATTTATTCCTGTCAAAACTTGAGGGTTTGAGGTACTTGTGTTTTAAATGATTGAGGCATTTCTTTGGTTTGAAAGCCCCCTTTTCAAGATAATCCCTTTCATAATGGCCTACCTTGAACATTTAATCCTTGTAGCCCATAGAAGCCATGAAAATCATGTTAGTTTAACCACATTACAAGCCAATATTCCCTATCCAACCTACTCTTGAAGTGAAATTTCATGATCTATTTGAACATAAGTGTGGGGGGAAGATGTCTTGTATTGTACTAACTTATTTGGGGATACTTTGGGTGAAATTTTTTTTGAAGAGATGTTATTGCTGTAAAAAAAAAATCATTCTGCTGAAAGCTGTGCCTTTTCTGGAGCTTTCATGATGAGAGAAGCTGTGCCTTTCTGGAGCTTCTAATGTAAAAAGGAAGCTGTGCCTTTTCTGGAGCTTTCAAGAAATATTATATTTGAGAAGATTGAAATATTTGCTGCTAAAATGATGAACTATGGGAACATTCATTGATATTCCATGGAGAAGGAGTTTATTTTCTACGAAGGGGAGTGAAGAGAAGACCATACTTTTGTGAAAATTAGAGTAATGCAATTTTGCTTCAAAAAGAGCCAAGCCCTCTTCATTCAGCCTCAGAATTTTCACATATAAATCCTACCAACCTAAAGCCACATAACAACCTTAATAAGTCCGCATGATAAACATATGTCTTTGACTCACATCGGGTGGAGAGGTAGGAATTTATCAAGCCTATGGTGACCCTTGTATGAGTTTGGATGAGAAAGACATTGCTAAAAAATTGAGATTTGTGTAATGAGAGATAATGAAAGTTAGGTAAGTGTTTTGTGTGCATGGGAGAAGAAATGAAGAGTAAATTTATTGAATGATCCTAACTTAAGAATATGAAATAATAGAGTTTGAGTAGGCATGATATATTTTGTTTCTTGTTTTCAAATTAGTGGATCTCATGAATATGTGTTTTGAATTTACTTTGAATTTATTTTGATTCTGACTTGTCCAGGAGACCAAGTGATAAGTGTGGGGAAATTGATAGAGTTAATATTTTCATTATTATTTATATGTTTTTCAATGATTTAATCCCTCCTAATTATTCAATGTGAGTGTATTTTCATCATTTATGTGTTTTTGGTGTATTTTGGGCTTAAATGTGAAAATGGGGTAATTCTGTAAAATTGTCAGTTTTATATAGCTCTTGTTTTTCAGTCATAACATTTATAATATGGGTCCACTTGAAGTGAATCTTTTTTTTTAGGATTCCTATACTTGTGGGATTAAAATGTTCCTTCTGGACCAAGACCCAATTAGAAACCCAATGGTGAAGAAAATTAAATCAAGTTGAGAAATCAGTTTGGAAGGCAGAATGGACCCCACTTCATTAAATATGCAATATCTCCTTCAGCCGACCTTAGAATGTGGTGATTCTAGATGGTGTCGACAGAGGACTTCCAAAGGACGGCTCATATTAAATTTCATAAATTATTGAGCTCATTAATGCATCCTTTTGGCGCGTACAAGTGGAGTGGGTGAAATAGTGTTTGGCGGCCAGAAGAGTAATGGTCATTGATTCGGCAATATCTTTCTTTACACCCGTCCAATGACTCTAAAATTATAAGGGTCGATAGAAAACTTCATTTCAAACATTCTATAAGAAGGGACCTTAGTGAGGTTCGGCCGTCTGGTGGGCAGAACAGAGGCAAACGTTTGGAAGACAGATTCTGGAGGATCAAATTTCTGTTCTTTCTTTTCTCTCTTTTGTTCTTCTTAGTTTTGTAATGAATTCTTCTTTACACTTAGTCACAATTACCCTTAACATGGTGGGGTAAACTTCTGTGTGATTGGGGAAGGAGAGGTTTTCCATATTGTATTTCATGAGTTCCTTCTATTAATGTTTTAAAATCCTCTTTTCTCTTCTGCGAATCTGTTTCAATTTCTTATAACAGTTTTTATTATCATGTACGATTGTATCTGATTTTAGATTTTGTTTTTCATTTATATTTGGTCAATGATCAATATCTCCCTCTACTAGGTTCTGGTTTATAAACAATGTAATAGACCAGGATTTAGTGGTGTAGTACTCGGTGATCACCGGTACGTGTGTGAGGAGTAGTGAATGTTCTTGATTACTTGGGATAAACAAGACCCGATTGGGAATTGCCTAAGATAATTGGGGGTATTTTCTACAACTCTATTACACATTGAAAGGAGAGTAGACCAACCAAAGATTTTAGTAAGGTTTATTCTCACATTTTTTGACCAAGGGAGTGAGAAGAAACGATTGTGGATTCTCACTCTTAACGATTTAGCAGAGGAGAATTGGGTAAAATGAACAATGATAGAATTACAACTGGAAAACTGACCCTAACCTGATCAACATTTCATATCACTGATTTAGATCACATCATTTGTCAATTTGTTTCAAAACTTTCACTTAATTACTTTACATTATTTAGTTTCTTTCTTGTATTTTCTAAATCAAACAATTTCTAAAAACAACCTCACTTCTTTCTATTTTAAGGTGACAGCTTAATTGTTATGCAGACCTCTCTGGAGACAACCTAGGTAATCCATTCTACTGCATTTTAACTTAGGTAATATTTGTTTTTGTCACACCCCACGACAGGCGCGTGTCAAAACTTGGCGCCGTTGCCGGGGAGGTAGTGCCAACATTTCATTTCTTTTCTTTTCTCTCTTTTCATCTTTTATCTTCAAAATTGCATGAATAGAACCTCAAAAACAGAACCTTTACCCATAGATCCTGAAATTGAAAGAACCTTGTTGAATAGACTTAGAAACATTAATTTAGAATCTGAATTTGAGGACGTTCCCCTTGCAGACTCAAGTGAAACTTCAAGTGTTCACTCTGAGCCTGTCATCATGGCTGAAAATCAAAACCAAACACTTAGAGACCTATGTGCACTACAATTCCTTAATCAAAACAATCAACTTGCCATACCAGTGTTACAAAATGATTTTTAAATGAAACCTAACATGATTCCTTTGCTTCCAAAGTTTCATGGTTTGGCAGGTGAAGATCCAAACAAACACATTAAAGAGTTCACACATGTTTGCTCAACTTGCAGACCCCGTGGAATTACTGAGGAGCAGGTAAAGTGGAAGGTATTTCCATTTTCATTGGATGCAGCTGCTAAAGAATGGTTGTACGGCCTACAACCAGGAGACGTACATGACTGGAATGACCTGGTAAGATGTTTTATGCAAATATTCTTTCCCACCTCTAGAAGCACAGCCATTCGGAAGGAAATCTATGACATACGACAATCATCTGGAGAAACCCTTTACGGGTACTGGGAGAGATTTAAGAAGCTATGTGCCAGCTTTCCACATCAAGCCATTGAGGAACACCACTTTCTTGTCTTCTTCTACTAAGGACTACTGGAAAATGACAGAAACCTTCTTGATGCATCATCTGGAGGTGCCTTGATTGAAAAGTCACCAGAAGAAGCCAAGGGCTTGATTGAGAAGATTTCCCAGAACTCGCAGCAATTTGGAACAAGAGGTATTGGAACAAGAGGTATTCATGAGGTACACACTTCTCATCCATCACCCTTATTAGAAACTAAGATTGAAGAGCTTACTAGTTTGGTGTGGCAGATGGCCTTGAAGCAAGTTAGTGACCAACTAGCACCAGCTAAGGTATGTGGTTTATGCTCATCTCCTGATCATTTCACTGACCAGTGTGCTGAAATACAGGGAATGGAAAGTTGTGCAGCAGCCTTTCAACCAAGGAAGTTCCAGCAAAATCAAGGATGGAGAGAGCCTAACCAAGTCCAATATGGATTTTTAAATCAACAGAATCAAGCTAGGCCCCCGTACCAAAATCAGTTTCAAAACCAACCCCCATTCCAGAATCAATTCAAGAACCCTCCACCATTTCAACAAAAACCATCTTATAATCAGCCTTCATACCAAAAACCAACCAATATCCAAAGACCCCATGAGAAACCATCCACTAGTTACCAACCTCCAATTCAAAACCAACAAAAATCTGAGTTTGAAGGACTGAAAGACACTGTTAAAGATTTGTCCAATAAGTGTGAGAGTCTCATGGACTTTCTGACCAAAAATCCAGGTAAACTCCCTTCCCAAAAAATCCCAAACCCAAAAGAGAATGTTAGTATTATAACTACAAGAAGTGGAAAAGAACTTCAACCACCATCCACCATTGAACCTGAAACAAGAAAAACTAATATGGGCGAGAATGAAGTTAGAAATGATGAAAATTCTATGAAAATGCATCGGGAAGAAGATAAGAAAGAGGAGGATGATAATGATAGGACAAGAAGGAAGAAACAAGAAACACCATTTCAAAGGAAACAAAGGGAGAAGAAAGATATACCACCACCATTTCCATCAAGGATGATTGAATCAAAGAGGTTACAAGAAGAAGAACTGCAAAACGAAATTCTGGACACCTTTCAGAAAGTGGAAATCAACATACCTCTACTTGAAGAACTCAAACAAATTCCAAAGAATGCTAAGTTTTTGAAGGATCTTTGTACCAAGAAAAAGAGACTTCAAGGGAATGAGAGGATCAATTTGGGAAGAAGCGTCTCAGCCCTTATCACACCACAATTGCCAACCAAATGTCAAGATCCAGGGACGTTTTCTATTCCATGCACCATTGGTTCATTAAATTTCTCTAATGCTTTGTGCGATTTAGGTGCATCAATTAATGTATTGCCTCACTCAGTATATAATTCTTTGCAGATGGGAGACTTGAAGCCCACAAGAGTGGTGGTCCAGCTTGCAAATAGATCCACAGTTTTCCCAGCAGGAGTTCTGGAGGATGTCCTGGTAAAAGTCAAAGATCTTTTATTCCCTGCTGACTTTTATGTGTTGAATATGGAAGATGATAGGATCCCATCACACTCACCCATAATTTTGGGGAGACCATTCTTAAAGACGGCCAAAACCATCATCAATATACATGAAGGGACACTTACCATGGAGTTTGGAGATAGCACTATCCACTTCAATATTTTTGAATCCATGAGGCACCCATCAGATGATCATTCACTCTTCGCACTCTCCCATGAAGATGACATAGAACCAATTGAATAATCAGGTATGTTTTATGAATTTTTATCATTAGGAGAGAATTTTTCCATTAAATATATCACTGAACATATTGATTCCCAAACTCTTGGAGGTTCTGATTTCCTATTGGAAGAAGAGGTAAAATCTGATTTCTTTGATAATTTGTTAAAGGATGATGAAGATGATATGATTTCTTGTGTGCAGGATGTCAAACCATTGGAAGTGAAGAACCTCAATTTAGTTTCATCTCTTGAGCATCCTCCTGATCTAGAATTAAAACCACTCCCCACTGATTTAAAATATGTTTACCTTATGGAGGGAGAGAAATTACCAGTAATAATTGCTAATAATCTATCTAAAACTCAAGAAAAATCATTGATTGAGCTTTTGAGAGAGAATGTCCAAGCAATAGGGTGGAACTTAGGTGATATCCCAGGAATAAACCCAAACATTTGCTCACATAGAATTTTTATTGAGGGAGATTCCAAACCTGTCAGACAACCCCAAAGGAGGCTGAACCCTACCCTGATGGAGGTTGTAAAAAAAGAGATTGAGAAGTTATTAGAAGCCGGGATCATCTATCCCATATCAGATTCACAATGGGTTAACCCCATCCATGTAGTCCCAAAAAAAAGTGGCCTAACCATTGTGAGGAATGAAAAGAATGAATTAGTCCCTATGAGAATTCAGAATAGCTAGAGAGTATGCATCGATTTTAGGAAGCTGAATTAGGTCACTCAAAAAGATCATTTCCCTATCCCGTTCATTGACCAGATGTTAGAGATATTGGCAGGGAGAACTCATTATTGCTTTTTGGATGGATTTTCAGGTACCCATTGCCCCCGAGGATCAAGAGAAGACTACCTTTACTTGTCCTTTTGGTACTTTTGCATACAAAATAATTCCATTTGGATTGTGTAATGCTCCAGGTACATTTCAGAGGTGTATGGTAAGTATATTTTCTGATCACATTGAAGACTGCTTGGAGGTTTTCTTGGATGACTTCACAGTTTTTGGAAATTCGTTTGACCATTGTTTGAAAAATCTGGAAAAAGTTTTGAAAACTTGCATTGAAAATAACCTTGTTTTGAATTTTGAAAAGTGTCATTTTATGGTTGAGAGAGGAATTGTCCTTGGGCATGTCATTTCAAAGAAAGGCATTGAGGTTGATAAATCAAAAATTGAAGTGATAAATTCTTTGCCTTACCCAACTTGTGTGAAACATGTTAGATCATTTTTAGGACATGCAGGATTCTACATGAGGTTTATAAAAGATTTCAGTAAGATTTCTCTCCCTCTCTCTAGATTACTTTTGAAAGATGCTGATTTTGATTTCAATGGTTCATGTAGGGAAGAATTTGATGAGTTGAAGAAGAAATTGATTACACAACCAGTGATGTAGCCACCAAATTGGGAAGAACCATTTGAGCTACTTTGTGATGCTTCAAACCAAGCAGTTGGAGCTGTCCTTTCTCAGCGAATTGAGGGAAGGCCAGCAGTCATTGCATATGCCTCGAAAACCTTAGATGTGGCCCAATTCAACTACACAACAACAGAAAAAGAGTTTTTAGTAGTTGTTTTTGCTTTAGAAAGATTTAGATCGTATCTGCTTGGAACTAAAGTCATTGTGTTTTCTGATCATGCAGCTCTTAGGTACTTGATGAAGAAGACTGAAGCAAAACCAAGTCTAGTGAGATGGATACTACTACTACAGGAGTTCAACATAGAAATCAAAGATAAGAAGGGATCTGAGAACCAAGTGGATGATCACTTAAGTAGACTACCCAACACCGCTGAAGTTGAGATTCCAGACACTGAACCACTAAATGATTGCCTTCCAGGAGAGCAGTTGTACTTGATTGAAGGAGAAGTACCTTGGTATGCTGACATGGTCAATTATCTGGTAACATCTCAGGTCCCATCTCATTTAAATTCTCACCAAATTCACAAATTGAAATCTGAATCTAAATATTACATCTGGGATGATCCATTTCTTTGGAAGATTTGCAATGACCAAATGATCAGAAGATGTTTGCCTAAAAATGAAATTGAATCAGTCTTTAGGTTTTGTCACGCATTAACTTGTGGAGGCCACTTTGGACCTCAAAGGACTGCAAGAAATGTTTTAGAATCTGGACTTTATTGGCCAACACTTTTCAAAGATTCTCATGAATTTTGTAAACGGTGTGAACAATGTCAGTTTACAGGAAATATTTCAAAGAGACAAGAAATTCCCCAAAATCCACTTAATTTTTGTGAAATATTTGAAGTTTGGGGGATAGATTTTATGGGACCTTTCCCAATGTCATTTGGAAATTCTTATATTCTTCTTGCTATTGATTATGTTTCCAAATGGGTGGAAGCAAAAGCCACCAGGACTGACGATGCTAAAGTTTTTTGTGATTTTGTCAGGGCTAAGATATTTTTTAGGTTTGGAGTTCCTAGAGCCATCATTAGTGATCAAGGGACTCACTTTTGTAATTGGAGAATGGCGGATTTGTTGAAAAAGTATGGGGTGCATCATAAAACATCAACTCCCTATCATCCACAGACTAATGGGTAAGATGAAGTGTCCAATAGGGAAATCAAAGGAATTTTGGAAAAGACTGTTAATCCAAATAGGAAGGATTGGAGCCAAAGGTTAGAAGACACATTATGGGCTTACAGTACAACCTACAAAACTCCAATTGGAATGAGTCCATATAGGCTGATTTATGGGAAAAGTTGTCACCTACCTGTGGAATTGGAACACCAGGCATACTGGGCTGTGAGGAAGATGAATCTAGATCTTGAAAGTGCTGGGAAAAAGAGAAGATTGCAGTTACAAGAGCTGGAAGAAATTATAAGGGAAGCACTTGAAAATTCCAGGATTTACAAAGAGAGAACAAGAGTGGCTCATGACAAACTGATCCAACCAAAGGACTTCCATCCAGGAGAAAAAGTGTTGTTATTCAATTCAAGACTCAAGCTGATGCCAGGTAAACTTCGTTCCAGGTGGGAAGGTCCATTTATAGTTACTCATGTATATCCTTTTGGTGCTGTGCAGATTGTGAAGGATGGAGTGAAGGATCTATTCACTGTTAATGGGCACAGATTGAAGAAATTCCTTGGGACCATGCCATCAGAGCCAATGGAGGAGATCACACTCCTCCAACCTGTTTATCAATAAACTCCATCAGGTCGTACCTCTCCTTTATATTTTCATGATTTTTGTGATTCAATTTCCAATATTCTTACATGTTAAATACATTTGAATGCATTGTGGATACTGCATCATTTAAGTGTGGGGGAGGGAACCTTTGTAGTGTAGGATTTTTATATGTTGTTTGTTTTCCTATTTGGTTTTTTTAAACATGTGAGTGTTTAAAATTTTGTGTGTTTATTTTTCAATTTTTGTGTGTTTTTTGAAAGTTTTGAGCTGAAATGATTATCATTGATATTTTTGAATCCCATCTCCATGAGTGAAATAATTTATTCCTTGAAACTGAGCTTAAATGAATGCTGAAAATGACATTGTTTCAAGTTCAATTATTTGGGAATTTCATGAAAAATACTCTATTTTTTGAATCCCATGCCACATATCACTATATTTATATTTGAAATCACATTCCTGTGAGGCTTATATACCTATTATTTTCATATTCTTTACATTCACCTCACTTCTTGAGAGAACCAAATCATGCTTGATTTAACCAGAATTTGATTTATTCCTGTCAAAACTTGAGGGTTTGAGGTACTTGTGTTTTAAATGATTGAGGCATTTCTTTGGTTTGAAAGCCCCCTTTTCAAGATAATCCCTTTCATAATGGACTACCTTGAACATTTAATCCTTTTAGCCCATAGAAGCCATGAAAATCCTGTTAGTTTAACCACATTACAAGCCAATATTCCCTATCCAACCTGCTCTTGAAGTGAAATTGCATGATCTATTTGAACATAAGTGTGGGAGGAAGATGTCTTGTATTGTACTACCTTATTTGGGGATACTTTGGTTGAAAAAAAATGTTGAAGAGATGTTATTGCTGTAAAAAAAAATCATTCTACTGAAAGCTGTGCCTTTTCTGGAGCTTTCATGATGAGAGAAGCTGTGCCTTTCTGGAGCTTCTAATGTAAAAAGGAAGCTGTGCCTTTTCTGGAGCTTTCAAGAAATATTATATTTGAGAAGATTGAAATGTTTTCTGCTGAAATGATGAACTATGGGAACATTCCTTGATATTCCATGGAGAAGGAGTTTATTTTCTACTAAGGGGAGTGAAGAGAAGACCATACTTTTGTGAAAATTAGAGTAATGCAATTTTGCTTCAAAAAGAGCCAAGCCCTCTTCATTCAGCCTCAGAATTTTCACATATAAATCCTACCAACCTAAATCCACAGAATAAAATTAACAAGTCCTCATGATAAACATATGTCTTTGAATCACATCGGGTGGAGAGGTAGGAATTTATCAAGCCTATGGTGACCCTTGTATGAGTTTGGATGAGAAAGACATTGCTAAAAAATTGAGATTTGTGTAATGAGAGATAATGAAAGTTAGGTAAGTGTTTTGTGTGCATGGGAGAAGAAATGAAGAGTAAATTTATTGAATGATCCTAACTTAAGAATATGAAATAATAGAGTTTTAGGAGGCATGATATATTTTGTTTCTTGTTTTCAAATTAGTGGATCTCATGAATATGTGTTTTGAATTTACTTTGAATTTATTTTGATTCTGACTTGTCCAGGAGACCAAGTGATAAGTGTGGGGGAATTGATAGAGTTAATATTTTCATTATTATTTATATGTTTTTCAATTATTTAATCCCTCCTAATTATTCAATGTGAGTTTATTTGCATCATTTATGTGTTTTTTGGTGTATTTTGGGCTTAAATGTGAAAATGGGGGAATTCTGTAAAATTGTCAGTTTTATATAGCTTTTGTTTTTAGGTCATAACTTTTATAATATGGGTACAATTGAAGTGAATATTTTTTTGTAGGATTCCTATAGCTGTGGGCTTAAAATGTTCCTTCTGGACCACGGCCCAATTAGAAACCCAATGGTGCAGAAAATTAAATCAAATTGAGAAATCAGTTTGGAAGGAAGAATGGACCCCACTTCATTAAATATGAAATATCTCCTTCATCCGAACTTGGAATGAGGTGATTCCAGCTGGTGTCGACAGAGGACTTCCAAAGAACGGCTCACATTAAATTTCATAAATTATTGAGCTCATTAATGCATCCTTTTGGCACGTACAAATGGAGTGGGTGAAACAGTGTTTGGAGGCCAGAAAAGTAATGGTCATTGATTCGGCCATATCTTTCTTTACACCTGTCCAATGACTCTAAATTTTAAGGTTATATAGAAAACTTCATTTGAAACATTCTATAAGAAGGGACCTCATTGAGTTTCGGCCGGCTGGTGGGCGGAACAGAGGAAAACTTTTGGAAGAAAGATTCTGGAGGATCAAATTTCTGTTCTTTCTTTTCTCTCTTTTGTTCTTCTTAGTTTTGTAATGAATTATTCTTTACCCTTAGTCACAATTACCCTTACCATGGTGGGGTAAACTTATATGTGATTGGGGAAGGATAGGTTTTCCATATTGTATTTCATGAGTTCCTTCTATTAATGTTTTAAAATCCTCTTTTCTCTTCTGCGAATCTGTTTCAATTTCTTATAACAGTTTTTATTATCATGTACGATTGTATCTGATTTTAGATTCTGTTGTTCATTTATATTTGGTCAATGATCAATATCTCCCTCCACTACGTTCTGGTTTATAAACAATGGAATATACCAGGATTTAGTGGTGTAGTACTCGGTGATCACCGGTACGTGTGTGAGGAGTAGTGAATGTTCTTGATTACTTGGGATAAACAAGACCCGATTGGGAATTGCCTAAGATAATTGGGGGTATTTTCTACAACTCTATTACACATTTGAAGGAGAGTAGACCAACCAAAGATTTTATTAAGGTTTATTCTCACGTTTTTTGACCAAGGGAGTGAGAAGAAACGATTGTGGATTCTCACTCTTAACGATTTAGCAGAGGAGAATTGGGTAAAATGAACAATGATAGAATTACAACTGGAAAACTGACCCTAACCTGATCACCATTTCATATCACTGATTTAGATCACATAATTTTTCAATTTGTTTCAAAACTTTCACTTAATTACTTTACTTTATTTAGTTTCTTTCTTGTATTTTCTAAATCAAACAATTTCTAAAAACAACCTCACTTCTTTCTATTTTAAGGTGACAACTTAATTGTTGTGCACTGCTCTCTGGAGACAAACTAGGTAATCCACTCTACTGCATTTTATCTTAGGTAATATTTGTTTTTGTCACACCCCACGACAGGCACGTGTCAGGTTATGAAAGACAAATTACATCACTTCATAGAGGTTGTAATCCACATGTACGCAAGAATGCCGTTTTCATTTTCAAATGAATAGAAACGTAATAAATTATATGATATATTATATTTTAATAATTACAAATATTTCATGAATAATATATATATATATATATTAAATACTTCACTAAAACTATATGTGAGTGGTGGGGATGGAAAATGAATTACATCGGTTCGTGAGGCGGTAGTACGCAATACACACAAATGGCTGTTTCATATCCCATTTGATGGAAGATGATATGACTATCGGGTATGATAATAAAATAAAAACATATAAATATATGGGATATAATGATTTTATTATATCATCATGGTTGAATAATACATTTTGGATGTGTAAGAAGAAACAAAAAAAGGTTCGGTTAAGGATGGTACCATTTCTTTGGAAAACCTCTTTAGGTTTATAGAAAAATACTTCCTAGGAGGGTTTTATAATCAGAAAAAGAAATCTCAAAAGTGTTATGGTAAGTAGGTAAGGGATTTGGGTAGGAAATTTCTAAGCCAGAATTCATTTTAAGTGTGTAGAAAAGAGGAGTTGAGGTTCTCTTTTATAAGAGAGGGGAGGGGCACTCTTGTAATTTCTTAAAATTTTTAATTAATATAAATCAATTTTCATATTAAAATTTCTCAAAAATGATATGAATAAAATATAATAAGATTATGAGTCAAAATAATCTCATCTAATAATAACTGGATTGGTTTTGGTGATGTTTTCACACTTATTGTTTTGTTTTAACCCGTGTTAACCCTTTTTGACAATTAACACTGTAACAAAGTTTTTACTCTTTAGGGGTCAATATATTTACTATAAAAGAAAATTAGTTCAATAAATGCACCATGGTTGATATTTTAAACCATATCCCAATCACTTGGATAAATATATTTTTTAATAATTTTAAATCATTTAGTGAAATATTATTTATTATAAAATAACATTAATGTCATTTTTTGAATTATTCATTTAATTTTACTTTTAAAACAACATGAAAAAATATAAATTCAAATATAATACAATAAAAACACAGTAAAATATTATATTTATCAAAAAAATTCATGTACCGAAATAATTATTTTAAATTATTTTAATTTTAACAATTTTAAGATCATTTATTTTATTTTTATATTAATTGAATAAATATTGTGCCACTTTGCATAAGAATTTAAGGTAATTAGCTATTTTCTAAAAATTAGAAATAAATTAATTTCAAGAAAATAATTTCATTATTATGATAATAATCATTAATATTTATTCAAAACTTTTATTTGTCACTATGTGAACAAATAAGATATATTTAAAATCAGGAAGGAATCATTTTTATCTTTTTCATTACTTAAAATATTATATAGGTCATTTTCATAGTCGTGTGTCCAATAAACAATTTATTCTTGAGACTAAGGTAATAAGGGTTGAATTAAATTCATCCAATAATATTTAATATGAAAAATGGTGGTTTTATCAGTTAGTTATAACTTAGGTTAACCTGATTTACCCTTTTACTATGGTGATTTTTTTACTATTTTTACTATTCATTATTTCTAAAAATTAAGTTTATACTCACCCAGAATTTCATCAATGAAATTTACATTTTTATAATTATTTTATATGATATAAAACACATACGTTGTTTAGATAACCCAGTAAAAACATTATTCACATAATTAAAGAATTAAATAAGTGGTATTTATAGAAATTATAGAAGTTATACCAATGGAATAGTAACTTGGATCTTGGAATAGTAACATGACCATTAGGAATAGTAATCTGGATAATATAATATTAACCTAACCTATTAAAGTATAACTAAAATTTAGGTATCTTACAAATGAAAATATGATATATTTATATCATGGTAAAATTAAATAAATGTTTTAAAAATGATAAATTAAGTGTTGGTAATATAGTAAAACCTAAATTTTTATTTATAATTTTATAATTAATATAAAGATTTAAAAGAAAATTTATTTTCATAAAATAGATTCATAAAGTAATATTATGATGTATTATAATTATAATATAATCATAAGATAATTTTATGAAACCTTAATTTATTCATGGAATGGTTAAAAATCGACTATAATTATAAAATCAGTATTTTTTGAATAAATGATGATTTTATATAAAAATTAAATTTCAGATATTTAGGATTTTTTCCTTAAAACTGAATAAATTTATGAAATATACACATTTAAAAATGGTTAGGGTGAATTTTTGGTATTTTCCTAAAATAGTTGATTTTTTTGTGAATAGTGAAATACAGTAATTTACGGTATAAGCTAAATACATGAATTTATGAGTCAAAGATTATTTATGAATTATGTAATAACCATAATATCTAAATTTACTTTATTATTTAACATATTTAGTGAAAATTATCAACACTATTAATAGTATTGAGTGAAAATAATTATCTAATGAATATAATAAAAAATACCCCTCTTTTCCTATAAATACCACCCATTACCACCTCTTCTCCTAACACCTTAAAACCCTTGTATCTTGAATAAATTATACCCAATTTCCTTATCAATACTCTTACCCATATATAGGAGCTTCTGACCTGAGAAAAATTCCAAACACTAGTTCCTTAAAGAGGTTCTCAAGGAGAAGATATTCAAGAGGTAAAACTCTCCTTTGTTCTCTTTTAATTCCTTTATTTTTGTTATTCTCTAATCACATACCCTATACTAAGAGTCATGATAAATCAAGTATCTTATATATAATATATTTTTTTAATGGAATATACATCATAAATCCTCTTATCCTATCCTTTTATTCTAAAAATGAAAACATCATACGTGATGTGTCGATTCACTGGTTTCATGGATGACAAGTTTTCATTTTCCATTACCACCATAAAGTCTGGTCATAAAACCATTATTATGTTAAAAAAACATTTTTATATGTATATTATAACTTTTTTAATATTTTGAAACTATTTTATAAACATAATATCTAATAAAACATAATTGTTTTGCGATGGATAGGATAACCACCATAATAAACTAAGAATTTATCATTAATATTTTATCTAATGAATCATCCTCATACAAAAAAGATGATATATTAGAATATTTAAAATTATTTAAGTTCATTAATAACATATAATTTCAATTCTAGAGATTTATTCTCATTTTACATGAACTTTTATACTTGTATACAAGTCAACGGATCATGAAAACCAAGAAAACAAACACTCCCAGAATGATGAAATTGAACTCTATAACTCATCAAAATGTACATAAAAGAAATTAATACAATTATGATAAATAAAATACATGTATAATATGTTACATATTGAGTAATTATATTTTTATTATCTAAGATATTAAGTAAAATGGAATGAATCATTCGAACATACGGTAAGGGGATTCCCGAACCCAACTCCCTTTCTCTAGGTTATACCTCTTTCATGCCAAATTTTAGTGTGGATATTCTTTTAATATTCCTCAAAAACAATTTAATTTTTATTCCCTTTTATTTTTAGGGATATAAACGGTTCCAATATGATTATTTGAAAAATAAAAATAATTTTCCAAAAGAACTCTTCTTTCAGAAACACATCTGGATTCCTCTTGAGTTATTTATTCTTCGCTCAAGAGTGATTATTTATAATCCAAATATAACCTTATTTTCTTAGTTTGGTAAGCCTAAAGTTTATTCATGAATGAATTATTTATGAAATAATTATTAAACCCGTTCTTTTACATGGGTTATTTTATGACTATGATTGTTATAAGTTCTATGTGGCATGCATGATTTTGTAAATGTTATGATGTGACTGGTAGGCCATAAATTATATGTCCCTATAATTCATTGGGTAATGTGACATATCTCATGGGATAATGTGAAATATGTGTAAACATGTTTCTATATGTTTTTCACAATGATGATGTTATGTTTATGCACATATGTTATGCGTGAACCTGATGATAGCTTTGTTCACAACTATGTGTGGTACTTGACCACTAAGACATGATGTTGCATTTTTATTTATTTCCATATTCCATGAATTTATTAAATGTTTCCTTTATGATTTTGAAAATTATCCCATTCTTATTTTATGATGATTATGATTATGATCACTCATGTTATATTTTTTCATGTCTCTAATTCATCCTCTTACTAGGTTTTTATCTCCCCTCTTTATTTGATGTATATCCTCAGGTGACTACATATACTAAGGAGAATGTGATATTTAGAAGGATAAATAAGAAGATTTTAGATAAATTTTTATGTTTTATTATGTACAAGTTATGTATGTTCATAATTTTCCCAAGGCACTAACCCTTTGGATCTTTTATTTATAATGCTATAATGTAGTTTATCTTTAAAATGATATAATAATCATGTAATAAAAACTATGGTCACTATATTTTGTATCAAAGTATGGTTTAGTTAATTTGGGAATTAGTATTTGAGAATGCTAGTGAATAACCTTAAGATAAGACTTAGTATATGTAAACATCCATAAACTTTTGTTTTAGAAAAATTATAAACATAGGGATCTGGTAAGATATGCCTTGAGAGTTAATTTCACAAAAGAACAAATTATTTATTCATGATTTATTGAATCATGTTTTTTTCTAACATTTTATATTTTAGAAAATGGTGGGGATTAGGAGAGACCAAGTCAACAACCCATGTGAAGGACAATGCAGCGATTACTCAAATGACATCCCCAATGCCTTGGGAGGTGGAGTTCAAAACATAATGGCAATTCTTACCCAACTTTCTCAGGCTATAAATAATAACCTAAACCATTTGGAACATCCAACTTCATCCAATAAGGATAAACTTTATATTGAGTCTATTATGAAACAATGACCACAGATATTTAGTAGATCTGTCTATCCACTAGTTAGGGAATATTGGGTCAAGTCAATGGAGAATATATATTTTATGCTTCACTATTCTGAGATGGAGAATGTGACTCTATCTATTTATTGTTTAGAAATAGAAGTTATTCAATGATGGGGATTTATTAATAACTCCAATATGAAGGATTAAAAAGAAGATATAGAGTGGTAATACTTTAAAAAACATTTCTTAACAATTATTTCCCTCGAACTCTTTATACAAGGATGGAGAGAGAATTCATAGAGCTGAAGAAAAAGGATAATAAATCTATCATGGATTATGAAAAAAAAATTACAAGGATTAAAAGGTATTAATTAAGTTTTTTTATCAACAATGATGTAAAAATAGATATATTATTTAGTGATTTAAAACTGCACCTTTGAAATGATCTATCTATTTGATACTTTCAAAGTTATAAAGAATTTGTTCGATGTTATCTCAAAGTGGAGATGAAGTTTAGAGAATTTTCCCATGGATAAGGAGATAAGAAATAAAATATAGAGGTTTAATATGGATGATATAATGAAAAATTTGGAAATAAATATCAACAATCCATATGTTAAAATTGTGAGAAGAAGAATCTTGAGAACTGCCTCAAAGAGACAGGGAAATGCTATAAGTACGGGGGAGAAGGACACCAAACTCATTAATGTTGAAGAGACATGAATAATCTGGCCAATGTGATGGAGGAAAGAAGAGAACCATGCATGGTTCAATTATTTAAATGTAGAGATCAAGTGAACTATGTAATCTAGTTCACTAAACCTAGATTCCTTGTGGTTAATTAGCATCAGAAACCACCTATTAGAAATGAGAAAGTGAAATATTATGCCATCACTACCACTGAAGTGGATAAAGAAAATAATGTCATACAAGGTACACTTACTATTCACTCAATAATAGAAAAAGTCTTATTTTATTCTAGTTATATGCATTCTTTTATATCATTCATGTTTTCCAAAACTTTGGAATCAAAAGCCTGTTACCTTGAAGTAGATATATCCACAAAAACACATAGTTGTCTGATCATTTCAACCTAAGTGTTGGACTCTTCTCCTATTTGTGTATATGGAAAGATTCTTCATGTGAATCTCATAATAATTCCCTCGGTGGATTCAACACTATAATGGGCATGGATTGAATCTCATTATATAGAGTACAAGTTAACTGTCATGAAAATGAAATATCTTTTCATATTTCAAACCATCCCATAATCCTATACAAATTAAAGGAAGACAGTGAATCTATCTTTAAAAATAAATCAATGGTGTGGGTGTTTATACCCTATGAAGAAGAATACCTCACTAAAATGGATGATTCAAAGGATAATATCAACCTTGAAGAAATGCCTATTATGAGGGAATACACTGATGCAATTCCCGACGAGTTACTCAGACTTCCACTAGATCATGAGGTGGAGTTCTCAATAGAAGTTATACATGGATCCACTCCTATCACAAAATTTCCCAATTGGATAGTCCTCATTTGATCTGGAGGAGTTAAAGAACCAGTTGTAAGAGAATTTGGACAAAGGGTTCATATGCCCTATTGCATCACCTTGGGGTGTTCCATTTCACTTTTTCAAGAAGAAGGAAGGATCAATGTGGTTATGTATTGATTTTCAAGATCCCAATAAGATCACCATAGTGAGAAAATATCCTCTTCCAAGGATTGATTACTTGTTCATTCAACTATGAGGAGATTAGTACTTTATAAAGGTGGAAATTTGTTTTAGAAATTATCAATTGAAGGTGAAGAAGGAATATATTCACAAGACTTCTTTCCATACAAGGTATAGGTATTATGAGTTTCTATTTATTTACTTTGGACTTACTAATTACCATAAAATATTCATGGATTCTATGAATAGAGTCTTTAGAGACTACATTTAAAAATTTGCGGTAGTTTTTATTGACTATATTCTCATCTATTCTAAGAGAAAGTATGAACATAATGAATATATAAGGATTGTGCTGGAAACATTAAAGAAAAAGAAATTGTATTACAGGTTTAGAAAGTGTGGATTTTGTATGTAATAGGTCACATTATTTTGGAATTTGATCACAAGTGGGAATTTCTATTGAACATTAAAAGAAAGGTAATTGAGGAATGGAGTAGGCCCACTATTATTACATAGATCCGTAGTTTTCTTGGCTTATTTGGGTATAACAGATTTTTTTTAATGAATTTCCCATGATTTTCTAACCCACTAAATATGTTAACAAGGAAAGGGGTAAAGTATGTATGGATAAAAGAATGTGAGAAAAACTTCAAGGAAATCAAGAAAATCCTAATCATTACACCTGTACTCACACCGCCAACAAGTGGATAAAGTTTTGTTGATATACAATGATACTTAAAAGAAAGGATTGAGTTTTTTACTCAGGAAAAATGATAAAGTGGTATCCTACACCTAAAAGTAGTTGAATATACATGAGAATAACTACACAACACATGATTTAGATCTATAATTTGTGTTATTTTCCTTAGAAATTTAGAGGTACTACCTCTATGGTGAGAAGTGTGACATATATACCAATCATAAGAGTCCAAATTATATCTTCACATAGAAGGAGCACAATATGTGTCAAATGAGATTGTTAGAGATAATAAAGGTCTATGTTTTCTCTTTTCATAACCATATGGTAAAGGAAAACAAGGTAGATGATGCTCTTATCAAAAAAGAACCTGCTATTCTATCTAAGATACAAATCGATAAAGACCCCATGTTCATGGATATGAAAAGGATGGATTTATAAATCATAACGTTAGGGAATTAACCCTACCTTTCCCAAATGATTACTTGAACATTCATCTAAGATAAGATCAAGGTGGTACAAAGGGATGATCTGGAGCTACAAAATAAGGTGAAAGAGGTAAAGTAAGGGAGTCTATAAGAGTTATATAACAATGGTGATTGTTTGATTCAATTTGGAACAAGGATTTGTGTGAATTCATCACCTAAGATAAAGAAGGATCTATTGGATAATGCACATAGATCATATTTCTCTATCTATCATGGAATTACCAAGATGTACCTAGATCTTAAAGAAAAATTATCGTTGAAAAATATGAATAAGGAGATTACAAAGTATATATAAAGGCATTTGGTATGTCATAAAGTTAAATTTGAAGGATAAAAGTCCAAAGGGATAATGTGTCACACCTGATTTTTTTCAATTTTATTTTCATGTATTGGTTTTTATCCGGTTCATTGAAAATTCTGATCATTTTATTGAGTTTTGGATGAGATTAACTTTGATTTTTTAATTTACATATATTTCTAATCACCCTAATTTGGTTTCCCCACTTCTTGTTTAGGAGTTTTTGGAGAGAGGGTGGTTACTTCATGATTTGGGTCAACCATGATCCCATTTCCAGTTTTAAAAACAAAATATGTTTCTTTTATAACCCCTTTGTTTTTAAACATTTTTCACCCATTACACTTCATACTCTTCCTACACTGATATATTCAAACCACCATATACTTTTGGATACCTTAAGAATTAATGATCATGGGGAATTTAAGTTACTTATTTTCATATTGGGCCAGCCCATGGGCCCATTTCCTGTTTTAAAAAAATGATTTGGTTCTTTTATATCATTTTCATTTTTTAATATTTTACCGTGATTCTACCTCCCACACGAATCCAACATAACTATCTGAACCCAAATTATCTAGGTTACAACTTTGGAGCTCATTGGGATCGCATATTTGGTCGAACATTCTCTAGTTTCCTCAAATCGTCCATAATTGAGAAGGTAAATTATTTCATCCATAAATCATTCAATTCGTACTATTTTTTCAAAAAATAATCTTTAAATGGTTCTTCCAGACATTATGATACTCTCCAAGAGGTTTCAAGCCATTCCCTTCTCTCTAGGGTTGCAGATCAAATGGAAGACGAAGAGTTTTCTAGGAAGAAAGGTGAGATTCCTTCTCCATTCTCTGTCATCTTCCTCATCCTCTCATTATTTCTTGGTTTTATATTGTCCCCTAGTCATGATAGAAATTGGGTTATGTTATAAAATTATTTTTTATGGGGTTTATGTTCGTTTAGGTCTGGTATTTATAGTTTTAGGGTTTATAAACCAGCATCAGGTGACTTCGGGTGTGCGTTTCCATTACGCCAAGGATTTGAGGTAGGATATCCCTTGCACATGCCTTTATCATTCAAGTTTAATAATTTTAATATTGTCCTAATCTGATATATATATATATTTATTATTGTTTTTAAGACTTTGGAAATTTTTCTTGGTGTGCAAAGTTGTCGTTTAATCATTGCTTTGTGAAAGGTAGTGTTGTTTTGTCATGAAAGTTCTCAACAAGTGTTTGTTTAAATATTCCGTTATATTTTGAAATTATTTTGTGAGGTTTACAATATGTTTTATGTTATTTTGAACATGTTACAATATCTTTAATAAAATATGGAATTCAATGGGTGTTTCATTCCTTTTCACATACTTAAAATAAGTTGTTTTCTTTAAAAAGGACACGTCATGTGTTCGGTAAATTGCCCGGTTGGCTTTTATGTGTGATGTATGATTTAAAAGTTATTTTCTAGATTTATAAATGAATTTTAAGAATGATAAATGGTATTTTGGGGTTCTTATATGGCGTTCTAATTTGGATTTGGTTTTAAAAATAAATGGGTTTTGGTTTACAACATGTTTTGGCCCGAGTTGTCAGAAAATGGCCCGTTTCACATCCTTATGAGAAGGGTTGTGTTTTGAATATGTAGACTGAGTGTTTTAAGGGATTTATGAATGTTATTTTCTGCTATAAATTGTGTTTATACAGCTCCTTAATAAATTTTAAATGCATACCCTGGTCGAATGTTAGTTTTGAGAAAGGCTTAAAGGCCTATTTGTCATTTTTTTTGTAAAAATGGTTTCCATGTGTATTTCATGTTCTATCTTGGGGTCCATTTTATGGTCCATGAAATTGATTTATTAATTGGTTTTTTAGAATCCAAATCTAGGTTTTTAGGTTATTTATGGGTTTATGGTATTAAAAGAGTGTTTTTGAATGCGTTTTAGATGAAAATCCTCAATACACTCCTTGAAATTGTTTTACGAAAATATTTAGTGGTTTATTGATTAGTGAAAGAAATGTGAAGAAAGTTTGTGGGATGTTTGTATTTTTATGGTTTGGGAATGGAATTTGGATGTGAAATGTGTATTTGATAAGTTGTTTAACTTGATTTAGCACTAAAGGGAATCCTAGGTATCTAGGTGGGTGGACGTGTACTAGTATGCTAGTGATTTCGTGGGGTTTGGCCCCTGTTTCACATAGAAAGTTTGATGATGGCAATAATAAATAAACTATGATGATGATGATGTTGGGGGACCACTAGGTTATGGGTATTCTCCCTAATATTGTCTCGTGTGCACGAGAACATATCTTTATTATGGTTACTTTCACCGAGATACGAGGTACCTGGGGCTCACAACTAACTAGTGCCTAGGGGTGTTCCCGTGACTTTTTCTTATTGGCTATTTAGTACTCACCGTATGCATATGGTGTGTTTGGTTGGTAAATTCAGTAGTGTTTGTGATTTATTTAAAACTATAAATTCTTTAAAGCATCCCCCTTGAAAACTATTTTCCTTTTGATGTTTCACCTCTTTGAAAAATTGTTACTAGCATTCTTGTTTATAAAATGTGAAAGTTTTTGTGTGATAATTATTATAGCATGAAACCTCATTTGAAAAAAGTACTTTTATATCTTGTATTTAAAACTTTAAATTGATGTTTCTTTTATTTTAAAGGAAGTGTATTGGGAATAGAATATCGAGCTAACCTACAGAGTTTTAATGCTCACACCAATATTTTTCTTCTGTTTTTAGCCCTTGTGTAGGTTTCAACTTGATTGAATCGCCTTGGGCGACGTGTGATCATTTTGTTGGAGAGTGACCATCGAAGTCACATGGAGTTATTTGGTTATCTAGTTTGGTCAGTTGAGTAGTTTTTTTAGTTTTACTTTCAGTTTCTTGTACAATTAATGTCAAGTTCAATTTTTATATAAATATTTTGTTGGGCTGTCCATTTCGTTCTACTATTTGTTTGATTGATTATGTATGGGAGAAATCGTTAAGTTGTGTACTCTATTAATTAAATTGGTGCTTTTTTCCATATCTTGAGGATTGGGAATGCCTCTCAAGACTTGTCGTGGGCTGGCCTGGGTGACCGGTTCAGGGTCGACTCGGGTTGGTTCGTGAGAAAATGGTATTAGACGAGGTCAGCTCTTAGCAAACCTTTCTTTTTAGAGCACCCTTGTTAGTTGGGGGATTTCAAGGTAGATTGAGTAAGATTTTTGGTACTTGAGGGGTAAGTGTGGGAAGAGTGTCGCGAACAATTTCTCATTCTAATCCTCAGGTGTCTCTCAGAAGTCCGGTTTTATTAATGTCCATTGTTCTTGTTGATTGTTTGGTGTTGGGATATGACAGAGGGAGTTTGACAAATGGATTCCGTGAGCTCGAAGGGCCTAGAAAGCCATGTGGAGCCGGGGCATGGTCCTAATAAGTTTCTCTGTGTTGGTATTGTGTATGACATATGGCTGCCAATCATATGGTCAAGTCACCTACCGACAGTAGTTCCCTTTTGTGGGTTTCTTAGACCTTTATAAAATTCTGATTTTTTTTGAAAATACTTGTATGAGAATTATGTAAATTGGTTTTAAAGGAAGGATTGGATTTTTAAAAGTGAAAAAAGGTTTTTCAAAATTTAAATATAATAATGGTTTTGGATGGTTGTTTTTTTGTGAAAAAAATAGGAAGTAGAAATGATTTAATAGGATTAGATTATCCAAAATCTAAACTTGTGGTTTATTGGAATAAAAAGTTTTGAAAGTATGAATCATTTTGAGGCGATTCTAAACCTTTGTTTTAAATGGGTTTTTTTGGGATGTTGAAAAGTGTTTAAATATGATGAATTGGTTTTGAAAATTGGTTTTGAGTATTTTTTGTTTTCCTAGAAAGGGTATTGGTCTCAACGACCATCAGATTATGAAACGATACCTTGCTAAATTTTAGAAAATGGGAAGGGGTTGTTTGTAGTAGATTGGTTTTTTTGAAATGTGTAAAAATGAAAATGTGTAGGTTTTTAAGAAAATGGTTCTTGATGAAGTGTGGTTTGTTTTGTGAAATATGAAAAGGGTTTTTGACTTGGTGGTTCGTGTTCCATTTGAAGGTACATGATTTTTGGAATGATGTTGTTTTGTTTTTGCATTCGGTGTTTTCATGGGTTCTCACATGAAAGTTTTTGTGGATATATGGATGAATGGATGATATGGCATGGTATTTGAGTGATCAGGGTGGCACATAAATGTTCATGTGAGTGATACTTGATGAAACACCATTTGTGAATGTGAAAATCCACCAAGATAGTTTATTTTTTTTTCAAAAATGTTTTTAGGTGAAAAATTGTGGTTTTTGTTTTGAACTGACAGTTATGTGGATGGTTTAACCTATGTATTAGGAGTTTTGTCTATTAATTATTCTTCCTTATGATCTAGAAGTCACACTATTTACACAACCTGATATGTGATCTTGTTGGTGGCTCGGTTTTGGGGTAATGTTCTATGGGTTTCTAAAGATGTGTTGGACGTTGTGATGTGGCCACAGATAGTTCTATGTTTCATGATTTCCAATTGATAACCATAAGGATTATTTCTCATGTTTCACAGTCTATATCCACCTCCTAAAATAATTCCTCATCCCATTAGTTGAAATAGAGAGCTATTTGGTATTGATTTAAAGTGCTACCATGTCGTGATAATTCATTTGGACATAACAGTTATGTTTGGTGATGTTGATATGTTTCTCCGTATTCCTTGTCCATTCTGGCCCTCATTCAAAGTGAGACAAAATTTTGATATGTATATATGAGTTCTTATTTAGATTAAGGTGTTTTGTTGCTCATGTGAGTTTTTTTGAGTGGTGTGATCCCTATCACCCTGAATGCGGTGCAGCAAATGCTTCAGGAATCAGGGCTCCAGCCATAGGCCTCAGAGTGAAGGTTTTAACGCAGCCAGGAAATATGCAGCGGTGTGGGGATCTTGAACAAGATACTACCTCCACCTTTGTGGTATTATAGTTTATATGTCTCTATTTTTCTTCCTCATAACTATAAATATCCCTATTTTTTCAACTAACATGGTTAACTTACCCCTTACACAATGCCTATGGTTATGCCTTCATTAATGTGGGTTTTCGATCAATGTCCATGTGTGGACCACCTGTGAAAATCTAGTATTGTCTTCTTGTTACCTATTTATATGTGGAGTGTGTTGGGTACTTCCTTTGTTTCTATTTTTGTTTTAGTGGCCTAATTATTGGGTCCCCTTCACTCCCCTCCCTGAGTGGTGGGGGTCTGGATTTGTGCTGAAAGTGTTGGCCTAGTTCTTGTCCCCTCCATTCGGGAGTGGGTGGTTTATATGTTCATGTAATAACATTCATAACTTGGGATGGTATGTTTTTTTGGGAGAGTTTTGTTGGAATTGTGAAAGTGAGTCCCAATTCTAGTTAATTTTTAGTTCTTGTTTTTTGGTTTCTAGTTGGGTTCTAGTGGTGGGGAGACCCACCATAAGTCTAGTTTACTTTTACTCCTAAGAACTTGTCTAGTGCTAGTTGTTTATTAATGGTGGGTAGTCAATTTTGTAATCCTTTAGAGTCTCTGGTTTTATTATGTTCTCTTTGTTTTGGGTTATTGTTGGGTTCATTGAGAGAAGGCCTAACAATCGGGTCCTTGGCTTGGTTGTGGAGGTGGTGGCTTGATATTTCCATTGATTCTCAGGCAGTGGTTGTGAGTAAGTGTGTTTTTTGTTTGAGCTAGAGGCTTAAAATACATTGATTGTTGATGATATTTTCTTTTATTGAGAGGATAGAACATGTCAATAGGTAATACTTAGGTGTTGATATTTCAGCTAGAAAGTGTTATGGATTTCTGGGGGTGGAAAGTTTTAATGGTGGGGAGAATTGTCACACCTGTTTTTTTTCAATTTTATTTTCATGTCTTGGTTTTTATCTAGTTCATTGAAAATTATGATCATTTTATTGAGTGTTGGATGAGATTAATTTTTAGTTTTGAACTTCCATATATGTCTAATAACCCTAATTTGGGTTCCCCATTGCTTGTTTAGGAGTTTTTGGAGAGAGGGTGGTTACTTTATGATTTGGGCCAACTGTGAGTCCATTTCCAGTTTAAAAAACAAAATATGTTTATTTTATAACTCCATTTTGTTTAAAAAATTTTCACCCATTCCACTTCATACTTTTCCTCCAATGATATATTCAAACCATTATATCCTTTTTTACCCCTTAAGAATTCATGATCATGGTGAATTTAGGTTACTTATTTTGGTATTGGGTCAGCCCATGAGCCCATTTCCAGTTAAAAAAAATAATTTGTTGCTTTTATATCTTTTTCATTTTTTAATATTTTTCGGTGATTCCACCTCTCACCCAAATCCACCATAACTATATTCCCCCCCATTATCTAGGATACCACTTTGGATCTCATTGATATTTCATATTGGGTCGAACGTTCTCTGGTTTCCTCAAATCGTCTATAATTGAGAAGGTAAATGCTTTCATCCATAAATCATTCCATTCATACTATTTTTTCAACAAATAATCTTTCACTGGTTTTTATAGACCTTAGGAGACTCTAAAAAATGTTTCAATCCATTCCCTTCTCTCTAGGGTTGCAGATATAATGGAAGACGAAGAGTTTTCTAGGTTGAAAGGTGAGATTCCTTCTCCTTTCTCCTTCCTCTTCCTCCTCCTTTCATTATTTATTGGTTTTATATTGTACCCTAGTAATTATAGACCTAGGGTTCTGTTATACCATGATTTTTATAGGATTTCTGTTGGTTTAGTTCTGGTCTTTATAGTTTTAGGGTTTATAAGCCCGTAGTGGGTGATTTCTGGTGTGCATTTCCATTACGCTAAGGATTTGAGGCAGGATATCCCTTGGAAATGCCTTTATCATTAAAGTTTCATCATTTTAATATTGTCCTAAACTGATATATATATTTTTATTATTTTTTTTAAGAATTTTTATAATTTTCTTAGTGTTCAAAGTGGTTGTTTAATCCTTGTTTTGTGAAAGGTAGTGTTGTTTTGTCATAAAAGTGCTCAACAAGTGTTTGTTTAAATGTTCAGTTATCTTTTGCAGCTATTTTGTGAGGTTTATGATCTGTTTTATGGTATTTTAAACATTTTAAAATATCTTGAATAAAATATTTAATTCAATTTGTGTTTTATTCCTTTTCACGTAATTAAAATAAATTGTTTTGTTTAAAAAGGGCATGTCATGTGTTCGGTAAATTGTCCGGTTGGCTTTTATGTGTGATGTATGATTTAAAAGTTATTTTTTTGGATTTATAAATGAATTAAAATAATGATAAATTTTATTTTTGGGTCCTTATATGGATTTCTAATTTGTATTTGGTTTAACAAATAAATGGGTTTTGGTTTACAACATGTTTTGGCCTGAGATGTCGGAAAATGACCCATTTCACATCCTTATGAAAAGGGTTGTGTTTTGAATATGTAGCCTGAGTGTTTTAAGGGATTTATGAATTTATTTTTATGCTGTAAATTGTTTTTATACACCTCTTTAATAAATGTGAAATGTATACCCTGGTCGAATGTTAGTTTTGAGAAAGACTTAAAGGCCTTTTTGGCATTTTTTTTGTAAAAATGGTTTCCATGTGTATTTAATGTTCTATCTTTGGGTCCATTTTATGGTCCATGAAATTGATTTATTAATTGGTTTTGGGGATGAAAAATATGGGTTGTTATGTTATTTATGGGTTTCTGGTTCTAAAAGAGTGTTTTTGAATGAGTTTTAGAAGAAAAGCCTCAATACACTCCTTGAAATTGTTTTACGAAAATTTTTAGTGGTTTATTGATTTGTGAAAGAAATGTCAAGACATTTTGTGGTCTGTTTGTGTTTTTATTGTTTGGGAATGTAATTTGGATGTGAAATGTGTATTTAATAATGTGTGTAACTTTATTGTGCACTAAATGGAATCCCAGGTATCTAGGTGGGTGGACGTGTACAAGTTTGCTAGTGATTCCATGGGGTTTGGCCCCTGTTTCACGTAGCAAGTTTGACGATGACAACACTAACTAAACTATGATGATGATGATGATGATGTGGGACCACTAGGTTATGGGTATGATCTCTAATAGTGGCTCATGTTCATGAGAATAGATATTTATTATGGTTACTTTCACCGAGATACGAGGTATCTGGGGCTCACAACTAACTAGTGCCTAGGGGTGTTCCCGTGACTTGTGCTCATTGGCTATTTCGTACTCATTGTCAGCATACAGTGTGTTTGGTTGGTAAAATCTGTAGTGTTTTTGATTTATTTAAAACTATAAATTCTTTAAAGCAGGTCTCTTGAAAACTATTTTAATTTTGAAGTTTCACCTCTTTGAAAAATTGTTACTAGCATTCTTGTTTATAAAACATGAAAAGTTTTTGTGTGATAATTATTATAGCATGAAATCGCATTTGAAAAAAACAATACTTTTATAACTTGTATTTAAAACTTTAAATTGGTGTTTCTTTTATTTTAAAGGAAGTGTATTGGGAATAGAATATTGGGCTAACCTATTGAGTTTTAATGCTCATGCCTATAGTTTTCTTCTGTTTTTAGCCCCTGTGTAGGTTTGAACTTGATTCAATCGCCTTGGACGACATGTGATAATTTCGTTGGAGAGTGACCATCGGGGTCACATGGAGTTATTTGGTTATCGGGTTTGGTCAGTTGAGTAGTTTGTTTAGTTTTACTTTCAGTTTCTTGTACAATTAGTGTCAAGTTAAATTTTTATATAAATATTTTTTTGGGATGTCCATTTCGTTCTGCTATTTTTTTGATTGATTATGTATGGGAGAAATCGTTCCCTTGTGTACTCTATTCATTCCCTTGGTGCTTGTAGCCATCTCAGGAGGATTGGGAACGACTCTTGGGACTTGTCTCAGGCTATCCTGGGTGACCGGTTTAGGGTCGACTCGGGCTGGTTCATGAGAAAATGGCATCAGAGGAGGTCAACTCTTAAAAAACCTTTATTTTTATAGAACCCTTGTTATTTGGGGAGATTTCAAGGTAGATTGAGTATGATTGTTGGTACTTGAGGGGTAAGTGCAGGAAGAGCATCGCGAACACTTTATCGTTCTAATCCTAAAGTTTCCCTGGGAAGTCTGGTTTTATTAGTGTCCTTTGTTCTTATTGATTGTTTGGTGTCAGGATTTGAAAAGGGGAGTTTGACTAATGGAATCTGTGAGCATGCAGGGCCTGACAAGCCATGTGGAGTCGGGGCATGGTCCTAATAAGTTTGTATGTGTTGGTACTGTGTATGACATATGGATACCAACCATATGGTCAAGTCACCCACTGACACTAGTTCCCTTTTGTGGGTTTCTTATACCTTTATTGAATTCTGATTTTTTTTTTGAAAATAGTTGTGTGAGAATTATGTAAATTGGTTTTAAAGGAAGGATTGTATTTTTAAAATTGAAAAAAAGGGTTTTCAAAAATAAAATATAAGAATGGTTTTGGAAGGTTGTGTTTTTGTGAAAAAAAGAGGAAGTGGAAATGATTTAACAGGATTGGATTATCTAAAATCTAAACTTGTGGTTTGTTGGAATAAAATGTTTTTAAAGTGTGAATAATTTTGAGGTGATTCTAAATCATTGTTTTAAATGGGGTTTTTTGGGATGCTGAAAAGTGGTTGAATATGATGAATTGGTTTTGAAAATTGGTTTTGAGTGGTTGTTGTTTTCCTAGAAAGGGTATTGGTCTCAATGACCATCAGATTATGAAACTATACCTTGCTAAAATTTAGAAAATGGGAAGGGGTTGTTTGTATAATCTTGGTTGTTTTGAAATTTGTAAAAATAAAAAGGGGTAAGTTTTTAAGAAAATGATTCTTGATGAAGTGTGGTTTGTTTTGTGAAATATGAAAAGGGTTTTTGACTTGGTGTTTGGTGTTCCATTTGAAGGTACATGATTTTTGGAATGATGTTGTTTTCTTTTTGCATTCGGTGTTTTCATGGGTTCTCACATGAAATTTTTTGTGGATATACGGATGAATCGATGATATGGAATGGTATTTGAGTGGTCAGGGTGGCACATAAATGTTCATGTGAGTGATACTTGATGAAACACCATTGGTGAATGTGAAAATCCACCAAGTTAGTTTATTTTTTTTCAAAAGTGTTTTTAGCTGAAACCTTGTGGTGTTTGTTTTAAACCGATGGTTATGTGGATGGTTTATCCTATTTCTTAGGAGTTTTTTCTATTCATTATGCTTCCTTATGATCTATTAGTCATACTTTTTCCTCATCGTGAGATGGATTCTTGTTGGTGGCTTGGTTTTGGGGTAATTTTTAGTGGGTTTATAAAGATGTGTTGGACGTTGTGATGTGGCCATAGATAGTTCTATGTTTTCATGATTTCCAATTGATAACCCAAAGGATTCTTTCTCATGTTTCAAAATCTATATCCACCACCTAAAATAATTCCTCATCCCATTAGTTTAAATATAGAGCTATTTGGGATCCATTTAAAGTGCTTCCATGTCGTGATCATTCATTTGGACATAGCAGTTGTGTTTGGTGATGTTGATATGTTTCGTCGTATCCCTTATCCATTCTGGACCTCATTCAAAGTGAGACAAAATTTTGATATGTATCTATGAGTTCTTATTTAGATGAAGGTGTTTTGTTGAGAATGTGAGTTTTTTGAGTGGTGTGACCCTTATCACCCTGAATGCGGTGCAACAAATTCTTCATGAATCAGGGCTCCAGCCATAGGCCTCGGAGTGAAGCTTTTCACGCAGCCAGGAAATCTCCAGAGGTGTGGGGAGCTTGAACAGGATCCTACCTCCACCGTTGTGGTATGATAGTTTATATGTCTCTATTTTTCTTCCTCATCACTAGGAATATCACTTTTTCTCAACAATAATGGTGGACTTATCCCTCACACAGTGTCTATGGTTATGCCTTCATTAATGTGGGTTTTCGATCCATGTCCATGTGTGGTCCAAATGTGAAAATCTAGTATAGTCTTAGTGTTACCTATTTATATGTGGAGTGTGTTGGGTACTTCCTTTGTTTCTTTTTTGGTTTTAGTGGCCTAATTATTGGGTCCCCTTCGTTCCCCTCCCTAAGTGGTGGGGGTCTGGATTTGTGCAGAAAGTGTTGGCCCAGTTCTTGTCCCATCCGTTCGAGAGTGGGTGGTTTAGATGTCCATGTTATAACATTAATAACTTGGTATGGTATGTTTTTTTGGGAGAGTTTTGTTGGAATTTTGAAAGTGAGTCCTAATTCTAGTTAATTTTGAGTTCTTGTTTTTTCATTGCTAGTTGGGTTCTAGTGGTGGGGAGACCCACCATAAGTCTCGTTAACTTTTCCTCCTAAGAACTTGTCTAGTGCTAGATGTTTATTAATGGTGGGGAGTCAATTATGTAATCCCATGGAGTATGTGGTTTTCTTATGTTCTATTTGGTTTGGGTGATTGTTGGGTTTATTGGGAGAAGGCCTAACAATCAGGTTCTTAGCTTGGTTGTGGAGGTGGTGGCTTGATATTTCCATTGATTCTCAGGCAGTGGTTGTGAAAAAGTGTGTTTTTTTAGATAGAAGCTTAAAATACATTTATTGTTGATGATATTTTCTTTTATTTAGAGGATATATCATGTTTATATGTAATCCTTATGTGTTTATGTTTCATCTAGAAAGTGTTATGGATTTCCGAGGGCGGAAAGTTTTAATGGTGGGGAGAATTGTCACACCCAGTTTTTTTCATTTTTATTTTCATGTCTTGGTTTTTATCTAGTTCTTTGAAAATTATTATTATTTTCTTGAGTGTTGGATGAGATTAATTTTGATTTTTTAAATTCCATATATGTCAAATCACCCAAATTTGGGCTCCTCATTTCTTGTTTAGGAGTTTTTGGAGAGAGGGTGGTTACTTCATGATTTGGGGCAACCGTGAGTCCATTTCCAGTTTTAAAAACCAAATATGTTTCTTTTATAAATCCATTGTTTTTAAACATTTTTCACTCATTCCACTTCATAATATTCCTCCAATGATATATTCAAACCACCATATCCTTTTGGACCCCTTAAGAATTCATGATAATGGTGAATTTAGGTTACTTATTTTGGTATTGGGCCAGCCCATGGGCCCATTTCCAGTTTAAAAAAAATAAGCTGTTGGTTTTATATATTTTTCATTTTTTTTATATTTTTTGGTGATTCTACCTCTCACCATAATCCACCAAACCTATCCTCACCCCCATTATCTAGGTTACCACTTTTGAGCTCATTAGGATTGCATATTTGGTCAAACGTTCTCTAGTTTCCTCAAATCGTCCATAATTGAGAAGGTAAATGCTTTCATCCATAAATCATTCCATTCGTACTATTTTTCAATAAAATAATCTTTCAATAGTTTTTAAATACCTTATGAGACTCTAAAAGAGGATTCATGCCATTTTATTTTCTCTAGGGTTGCAGATATAATGGAAGACGAAGTGTTTTCTAGGTGGAAAGGTGAGATTCCTTCTCCTTTCTCCTTCCTCTTCCTCCTCCTTTCATTATTTATTGGTTTTATATTGTCCCCTAGTAATGATATACCTAGGGTTCTTTTATAAAATGATTTTTATGGGGTTTCTATTCATTTAGGTCTGATCTTTATAGTTTTAGGGTTTATAAACCCGCGGTGGGTGATTTTGGGTGTGCGTTTCCATTACGCCAATGATTTGAGGTAGTATATCCCTTGTACATGCCTTTATAATTCAATTTTAATCATTTTAATATTGTCCTCAACTGATATAAATATTTATATTATTGTTTTTATCCTTTTTATAATTTTCTTGGTGTTCAAAGTGGTTGTTTAATCCTTGTTTTGTTAAAGGTAGTGTTGTTTTGTCATAAAAGTGCTCAACAAGTGTTTGTTTAAATGTTCTATTATCTTTTGAAACTATTTTGTGAGGTTTATGATCTGGTTTATGGTATTTTGAAAATTTTACAATAGCTTTAATAAAATATGGCATTCAATTGTTGTTTTATTCCTTTTCATGCACTTAAAATAATTTGTTTTGTTTAAAAAGGGCATGTCATGTGTTCGGTAAATTGTCCGGTTGGCTTTTATGTGTAATGTATGATTTAAAAGTTATTTGTTTGTATTTATAAATGAATTAGCAGAATGATAAATTTTATTTTTGGGTCCTTATATGGCTTTCTAATTTGGATTTGGTTTTACAAATAAATGGGTTTTGGTTTACAACATGTTTTGGCATGAGATGTTCGAAAATGACCCGTTTCACATCCTTATAAAAAGGGTCGTGTTTTGAATATGTAGCCTGAGTGGTTAAAGGGATTTATGAATGTGATTTTATGCTGTAAATTGTGCCTATAAACCTCCTTAATAAATTTTAAATTCATACCCTGGTCGAATGTTAGTTTTGAGAAAGGCTTAAAGGCCTATTTGGCATTTTTTTTTGTAAAAATGGTTTCCATGTGTATTTCATGTTCTATCTTTGGGGACATTTTATGGTTCATGAAATTGATTTATTAATTGGTTTTGGGGCTGAAACATATGGGTTGTTATGTTATTTTTGGGTTTCCTGTCTTAAAAGAGTGTTTTTGAATGAGTTTTAGATGAAAATCCTCAATACACTCCTTGAAATTGTTTTACAAATATTTTTAGTGGTTTATTGATTCGTGAAAGAAATGTAAAGAAATTTTGTGGTTTGTTTGTGTTTTTATGGTTTGGGAATGGAATTTGGATGTGAAATGTGTATTTAATAATATTTTTAACTTGATTTAGCACTAAATGGAATCCAGGGTATCTAGGTGGGGGGACATGTACTAGTATGCTAGTGATTCCGTGGGGTTTGGCCCCTGTTTCACGTAGCAAGTTTGACGATGAAAACACTAACTAAACTATGACGATGATGATTTTGGGGGAATACTAGGTTATGTTTATTCTCCCTAATAGTGGCTCGTGTGCACGAGAACAGATATTTATTATGGTTACTTTCACCGAGATATGAGGTACCTGGGGCTGACAACTAACTAGTGCCCATGGGTGTTCCCGTGACTTGTGATGATTAGCTATTTTGTACTCACTGTCAGTATACAGGTTGTTTGGTTGGTAAATTCAGTAGTGTGTTTGATTTATTTAAAACTATAAATTATTTATAGATGACCTCTTGAAAACTATTTTCATTTTGAAGTTTCACCGCTTTGAAAAATTGTTACTAGCATTCTTGTTTATAAAACATGCATGTTTTTATGTGATAATTATTATAGCATGGAACCTAATTTGAAAGAAAATACTTTTATATATTGTATTTAAAACTTGTAATTTATGTTTCTTTTATTTTAAAGTAAGTTCATTGGGAATATAATATAGGGCTATCCTACTGAGTTTTAATGCTCATGCCTATAGTTTTCTTCTGTTTTTAGCCCATGTGTAGGTTTTAGCTTGAGTCAATCACCTTGGGAAACCTGTGATCATTTTGTTGGAGAGTGACCAGTGGGGTCACATGGAGTTATTTGGTTATTGGGTTTGGACAGTTGAGTAGTTTGTTTAGTTGTACTTTCAGTTTCTTGTACAATTAATGTCAAGTTCAATTTTTATATAAATATTTTTTTGGGCAGTCCATTTCATTCCACTATTTGTATGATTGATTATGTATGGGTGAAATAATTACCTTGTGTACTCTATTAAATACCTTGGTTCTTGTAGCCATCCTGAGAGGATCGGGAACGCCTCTTGGGACCTGTCGCGGGCTGGCCTGGGTGACCAGTTCAGGGTCGACTCGGGCTGGTTCGTGACATGATGAATCCATTACCTATACCCACATGGAAATGAGAGAATATCACTATGGACTTTGTCACTGGTCTCTTGATAACATCCAAAGGAAACAATGAAATTTGGGCTGTGGTGGATCGATTCACCCAGACTTCCCACTTTATTTCAATTCTAGTATATTTTTTTCTTGAGAAACTTGTTATGATATATGTGAAAGAAGTGTTGGGGAAACATGGGGTTCCACATTCAATGGTATCTGATCATGATCCAAGATTTACATCTAAATTATAGATAACTCTTCAATGTTCTTTGAGTACATAATTTACTTTTATCATGGCCTATCACTCCCAAATAGGTAGCCAATAAGAAAGAAATATTCAGATATTTGAGGAAATTTTGAGAGCCTACTCAATTGAATTCAAAAGTGGATGGGATAAACATCTCCCATTAGTTTAGTTATCATATAAAAATAGATTCCACGTGGCTATTCAAGTGACTCCACATAAAGTACTATATGGGAAGTTATGTAGAACTCCATCTTTTTGGGATGAAGTTCGAGATTGAAAGATACATAGACCTAATATTGTGAAAGATATGACAGAGAAGGTTAAATCTATCCAACAACATATCAATGATTCTCAGAGTCGAAAAAAGATCTATGATGACAACCATCAAAGGGACTTGGAGTTTGATATTGGAGACAAAGTATACCTTCAAATATGACCATGGAAGAGAGTCATGAGGTTTGAAAATAAAGGGAAGTTTAACCCAAGGTACAATATCCCCTTTTAGATTCTTTATCTCAATAGAGAAGAGTCATATCAGCTTACACTTCCACCAAATATGGATCAATTTCAGGATGTGTTCCAGGTATCTATCTTAAGGAATTATATACTTAACCCCTCACATGCACTAAATCTGAATGTGGTACAACTTGAGAATAAACTCTCATATGTAAAGCAGCTTGTGAAGATCTTGGACTATAGATGCAAAGTTCTGTGAAAAAAGATGACTCATCTTGTCAAAGTGTTATAGAGGAAGCATAAGTATAAAGAGGTGTCATGAGAAACAGAGGAAGCAAATAAAGAGAAATACCCTTTCCTATTTTCACATTAATTTGTAAATGAAATTTCATGGGAGAAATTTCAAAAGGGGGGAATAATGTGACGACATAGAATTTGTCAATGAAATTTTCCTTTTTATAATTATGTTATATGGTATAAAACAAATACATAGCATAGAGAATCAAATAAAAAATAATTCTCATAAGTGAATAATGAAAGAAGTGGTATTTATATAAATAAAGAAACTTATACTGATGAGATATTAACCTGACCATTGAAATAGTGACTTGGCAACTAGGAATAGTAATTTATCCAATTTAATAGTAAACTAAAATATAAGAGTATAATTTTTTTGGGTATCTTATAAATGGAAATATGATGTATTTATATCATGTTATAAGTAAATAAATGTTTTAAAAATGATAAATTAAGTGTTGGTAATTTTGAAAAACAAAATTTTTTATTTACAATTTTATAATTACTATGTTGATTTAAAATAAAACTTGTTTTCATAAAATAGATTCATAATGTAATATTTTGTTTTATTATAATTATAATATAATTTTATGAGACCTTAATTAATTTTTCAAAGGTTTAAAAAATTGATTATAATATTAAAATCCATATTTTTTAAATAAATGATGATTTTATATAAAAATTAATTTCACATATTTAGAAAATTATTTTCATAAAATGGAGTCCATTTATTAAATCTAAAAATATAATTTTTCTAGGATTAATTTTTGGGATTTTTCTAAAATAGTTGAATTTTTAGTGAATAGTGAAATACGATAATTTACGGTATAAGATAAATACATGGATTTTTGAGTATTGGATGATTTATAGTTGATATAACCACCATAATATCAAAATATAATTTATTATGTAATATATTTAGCAATAATTGTCAATAATATTGATATTATTTATCCAAAATGATAAACTAATGGATATAATAATAAAAAATACCTCTCTTTTTCCCCTATAAATAAAACCCCTCTCCGCATCTTCTCATAAAAACTTTTAATAATTTTATATTGTTTAAATTATAATCAATTCCCTTCCCAAGACTTTTCCCCATGTCACGGAGATGCTGGTATAAATAAAAGTCCAAACCCAAGGCCTTAAGGAGGTTCTCAAGGAGAAGATATTCAAGAGGTAAAATCCTCCTTCATTCTCTTTTAATTTATTTTATTTTATTATTTTCTTCTAACCTTCCCTATACAAATAGTATTTATAACTATAGTATCATATATATACTATAATTTTATTTTTTTAATGGAATATCCAACATCAAACCTATTCTCCCCTCCTTTTACACTAAAAATGAAAACATTATCCATGAGGTGTCGATTCACCGCCTTCGTGGACAACATGTTTTCATTATTAATTAACGCATTAAAGGATAGTAATAAAACAATTATTATGGTCAAAAAATATTTAAATATTCATATTATAATTTTTTTAATGTTTTTTAACTAATTTATAAAAATAATATTCATTAAAACAAAATTATTTCATGATGAATGGAAAAAATGCCCAAATAAACTAAAAATTTATCATTAACATTTTATCTAATGATTTATCATCATATAAAAAAAGATATATAAAACCATTTAAAATTATTTAATTTCATTAATAACCTATAATTTCAATTATGGATAATTCCTTTTATTTTACACAAACTTACATACTTGTATACCAGTGAACTGATCATGAAAACCAAAAAAAAAACACTCCCAGAACGATGAAGTTGAACTTTATAACTCATCAAAATCGACATAAACAAACTAAATAAAATTATAATAAATAAAATAATTTTCTATGATGTTCTGTATTTAGTAATTAATAAATCTAATTTGGGTATATAATAGAATGAAAGGCATGGTCCTCTCACTACCGACCTCTCACCCCCTCGCGATGCCCAAGTTATGGTGATGGACGCCACTTCTGTCCCTCCCCCTCCTAGGGAGGGACCTCTTCTGTCCTCAGGAGGGAATAGTCCTTTCGTCCCCTTCTCTAATCTAGACCCCCTTCCATATTTCCCATCAATATCTATTAGACCTAAAGTCCCCAACCTGTTAGAGGGATGCCCGACTCTTCCGATGTCGACATCGGAATTCGCAACTGCTTCCTCTCACCTTATCCTAACTCTGGTATCTCGATTTAAGGATAACTGACCTTCAGTGGACATGTTTGACCAATTTGTTTTCGGTTCATGGGGTTTGAAAGATTTATCAACTATTGGCCTTCGTGACAACAGGCACCTTATGATTCACTTTGTGTCTGAGAGTGATATGATCCAAGCTTGGTCCGGTTATACTCGCTTATGCAATGAATTTCACTACTTCTAGATCAGATGGTCATAAGACATTATTATGAAGTAGGACTCTCCTTCTATGACATTTTGGGTTATTTTATCTGATATTACTCTCCATTTTCAGAATCCCTATATCATTACAATTCTAGGTAATTTAGTTGGTAGATTTATGTGCTTGGATAGTAGAACAAGGGTTGTTTGCCACCCGATCCCTCCACAAATATGCATTGAAGTTTATGTTTCAAAGGGTCCAATCAATTTTTTGTGGATTTTTATAGGTGAAGAATTCCAGTTTAAGCAACCTATTGCCTTTAGTACATGGGTTGATTTATTCTGTTCGTGTAACAAACTTGGGCATTAGAAGGCAGTGTGCAGGTGATGGTTTGGTAACCGTATCTAGTTGAAGGAGTCAAAGGGCCCAGTCTCTCTTGATTTGGATCCCATCCTTGCTTCTCAGTGTGATAAGCCATTTAATAAGACCTAGGGCCCGATAGTTAATGAAATTTTTTCAGGTTTTTTTAATGATTTAGGCATTCAAAAGTTGATAGGGCAGAACACATGAGGTCTTTACTCCATGACTGATCCCTCATTTGTTGAGACTGTTAAGGGAGGAGGGGTGAATCCTATCCAGGTGACTGTGCAACACCCACACCAAGGTGGTGTGGGAATTACAGCTAAAGCGAGGGTTCTTGGGGAGATACAAAACATCAAAGACAACGTGGAAGTGTCTCCACACCATTGAGCGCCTGATCAATTCAAAGATTCTTTGCCACTCTTGATACGTAAAATTTTCTTGGCATTAAACCAAGATGGGAAGGAGAATGAGTACTCTGAAGGATGGAAAACCGTCATCCCAAGATGGAAGCACAAATAGACCGGTTCGAGACACCCACAATATGAGGAATCCATTGATACTGAAGAGGATTCTCACCCACCCATGGTCTACGATCAAGACTCTCTTTTTGGAATTGGATCAAGGAAAGGGAAACAAGGGAACATAAGGATTGGGAATTTACCGATTCTCATGGGGGAGAAAAAATCAAGACCCTGTAAGGATTATACAAACACACCAAAGACAATAGTTACCAGATCTTTAGGGAAGGTAGCGTGTAAGAGTATATGAGTTTATCACAAGGCCCTCTATCGAAAAAATGTGTGAAACTGGCCTCCAGCATGATGAGTAATCAGAATCCCTCATAAGCTTGTTCCACTATCGTGGGAGATACTAAGGGGCAGGAGTGCCCAGTGATGGACGAAATCTTGGACAGATAGGGATAACAACTGGAAGTAGGATGGGAGGAAAACCTGGCACTAGATCTACTTTATGTGGATGGAACTACGGGGGTGTTAGGGAAGAATGACAATAGTGGTGGTGCTCCAAGGGTGACTATTGATGGTTTTCAACACATAGATGTATCAAATGCCATGAATAAGCCTAGGTACCTCATTTTGCATTATGATGAAGAGATGGTGGATACAACCTTAACAATTCAAGCTCCTGGAGAGGATGTATAAAGGATAAACAGACATCCAATGCAAGTGGACACAAAATTAGAACAGAGCGGATGGATCGAGAAACAATTTATAATTATGATGAGAGGCTTTAATGAAAAGAAGTTAACAGGGGAGGAGTTCCTGAAAACAAGGGACAAACAGGCCCAACATTTCAAATATATTCTCAAAGAAAATCAAAACAAATAGGTAACATATCTTTCCTGGAAACTATATTGGGAGGTCACATCTAATAAGTTTAAGTTTTCCTTTAAAGGTTTTTTATGTGCTACTGCGTTTAATGGTTCTAGTTGTACTTGATGGTTTCATATTTTTACAGAAAAGTGTTTTAATAAAAACAATTAACTCGGTAGTAGTAAAAAAATAATCTAATTTGACTATCTATGATATCAAGTACAAGTCAATATTGCATTCAGACTTACAGTAAAGAGATTCTCGAACCCAACTCCCCTTCTTTGGGTTATACCTCTTTCATGCCAAATTTAGTATGGATGTTATTTTAATATTACTAAAGCATACATTCATTTTTATTTCTTTTTCTTTTTGTTTATATACATGTTTCCAACATTATTTTTTAACAAATACAATTAATTTTCCAATATAATTCTTCTTTCCAAAATATATCTTGATTTCTCTCAAGTTATTTCTTCTGCGCTTAAGAGTGATGATTTCTAAACCAAATATGATTTTTTTTTATTTTGGTATCCCCAAAGTTTATTCATGAATGAATTATTTATTAAATCATTATGAAACCCATTAATTTACATGAGTAATTTTATGACTATGATTATTATAAGTTTTATGTGGCATGCATGATTATGTAAATGTTATGATGTGATAGGTGAGACCAGAATTATATAGTCCTAAAATGAATTGTGTAATGTGATTTATCTCATGAGATAATTTTCAATATGCATGAACATGATGCTATATTTTTTTTTAAAATTATGATATTATGGTTATTCACATATGTTTTGCATGAAAATGATGCTAGTTATTTTTCACAACTATGTTTGGTATTTAAACACTAAGACATGATATTTCATTTTTATACATTACCACATTACACACCTTTGTCCAATGTTTTAATTATGATGTTGATAATGATCCCATTATTATGTTATGATTAATATGATTATTCTCACTCATGTTATATTGGTTCATGCCCCTTATTCATCATCTTACTAGGTTTTTAGCTCACCCATTTATTTGATATATATTCTTAGGTGACTACATGTAATAAGGAGAACATAAGCATTAAAAGGATAAAGAAGAAAATTTTCATTAAATTTTTATGTTTTATTATGTACAAGTTATGTATGGTCTTAATTTTCCAAATAAACTAATCCTTTGGATCTTATATTTTTAAGGCTAAAATGTTTTTCATCTTTAAAACAATGTAATGATCATGTATGAAAAAGTAGGTTTTCTATAAAGTTTGAATTACTAAATAAAATAAATTAAACTGATTATAAATATGTAATCCATTTTACCAAATTAAATCCCTATAAGTTTTAGAAATTCATTTTACAATAATCCCGCAAAGTGTGATGAAAATCAATTTACTAGGAAAATTATTTTTTTAAGAAATACATGATGTTATATAAAATTTATTATTAGCAGTCATCATTATATGTTTTTAAATTAAAATATACAAATATATATATATATGTACATATATATATATTACATATATTTAATTTAAATCTTTCCTTATTATGGGTTATTTTATTTAATTAAAATGGATACACTTTATTCACTTAAAAGTAGTTTTATGAAAACTCCATTTTAAGCATAAAAATTAACTTATACCAAAATCATAAAAATTAATGATGAAAATAAAATTAATTAGATTATTAAAAGTCAAATGGGTTATATTACATTCCAATAAAAAATCCAAAATACAATATGTCTTTTAAATTTATTGATTTAATGAAAATAAATGACAGTTTTACAAAAATTGATATTTTCACTATTTTTAGAAAAAATAATATATTTAGAAAAATATGAAAATATCACACTAAGGTAATTTTGGTATGATGTTTTCAAAAATTATATCCATTATATCCAATAAAATTTCTTAAATTTATATAAATTAATTTTAATATTTTCTTCTAGAAAGAAATAAAATCCAATTTTGACAAACAAATTGACTTTGCTAAAAATCGAGGGATTATTTACTATGAATTTATCAATAAATTTTTATTGAGTAGAAATTTTAAATATATTTCATAATTTAGTTAATCTTATTCATACTCTCTAATTTAATAGTTAAGTTATAATATTCATCTTTAAATAATAATATTTCATTGTTCATTTAGGCTCATTGTTGTATGTCGTATATGCTATCAAATATAGTGTACTTATTTTAAAAATATCAAGGTGTTACATTCTACCCACATTAAATAAATTTCATCCTCTTAATTTGAACTTGATCTCAAAAATCAATGGTTTGACATTGGAAAATTTCTTTTTTGGAAAACCCACATCATAAAAGTATTAATAAAAGTTCATCTTGAAAAGAGGGAAAAGAAAATACGAAGGTCTTCACATAACTAGGTTTATAAATAGGAGAAAATTATTGGGAAGTGAAAATATAGATATGGATGAGAAAAATAATGCCCAAGTACTAATAGAGAGTGATAAATAACATGGTTAGTATAAAGTTAATGATAAAAAATCCATAAATATGTGATGGGTGAAAGGACCGTTGATTCATCAGAAATGAAGGTAAATGTCTAACATTTTTATTTCAAGATAATTTTTTCCTAAAGTTGTTGGATTATTTTATCATAAAGATAAAAAACTCTAGAAAATATACTTACATGATATATTTTTTATTTCATAGGAAAAATTTCATTATTTTTTCACTTCAATAAATTTACTCTTCATTTATTACTCCATGAAATGAATATCCAGGATTAATTTGTTTTTATGCCCAAATAAGTAAAATTAAATATTAACAGATTAGATAATCCAAAAAAATATCAATCTCTTCCTCCTACCATTAATAAGGAAAAATAAACAAAATTACATCCCAATTAACCTCAATAACCTCAATATTAAAAAACATTTTAACATCAATGTTTATCTCATACCCTTATAATTACACCTATAAATAATTAATATCATTAATCCCAAATAATCTTTTATGTTAAACCTAATGGTTATATATATATATATATCAAACAAATAAAACGTCTCCAAAAATATCATTAGTCACCTCAAAATCATAAAAATTTGATAAGACTTTATCATATAATATGTTTCCAAAAATCAACTTAATATTTATCTGTCCAACCATTTGAGTAAAAAAATTCATATTAACCAAAAAATTACATAGACTAGTTATAGGCATTTCACCCTTATAGCTCTTTAGTTGTGGGTTCAATCCCCATAGCCAAACCAGATGTGATGTGTTTTCACCTCAATGTAGGTTGTCTATTTTCTAAAACTATATTAATATAATTCCTATAACATTCTGAAAAATATGATGAACATCCTAAAAAATTACATTAAATGTCAAATAAATTTTTAACCACTAAGTTTTTCTATAAAAAGTATTTTTTTTCCTACAAAATAAGATGATATTAATTTAATATTATCACCTTAATATAAATAATTACATTAACCCCAAATGTTATAAATACCTTTAAACTTATATCCACAAAATGTAATTTCATTCCTCCTCAAATAAAAATGTCACTAAAACCCATACTAATCCCTAGGTTTACATTACTATAAAGGTCTCCCAAAATACTCAAAATCATATTATAATTCTATCAGTTAAACCAAAAAATAGGTATATATGTCTCTAAACTTATGATCAACCTTAGACTTATCACCCTTGATACTTTTGGTTTATCCCATATCACTATGGAATATCATAGGTTTCTATTGGATATATTCTCTCATTTATCATAATGGTTCATAAATAAAATATGAATTAACCTAAGAATATCACTCAAAAGTGTCAAACTAGGTGTGTAGTAAGGGAACATTCATCGTGAACTAGAATGATGGATGAGATAAACTCGACCAACTTTTTTGAGGTTATTATCCCTATATGCATATGTTCCAAAATCATGTCTAATTATAGTATCCAAACATGGATTTATCTCTAGGAAACAAAAATAATATCTACCTTATCAAAAAATTATGATTCTATCCTATACATATAATTATCCTCAAATCCAGTCATAGGGTTATGTTCCTTAATCTATGTTTTCCTTAATCTAGTTTTTAGGGTTTTTAAAAAATATATTCTGATGCCAACTGTAAAGACCACAACTCCAATATCCCATAGATGATAGTTAATTTATTTCTTTGGAACTATATACAAATAATCATATCCCGTAGGACCTAATAGTTTATAGTTTTTGCTAAACTAGATACATACTTTAATCTCACATTACATTTGAAAACATAAAATAAAAAATACAATGAAAGTAAATATTTTTCATCCTTGAAATCGTTCAAAGATTCCTTGTTATTATCCTAGGGAAAGGAAAAAAAGGTGATATAAGATGCTCAATAAGGGTTAAGTAAAATAGAATATATCATGAGTAAATAAAGCATAATCAATATGGAATAGTGAATAATTGAAAAAACATGACATTTAATCAATAACATAAGCACATAGAATAACATGGAAAGAATAATTGGTGATCAAATAATGCTATAAAATGATCTTTTTGCTTATCCATGTATATCATAACTATTTAAATAATAACATGGACATCAATAACTAATTTCATAATGATAGAATGTATAATACCATACATCATAAATATACCATCAAGGCCTCATGCAAAGACATCTTACATAAATGGGTAAGACCTTGGCCAAATAACCAAACTAGTTTATCTCATGAAACCTGTGATTCATCAAGAGGCCATAGTGGGACCCACACATCACTTATTAAGTCCAATACATTAATCATATGAATGGGGAGAATAAAATTTGAATTCACAATCAACATGAACATTTTCATTGAAAAACTAACATACAAAATGCTAATATTTTCCAAGTCAAACTGATTAGAAACCATCTATAGAAATAACAAGGATGAAATCATTACAAAATATCCCCAATTGAGTATAATAAAAATAAATGGTAATTTTAATTAATGAATAAAAATACCATAAAATATTATAGAAAACATTCTTAAGGAAAATACTTTTTTCATTTTGAATTCCACTTTTAAAATAAAAAAATCCTGAATATTAGGAAAAGAATTTTCTTTGAAAATAATCCTGGAAAATTGCAAAATAATATTCAAAGTAATGATATTTCATGATAGTAGGAAAATCCTGTTCATGATTAGTACAGTAAAACAAATATTCCATTCATAATTTTGATAAAATTCAAAAAATTCTATGTTCATAACTTGAAAAAAAGTATCCATTTTGTAAAAATTCAAACATGGGTAAAAATTTATTTAATAAATATTTGGATAATATTAAAAAAATTATTCAAAACATTTTAAGGGAAATATGGATATGGAAGAAAAGTATTGTCGACTGAGTAGAAAAACAAGTCAATTTTACTTAAAAAACCTAATTTTTGCATATTGAGTACTTGAAGAGAAGAAAATGAAAAGTAAAATTATAATGTCTAGAAATATCCAATGGAGAATAAAATAAATTATTAATATGATAAAAAAGTCAAATAACTCTCCAAGTAGATACTTTAACATAAATAATCCTAAATAATGATGAGATTGTGAAATAAACCATTAAAATTTGGGTAACATCTTAATCATAACTCCCATATAAGAAATACAATTAAATAAAACATTAAATAAAATTAATATAAATATATTCATGATATAAAATATCAAATGGGTTTTAGATACACCACATAAAAATAAATAGGTGCATAATACCTGATATGTCATAATGGAGTGGAAATTTAGATGAAATCTCTTAAAAAGATCATAACATTGAAGTGAGAATTAATCAATGAATTGATTATGTGTATCAAATTGAAATAAAAATAAAACAACAATAGAAAAACATAAAATAAAAAAAATTCATTACACATATAATATTATAATATCAAAGATAGGGAAAAGGTAATATAACCCATTGAAAATAAATTGAGTTATGAAACCCTTACCACTTGGAATGTTTCAAGTTAAATAACCTTGGATTAAATAGATTGAATTGGAAATTAAAATACCTTGATGTATTAAGGACTCATTAAATAACATGTAAAAGGGAAATATATACACTATAAAAAATAAATTGGCACATAACATTAATATATGCCTCAATGAAAACAAATTGAGACAGAATCTGTTAACTCAGGTCAGAATCATCACATAAGTTCTTTATCTTCATGAATAATAAAATTATATTAATTATTTAATTTCTTAAAACCATTTTTCTTATTTATTATTAATTTTATTTTATTTATTACAATATTATATTTAATTATATAATAAATCTTATTCATGTCATATGTTTTGACGATGTCAGTTCATATGTCCTAAATGACTTTGGTGGTTTAACTATGGTGAAAAATATCATTGTTATTTCATATATAAAATAATAATCATGGAATAATTATAATTTTTATAAATAAATTATACCTTTTAAACCAACCATAAATATGGTTATAAAAATGAACTATGTTATAATCATGGACACGGTAAGCCACACATACTCTTGAGTAACATTTTCATTTTTCAACAATCATGATAGAAAGAAAATAAGTATTATTTATCTTTCTAGAATGATAATTTTCAAATAAATATAATATTATATCTTTAAATACACTTATATATAGCTATAATTTTATGTTTTTATAAAAAATTAATCACATCGCTAGGTATAGATGGAAATCCACACGTACGTACGAACAACATTAAAATTTTCATCTGAATGAAAAAGTAATAAATTATATGATATATTATAATTAAAAAAAAAATATTTCATTAATAATATATATCTAGTAAATAAATGATTAAAACCATCCATTAGAAGTGGTGATGGAAAACGAATTACATGAGTTGGTGAGGTGGTAGTCCGTTGTACACAAGAATGATAGTTTTGTTTCCTGTTTGATAGAAGAGGATATCGATATAGGACATCCCATTTACATTAAAAAATTATCATTATATTGGAAATAATTATGTTATTATATCATCATGGTTGAATAATATTTTAAGGTGGTTTAATAAGAAATAAAACAAAACCACTAGGTTAAGGATGACACCTCTTCTTCGGATAACCTCTTTAGGTTTACACCAAAATCCTTCCAAGGAGTGTTTTATAATATAAAAAGGGACTATAAGATGTTTTAAGGGAATTAATTTAAATTATTTGGGTAGGTATTTACTGATAAAATTCTTTTGAAGTGTGTAGAAAAAAGAATAGGGGGTGCCCTTTTATAAGAGAGGGGAGGGGCACACTTATAATTTCTTAAAGTATTAAATTAATATAAAGTAATTTTCATTTTAAAATGTATCCAAAATGATAACATTAGATTCTAGGATGATTTTTAGTCTAAATAATTTTATAAAATAGAAAATTGATAAGTTTAGGTTGTTTTTCACCCTTACATGTTTATTTTAACCCGTGTTAACCCTTTTTTTATAATTACACATGTAAAGAAGTTTTTTACTCTTTAGGGTTCAATATATTTACTATAAATATAAAATTATCCAAAAAACTGGACATGGTTGATATTTAAAACTATATACAAATCATTTGGTTGAATGTGAGATTTTAAAGAATTTTAAATCATTTAATAAAATATTATTTATTTTAAAATAACAGTAATATCATTTTTTGAATTATTCATTTAATTTGACTTTGAAAATTACATGAAAACAAATTAATTTGAATATATTCCATTCAAAACTCTATGAAATTTTATATTTATATAACAAATTAATATAACATAATAATTATTTCAAATTATATTACTTTTAATATTTTTAAAATCATTTATTTTATTTTTTAATTAATTGAATACATATCGTCTTAGCATTGCATAAGCCTTTATGTTAATTAAATAATTTAAAAAAATTATAGACAAATTATAAATAAATCAATATCATTAAAATAATTTCTTTATTATCAAAATAATAATTAATATTCATTCAAAACATTATTTGGTCCCTATTTTAACACATAAGATATATTTATAAGTAATAGAGTGGCATTTTTTCCCTTTTCTTTATTAATAATATTATATAGGTCATCTTCATAGAAAATTATCCAATAAAAAATTAAATATCATAGATAAGTTGATAATGGTGTAAATAGACCCATCCAATAATAATTAAGATAAATATGGTGTCATTATCACTTAGTTTTAACCAAGGTTAATCTAATTTACCCTTTTACCGTGATGACAAATTTTTCAAATTTTTACTATTCATCCAGACTAAATTTTAAGTTGGACGTATTAAATAAACAAAATTATGTTTATTTAAAACATGGAATCCATTTTACTCAATTAAATCTCTATAATTGGTAGAAATAAATTTTATAATAACCCCACAAAGTGTGAGGAAAAGTTGTTTATCAGGAAAATGCATTTTTCAAGCAGTAGATGATCTTATATTAGCACTGTGACTAGAAATCATCATAATATAAATTTAAATTCATATAAATAGATATATAATATATATTTTTAATATAAATATTTATTTATTTGGGGTTATATAAATTATTTAAAATTTATAAACTTAATGAACTTTAAAACAGTTTCAGAAAATAATGTTTTTAGCATAAAAATAAACTTATACCAAAACCATGGAAATTAATGATTCATATGAAATTATTTGGATTATTATAAATAAAATGTTTAATATTTATTTTTAATATCAAATAAAAAACATAAATGGGACTTTTAAATTTATTGATTTAGTGAAAAGAAATAACTGTTTCATAAAATTGATATTTTTCACTATTCCCTAAAAAACCAATATTTTCCGAAAAAACAAAAATATCACCCTAAACCAAATTTCTATATGTTTATTTATAAAATTATATCCTTTTTATAAATTAAAATTTATAAAATTTCTTTAAATTATTTATAAAATTAGTTCATGAAATGTAATAAAATCCAATTTTGAAGAATTAATTTACTTTATTAAAAAATATATAATTATTCACTAAGAATTTATAAATAAAATTCTATTGAGTATGAATTATATAAATATATTTTATAAATCTATTAATCATATTCATACTCCCCAATTTAAAGGCTAGGTTATAATAGTCATATTTAAATAATAATATTTCATGGTTCATTTGTCCTCGATGTTATGTGTCATATGCTCTATCAGACATAATATTTCATTGTTCATCTGGAAGATGATTTGCACTAGGATATTACTGTTGAAAATAATGAAATTTCCAAGGTTCATAAATATGATTTCATTTAAACTTTAGATAATGAATATAAAGGGAAAGGATCAATAATTCCACCAGCCCATTTTAGGCATGGTCTAACGCGAGGCTCTCCAAAACTAAAAGAAATGGAGCAATGCTCTGTCAAGACAACAAAGTTGAGTCTGGAGTGAAGTGTATAGGGGGAGTTGTAGGATAAAAATGGGGCATCTGATCAAGTTCCTACTAAATCCATTAGGGCTAGATATTCTAATAACAACTCACTATCAAGGGGTCTTGGATAGACATGAACTTTTAAGTCTGTAGTGGTAAATGGAAATATGGATATGGTAAATGATGAGGGTTTCCAAAAGGTTCTTACAAGGAAATATATTTCACCCACATATGATGGTCTTGACTAAAACCCTAAAAAAACATAAATTGTTATAATTACTTCTAACAACCCAACATCACCTATTAAGAAGCATTCTAAAACTGAAGTTGGTGTTTCTGAAACTTATGTGATCAAATTGGTCTTTTATCAGTTTTAGAATTCAGGGGTTGGAAAAAATACACTTGGGAAATGGTTCTCAGTAGAGAGGGTAAATATAGATGGTTGGGACTCTCTCAGACCAATACAATACTTGCGGTATTAGCCTAAGTGAGCATACTTTATAGTAATACCCTGGAAAATAGAATGGGGTAGTTTTTGTAGAGTCATGTAATAAACAACCAATCCCACCTTATTTCATCGAATCTATGAAAGTCATTAAATACTATTTTTGGAAAATCCTTAAGGGAATAATGTGATGAGGATAGGGTTAAAAATTTTATACTAAAATCATCAGAGGAGCTTGAGTGGGATAGGTTTCCTCTGGGCCTTAGTGGGGACCTTGATGATTGGTTTGGCAATAAAACTGAGTTTATTTTTGTAAAAATTGACCATGAATACATTATATTTTAAGACTGCATTAAAGTATTGGATTTCATATAATCTAATATTGATTACAATATTAATTCCAACCCAATGTTTATCATTCAATATTTATCATGGAAATATAGTGTCTGATGCATTTTGATAGACAATTCTAACATGTCATGTGATGATAATCCTGAACCTTAGGTGAACTCTAAGACATGGAGAAGAGGATGTTATCTGTACGGTAAAGGTAATCCTAGAAACATGAGTGTTGTAAGAAAAAAAAGAAATAAAATTGTGTCTTATAATTCTCAATTGGTGTACGCTATATTGTTTTGTTTTCCAGACGAGGTAAGTGTTTCTATATCTGACCCCCTCCTCTCCTACTTTTGATGGGTTTTATTTTATTTTAATAAAGAGGATAGAGCCTTTAAGATCTATCCCTATCCATTCTAAATATTTTAGTAGTACTACATTTATTGTTGATAAAGATTCATCTTTATCAACACAAAATTTAGAATTGAAAATTCATAATTTAATCTTATATAGCTTAAAAAATTCACGGTTATTCTTACACTACTTCAATTTAATATTAAACAGAGATCATTATGAGTGATAACTTCATCATTGATATAGATAGATTTATTAGTGATAAAATTTAAAATGATAAAGATCTCTACATAAAATTAAACCGAAGCTATGTAAGATTAAATTAAAAAATTTCAATACTAAATTTAGCATTGATATCGGTTATTATATTTTACAATATATTATTAATTATATAAATGTATAAATAAATAAATAAATATTACAATTACATTTTAATATAAAATATTTATAATAAATTACAACTTATATAAATGTATAATATATATATATATTGAATATTAATAATTAATAAATCTATTTGAATATTTTTAAAATATTTAAGATTTTTTTTAAATATATTAATGAAAAAATATATAATATTAAAAAAATCTATACTGGTATTTCAAAATATTAATACCTATATTTCAATTTACAAATTATTATTTTAAAAATATTATTAATTAATATGAAACTTACTATCAACTATATTTAGAATAATACTAAATTGATATTATTTTAAGAAAATATAAATAAATTACAAATATAATAATATAATAATTTTTTTTCAAAAACATGAAAAATATAAATGTATAAATGTTTTTCACAATATATTATTAATTATAAAAGTGTAATATTAAATGTAAGAAATTTAATAATTATATTTATATAGATTAAAAATTTATAATATATATATATATTATAAATTAATTATATATATATTTATATTTTATTGATTAGATAAAAAAATATAAATAATTATTTACTATATTTAAAAATTATTAATTTTAATAAAAATATCACTATAAATATAAATTATTATTTTAAAAAATATCTTTAGTCATATTAATGTATATTTATATTCAAAAATTATTATATGTATACATACACAAATATAAATCTAGAAGATAAAAAATACAAGATTAATTAAAATATGTATATATCATTAATTATAAAAAAATAGTAGTTAATAATTATATTTCATGGTGAATAATTTTATTTAAGAAATATTTTAAATTACATAAATATGTAAATAATTATTTATAATATGTAAATGTATAAATAAATATAACAATATTAAAAATTACATTTAAATTTAAAACATTTACAATAAATTACTAATTACATAAACATAATATATATTAGGTGCTTAGATGTAATGACCCAGAATTATATAAACGAGATTTCCCATATTATGTTTATTTCATATAGTATAGATAACATAAAATCACATATAGAACACGATATAAACTTTATAAATGAATAATGAATGAAATAAGAGGAATTTCTAGTGGTTAAGGAACCTGTACCGATGAAATAGAAACTTTCCCTTAGGAATAGTAATATGACCCTTATGAATTGTAAATCAACCTAATGAATAGTAACAACACCTATGTAAGTATAAATAAAATTTGGGCATATCATATGTGAAATTATGATATAATTATATCATAGTAAAAGTATGTGAATATTTTAAAAATTGATATTTAAGTGTTGGTATTTTTATAAGTCATAAATATTTAATTAAAATTTTATAATTAATAAAATTATTTAAAAGAAAATTCATTTTCCTATAATGGATTCATAAATCAATATTTTTTTGTCTTATGATTTTAGGAAAATTTTATGAGACCTTAGTTAATTTTTGAATGTGTTATAAAATCAGTTTCAAATTTAAAATCAGTATTTTTCAAGTAAATAATGATTTTATTTAGAAATTAAATTTCAAACATTTAGAAAATTATTTTGATAAAATGGAGTCCATTTATTAATTTTACACTTAAAAAATGTTTATGGTTAATTTTTGGGTTTTTTCTAAAATACTTGAATTTTAAGTGAATAGTAAAATATGGTAATTTACAATATAAATACATTATAATCCAAATACGCTATTCCACAAGTCATGGATGATGTAATAACCCATTGTTAAAACTCACATGAAATTATTACCATATATAGTCATAAGAAACAATAATATTGGCTGTCTTGAGAAAAATAAAAAAAATGAATAAAATAATGAGAAATCACCCCTCTCCTCCACTATAAAATCCACCCCACACCCCCACTTCTCTTCACTCCATTAAGCCTTGAATCTTGAGAAATTTTAACCCAAATAATCTTCCTTAGTCTATACCCACATCCAAGAGGTCTTGGTCTTTCCAAAATACTAAAACCCCTTTCCCTAAGGAGGTTAATTCAAGAGGTAAACCATATTCCTTTTTCTTTCATTTTCAATTTGCCTTCTTTTATTATCTTCTCATCACCTCCTCTGTCCAAATGATCATGATAAATCCTGTATTATATATATAATCTAATGATATCATGTTAATATAAGAACCATCACCAATCCCCTTACTCTCTCTCTCTCTAAAAAAACCGAAATCATCATCTGGGAGGTGCCGACTTACAACCTTCCTGGATGATGAACCTTTATTCTTAAATTTATCCTTCAAGGATGGTTATGAAACCATTTTTATGTTTTAAACAGGCTATAATATATGTATTATAATCTATTTAATATTCTTCAACCAGTATATATACAATATAATAATTCATATGACAAAACTAGTTTGAGATGATCGAAATACCGTCGTAATAATATAAACGATTATCACTAATGTTTTATCTAATAAATCAACTTCATACCATATAATCAAACCAATTATATAATTATTTAAAATTATGGATTTTAATTAATATCATATAAATTCAAGGCAATTGTACCCATTCTACATGAACTTCTATACTCATATACATGTATAATGATCGTGAAAACCAAGGAAATGAACGATCTCGAGCGATAAAGTTGTATGTTATAAATCATAAAAAGGCCATAAATGAACTTAATTAAATTATAATAAAAAAAATAAATGTATAAAAGGTTCTGAATTAATTAATTTATGGATTTAATTTGATTATCCAGGACATTAAAGTCAAGTGCAGAACTCATTCAGACATAAGGTAAGAGTTTATACCCAAACCTCCATTTTATTTTGGGTTACTATTATTCTCTACTTACCTCAAAAAAATTATTAATTATTCTTATTTACTCCTCATAAATTATATGTTAATGTTATATATATTTTTATCAATCATAATAATTCTTTCTCTTAAGGGGAGCTACATGTTTTAAAAGGATCTTTAAAAAATTCTTCCCTATAAACAAACCCGATTCAAGGGAACTTCTCAAATTCTTACCTATTTTCAAGTACACTCTATAATATTTTTCGAGCCACCAATATTTTATAAAATATATCATTTTATTATGAAAAATATATCTTAGTTCACTTTTTTTTATAAAAAATATTTTTCTAAAAGAACTCTACTTTTCCAAGTAAAAGAGTATTTCTCACAAGAAATACTCGATGATTTTTTAAGAGTATTTTCATTTATGTAAACACTCTTGTTGATTCTTATGTTTAATTGGGATTAATAATTTATAATATCATCCAAAATATTTTATTAAATTTTTTATGATCAGTTTTACTGTGGATGTTCTATTTTTATACTATTCAACATATTACTCAGAATGGTTAGTGATTATGTCTATAGATTTGGGAAAGTTAGTCAAATTTCATATGTATATGTTGTTTATGTCTTACCCCATTCATATGAGGAATCAATTGGACATAATAAGTGATAAGTTTGAAAATATATATTCACTTGATGAATTGATAGGTCTCATGATACAAAAAAGATATGAACTTGGCTGAGACCTTACACATTTTCAGATATGGTATTGTATGAGGCCTTAATAAATTTTAGTTGTCTTGGACGAGGCCTTGACGACATGGTTCAAATTTCCCACATTATGCATTAACTCATTATGAAACTAGTAACCAATAGTCCATGAGGTTATTAACTAGTATAATTCTATGGTTATGTTTTATTATGGAATTTTTAATCAGGTTTTATTCTTGCCATATTATGTTCAAGATTGTGTTTTAATGACCTGTATACTTTTAGTTATTAGACGTTCCATATTATTTAAGCTTATTATATATTTCTTACCATTACTGAGCATTTGAGCTCATCCCTTTGTTATTTTTTATTTTTATATGATGTAAATAAGTATATTATGAATAAATTTATGGGATAATCTTAGAGTTTTTTATGTTTCCAAAGGAATTTATATATTGTATTACATTTCAATTTTTAATGTTGAAATCAGGTATATATCTTTATAGCATCCCAACCATTTCTTACATTACTATTACATAATTTTAAAGATAAACAACATAATATTATTATACATAGAGGATCCAACAATTTAGTGTCTTGGTAAAACTAGGACCATATATAATAATTACAACATCAAAAATAAACATTTATTTGATTTCTTCTTCTCTAGCTTCTTATTGGAACTTGTCCTCTCCTTAGTACATGTATCCACCTGAGGATATACATCAAAAGGGGTGAGCTAAAATCCCAGTAAGAGGATATATAAGAATAATATAACATGGGGTGAGCATAACCATGACATAGGAAAAAGATCACTAATATGAGTGGAGCATAAATAAAAGAGTTGAAATGTGGAAATGCATAAAAAGTAAAAAAATCATGTCATAGTGGTTAAATACCACACATACTTGTGAACCAACCTAGAATCTTGTTTACACATCATTTCACATTTACTCTTGAGATTCATTACTTTACCCAATGCATTGGAGTGCTGTATAATTCTGGCGCACCTGTCACTTTGAAACATTCATATTGCGCTATATAATTTCGGGCGCAACCATCACATCATAACATTATCATTATCATTCTTACCACATGGAAAATATATAAAAATTGATCATAACTAACCCATGTAAAGGAATGGTTTACATCTCATAAGAACAAATTCATAACCTTGGGGTTCTCAAAAGAAAGGGGGAATAACATACATGTTACAAGAACCGTCCACTTTGAGTGAGAAGTAAAAGGTGTGTTCTTAAAAGACGAGTTATTTAAGAAAACATTTCTTTTGAAATAAAAACCAGGGAAAAACATTTATATCCAAGAAAATGAAATAAAATTATGAAGAAATGACATTTAAGGAGTAACCATATCAAAATTTGAGTGAAAGATGAAGAACCTGAGGAAAGAAAATTTGGTTCGAGATTTTCCCCTTACCATGTATCCGAATGCTTCCTTCTCTTTAATGTACGGTATAATGACATTATATTCATTAATTATAAATAAATAACCTTGTGTACATTTATATTTTTCATTATGGTTTTATTAAGTAATTTTATGTGCCTTTTGATGAGTTATAGTGCTTAAAAAACATTTTTTGGGAACGTTTGTTTTTATGGTTTTCTTGAGTTGTTCACTTGTATTCTTAAATTGATGTTCGGGTAGAACATGGGTAAACATCCAGAACTGATATTACATGTTATTAATGATATTATAGTAGTTTTAATGATCTTATAATGAATCATATCAGATCCATTTGGATGAATCATTAGATAATAATTAAATGATGATTGTTTTGGTTAATTTGAACAGTTTTTTCGATCATAATGATCTTGTTTTATTTTATCACTAGTAATATGGTCATAAGTTAGTTTCAAAACTTTAAATAGGGCATAATGCATATAAAAAATTCTGTTTCAACCATAAAAATGGTTTCATGACCATATCTGAAGGTATAAATGGAAGAAGAAAGCATGTCATTCTTGAAGGTGATAAATTAACACCTCACGAACAACGTTCTCTTTAATAAAATAAAAGGAAGAGTGAAAGGGGGTTTGATGATATAATATCCCATAAGCATCATAAAATTCCAGTATATGTATAATACGGGAGTTACAATACAATTTGGATGAAGATAGGTGGGGAGAGATCAAGAAATGAACTTGACCTTGAAAGCAAATTAAAGGAGAAGAGGGAGAGAAATCGCCACTTAAATCCTCCTCTTGAGATTCTCCATACGGCAGCTAGTCTTGGTCTTTTGATGAGACCAGAAGCTCTTGAACGTGGGAGAGGGGCAAGGGAAGATGTTTGGGCAGATTTTATAGAAGGCTTGGAGCTTGAGAGGTGTGAGGAAATGAGGGTGTGAAGGGTGGTTTTTATAGTGGAGGGGAGAGGGGTTTCCTTAATATAAAATTCATTAGTTTATTAATTTCCCCTAAAAAATGAATAGTGAGTCTCCAATGACCAAGAATAGTAATTTTATCATGTGATCCCAAACCAATTGGGCTTACATTAGCAGAACATCACACATGACTCTATAATTAGCTTATCTAGCTTATTTTTGTAAATTACGGTATTTCACTATTCATCAAAAATTCAAGTATTTCAAAAAAATCCCAAAAATTTACCCTAAACATTTTTTGACATGTATAATCTAAAAATGAATTCCATTTTTCAAAAATAATTTTCTAAATATGATTAATTTAATATTTAATTAAAATTAGGGTTTATTACTGAAAAATAGTTTTAAAACATTTATTTACTTATTCTAAAATATAGGTACATCATACTTTCACTTGAATATTATTTTTATACTATCATAGGTAAGGTTACTATTAATTAGGGTATAGCACGATTCATAAGGATATGTTACTATTCATAAGGGTAGGTTACTATTCACCCAAAATTATTTTTGTTTTGTTCGACTCCAAAAATCATCTTGAACACAACCGTGTATGTCAGATTTTCAAAATTCCAAACATAGAAGTGACAAAATTATGTTTAAAGGTCTGTTTGCACTTAGTAGTTAATTATTTTCTGTTTTTATATGATTTTATGACATATATATAAGAAGAAAATTTCCATTGAAAAACATTGGGTCGTTACATTCTCCCCCCCTTAAGAAATCTCGCCCCTGAAGTTTCGCTTTACACAAATAGGTGAGGGTGTTTCTCCTTCATTGCCTCTTCTGGTTCCCAAGTTTCTTCCTCAAACTTATGTTTCATCCACAACACTTTGACAAGATGGGTTGTCTTGTTGTGTAGAACCATATCTCTTCAATCCAGAATCATTACTGGCTGCTCCTCATAGGAGAGATCATCTTCCAGCTGCACCACCTCTGAGTTTAGTACATGTGAGGGATTAGGTATGTACTTCCTCAGGATTGATACGTGAAAAACATAATGAACTCGAGCCATATTCGGTGGAAGTGCAAGCCGATAGGCCACAACACCTATGTGGTCAAGGATCTCAAAGGGGCCAATATACCTTGGGATTAACTTCCCTTTCTTCCCGAATCGCATGACTCTCTTCCATGGAGATATTCGAAGGAAGACTTTATCTCCAATGTCAAACTCCAAGTCCCTTCGATGGTTGTCAGCATAGATCTTTTTCCGACTCTGAGTAGCTTTGATGTGTTTCTGGATGACTTGAACCTTCTTTGTCATCTCTTGAACAATATCGGGTCCAAGTTGCTTTCTTTCTCCAACTTCATCCGAACAGGTTGGAGTTTTTACATCTCTTTACATACAGATCTTCATATGGAGCCATCTGAATACTCAAGTGGAAGCTATTGTTGTATGAGAACTCAACCAATGGGAGATGTTGATCCCATCCACCTTTGAATTCTAGAGAGCAGGCTCTTAGCATATCTTCAAGTGTCTAAATAGTTCTTTTAGAATGGCCATCAGTTTGGGGGAGATAGGATGTGATGAAATTTAATTCAGTACTCAATGCATGTTGAAGGCTCGTCCAGAATTTAGATGTGAACATTTGACCACGGTCAGAGACAATTGAGAGTGGAACATCGTGCAGTCTCACCACTTCACATATATCATTGCAAGTTGTTAATGCAAGAGATCTTCCCGAATAGCGATAAAATGGGCAGTCTTGGTGAGTCGGTGAACCACAACCCATATCGCATTATTTCCCTTTGAAGTATTTGGGAGACCCGTAACAAAGTCCATACTAACATTTTCCCATTTCCACATGGGTATAGGAAATGGATGCATCATAACTTTGGACTTTTTTCACTCAGCATTATCTTGCTGACATACCAAGCACCTTGATATATATTCCACAATCTCCTTCTTCATGTTATCCCAACATAAGTGTTCTCGGAGATCACGGTGCATATTGGTACTCCTGGGATGGATAGAGAATATTGATGTATGTGCATTATCCAATAGCTCCTTCTTTATCCGGGGTGATGAAGGCACACAAAGCTGTGTTCCAAACCGAATCACACCATCATCATTGATATGGAATGCCTGAAGCTTCCCTTCCTTTACTGCATTCACCCTCTTTTGTATCTCCAAATCATCCCTTTGTGCTTCCTTAATCTTCTCTTGGATAGACGGTTGCACAATCATTTGGGAAAGGTAGGATGTATCCCCTGCCCTTATGATTTCCAAATCCATTCTTTGCATATCCAAGAATATAGGGTCTTTCTCAATCCACAACATGGATAGAGTAGTAGGTTCTTTTCTATTTAGAGCATCAACTACCTTGTTCACATTTCCAAGATGATAGTGAATAGATCAATCGTAATCCATAATTAGCTCTAACCATCTCCTTTGATGAATGTTGAGCTCCTTTTGTGTGAATATATACTTTAGGCTCCTGTGGTCAGTGTATATGTCACACTTCTCACCATAAAGGTAGTGCTGCCGTATTTTCAAGGAAAAAATCACGGTTGTCAGCTCTAGATCATGCGTCGGTTAGTTCTTGTCAGGACCCGACCCTACCCGGGCTCGAGCCGCAACTAGCCCAAGCCCGCCTCCATAGGCCAGGGGCTGTCGACCAGCGCTGAAGGCACAAAAACTTGGGGAGCCCTTTTCCTAAGTACCTGTACACACACACGTAGCCCACTCAATGCAGAAGTGCAGAGTAAAAAGAAAAGCCAAGTAAAGTAAAGGGCAACTACTATAAATAAACCACCAAAAGTGCATCGACCTCTAATCAGTACAAAGAACGTGTTGAAAGTAAACTGAAAAGAAAAGGGGAAAACACGTGCCCAACCAGAAAAGTGCCACAACCTAGCAACAGGTAAACAAAAGGAAGATAACCAGAAGGTTCCCCCACCTGAAACCTATCTACGACCACCGCACACGGTCCAAGATCCCAAACTCCTAAGCTCCACTGAAGTCACGACCAACCTATCTGTCGTCTGCAAGGGAACACCTTGTGCGGGCAAAGCCCAATTAGGGGTTAGTATAAAAATAATCAGTAGGATACCCCGAAGGCTCGAGGGAACAAAAAATGAGGTACTGAAGGGTGAGCAGTAGATCGAATAGGGGAATGTGGAGGAGTACAACCGAAAGTGCAGTAAAGAGTACAGTAGAGAGTCCAGCTCAACCCAACAAGAGGAAGGAAGGTAGACTTGTCCAGACACAAGGAGATGGAAACGGTGAGAAGATGAACTTAACATCTAGTCTTCGCTACCTATAGTAGGAGAGTAGACTCATCCAACCATGATAAGCTAGACACGGAAAGTACGTGACATACCCCACGTGTCTTCGCATCTCCTGGAGGGAGATTAACCAAGCCCAAAAAGTGGGTACTGGAACAAGGTATATACATAACCATATGCTCAATCAAGAAGGCCTAACAAGATCGTAAGGGGATATCCATCCCGTAGCTCAGCCAAAGAAAGGTGACTGGCCAACAGTCCCAGAAGTAAACACCATCGATGCCCAGCATCCCGTACGTCTGCCCCAAATTGCAAGTTAAGGGGCTCAAATCACCGCACCTTGACACAATCCGCTTTGGGTGGAACTGTATCGCCCGCACGGTTTTAGGTCACGTCACAAGGATGCGTCTCGGTGGGGAAAGCACCCCTCATACTTGAGAGTTCTGGGGGAACGTCAAACCACGTCTTCACTGCCCCGCAGTTGAGAGGTCTCCTCAAAGTCAAGGTCGTCCCTTCACAAACACGTACACCCAAGGGACCCCCTCCAGTAGTCATAGAGAAAATCGACAGACTAGCCTAGTATAAAGGACTGAGTCTGAGATACCAACGGGTGACCCACTACCCAGCCCTGCTGGAGGGAAATTCATAGTAAGATATCAGGTGACCCACTGCCCAGCCCTGCTAGAGGGGAATTCATAGTAAGATATCGGGTGAACCACTGCCCAGCCCTGCTGGAGGGTAAACCCTAATACATCATCAGGCGACCCAATGCCCAGCCCAGCTGGAGGGTAGACCCGGAATAAGTCGACATGCGACCCACTGCCCAGCCCTGCTAGAGGGTGGACCCAGAACAAAATGACAGGCGACCCACTGCCCAGCCCTGCTGGAGGGTAGACCTGGAACAAGATGACAGGCGACCCACTGCCCAGACCTGTTGGAGGGTAGACCCTCAAGAGTCATCGGGTGACCCACTACCGAATCTCTGATGGAGGGTAAACCATGAGAGGTAAATGAGCAACCCACTGCCCAGCCTCATTGGAGGGTAAACCTGAAGAAGCCGATGAGTAACCAACTGCCCAGCCCCGCTGGAGGTAAACCCGAATCTGCTCTGGCCATTTCTACTGGATGGAAAAACACTGGCCAACAGAACTCGGAGTGAGTATCGCACAACCACCCAACCCCAGAACAAAACCAGGGGAAAGCACTCAACCCTGCTCTTTTAAACCAAATGAGAACATATCCAGGGGAAAACTCAACCCAGCTAGTCAACAGACGAGAATCGAGGAACCCTCTACATTATGAGAGGTCAAAAGTACGTAAAGCAGAACACGACATGCACCTGGGGCCCACACAACATATGTCCCCAAGTCAACCCCAACCAAGCGCACAAACATTCTCAGGTACAAAGAACCACATGTACCTCCCAACGTTCTTGCACACTCCCAGAGTATGCCACGTCTCCAGCCCTAAATGTTAACATGCACACGACCCCCAACGTCAACGCGACGACGTAACGTGACAACTCCAAACTGCCACCTCAATGGCTGAGGCAAAGCCAACCACATATCTTTAATCATTACTTCACTCACACGAGAGTGCACGTGATCTCACGCCAAGGGTTCGCTTCCGAACACGGCAAGAAGAATCGCCACTAGAGCACCTTTCATATTTTCACATTTAATAAGATAATTTAAGAGGCTCCGCTCTCCTGAATAGATTACACCATTGTAATCCTCATGGAAAAACACACGAGATAGACTACTTACTCGCCCGAAACGGTCAACTGGTGAAAAAGGAACTATTCATCGTAACCAACCCGTGTGGGGCCCACCCCAAGATCCCGAAACTGAAGAAATGGATCACACCAATATGATCCCCTCATAAAAACACACGGGATTGACAACTAAATCACTTGAAATGGACACCCGGTGAAAAAGGGAACTATTCACCGTAGCCAGGTCGGGTGGGACCCACACCACGTCCCCAAAAAAGGTCGGGAGAACTGCGCCATCGCAATGCTCTCAGAAAAACACGTCAAAAGACTGCTCAATTGAGCACAATGGACATCCAGAGATAAAGATGAATTCCGGCACACTGCACACGAGCGGTGCTACGTGGGACCCGCATCTCGGTCCCAAAACACAAAGAATGGATCGCGCCGTTGCGATCCTCTTGAAAAAGTTCACAAGAGGGACTATTCACTTGTCCAAAACGGTCGCCCGATGATAGAGATGGAAAATGACCGTCAACACCCAAAAGTCTCTCATGGGGCCCACACCATCGTTTTGAATTAGTGTGGGCAGATTGCACCATTGCATTGCCCTCAGAAAAACACCCAAAATCGACTGCTCGCACGCCCCGAACGGACGCTAGATGAGAAAGTCGGTAAACGATGCTCGTAGCTCAAAAGACAGGCCCTGAGGCCCACGGCTCAACTCTGGCTTCATCGCCAGAAACCACACTGGAAAACTCCGCCTCGGCACTAGGGTCCCAACGCCGCTGACGGTGCTCAAAACGGGCGTCGGACGTGTCCGCGCCGTCCAAAACAGGATCCCACGGAAAACTGTTAATTCACTTAAGGACGCGTCGAACCTCCGAGGGCCCTCGTTTTGGGAATTAAAAATTACTGAAACCATCTCAAAATGTCTGTCTCGTCGATACGGTTCCACTGCCACAGACGACATGCAAATCGGACACCCGTAATGAAAGTTACGGTCGTCCGAAGGGGGGGGGACGGATCCCCTTGGGCTGGACCGGCCGGTCCGCCCGGCCTGGGCCGACCCATGCCGGCCGGCCTGGCGCTGATCCGTGGTCCACCACCGACCAACCTTCATGGGTCGGTCGTCCCACCGCGGGAAGACCCACCGAAGGCGGGTCTTGTCTCCCATGCGGGGGTCACACACCGCGACCCCGCGGTCGTCGCGCCCGGCCAGCTCCGCTGAAGGGAGAACCCCGCCGCCATGCCTGGAGCCCGCGCCTCTGCGCTTGGAGCCCACGGCCGGCCGCCCCGGTGAAGCTGCCACCGAACACCCGCACCGCCCTGCGCCTTAGCCGCGCCGCCATCTGAGATCCCCGCCGCCGCCTCCTAGGGACGTCGCGCCGCCGCTCGAACCCGCCGGAAACCGAAAACCCGCAAACTTCGGCGGGCGATTGCGGAGGCCTCGGGACTCAAAATTCAATACCGAAAGATGCGTTGGAAAGATAATAAATTATAATACACGACCATGGTATTTGTTTTCAGATTCGACAGAAATTCGACATGATTATTCGGGCTCAAAGTAGGTGCGGGAAGAAAAAAAATGAAACGCACGATCCTACCTCTTGGGCGTTGCCCGGAGTTTCGCCGTCCACCCACTGGAGTGGACGCGCCACACTAGAGCTGCCTCACCAGAGTGGAGGAGGAGAGGGAGGGGATTCCGCCTTCTGCTGTCCAGGCGAAGAAGAAGAAGAAGAAGAAGAAGAAGAAGAGGGAGGGGTGTGTTTAAGTAGAAAACACTTAAACCCCCCGCCCGGTACGCCCCCGACTCCGCTCCCAAAACAGACAAAAGGGAGGGTGCCCCTGGGGTAAACACGATGCTCCAAGTGCAATGGTGGTCTCAGAATATTAATCTGAGGCCCCGTTCAAAAGTTATAAAACTGAACGCCCGAGGCTGCCAAATTATGAAAACGCCCCTAGGCCATTTTTCACAAACGGGCCGCGCCCACGAAAGTTACACCCCTCCTAGGGTAAACGGCACGTTCCGATCTCAAATGTGCTCTCGGTTTTCCCATACGAGCCACCGTTTAAGATATAATTGAGTTTTCCATGAAACTAATAAATAAATAATTAAATTTTCCCGTTTAACGTTCCAGAAGCGAGTGAGGGATCCAAACCTCCTGCGCCGACATGTTTTATGTCGTTCCTAGGGTAAAAACCCCATTCCGAACCCATCCGTACACTCAGATTTCTGATATGAAGAACCGTTTAGAATTTATCCCATTTATTTTGAGTTCCTAGTGTGAACGCACTGAAAATTTAATTCTGGCCACACCGGGGCTCGGAATCGCACACCGTCTTAAGGCGCTGCTCTGAAATAACATCAATAATATTCCAGAGTCTTTTACAGCCAAAAAACAGGTTCTTACATCATTCCCTCCTTCAAGATTTTCATCCCCGAAAAGAAAAACCAGGGAACAACTCAGGGTACTATGCCCGCACCTGGCTCTCTCGTACCGAGAAGAACTCTTGCACAGTTCTGCGCCACCGCATACAGACCAAAGGATTTGATATTTTCACGCAAGGTCTTCCCTTTTTAACATCGTTCATAGGAACACACACACTTCTTCTCGGGTAATCAACGTGGGAGGCATCATGCACCCACTCTTGACTTTGGGTTTAGGGAATGGTGGTAGAGAACCTCGCCATCCCTTCGTACTGTCTCAAACGGCCCGAAGGACCTCGGGAGTAACTCACCTACCTGATCGAACCTCCACATCCCATTCCATGACTGGAATCACCGCCCGCATCTGGAACAAGGCCCGGTGATTCCCTCCTTCAGAATATCCATATGATGGAACACCCAAGGATATCTGGTCGTGCAAGGTTTCACAGTCGATGTCTCGCAACCAAGGCCCTCTTATATGCTCAAAAGTGAAGGAGTCAACATCATCGACTAATGGAAAGGTACTACGCCTTTTTAACTTACCAACATAGGGCCACGCTGACGCCCTGATTCACCGTGGTAACAACTCAAACAAGGATCAGGGAGGAAAGCATTTCACCCACAGAGCCTAACAATTCTACTGCAAAAAGTATAAGAGCTTTAAAGCGTACCTCTTATCACATCATGCTCTGCAGGATCGTATACATCCAAAGCTCGCGGCTATCCGCGGTCCCAACTCTCATCTCCCGGAGCCTGTCTTGGACCGCCTAGTGGTGATGGAAAGACCTCGTAAGGTCATTCTCCACTTCCAGCTCCTCCCACTCCTCTGCTAGCACCTCCTCTCTGGGTACTACCCTGATCATGGTGCTGCCTCCATCATGGTGGTGCACCCGCTGCCTGCCCGTAAGTCTCAGCGTTCCTGGTCGGGCAGTCCCAGGCCATGTGACCTCGCCCATCGCAAGCATATCACCGACTCTCTTTGGGCCGCACTGGTTCCCTCCAATGCCATTGTGGTGTGCGACCATGCCCCTGAGTCCAGTTTTCAGAAAGCTACCTGTGTCGAGGTTCTGCTTCCCAACGCCCGCTAGCTGCGGCAGACGTCTCAACTCCAACATGCCTACTGCCACCACCAACTCTAGAACATGACAGGAAGCTCTCTGTCACTAGCACCTTCTCTAGCACCCCTGCATATGTGGAAATGCCCAAGGGTACTATGACTGCATGAATCTCTCGGTGGAGACCCTGCTCAAACTTTCTTGCTCGGATTTTGTCATCATGGACCAAGTCCGGGTAAAAGCGTGCACGGTCTATGGAACTAGCCGCCTACTCGGACACCGTAATACCTCCCTCATCCAATTGGAGGAGCTCCTGAATCCTAATGAAGTGCAAGCAGGAGGGGAAAAACTCATTACGAAACAAAAACTGAAAGTCGCCCCATGAAAGAGAAAACTCGTCAAGAAACTGAGTCACCAGACTCCACCAACGCCAAGCTACTCCGCAGAAAAGGTTGGATGCCAAATCCACTCTCTGATCTGCCAGCGTTTTCACAAGATTGAAGTGGCGAACCACTATCTCTAGCCAAACCTCTGCTGCCTGAGGGTCTGGCTCACCACTAAACCTCAGCGGTCTTTTTCACTAGAACTCACGGAGCGCGCTCAACTTGAGTCTGCTATGCTGAAGCTATCTGCTACTCAACAGGTGGGGGTGCGGCTACTGACCCACTCAGAGAAAGGGGATCACATTATGGTTCATGTACTGTGGCCTCGTAGCTCACAGGGTCGTCATCCTGAACCAAATCCGGTATCCTGGCTGACTGTCTTCGCGGAGACATCCTGAATATTATCAAGGAGTGTCACGGTCATATGATCATATATGTATATAACCCTACCAACAACGGGGAGATGACTCAAGAAGGACAATAAAAGACTCAATCCTATGTGATGCACAAACCAATTTTCCTTGAAACAAGTGTCTCAGCATGCCGAGTCGACAAGAGGGTTATCAGGGTCCTGGTGAATGGATACGTCGGCCTCCGCACCATCACTGGACTCCCTAGCCTGATAATTTATCTCGAGACACATTAACAATGTTGCCCTAAATACCAACCAATTTCTTTTTAGGGACGTCCAAACATCTCCCCAAGGAATGAACCACCTCTGATACCACTTTGTCACGACCCAACCCTACCAGGGCTCGAGCAGAAACTACCCCAAGCCCGCCTCCATAGGCCAAGGGGAAAGTGGAGGAGTACAACCGAAAGTGCAGTAAAGAGTACAGTAGAGAGTCCAGATCAACCCAACAAGAGGAATGAAGGTAGACTCGTCCAGACACAAGGAGTTGGAAATGGTGAGAAGATGAACTTCCCATTGAGTCTTTACTACATATAGCAGGAGAGTATACTCGTCCAACCACGAGAATCTAGACACAGAAAGCACGTGGCATACCCCGCGCGTCTTCGCCTCTCCTGGAGGGAGAGTAACCAAGCCCAAAAAGTGGGTACTGGAACAAGGTATATACATAACCATATGATCAACCAAGAAGCCCGAACAAGATCGTAAAGGGATCTCCATCCCGTAGATCAGCCCAAGAAAGGTGAGTAGCCAACAGTCCCAGAAGTAAACACCATCGATCCCCAACATCCCACATGTCTGCCCCGAACTGCAAGTTAAGGGGCTCAAATCACCGCACCATGACACTATCCGCTTTGGGTGGCACTGTCTCACCCACACGGTTTTAGGTCGCTTCACAAGGATGCACCCCGGTTGGGAAAGCGCCCCTCGTACTGGAGAGTTCTGGGGGAACATCAAACCACATCGTCACTGCCTCGCAGTTGAGAGGTCTCCTCAATGTCAAGGTCGTCCCTTCACCGACCCGTACACCCAAGGGTTCCGCTCTGGTAGTCATAAAGAAAAGCCACAGACTAGCCTAGTATACAGGACTGAGTCTGAGATACCAACAGGTGACCCACTGCCCAGCCCTACTGGAGGGAAATTCATAGTAAGATATCGGGTGACCCACTGCCCATCCCTGTTGGAGGGAAATTCATAGTAAGATATAGGGTGACCCACTGCCCAGCCCTGTTGGAGGGTAAACCCTAATACATCATCAGGTGACCCACTGCCCAGCCCTGCTGGTGGGTAGACCTGGAATAAGTCGACAGACGACCCACTGCCCAGCCCTGCTGGAGGGTAGACCTGGAACGAAACGACATGAGAACCACTGCCCAGCCCTGCTGGAGGGTAGACCTGGAACAAGACGACATGCGACCCACTGACCAGCCCTGCTGGAGGGTATACCCTCAAGAGTCGTTGGGTGACCCACTGCCCAGTCTCTGCTAGAGGGTAAACCCTGAGAGGTAAATGAGAAACCCACTGCCTAGCCTCACTGGAGGGTAAACTCGAAGAAGCCGATGAGTAACCCACTGCCCAGCCCCGCTGGAGGGTAAACAAGGATCTGCTCTGGCCATTTCTACTGGATGGTAAAACATTGGCCAAAAGAACATGGAGTGGGTATCGCGAAACCACCAAACTCCAGAACAAAACTAGGGGAAACCACTCAACCCTGCTGGTCTAAACCAAATGAGAACAGAGCCAGGGGAAAACTCAACCCTACTGGTCAATAGATGAGAACCGAGGAACCCTCTACGTTGAGAGAGGTCAAAAGTACGTAAATTAGAACACAAAACACACCTGGGGCCCACATGACATATAACCCCATGTCAACCCCAACCAAGCACACAAACGTTCTCAGGTACAAACAACCACATGTACCTCCCAGCGTTCTCGCATACTCCCAGAGTATGCCACGTCTGCAGCCCCAAAGGCTAACATGCAAATGGCCCCCAACATCAACGTGAAGACCTGCCACCTCAATGGCTGAGGCACAGATAGCCACATATCTTTAAGAATTACTTTACTCACACGAGAGTGCACGTGATCTCACGCCAAGGGTTCGCTTCTGAACACGGTAAGAAGAACCGCCACTAGAGCACCTTTCATATTTCCACATTTAATAAGATCACATAAGAGGCTCTGATCACCTGAAAAGATTACACCATTGTAATCCTCATTTAAAAACACGTGATATAGACTACTTACTCGCCCGAAATGGTCAACAGGTAAAAAATGAACTATTCACCGTAACCAACCCGTGTGGGGTGCACCCCAAGATCCCGAAACTGAACAAACAGATCACACCACTATGATCCCCTTGGAAAAACACATGGTATTGACTACTCAATCGCCCGAAATGGAAACCTAGTGAAAAAGGGTGCTATTCACCGTAGCCAGGTTGGGTGGGACCCACACCACATCCCCGAAAAAGGTCGGGCAAACTGCGCCATCGCAATGCTCTCAAAAAAACACGTCAAAATACTGCTCACTTGAGCACAACAGAAAACCGGAGAAAAAGATGCATTCCGATGCACCGCACACGAGCGGTGCTACGTGGGACCCGCAACTTGGTCCCGAAACACAAAGAATGGATCACGTCGTTGCGATCCTCTCGAAAAAGTCCACAAGACGGACTATTCACTTGTCCAAAACGGTCTTCCGGTGATAGAGATGGAAAATCACAGTTAACGCCCCAACGGCCCTCATGGGGCCTGCACCATCATTCCGAATTAGAGCGGGCGAATTTCACCATTACAATGCCCTCGGAAAAACACCCAAAATAGACTGCTCGCACGCCCCGAACGGACGCCCGATGAGAAAGTCGCTAAACGTTGCTCGCAGCTCAAAAGACAGGCCGTGGGGCCCACACCTAAACTTCTGCTTTATCACCCGAAACCACACTGTAAAACTCTGCCTCGACACCAGGGTCCCAACGCCGCTGACGACGCTCTAAACGGACGTCGGACGTGTCTGCGTCGTCCAAAACAAGATTCCCCGGAAAAACGTTAATTCACTTAAGGACACGTCGCACCTCCGAGGCCCCTCGTTTTAGGAATTAAAAATTTCCAAAACCATCTCAAAAAGTTCTTATCGTTGATACGGTTCCTCTGCTGTAGACGACATGGAAATTGGACAACGGTAATGAAAGTTACGGGCGTCTGAAGGGGTGGGGGGACAGATCCCCTTGGGCTGGACTGACTTGGACCGGCCGGTCTGCCCGACGTGGGCCGACCCGCGCCGGCTGACCCGACGCTGAGCCGCGGTCCACTGCCGAACGACCCTCGTGGCTCGGTCATCCCGCCGCATGAAGACCCGCCAAAGGGGGGTCCTGTCTCCCACGTGGGGGTCGAACAACGTGACCTCGCGGTCGTCGCGCCCAACCAGCTCCGCTGAAGGGAGCCCCCCGCCGCTGCGCCTGGAGCACGCGCCGCCGCGCTTGGAGCCCGCGACCAACCGCCCCGCTAAACTTGCCGCCGAACACCCGTGCTGCCCTACGCCTTATCCGCGCTACCGTCCGAGGGCCCCTCCGCCGCCTCCTAGGGACGCCGTGCCGCCGCTCGAACCCGCCGGAAACCGAAAACCTGCAAAACTTGGCGGGCTATTGCGGAGTCCTCAGGACTCCAAATTCGAGACCAAAAGATGTGTTGGAAAGCTAATAAATTATAATACAAGACCATGGGATTTTTTTGCAGATTCAATAGAAATTCGACATGATTATTTGGGCTCAAAGTAGGTGTGGGAATAAAAAAAATGAAACGCACGATCCTACCTCTTTCGCGTTGCCCGGAGCTTCGCCGTCGACCCGCCGGAGTGGCCGCGCCTCGCCGGAGCTGCCTCGCCGGAGTGGAGGAGGAGAGGGAGGGGCTTCCACCTGCCGCTATCTAGGTGAAGAAGAATAAGAATAGGGAGAAGAGGGAGGGGTGTGTTTAAGTAGAAAACACTTAAACCCCCTTCCCGGGACGCCCCCCGACTCCGCTCCTAACGCAGAAAAAAGGAGGGTTCCCCTGGGGCAAACAAGACGCTCCAAGAGCAAAGGTGGTCTAAGAATTTTAATATGAGGCCCCGTTCAAAAGTTATAAAATTGAACGCCCGAGGCCACCAAATTACGAGAACGCCCCTGGGGCCATTTTTCACAGACGAGCTGCGCCCACAAAAGTTAAACCCCTCCTAGGGTAAATGGCACGTTCCGAACTAAAATATGCCCTCGGTTTTCCCATCTGAGCCACCGTTGAAGAGATACTTGAGTTTATCCATTAAACGAATAAATAAATAAATAAATTTACCTGTTTAACGTTCCAGAAGCGAGCGAGGGGTCCAAACGTCCCGCGCCGACATGTTTTATGTCATTCCTAGGGTAAACAACCCATTCCGAACCCATACGTACACTCAGATTTATGATCTGAAGCACCGTTTAGGAGTTATCCTATTTATTTGGCGTTCCCAGTGTGAATGCACTGAAAATTTATTTCCGGCCACACCAGGGCTCGGAATTGCATACCGTCTGAAGGCGCTGCTCTGGAATAACATCAAGAATATTCCAAAGTCTTTTACAGCCATAAACCAGGTTCTTAAAGTTCTGATCATGGATCTTCAACTGTCATGAGGTGTAGGCTATCACATTATCATTTTGCATGAGTACACAACCCAATCCTTTCTTTTAAGCATCACTGTATATCACAAAACTATCTCCACTTTTCGGTAGTGTGAGTACAGGTGAAGTGATCAACCTTCTCTTTAGATCCTTGAATCTTTCTTCACATTATTCAATCCAGACATACTTTACCCCTTTCCTTGTTAACATAGTTAGCGGGCTTGACAATCGTGAGAAGTTCCTCAAAAATCGTCAAAAGTACCCAGCTAATCTAAGAAAACTATGGATTTCTGTGATACTAGAGGGCCTGGGCCATTCCTCAATCACCATTGTTTTCAAAGGATCCACATAAATTCCCTCACTTGTGATCACATGTCCCATGAACATGACTTGTTTCACCCAAAAGTCACACTTGCTTAACTTGGCGTACAAATTTTCCTTTCTCAATGTCACCAACACAAGTCTTAGATGTTCTTCAAGATCCTCATTGTTATTGGAGTATATGAGAATATCATCAATAAACACTACCAAAAATTTGTCGAGGTAATGTCTAAAGACTCTATTCATCAAATCCATGAATATTTCAGGGGCATTAGTAAGTCCGAAGGTCATCGCCAAAAACTCATAGTGCCCATACCTTGTACGGAAGACAGTCTTATGAGTATCTTCCTTCTTCACCTTTACTTGATGATATCCATAATGAAGATCCACCTTTGAGAAGTATTGATCTCCTCTTAACTGGTCAAGCAAGTCATCAATCCTTGGGAGAGGATACTTGTTCTTTATGGTGATCTTTTTGAGTTCCTGATAATTGATACCCAACCACATAGTTCTATCCTTCTTCTTCACAAAGAGCACTGGTGCACCCCAAGGAGATGCACTAGTGCATATGAACCCTTTTTCCATATTCTCTTGCAGCTACTTCTTTAACTCCTCCAGTTCGATAAGAGACATCCTATAGGGACACTTCGAGATAGGAGTAGCTCCAGGTATGAGTTCAATTGAGAACTCTACCTCATGATCCGAGGGAATTCCAGGTAACTCTTTGGGAAATACATCTCTGTATTCCCTCACAATGGGAATTTCCTCAAGGTTGGCACTTTCATTCAACTCAACCATTTGGGCGAGGTATTCTTCTTCATAAGGAATCAACACCCAAAACATTGAAGGATTTTTCAAAGTAGATTCATGATCTTCCTTGCATTTGTAGAGGAGAATGGGATGGTTTGGAATATGAAAATATATTTCCTTTTCCCGATAGTTTATATGTTCTATATATAATGATATCCAATCCATTCCCATTATAGCATCAAATTACACCAAGGGAAGTATTATGAGATTTTCCGGAAGAATCTTCCCACATACGCCAACAGGAGAAGAGTCAAACACTTCGGTTGCAATGATTGCAACACTTGGTGTTTTTACAGATATCTCCACTTCAAGGTTTCGGGGATTCAATTCTATAGTTCTAGAAAACATTCAAGATATAAAGGAATGCGTAGAACCAGAATCAAATAATACTTTTTCTATTTTTGAGTGAATAGTAAGTGTACCTTTTATGACTTCAATATCATGCTCCACCTCTGCAGTAGTGTTGGCATAAACCTTCCCTTGTTTCTTTTCCTTTGGTGGTTGCTGACGTTGATTACTCTCGAGAACTCGAGGTTTCGTGCACTGACTTACATAGTTCCCTAGATCCCTATAGTTGTAGCATTGAACAATGAGTGGTTATATCCTTTATTTTTCCACATTCTCCTTCATTTTTGTGTCTTTTCGACACTCCTGAGCATGGTGTCCTTATTTCTTACACTTGAAGCACTTCCCCTTCCCTTTGAGGATGTTTCCATTGTGAAACTTCCCACATTTTTGGCATGTGGGTCATTGAGTTTTATTCCCACTTTTGTCATTAAATCCACCAGCTTGAAACTCCATCTTTCATTTCTTGTCTCCATATCCATGGGACCGTTATATAAACTCCATCTCCACTATGAGGGCACATCGAACAAATTCTTTATAACTCCCAAAGTCTCGAATTTCTAGAGCCTTTAGAAGGTTTGGTTTTAATCCACTAAAGAATCTATCAATTTTTCTATCATTGTTGATAACAAAACCCAAAGCGTACCTTGAAAGCCTTTTGAAATTCACTTCATAGGTTGTGAAAGATTCCCCTTATTTTTTCTTGAGCTCTATGAATTCTCTCTCCATATTCATACGAAGAGTTCGTGGGAAGTACTTATTAAGAAACATTATATTAAAGTCTTCCCACTCCATCTCTTCAATTTCCTCCCTTGGATTGGTATTCTTAATCAATGCCCACCATTGATCGGCTTCTCCATCTAGACGATAAACGGCTATAGTCACCTTCTCCATCTCAGAACAGTGAAGCATAGAAAAGATCTTCTCCCTGTATTTTACACACTGTTCCACAAATAGTGGATCAGGACATCCATTAAACGTCAGTGGTCGTTGCTGAATAAAACATTTGATAACTAGTTTCTTCCTCTTTGTTTAAGGAGGAAGTTCCCCATTGTTATGGTCATTGTTCATAACATGAGATAATTGGGTATGCATTTCCATGAAGTTTTTAACTCCACCTCCCAATTCATTGGGGATGTCATTTAGACAATCGTTGCATTGGCCATCACAAGTGTTGTTGGCATGATTTCTCCTGGTTCCCACTGTTTTCTAAAATAAGAAAGGTTAGAACAAAACATAAGTAAAATAGTCATGAATAACTTATTCATTTAATAAATTTATACAAAAAACATAACATATGGTATCCCTATGTAAATATTCTTGTGTGCATATTTGTACTTAGTCTCATGCTATAGGTTTTCTCTAGGGTTCACTAATCTGAATTCCCAAATTAACTAATCCTTTCCTATGATACCTACTATAGCGACCCAACCTTTTCTTACATTACTATTACATCATTTTAAAGATAAAAAAAATAATAGTATTACAAATAGAGGATTAAATGGTTTAGTTTCTTGGGAAAACTAGGACCATACATAACAATTACAACATCAAGCATAAACATTTATTTAATTTCTTCTTCTCTAGCTTCTTATTGGAACTTGTACTCTCCTTAGAACATGTATCCACATGAGAATATACATCAAAAGGGGTGAGATAAAATCCCAGTAATAGGATAGATAAGAAGAATATAGCATGGGGTGATCATAAGAATGACATAGGCAAAAGATCATGAACATGAGAGGAGCATAAATAAAAGGCTTGAAATGTGGCATTGCATAAAAAATGAAACATCATGTCATAGTGGATAACTACCACACATAATTTTGAACCAAGATAGCATCTTTTTCACACATCATTTCACATTTACTCATGAGATTAATCTCTTTACCCAATGCATTGGAGCACTGTATAATTCTGGTCCCACATGTCACTTTGAAACATTCATATTGCACTATATAATTCCAGGCACACCCGTCACATCATAACATTATCATTATCATGCTTGCCTCATGGAACATGTATAAAAAGTGAACATAACTTACCCATGTAAAGGAATGGGTTAAATCACATAAGAACACATTCATAAACTTTGGGTTCCCAAAAGAAATAGGGAATAACATATGTGTTATAAGAACCATCCACTTTGAGTGAGAAGTAAAAGGAGTGTTCTTAAAAGAAAAGTTCTTTTGGAAATCATTTCGTTTGAAAGAAAAATTAAGGACAAACATGTATATCTAAGAAAAGGAAATAAAATTATGAAGAAATTATCTTTAAGGAGTAACCATGTCAAAATTGGAGTGAAAGAGGAAGAACCCGAGGAAATAAAATTGGGTTCGAGATTTTCCCCTTACCTTTTATCCGAAAGCTTCCTTCTCTTTAATGTCCTGTATAATGAAATTATATTCATTAATTAAAAATTCATAACCTTGTGTACATTAATATCATTAATTATGGTTTTATTAAGTGATTTTATGTTCCTTTGGATGAGTTATAGAGTTTAAAAAACATTGTTCAGGAATGATTGGTTTTATGGTTTTCTTGAGTGGTTCACTTGTATTCTTAAATTGAAGTTCGAGTAGAACATGGGTAAACATCCAGAACTGATATTACATGTTATTAATGATATTAAAGGAGTTTTAATGATATTATAATGAATCATATTATATCCATGTGGATGAATCATTAGATAAGAATTAAATGATGATTGTTTGGGTTAATTTGAACGATTTTTCGATCATAATGAACTTGTTTTATTTTATCACTAGTAATATGGTCATAAGTTAGTTTTAGAACATTAAATAGGGAATAATATGTATAAACAATTATGTTTCAACCATAAAAATGGTTTAATTACCAGATCTTAAGGTATAAATGGGAGAAGAAAGCATGTCATTCTTGAAGGTGATAAATTAACACCTCACGAACAACGTTATCTTTAATAAAATAAAAGGAAGAGGGAAAGGGGGTTGGATGATATAATATCCCATTAGCATCATAAAATTACATTATATGTATAATAATGGAGTTAAAATACCATTTGGATGAAGATTGTTTGGGATAGATCAAGAAATGAACTTGAACTTGAAAGGAAATTAAAGGAGAAGAGGGAGAGAAATTACCTCTTAAATCCTCCTCTTGAGATTATGCTTAAGGAAGCTAGGCTTGGTCTTTTGATGAGTCCAGAAGCTCTTGAACGTGGGAGAGGGTCTAGTAAAGATTTTTGGGTAGAGTTTAGAGAAGGCTTGGATCTTGAGAGGTGTGAGGGAATGAGGGTGTGAAGGGTGGTTTTTATTGTGGAGGGGAGAGGAGTTTCCTTAATATAAAATTCATTAGTTTATTAATTTCCCCTAAGACACAGAATAGTGAGTATTCAATGACCAATAATAGTAATTTTATCATGTGATTCCTAACCAAGTGGGATTATATCAGAAGAGCATCACACATGACTCTATAATGAGCTTATTTAGCTTATTTTTGTAAATTATGGTTATTTCACTATTCATCAAAAATTCAAGTATTTCAAAAAAATACCAAAAAATTTACCCCAACCATTTTTTGATGTGTAGAATCCAAAAATGAAGTCCATTTTTCAAAAATAATTTTCTAAATATGATTAATTTAATATTTAATTAAAATCATGGTTTATTACTGAAAACAGTTTTAAAACATTAATTTACTTATTCTAAAATATAGGTACATCATACTTTCAATTGAATATTATTTATATACTATTATAGTTAAGGATACTATTCATTAGGGTATATCACTATTCATAAGGGTATGTTACTATTCATAAGGGTAGGTTACTATTCACCAAATTTTTTTTTGTTAGACTCCAAAAATCATCTGGAACACAACCGTGTATGTCATATTTTCAAAATTCCAAACACAAAAGTGAAAAAATTATGTTTAAAGGGCACTTAGAACTTATTAGTTAATTATGTTGTGTTTTCATGTGATTTTATGAAATATTTATACGAAGGGAATTTCCATTGAAAAACTTTGGGTCATTACAATATTGTTTTCCAATGCTACTAAACTATTAGGTCCTTCAGGATGCATCTTCTTTGTTTATATGCCAATGTAATGAAATAAGGTTCCATCTCTGGACAACTGGGGTCATGGTATTTATAGTTGTAATCAAAGTAAGTTTAGTATAATCCTTAGAAGCAAGATTTAAATTAGGGAACAAAACCCTAAGATAGAATTTGTGGATAAGCATAAAAGAACATCCTATAATTTTGGTAAGGTATATGTTATGTGTATCTTCCTAGAAATACATCCATGTCTCAATACTATAAGTGGATGTGGTTGTAGAGCATATGTACATAGGAGTAACAACTATGACAAGGTGTTCTAGGCCAGACTCAGGGTAACCTGGTACATGACAATGGGCCTTACTGGACAACTAGTTTGTCACTCCCGGGGGATATGCTTAAGATGTTTCACATTTTCTTTTCAAGAAATTATAAATGATTTAAATGTAAATATGTTCTCAAAGAAACCATGTTTATGATTATGAGATTAGCTATGCATTGGATTTCAATTCATGTGAAGTATTTTTCAAGTTGAGATTATACATTATGATTCATATCCTAATATAGTGCAAGCCATTATTTTGATATAGCGCATAGTGGAAGGAATGGAAACCACATGAATGTGCATATACCATGTGGTGATTTACCTCCTATGAAAGATTATGATTTTGGTTTTGGAGCTGCGAATAGTGTTGAGAAACTTAAAACAATACTAGGATAGGTGAATCTGGTTATGAACAATAAACTTACCCATATGCAGCATCCTGAACCACAACGCAGAGGAGAAATGCTAGACTGCTTTATGTGACAATAGTCTCCATCATTCAATAGGACTATAAACAGATTCATTGCAGAGAAGCAGATATGTTACTTAGAGAAGATATTTCTCACTTTGGGAAGTAACAAAAGGGAGAATATTTTCATGTTTATCAGGAGATGATGATCAATGGTGGTTATTAATTCAAAACACAAAGGAGGAGGAATAGATTGAAAATATGAAATGGAGGGATTTTAAGGCATGTTTCTTAGAAAAATACTTCCACCATGAATAGTGAGTAGATATGGAAAGGCAGTTTCTGAATCTAAGTAAAAAAGAGGATGAATATGTTTCAAAGTATGAATCTAACTTCACAAGGTTAACAATGCATGTGGTGGAATACATATATAATCTAATGAGAAATATTGATCAATTATTTGATGGTTTAAAACCATTACTTTAAAGGTAAATATTATCCCAGAGTTTCTCATCATACAAATATATAGTCTCATGTGCTATCTAGAGAGAGAGACAATTCTCTAAGTCTTATGAATTTAAGGGAAAACAATAGAATAAGAGGTCAGTGAAGGATATAATGAATAAGGGGAAGAATAAAAAAGGAGAATTTTCCAACATGCGATACTTATGGAAGGAAATATCCTGGTTCCTTCTTAAAGGGAAAAGAAGTTTTCTACAAGTGTGGATAGAAAGTTCATCATGATAGTTATTACAAGGAAAAGAAAGTAGATATCAATGTTCAATTCTATATTTGCAAGGAGATGGGACACTATTCTAATGATTGTCCAACGTGTTAATGAATCTTTCCCTAGAAAAGGACAAATAAGCAAGGCCAAGATAATGCAATCAAAACTGCTGAGGTTGAAGTTCCTAATGATGTGGTGGTAGGCACTTTAATCATTTACTCAAAATTATCCAATGCTTTATTTGATTTTAGATTATCACATTATTTTATATCTTTCCAGTTTAGAAAGAAAATTATACATTTCTAATTTGATTTAATAAAGGAGTTTTCAGTCAAAAATCCTAAGATAAGTATCATTGCAACAATGACGTTTTGATCAGTCCTTCTTATGACACATAAATGTTCTTTAGTTTCTGACCTTATCATCATACCCATGATTGAATTTGATATAATTCTTGGTATGAATTGTCTTTAAAATAATTATGTGAAGATCTATTGAAAGAATACAGAATTTACAATTTTTGAGAATGATGTAGAGTCGCATATATTTAGAGTAGAAACCTCACTATATGATCCTTATCTAGATCCACCCCAAGTATCACAACTAAATGCAATTCTTGGGGATTATGTGAACACAATATCTATGATTGGGGAAATAAATATTCAAATTTAGAATGTACCTATTATGAAATAAAATATTTATGTGTTTCTGTATGATTTAATTAGACATCCTCTGAAGTGGGAAATTCAGTTTTCTATTGATTTAATTCATGGTTCAAGGACTATATAAAATACTCCTTATAGAATGGGCATAATGGAATTAGTGGATCAGAAGAAAAAACTAGAGGATTTGAGTAGTAATGGGTTTATTCTCCCCAGTGCTTCTCCATGGGGATATCCTGTTCTTTTTGTTAATAAGAAAGATGGATCTATGAGGTTGTGCATTGACTATAGGGAAATCAATGCTATTACGATAAAGAAAAACTATCCTCTTCCTAAGATTGTTTATTTATTTGATAATATTTACAAAGCCCCATATTTATTGAAGATTGACCTTCGATATGGATATCATCAGTTGCATGTGAGGAAGGAAGATATTACAAACACAACATTTTGAACCAGGTATGGGCATTACAAGTTTACAATAATTATTTTTTGACTAAATAATGCACTCTATGTTTTCATGGATATAATGAATAATGTTTTCAAGGAATACGTTGATGAATTTTTTGTGGTATTTATTGATTTTATCTTAGTATAATCCAAATTCTATGAAGATCATGAGAATAAATTATACATTATTCTAAAAACTATTAAAAGAAATGAGTTTTATGGTAAGTTTAGAAGGTGTGAATTATGGCTTCAAAGAGTTTCTTTTCTTGTCCATGTTGTCTCTAAGGATGGAATCTTGGTTGATCTGGTGAAGAAAAAGGTAGTTCATAAATGACCTATACTAATGAACATAACCAATGAACATAGTTTTATTGGTTTAGCAGGTTATTATCAGTGTTTCATTCAGAACATCACCCGATTAGATAAACAATTAACCAATCTTACACATAAAGGGATTAAGTTAGTATGGAAAAAACAATGTGAATAATTTTTTTGAAGAATTTAAGAGGAGACTAGTAAATGTTCTAATCCTAAATCTACCATTGTTAAATGGTGGGTTTGTGATTTATAGTGATGAATCAAAGAGAGGAATTGGTTGTGTCCTTATGCATAATGATAGGGTTATTGTCTATGCATCAATGAAGTTAAAAATTCATGAACATAACTATCCAACTCAAGATCTTGAGTTAGCAGCTATAATCTTTTCTCTGAAGATATGAAGACACTATATCTATAGAGAATGATGTGAGAAGTATACAGATCATAAGATCTTAAAATATATATTCTCATAGAAAGAACTAAACATGAGTCAAATGCGATGGCTCGAGATACGTAAGGGTTATGATTATTCAATACACTATAACCCTAGAAAGGAAAATAAGGTAGCTGATTGATTTAGCAGGAAGGATCAAGGAGTTATAAACATAATGAGGATTTCTAAGAACCCCATGTACATGGATTAAGAAAAAATGGATATGGTAATTATCAAAGAAGGAGAAACATCACTGTTTCTGATGCTTTCGCTGGGGCGCATGCATCCGTCATGGGGAGGACGCGCGACTGTTGCCCTGCATTCCTTCTTTCCAAAGGCGGGCGACATTCGTTCCTTGTTCAAGGATGTCTGCTCTTTGATCGAAACAGGATGATGGGATGTCTGTTCTTCCTTCCGTGGATTCCTCCTCAGAGCTCGTCACCAAGTATGGGTCTCCCTCATAGATTTAATACATTGTTCTTGAAACTCTTCTCGACGCCATATCTTCATGGACACCAGTTAATTACACTGCTTCTGTCAGGACATTACAAGGGGTCCGGTCAGGGTATCAACCTTTGGTTAGAGGAGTAGTCACGTTGAGCATCACTGGCATGTCTTGACGCTAGGGGATTGGCATGTCTGTCTTCTTTCCCTTATTATAGGGCTTATCAAGGGTGTAGATGCCCGAGGTATCCCACATAGAACGTGGGGAATCGTATGCTGTGGGCATGTCTCTAAGGTTTTCCTCATCTTCCCATGTTTAACATAGGGTATGCCACAAGTTTAATGTCTAGCGAAGACAGATCAGACTGATTAGAACACTGGCTAGAGTGGATCAGATGGAGGAACCCCCTGTAGGGAATGCCGATATTGGTGCCAACACGTGGGTGGATTCCCGAATGTTGTTTGATGGAATGGGGAGTATTGTGGCATGATTCCACCAGGATGTGGTAGCCTGGGTAAGAATCCATATGGGTGATGGAAGGTTCTGTGAATGGGATGGAACCATCATGGGGTGACGATGGTTTTGGGCTTGAACCTCGAAGAGGCTTCCTACGTATCCCCGTGGTAGGGAATCAAAGTCCACGTAGTTTGGTGAGATGATGGGACACCTGAGGAGGTGACCTGTGAGAATGGACACATGGATGGGACCTAGAAGAAGTGGAACCTCTGGGTCGGGGCATGAGCTTCCTGAGACACATGGGCTTGAGGGAGAGATCAAGATGATACATGAGTGATGGGCTTGAATCTCAGAGATGCTTCCTTCGTATCCCCGTGGAATGGAATCAAAGACCATGTAGTTCAGATGGTGAATACAATTTAACGTCATGCGGGACGGGGGTGAACTGATGTTAAGGTTGTCAGAATGACCGGGTGATGGGCTTGAACCTCGTGGAGGCTTCCTATGTACCATGCCTTGACCTGGATCAAAGATCCCATAGTTCGAGATGGGTTGGGGATTACACTCTGTGGTGGCCCAAGGTGTTGGGGCTTGAACCTAATGGAGGCTTATTACGTACCATTCCTTGACATGGATTAAAGTCCTCGTAGTTCGGGATGGGTTGGGGCTTACACTCTGAGGCGGCCCAAGGTGGGTCATGGTCAGTGCTCTCTCTAAGCTCATGTGATTCATGCTTGCTATGAGAAACAATAGATAGAAGAGACCTGGTGATCACGTCACGAAGGGTGCGTCCATGGGAGATAGAGTGGGGATTACTAATGGAGTGGTCTATAGAAGAAACAGGGGCTTATGCGTGGTTAGCAGCCCGGGAAGTTGGGGCTTACTCCAGGATGGAGGCCTGATGGCGACAAACGCAGCAGGAGAGGGACTTGGGACCGAAGAAAGGAGGAGCCATGTTTCCCACCACACCCTTCGCTGGCCCTAGGGACCGAAGATGAAAGGAGGAGCATGGATGCTGCATCCAGCAAGAAAATATAGGGTCTTACACCAAGGTGGCTTTCCTTTCCCGTGGAAAAGAACACCACTCCAATAAAGTGGATATCATCCCATGTGAGGGGTGATCCCATCCCCGTAAATATGAGTGGGCTTGGAGAATGTCCAAGTCAGGTGACCCTACGTGCGAGGCACAGGGAGAGGTCATAGTTTAACGTCATTTGATGAGGACGAAGATGCTTGGTAGTTTAACTTCCTGAAGCTCGGACGAGGTGGGTTTGCTCCGCACCCCTAGGACTTACATAACTGGTACCCTCTGCTCCTTGCAGAAGGGAAGGCATCAGCAATTCTATGGTGAGGGGGTGTTATGGAATGAACCATTGAGGGGTCCACGTTAGCATGGCTATGCGATGAAGCAATATCCGTTAGTGTTCCTATGAGAAGAAGATGAGGAAAAGCAATGCAACGGGTGGTATCGTCCAAGGGACTTTGAATTTACTTCATACGAGCCTAGAAGGTCATACGGGAAAACGGTGCATGATGTGGATGCCCGGGGCGTGAGAGCCACCTGCGAATGGCATCCATAAGAAGAGAATTAGGCACTCGTACAAAGGGACACCCGGGGAGCACCGAGGTGAGGGGTCCCAAGGAATTTCACGCAACCTTTAATGATTTCACGCAAAATCAGTAGCCCTGCATGAAAAACACTGGGCTGGCACGAAATCAATGATGATTTCCCGTAAATAGAGCTGAGGTTTTTCATGAAAATAGAAAGGATTGTGCTCAAGGAGTAAAAATTGTGTGAACTTTAAGGGGATTGTGGGCAATGAATGGGGTGAGCACAATTGAAGGGGATTGTGTGCAATGAATGGTATGCGCATAATTAAAGGGGATTGTGCACAATTGGCCGGCCCGTGTGCAAGTGGAACATATTGAGCACATGGGGCAGACCCCTAAGGGATTGGAATTCAGTCTTAAACAATGGGGATCTCGCGTGAAGGTGGACCCTGGGGTGACTTGGTGTGAAAATAATTGTACCAGAAGGCCATCTTTGCGCACACGAATGGAAGATTTCGCACACGAGAGCCGGTTCAAATTCTTCAACCTCAAAGCGGAAGGGGGTCACCTTCTATTCATAGGCATCCCAGGGCATAGAAACATTGTCAGCGCTAAGAAAATTGTGCGACTTAGGCGGCGGTGTGTAATGTCGACCGTGCGGGTCGGGGCGTGAAATATTTTGCGCCCCCTCCAGAAAACATTCGTGAATCCCAGAACATTCTGCGTGGGGCATAATTATTTCGTGCACCAATGAATTTATTTTCCGCGACCCCTCTGGCCCCCCTAGATGTGGTCCCTGGATCTAGATATGACTTCACTTTTTCGTTTGGAAACTTTCTTCAGCCCTTGAGCGCTTTTCGGCGTCTTTAAATGCCCCCTTGGAATTGGATTGGCGAGGGGTCGCAATGGTTGGATTCAGAGGGAAACGCTGAAATGCAGGGTTCTGTAGGGTCCATGAGTACAAAAACCTAATGCGGCATGTAAAACTCAAGAAGGTTCATAATCCACTTTTCGTGTGGGCGCGGAACCCTGTCTTAGCCTATAAAAGCTGCCACGGGTCCCATGCTCCGTACGTTTTTTCTCGCGCGACAAACATCGAGCTCTCATGCGTGAAAAGTTCTTTGGTTCTGCGTGAAAAACCACTCCGGCCACGCATAATTCTACAATGATCAAGCATCGTTTTACGTGCAAACCCAAGGTTTTTTGCGCCGCAGTCGGATTTTTCGCGATGACTGCTGATATTTCACGCCATCCTCCCAGATTCTGCGCCAGCTACTGAAACACATTGTCAGAAGAAGATGGCCACTAACCAGGTTGATGAGGGAGAAGCTGCTGCCCGTAGGGCTGAAATGGTCATCAATCCATAGGTTTATGGTGCCAAAAGGATTGTCTCCAATAACCATACCCTCTTCAATATAATAACCCCTGCCCAAAAGAAGTATGCCTTGTCCAACAATCTACCACTGTGGGACTTCGGTATTTTGGAGGAGGTTTCTTTGCCAGGTTTTGAGGTGGATACACTGAGGTCATGGGTGACTTGTGAGGGAAATCTCCCTCGATATAGCATCAGAAACAACAGCCATACTACTAGAGAAACCAAGCACATGGATTTTTACGTCCTAAAACCCAGGACTAAGACCATTGATGGGGGTGACCCTGTTGTGGAGAGCTCCCTGGCCCTCTACGCAAGCACCTTTTGTCAGAGCGTCATTGACGAGGCTAAAGTCTGGTTGCAGGACTGGGACCTGCGGTCCGGAGGAAAATTAACTGGAGAATGGGCTTGGGCATACTGGGTTCTCTATACATGTGACCAATTTGGTGCCGAGCTGTAGCATATTTGTTTATTTGAGGTGGTGTTGACATCACAATTTCACTTCTACTGCCAGCACGAGCTCAGGCCAGAGCTGTTCACCAGGGGGTCCCCTGATACCAATACATTCCATCTCCATCATGGGGAAGTCGGTATCAGTCTATGGGACATTCACTGCATCAGGGGTATCCCTTTAGAGGGTCACCAATACGATGAATTCCTTTCACCGATGAGAACCTGGGGAGATAGATCACGAACCCCCAAACTGACATGGAAGTTATTGGAGTTGGATAAGGAGAATATGTTGGTCAAGGAGTTCCCGAAGGAAATCTTCCACAAGGACTGGTTCACCCTGTTCCTAGAGAGGGCTCCGGAAGTCAAGATGCCAGGGCAAGGGAGACGGTGTCTAACCATGGTATAGAGGATCAAGAGTGGATTATACTGGAGGATCTTGGAAGCAGGGAACTACCATTCATGGGGATACAACATAAACGAGAGTCAGTACCCGAATGTTTTGTACGCCAGATTTATCACTACGTTCTTGAGAGGGTGGCTCTTTCCAGTGAGGGATGAAAGGATGGGAGTCCGTCCAGCGACCCTGGTGATGGATGGCATCATGGCTGCCAACAAAAGATTCAATCTAGGGGTTTTCATGATGGCTTGGTTGTACACCATTTTGGGATACATCTCGAGAGGGGGATCAACTAGGAGAGTCTTTGGACCCTTCCAAATTTTCCATGGCTGGGTTGTGGCTCATTGTGGCAGGTATACCTTCCCTAATGCCATTCTTCCTCCAGGCAATGGCCTGCGACCCTCCTTGCTGAACATTGTCGGGGTCATGCCGCTGACGCTCAATGAGGAGGGAGTAAGGATCATAATTGGTAACCATTCCAACTTCACCTTCATCCCATTCACCGCCCCAACTGGCCAGATGATAGACATTGGGAAAGGATCACTAGAGCGGAAGGAATGCTTCTAGAGCATCAGGGGTGGGGTGCTTGTGGCCTGGATTGATGAGAAGATCTTCTGCGAGCCTTATGTGCCATCCAGGTTCTCCAGGAAGTTTGGGTGCCTCCAGCGAATGACGAAAAAGTATACCCAGACATCCGAGAAGAAAGTAATCCATTCATTTTCCATCAACTGTGGCTGATGTTCACAACCTATGGCTCCAATGAAGTCATCACCTTTCCTCCCACCAGAGTCGACGCTGGTCTCTTAACCGAGTATTCCGAACATTAGTCCATAGCATACCCTGAGGGGATTTTGTGGAAGCGAGTTCGGAAAATCAAGGTTTCCAATGTGGAACTCGGGCAGCGAGAGAGCAGGAAGAGTGCCTCTAGAGGGGGAAGATCAGAAGCGCTTTGGGAAATGGGGTCCGTAAGGCCGGGACCTTAGTAGCGGGGACGTCACATGGTGTGGCCACGCCCTCGTCGCCTAGAGGAGGGTCCCATGGAGTGGCCAGAGAACTTCCCGGGAAGCAAATAAGATATCTGTTTCAACCTTCCCAAGATGCCATTTTCCCGGTGCTATGGTAGGCTTGGCTAACCCTACGACAGTTGGTGAGCACCAAATCCCTCTGGAAGAAGATAGTGCGAGACGTAATCTAGCTGCCTGAAATCAGGCTTGTTCGGGTTGTCAACAAAGTGAACATCCACAAACAACATGTGTATCTGATAGCCATGGACATGTATGCACGTCAATGGGGTCAGCGTGTAGAGCCACCTCTCTTGGTGAAAGTGATGCCTGACCAGGATCATGATCCAGAAACGATGCCATTGGGGGATGATGACAACAATGATGAGTCAAAGGGCGGCAAGATAGAAGAGGAGGAGGAAAAAAGAGAAGGTGAAGGAGAAGAGAAGCCCGGAGGTGAGGGGTCTTAGGGGGAATCCCACCAAGGGAGTCTCCGGGAGAGCGGCGAGACCGTCGCATCCGATATAGATGTGACTGAGCTACTCGAGGTATGCTTCAACCCTTATCTATCTTCTTTTTTTATCCACTCTCTTTTACAATCCTTAATCCACCCTCATTATCTTACTCAGGAGCATATAGGTGCTGATCAAGTGTCTCCAGTCGAAGGAGGGGGAAAAGCGCCAGTTGAACAAGGTGGGGCACCAACACCCATTATTGAGCTGACGAGCGCTGAGGGATCCCCTGCAATGACAGCTCCTGTAGCGGCCAGAATGCTTGAGGCTGGTGCCTTGGGTTCCTGTATATTCCTTGCTTCGACACCGGTGCTTTCCTTCAGAGGACTCAATTGATTAGGGTGGTTCTTGTCTGTACAGTGATCACGACATTGAAGACTCATCGGGCTACTGAGACAGGACCATCTGTGAGCGAATCAATGGAAAACGTACTGCCTTATCAAGGACATGCCTCCCAAACCATGTCAGCCCCGAAAATTGCTGAGTAGGGAGCGGCGGACACCAGTGGTGCTGCCGTTGGGGCAGGGCCAAAGGATGAAGAAGGTTCCACCTGGATCGAGGGGAGGGAGGAAGGCATCTCAGATGCTGAAGAGCCTAACCCCCTGGGAGGGATTTCCGACAAAGATCCTGCTGCCAGCCTATTGACTGTTTTTCTTATCTACCAGCTTGCTGATCCCGAGGAAATTGATGATTCTGACTCGAAAGCGGCCGAGGAGAGTCGGATGACGCGGTGAAAAGGGTGGAAGTACATCCGACGTTTTCTCAATCATCCTCGGGTGGAATGGATGAAGCAGATTGGATCACTCCACACCTGGCTGTGTTTCCTGTGTGCTGGAGGGGAAGTTGCTCAATGCCTTCACCTGATGGTCTGTGATTACATGGCTGAGAAGATGCGTGAGAGAAACTGGCGTTCCAACGTCACCCTGTGTCTGGAAGAGTCGGGGAGTACCCAATCATTTTTGAAGGTAGAGTAGGAGGTCTGACGCCTCGAATAATAGGTGAAAGAAAAGGATATATTCCTCGCAAACTATTCTGAGCTTGTGGAGCAGTTGAGTGCCCAGATGGAAGACGACCAAGAGAAACAAGTGGAAGCGAGTCACTAGATGACTATCCTTCAAACTGAATAGGCATGGGCACGAGCTAGGGTTAGAGAATTGCGCTCTGTGGCTGATGATGAAGAGAGAGTCCTCAAGAGGCGGGAAGCAATTCTGGAGGTCACCAGCCGAAAGGTAGCGGTGTTGGAAAGATCCATCCAAAAGTCAACCCCTAAGGGCCCTATTTTTCCCAAACCCAAATACATATTCTGCCTTACTACATCTTATTTTGAACTGTATTTATGGACCAATTTATTTACTTGTTCCCTCGGTTTAATGTGATCCACCATAATCCATAAATAAATAGAAATCCATTCATAAGCTCACGAGGGTCGTACCCGATGTGAGAAACAAGGGATGCTCGTACTATCACTTCATTTGATCATGGTAGAGTCTACCAAGCTCCTCGAATTCGAGATTCAAATCCGGATTTTCGAGGAGAAGAGGTAGGCCCAATAAAAGTAAGTGGACATCAGACCGATCGATGTATCATCTTCTCAATGTGCTCTAGCGCACGAGTGGGGAAATTCTAGGGGCATTGAAATCAGTCCGAACATAGGGGAATGAAAAATTTGAATCACTTTACCGAAATTCGGAACATTTTGGAGGGGCATGGAAATAAAGGACAACTGTTGAACATGTTCAAAACACAACATCCCTATTGCATTAGCCGGAAATGGGGACAACAAATGAGGGTCGACCACTGACCATGTTTGAAACACGATACCTAACTCAAATATTGTCTGTCACCCTTCTGGAACATTTGCCTAGGACAGTAGGCGGACCATAGGTCAAGCATCCATACTATTAGGGGGTCCCTTCAAACATGAAAGAGGATGAGGATCCAAATAAAGGAGCACAAAAAGCGTGGAAAGTGAAGTGGTGGTTTGTTTGAACAGAATCTAACACTCCTAAAATTATGCCACCATGGTGGAAGCACATTAGGCAAGCACATTAATCTGATCATGGATCATTCCTACTCTAGGATAGGACCTCTCTGAGGTGTCAGACCAAGGGGCCGAAGGTGAGAAAGGATGGGATTTGTAATTCCCAGGGCTGGACCCGAGACAAAATGTCTGGGTGTTTCTACGTATCCCATAAGGATGGGAATCAATCCATACATAGTTCGGGAAAGGTTATTAGTTTAAGGTATTCGAACCCAGACCAAGGATCGGTAAGGAATGTAGGGGACACATGGTAAGGTGATTATGAAACCCGACTTGAATGAGGACATAAGTCCAAATTACCATGTGTTCATTGGGGAAGTGTTTAGGCCAAGGGACGGAATACAAATGTTAGCCTGAGCCCATGGGGAAGTTCTAGGGAATTTTTACGTATCCCATAAGAATGAGAATCAAGCCACACATAGTTCTGGGTGGTAGCACAATAAGGTACCAGTGCGAAGGATGAAAGGGGCATGCAGGTCTGTCCCTCACACCAAAAGAAGCAGTATTTGATGTATATTGTTTGTCCTTTAAGGTGAATGGTTTTTTTTTGTGAAGTGACAGGCCTAGGGTAGAAATTCCCTGCATCACCATAAAAATCAAGCCATATACAGAAGTTGACAAATGGTATGGTGGATGACCGACACCCAATGTGATATCCCCTATGATGAGGTCATCACAATACAGTTCCGTTTTTTGTCATATGTCCAGGACGATATTATTACAGTTTATGGTCATGTGATTGGACTCGAAGGAATGTGCACGATGCGATAAAGCATTCCTGATGTGAAGGAGGATGAGGTCCACATCATCACCGTGCACAACTTCGGGAGAGGAGCCTCGGGCCAAGAGGATAAGGGGTAGGAGAAGCTAGCTGCCAGCTAAGCTGGAACTGGAAGTACGATGTCCGGGTGATCCTACACATCCCATGAGGATGAGGATCAAGATGCACAGAGCTATTCGAGAAGATCTCAGTTTTTGGTCTTAAATGTCATACCGTAGGAGCCCCGAAGGACGCCCTATTGCAGCTCTGTCCACTTGATGTGCAGAGGTGTACTGAGGGATAGTTCCAAGAGTGTTGATATTCTACCTGGACATAATGGGTTGGAACATAATGTGAATCATGTAACCAACATTCAAGTCATGAAGGGGCTGGCATGACAACGAAGGATTTTTTTTGACCATGTTCACAACACAACATCATGTCACGTTCGCCTGAAACAAGGACAAACAAATGAGCATTGACCACTGACCATGTTCGCAACGCGGGACTTGTATCGATTTGTTGTCTGAAACCCTTAGGGACGTTGGCCCGTAAGGGTAGGAGATCCCTTATGCCTAGCATCCATGCCGTTTTGGGGGTCCTTTTGGGTGTGAAAGATAATGGGGGCCCAAATAAGGGGGAACATGAAGCTTGACGAGTGGATGGAAACTTGCCCAAGTTGAATCCGACACTCCAGGTCCTAGAGCAGAGAACTCTTAGACACATTGGTGAACCACTGTTAAGGGTCGAGGGGCTTGACCTGAGAGTGTCTAGACCCGAAATTTAAATGTTCGGGTGGTCTCAAATATCCCATAAGGATGGGAATCATGACACACATAGTTCTTGAAGATATAGTTTAATGTCATGCAGGACGAAATACAGTTTAACGTCATGCGGGACGACATACAGTTTAACGTCATGTGGGACGACATACAATTTAACGTCATGGGGGACGACATAAAGTTTAACATAATGCGAGTAGACATACAGTTTAACGTCATACATGATGGGATACAATTTAACGTCATGCGGGATGAAATACAGTTTAACGTCATGCGGTATGAGCGTGCAATTTAACGTCATACGGGAGGAGTGTGCAGTTTAACGCCACGCGGGATGAGCATGAAGTTTAGGGTCATGCAGGACTGAAAGTTTAAGATCATATAGGACCATAATTTAATTTAAGGTCATGTAGGACCCGATAGCTTAGGCAAAGTATTGTTTGAGGAACTTGGCATTGGTGGGAGGAGTTATACGCTCACCATCCATGGTCACCAGGGAGTTTGCTCCATTGGGATAAACCTTATGATCAATGAAAGGTCCTTCCCATTTGGGATCCAACTTGGGTAGTTTCCTACCGGGGATCATTAGCGCCCTCAGAGTCAGTACCAAGTCACATTGCAGGAAAGAGCGGAGATGAACCTTCTTGTTGAAATCTCGAGCCATCCTGCTATGATTCCTTTGTAGGTTCTGCAAGGCATGAGGCATATTCTCATCCAGTGCTTCCAATTCATCTTTATGGATTTCCATCACTCTATCCGGTGCTTACTGGTCATAGACCATTGTGCACAATGAGGGAAATTGAATCTCGATGTGTAGGACAGCCTCAGTTCCATATACCAAGGAATAAGGGGTCACCTTGGTGGAATTACGAGTTGTCGTCCGATAAGCCCAGAGGGTGTTGGGGAGCTTATCCTGCCAACTCTTCTTGTTCTGACCAACCATTTTCTACAAGATGTTAGAGAGGGTTTTATTGAATGCCTCAATCTACCCATTGTCTTGTGCGTGATAGCGGGAGGTATGGTTAGAGTGGATGTTGTAATTGGCGTACAAATTTTCAACTCGGCTGTTCGGAAGTTGGTGTTGTTATCGGTGAGGGCAGTGTGAGGTACTCCAAACCGATGGATGATTTTGGAACTCACGAAGTCAAAAATAGAATGGGCCTTGACTTCCTTGAGTGGAATTTCCTCTGCCCACTTGGAAAAGAAATCTGTAATGGTCAGAATGAATCGACATTGGCGAGCCGTTTCCGGTGGGTATGGTCTTACGACATCTAATCCCTAGACTGAAAAGGTCCAAGACTACTTGGTAGCGTGGAGAGGCTATGGAGGAAAATGCACAAAGTTAGAATGAACTTGGCACACATGGAACCTCTTGGCGAACTCGATGCAGTCGTGGATCATGGAGGGCCAAAAAATACCCTAATCTCTGGATCTGGTGAGACAGTTTTGGACCAGCCTGATGGGCACTACAGGAACCGGCATGAACCTGTTGCATGACCTATGGAATCTCAACCAACTAAATGCAACAGAGGAGAACACCATCAAATACGTGCTTATAGAGGATTGGATCAAGGCTGGGACCGCTCTGGAGGGTAAACTGTAGCGCACGACGTCGGATTCGCTCGCGCTCAACCCGGTTTGATGGGAGATTACCGTGCTGGAGGTATTCAACCAATGGTGTCCTCCAATCGGAAATCATTTTGATCACTGTGTAGCGACTTGGGTTTTTGGCCCTGTCAGACTTTGGAATATTTCTACGAATAATTCCAGAGCTAGGCGCGAAGACGGCGTGCGATTCCGAGGCCCGGTGTGCTCGGAATTAATTTTATAAAAATATTAAGTTTTTTTTATACTATGCACGTGGCGGGGGTGTGATATCTCCTAAACGGTAGCTCAGAACGGGAATCTGAGGGCACGGTTGCGTCCGGAACATGCCGTTTACCCTAGGCGGGGTGTAACCTTTGCGGGCGCGGGCCTGCGGTGAGAAACGCCACCAGGGGCGTTTCCGTAAATAAGTGGGAAGTTTGTGTGCGAGCGTCGGCTCAAATAACTTCTGAACGGAGTCTTGGATGGAAAGTCTGAGACCGCCGTTGCGTTCATAACGGCGCGTTTACCCTAGGGGTGACCTTACTTTTGTTCGCATCGGGCGTCGGGTCTGAGGCGGGTTTGGCGCCGGCGGGCCGCTGATATAAATATCAGCGCCCCCCCCCCCCCTTTTATCGTTCTTCGTCGTTCTTCGCCGTTCTTTGCCGCCACTCCGCCGAATCGAGCAAACGGAGCGCCCACGAGCTCAGAATTCGACGGCGGACGTTCCAGGAGTGCGCAGCGGAAGCTCCGGAGCGCGGATCTGAGGCAGAACGTCGGCGTTTCGCCCGCGAGGTAGGCGGTTTTGAGTTTTAACCCCCGATCCCATTTTTGCTGCGTTTTTCTGCAAATTGAAGCCGTAGCAGTGTAGATTGGGTCTCGAGGGTCGCGTAGACGCCTCCAGATCGCAAAACGGACCACCGGGGTGCCCCTGGTGGTCCGCGGAAGGTCCGCCGGCGCGGCGCCGCGCGGCGGAGCCGCGGCTGCCGGGCGCCTAGCGCGGCGGCGTACGGCGGCCCGCGGCGGAGCCGCGGGGGCGCGCCGGCGGCGGCGGCCGGTCCAGGCCGGCCGGACCGGCCGGTCGGGGCCGGTCCGGCCATTTTTCACATACGGGGGTCTTTAAACCCTTGTATCTTGCACTTCGGGAGTCGGATTCGCGCGCCGTTTGCGGCGACGTGACCCTAACGACGAGGCGAACACTCCGGTGTGGGTTCAAGGCTTTAAAGGTTCGGGATCGTGGCCCGGGAGCTAGAAACATCGTATAAAATAATATTATTTTATTATTTTACGACTTCGGGCCGTTGTAACTTCTACCCGGAGCGTCCGTTTGACGTGCCGTCAGTGGCGTTGGGACCCTGATGGTATGACGGACATTTTGAGATGGTTTCCGGGTGTTGGGACTGCGAACGGGGTGCGGGCCCCACGAGGCCGGGTTTTGGCCTTTGCGGGGAAACGCAGCTTTTACAACAGGAGTCCGATTTTGGCGGATGAATAGTCGATCCTGTGTGTTTTTCCGAGAGGATCGCAATGGCGCGATCCGTTCGACGAGTTTCGGAATCCAGGCGTGGGCCTCACCTGAGCCGGCCTTCTTCGAATAGTACCTTTTTCACCGGGTGTCCGTTTTGGGCGAGCGAGTAGTCGATTCCGCTTGTTTTTCCGAGGGGATCGCCGTGGTGTGATCCGCCCGATGGGTTTTGGGATCGTTGTGTGGGACCCGCACGAGCTAGCTACGGTGAATAGTGTCGTTTTCACCGGTGCTCCGTTTCGGGCGAGTAAACAGCCTATCCTGCGTGTTTTTCCGCGTGGAACGCGATGATGGCCTCGGTTTTGGCTTCGGAGGTGCGCAGTGTGGCTTTGGGGCGAGTCGCTCGGGTTAGCGACGTTTGGACCAGCAGTGGTTGAGGGTTCTCCCTTGGTTCGTTCCTACGAGGGTTCGTGTGGTATCACAACCTTCGTATGGGTTTGTGATCCTTTCGATGGGATGTTTAAACTGTTAGAGTTGTGGTATCCCTCCGGTGGGCCCGGAGTGGATCCTCTAGCATCTTTACCCTAGATCGGGTTCTTGGTATCGCTGTGACCACTTATTCACGGGCAGCGATCCCCTATCTAGCGGGTTAACCCCGTAGGGTTTGTGGCATCATCGGGAATATGATCCCCTACGCGGTGGGTCGTGCATAGTAGGGTTGTGGCATCATCGGGTTTACGATCCCCTACTCAGCATGATGATTATTGTAGGGTTGCGGCATCGTTGGTTATACGATCCCCTACTCAGCGCTTGGTGTCGGTAGGGTTGCGGTATCGTTGGTTATACGATCCCCTACTCAGCGCGTGGTTTCGGTAGGGTTGTGGCATCGTCGGTTCGATCCCCTCCATCGCGAGTTATCCCAGATAGGGTTCCGGTATCATCGTGACCATATTTATATGGACGATGATCCTCTATCTGAGTGTGAGGCTTCTGTCGAGTGCAGATCGGGTTGTGGTATCCCCCAGCGGATCCTGGGTGTGATCCCCCATCTGTGAGAACTACGTATGCCAGATCGGGTCGTGGTATCCCCCAGCGGACACTGGGAGTGATCCCCTATCTGTGAGTTACGTATACCAGAGTGGGTCTTAGTATCCCCTAGCGGACCCTAGCGGTGATCCCCTCTCCGAGGAGTTTGGTGGTTATGTTGTTTCAGCGATGTTTCCTCAGTGATGTTATCCGACGAGCGTGGCCTCTCGGGTGAGCATCTGAGATGTTTGTTTGGGACCCGATGGAGTGTATCTCTCGGATGAGTGTCATATGGTATGACAGTGTTCGTGGGGTACTCTCCTGGTTGTGGACAGTTGCTAGTGATGAGGTCGGTACCTCTTATGGCTTTGTGGTGTGAGCTGTGTATATCTGGAATGTTCAAGGTGTATGTATGGGCATACACCTGAGCTGAGCTGAGCTGACTAGTTGTGTTAGCCGAGGATGGTCACGAGATGGAGTTTCTCTCTCGTCCGGGTTCCCTCTGGCTGGGTTGAGAAGACTGTTACCTTTCAGTTTCTCCCTTGGTTTTTGGGTTTTTGGGATGCCTACTGAGTATGTTTATACTCACCCCTGCACGGGCTTTGCCTGCACATGTTTGTGTCTTGTGCAGACCACATGCCTTTTGACGGAGTCCCAGGAGGACCCGGAGCAGGCGGAGCTTAGTGAGCGAGTTGACCGGGGTGTTTACCGGAGCTGTGTCGAGGGAGCTTTCCGGTGGGTGTTTGTGGCAGCGTTCCCCTTCTTCAGAGCAGATCGGACGTGCTTTGTAGTTTTCTTTTGGTGGGCCATGTTTTTCCCTTTGTACTTTTTCTGTTGCTCTCTGGTTGTGGGATAGTGTATACATGCATTTACTTTCCAATTTCTATATCTCTGCACTATTGCATGGAGGTGTTTCTGGGTGCGTGTGTACAGGTACCTTAGGCTAATGCCTCCCATGTGTGTGATAGCCTACTCGGCGCTGGTCGCCAGCCCCTGGCCTATTGGAGGCGGGCTTGGGGAGTCGCGGCTTGAGCCCCATTGGGTCGGGTCGTGACAGAGTGGTATCAGAGGAGGTTCCACCATTGGGATCTCAGAGTGTAGCTGGTCTAACTGTGAGTTTGGTTTGGGTTGCATAGCGATAGTGTTAGGATGTTTCGACTTCGGCTTTCAGGCCAGGGACTCCAGTGTTGGTGCGGCGGCCGACGTATCCATACACCAGGACTCTGATAACCTGCCTTTCGACTCAGGACATTCGTACACTGGTCGCGGGAACATAATGGTACATGCATCATATAGGACTGGGTTTTTGGTTTTTTCCTTGTCCTTCTTGAGTCAGCTCTCCAGATATACTCTTTGACTGTGGTGTGTCTTGAATGTAATTCAGGATGCCTCCACGACGACAGCCAGCAAGGGTTCCACAGTTGGATTGTGCTGATGACCCGCCCCGTGAAGTGGCTGTGGAGCAGGGCGCAGGTTCTGAGGTTGCACCTCCAGGTGGTCTGCCAGTTGATCCACCACCTTTTGAGCAGCTGGTTGTGCCGGCGGTGCAGGATGAGGTTGCGCGCAGGCTGAGTGCGCTGCACGAGTTCCAGAGGTAGCGACCTCTGAGGTTTCAGGGTGATCCAGACCCCCAGGCAGCTGATGACTGGCTTGAGGCAGTCACCCGAGTTTTCCGCCTAGTGAGGACACCTCCAGATCAGATGGTGGTCCTAGCAGCGAGCCTTCTGCATGGTTCTGCTGGGCGATGGTGGAGTTTGGGGACGCAGTCCCATGACGAGGAGACGCTCACATGGGCAGAGTTTGTGCGGCTCTTCAGGGAGGAGTTTTATCCGGTGACACTGAGGTCAGTGCGGATCCAGGAGCTTCTGCAGCTTCGACAGGAGAGCCTGACTATGTCGGAGTACTCAGCGAGGTTTACAGACCTGTCGTGCTACTCCCTGGATATGGTTCGAGACCCGTTCTTTAGGGATCGGACCTTCGTGCAGGGATTACACCGGGATATCCGAGCAGGTGTGGTTTCCCTGTGTCTGCCCACCTATGCTGGAGTGCTGGAGCGAGCGCTGGTGGTGGAGAGCTTTCTGGCCGAGCAGATCTCGCCTGTTAGTGTTGGGAACTCGAGAGCGAAGACTTCGTCGGTCGGATCGGCATCTGGTAGCCGACGTCAGACTCAGGGGTCTGGACGTGGCCGACGTTTCAGGAGGCGACCCCAGGATGGGGGGTCTGAGCCTCGGAGCTCACAGGGCTCGCAGGCCAGTTTTGGTCAGCCGCAGGAGAGGCGGTGTTACGCTTGCGATGGTCGGGGACATCTTTCTAGAGATTGTCCGATCCGACGTGCTGCTGAGAGGGAGCCAGTCGATGGACCGCCTCGGCAGAGGCAGCGTCTTGAGCAAGGAGGTTCGTAGGGCGTCGGACATGGCGTCGGAGCTGGTGCAGCAGGAGGCGGTGGTAGACAGTACCAGTTTCCACCACCCCCACCCCCATGTGGTCCACGCCTAGCTCAGGGAGCTGGTGGTCGAGGGCGAGGACAGCTGCATGCCCTGGAGGCTGTTGACCCAGAGGCACCACAGATGGATAGAGGTACGCCTTGTGTCTTTTCTACTTACTGCAGTAGTTTGTCAGACACTATTTAGCGGTACTCTTTCCTTTCGTTGCTTGCTCGAGTTTTGTTCAGGGCGTTGGTAAGACCCTGAGTGGTTGTTGCTGGTGGGCTCGCTGGTGTGTGAGACCCAGTTGAGAGTTCAGTCGCTTTCCTTGTGCTTGGGGCTTTTCGGGGACGAAAAGTTCTAAGGGGGGGAGGATGTAGCGACTCGGGGTTTTGGCCCTGTCAGACATTGGAATATTTCTACGAATAATTCCAGAGCTAGGCGTGAAGACGGCGTGCGATTCCGAGGCCCGGTGTGCTCAGAATTAATTTTATAAAAATATTAAGTTTTTTTTATACTATGCACGTGGAGGGGGTGTGATATCTACTAAAAGGTAGCTCAGAACGGGAATCTGAGGGCACGGTTGCGTCCGAAACGTGCCGTTTACCCTAGGAAAGGTGTAAACTTTGCGGGCGCGGGCCTGCGGTGAGAAACGCCACCAGGGGCGTTTCCGTAAATAAGTGGCAAGTTTGTGTGCGAGCGTCGGCTCAAATAACTTCTGAACGGAGTCTCGGATGGAAAATATGAGACTGCCGTTGCATTCATAACGGCGCGTTTACCCTAGGGGTGACCTTACTTTTGTTCGCATCGGGCGTCGGGTCCGAGGCGGGTTTGGCGCCGGCGGGCAGCTGATATAAATATCAGCGCCCCCCCTTTTATCGTTCTTCGTCGTTGTTCGCCGTTCTTCGCCGCCACTCTGCCGAATTGAGCAAACGGAGCGCCCACGAGCTCAGAATTCGACGGCGGACGTTCCAGGAGTGCGCAGCGGAAGCTCGGGAGCGCGGATCTGAGGCAGAACGTCGGCGTTTCGCCCGCGAGGTATGCGGTTTTGAGTTTTAACACCCGATCCCGTTTTTTCTGCGTGTTTCTGCAAATTGAAGCCGTAGCAGTGTAGATCGGGTCCCGAGGGTCGCGTAGACGCCTCCGGATCGCAAAACGGACCACCGGGGTGCCCCCGGCGGTCCGCGGAAGGTCCGCCGGCGCGGCACCGGCGCCGGCGGATCCCGGCGGCCCGCGGCGGAGCCGCGGCGGCCGGCCACCCAGCGCGGCGGCACGCGGCGGAGCCGTGGCAGCCGGCCGCCCAGCGCGGCGGTGCGCGGCGGAGTGCCGCCGGCCAGGGCGGGCCGGCGGCGGCGGCCGGTCCAGGCCGGTCGGGGCCGGTCCGGCCATTTTTCGCATACGGGGGTCTTTAAACCCCCGTATCATGCACTTCGGAAGTCGGATTCGCGCGCCGTTTGTGGCGACGTGACCCTAACGACAAGGCGAACCCTCCGGTGTGGGTTAGAGGGTTTAAAGGTTCGGGATCGTGGCCCGGGAGCTAGAAACGTCGTATAAAATAATATTATTTTATTATTTTACGACTTCGGGCCGTTGTAACTTCTACCCGGAGCGTCCGTTTGACGTGCCGTCAGTGGCGTTGGGACCCTGATGGTATGACAGACATTTTGAGATGGTTTCCGGGTGTTGGGACTGCGAACAGGGTGCGGGCCCCACGAGGCCGGGTTTTGGCGTTTGCGGGGAAACACAGCTTTTACACCAGGAGTCCGATTTTGGCGGATGAATAGTCGATCCTGTGTGTTTTTTCAAGAGGATCGCAATGGCGCGATCCGTTCGACGAGTTTCGGAATCCAGGCGTGGGCCCCACCCGAGCCGGCCTTTGATGAATAGTACCTATTTCACCGGGTGTCCGTTTTGGGTGAGTGAGTAGTCGATTCCGCTTGTTTTTCCGAGGGGATCCCCGTGGTGTGATCCGCCCGATGGGTTTCGGGATCGTTGTGTGGGCCCCGCACGAGCTAGCTACGGTGAATAGTGTCGTTTTCACCGGTGCTCCGTTTCGGGCGAGTAAACAGCCTATCCTGCGTGTTTTTCCGCATGGAACGCGATGATGGCCTCGGTTTTGGCTTCGGAGGTGCGCAGTGTGGCTTTGGGGCGAGTCGCTCGGGTTAGCGACGTTTGGACTAGCAGTGGTTGAGGGTTCTCCCTTGGTTCGTTCCTACGAGGGTTCGTGTGGTATCACAACCTTCGTATGGGTTTGTGATCCTCTCGATGGGATGTTTAAACTGTTAGAGTTGTGGTATCCCTCCGGTGGGCCCGGAGTGGATCCTCTCGCATCTTTACCCTAGATCGGGTTTTTTGGTATCGATGTGACCACTTATTCACGGGCAGCGGTCCCCTATCTAGCAGGTTAACCCCGTAGGGTTTGTGGCATCATTGGGAATATGATCCCCTACGCGGTGGGTCGTGCATAGTAGGGTTGTGGCATCGTCGGGTTTACGATCCCCTACTCAGCATGATGTTTATAGTAGGGTTGCGACATCGTTGGTTATACGATCCCCTACTCAGCGCTTGGTGTCGGTAGGGTTGCGGTATCGTTGGTTATGCGATCCCCTACTCAGCGCGTGGTTTCGGTAGGGTTGTGGAATCGTCGGTTCGATCCCCTCCATCGCGAGTTATCCCAGATAGGGTTCTGGTATCGTCGTGACCATCTTTATATGGACGATGATCCTCTATCTGAGTGTGAAGCTTCTGTCGAGTGCAGATCGGGTTGTGGTATCCCCCAGCGGATCCTGGGTGTGATCCCCCATCTGTGAGAACTACGTATGCTAGATCGGGTCGTGGTATCCCCCAGCGGACCCTGGGAGTGATCCCCTATCTGTGAGTTACGTATACCAGAGTGGGTCTTGGTATCCCCTAGAGGACCCTAGCGGCGATCCCCTCTCCGAGGTGTTTGGTGGTTATGTTGTTTCAGCGATGTTTCCTCAGTGATGTTATCCGACGAGCGTGGCCTCTCGGGTGAGCATCTGAGATGATTGTTTGGGACCCGATGGAGTGTATCTCTCGGATGAGTGTCATCTGGTATGACAGTGTTCGTGGTGTACTCTCCTGGTTGTGGACAGTTGCTGGTGATGAGGTCGGTACCTCTTATGGCTTTGTGGTGTGAGCTGTGTATATCTGGAATGTTCAAGGTGTATGTATGGGCATACACCTGAGCTGAGCTGAGCTGACTAGTTGTGTTAGCCGAGGATGGTCACGAGATGGAGTTTCTCTCTTGTTCGGGTTCCCTCTGGCTGGGTTGAGCAGACTGTTACCTTTCAGTTTCTCCCTTGGGTTTTGGGTTTTTGGGGTGCCTACTGAGTATGTTTATACTCACCCCTGCACGGGCTTTGCCCGCACATGTTTGTGTCTTGTGAAGACCACATGCCTTTTGACGGAGTCCCAGGAGGACTCGGAGCAGGCGGAGCTTAGTGAGCGAGTTGACCAGGGTGTTTACCGGAGCTGTGTCGAGGGAGCTTTCCGGCGGGTGTTTGTGGCAGCGTTCCCCTTCTTCAGAGCAGGTCGGACGTGCTTTGTAGTTTTCTTTTGGTGGGCCCTGTTTTTCCCTTTGTACTTTTTCTGTTGCTCTATGGTTGTGGGATAGTGTATGCATGCATTTCCTTTCCAGTTTCTATATCTCTGCACTGTTTCATGGAGGTGTTTGTGGGTGCGTGTGTACAGGTACCTTAGGCTAATGACTCCCATGTGTGTGATAGCCTACTCGGCGCTGGTCGCCATCCCCTGGCCTATTGGAGGCGGGCTTGGGGAGTCGCGGCTTGAGCCCCGTTGGGTCGGGTCGTGACACACTGCATTCGGATGACTCGGGTTTCCTGATGTAGAGGCCCCGACGGTAAGATGGCTTACCTATGGGCCGTCATCTCCATCCTGGATAACGAGGGATATGACTCCTTGATGTGCCACATGGATTATCAAATCATCATATCCAGGCTCTGCAAGTGATGTGGCTAAGCTGGCCAACACATCTGCTCGTCCGTTCTGTGACCGAGGGTCATGGATAACCTCTGGCTAGGAAGGGAACTGTTCCATTAGCTAGAGAGTGCGTTCTAAAAATGGTACAAGCTCTGGCTTCCTGACAACATAGTCTCCATTGACCAGCTTGATGAGTAGCTCGGAGTCCCCTTTCACACGAAAATGGGTCACGTCAATCTCGAGGGCCAGCTCGAGACCAGCAATGAGGGCCTGATACTCTGCCTTGTTGTTAGTGCAGCCTTCAGACAACAGTAATGAGTATGGCAGAACGGCTTACACTGGGGTAATAAAGATGATACCCAGGCCTACTCTATTGAGTTGAGGATTATTGAGCCTCCTACCAGTGGGACTCTGGGTGGCACCATCATAGTGCATCTGTTAACATCGGACGACTTGATCTACAGAGGGGATTGCCTCATCAGGAAAATCCAAGTCCTTGAGATTGGTCCGTAGAGGTTGGATGGGAAGCTAGAATGTCTGCCAATACATGTCTCTTGATAGACTTATGAGTCACGATCCTAATTTCAAACTTCTGGAGGATCACCGCCCACCACGCAAGCTGGCCAGTCAACATGGGACAACTTAGGATGTACTTCAACGGGTCTACTTGAGACACCAGTTGTACCTCGTGGTGCTACAAGTAATGTCACAATTTTTGTACAGTAAATACGAGTGAAATGAAACTCTTCTCGATGGGGGAGTATCTAGTCTCCGTATTGAGGAGAATGAGATTGAGATAGTAGCGGTTTTTTTCCATCCCCTCATTGTTCTTCTAGGCGAGAAGGGTGCAAAGGGACCATTCCTGGGCAGTGACATAGAGGACCAGTAGGTTCTCGGGGATGGGTGGCATCAAGACCAGAGGTCGGAGTAGATGCTTCTTGATTTACTCAAAGGAGTTATAGCACTCTATGTCTCATTTGTAATCGGTGCCCTTATTCATGAGCCGGGAGAAGGGCTTACACTTTCCGGCCATATTCGCAATGAATCAGTGTATGTAGGCCAAGTGTCCTTGAAAACCTAGAAGCTCCCGAATATTACTTGGGGGATGCATCTGGCTGATGGCCTTGATCTTTTCTAGGTCGATCTTGATGCCACGGTACCTAACAACAAAGCCAAAGAACTTTATAGAGGTGACCCCAAAAGCACACTTCAATGGGTTTATCTTCAGGTGTCGGGAACAGAGAAAGCCAAACACTTTCTCAAGGTCCTTGAGATGGTCCTAACACTAGAAATATTTGACCACTAGATCATACACATATCACTCCAAAAATGTCCTGAGGATTGGCTTGAATATGCGGTGCATGGACCGCTGATAGGTGGCACCTGCATTCTTTAGGCCGAAGGGCATAACCTGGTAATAGAAAGTACCTTGGGGCACTCTGAAAGTTGTGGAATCTTCATCTTCAGGGGATATACAGATCTGATTATATCCAGAGTAACCATCCATGAAGAAGAGGGCTTGGAACCCTTCTGTGGCATCAATCAACAATTTTGTAACTAGAAGGGGAAAATCATCCTTCAGACAATGGCGATTGAGGTCTCGGAAGTCGATATAGACTCTGATCTGTCCGTTCTTCTTCCTGACTGGTATAATGTTGGCCAGCCACTTGGGGTACTGATCCTCCTTTCCGAAGATGTCTCTGATGATCTTTTCAACTTCGGCCTCAACCATGGCACCATGAGAAGGGTGCATCTTTCTGGGAGGCTGCTTGAACCCATGGTGATTTTCCAGAAGATCGAGGTGGTGGACAGATACTTGAGTATCTAGTCCTGACATCTCATTGTAACTCCAGGAAAACATGTCATAGTGTTGTTTAAGGAAGTCTACGTACCACTACTACTCCTCGAGGGGCATGGTGGCACAGATCAATGTGGGTCTCAGGTCTTCCTTGCTTCTGAGGTTCACCTGTACCAACTCATTGACCGTGGTGGAGACGCCTTCCTCAAAAGTAGGGGGAGAGTCCTTTATATCCTCTTCTCCACTTATAGAGGGATCCTTAGTGGGGGAAGTTTCTTCTAAGTTACTAGGCCCTGATGGGAGGCCGATACCAGCTTGAGCGACCATAGTTATTGCATCGGGGAACTTTGGTGCTGCTGCGACCATAGCGATGAAGGATGTTGAACCAATCCCTTTTGGTCTCCGGCCCAAGGGGCCCTGCTTGATTATATCAAAGAAGTAGTGGTGTATCAGCTGGAGCTAGCTTATTCCAGCCCAGCGAAACAGACAAGTGTGACATACTGTCATTTCCATGAGCCAGATGCCTCAATACCTAATGGGAGTGGGAGGCTCCGGGATCACTGAGGCCTGATTCATATAACAATACGAAGCGATCATCTGATGCCACATGGATTTGGGAGCATGGTTCCCCCTTGTCCTGGAAATGACACAACATTGCCCCATATCAGGGGTCATGGACTCCAACTGATGGATCAGGAAGACATAGCCATCATTCAGGCCTGCCCAAGGGTTGGACGTAGCGATGACGGGCTGAACTTCACTTGCCTGGACTTGTTTATCCTTGATCATATAATAATAAGCATCCAAATAGCGGGATTTATAAGAGGCAAAAGGAGACGAATCACCCTGAAGTACACCCACTCGACCATTAAGGGAGTACTTGAGGCATTGGTGATACGATGAAGGGACTGCTGCATGCAGGTGGAGCCATGACCTACCCATAAATGCATTATACGTGGTGTCCTGGGAGATAACCATGAACTCGGTTCTAGAAACTAGGCCGCCGAACTGGGTCTTTAGATAGATCTTGCCGACCGGGGTCTGCTCCATCCTTTCATATCCCTGGATCCTTAAATCGGAGGGAGTCAGGTCATCTTTGGATAACCCTAGATTCTGTAATGTCGACATCGGGATAAGGTTGATCCTGGAGCCAGTGTCAAAGAGACAATGGCGAACCACCACACCGTTAAATTGGCCGGTTATGTACAGTAGGTGGAGGTTCCCCAGTATGGGGGATCCTTCATCCTCTTTAGAGAATGAAATGATGGTCTGACATTTGGCATTCTCAAGAACTTCAGTGTGGAAAGCCTTTGTTGCTGCTACCTCTGTCTCAAACTAGAGGGGGCTCCTTAAAGCCTCAACGAGTGCTTCACGCATATCTGGTGACATGAGAAGGGGTTCAAGGATGGAAAGCCTCACTGGGATGCCGACGAGGTGCTTGAGAATGTCGTAATTCCGTTCTAGGTGTGAAATCCTTCTTGCAGGAAGCTACTTTGTGATATGAGGCATAGAGGGCCCTGCTGGCCCAATCGGCGGCTGACTGGTACTTGGTATATCCCGTTGTTCACTAGTCGAAGCCTGAAGAGTTGCTATCAGATGAGAACCAGATGACTTAGATTGTCCTGTAGCGGGGAAAATCTGGTCGCGATACGACCGAAGTGGTTCTGCATGATCCAGTAGCACAAACGGTGGTGGAGGCGGGCTTGTTGACACTGGATGAAGAGGCTGTGCATGCTGAGTTCTATGCTGGGCCTACTGTCGGGTCTCAGCGGCATGCACAGACTGGCTGGAGGTGCCAACTGACGTGCCACATCGACCTATATAGTCACGGCTCCACCGATGTTGGCGTCAGCTGGGGACGTTGGAGAGGTTCTCCTGGCGCTCCCCCTCGTCGGGAGTCATATAAGGCTTTACCAACTCAACGGTATTGGCCAAAGCATACCCATGATTTTCACTTGATGAGTCATCCACTACTGGGAAGATTCTGGGATGGATCCCTATCTCAGGGGGCATGAAGTTGCCGAGTGTGTGGGAAAAAGATGGCATTGGTGGGGTGTACTGTTTTTTATTGCGCCACCAATGCTTGCTCTCCTGGGAAGTGGCCGGCTAAGATGATGATATAGAAGTAGTGGCCGCCACTCTTGAAGGCTCCAGCTAATTTAGGTGTGCATGGATAATGCCATGAGCGTGGGCGACCGCTTTGTGGGCCATCCAGTCGTTATACTTCTGAGACCCGTGGTTAGAGACCAGCTGCCACTTGCCTTCATCGTTGCTACTGCTATCTGACCTCACAAAGACACCCGCCACTTATGCCAGGGCTGGGCCCAACATTAATATGTTGTTGTCAATCTGGTATTGCAGCCAGTCCTTGAACACATAACATTTCTTGATGGTGTGCCCCAGGATCCGGGGATAAGGGCAGTAGATGGGGTGATTAGTGAGATTCGCCTCTTCTGGATTTCTGCACTCAGGTAGCCATACAATTCCCTACTCTAAGGTGCTGCAGAAGTAACTAGGGACCTGGGAATTTTTGAACAAGTAGGTCCGATTTCTTCTTTCTAGAAAGGGGGCTCTAAGCACCTGACCCTGATGGGGGTCCAGAAGAGCCTGCCGAGGAGGCGGAACTTGATTATCTCGCCTAGGTGGCGGAGGCGCGTTGCGGGGAGGCGCCTGCCTATTTTGAGGTGGACGCTGCTTGGCTGGAATCTGCACCCGTGGTGGTGGACCTCTGTGGGGCTACGAAGATGGATTCACCGGTATCAATTCTAGCTTCCTTGGGACCTCTATCTGGGCCACCGCGGAGGGCTTGGCTCTACCAGCTCTTCTTGCTGGGATTACAGGGGGCAGCGGACATGCCTGGCTGGCCTGTTGCAGGGCTTCTTCGAGGCACTGGGCCTTATATGAGAAGTCTCGGAATCCTCTGGGATAGTTCTGAGTGATTAGGGAGGGAACCAGTTCCAACTTGACATTCCCAACGCACATCGGCAGTAATTTCTCCTGAGTCAGTGGCACGTTAATGGAGTATGTGAGCCCCTTCCACCGGGTGAAAAAGTCTGTGACTCTCTCATCAGGCCTTTGTTTTCACTTTAAGAGGTTTGTGATGTTCGTCTTCCGGGTGGTAGAGCTAAACTGATAAATGAACTTCCTGCGAAGGTCCTCCCAGCTGGTCGCGGATCTGACGGGGAGTTGGCTGTACCAAACGAATGCTATTCCCTACAGTTTCTGGACGAAACATCGGAGCTTGGTGACCTCATGATGTAATGGGGTCCCTAAAATAAGCCCACACCTTGAGTTGAAGTGGGATAGGTGCTACGGCAGGTCCCCCATCCCGTTAAAGGGGGAGAAGGTGGGATTTCCGAATCCCAGGGGTGCTAGCATATCATCCACCCATGCCGGGTATGGCTTTCCATCCAGTGGGATGGACACCTATCACATCTCCAATGCCTCTAGGTGGGCAATGAGTGCCTCCATTGGATCATTTGGACAAGGTTCCATGTCCTGACGGGGATCCCTAACCACGAGCGTGTTGTCAAGTTCTTCAATGCGGAAGACAGGCTCAGCGACTTGTGTAGAAGATGGTGGAGCGACCCTTGGGGTGGCCGGAGAAGCTCTAGCGGGGTTCCTTGGATTGTCATGCTGTTCAGGAGGGTTTGGCGAGACATACCATGCCCTATTTCCATGAGCTTCGGCTTCCGCCCTGTCAGCGAATGTGGCATGATCAGGGTTTCCTAGGGGCCGCTCGCCAAGGGGTAGCTCTTACTGCCCCTGTTGCCCCGCCCAAGGATCACCGTAGTCAGGTCGTCGCTCTACAATGAATTCATCCAGAAGTTCATCGACCAACTTCTTCTGCTCAACAAGATGCTGGTGCAACATGGCCTTCTCGGGGTCCCTCTCTGTCCTTTTCACTGAAGCGGGTGGGTCAGAGTGCTTGACAGTCCCAACGTGATCTTTTCCCTTACCAGCATTCCAGCTGAGTACCAGTGCCTCAGTGGGCACAGGGAGACCTAGGAGGTTCCTCTGCTGACAATTTATCCTCCCAATGGGTCCAGTAGTGGGGGAAAATCCTCAGGGAGGAAGTTCCCATCAAGAAGTTCCATCTCGTTTTCCCCTCCCAACAGATCGGTCATGTTGACCGCAACTCTTCTCGGGGGCATGTCCTCGACGTCGCCAAGCGAGTCGGGATACCAGTGAATAGCAATGAAGAGGCGAGCAGCGTACTACCGCCAGCCACAGACTTGCGCGTGGGGGGTAGCCTCCTTAATAACTTTGCGGAGTACTTGGAAACTTTGAACACATTGCTGTTAGAGGGCCCTGTAGTGACTAGGTGACTCAGGGCGCTGGACCATATGGAGTGAGGCCAGGTCAACCAGATGGAATTTTTTGCCAATGTCTTCAAGGTGCACTTGGATCCTTGGATAAGTCACTCTCTGATGGAGAAGACGGAAGTGAGTCACCAAGAGGATATGATGAAAACATTCAAACTCCTCCGGGGCGAGAGATTCTGGTGCACACAAATTTGGTCCTGTGACCGGCCAAAACTTCTCAAGGAAGTAGCCTGCTGCAAGGATAGTCCAGAAGCTCCTCGGCTCAGATTCAGGGTCTGGCCCTTGATTTCACCACTCATCAACTGGGAGTGGCTGAGAAACTAGTAGCAGTACTGAGGCAGATCGCTAGGATGGTGGGATGGACGACGGAGAATACGACGAGCGGACTGATTAGCCACCAAATCTTGGGCTGTACTTTTAGGATTGTAGTGACCTGGCCATTATATCTTGATAGGATGGACTGACGACCGAAGATCCTAACACATCATCAGCTTCTACCAAGGGTGGGCTATGTCGCTGCTCTTCTACCATTGACCCCCCAAAAAGATCTCCATAGTCTCTAACCGAGGAAGAGGGTGCTCCTGGAGATGACGATGGTGACTGCGTGGTTAGTCCTAGGGGACATTCCAGGTTCTCGACCTCTTGGATATACTTTCAGAGGGAGATAAGGATCCTATGGACCTCGCATTTCGGGAGTACGAGGCTGATGCGCCTCATTCCTACCCCATCCCTTGACTTGAAGAACAGAGGAGAGGGCTCCCACGCTGAGTCACAGTCTACTTCAGAGTCTGAGAATCAGAATGGTTGGATTCCCATCCGACCCTCCCCATAATTCCTCTTGTGGCAGTGACCACCTTCTCTCCAGCCCCTGGGTGGATCTTTGGGGCAAGGCCCACTTTCGTCCTGAAGAGTTCCTTCAGCCTTACTGGTGCTGGAGTGGAGATAGCTCCCGCTAGGGTGGGCTGCGGTGCGAGGAGAACCGGGGAAAATGTCAAAAGGGATACGGAGAGGACCTCTGTGGGAAGCGCTGAAGAGGGAAGGACCACTATTGAAGCTGACAAAAGCATAGGTAGGGGTGGAATGAGCATGGGTAGGACCTCCATGCTCACTTCTACTGACTACATCAGTGCGAGGAAGGTCCTCATACTTGTAAAGCTGAGCATGGGTAGGACCTCCATGACAAGTGTTGGTGAAGTGAAATTGGCTTCCAACTCTTTGATCACTGGGGAGAGGAGGACCTTCACCGGCTGGTAGGAGGACATGTGGAGGACATCCATGTTGGCGAGTGACTGGACATGCAATGTCTCCATACCTGTGGTCTGCGGCAGAGGGAGTAACCCCGTACCCAGTGTAGTGAGCACGAGAGAGACCCCCATATGGAGTATCGCTATCACAAGGGAGACCCTCTCTTGGGTTGAAGGTGGCTCAGGGTAGACCTCCATGCCAGGGTTGGAATTCGGGAGTTCCTGCACCTTTCGTAGTGGTGGCACGGAGTGGGACTCCGCACTGGATGGCGTTGCTGTGGATTGGTCTGCAACGGCCATCACCTATGCCGGCGACTGGAAGAGAAGACCAAACCTGCCTGTGGGGTGGTTGGGGCCTCGATCTAGGCCGGGCGTATAACTGCCCCTGCTCAACATATGCAAGGAGTTGGGGATGTGAGTCAGCGGTGGATTGGGCCACTATAGTCGCTGATGTGGACGCCCCATGGAAGGCGTCCTCTTCCATTTGCGCCCGATGTTTGCATCAGGTCAGATGAACTAGAGCTGTTGGTGCGGGAACATGGCTTACCTGCACCTCAGCTTGGGAAACCAGACAGCGGCGCTGACGTAGCCTGGTGGGAGCCCTCGCCGGGAGACCTTAGAGTGGGACCCCGATCGGGCCGACCCGAACATCCCCTACCTCGTCAATGTAGTGGTGGGAGTTGTCAAGGCGTTCTGGGGACAAGGTCTCGAAATGATTGAATGTTGAGGTGGGGAGAATCAGCACCCTGGGAGGCCCTCAAGGGTGGCGTTGATGGCGAGGCATGACCACCTCGAGATCTAGGTGGGCCATATCACTAGTGGGGATGATCCCTTCCTCCTCGTACCTATGTATAAGGTCATTGATTACCCTTCGTTGGATAATTTTCGACGGGGAGAGGGGGCGTGGGCACCCAACAGACATGGAGGTTGAGGCCTTCATGGAAGAGGAATAACCACATGGGGGTGGCCGCGTTGATGTTGCCCCAGCCCCAGCGCTAGTGGACAGGTGGTGATTGAGTTTCGTATGTGAAAACTTGGTTTCGGAAAGCAGGGAGATGAACTTATTAATACTGATAGGAAAATAAATCGATAACTAGTGCCCCAGCGTCACTCCGTCTTCCGTTGCTGGTAAGATGGATCCACATTGAAAACGTCTCAGAACGGAATGCTCAACGTCCTGACTGCCCCTACTTCTGGCGAGTTTCACATCAGGCTCGCTTGGTGGGACCTGATACTGGATGATGGGGTCAGATGACATGCTAAACCACCAATGCCTCGAACGCTACTAGTCTCAATGCTAAGGAGAAGAGCTTCACGTTGGGTTCATCATTTCTGTTTCTGACGCTTTCGCCAGGGCGCGTGCATCCTTCATGGGGAGGACGCACAGCTGTTTCCCCGCATTCCCGATTTCCAAAGGTGGGCGACATCCATTCCTTGTTCAGGGACATCTGCTCCTTGATCAAAATGGGATGATGGGATGTCGATTATTCCTTCCGTGGATTACTTCTCAAGGATCGTCACCTAGTCTAGGTCTCCCTCATAATTTTAGGAAATTGTTTGTGAAACTCTTCCCAGGGCCATATCTTCATGGACAACAGTTAATTACACTACTTTTGTTAGTACATTTCAAGGGGTCTGGTCAGGGCAACAACCTTCAGTTAGGGGAGTAGTCACATTAGACATCACTGGCATGTCTTGACGCTGGGGGATTGGCATGTCTACCATCTGTCCCTTAATACAGGGCTTCTTGAGGGCACGTAATCCCAATGCATCCCATATTAAATGAGGGGAATCATATGCCGTGGGCATGTCTTTGAGGTTTTCCTCATCTTCCCATGCTTAACACATGGTATGCCGCAAGTTTAACATCCAGCAGAGAGGGATCAGACTGATCAGAACACTGTCTAGAGTGGATCAGATGGAGGAACCCCCTGGAGAGAACGCCGATATTGGGGCCAACACATGGGTGGCTTTTCGAATGTTGTCTGATAGAATGGGGGTGGGGTGTGATGATTCCACCAGGATGTGGTAGCCTGGGTAAGAATCCGGATGGGTGATGGAAGGTTCTGTGAATGGGATGGAACCATCATGGGGTGATGATGGTTTTGTGCTTGAACCTTGAAGAGGTTTCCTATGTGTCCCCATGGCAGGGAATCAAAGTCCACGTAGTTCGGTGAGACGATGGGACACCTAAGGACACTACAAAAAATGACTTTTACCAACAGAAAATTACTGACAGATAATACATATGTTGGTAAAAATTATTAATTCCAACAGATATTAAATTATGTTGATATTAACTTTAAGTATCATCAATTATTTTTACCAACATTTATATCTATTTATATTAGTAGTTCAATACCAAAAAATCTTTTACTAACATTTAAGTATGTTGTATTATCATAATAATACCAACAATTTATTCTTCGATAAATAAATATGTTGATATTTGTTATTGTTACCAACAAATCTTTTACCATTAAAACAATCCGTTATTAATAAATTATTTATTAATATCAAATATTTTATCAAAAATTAAATATATAGATATATATATTACCCATTACAATCATGTCATTTGATCATAAAAATTTATAATTAATTAAAATATCCATAATTTAGTAATTTTTATTAGTAATAGATATATATATAGATACATAAAAACATAATCCTTATGCAATATAATTTTTATATAAATTAATGAATTTTTTATTTATATATTTATATAAATAAATAAGTAAATGTATCTGCAAAAAAACCCTAATGTGTGTAGAAACACTCCCCTACCCCAACCTGACCTCGTTCCCGGCTTCTGGCATTTCCCGCGACCGATGTTCTTCACAGACCACCTCACAGGAATTCGGCCGCACCCTCAGAGGCATCCTGACACAAAATACCATTGTCAGAATCATGGTTCCTCACTCGGTTAGGGGGGCTCTCTATTCATCACTTCATTTAGGGTTCCGCCTTTTCTATCATAGCGACGTCTTCTTGCCTCATAGGCCCTTTGCTTCCCCCCTTCGGTATTTTTGTTTCCTTCTATTTGGGTTCCTCATTTTTGATTTCTATTTGTGGTGGTTTCTTGTTGTGTTTGTTTCTCTATTAAACTACCGACAGTCAATCACCCCCTTCCTTGGTTCTGACTTGTCTAGGTTATCCCCTCGTAATCATGATCTATGTCATGCCCCACTTCTCCCTTCTCTCTTATTATGTTTCCTATGAGGCATATTGGTCAGTCCAAGCTCCCTGTTGTGGATATGTTCAGCCCCTCAGATTGATTAGGAATTTCCTCCTACCCTTTAGGGGTGTTGGATCCACTTAGCTATCCAAGGGTGTTGGGTTTAGACTATGTATCACTACCACAAAACTGGGCAAGGCCAGCACCACCCCTTTATCAGTGCTAACAAAATAGCGCTGATAAAGGGGGGGGGGGGTTTATCGGCGCTAAAAAAAAGCGCTGATAAAAGGAACCCTTTATCAGCACTTTTTTTAGCAATGATAAAGCCCCCCCCCCTTTATCAGCGCTTTTTTTAGCACTGATAAAGGGCCCCCCTTTATCAGAGCTTTTTTATTAACGCAGATAAAGGGGGGCCCTTTATCAGCACATTTTTTAAAAGCACTGATAAAGGGTTCGACTTCAAACAAAAATAATTAAAAATAATATATTAATATATAATCATATCAATATTGTTATATTGATGTAAATATAATATATACTTTTTAAATATATTTCAGATAAGTATAAATATACATTTACACTTATTATACTTAATATATACGATATTTAGGGAAAATGGCTTATAAAAAAATTAAAAAAATATTTTTAATTAATAATTTGATAATTATTATGGATTAATAGTTATTTAATAACAATTTTAAGACTAAAAAATTAAAAAAAGATAAAAAATATGTCGAAAACGCAACTCAAACTTCAAACGGCCATAACTTTTGATCCGGGTGTCTGTTTGAGCTCTACCACATATCAAATCAAAGCCTACAAAAATATCTACACCATTGTGACCCGGGGGTACCCCACCAAGGGTTTTTCGAGGCCAAAAAGGGCATAGAAGGCCTCCAAAACTGAGTATTTAGTCGGGGTACCCCGATTTTTTAACATTTTGTGGATTTTCAGCCTCATTTAAGGGAGTATTATTGGATTTTTTTTGGTGGGGACAGAATTTATTCCAAGGTATTACATTCATATTGATATTATGTCTTTGAAATTTTATCGTTTTTTATAATGCACTGCTATTTATAATCCAATATATAACTACATGTACATATTTTTTATATATTCACGCCTAAAAATTAAATTTTTTTAAATAAATAATTAAACATATTTACATAAAAAATATATTAGCATTATATAAATAATAACTAATATCCATTTTATTTAAAATACCAATATATGAATATTTATATAACTATATATTAATATAACTATATATATATATTAATATATCTATATATATATATATTAATATAACTATAAATATATATATATTAATATAACTATATATATATTAATATAGATATATATATATATTAATATAAATATATATTACTAATCAAATAAATATAACTAAATATATATATAAATAAATAGATATATCATAAATAAGAGAAAAAATCAATATAGGGTAGTGGAAAAGTCTTTAAGTGCGCAGGGGGGAGGTCTCGAGATCAAATCCGGGTGGAGGCAGGGGCACGCGTGCAAGGCTGATTTAGAGGGGCTAGAGCTGATAAATGGTGTAGGCGGTGTGTGCGGGTGCTTGAGGGTGCGGGGAAAGCGCTGATAAATGGGGGCTCAAGCACTGTAAAAAGCCCCCCCCCCCCCCCCCCCGAGATTGGCATTTTTTTTTATTTTTATCAGCGTAAAAAAAAGTGCTGATAAAAGGGGTCTTTATCAGTGCTTTTTGGAGCGCTGATAAAGGGGACCCCCTTTATCTTCGCCAGCATTAATAACACTTTTCCTAGCACTGTTAATGGCCATTTTAGTGCTGATAAAATCCATATTTGTAGTAGTGTATGCAAGCCTTGGTTTTAGTTGTGGGGATTTGTTGTGTTTGATGCTAGATATCTTTGATGATGTGTGGAGGCTTGGCTAGGTCATTTGGAAGCGATATAGGTGTGTGCATTGGTGGTCTAGTCTTGTATTGTTCCTCTTTCACTCATCTCTTGCTGAAATTATATTTCTGTTGCTGGTCTCAGGCTCACTATTTGTTGTCTCTAGTTGAGATTTCTCATCCAACTCCAGGTGTCTCATCACCTTAGCCTCAGTCACATCCATTTTCTTGGTTACTCATTTATTATCATCTCTATTGTTTCATTTTCCTTAAACTGGGTATGCTTCAGTTTGTGTTTTAGAATTAAAATTGTGATAATGTTGATTTTTGTTTTATGACACAAAATATTTTGTTTTGACCATTGCAACATTGTTTAGATCATTTCATTTTGTGTATTGAATCATAAATATTTTGAAATTTTTGTGAATATTTTCATGAATTAAATATTATGTGTTCAATTTTGGTTTTGAAACTTTGAATTTATCTTTCATGTTTATGTTATTTGATACTACAATTAAATTATAATTTTGGTCTAGTATTCAATGGTTATCTTTCCACTTATATGGAATGGAATATGTTATCGAATTTGTTTACTAATTATTTATTTTATAAATTTGAAAATGATATTAATAAATAATTTAGATATTCTATATTTTTGGGATTTATCGAATCATTGCTATAATCATTTTCTCTTGGTATTTGAGTGACGAATTGAACAGATTAAGGATGTTTGATTAGGTTGGTTGCTTTATTTATTATTTTTTTAGTTTCAACTTGTTTCTTGGAGATTCTACATCATGTTTTTTTGGTTCAAATTGATATTTTATGTTCTTTATTTTCACTTATCATATTTAGGTTGAAGGTTTGATCACTTAAATTATGGTATTTACTCGTGAGACTAGTAGTTTAGAGACAAAATGATTTCTCATGGCCTCCCTTTTCAGTTACCAATTTTTGTGAACAATAGAGGGCATTTCCTTTGATAAAATTCCTATGATGCACCTATTAGATGTGTTCGTTTTTTATGGTTTGTGATAGGTTGTTTTTTCTTTTCTTTTATTGTTCTATTTTTTCATTGATGGATTATTTCAAGGTTTTTAAGGTGTACTTTGGAATTCATCGATGTTTTTTAGTGGTGTTTTGTAGTGTTTGTGGCGGGTCTCTAGCAACAGATTCGTAGTCGTTATTCAAGTGCGGGTGGTCGTAGAGGTATGACTGTTATTTGGAGTGTTCATTAATGATGGGTTCGTTGTTGTGGTGTAGTGTAAAAATAAGTGGCATGGATTCTGAATCCATGTGATGATAGGGGAAAAGAGAAGGGAGAGTAATATGTTTTTCCTCAGGGCTGTGGGTGTTTGATCATTGTTGCAGTAGGGAATCTTGAGGTGGATATGGAATTTGTCTATGCTTTGGGTCTCCAGTTGAAGGGAGTGTTTTTTGGGTTCAATATTTCATTTGGATGCACCATTGAACCCATTCCTATCATGGTCTTGTTGTCTTTTTCCTTCATTAAATTTTCCAGGTAAAGTCTGCATGGTTTTTAGGAGTCACCTTTATTTTATCTTCTTTTTGATCGAATAATAATGAAGATGTTTGACTCTGAGTACCATCTCATCTTCTTGGATGTTTGTGGTCTGGTCTTTTCATCTCTGTCCATTTAGTTTGTTCTCATGAGTCCCCAAGGAATTGTTAAATTATGATTTTCCATGGGATGTGGGTTTAATAATTTCAAATTTACTTGGAATTGTCATTTCCACGACGATTTCATGACCTAAACGGTATGTTTTTATAAGGACCCACACTTTTTCATACATAATCTTGAATTTATTTAAGAAAACACTTCATTATACATTTAGGATCTTTTCAAGTTTAGAGCTTTAGATAATTAAGACAAATCATTCGTAACATTACACATTGTTACATAGTGGATACCATAAAATTAGTTTCCATTATCCTCAGAATATAAAACATTAAAACACAAAACAAGACTCCTTGACAATTCTTCAACATTTAACATGTCTTCCTTCCTTGTATTACTCATCATTAACCTGTGAAAAATCATTTAACAACTTGGGATGAGCACAAAAGCTCAGTAAGGTATGAAAAAGAAGGAAAAATCACATTAGTCCATGAATACGCATGACGTATGAAAACATTTTCAAAAGACATGCTTTCCACCCATAAAATCTTACTTAGCATAACATGAGATTTACACAAGATCCACACAAACATAATTATAATCATAGAGTTATATTGGGGCATTACTTACATAATCTTGTAACCATCTTGGCTACCTTAAAATTTGTAACCCTCACGGCTACCTTACTTTGTGTAACCATCACAATTACACTTGGAGTAACCATACGGCCGACCTCCAACTTACTCATAACCAATGCATTGGAGGGAAATATAGGTCCCACCCTTAATCATAAACAATGCCCAATAACCAAAACATAATCATACAACATAAACAATAGCATAAAAACATTGCCTTTGAATCTTATAAAACAGAATTTTAAAAGAGGATTTCAGAAGAAAAGTCCCTTATAAACATCATATACTTGAAGTGAGGCTTAATAGAGTGGATGTAATATGTATATACTCTGTAAATACACATAATGAAACATAATATAAACAAAACACATCACACAAACAATTTAAATAGCACATAAATTATAAAGTAGAATGTTAACCCAAAGAATGGAAATCGGGTTAAGAATTCCCTTACCTTGGGCTTGCCTTACTTAAAAATTGTTTAAACCTCCTGTATAATGGTTAAAAGAGTGTTATTAGTATTTTATAGAAAAATGTTCATGTTTATAACATCTTATATGGTCATTTCATAACCTCATTTCACCCCTTAATTCTTAGTATTTTGTTCCTTGCATTATTTTGGGTGAGTTCTTTTGTAATTTTCACGATCGGTTCATGATGAATCATTCTTGTTGATTGGAAGTGAAACTCTAGAATTGGAATGGATTAGTATTTACATATTTCTAGTACCATAAATTTTACCATTTATCACTTTTATTCTTTATATGATGATGATTAATAAGTAAAAACATTAATTATGTTCGTTTAGATCATTTAATTGGTTCTTTGATAATTACAAATTCATTTAGTCTTATAAATTTGAATCATGAGTACAAAAGAATTCCAGAACCTTATATGATTCATAAAACATATATTATAACCTGGTTCAACCATATAAATGGTTTCATGACCAGACTTGAAAGAATTAATGGAGATTGAAAATACATCATCCACGATATCGGTAATTCGACACAAATGGACAATGTTTTTTGATTCTTTAAATAAGTGAGAGAGGAGAGGAATAATGATTTGTAATTTTCCATAAACATGAAAACATCCGGAATATACATGATTCTGGAGATTTGATGCCTCTTGGATAAGAGGGGGTGAAGGAAGAATAAAAGGAATCATGAAATAAAGAAAACATGAGAAATTTCTTACGGAAATTCGGCATCCTAACAGCGTCTCTTAAAATTTCATAAAAACAAGATTGATGAGAAGAATGGAATATCTCACCATTCATACAAAATCTGTACAGTAAGGGGAAATATTTAATGAAATATCCCAACAAAATACAAAGGGAAAGGAAGAGAATAACATAAAATGGAAGAAAAGAATGAAAATGAAAGAGGATGTTTACCTCTTGATCTCTTCTCCTTGAGATCCTTCTTAAGGGCATTGATTTTGGTCTTTTGGTGAGACCAGAAGCTCTAGGACGTGGGGAAGAAGATTAGGGAGGGAATTTGGCAGAAATTAGACAATGCTCAAGGCTTTAGAGGTGTGAGAGGAAGAGGGGAGTGAGGGTGGTATTTATAGTGGAGGAGGGGAGGTATTTTAGATTATTTTAATTATTATTATAATATTTTTATCAAGACTATGAATAATCTCAAATCAAGTGGCCCTAAATAGTGATAATATCATGTGATTTCGAAGAAAGTGGCCTTGCATCACTTATGATGTCATAAATAGTGCATTTTTACTGATAAATTGATTATACGGTATTTTACCGTATTTCACTATTCACCGAAAATTCAAGAGTTTCAGAAAAATACCAAAAATTTACCCCAACCATTTTTCGATGTGTAGAATTCAAAAATGAACTACATTTTTCAAAAATAATTTTCTAAATATTATTAATTTAATTTTTAAATAAGGTCACTGTTAATTCGAAAAATAACAATATTGATGTGCAATTAGTTTTATGTGACATTGGAAAATTAATTAAGATCCCATTATCATATTTCCATGGGAAAATAAAATAATAATATTATTTACTATTCATGAGGTCATATTACTATTCATATTACTATTGATATTACTATTCATAAGGGCATGTTACTATTCACAAAAAAACAAGTTTGTTTCATCAGACTCTAAATAACATACTGAACAAAATTGTAGATGACAGTTTCTTGAAATTCAAAACATAGAAGAAATAAAATTATGTTTAAAGGATACTTATAAATATATACCTTAAAAAACATTTCAAGCATTTTCAATTTATTTTCCGAAAACCTTGGGATGTTACATTATCCCCACCTTCTTGAAATTGAGTCCTCACAATTTTATTTACTTATTAAACAACTGAGGGTATTTTTCCCTCATAGCATTTTCAGACTCCCATGTTGATTCTTCAACCATGTGGTTTCTCCACAAAACCTTTACCTGGTGGATTAACTTATTCCGCAATATCTGTTCTCTTCGATCAAGAATCCGAACCGGTTTTTCTTCATAAGAAAGGTTCTCTGCTGGCTGAAATTCTTCCGGCCTCAAGACATGTGATGAATCTGGAACATATTTTCTCAACATCGAAACATGAAAAACATTGTGTACCTGAAACAAGCTTGGAGGCAAAGCTACGCGGTACGCAACTGTTCCAACTTTATCCAAGATTTCAAAAGGACCGATGAACCGTGGACTTAGTTTCCCTTTCTTACCGAAACGCATCACACTTTTCCAAGGAGATATTTTAAGGAAAACATGGTCACCTACCTTGAAAGAGAAGTCTTTCCTTCTGTTATCTGCATAACTTTTCTGCCTGCTCTGAGCTGTCCTCATGTGTTGCTGGATCATCCTCACTTTCTCAGCCACTTCTTCTACTAATTCTGGCCCCATCAACTTTCTTTCACCGACTTCATCCCAAAACGCAGGAGTCCGACACCGCTTTCCATACAAGGCCGCAAAAGGTGCCATCTGAATACTGGAATGGAAACTGTTATTATAAGAAAAATCAACTAGTGAAAGATGCTGATCCCAACTTCCCTGATAGTCCATTGAACAAGCTCGAAGCATATCCTCCAACGTTTGAATCGTTCGTTCTAACTGCCCATCTGGGATCTCGGTCAGACACAATGGAAAGAGGAACTCCATGTAACCTGACAATCTCTTTGAGGTACAATCGAGAAATCTGATCTAATGTCATTGTATCTCTAATAGAAAGAAAATGAGAAGACTTTGTTAGCCGATCAACAATAACCCATATCGCATTGTTACCTCGAGAAGTCTTTGGTAGTCCCACCACAAAATCCATGGATATATTCTCCCATTTCCATTCTGGCACTGGCAAAGGCTGAAGCATCCCCTTCGGTAACTGTCGCTCTACTTTAACCTACTGACATGTCAAACATTTCATTGTAAAATCAGAAATATCTCTTTTCATCCCATTCCACCAGTAATACTCCCGAAGGTCTCTGTACATCTTAGTACTTCTAGGATGAACAGAAAATGGAGAACTATGAGCTTCACACAACAATTCTTTCTTCAGCTGGGAATCACAAGGCACACACAACCTTTTTCCAAACCTTAAAACACAATCTTTATCAAGATTAAATTCTGGAAACTTACCCATTTTAACCAATTCTACCTTTTTCTGTAGCTCACGGTCTTCCCTCTGCGCTTTCATAATTATGTCTGACAACGAAGACTGCACTGAAACCTGAAACAAAACAGATATATTCCCTGCACCAACAACTTCTAAGCCAAAATTTATCAAATCATTAATCAAGGGATCACATTCCAAACATAGCATGGTTAATAATGCATGATTTTTCTGACTTAAGGCATCCGCTACTTTGTTTGCTTTTCCAGGATGGTAATTAATCGTGCAGTCATAATCCTTTATCAGTTCTAGCCATCTTCTCTGCCTCAGTTTTAATTCCTTCTGAGTGAATATATACTTAAGACTTTTATGTTCAGTATATATTTGGCATTTGGTTCCGTATAGATGATGCCTCCATATTTTCAAAGCAAAAACCACAGCTTCCAATTCCAAATCATGTGTGGGATAATTCAGCTCATGAGGTTTAAGTTGTCTCAAAGCATAGACAATTACCTGATCATTCTGCATCAAAACACAACCAAGTCCCTTCAAAGAAGCATCAGTGTAGATGACAAACTCACCATTCCGGGAAGGTAAGGCCAAAACTGGAGCATTCACCAATCTCTTCTTTAGTTCCTGAAAACAAACATCACATTCCTCTGTCCAAACAAATTTAACCCCTTTCCATGTTAACTTAGTTATTGGGCTAGATAACCGTGCAAAGTTCTTAACAAAGCGTCGGTAATAACTTTCTAAGCCCAGAAAACTATGAATCTCTGTAACATTTGTGGGTCTTGGCCATTCATCAACTACTTTTGTTTTGGCAGGATCAACTGTTATTCTATCCTTATTTACAATGAGCCCAAGAAAAGAAATCTGTTGCAACCAAAAATCACACTTTCTGAATTTTCCGTATAGTTTCTTTTATTTTAAAGTTTGTAAAACAACCCTTAGATGTTTTTCATGCTCCTCTTTATTTTTAGAAAAAACCAGAATGTCATTAATAAATACAACCACAAACTTATCCAAGAACTCATGAAATACTCTATTCATAAGATTCATGAATACAGCAGGTGCATTAGTTAACCCAAATGGCATAACAAAAAATTCATAATGCCCATATCTAGTACGAAAGGCTGTTTTCGGGATGTCATCCTCCTTCACCTTCAGCTGATGGTATCTGGATCTCAAGTCAATCTTGGAAAAGTACTGAGCTCCCTGGAGCTAATCAAACAAGTCATCAATATGAGGCAAAGGATACTTGTTTTTAACAGTGATGTTGTTCAAATCTCTATAATCAATGCAAAGTCTCATGGAACCATCTTTCTTTTTAACAAACAAAACAGGGGCTCCCCATGGTGAAGTACTGGGACGAATGAAGCCTTTGACAAGCAAATCCTGCAACTGATTTTTCAATTCAAGAAGTTCTATTGGAGCCATACGATATGGGGGTTTTGAAATTGGATTAGCATCAGGAACTAAGTCAATTTTGAATTCGACTTCTCGTTTAGGTATGACACTGGGTAACTCCTCAGAAAAAACATCAAGGTATTCATTTACCACTAGCACATCATTGATTTGAATAGTTCCCTTGTTTTCAACAATATGAGCCATATAACTTTCATTTCCATATTTCAGTAGTTTCTCAGCTTCTTGATATGTTATCAATTGTATGGGTTCATTCTTGTATACAAACTGAAACTCTTTCTGAAAAACAACTTCTTTAGCTCTACAATCAATCTTAGCATGATAATCAGAAAGCCAGTCCATCCCCAGAATAACTTCAAACTCGAATAAGGGTAAAAGAACAAGGTTTGCTGGTAAAGTCTTTCCACATACCACAATAGAAATATTCTTATAATTCCTCTTTGCTATTACATTTCCCCCTGGTGTTTTAAAAACAAGTTCAGGTATCATTTGTTGAGGTGATATTTCCAATTCACTAGAAAATTCCTCAGAGATGAAGGAATGTGTAGACCCCGTATCAAACAAAACTTTAGCAAAATCTGAGTGAACAAACAAATTACCTGATACAACTTCATTGGATGGCCCAACATCTGTTGACGTAGTCGCAAAGGATCTCACTACACCTTTCTGCTTGTAGTCTGGCTTCTTTGCATCATTTGGATCCCTCTTTGGATAGGCATTTGCATAGTGACCCATCTCACCACATTTAAAACACTTTACAGTTTGCTTATTAGGATTAGCCTTTGGATCATTTTCAAAGCAATCTCGGGCCATGTGTCCAAAATTACCACATTTAAAACACTTCCCAGTTTTGATAAGAAATTCCCCAGGGTGCTTCTTGCCACACTTTTCACAAACTGGAAACTGTATTTTTTTACCATCAGATTTCATTGGTTGATTCTTACCCATTTCTTTCCAATTGGACCTCTTCCTCTCTTTGTTTCCAAATTGCATGTGATCGTCATCAAACTCCATCTCTACCCTCTCAGCACATCGGACAAGTTTCTCGTAACTTTTGAATTCACGGGAGGCCAACTCCCTTCGATACCTTGGCTTCAATCCTGAGTAAAAGCAGTTGATTTTGCTATCGAGATCCAGAATAAGATTTGGAGCATACCTCGCCAGTCGGGTGAAGTTCGCCTCATACATAGCCACTGAATCTTCCTCCTTTTGTTTCAGTTCAAGGAATTGTTTCTCTATTCTAAGTCGCACCACCTTAGGAAAATATTTTTCAAGAAAAAGACTTTTAAATTCATCCCACACTAAGGCATCAAAATCCTCTCTACCCCTGATATTCCTTACCATTGACCACCACTGATCAGCTTCTCCTTCAAAACGATAAATGGCAAGACTTACCTTTTGATTGTCCGAACATCCCATAACATCAAATATCTTTTTAAGGTCTTTAATCCATCCTTCTGCTGCCACTGGGTCAGAAGATCCATTGAATGCAGGAGGATGTTGTCTCATAAAATGTTCCACCACTGTCATGTTCCGTTGGGGTACGTCTATTTGTCCTCTTGCATGGATGCCACCACCATTTATTTCCTGTGTTAGCTGAGCCATTACTGTCACAAACTGCTCGGTTCCAATCCCTACCATTCCGGGCTGTTGATCAGGAAGGATGTCATTCTGTCGGTGCCTATCCTCTTCAGCATCCATGTTCCTTCTGCGGACAACCATTCTAAACAAAAATTTCTTAGATGAAGCAACATGGTAATCTTTAAATGCTATAACAAATTAAACATAGGGTGAGAATTATTTATGGTATTCTATTAGCATCACCTTAACCCCTAAAGTTATCTAAACCATCCTCTGATACCAACTATAAGGACCCGCACTTTTTCATACATAATCTTGAATTTATTTAATAAAACACTTCATTATACATTTAGGATCTTTTCAAGTTTATATCTTTAGAGAATTAAGACAAAGCATTCGTAACATTACACATTGTTACATAGTGGATACCATAAAATCAGTTTCCATTATCCTCAGAATATAAAACATTAAAACACAAAACAGGATTCCTTGACAATTCTTCAACATTTAACATGTCTTAATTCCTTGTATTACTCATCATTAACCTGTGAAAATTCATTTAACAACTTGGGATGAGCACAAAAGCTCAGTAAGGTATGAAAAAGAAGGAAAAATCACATTAGTCCATGAATACGCATGACGTATGAAAACATTTTCAAAAGACATGCTTTCCACCCATAAAATCTTACTTAGCATAACATGAGATTTACACAATATCTACACAAACATAATTATAATCATAGAGGTATATTGGGGCATTACTTACATAATCTTGTAACCATCTTGCCTACCTTAAAATTTGTAACCCTCACGGCTACCTTACTTTGTGTAACCATCACAATTACACTTGGAGTAACCATACGGCCGACCTCCAACTTACTCATACCCAATGCATTGGAGGGAAATATAGGTCCCACCCTTAATCATAAACAATTCCCAATAACCAAAACATAATCATACAACATAAACAATAGCATAAAAACATTGCCTTTGAATCTTATAAAACAGAATTTTAAAAGAGGATTTCAGAAGAAAAGTCCCTTATAAACATCATATACTTGAAGTGAGGCTTAATAGAGTGGATGTAATATGTATATACTCTGTAAATACACATAATGAAACATAATATAAACAAAACCCATCACACAAACAATTTAAATAGCACATAAATTATAAAGTAGAATGTTAACCCAAAGAATGGAAATCGGGTTAAGAATTCCCTTACCTTGGGCTTGCCTTACTTAAAAATTGTTTAAACCTTCTGTATAATGGTTAAAAGAGTGTTATTAGTATTTTATAGAAACATTTTCATGTTTATAACATCTTATATGGTCATTTCATAACCTCATTTCACCCCTTAATTCTTAGTATTTTGTTCCTTGCATTATTTTGGGTGAGTTCTTTTGTGATTTTCACGATCAGTTCATGATGAATCGTTCTTGTTGATTGGAAGTGAAACTACAGAATTGGAATGGATTAGTATTTACATATTTCCAGTACCATAAATTTTACCATTTATCACTTTTATGCTTTATATGATGATGATTAATAAGTTAAAACATTAATTATGTTCGTTTAGATCATTTAATTGGTTCTTTGATAATTACAACTTCATTTAGTCTTATAAATTTGAATCATGAGTACAAAAGAATTCCAGAACCTTATATGATTCATAAAAAATATATTATAACCTGGTTAAACCATATAAATGGTTTCATGACCAGACTTGAAAGAATTAATGGAGATTGAAAATACATCATCCACGATATCGGTAATTCGACACAAATGGACAATGTTTTTTGATTCTTTAAATAAGTGAGAGAGGAGAGGAATAATGATTTGTAATTTTCCATAAACATGAAAACATCTACAATATACATGATTCTGGAAATTTCATGCCTCTTGGATAAGAGGGTGTGAAGGAAGAAGAAAAGGAATCATGAAATAAAGAAAACATGAGAAATTTCTTATGGAAATTCGGCAGCCTAACAGCGTCTCTTAAAATTTCATAAAAACAAGATTGATGAGAGGAATGGAATATCTCGTCATTCATACAAAATCTGGACAGTAAGGGGAAATATTTAATGAAATATCCCAACAAAAGACAAAGGGAAAGGAAGAGAATAACATAAAATGGAAGAAAAGAATGAAAATGAAAGAGGATGTTTACCTCTTGATCTCTTCTCCTTGAGATCCTTCTTAAGGGCTTTGATTTTGGTCTTTTGGTGAGACCAGCAGCTCTAGGACGTGGGGAAGAAAATTGGGGAGGTAATTTGGCAGAAATTAGACAATGCTCAAGGCTTGAGAGGTGTGAGAGGAAGAGGGGAGTGAGGGTGGTATTTATAGTGGAGGAGGGGAGGTATTTTAGATTATTTTAATTATTATTATAATATTTTTATCAAGACTATGAATAATCTCAAATCAAGTGGCCCTAAATAGTGATAATATCATGTGATTTCGAAGCAAATGGCCTTGCATCACTTATGATGTCATAAATAGTGCATTTTTACTGATAAATTGATTATACGGTATTTTACCGTATTTCACTATTCACCGAAAATTAAAGAGTTTCAGAAAAATACCAAAAATTTACCCCAACCATTTTTCGATGTGTAGAATTCAAAAATGAACTCCATTTTTCAAAAATAATTTTCTAAATTTTATTAATTTAATTTTTAAATAAGGTCACTGTTAATTCGAAAAATAACAATATTGAAGTGCAATTAGTTTTATGTGACATTGGAAAATTAATTAAGATCCCATTATCCTATTGCCATGGGAAAATAAAATAATAATATTATTTACTATTCATGAGGTCATATTACTATTCATATTACTATTGATATTACTATTCATAAGGGCATGTTACTATTCACCAAAAAAACAAGTTTGTTTCATCAGACTCTAAATAACATACTGAACACAATTGTAGATGACAGTTTCTTGAAATTCAAAACATAGAAGAAATAAAATTATGTTTAAAGGATACTTATAAATATATACCTTAAACAAAATTTCAAGAATTTTCAATTTATTTTTAGAAAACCTTGGGATGTTACAGTTTTAGTCACTTGGAAACAACTATAGATTTTTTTCTAATCATGGATTATATTTATATGAAATATGGTTGGTAAATTACAGGTTCTTTTTGAGTTGTTTTGGGTTTTCATCTCAACACTATCTAGTTAGGCAACACTCAAAGGGTTACTTTTATTCCTCAAATCATAATGTTTCAATGATGGCCAACATAACCTTGAAATTGTTATCCTTGATGACCACCTTGCAGTTTGTTGTTTTTTATTTTGTTCTCAATGGATTACACAGGACTTTGGCTGGTCAATTAGTGCTTGGATCCTCAACTATTGAAGAGTGGACTCCTTTGAAAGACTTTTGTATCTGAGACTTTGCAGAGAGGACTTGAGACAATGATGATATTGATTGTGCCTTACATTTGAGTCTATTTTTTCCTTTAAGCTATGATGTGTGGCTGTCATGGTTTCTATTTCAGGTATTATGGGAGCTATTTACTATCCAAAGGAGAATATGTAACTCTCCAATTCTAGTGAAGAATACATTGATTTCTATTTCATTTAGGCAGCACGCGCTTGGTTTTTAACTGGTATTCACTTTTGATTTGGTTATGATGCCCACAGTTTTCCTTGAGGATTGACTATAATTTGTTGCTTGAATTTGGTTCTGGATTCTTTGTTGAAAGGTGGGGCTTATAGTGTTATTTTTTTTGTAGATTGTGTGTTTCTTGTTCTCTTCATTTGATGTACCTAAATGGGTTTCTATTGATATTTTATCTGGAGACTCTAATGTTAATTCTACACTTGTTATGATTCTAAAGGATTGTCTATTGCCCACAGAATTTGATTCGAGGATCTGGTTTACTCTGTTTCAGGCACTACAACAACTACTATCTACATGATCCTCAACAAATTGAACAGTTTTGGCTTATCTATTGTAAGGTTCCATGATCAGTCTTCTTTTGTGTCATTTTTCTTTACGGGTCCTGAGGGAACACTAATGTTTCAACTAGACTAAGACGATTCAATGCATGGAGATGTTGAAATATGTGTTTATATGAACCTCCTTTGCTTGTTTTTTCTCTCTTTAAAGTTATTCTTGACTCTCATCACATTGGAATCTTATACTTGGGGGGGGGGGGGTTCACAATGTTTTTCTCCTAGATTTTATTTACATGCTGGTGGATGCAATTTGGATTTCCAGGTGACATGACTATGTGTGGTGGCAGGTCCATGCATTGGAGGGGCTTTATTCCACATGGAGACTCCATCATTTTTAATTTAAGTGACTTTTAAGAAGGATTCACACCATTTCAGGAAGGTCCTTTACAATGAGTGTTTTTTGATGTGTTTTTTATCTCTAAAATAACATATTTCGTAACACATTTTTCATGTATACCAAATAAATTATTAAAAAGACAATTTTTTGTGTTTTCCATTGCTATTTAAAAGTACTTCTTAAGCCAAACATTGCCTAATAATTTATGGGTTTGTTAACTTTGAAACAACTATGATTCATGTTGATATTTTTCACCGGTTTGAGTTGGAGTTTGGATCACTTGTCTCAGGGCATGGATGGGTTGCTGATGCTTTCTTGTCCCTGTGGTGACATGGAAGTATTGGAGCTGGCTCGCTGGTCCCGGGGTGCTCGCTGGTCCTTGGTGTGGCATTGATGGGCAGCTTCTAGCACGCTGACATGGGGGGGGGGGAGCTATTGCGGGTTGGTCAGGTGTGTGATGGATCCTTTGGGTGGATGGATTTTGTATCGTGTATTGATTCATTTTGTATTAAATTTCATTATTAATATAATTATTTTTTTTTCAAATTTTGATCATGTTTGAAAATATCATATATGAGAAATTAATAAATATAATATGAAATTTAACTAGAAATTAAAATTTATAATTTTTATTCAAATGTAATTTATAAATAGAAATTATATGTTGGTAATATTATTACCAACAAAAAATTTTGTTATTAGAACTTGTTGCTAAACAATTTAACCAAAATATATATTATCTGTTGGTATTATTATAATTGTAACAGAATGATTTTATCTATCGCAAAAACATTTAATGACAGAGTTTTTACTGACAATTTAGTGACAGAGACATATATGATGGTAAAATGTTTTACCAAAAGAAAATGTACTTTTACCAACAGATATTCCCCCATTGGAAAAAGTGAAATATTTTGTAGTGGGAGGGGACCCATGAGAATGGATGCATGGATGGGACCCAGAAGAAGCGAAACCTCCAGGTCGGTGGATGAGCTTCCCGAGACACATGGGCTCGAGGGAGAGATCAGGATGAGACATGAGTGATGGGATCGAACCTCAGAGATGCTTCCTATATATCCTCATGGCAGGGAATCAAAGACCACGTAGTTCAGATGGTGAATACAATTTAACGTCATGTGGGATTGGGGAGAACTGATGTGAAGGTGGTCGGAATGACTGGGTGATGGGCTTGAACCTCATAGAGGCTTCCTACGTACCATTCCTTGACATGGATCAAAAACCCCATAGTTCGAAATGGGTTGGGGATTACACTTTGAGGCGGGGAAAGGTGTTGGGGCTTGAACCTCGTGGTGTCTTCCTACGTATCATGTATTGACATGGATCAAAGTCCCCGTAGTTCGGGATGGGTTGGGGCTTACACTCTGAGGAGGCCCATGGTGGGTCATGGTCGGTGCTTACTCTAAGCTCACATGAGTCATGCTCGGTGTGAGAAGCAAGAGATAGCAGAGACATGATGATCACGTCGCAAAGGGTGAATCCGTGGGAGATGGAGTGGGGCTTACACATGGAGCGGCCCATAGAGGAAACATGGGCTTATGAGTCATTAGTAGCTCGGGAAGTCGGGGCTTACTCCAGGATGGAGGCCCGATGGTGAAAAAGGGCAGCGGGAGAGGGATTTGGGACTGAAGAAAGGAGGATCCCTGTTTCCCACCGTGCCCTTCGCTGGCCCTGGGGACTAAAGATGAAAGGAGGAGCAGGGATGCTGCCTCCAGTAAGAAAATCTAGGGGATTACACCAAGGTGGTTTCCATTTCCGGCAGACAAAACGCCACTCCAATAAGGAGGATATCATCCTATGTGAGGGGTGATCCCATCCCCATGGAGACGATTGGGAATGGAGAATGTCTAAGGCGGGGGACCCTACGTGTGAGGCATGGGTCAAGGTCACTGTTTAACGTCGTGTGCTGAGGACGATGGTGCTTGGCAGTTTAACGTCCGACAGCTCGGACGGGGAGGGTTTGCTCCGCACCCCTAGGACTTACATAACCGGTACCCTCTTCTCCTTGCAGAAGGGAAGGCATCAGCAACACCGTGGAGAGGGGGTGTCATGGAACGAACCATCGAGGGGTCTACATTAGTTTGGCTATGTGAAGAAGCGATATCCGTTAGCTTGCCTATGCGAAGAAGCATTTGGCAAAGAAACACAATGGGTGGTATCGTCCAAGGGACTTTGAAGTTACTTCATACGAGCCTAGAAGTTTGTACGGAAAAACAGTGCCTGATGTATATGTCCGAGTCGTGAGAGGCACCTCCGAGTAGCATCCATAAGAAGAGCATCAGGCACTCGCGCAAAGGGACTCATGAGGAGTGCCGAGGTGAGGGGTCTTGGAGAATTGCGTGCAACCTTTAAGGCTTGCGCGTAAAATAAGTATCCCTACATGAAAAACACCAGGCTGGCACGAAATCAATGATGATTGTGCGTAAATGGAGCCGAGGTTTTGCATGAAAATAGAAAGGATTGCGCTCAAGGCGTAAAAATTGCACACAATTTAAGGGGATTGCGCGCAATGAATGGGGTGCACAGAATTGATGGAGATTGCTCGCAATGAATGGGGTGCGCGCAATTGAAGGGCATTGCGTGTAATTGGCCAGCCCACATGCAAGTAGAAGGGATTGTGTGCAAGGGGAGGGCCCCAAATATATTTTAATTCAGTCTTAAACTGAGGGGATCTCGCGCGAAGGTGGACCCTGGGGCTACTTGGCGCAAAAATAATTGTACCAGAAGGCCATCTTTATGCGCACGAAAGGTGAATTTCGTGCATGAGATCTAGTTCAAATTCATTATAGTCGAAGTGGAAGGGTGTCGGCTTCTATTTATAAGCATCCCGGGGTGTGGAAATACGTTCGGCAAGAAAAAAACTGTGCAACGTAGGTTGCGGCGCGCAATGTCGACCACGCGGTTCGGGGTGCAAAATATTTCGTGCCCCCACCAAAAAACTTTTGCAAATCCAGGAACATTCCGCGCGGGGCATAATTTTTTCACGCACCGATGAATTTATTTTGTGCAACCCCTCCAGGGCCCCCGGACGAGGTCCCTGGATCTGAACATGACTTCGCTTTGTCATTTGGAAACTTTGTTCATCCCTAGAGCACTTTTCAACGTCTAAAGTCATTACTTTTTCAATTAGTTATCCAACAATCTTTATTATAAGGGATAAAAAGTTCTCAGTCGAATGACGAGAATGTTTAAAATAAAATTAAAGTTGTGAATGATGGGAAGATGGATAACTTCATGTGTTAGGGTGGAATTCTGAAATCTGGGAAGAGGCCTTGTGTTACCTCTATACTCTAGCTAAATAGTGAGTTACTAGATGATTTCTATAGTTTTAATTTCTATATACACCTTGGTAGAACTAATATGTATAGATATTTAAAAGAAAAATTTATTGTGGGAAAACATGAAGAGGGAAATTGCTGATTATGTATCAATCTGTTTATTCTTTCAATAGGTGAAGGTTGAAAGATAACATAATGGAAGAGTCTTGTAACATATTCCTATTCATACATGGAAATGGGATGACATCACTATAGTTTTTTTCACTCAATTACCAAAAAAATACAAGAACGAATGTTGCAATATGGGTAATTTTGATTAACTTAAAAAATATGCACATTTCTTCTCTATAAGGGTAGATTTTCCACTTGAGCGCCTTGCACGGGTCTATGTTAATGAAGTTCTAAGACATCATTAAGAACCTCTCTCAATTGTATCTGATCATGATCCATGATTTACATTGAAATTTTGGAAAAGTCTCTAGAAATATTTGGATTCAATTCTCCATTTGAGTACTACTTATCACCCTAAAATTGATGGGAAGTCAAAAAGGATGATTCATACATTAGAATACATGTCGAGATCATGATCAATTGATTTTCAAGGTATGTGGGATCATTATTTACCTTTGGTAGAGTTTTCCTACAACAATAGTTTACATTATAGTATTCAAAAGGCACTATATGAAGCATTGTGACGAAAGAAATTTCATACACTAACATGTTGGGATGAAGTTTGTGAAATAAAGCATGTAGGCCCAAATCTTGTAGAGAAAACAACAATGAAGGTAAATACAATTCAAACCTATATCAAAGAATCTCAATACAAGAAAAAGATATTTACCAATAATTGATGGAAGGATTTGTAATTTCAAGTAGGAGATCACATTTTTTTGAAATTATCTCCATTGAATTGTGTAATAAGATTTGGAATGAAAGGGAAACCGATCCCCAAGTACATTGGTCCTTTGGAAATTCTGGAGAGAGTTGGAGCAGTGGCTTATAATTTGAAGATTTCAAATAGCCTTTCTAAAGTACACAATGTGTTCCATATATCATTGTTGAGAAAGTAAATTCTAGATCCAACACATGTACTCACTTCTGATGGTACCAAATTGGAACTTCACTTACACCCGAATGGCCTGAAGGACTTTTTTATTGATTTTTAATAACCCCCCTTTAAAGGGATTAGGGAGAACCATTACAAGGCCCATAGGATTAGTGTATTACATGACCCGAAGGCCTCAGAGGAATTCATCCCTGAGATGAATACTTGGAAATTCCCCTCCCCAACATCTATATCGTGAAGTCAGCTTCCCACCTTCACATTGCATGTTTGGATAGAAATACCTGGGTAAAGGTGCATAGGCCTGGTCCTGATGTAAATTTCCATACCCTCTTAGTCTTCCATATCTATATAGCTTTGTTCTGGTGAAATTTCATACTCTGTGTCCTCATTTGAAAATTTGAGGATGAATTTTTTATAGGAGGGGATAATGTAACCACCTAGAATTATATCAATGAGATTTACCTTATTATGTTTATTTAATATAATATATATAACATAAAATCACTTATAGAAAACAATAAAAACTTTATAAATAAATGATGAATGAAATAAGAGGTATTTTTAGAGGTTAAGGAACCTATACCGATGAAATAGAAACTTTCCCTTAAGAATTGTAATATAACACTTATGAATATAAATCATTCTAATTAATCTTAACCAAACCCATGTATGTATAAATAAAATTTAGTCATCTCATAAGTGAAAGTATGATATAATTATATCATAGTAAAAGTAGGTGAATATTTTAAAAATTGATATTTAAGTATTTGTATTTTTATAAGTCATAGATATTTAATTCCATTTTAATAATTAATAAAATTATTTAAAAGAAAAATAATTTTCATAAAATGGATTAATAAATCTATATTTTTTTTCTTATGATCTTAGGATAATTTTATTAGGCCTTATTTAATTTTTGAAAGTGTTATAAAATCATTTTTAAATTTAAAATCTATATTTTTAAAGTAAATAATGATTTAATTTAAAAATTAATTTCCACATATTTTGAAAAGTATTTTGATAAAATAGAGTCCATTTTTTAATTCTACATGTCAATAAAGGTCTATGGTTAATTTTTGGTAATTTTCTAAAATACTTGAATTTTTAGTGAATAGTAAAATACGGTAATTTAAAGTATAAATACATTATAAGCTAAATACACTATTCCTTGATTCGTTGATGATTTAAGCACCCCTGTATCGAACTCACATGAACTTATTACGATATATAGTCAAAATAATCAACACTATTTATTGTCTTGAGAAAAATATTAAAATAATGAATAGAATAATTAGAAATCACCCCTCTCCCCCATTATAAAAATTACCCCTTACCCCCTCTTATCTTCCTTCCTATGAGTCTTGAAGCTTGAAATATTTCTACCCAAATCCTTTTACACAGTCTATCCAAATGTGTAGGATCTATATGGATTTCCAAAAGACTAAAACCCCTTTACTTAAGGAGGTTCTCAAGGAGGTTAATTCAAGAGGTAAACCATCTTCCTTTTTCTTTCATTTTCAATTTACCTTTTTTTATTATATTCTTATAACCTCCTCTTTGAAAATGATAATTATAAAACTAGTACCATCTATATAATATAATAATATATTGTTAATGGATAATCTATCATCAATCCCCTTACTCTCTCTTTCTCTCTCTCTCCTTTTAAAATACGAAATCATAGTCCGGGAGGTGCCGATTTACAACCTTCGTGGACAATGATCCTTAGTTATTAAATTTATCATTCAAGTCTGGTCATGAAACCATTATTATGGTTGAAAAAAACTATAATTTATTTATTATAACCTATTTAATATTTTTTAAACAGTATATATACATAATAATAATTCGTATGACAAAACTAGCTCAAGAATATTGAAATACCGCCGTAATAATCTAAACGAATATCACTAATGTTTTATCTAACAGCTCATCTTAATACCATATAATAAAATGAATAATATAACCATTAAATATTATTAATTTTCATTAATATCATATAAATCCAATTCTGTATAATTATACTCATTCCACATGAACATCCATACTCATATACAAGTATACAGATCGTGAAAACCAAGGAGACGAACACTCCCGAGCGATAAAATTGTATCTTATAACTTATCAAAAAATCCATAAATGAATTTAATAAAATTATAATAAATAAAATACATGAATATAAGGTTCTAAATTAATTAATTAATGGATTTAATTTGATTATCCAGAACGTTAAGGTCAATTGAAAAATTCATTCAGAGAGAAGCTAAGGGTTTCTACCCGAACCTCCATTTTCTTTCAGGTTACTATTATTCTATACATAAGTCAATTAAATTCTTAATTATTATTATTTAATACTCATAAATTATGTATTAATTATATATATATATATATATATTTACCAATCATAATTATTATTTCTTTTATGGGTGTGTACACGTTTTAAAAGGATCTTTCAAAAATTATTCTCTATAAACAAACCCGGTTCAAGGGAACTTCTCGAATTCTTACATATTTTCAAGTAAACTATATAATCTATTTTATGACACCATTATTTTCTAAAATAACTCATTTTATTATTAAAAAAGTTTCTTAGTTCACTTATGGTTTTATACAAATATTTTTTCAAAAGAACTATTCTTTTCTAAGTAAAAGAGTTTTTCTGTCAAGAATTACTAGATAATTTTATAAGAGTGTTTTCATTTATTTCAAGAATTATATTGATTATTATGTTATTGGGATTAATATTTTATGATATCATCCAATATATTTTATTAAATGGTTTATGATCAGTTTTACTATGTATGTGCTATTTTGATACCATTCACCTTATTACTCAAAATGTTTAGTGATTATGTTTAAAGATTGGGGAAAGTTATTCACATTTCATATGTATATGTTGTTTATGTTTAAAACCATTCATATGAAGAATGATTTTTAATTAGTAAGTGATGGGTGGGTAACACTATATCATATACATTCATTAGTATTTTTTATGAGACAAAATTGATATGGACTTTGCCAAGGCCTTTCCCATTTTCAGATATGGTTTTGGCTGAGGCCTTAATCATTTTTAGTTCTCTAAGATGAGGCCTTGATTATATGGTTCATATGTACTTCATTATGAATTCCCTCATTATGAAACTAGTAATTGATATTCCATAAGGATTTTTGACTAGTATAATACCATGGTTATGTTTTATTATGACTTTATTTAATCAGCTTTTATTCCTTCCATATTAGGTTCAAGATTATGTTTTAATGGAATGTGTAATTTTAGTTATTAACCATGAAATATTATATATTATTCTTATATATTTATTACCCTTACTAAGAATACAAGATAAACCCTTTGTTATGTTTTATTTTTCTAGGATGTGAAGAAGTATATAATGAATAACTTGTTGGGATAATATAGGAGTTGTTGATATTTCCAAGGAATTTATATATTGTATTCCATTTCAAGTTGTAATATTGAAATCATGTATATATCCTATTTTCCAAAGCTACTAAACTATTCAGTCCTTATGGGATAAAAATTCCATGTTTATATGTCAATGTAATGAAATAAGGCACCATCTGCAGACAACTGGGGTTAAGGTATTTACATTAGGGGTACAATTACATTCAAACACGCACACACACCTTACAAACATAGATTGAAAAATAAGGCCATAGCACCATCCCAATGAATAACCCACCCATCCAACCAAATTTATTTATATATTAAAGGCCCATATACCACATATTACAAGGCCCATTAGCATTATTCCTACCCTATCTCCTTCATTCTGGCCTTGCTCCATTGAACCCCTTCTACTACACCCCCATAATCGGATGGGGAATCTTAAAATATTGAAACACCATCACCAATAATCCATAGTAAAATTTCATTCAACCACCATCAATCCATCATCCACTGCTAACAAGCACTAGAATCACTGCCAAATACTATTGCACATAGCCTCCCAATATCGTTGAAACTTTCCCCTAAAACTGCGTCGTCGTACCTACATTCATCCCCGCATTGATGCCACACTGCCTGTTGCACCAAAATAATTACATAAATATATATAATATTATATATATATATAATAATTTTATTTAAATATTATTTATAATATTAACAAACATTTATTAATTGTATTTGGGGGATCACCTGAATGGTAAAGTCGCCCTATAATTCTACATTAGACCAAAGCTCAAATACTAGAAACCCCTTTGATGGGGTATTTATCAGGCCATCTATGGAAAAATATCAGGGGACCACACTATGGTCATGCATAGGATTAGACATCAGTGGGCATAGCAGGACCCAATAGATGGCGTGGCATGACATGCAGATGGCACAATATGGAAACATGCATGAATCACCAGGTAGAAATCATGAAAGAGAGATGGGAGAATTTGTGTATATAAACTAGACCTTTACACACCCAAACATCTGATATGGGATGGAAGGGTGACCTCCAACATCATAATCAGCATAGTGGATCCATTCATATGCCATGGCTTGACTTGGTAGGTGGTGTTGTGAAGTTCCAAACATTCCTCACTAGGTGGGAAACTTGAAAGAGAGATGACTGTGTTGGAACCGATCAACCGGCCATCCTCCCACATAGAATCTTAATGTTGAGTGGAGGGGTTCCCTAGCTTCTTGGAAGGGGTAGCATGACCGTCATATGATTTATATGGTGGTATTATTTCTAAAAAAGGGGGAATTGCGGTGGAAGACTAGAGACTTGGCAGGATGGAGGCTACTCACTTGGGCCACACTGATCTAGGCCTTCGGGCCTTGTAATAGTCTTCGGGCCACTTGGACTTGGGGTTATTTATATTTAATAAAATTGGTATAATGGGTTCTTTTCATTCCTTTTGGAGAGGGATAAGGCTTAACCTATTGAGGTGTTTGAGTATGTGGGTAGTTTTTTGGTTTAAAATCTCTATTTTTTTAAAGAACTTTCATTAATTACAAAAATGAATAAATATTTAATATAATAAAAATGTATGCTTATATTTAAAAATATTATTAACAATATTTTAATTTTTAGAGGATTATTTTGAATATATTACTAATTAATATCAACTTTCCTAGAAACTATATCTAATATAATGCTATTTTTTTATTTTATGAAAATATATTTAAATTACATATGCAATAATATAATATTTTTTATAATAAACATGAAAAATATAAATGTATAAATGTTTTCCTAATAAATTATTAATTATAAAAATATAAAACTAAAAGTAAGAATTTAAATAATTAGATTTAAATAGATTTAAATTAATGATATATATAAATATATTTTTATTAATAACTATAGATGTATATATTTTAATGATTTTATAAAAAATATAATTAATAATTAATTACATTTAAAAATTATTAATTATAATTAAAAATATTATTATTTATATAAATGAATAAATATTTTATAAAGTATATCATTAATTATATAATTGTATAATTATATTCATAAAAAAAATATTTATAAAAAATATTTAAAATATACCTGACTAATTACTCAAATATAAATACTAATTAATATTTGTAGTTTTATAATTTGTTTGGAATCTCTGTTGTGGTTACAAATTAAAATATTTTTGTTTTTTAGTTTTTTATTTCCAAATATTTGATTTCCACATTGCATATTTATTTTGTTTTTTTCATACATTTTGTTTAGTATAATTATGGAGGTATTACGTTGAAGCTTTTTTTTTTGAGAATTTTGGTTTAAAGATGAAATATCTATGTCTTGAATATTCTGTAGGACCTTAGAAGCTGTGTATATTTCTTTGGGCCCGATGTTTAACTTCATTTTGTGCAGTGTATGACTTTGTTCCCCACAAGAATATGTCTTCATAATATTGTAGTATAAGTATTTATACCCTAACTCATATTACTTTGGTTAGTCACATTTGACTTCCACAGTCTGTGTGTAGAAATTTATATACATATATCAGACCTTGGAGTGCACGATATTGCCGGATCTAGAGGGGTGACTGTGATGAAACACCAATTGTCTAATTGGTTGCAACCATTTTCCATGATCTTTCTGTGTAAATATATTTATTTGGAGTTACATTAGGTTTTTTATCTTTTAAGATCTACATCAATTGGTAGAGGAGCTAAAAGACATGGTTTGGGGATTCTTAGCCGAGAGAAATCAAGATAGAGAAGGAGTCATGCTATAGAGGGGACAACTTGTTCATGGATAGGTTATTGGAAGCACCCATGCTTGATTATAGTAAGCTTATTATGATGGATATAATGAGGATTTAGAGCCATGAGGAGGTCTAAAGAGGCTGCAACATGATGTTAATGGTTGTGAAATGTGAGACTAATCCTTTGTAAGGGGGTTTCAATTTTGTATTCCCCTTTCTTATCAATTTTATCCCCTTTTCATTGCAAGCTACCTATTTAATTATTCATGTATGCATGGGTGTCATTGGTTTGGACCAATAGTTATCGTTTTATTTTTTTGTTTCAGTTTGTTTCTTGTTTTTTTGCTGTATTCTTCCATTTTTCTCTTCATAATTAATGGTTGTTGGGTGTTGTTCTTTCCATAGAGTGGGAGCAAAGTGGTGTAACCATATAAAATATATGTGTTATTTAATTTTCCACACATTTCATTTGGATATTTATTATTTATATTTATACTATTCGCATTTTGGGTTTTCTAATTCCTTCTCAAGATGTGTTAAGAAAATAAATGCCCCTATTGTCTTGATTGGGTGTACATTGTTCTTTTTTGGATATTTTCCTCCCTAAAAATTACAATCAACGCTTTTTTATTAGGTTTAAATATATCTATAGTTATGTATGAAATTTATAAGTTCAAAAGAGAGAATGATTTTAATTTATTGAGAGTGAAGATGAGATATCTTCTTTTCCACAATGGGCTTTAAGATGCTTTGTTTGGCCCCAAAAAACCATTTTTTACCCTTTTTTAGAAAGACAGTTGGTTACCACCTTTGTTGATGTTAACATTATATTTTTTATAATCCCCAATTTATGCCACTTTTGACTTTATGAGATAAGGTTATATGAGAAGTTTTTTATGAAACAATTTCTAAATCCATTTTGATGAAGCTAGAAAACCTTTATATGTCTAAACCCCTTCATGGTCTTTTGTATAAGAAAATGAGATTTTATAATTTTATAATGATTCATGGAACTTATATCTAGGTTCACCATGACGAATTTAAAAATTTCATGTTTGATTTAGCTAATATAAATATGAAGTTAAGAAACAAAATGATATATAGAAGAGATTCAATTACTCTATAAGAATTTAGGGAAGCTATGTTGTCAAGGAATATTTAGACCCATGGTTTGAAGGAGGAGGCCAGTTAGACTAAACCATAGTTGATGAGTGAAGTGGTCTTCCCAAAATTAGTAGAAAAGTGAAAAATAATGGTAATAGATTTATGAATTTGAGGTGATATCAGTGTCTAAAGATCATAAAAATTAAGATATATTTCCCTGAGAATAATTCAAAGGATATTATAGCCCATAATATTGTGGTATACCATAGTTATGATAGTGGTTCAGTTCTCTGAGTTTGTTTAGTAGTAGTTCGAGTAGAGTTTGGTGTATCTCAAAGTTTCATTTCTTCTAAAATCCAAGGATTGGGTCTATATAAGAATTATAGGCCCCCAGTTGGAATAAAGGGTGTGAGTTGAGTTGTTTTCTAACCTATTTGATCTCAGGTGAAGACTTGCCTATTGTCAGCTTATTGTGATTGCTTATTGTGTGTTTTATACTGCTTTACTACATGAATTTGACCTTTTATATAACTATGATTTTTTATAGTTTGTTTATATGACAATTAAATGTCTACTTCTTTATAATTTTTTGTTTTTTGTGGGTCATAATGATGTGTTTATTTGGAATTATGCCAATTTTGGGTGGAGAATCACACAAGATCCACTACTTTGGGGGGTGAAAGATGTATGGTGCGGTAAAATATTTTTAAATGTTGTTTCTTAGAATTTTTCTTGTCTTCCTAGAATGTTATAGTAGTAGATATCAGTAGATGTATGGGTATAAGAAGGAATGTTCCACTATGGTACATTCCTATGAGGTGACACAACTAGAGATTTGACCATAATAAGTGCTAAAAATTGCCATTGTTAACACTAAAAAGTTTTAACAGGATAAGAACCATAACAATCCCATGAACTTTATTAGTGATTTTATTAGTGCTGATAAATACCATACCAACTATTATAGACTTTTAGCCTCACAGATACCCTAATATAAAAATAAAAAATTTACAAGGATAGAAAAAGGATTTAAATATTACAATTAAATACAATTTCTATACAAATATTACATTTCACCATCATTTCAACCCTAAATTTACATAAAATAATTTCATAAAAAATATTTACATTGATGTAATACTTACAATTAATCAAAAAAATTACAGCAAAAAAAATCTTCTAGTAAGATTTTTCCAACAATCAATCAAACTCTGTAAAACATCCAATCCCTATAATAAAAACAATGTTTATTTTAGTAACATTACATAAAAAAATAAAAACTAATTATAATTGTAATGTTGTATAATCTACATTTGATAAATTATTTTGTTAATTACTGAATATATTAATTATATTATCAATGATACAATTAATTATATTATTAATGAGCATATTGTTAATTATAATTTTAGTTTTTAATTATAATATTAATTAATAATTATATTATGAATTATTAATTACACATTTATTTAATAATATATCTAAATTAAAATTTTAATTATTGAATATATTGATGATATTATAAGTTATTAATTATTTTATTTACTTAAATAGTTGTTAATAAATATATCATTAATTAATAATATTTTAATTACATTATTATTTATTAATTATATTATTAATTGTATTATTATTTATTAATTATATCAATTATTTATTTTTAATTTTTAGTTACTAATATAATTAATTACATTAATCATATTATTTGTCATTAATGATTTCACACTAGACGTGAACATAGTTTAAATTTTCTATTACATGTCTTTATTTATGCTTTATGAGGATCTTTTTTCCAAATATGGATTGTTTTCCTATTGTTTTAAAAAAACCAATATTTTTATTTTAGTTTTCATAATGCGAAGTGACTTTTAAACTAAAATAACACTTTTATATTAAATACATGCACTTTGTGTCCTATCAAACATATCATGTGTCAGATTGATGTGTGGTCAATTCATAGGCACCACAGATGAATTATGTATCATTTTCCTAATGATTCAAGATAATAAAATATCTTTTTCTATGGTATGGCTATGTGAGTTATGTTTTATACTAAAATGATACGTTTACATTGAAAACACACCGTTTTAGGCATACTAGCAACATCATTTATCAGATTGATGTGTGGTAGGTTCCTATATGTCACAAATAAATAATGAATCATTTTCCTAAAGTTTCAAGACAATCCTATCTCTTTTTCCCAGTTTTGGCTATGTGAATAACATTTTAGACTAAAATTAAAACTTTTTATTAAAAAATAAGTACTTTGAGTCATTGTAGCCATGTCATGTGTCAAGTTGATGTTCAGTAAATTCCTATACATCAAACATGATTTATGGATAATTTTCATAAATTATTTAGACAATAAAAGATTTTTCCCATTTTGGGTTATCAAAATTGTGTTTTAGACTAAAATGAAACTATTATATTAAAAACATGAACGTTAAGTCATACCAGCCACATCATGTATTAGATTGATGTGTGGTTGATTCCAACATGTTAAAAATTAATTATCGATCATTTTCTTAATTTATTAATATTACCTAAGATTGTTTTATTAGTTTTGGGTATAAAAATCCCATTTTAGACTAATATGACACTTTTATATTAAAAACAAGAAATTTGAGTCATACCAGCCACATCATGTGTTGGATTCATATGCAGTTGATTCTGACATGTAAAAAATGAATTATAGATCTTTTTTAAAAGGCATCAAGAAAATATGAGCTCATTTTATTGATTTTGGATACATGAATCGTGTTTTAGACTAAAATGACAATTATATTGAAACATTGATATTTGATTCATACTAGACATATCATGTGTCAGATTGACATGCGATCAATTATTACATGTTACATATGAATTATTAATCATTAACCTAAAGTATCAAAACAATATGAGATTTTTTGCTTCGTTTTTTATATGTGAATCACATTTTGTACTGAAATTACACATTAAACATGTAAAAAGAATCACTTTGAGTCATATCGGCCATATTGTGTGTCAAATTGACATGTGTTCAATTCATGCATGTCAAAAAATAATTATGGATCATTGAACTAATGTATCAAGAAAATCCAATCTTTTTTTCTTAGGTTGTCTTTGTGATGTGTGTTTTAGAGTTAAATGAGGCTTTTATTGTGATAACGCACACTTTGAATCATATGAAAAACATCACATGTTAGATTAAGATGGGGTCAATTCATACATGAAAAAATTAATTATGTATAATTTTCATTAATTATCCTGATAATATGTGCTCATTTTCTCAATTTAGGCTATGTGACATGTTTTTAGAGTAAAATGACATATTCTAATTTGAAAACACACACTTTGAGTCATACTAACCAAATCATGTCACAAATTGATATTCAGTCAATTCTTAAACATCAAAAATAAATTATAAATCATTTTCCCAAACTATTAAGATAATTTGACCTTGTTTTATTGATTTTTACTGTGTGAATCACATTTTATAATAAAATGATACTTTTAAATTGAAAACATGCATGTTGAGTTATTCCAGACACATTGCGTGTTGGATTTATGTGTGTTCAATTCATATAAGTCAAAAATAAATTATGAATTTTTTTACTAAAGAATCAAGAAAATATGAGATCATTTTCTTGTTTTCCAGCTATGTGAATTTCCTTTTAGACTAAAATGACACCTTTATATTGGAAATAAGTGCTTTGAGTTATAACATCCATTTAATGTGTTAGATTGACATGAATTTAATTCAAACACATAAAAAATGAATTGTAGATCATTTTTATAAATTATCAAGACAATATAATATTTTTTATTATATTTGATTGTGTGAATTTCATTTGAGACTAAAATGACACTTATATTGATAACACAAACATTAAGTATTTTTAGAAAATTGTGTGTCAGATTGACATGAGGTCGATTCATACACATCAAAAATGAATTATAGATGGTTTTCCAAAAGTATTTTTACAACATGTATTTGTTTTCCTAGTTTTGGCTATGTGATGTGTGTTTTAGAATAAAATGACATCTTTTTAATGTGAAAAAATAAAATTTGAGACTTATCATCCACATTACGAATCATATTGACATGAGGTCAATTATAAAACATAAAAAATGAATTATGGGTAATTTTAATATAGTATCAAGAAAATACGAGATCATTTTATTGATTTGGGATATGCGAATCAAATTTTAGACTAAAATGAAACTTTTAAATTGAAAACATGCACTTTGAGTTATACAAGAAAAGTTGTGTGTCAAAATTGTGTGAAGTCAGTTCCTAAAAACAATAAATGAATTATATACCATTTTACTAAAGTATAAAGATAATATGATATCATATAATTGTTTTCTCTATGTAAATCATGTTTTAGACTAAGCTGTCACTTTTATATTCAAAATAATCACTTTGAGTCATACCAGCCACATCATATGTCATATTGATGTGTGGTCAATTCTTACACATCAAAAAATGAATTATGGATCATTATATAAATTTATAAAGACAACACGATCTCATTTTCTTGGGTTTGGATATATCAATCTTGTTATGTTGTATCAGCTAAATCATGTGTCAATTTTTTTTGTGGTTGATTCATACATGTTACAAATGTATTATGGACTATTTTCCTTAATTATCAAGATAATATAAGCTTGTTTTTATATGTTTTGTGTAGGTGAATCATGTTTTAGAACAAAATTTAATTTTTATAGAGAATAAACACATGGAGTCCTATCGGTCACACCATTTATCATATTTATGTATGGTCAAATCATCGTGATCTCTGTGAAATAATAAAATAAAAACATAACAAGCAATCACCTCGACTTGATGTCAACAAATATTATACCACCACATACTCTATCCACTCATATTTAAACAAATATAGTTATAATTTTTAGAACTTACACAGTTAATAATCCTGGTAGTATTGAGAAAATATATAAAATAAAACATTAAAAAATATTTTAAATAAAATTATAATTTAATTTAGAAATAATTGTTCAAGGATGGAAGTTTTTAGATGGAATATGATATAATTTATAAACATATAAATGTAATATGCATAATCATTCTTTTTATTTTGTTTCATACACTATAGAAACATTGAGAAAAACAATTTAATTGTTTTGGAATGTGTTTTGAAAGGAATCATATTACAACATATACCTTAATCTGACTCTATTTATAGAAATCTATAGGCTTCTTGTGTTCAGTAACCAACCTAATTTTATGATTTATAAAAAATTTATAGATCATGTAATCATAATAAATCTCATTATAACATAAACTAAAACACATAATTTGAAGTTTTTCTATAAAACATTGATTGTAGTGCACTACAAATTCACAATGGACATCATTTGTGGTTTATTTGTTGGAAATTAATGATTTGGATAAAAAAAAAAATCATTTTGGGAATCCAAATTGAGTTCGATGAGCATCCAATGCCTCAAAAAAAATTAATTTATAAAATAAAAATATATTTTATATGATTAGATTGTAGAGTTTTAACAATACATTATAGGCAAGAAGCAGAGTTTGTAGTATATTATTTTCCATTCAAATGGCAGGAATAGTTTGTCCTTTTTTATACCTCTTTAATTTCCAAAAATAAAACATGGAATATAAATTATAGAAGGATTAATGAGTACAATTTTTTCTTCATTGGGTTTTTCCTTTATATAATAGTAATATACACACCAATAGAAAATTTTAATATTTATTAAATGTAGTTAACATAGTAGATCATTTTTTGGTCAAAAGGATTTAAAAAATAAACCTCATGTGTGCATTCACAATTGGGAATCATAACCATTAAAACTTGATAGATTCATCTATACTCTCAATACCAATCACATCTATAATATCATGTATAAATATTTCTTCTTCATATTAAATATAATAAAAATTTCTATATTTTAATGTTTTATCTTAATTTACTTGTAATTTTAATAATTATGGTAGTGGAACTAGTGGGGTGGAGGTACTCTTAAAGGGTCCTTTGAATTATTATTTTATCCACTAGATTCTTTTGGTCCAAATTTCCGTTTCCCCATCATTTTTTCCACCTGTAATACCATAACTCATTTTAGACCGTTTTTATAAAAATGATAAATGTTTTTCATTAGAAAAAAATTACTAAGGACATACCTCATTATCACTATATGTATTTATAATATTAAATGGAAATGATACAAAATTTACAATATATGTTTTTGACTATTTCGACATCTAGAAGATCAAGAGAAATAGGAAAATCGGTGCACAAATCTTTAGCTTCTTCAATCCCCACTCTCAAATGATCCTTTGGGAGTTTTTTATAATATAGAATTTATTCTTTGTTATTTTACATAATACCCCTTGAAATAAGAATATGAAGGGGTAATGATTGATTTAGATCACAAAAACTTTCACAAGGAAGTATTTTTGTAATATAAATTTTTTGATATTTGCTTGATTCACATTTAGCAGAAAGTGTTATGAAAAAATTGATTACCCCATATAAGGTAGGTGATTGTGGGTAATGACTAGCCTCAAAGCTAATGGGGTCTGGCTCTCCATTTACTAATCATTATTCTATTATTGGTTTCCTTTAACCCTTTCACATATACTGGTCTTCCAAACAATACCAAACAATAATTTATTTCAAAACATATATTTGTTCTTTTATATCTTTTATAGTATCATATGTACCTCATTGTGAATTTTTATTCTTAAGATATGATCGAGGTGACACTTCAAAACCCACACCTCTAATAATACATTACTCTTATGGTCACTTCAATGTTACTAAAACTAGTTTTTCTTTGGGTAAATATAATGATGAATCTTATATTTAAGATTTATAAAAATACATGAACATAAAAAGATATTTTCATGAAATACTTTTATAAAGAATAATTAATTTCTATTATTTCATATTTATACTTTATTCTCATACTTATTGTGTGTTTTCATCTACTATTTATCCCTTTTTATTTACACAATCCACCTTCTATTATGGATTATATGGGAAAGAAGTGGTTTTTGATTCAGATTCATCAATATGTATATAAAAAGAGGAAAATATGTTTATTTATATAATTTAAAACATTTAATATAGATTTAAAATACATACTATTTACTTTTCAAGTGAAGTGTACCCCATACTTGATTTATATTAGGCCTACATTAGAAATGATGTACACTGCTTATTTTCATAACACCTTTTTTATTTCATAAATTAAAAATTTTGAATAAAAGATGATAAAATAAATAATTTAAAATAAAATATTACCATTTAAAATTAACCTGAAATGATTCATCATAGAAGTGACTAATGAAATATTTCCATGTTTCTTGGTTTATAATGTGTGCATACATAGTTGGTGGCCGAGGGTTTAATTTTCCCTAATTATTCGTGAGATGACACTTTGTAAGAAGTGTCTGAAAGGATTTATGAGATTTTCCAGCAACCATTAAAACAAATTTTCTAGGGTGGTAATCTAAAATAAACCAACCGTGCAAGGGATAATGAAAATTAAATCAATGATTCATTATATAAGTTTTTAGTAAAATAGACAAATTATATCATAACATTACACAAATATCTTCCAAAATTATTTTCCTCAATTCATGAATGAAAATTTTCCTCATATCTACATAAACTAAAACATTAATTTGGGTTGTAACCCTAATGTAACAAATGAATATTGAATTTTTGGTGTAAATAGGAGGGCCACATTGATTATTTCCAACCTCAAATTTTATACCTTTTATTATTTAGTTAACCAAATGATGTTACACTGCTCATGTTTTTTCATCCACATGTTATTGATCCTTGAACAATTCATTAGTTTCAACATTCATTATGTGTTCTTATTTGGGATTTGAAATATCATCATGTGGAGAAGTCATTATATGTATGAGCAGTTAGACATTTTATTTATATTACATAAATACAGTAGAGAACACATAATATTATGATGAAAAAAAATTATATTAAAAAACATTAACATGTTAAATAAACTCTATTTATTTTATTTAAAGGTTTAATTGATTTGGATCATCCAAAAAGTATCCAAATCCACCCCTTGTGGTCCCCTCTAACATTAATGACACTATCTATATTTGGACCACCATGAAATGATTATGATCTAACAAGGGAAGGTTTATCCTCAATTTAATTTTCAACTGAACCTTCCATTAGTAGTCACCAATAGAATAATTGACCTATTTATATTCACATGATCTGGGAAATAAAATACTTAAATTTCTTAGGAAACCATTATGAAAGAATCATATTTATACCCTTCTATACTAAAATTCACCTTCATGAAGCCCAATTCAATACATTTAAGTGAACTCTAGTGGTCAAGAAATTTGATATATAAAAGCAACACTGAAAAGGTTTTATAATCTAACTCATATATTTAACTTGATGATTTTTAAGTATGAAATTTCAGCATAAATTTTATTTCTATCCTTGGAACTGGATTCACACATTGTTTCCATCACAAGCCTAACTCCACTATTTTTTTTATTATATTTTATTTATATTATTTCTTTTTATAGAATGTATAACCATTAATTATATAACCATAATAATATAATACATTTACACATTTACCTCTCTCTAGACCTTGATGTCAATTGAAAATTGAATTCGTATTTTCAGATAACTTCGTATAATTATGTTCTTGAAACAATCATATAAACTATTGATTATGTGTATTTGATATCCATATTTAATCCCCTGATGGATTAAAATTTATAGTAATTTCTTTTTGGGATTAAATATATGGAGTAAGATTTATATTATTATATAAAATTTAAATTTGAGATTACTCTCACTCTGTAATAGTAATTATGATAACATATCTTTTAGAAATCCCACCACCCACAAGGCATCATCTATGATAATATTTTTATGTGCCAGTTCTATAAAATTATGTTAGGTAATTTCAATATAATTCAATAAGTTATTCAATAAAATATCACTCTATAATAAATCTTTTTGGGTGACTTTGATTCTTGATGTACCCTTTCAAAATCATTATATACAATTAAATGGGTTATATCCATCTATAATGTAAAAGACCACATATTTGAACCTCACTAAACAAGTAAACCATTAGGTGTATTTTTATATCAAATAAATTTAGTTAAAATAACATCTCCAATTCACATAATAAGACTGTGATATCCTTATTCATGATTGGAAACTTCATTGGGTCTATAAAATTACTGTATATGGATATGAAAAATAAGAAATGTATGATTATTGTATATTGTACATTTTTATTAAAAAATTAAATGTAAACCTATAAGAAATAAATATTTTATAAAAACATGATAGTCTTGTTATTTTATAGGCACTGAAAAATTTTCATCTTTCACTCTCTGATGGCTCACACAGCGGCTCCTCCCACCTCGGTGGGGGAGGGCCCTCCGGTGCCCTTTGAAGACGGTCGTCCATCTTTTACACCTTTCTGAAATCCCAACTATCTCCCCTCCTTCTATTAGATAGATATTGGACCTATGGTTCTGCACATCTTCAATGGAGCCCCAAAATTTTCAATATCGAATCGTGAGTTCACTGAAGCATCTTCCTTGCTGCATCTGACTTTGATTGCCCGTTTCAAGATCTATTGTTCGTAAGTGGATGTTTTTAACCGATTCTTCTTTGATTAAAGGGGCCTGCAAGATTTCATGACCATCAAATTTCATGACTCTAAAAGAATCATGAACAAGTTTTCTTTGGAATAGGACCTCATTTTAGCTTGGTTGAGTGCACCTCACGTTAGTACGGGGTCTCATTTATTTATTTTTAGATGGTTCTATGAATACCATAAGAAACAAGATTCATCTACCATGGATGTTTGGGTAAGGATTCCTGGACTTCCAATTCCCTTTCGGAATCCTTCAATTCTTTGTATGTTAGGGAATCTTGTAGGTCGCTATTTGTGCTCGAATATCCGAACTCGAGCCGTATGTCACCCAATTTCACCTAGGATATGTGTTGAGGTTGATTTGTCGAATCCATGTATTAATGTTTTCTAGATTTTTTTTGGTGAAGAGTTTAGGAGTAAAAAATCTACTATCTTTGACAATTTGTATGATTTATATTTTGTGTGTAAGAAATTGGGATATGGAGAGAAGGAGTGTAGGCGTGTAACGTGGGAAGAAGATGAAGCGGCTGATTCTCAGATTGAACTGGTCCCGGGTGAGCCATCTACCATTTGAGACAACTCTTTGGGTGCAGATTTTATTAGCTCTATTTCTGGGTGTGAGCTCGCTCAGACCGAGGGCTCTAAATTGGATTTGAAGGTCGATGACAATGATACTCTTGTGAAGTAGGGTGGACCACGTTCTGTTTGGATTGCCTAAATTTATGGAATTCTGAATCCATGTGATGTTACCCAGGTAAGGCCGAAGCTATCTAAGCTTATACCTCCAGAATAGAAAGTCAAGAGTGTTTTCAACAGGATAATAGGTGATCTCAATGGTTCGAATATTCCAGTGGCAGTGACTCATGAAAATTCACCGGGCATGGGTGTTTGTAGTGCTTCTACTGATGTCTCTAAATTGAGGATTCAAAGTGATGCAATTCATTCTAAGTGGGAAAGGGGTACAATTAATATACATTAAACCCATCTTAAGAAGGAAATATCTAATCCAACTAGTGAAAGTGATGCCAATGTGTTTGAGGCATCACCCAAGAATACCACAGGAGCTGGAAGGACATCCATAAAGATAGGAAGAATTACTCCTATTTTCATCCTCTAATGGAGACATGTTCAACCAAGAAGTTGAAATCTAATAACATGAACAATAATTATGCCTGCTAGCCACAAAAATCAAGTGAGTTGGTTGAGAAATATTAATAATTTCTTATGAGTTCGGAAGAAGAAATGGTTGAACAGACTCTATTTTTTAATGCTTCTGAGGAGGAAGTTGCCAGAATAATGGGGGGGGGGGGTCTTTAAGGGTGGACCTCAATGAGGAGCAATATAATTGGATCGACATGCAGGACCTAATCCTTGTTGGGGGATTAAACAGTGGAAATATCAGTATTGAGGAGTATATCCAGTGATGGGAGAATATGAACTATCATTTTGAAGATTTGATAAGGGAGGAACCAGACACCCAAGTAAACAACATCTCTTGGAAATTGTTTAGGGAGATTAATTTTGGTAGGCTTAAATCTATCCTTCAATGGTTCCACTATGTCATTTTTTGGTTGACTCATGGTTTCTCACTTTTTCCTTAAAAGTGTTTGAGTAATTAAAATTTAATTTTCATTCAGAAATGTTACTTTATAAACTTTAACATCAGAATAGTCATTAAAACTAAATTCTTGATATTGGATGAATACCCCTCAAGAAATTTTACACTATTAAAGAAGTTTCAAAATAAAAAATGTACCTTTATAAATAGAGTGTATGCTATTAAAGGAAGAAAATTTAGTGTTTCACCCTTCATTGGTGCTAAATCTTCCCTTATTTCCCTGTAAATCATGTCCAAACTAGCCTCAATTCCATCTTTTATTTTGTATAGTGCATTTAGTAATGGTACAATAACACTATCACATACATATTTTCCTATTTTCATGACATCAAGAAAATTCTTGATGTATAAAAAATTATAGGATGATAATTTAAATAAAACTAATCCTCCAACACGATTTCACAATGGTTTTTAAAAAAGGTTTACTAAAAACATTATCGATATCATTTACTTTCTAAAACTGTTGATTACACATAAGTGGAGATAGTGCTATAACTTTTTCTATATTCCCATCTAATGATGTTCTCTAGTATTAGAATTTATTTTATTGAGGTAAAAAAAATTAATTTCATAAAAAATTATTCAAGGAATGATTCAACCTACCCGAGTGTGTACATTATTCACAAATGGGACACCCCAAAATTTCTTTAATGTTATAGATTAAAAAATTTCAATAGGTAAGAAATTCCTTTATCACCCCATATCACATAGCTCTCAATGTGAACTCTTCACTTTTACGAGAATCATACAATATAACACCTATATATCACATCAAGTTTATATATTCAATCAATGGATCCAAATAGTCATCATTATCATTACGAGGTTATTTTAGTATAGATGTAAGAATATACAACATAATGTATATGCTCTTCTTTCATAACTATGGTGACAAGTTATAATTTACTAACATAATTGTCTATTTACTATAAGTACTACTTTTTACACCAAAATTATTCATTCCATATCTTGATAAAACAAGAAGAAGGTTTCGCAACTCATTTCCAAATTCTGGATACCCATAATAAATTTTCTTTCACCGAGGAGAGTTTGCTGGGTGATGTAGTTTCTCATATTCAATTATTTTATTTGTGTGCCATGCCAATTTTCTAGTCATTTTCTAAGACACATATAGCCATCTAATCCTTGTAATGATAGGAATATACCAAAATATTTCATTGGGCATAATTCAACTTTCTTATATCATGTCGTACCAAAACTAGGGCATTTCTTTAGTGACATATGGCCCTTGAAAAAAAATATAAAATCATTTGGGAATGTTTGTATTTTTTCCAATGATCATAAAAATTGAACATATCATTCGTTTAGAATCACATATTCGACAAGGAATATTATTTTCTTGGGTTATCATATCATTCAAGAGACCAAGTTGGTCAATAAATCTTATTACACTCAATCTGTTTCCAACTTTCAAATTTTATAATGTCAATAAAGCTAACATTGTTGTATAGTTAGTATGAACTGTATATAATGGTATCATTTTATTTCTCTTTAACATGTTAAAAAACATCAGACAACCATGAAGGTCATCTTCAATTTCCATTCATATATAATCTATACAATCTCCATAATCATTTACACTATTATTCACATCAAATGATTTATAAATCATTATATCATTCCAGTCAGTAAGTACATTTAGTTTTTCCCCATGTTCAATCCAACATTTATAGATTCGATCTATTCTATGACAAATGAATTTTTTTGCCAACTCTTCTAGATGAATTATTCTTGAATAACAACAATGTAAACATAGACAAAGGCTTTAAGAAGGGGCATATACATGCTGTATTGCAAACTTGATGGAATTTTTATCACCATCCTCATACTACTCTGTTATATGATTAATATCCATCCATTTGTTATTCATATCCATCCTATTGGGTTCAATAATACTCATTTTTTATAAAAAAATAAATACACAGAAGGTGTGTGTATCATGTATATATATTGATATGTAAAAAAAGTATTATAATTTTAGTGTAAACATGTAATTTTGTATATATGTTTCTATAAACATATTCATGTGTAAATATATAAATCCTATGTTTAATAATACATTTCATGATATTATTTTTTTAATTTCATTTTAAATTAAATAATTTTGTCAAAGAAGTCATAAAGTATTCAAAATCAAAGAAGAAATTTATTGATACTTATAATAAATTTGATTATTTTCCTAAAATTTTATATCACATTGGACACTTAAGGAAACAATGATTGAAAAATTGGTAATGAAAAAAAAGGATATAATGTTATAGTTTTATTGAGAAAAGGTGATACACCCATTATGACATAAAATGTTTTTTATAGAAATTTATAACAAAAATAGTGAATGGAAGGAAATTTAAATGCTAAAAAACAAAAAAATATATATGAAGAATAGTCTCATATCAATATAATAAATATTTTTTTTCATGATTTAGTTTAATTACATATATTAAAAAAATTTACCCTTATTGAATTAGTTTCATCTTTAAAACATGATTTGTAGTAACAATCTATAATGTATGAAAGAATGATTTTATCTATGCTTTTAAAAACCATTGATAAAAGTCATTCTTTATAAGGGTTAGTCTTCTGTGCTGATAATTGTGAGCACTGGATATGACTGATTTTGTTGTTGTTGTGTGATCTAGATGGGATGATCATGATAGTGATTCGGGTTTTTTATTTTGAACAGGTTCTTGAACCAGAGGATAATTTATTATTTGTAAAAATATTACTTGTGTGTTTTATATTTTAATTTTTGAAGTGGGAATTTATTATCTTTTTCATGCACTACCACATATCACACTTTATCTAGAACTGTCTTTTATCAGTTCTCACCACAAATAATTGATAAAAGGGTAAAATTTATGAGCTCTAGATAAAAGTGATAATGATGGTAACTTTTATCAACACTAAAAAAATCACTGATAAACATATACCCTTTATCATAAAATTTTTTAGTGTTGATAAAAGTACATCATTATTAGCACTATTCTTAGCATTGATAAATTATTTTAATAATAAATGTTACTAATATATATATATATTGGATTATAATATTTATATCCAAAAAATAATGTTAATTTATATTCATTAATTACCAAATGCACATATATAATTGATATTAGTATGATATATATATATATTAAAAATTAAAACAATTATATAAATATGAATGCAGTTGGGGTGGTGGATGAGTGGTAAACCCTATAATCCTACATCCAAATGACCAGAGTTCATATCCTAGTATGCCCCTTGAGGGATTTACGACGTAGGCAGTGGCACATGTGGTGACACAAACATGACAGATGCAGGAAGATGCATGCATGATACTACAATGGGTCTTCGGGCCTTGTTCATGGGACACTTGGCCTTGGGCCTACAGGCTATGTAATGGGGCTCCCTCTACCCATATTGAAAGAGGTCTTTGATTTCATAATAAAATGTAGCTTTAGATGCAACTTAAAGAAATATATAAATATAAATAATTTATTGTTAATATGTGATATTTAAACTTATATATATATATATACATATATATATATATATCAATGTCTGTGTGCATATATGTGTATGCATTATGTTGCGCATGTGTGTTTTGTGTATGTGTCTATATAGATGTTGTACATGTACAGATATATTGTAACATCCCAGGTAAATGAAGAATATGAGATTTTCATATTAATTAATTTTTGTGAATTAAATATTAATTTTACTTTATATGGGTTGCTATGTTCGATAGCGTACCCGATACACAACAACGAGTTTCTTTGGAATCTTACGTTGCACACTAATAATATTATATAATTATTTTAAACGGTAGTTAACTCCTAGCCGTTGTATTGGTGGGAATGAACAAAACTAACTACAATATTATTATACATGTTTGTTAAATGTATTTACTGTTATCAAATAAAAGTTAGAGGCTTAAAATGTGAATGAATCTAATTTTAAACATAACTTACATCAAAAGGCTGATTTATCGCCTTTTAATGGAGAACACCTTTTAAATATAGTTTTGGTCACTTTAATACATTATATATGACCAAATAAAATCCTTCTTTAGAATTGGGACATCAAAATTTACTTTGTGCAATTTTTTGGTATTTTTCTGATAAAGTTCATTTTTTAATGAATAGTGAAAAATAATGTATTTTAATTCAAAATTTCCTTTTAATATAATATATTTATATGGTTAGATTATCTTTTTAATTGGTTTTCAAGTTAAATTAAAATATATTTTTACCATTTAATTCAATGTTGGTCATTGGAAGTAATTTCACTTTGAAAATGGACATAAACAAGTATCAATCTTTTGATAGTTATTGTTTCTTAAAAACACGCTATTTGTTTTAAAAGTGGGAATTAATTTTAAAATTAATTAACGACGCTATTACGTATTTAATTTGGAAAAATAAACATCATTTTTGAATTTGGAATATCAAATATATCTTAGGCTTATTTTTTGGTATTTTTCTAAAAAACTCTAATTTTTGATGAATAGTGAAACCACTTAGTGGTAGTTAAAAAAACTGACTTTTTCATTTAAATGAAATTTTAACACATCCATGAATATAATTTCAAAAATCCGACATACATGGTTGTTATTAAGAAGTAAAATGTGGTTCAATAATATGAAAATAATTTTTGGTGAATAGAAACTTTTGACTTTTATTTACCGCAGTTAAAGGTAAATAGGGTAATTCAAGGTAAAAAGAATATTATAATAATTCAAAATTACCTTAAAACCTGTAAAAACCTTATTGGTTGAGTCATTAAGGACCATGGGCATATTTGGGTTGATTTTGGGACCCCATTTTTCCACTTGGGAGTGAAAATGATAATTTAGATTAATTTATTTAATGTGAAGACTAAATTGACCTTAACAGAAATCGTTTAGTAATTAATTTTTATATGGTGTAATATAAGTTCTATTTTCGACTATAAATATTATTTGGAAAAATAATATAATTTCCTACATCATGGTATTTTTTTATAATATTTAGACATCAAATAAATTAAAATATTTATGACACAATAATGATGAATTATTTACCTTATTAATAAATGATTTAAATAAAATTGATTATAATTATTAAATTATTATCCAAAACATGTCCAATTCGGATTGGATGATTTTATTTAGAATATGAGTCATCTTATCATTGACATTAATGATTTTTGGACCATTAGAAACCGAATATCATTATATTATAAAATAATAGTTTCACACTTTTCTAAAGAGCCCCTCCTCTCCCTTATTAAAGAAGACCACTTCTAACCAATTCTTCACACCTCCCAAGCCATTTGGCTCGTCAAACCTCTTCACAATTAATCTCTCAACATCCCTATCCTACCCCTAGTAGACTTACATTAGGAAGAAGGCCCTTCAATAAGTCCTTTTGATTCAAACCAAAGAAAGTTACCCAAATTAAAGGTAACCGTTTCTCTTAAATTGTTTTCTTTTATTTTACTTCTCCAACCACTAAACTCTTTTTCTTTCCTTTATTTTGTAACAAAACCAGTTTACTCAATATACTAGGATTTTTTTATGAAAAATATTCAAACTACACTTACACTAAACTCCATGTAATGGATGATGAACATAATGTTTCTGTGGATGGAAAACTAACGCCTCACGAAACGATGATAGTTCAATTACATCTTACCGCCTCTCATGGTGGACATTATGATGAAACTATATTTATATATGATATATGTTATTTTTATGATTTACTTATGCTTCTGTAATTCCTTTTCATATCATGCATTTATGGTTTCCATAGTGGGTAAATACGATAATCTCATTTGAGGAAGTGTGGACTACCGCCCCCTCAAAGTGATGTGATTCATTAATGCCTTATATGGGATGTATAAAGGATGAAGTTAATGATATTATATATGATATTATATTGTAATTATAATATAACTATGTATCATTATATTTTATTTCCATTAAAATAAGGAATAGAAATGAAAGTAGCGTCCATGCATACGTACGGCTTACCATCTCCATGAAGGGTGCATTTCATTTCTTACCTATAAATGTTATGTACTATTATAAATACATGTAAATTCTGGATATATATGATATATATGATATCAAAATGATGAATATAAATCTGGATATAATGAAACTTTTACAACATGAACAACATGTAATTATAAGAAGTCCATTTTTGACTCAAGTACCAAATATCTACAAAATGAATGTTATTAACTTAAATGATTACATAATGTTTATAACATGGTAATAAGTGATATAAAAGAAATAATAATCTTGAAAAATGTTCTTAAGCAAGTAGAAATTAACTTTAGTTTATTATTAAGGATATTAAAGAACGATCGATTCAAGTCGGACACAAGGTAAGGGAATTCGTCTCAATCTCATTTCATTGAGGCATATTTTTTTAATAAACGACTTTATTTTATATGCTGTATAAACACCCTTGACTTTTCAAAGGGAATATTTTTCTCTAAAGCGTTTTACTAAATGACAAAATGGAATGTTTCTTTTAATGTAAGCGATGATAATGACCTTTCTGCCGCCGCGAGTATTATTTGATCTACGGCTTCCTCAACAAGCCGTAATGTTTTTAAATGAAAATAAATACCATATACTCTTTTATGTATTTTGGTATTGAAAATGGTTTTGATAATGGATTTGTTATGTCAATATATTTAAGTGATATATTGTGATTGAAATGTGGAAATGTTTTCTTTCCTTTATAATTGTTTTATGTGTTATGAATGGTACTTGGACATTTGACGGGTGGTTACGTGATAAACAAAATTACGGGTGGTGTCGTGAATACTAGGAAGAGTGGTTACGTTATAACCTTCAATGCATTGGGTATGGAAGTCAGCCGTATGGCTATTCCATTTAGTGATATGTGTGGAAGTCGACGGTATGGTTATTCCATTTAAGTATGTTTATGTCCCAAGTTACCTTTATATGTTATGTGTTTTTATATGGGTTTTATGGAAATATTTTGGTTACAAAAGGGTAAGTAATGATCTTTTATTCAGTGAAGAGTATTTACTACTTCATAAAGGTGAAAAGTATTACTTATGTTAAAGTATTCATGGTTTACTTGTTGTATTGAAAAACCAACAGTTTTCTTTCTTTGTGTATCCCTTACTGAGCTTTTTATGCTCATCCCATGATTTGAAATGTTTTTCATAGGACATAAAGTGGATTAGGGTCAAGGATGAGATCAAGGAAAAGTCATGTCGTCTAAAACAAGGAACTAGATATGACTCTTTTTTTCAAGAGTTCATGTTTTGTAAAAAATGGAAATAGAGTAGAAGTGTCTACATTGTAATATTTTGAAATGTAATAGTTATGGCCTAACTATCTAAAACTCTAAACCTAAAAAGATCCTTAACGTGAATTATTCATTTAATTCAATATTACGTATGGTTTAAGGCCGAGTCCTTATAGTTGGTATCAGAGGTCAGTTTAGATAAATTCAGGTGTTAGGGTATTGTCAAAGTAATATCCATAAAGTAATTTATGTTAATATTGACATCATATAGTATTTCCAGATTACCATGTTGCTTCGCCTAAGATATTTTTGTGTTCAGAATGGTTTTCCGTAGAGGAAATAGGGATGCTATGTTGGGATGGCATCAAGAGGAAGACAACCTTCCAAATCAGCAACCTGAGATGGTCGGAATCAGAACTGGAAAGTTTGTTGTAGCGATGGCACAGTTGACTCAGGCTATAAATGGTGGTGGAATTCATGTACGAGATCAGCCAGATCAACCGTAGAGGAACATGACTGTAGTGGAGAATTTCATGAGGCAACATCCCCCATCATTCAGAGGATCATCTGACCCTGTGCTAGATGAAGGGTGGATTAAAGCACTGGAAAATATTTTCGATTTCATGGGTTGTTCAGAACATCAAAAGGTTAGTCTTTCTGTTCACTGTTTTGAAGGTGAAGCTGATCAGTGGTGGTCGATGGTGAAAAATATCAGGGATAGTGAGGAGATTTATTCTCTTTATTGGGATGAATTCCAAGGTATGTTTCTTGAGAAATATTTTCCTAAGGTGGTTCATCTTAGAATGAAAAAAAATACCTGGAATTGAGGGAGGAGGATGACTCAGTGGGTTCTTATGAAGAAATATTCACTCGACTGGCAAGGTATGCTCCAAATTTCATCCGAGATCTTGATAGTAAGACAAATCTATTTTACTCAGGACTGAAGCCACAATATCTAAGGGCTTTAGCTTCTCATGAGTTCAAAAGTTATGAAAAACTTGTTTGATGTGCGGAGAAGGTGGAAATGGAGTCTGCCGATGAACAACTATTCTTTGACAAACAACAGAATAAGAGGTCCAGTTGGCAGGCAAAGGGGGAGAATTCATCAAATAAGCATGGAGGTAAGAAAAATAAATATCCATCTTGTGAGAAGTGTGGTAAAAAGAATCTTGGAGAATATTTATCAAAGACTGGAAAGTGATTCCGGTGTGGTAAGTCTGGTTATATTTCTCGTAATTGTAAGGAAGATGAACAAACATGCAATGAAAAGCCATTAGTAAAATGTTTTAAGTGCAATTAAATGGGTCATTATGCAAATGAGTGTCCAACAAAGAACTCAACTGAAGGAAAGTAGCCAGAATACATGCAGAAATGTGTGGTGAAATCCTTTGCGACTACTTCAGCAGATGTTGGGCCATCAAAGGAAGTTGTATTAGGTACATTGTTTGTTTTTTAGATTATGCCAATGTGTTTTTTGATTCAGGGTCTACACACTCTCTCATTTCTGATAAATTTTCTAGTAAATTGGGAATTCCATCTCAAGATATGAATACAGAACTTAAGGTAAAAACACCTGGAGGAAATGTTGAGACAAAAAGAAAACATAAGAACATTCCTGTCCTTGTGTGCGGAAAGAATCTACCTGAAAACCTTATTGTTTTGACTCGAGTAGAGTTTGATGTTATTTTGGGCATGGATTGGCTTTCTGTTTATCATTTAAGATTGATTGCATAGGTAAAGAGGTTTCTTTTCAGAACGATTTACAGTTTTTATACAAGAATGAACCCTTTATTTTGATAACATATCAGGAATCTGAGAAACTAGTAAAAGATGGAAATGAATGTTACCATGCACATATTGTTGAAAAAAGGGGAACTATTCATATTAATGATGTGCCGGTGGTAAAAGAGTACCTTGATGTTTTTTCTGATGAGTTTCCTGGTATTATACCTAATCGAGAAGTTGAATTTATTGTTGAGTTAGTTCCTGATGCTAAGCCAATATCAAAACCCCCTTATCGAATGGCTCAAATTGATCTTTTAGAGTTAAAGAAGAAATTGCAGGAGTTATTAGATAAAGGTTTCATTCGAACTAGCACATCACCATGGGGTGATCCTGTCTTGTTTGTTAAAAATAAAGATGGTTCAATGAGACTGTGCATTGATTATAGAGCATTTAATAACATCACTGTTAAGAATAAGTATCCTTTGCCTCATATTGATGATTTTTTTGATCAGCTCTAGGGAGCTCAGTATTTTTCAAAGATTGACTTGAGGTCGGGGTACCATCAGTTGAAAGTAAAGGAATCAGACGTTATAAAGACCAAGTTTCATACTAGATATGGCCATTATGAATTTGTAGTTATGCATTTTGGTTTAACCAATGCACCTTATGTATTCATGGATCTTATTAATAGAATTTTTCGTGAGTTCTTGGAAAAGTTTGTGGTTTTGTTCATTGATGATATTTTGGTTTTTTACAAAAGAAAAGAGGAACATGAATGTCATTTAAGGGTTTTCTTGAAAACCTTAAAAGAAAATATTTTTTTTGGGAAATTCAGCAAGTGTGAGATTTGGTTAGAACAAATTTCTTTACTTGGTCACATTTTTTCAAAAAATGGCATAACTGTTGGTCCTGCTAAAACGAAAGTTGTTGAAGAATGGCCAAGACCCAAAAATATAACCAAGATTCAAAGTTTTCTTGGTTTGGTAGGTTATTACTGGAGGTTTGTTGAATGTTTTTCACGGTTATCTAGTCCAATTACTAAGTTAACTCAAAAAGGTGTTAAGTTCATCTGGACAAAAGAATGTGATTATTGTTTTCAGGAATTGAAAAAAAGATTGGTGAATGCTCCAGTTTTGGCACTGCCTTCTAGAAATGGTGAGTTTGTTATCTATAGTGATGCTTCTTTGAAAGGACTGGGTTGTGTCCTAATTCAAAATGATCAGGTAATTTCTTATGCTTCACGTCAGTTGAAACCACATGAGTTAAATTACCCTACACATGATTTGGAATTAGCTGCTGTTGTTTTTGCTTTAAAAATTTGGAGGTATCATTTGTATGGAGTGAAGTGTGAAATATATACTGATCAAAAAATTTTGATGTATATATTCACTTAGAAAGAATTGAACATGAGATAGAGGAGATGGTTGGAATTAACCAAGGATTATGATTGCATGATCCTTTATCATCCGGGGAAAGCAAATAAAGTGGCTGATGCTTTGAGTCAAAAAAGTAATACATCATTAACCATGTTACGTTTGGAATTAGATCCTTTTGTTTTTGATTTGATGAACTTTGGAAAAGAAGTTGTTATTGCAGGAAATTATTCTGTTTTGTTTCAGGTGTTAGTGAAATCATCTCTATCAGACAGAATTAAGCAAGCGCAGAAGGGATACAGTGAGTTACAGAAAAAGGTTGTGTTGGTTCAGAAGGGTAAGTTGCCTGATTTTAACATGGATAATTATTGTGTTTTTAGATTTGGAAAGAGATCATGTGTGCATTGTGATTTACAGTTGAAGAATGAGTTGTTATGTGAAGCTCATAGTTCTCCATTTTCAGTTCATCCTGGTAGTACTAAGATGTATGGAGATCTTCGAGAGTATTACTGGTGGGATGGAATTATAAGAGATATTTCTGATTTTATTGTGAAGTGTTTGACTTGTCATTAGGTTAAAGAAGAGCGACAGTTACCGAAAGGAATGTTTCAGCCTTTACCGGTGCCAGAGTGAAAATGAGAAAATATATCCATGGACTTCGTTGTGGGATTACCAAAGAAATATTGAGGTAATAATGAAATCTGGGTTATAGCTGATTGATTGACTAAATCTTCTCATTTCCTTCCTATTCGAGATGCTCTGTCTTTAGATCAACTTGCTCGGTTTTATGTTAAAGAGATAGTCATGTTTTATGGTGTTCCTATCTCCATTTTATCTGATCGTGATCCCAGGTTTACTTCTAACTTTTGGAAAGGCCTTTAGAAGTCATTGGGTACTGAATTAAATTTTAGTACAACTTTTCATCCTCAATCATATGGGCAGTCAGAATGAACAATTCAGACATTGGAGGATATGTTATGTGCTTTCTCGATGGATTATCAGTAAAGTTGGGACCAAAATCTTTATTTGGTTGAATTTTATTATAATAACAGTTTTCATTCAAGTATACAGATGGATCCATTTGAGGCATTATATGGAAAGCGTTGTCGAACTCCAGCATTTTGGGATGAAGTAGGTGAAAGGAAGCTGATGGGACCCGAATTGGTAGAAGAGATAGCAGAGAAAGTTCAGTTGATTCAGAAGCACATGAGAACAGCTCAGAGCATATAGAAAAGTTATACAGATAACCGGAGGAAGGATCTTTCCATTGAGGTAGGTGATCATGTCTTTCTCAAAGTTTCTCCATGGAAAAGTGTGATGCGTTTTGGTAAGAAGGGAAAGTTGAGTCTGAGGTTCATTAGACCTTATGAAATTATGAAGAAAGTTGGATCAGTTGAGTATAGAGTGGCTTTACCTCCAAGTTTATCCCAGGTACACAATGTTTTTCATATTTCTATGTTGAGAAAGTATATGCCAGATCCATCTCATGTTTTGAGCCTAGAGGTAGTTCAGTTGGAAGAGAATATCTCTTGTGAAGAATAACCAGTCCAGATTCTTGACCGTAGAGAGAAAGTGTTGTGGAATAAGGTAATTCACCTAGTAAAGGTTTTGTGAAAAAACCATATGGTTGAAGAGGCAACGTGGGAATCTGAAAATGCTATGAGGGATAAATACCCCCACTTATTTTGATAAGTGAATAAAAATTGCGAGGACACAATTTCCAAAAGGGGGGAAGGATGTAACATCCCCGGTAAATGAAGAATATGATATTTTCATATTAATTAATATTTGTGAATTAAATATTAATTTTACTTTATATGGGTTTCTATGTTCGATAGCGTACCCGATACACAACAATGAGTTTCTTTGGAATCTTATGTTGCACACTAATATTATAATATAATTATTTTAAATGGAAGTTAACTCCTAGCCATTGTATTGGCGGGAATGAACAAAACTAACTACAATATTATTATACATGTTTTTTAAATGTATTTACAGTTATCAAATAAAAGTTAGAGGCTTGAAATGTGAATGAATCTAATTTTAAACATAATTTACATTAAAAGGACAATTTATCGCCTTTTAATGGAGAACCCATTTTAAATATAGTTTTGGTCACTTTAATACATTCTAAATTACCAAATAAAATCCTTCTTTAGAATGGGTACATCAAAATTTACGTTGTGCAATTTTTTTGGTATTTTTCTAATAAAGTGCATTTTTAATGAATAGTGAAAAATATTGTATTTTAATTCAAAAGTGCCTTTTAATCTAATCTATTTATATGGTCAGATTATCTTTTTAATTGGTTTTAAATTTAAATTAATATATATTTTTACCATTTAATTCAATGTTGGTCATTGGAAGTAATTTCACTTTGAAATTGGACATAAACAAGTATCAATCTTTTGATAGTTATTGTTTCTTAAAAACACACCATTTGTTTTAACAACGAGAATTAATTTTACAATTAATCAATGAAACTTTTATGTATTGAATTTGAAACAATAAACATCATTTTTGAATTTGGAATATCAAATATAGATTAGTCTTAATTTTTGGTATTTTTCTAAAAAACATTAATTTTTGATGAATATTGAAACCACTTAGTGGTAGTTAAAAAAACTGACTTTTTCATTTAAATGAAATTTTACCTCTTCTGTGAATTGAATTTCGAAAATCCGACATACATGGTTGTTATTAATATGTAAAATGTGGTTCAATAGGATGAAAATAATTTTTGGTGAATAATACCTTTTGACTTTTATTTACCGCAGTTAAAGGTAAATAGGGTAATTCAAGGTAAAAAGAATATTATAATAATTCAAAATTACCTTAACACTTGTCCAAAACTTATTGGTTGAGTCATTAACGACCATGGTAATCATTCGGTCGATTTTGGGACCCCATTGAGCCACTTGGGAGTGAAAATTACAATTTAGATTAATTAATTTAATGTGAAGACAAAATTGACATTAACAAAAATCGTTTAGTAATTAATATTTATATGGTGTTATATAAGTCATATTTTCGACTATAAATATTATTTGGAAAGATAAAACATCATGGTAGTTTTTTTATAATTTTTATACATCAAATAAATTAAAATATTTATGACACAATAATGATGCAGTATTTACCTTATTAATACATGATTTAAATAAATTAGATTATAATGATAAAATTATTATACAAAACATGTCCAGATTTTATTGGATGATTTTATTTCGAATATGAGTCATCTTATCATCTACCTTAAGGATTTTTGGACCATTATAAACTGAATACCATTATATTATAAAATAATAGTTTCACACTTTCCTAAAGAGCCCCTCCTCTCCCTTATAAAAGGAGACCACTTCTAAACAATTCTTCACACCTATCAAGCCATTTGGCTCATCCAACCTCTACCCAATTATTCTCTCAACATTTCTATCCTCCCCATAGTATCCTTACCTTAGGCAGAAGACTCTTCAAGAAGTCCTTTTGGTTCAAACCAAAGGAAGTTACCCAAATTAAAGGTAACAGTTTCTCTTAAATTGTTTTCTTTTATTTTACTTCTCCAAACCCTAAAATCTTTTTATTTACTTTATTTTGTAACAACACCATTATCCTCAATATACTAGTATGTTGTTATGAAAAATATTCTAACTAAACCTACACACAAATCCATCTAATGGATGAAGAACATAATGTTTCTGTGGATGTCAAACTAACACCTCACAAAACGATGATTGTTCAATTACATCTTACCACCTCTCATGGTGGACAATATGATGTCACTGTTTTTATATATGATATATGTTATTTTTATGATTTACTTATGCTTCTTTACTTCCTTTTTATAGCATGCCTTTATGGTTTCCATAGTCGGTAAATACGATAATCTCAATTGAGGAAGCGCGGACTACCGCCCCCACAAAGTGATGTGATTCGTTAATGCCTTATGTGGGATGTATAAATGATGGAGTTAGTGATATTATATATGATATTATACTAGAATTATAATATAAATATGTATAAATATGTTTTATTTCCATTAAAATAAAAAATATAAATGAAAGTAGCGTCCATGCGTATGTACGGCTTACCGTCTCCATGAACAGTACATTTTATTTCTTTCCTCTAAATGTTATGTAATATTATAAATACATGTACATGTTGGATATATATGATATATATGATACCCAAATCATGAATATAATTCTGGATATAATGAACCTTTTTACCACATGAACAACATGTAATTATAAGAAGTCCATTTTTGACTCAAGTACCAAATATCGACAAAATGAACGTTATTAACATAAATGATTACATAATGTTTATAAAATGGTAATGAGTGATATAAGAGGAATAATAAACTTGAAAAAGGTTCTTAAGACAGTATAAATTAAATTTAGTTTATTAGTTTGGAGATTAAAGAACGATCGAGTCAAGTCGGACACGAGGTAAGGGACTTCGTCTCAATCTCCTTTCATTGAGGCATATTTTTTTAATACACGACTTTATTTTATATGCTGTATAAACACCCTTGAATTTTCAAAGGGAATATTTATCTACAAAGCATTTTACTAAATGACAAAATGGAATGTTTTTTTCAATGTAATCGGTGACAACGACCTTTCCGCCGCCGTGAGTATTATTTGATCTATGGATTCCTCAAGAAGCCGTAATGTTTTTAAAAGAAAATAAATACTATATACTCTTTTATGTATTTTGGTATTGAAAATGGTTTTGATAATGGACTTTTTATGTCAATATATTTAAGTGATATATTTTTATTGAAATCTGGAAATGTTTTCTTTCATTTATAATTGTTTAATGTGTTATGAATTGTACTTGGACATTTGACGAGTGGTTACATGATAAACCAAATGACGGGTGGTGCCGTGAATACCAGGACGGGTGGTTAAGTTATAAAATCCAATGCATTGGGTATGGAAGTCGGTGGTATGGCTATTCCATTTAGTGATATGTGTGGAAGTCGACCGTATGGTTATTCCATTTATGTATGTTTATATTCCATGTTACCTTTATATGTTATGTGTTCTTTATATGGGTTTTATGGAAATATTTCGGTTACAAAAGGGTATGTAATGATATTTTATTCAGTGAAGAGTATTTATTACTTAATAAAGGTAAAACGTATTACTAATGTTAAAGTATTCATGGTTTACTTGTTGTTTTGAAAAACTAATAGTTTTCCTTCTTTTTGTATCCCTTACTGAGCGTTTTATGCTCATCCAAAGTTTTGAAATGTTTTTCACAGGACATAAAGTAGAATAGGGTCAATGATGGGATCAAGGAAAAGTCATGCCGTCTAAAACATGGAACTAGACATGACTCTTTTTTTCAAGAGTTCATGTTTTGTAAAAAAAATGGAAACTCAATAGAAGTGTCTACTTTGTAATATTTTGAAATGTAATAGTTATGGCCTAACTCTCTAAAACTCTAAAGCTGAAAAAATTCTCAACGTGAATTATTCATTTAATATAATATTATGTAAGGTTTAATGTAGGGTCCTTATATATATGTATGTGGATGTATGTGTTTTTATATGTGTGCATGTATATGGGATGTACATATATTTTTAACATGCATACATGTGTATGGATGGAATGTACATATTTCACATTTGATGTATATTTTTTTTTCATTTTTGATATAGTATTTTTGGAATTTATTCATTTTTGTATATATTTATATTTTAATCTGTATTATTTTTAATATTTTTTTTAATTTATATGATTAGTATTTATCCAATTTTAATTATTAATTGGTAATATTTTTAAAATGTTTGAAATTATATAATTAAGAAATTTAAAATCATTTTTTAATATTTCCTTCATTTTTGTTTGTGTTCAAAATTCTTATAGTTAATCTTATATGAATTAATTTTTTAAAACAGTTTTTTCAATTGAATTATATTGATTCTTTTTAATATTTTTTAATTTAATATTATTTATTCATTTTTAATTTTTATTAATTTAAATAATTTTTGGAATTTAGTCATTTTGTAATATTCATTTATACATATATTTATTTACTATACATGTAATAATATCAATATGCTTGTAACTTATATGTATAATATTTATTCTATTTTTTTTATTATGTTTTAACATTTAAATTTAGTTTTAAATTTATATAATTAATCTATTTAAATAATTTTTTAAATAAATTTTTAACTTAAATAGTTAATTATAAAATTATAAATATATATAATGTTTAAAAAACTATTTATAAAATTAAAAATAAATAAATACATATTTAAATAATTGTAAAATTATAATAGATATATATATAAATAAAAAATATATTTAATGTAATTATAATTATGTATATTTAGATATTAATATATATATATAATCATATAAATATACATAATTATATATATATATAATTTTATAAATCTATTTAATTAAATAAATATATTTATAATTATATAGAAATATTTTTAAATATATTTATTTGTAATTATAAATATAAATATATATATTTAAATAATTATAAAATTATAAAAAATATATTTTAATAATAAATATATTTGTCATATTTATAATTATATATATTTATATATTATTTTTAAGGAGAAAGTGGGACTCAACTGATAGCATATCTCTCCTTTTTGCCATGGCGACTAGGGCATCGATGTCATGGTTTCTTCATTAGTTCAATCCGTGGTTGAGATTTTCCTTCCTCATGGTCTCTTTGACAATCACAATTTTGTTATTGAAGGTAAAGATAAAAAAAGGATCATTCATGGTGGGATTTTTGCAGATGCATCACTTCACCCTTTCTCTCTCTTTAAAGATTCTTCTGTTAGTGGACTTTGCCGAAAAGGAAATGCGGATCACTTCAAAGAGGATCCAGATGCAATATTAGAACGACCAAAAATGGTAAGCATTCCATCATCGGTCAACTTATCCTACCTAAGGGTTCCAGACCCTAGCAAATTGATGACATGGTGGCACGCCTCTTGGAAATTTGGGGATTTAAAAACTGGAAATGCATCTATATAGGGCATAAGTTCTTTCACTTAATATTTCCATTAGAAGAGTTGAAGATTTGATCATGGGGCTTTGATTTGATATCCTTTAAACCATATATTCTTTATATTTGGGTGTGGGATTGAAATTTCATTCCATTGGAGGTTTTCAACTATTATGTCCAAACTTGGATCAAGGTACACGGGCTAAACTGGATACTCTCGTATCAATTAATTTTACATGATATTTTAGTGGTAATTTTCATTTTGATAAAAATAGATAAGGAGACAGAATTGGCTAGGTTTAATATTTTTTTCATACCCAAGTTGAATTAGAATTGAGCTCCATACTAGTTGATAAGGTGATTCTCTAAACAGATGAAGATGAATTTAATCTTGGCATTGAGCATGAAAAACATCCTCAGTATTTCATGGATTGAAAATTCATAGGTCATGAAAATTTGAATTTCAGAAGGTCTATTACTTTTTCTTTTTTTTTTCTAGAGGACACGATGAAAATCAGGCTTTCAAAAATATATAGGAGAAAAAATTCCATTGAGGGCTCTAGAAATGCTGGGAAGAGCGAGAGATTCAAGTAGGTTCTATGAATATGAAGACCTTAAGGGATGTTTCACCTAATTCTACATGTTATAATGATGGAATAAATTGAATAGATAAGACTCCTTCATCGGGATCTTCACATAGAGTTTTCCACTACCCATAACTTGTAAAAGGTAAGAAAACATTTAAGGATGGATATTCCTTTCATGATGCACTAGTGGTGAGAATTGAAGATCCTGTTAAGGAATGACATTGTGATTCTGACTTGGTGATTGAAGCTCAATTTCATGATTATTCTAAGTTGTGGGATGAAAAAAACTCTTCAAAAAATAAGAATGGTATATCAAATATTTATTCCCCCCAAATGAATATGGTCAAGGATGGACCGTATTCTTTTTGTATTAATCAGGTATAAATCCCCAAAGAGGTTGAAATTTATGTTATAACATCTTCATAAGAGACCTTTCAAGATGCATGTAAATTGGTTGAATCATATTTTTTTGTTGAAATCACTTATACTAGATGTAGGAATATCAGAAGGGGAGGTGACGGTGAGTCCTAGGGATCAAGAAAGGGAAACGTCAATTGAAATGTATCCTGGATGAATCCAACATCTTATATACAAGGTTCAGATCCAAAGTGCTATTGATAATCCTCTTAAGGAAGTGTCCACCCCTGAACAAGGAAAGACTAGAATTAAAAATAATTTGTAAGAATCTAGTAAAAATGTATTCATCCTGATTGACTTATTAAATAGGTCTAATAACATGGTGTTCTTCCATGATGAATTTGGCAATGCCCATGGATCTATTCAAGTTAATGGTCAATCCTCAGGCACCGAGGCTATAAAGGCAAGGTATGGTCTAGTTGTAAAACATAATCATCATCCACTTGAGAACCTCAACTCACCAAATGGGAACATTGATCCTAAACTAGATTATGATCTATTAAACAACCAGAAACCTAGAGGAGGGGTTGTATCTATGAGGTAGAGGTGGTGGCTACTCCCATAGAAGAAGAAACTCTTGTTTCTTGGGTCATGGTCTATTTTGATATTTAAAGTAGTGTTTTTTCACTACTTATCATTTATCATCTCCCCTAGTAATTTTTTATTATTTTATTTTCAATAAATTTTGGGACTATGGGATACAACCCATGGTTCGATGATCCTCGAGAATATGGAGGTTTGATGCAGGAAATTGTTATGTGCACGAAAATGATGAATTCCATTAATACGATGCATAGATTAATGGAAATATTGGAGATTATCAGTTATCTCTTGTGGGTGGAGGTAGTTCACTTAAATCATTTTGGGATTCATCCACATGTTTTATTGTTAAGAAGGGGTCACTGGCTATCGTGTAAGCTAACGTCGATTCTATCTTAGAAAGGATCTCCATAGGTTAAGAAATCATTTATTTCATGGATTTTTCTTCTGAAGGGTGAAATGACATGGTGTTTAGGGGATATATTTAATAAGGTTTCAGAAATTTGGGGGTTTTCAACTTGGACTTATATTTAAATTATACCTGATTTGTTTCACTACCGTTTTCCATAAGATTAAGTTAAGGATCATTCCATAAGTTTTGGCTCTCTTTGTTTATAGCCTAGAATCCTCTGGCTTCATAAATAGAGTTTGGGGTTTGATCTTCCAAATGTATGCAATTGTTCTTCATAGGTCTGGTTGAGGTTTTTTGGATTTAATTGGATATATGGAATCCAAAGATATCACATTATATTGTTACTGCCCTTGTAATTTCTATCAGATTGGGTATGTAGACAGAGCAAGTGAGGTTTGGCCACTTCGCATGGATGTTCGTTGAGGTGGGTCTCAGTGACACCTTCATCGATAAGTTAACTCTTTCCACTCATCATGATGATATTCATCTTCTGGTTTATTACAAAAACCGTCCTCAATATTTCTTGGACTTCAACTATGTTGGTAATTATATAGATACATGCTGAAGGAACATTTTCATCTTTAAATGTAGTGAAAAAGTGAACCTTGAAAAAGATTATAGGATGGTTTCTAATATTGTTCAAGGTTATATGGTTCTTGGGAAAGATGAGGATAGAGTCTTTAATGATTTAGAGACTCAATCCATGCAGCTAGAGGTTTTTTGGCATCTCATGCTGAGATTCCGTACATCCTTTCTAGTTATGCCGCTCTGAGGAATCAAGAGGTGCAGACTCTACCAATTGTCCTATCATTCATGGAGGCTTTGTGAATGAATAATGAGTCTAAATTTGGTTATGATGTGGTCAATATGGTCAAAATGGTAGCGAATGATAAAGTTTTTGAAATGGGAGGATTTCAGTTGGTCCTTCCTTGGAGGTCCTATAGAAAACACATCATTGGGTAGGAGCATCCCACTATTCTTGTCCAGGTAGGGGTGCCTGGTGGGGACTCAACATTGCTTGTCTCCTTGCAGGAAGCTTCTCCAACATTCTCTAAACCAACACTAAATGCCTAAATTAGTGTTGTGGTTGATTCTCTTGTGGTTGGTGACTCTTTGGAAGGTAAGGAATCATATGATAATTCTCTACTAGACGTTGTATCCAAGACACATTGTCTTACTCTGCTTGACATTCTCAATATATTTCAAAGAAGAGATGCATTCTGAGAGGAATTTGGAAATATTTATATAGGAATACAATCTACAGATTTCAATGATAGTGCACTGGATCAGGATGACCCTATTATTTGGAATGTTACCGAAGACACTGAGCCTACTGATGAGGATGATGTGGATGATGAATCATCAAATATGGGTGAAAAATATATTACTTTGAAGGATCCCTGACAATAAAAGTGAGGAAGACACCCGAGAGGTCAAGGAAACTCTTGTATAAGAAGCAATAGGTATAAAAGAAGATAAATACATCTTTTGTGGTAGGCCATCTTGTTTAATTTGCATCTTTGTTTCCTTTTCCTCCATTATTATGTACTCTATTTTAATTAATAAATTTATTGGGACCATGGACTCATCAATGGTTCACACTGTTTAAAGAAATATAAATATATAATGATATATATATATATATATAATTATATAAATACATTTATAATTATATATAAATAGTTTGTAATATATTCATTTTTAATTATAATTATAAATGAATAAATATATATTTAAATAATTATAAAATTAAAATAAATATTTTTAAGTAATAAATATATTTATTATATTTATAATTATTTATATTTATATATGAATATATGAATATATATATAATTATGTAAATATATAAAAATATATAAAATTATGTAAATATATATAATTATGTAAATATAATTTTAATTATATAAAAATATTAATAAATAAATTTATTTTAATAAATGGAGGGTGTGCAGGATCACAGTGCTTGGCATGGCCTTTCACCAGCAGAAATCGAGTCGTGTCCAGCAATGATAATGTAATGCCCCAACCCTATTTACCCAGAGTTGGTGCATTATTACATAACATTGGAATGATCACAAGAGATCAATTCTCGAAAGACCTATTAGTTTAGTAGCCTTGTATGTACTAGATACGTACATAAGTTTTACATTACAATATGAAATAAAAAACAACAACATTGTGTCTCTTTTGAACACATTCATCTCCCTTAGACTATCCCTGCTTGTCAGTCATAATATACTTCTTTGCATCCTAGGAATAATAAAACATAGAAAGGGGTGAGCTTAGGTACTCAGTAAGGATAACAATATAGCAGAAACATTCATAAATAAGAATAAACATTTAAGTCAATGTATAAGACTAAAACACAAGCCTTTTAAACATAAAATTCAGCATAATATGGAAAAGATAAATCAAATAATTCCATTTACTTATTCACATGGATATTTCACTAGTTGAATAATCACATGTAATATCAATAGCCAATTTCACAATGATGGAATGCATAATTCTAGACATCATAACCAAATAGTCAAGGCCTCATGCCTAGAATAAAAATAATATTTTTTCAAGGCCTTGTGCCAAGACACTAGTTTGTCTCATGAGACTTACCGATGCATCGATGAGCTATAACGGCCTCCATCTGTCACTTACTAAGTCCAATGCATTCCTCATTTGAAAAGGTTGAAACATAACATAAACATTCAAATTAAAAATATCAAATTAAATGTTAATTATTTAACCATAAACCATGGATGGTATAAAAATAACACATCCATAGTCAAACATATCACAAAATCTTCAATACAATATGAAAGATTGTATCATAATAAATCAACTTCAAACAAGTGTAAAATCCATCAAAGGATGTTGACATAGATGAAATCAAAACCATTTGAGAGAAACATATCTTTACATTTTTAAATCATTTAAAAATATCATAATTTGTAAAAAAACATTTATTTTGAAAATATTCTTATAAGTTGGTAATGGAAACTTCTAAGGTGTTACAACGGTGGAAAATAGTTGCACCCGCCGCAAAAGTTAAAAAACCTTTTTACCTTAATTCATCAAAAAGGTCAAAAAGTACCTTGTTTAGAAAGAAATGGAAATATTCCTCTCAAAACATTTTATAAAATGTCAAATGATGGAATAAATGACTTTAACCCATAGTTTTGTAAATATTAAAAATGTTTTGAAATACATTTTTAAGTAACACAGATGTGGTTGATAAAGAGGTCCCAATAGATACTCACATATAAACAACCTCAGATAATAAAGAGATGGTAAAATTAAATCTTACATGTCATATTAACCTAAAAAATTCATGGAATACATAAAAAGTCTCAATTTACAATTATATTAATATTTCTAAAATCAATTATTTTAAACTTTTAATAATAAGGTAAAAACTGGATTATCATTGTGCCATAAATAAATTTAATTATTTAATGTAAAAAATTATAAATAAAATACCATTATGTAGGAAATATTTCTATCCTTCTAAATAATATTTATAGTTTAATTTATCTTATGTATAACCATATATTAAAAATGTTTTAGTTATTAAACTTGGAATTTGACACTTTTAACTCTCCTTTAAATAAAATAATAATAAATGTACTAATCTAATACAAGTGGAACAAAAGGATCATATTTTATTAATATGGTTGATTTTGGTTGAAATACACTTATCCAATATAATTAGGACATGTTTTAGGGTAATTATAATATCATTTTACCTTTAATTATCCTATTTACTTTTAATCGTTGTAAATAAAATTCAAAAGTTACTATTCACCAATTTTTTTTTCATCCTATTGAACCACATTTTACATAATGATGTCAACCGTGTCTCTCAGATTTTTGAAATTCAATTCACATAAATATTAAAATTACGTTTTATTCAAATTTTCAAATGTGTCTAGAAGGTGGGTAAAAGACGTTAAAAAGTTCAATAAAATTTTATACATCTAATATTATTATAAAATAAATCCAAGGAATTACATTGAACTTATATAGGTATTATTTATCTCTTTTGAATGAAAATAAATTTAAATAAAATAAATAATTATTTAAATAAAAATGCAGTTTTAAACAATAACACAATTTTTTCACTGTTCATCAAAAATTTAAAGTATTCATAAAAATACCAAAAAACCACCCTAAGATAATTGTGATATTCTGAATCCAAAAATGAAGTCCATTTTTAAAAATAAAATTTGTAACATTTCAAAAAATGGGTATTACTAGTCATAATGTATAGTTTTATTGGTCATGGTGTGATAAAACTCCAAGTTGCATACAGCGCAAGCTATTGAATTATTCAAAGAGAAACTTATTGTGGAAGCTTGGGGTGTTACATTATTCCCTCCTTAAAATAAATTCAACCTTGAAATTTCTAGAATATTACTGGATAAAAATATTTGGGTGGTTCTTTATCATAAGTTCATCGGGTTCCCACATTGACTCTTCCATCTTATGGTTTCTCCATAGAACTTTTACCAAACGAGTCGTCCGGTTTCTCAACACTTGTTCTATGGTATCAAGAACCTTGACATGATCATAAAAATAAGATAGATCAAGTTCCATTTCTATTTTTTCATAGGAGAGTACATGCGTTGGGTCAGACATGTATTTTCTCAACAGTGATATGTGGAACACATCATAAACTTCGGAGAGACTTTACTGCATTGCCAAATGGTAAGATGCAACTCCAATTTGTTCTAGAATTTCTAAAGGTCTGATGTAACTGGGACTCAATTTACCCTTCTTACCAAATCATATAACACCCTTCTATGGTGATACCTTCAAGAAAATATGATTTCCTACTTGAAATTCTAAATCCTTTATTCGGTCATCGGTATATCTCTTTTGCCTACTTTGAGCTTCTTTGATGTGTGTTTGGTTACTCTTCACCTTTTCCATTGTTTCCTCAATAATTTATGGGCCTACGAATTTTCTTTCACCAACATCATCCCAACAAGTTGGTGTGCGACATATCGTTTCATATAACGCTTCATATGGTTCTATCTGAATACTTGAATGGAAGATATTGTTATAGGAAAATTCTACTAGAGGTAAATATTGATCCCCGTACCTTGAAAATCAAGTGAGTAAGATATCAACATGTCTTATAAGGTTGGAATAGTCCATTATGATTGTCCATTAGTTTGAGGGTGGTAGGCAGTGCTCAAATAAAGTTTAGTATCTAGGAATTTCTGAAGAATTTTCTAGAATCTTGATGTAAAACGGGGATCAATATTAGAAACAATCGATATGGGTACACCATGAAGTCTTACAACTTCATTCATATATATTCTTGATAAACATTCAAGTGGTAAATCTTATCTTATAGTAAGAAAATGTGCTGACTTGGTAAGACAATCAACAATGTCCCATATTGCATCATTCCTTATAGGAGTCTTTGGTAGCCCCATTATAAAGTCCATTATAATATCATCCCATTTCCACTCTGGTATGTGAAGAGGTTGCATGAATTATCTAGGATGCCGTCTTCCAGCCTTCACCTATTGAAAAAACATACATCTTGACCCATAATTAGCAATCTCCCTCATCATGTTGTCCCCCCAAAAATGTTCCCTCATATCTTTATACATCTTAGTGATATCGGGGTGTATAGAGAAATTGGAGCTATGAGCATCATCCAACAATTCCCTTTTTAGATCTGGTATATCAGGAACACCAAGTCTTTTCCCAAATTTCAAAATTCCATCTTCATATATGATTTCAATCAGTCTCCCATCATTCACATCTTTATTTTTCTTTTTAAACTCCTCATCATCATTCTAATAACTTTTTATCCTTTATAGTAAAGATGGTTTGGAAACCATTTGAAAAGGTATTGATGTTTCACCTTCCATGATTATTACCATATAAATCTTTACTAGATCAATGAACATAAGATCCATTTGAACTCTCATATTGTTGAAAACTTCATGATCCTTTCTTCTCAAAGAATCTGCCACCTTATTTTACTTCTCTGAGTTGTAGTGTATAGTGTAATCATAATCTTTGAGTAGTTAAAGCCATCATATTTGCCTCATGTTGAGTTATTTTTGTGAGAAAATATACTTTAAACTTTTTTGATTAGTATATATCTCACATTTTCCACCATAAATATAGTGTATCCATATATTCCAAGTAAAGATTACAATTTTAACTCAAGATCATGAGTTGTATAGTTTTTTCAGGAATTTTTAGCTATCAAGATGCATAGGCAATAACTCTGTCATTCTGCATAAGGACACAACAATGTCCTTTATTTTAAGCACCACTATAAATAACAAACCCATCATTCTCTGATGGTAGATTCATGATAAGGGAATGTTCTAATATTATCTTCAGTTATTCAAAACATTCTTCACACTCTTTTTTCCGAAAAACAATTAACCCCTTTACGTGTGGGCTTGGTTAATGGGTTAGCCAATCAGGAAAAATCTTGGATAGAACACTGATAATAACCTTCAAAACCAATAAAACTGCATACCTCAGTTATACTCATCGTTGCGGGCCATTCTTGTATTGATACTATATTAGAAGGATCAACAGAGATTCCATCCTTAGAGATAATATGTCCAAGAAAAGAAATCTATTGAATCTAGAATTCACACTTGCTAAACATCCCATATAATTCATTTCTTCTAAGAGTCTTTAGAATAGTGCACAAGTGATTTTCATGATCTTCATAGATTCTGGAGTAAACCAAGATATCATTAATAAATACCACTACAATGTTATCAAGATATTCCTTGAAAACTCTATACATTAGATCCATGAAGACAAAGGGTGCATTAGTCAGTCCAAAATGCATTATTGTAAACTCGTAATGCCCATACCTAGTATGAAAATGTTGTCTTCGGAATTCCTTCCTTCTTCTCACAAAACTGACGATATCCCGATCGAAGGTCAATCTTTGAAAAATATTGACCTCTATGAAATTGATTGAAAAAATCATCAATATGAGGTTTGGAATACTTTTTATTTATTGTTATAGCATTGATGTCCTTGTATTCAATATACAACCTCATAGATCCACCTTTTTTCTTAACAAAATGAATAGGGTCTCCCCATAGAGAAAAACTATGGATAATAAATTCTTTATTACTCAATTTATCTAGTTGTTTCTTTAGTTCCAATAATTTCACATTGGCCATTCTATAAGGGTTATTCGATATGGGCCTTTAACTAGGAATTAAGTCAATGGAAAACTCAATTTCTCGTTCTAGAGGTTGTCGGGGTAAATCCTCTAGAAACACATCAAAATATTCTTTCATAATAGGTACATACTCTATTTTAACATTCCATTCCTCACCCATAGTTATTTTATTCTCTTCATCCCCAATAATTGAATTTAGTAGAGCTACTGGGGGTGGATCTAGATAAGAATCAGATGGTGATTTTTCTACTCAAAAGATAATATATTCCTTATCATCATCAAAACATTTAACCTCCTTATTCTTACAATAAATTTTCGCATCATGGTCTGAAATCCAATACATACCAAGGATTATGTCAAATTCAATCATGGGTACAACAATAAGATTAGCAGATAAAGCATGTTTGTAAGTGATAATGGTAACCGATTGACAAAACTTTGTTGCAGTGATACTTCCCTTACCAGTTTTGACTGAAAACTCCCTTGTTCAATCAAATTGGAAATATTTAATTTTCTTAGAAAACTGGGAAGATATAAAATAATGTGATGATACAGAATCAAATAAAGCATTGGATAAATTTTAGGAAACCATTAAATTACATGGCTATCATGAGGGATTATACAGATGTATTTTCTGAAGATTTTCCTGATCTTCCTCCTAACTAAGAGGTTGAGTTCTCAATTGAAATTATTCTTGGATCTCTGCCTATATCAATGAAACCAAATAGAATGGCCACCATAGAGCTGGAAGATCTGATAAAGTAGTTACAGGAGAATATGGATAAGGGTTTTATTCTCTCGAGTGCATCACATGGGGTGTGCCAGTCCTCTTCACCAAGAATAAGGATGGATCAATGCACCTCGTCATTGATTATAATGAGCTTAATAAAATAATGATAAAAAACAAGTATCCCTTTCCATAGATAGATGGCTTGTTTGACCATATTCGTGGGGCTAGTTATTTCTCTAAGGTGGACCTTCGGTTGGGATATCACCAATTAAAGGTAAGGAAGGAAGATATTCCCAAGACTGCCTTTTGAACGAGGTATGGACACTATGAGTTCATAGTGATTTCCTTAGGAATCACTAATTCTCCATTAATTCTCATGGATTTAATGAATAGAGTCTTTAGATATTACCTTAAAAAATTTGTGGTATTCTTTTTGGATGATATTATGATATACCCCCACATTAAAGAGGAAAATCAGGAGAATTTGAATACTGTTTTAAAGACTTTGTGAGGGGGGAAGTTGTATGCAAAGTAAAGTAAATGTGAGTTCTGGATGGAGGAAGTATCATTCTTAGGGCATGTTATCACCACCAAAGAGATATATGTGGATCCTTACAAGACAAATGTGATTAAAGAGTGGCCCAGGACAACATATTTAATGAAGATCTGCAACATTCTATGTCTAGCTAGGTATTGTCTACAATTTTTGAATAATTTTGATGATTTTCAAACCCAATGACCAAGCTGACATGGAAGAGAGTAAAGTTTATCTGGACTTAGTAATGTGAAGACTATTTTAAGTAGTTAAAAAAATAGGATAATAATTGCACTAGTACTCACACTCCCAGCAAGTGGAGAACTGTTTGTGGTGTACAATGATGATTCAAAACTATCCTATGCATAATCTGCAGTTGGTAGCTATGATCTTTGCACTGAAAATCTGGTGGCATTATATCTTTGGGGAGAAGTGTGAGATATATACTAATCACAAGAGTCTCAAATATATATTCACACAAAAAGAGATTAATATGTGCTAATGAATATGGATTGAGTGCATCATGTATTATGAATACTCAATCTACTACCACCCCGATAAGGAAAATAAGGTGGCAGATGCTCTAAGTAAAAAAGATCCTGCTTCTTTATCAATGATGATAATTGAATATGATCCAATATTCTTAGATTTGATGAGGATAGACATGGGAATCATTAATGGAGGAACATCATCAATCATTTCTCAAATGATTTCTCAACCATCCCTCATGGAGAAAATATAGGATGCTCAATGAAAAGATGTGGAAATTTAGAAAAGTGTGTAAGCCATTAGAAATGGGAAATCCTATGAGTTCATGATTGATGTGGAAGGAGTTGTAATATTTGGGTCATGACTATGTGTACCATCCTATCCATAGATAAAGAAGGAGCTTTATAATGATGCACATAACTCAACCTTCTCTTTCTACCCAGGGTGCAAAAAGATGTATCGAGATCTCTAAGAGAACTTTTGGTGGGACAATATGAAAAAGAAGATCGTTGAGTATACATCAAAGTGACTAGTATGTCAAGAAGTTAAGGCTGAAAGACAGAAGTCTAATAGGATGATGAAACCAATACCCATACCAACATAGAAGTGGGAGAACATCACTATGGACTTTGTCACTAGACTTCCAATGACATCCATATAAAAAAATTCTATATGGGTCATTGTGGATCAAATTACAAAGAAGCTCACATTATCACAATTAGAGAGGAATTATCATTGGATAAACTTTCACACACATATATATATTAAAGAAGTGGGAAGGATTTATGCAGTACCAATATCTATTATATATAACTGAGATCTGAGATTCACCTTGAAGTTCAAGAAATGTCTCTAAGACACTCTAAGAACTAAACTGAACTTAAGTACAACCTATCATCCTAAAAATGATAGCCAATCTGAGTAGACTATTCAGACACTAGAAGATATGTTGAGATCATGTTCTATGGACTTCAAAGGAGGATGTGACCAACATCTTCCACTAGTTTAATTCTCTATTAAAATTAGTCTTCACTAAAGCATTTGAATGGAACCATACGAATCCCTTTATGAAAAATGGTGCAAAAAACACTGCATATTAGGATGAAGTTGGTGAGCATAAAATACTAGAACTTGAAATGGTCTAAGAAATGGTGGAGAAGGTGAAAACCATTCAAAAACACATCAAGGTATCCCAAAGTCAACAAACAAGTTATACAGACAATCGTCAAAGAGACCTTAAGTTCAATGTTGGAGACATGGTATTTCTACGCATATCTCCATGGAATAAGGTCACGAGGATTGGGAAGAAAGGAAATCTAAGTCGAAGGTACATCGAACCCTTCAAGATCCTTGATGGAGTTGGATCTATGGAATATTGATTATAACTTCCACCTAACATGTCTACAATACATGATGACAACCACATATTTCCCTTAAGGAATTACATACCAGATCCTTCACATGTACTCTCTTTAGAGGTTATACAGTTGGAGGATGATCTTTCTTATGAGGAGAAGCTAGTGAAGATCTTGGATCATAGAGATAATGTTCTATATAATAAGACTACTCACCTGGTCAATGTAATGTGGTAGAAACATAAGTACAAAGAGGAAACATGGGAACTGGAGGAAGAAATAAAGGAAAAGTACACACATATGTTCATATCTTAGAATGCAAAATAAAATTTTGAGGGAAAAATTTCATAAGGGGGGAATAATGTAATGACCCAATGTTTTTTCAGTGGAATTAATTTCTTATAATTATGTCATATAATATTATAAAATCACAACACAATGAACTAATATTTACTATGTGACCTTTAAACATAATTTTGACACTTATTTATTTTGAATTTTCAAAATCCAACATACACGGTTGCGTTCAGGGTGATGTTTAGGGTCTGAGGGATCAAACTTAATTTTTGATAAATAGTAACCTACCCTTATGAATAGTAATATATCCTTTTTGAATAGTAATATGAACCTTATTAATACTAAATCTTTCAAAAGAATAGTAACCTCACCCATGAATGTATAAATATAATTTAGGATTCTTATAGGTTATAATATGACCACAGTAAAAGTATTAGTATTTTTTCAAGTCATAAACGATTAATTAATTTAAAAGAAAAAGTATTTTCCTAAAAGGTGTTCATAATTTTTTTTGTATTCTGGTTTTAGGATAATTTTATAAGACCTTAAATAATTTTTGAAAACATTATAAAATCAGTTATAGTTTTAAAATCTATATTTTTTCAAGTAAAATATGATTTATATTAAAAATTAAATCAATTATATTTATATTTTTTTAAATGGAGTTCAATTTTATTTCTACATGTCAAAAAATAGTAAGGGAGAACTTTTGGTATTTTTCTAAAATACTTGAATATTTTATTAATAGTAAAATACAATAATTTGCAAATTAAGCTAAATACATGATTTATAGGGTCATGGATGATGTTATGCTAATGAAAGCCCAATTGGTTCAAACTAACATGCACTTATTACTATTTTTGTTCATGGAATAATAACTATTTATGATCTTGTTTGAAATTAATAAACTAATGAATTAAATATTACGAAAATCCTCCTCTCCCCCACTATAAACACCACCCCTCCTTACATATTCTCTTTACTCCTCTCAAGCCATGTGCCTTACTTAAATTCTGCCCAAATCTCTCCCCAAGATCCTCCCCCACCTCCAAAAGCCTTCGGTATCCTCCAAAGGACAAATCCTACCCCCTTAAGATGCTCTCAATAAAGATTAAATCAAGAGGTAAATCCCTCTTTTCTTTCCTTTCATTTTATTTTCATGTTCCTTTGTTCTCTTTTATTTCATAACCTCTCCATATCCAAATGGTATAAAAAATCTAGTACCCTACATGTACTATAATGTTTTTATGCTAATGTGATAATTATTTATCATCTATCCTTTCCACTCCTTTTATACTAAATAAATGAAAACTCCATCTCAGATGTGTTATTTTATCACATTCAAGGACGAAAAGTTATTAATTTCTTTTACCATATTCAATTCTGTTCATGAAACCATATTTATGGTTGAAAGAGACTATTAAATATTTATTTTATCTTATGTGATTTTCTATAATCCTTTTTCAAACATGATGTAAAATAATGATACAAAACAAGTTAATTGTGATCAAAATCGCCAAATTAACCCAAACATTTATCATTAATGTTTTATATAATGATTAACCTTCAATCCAAATAACCAAATGAATTTTATAAACATGTAATGTTTTGGATGTTCACTAATGACATATAACTTCAATTCTGGAAAACCATTCTCATCATATATATTTATCCAAACATAAATATAAGGGAATCGATCATTAAAACCAAGGAAGAAAACAGACACAAACAATGAAATTGAACCTCATAACCAATCAAAAAGGTTATGAATGAACTTAAAAAGGTTATATTAAATATTTTATATATAGAATAGGTTCTAGAATTTTTAATTAATGAACCTAATTTTATTATTCAGGTTATTAATATCAAGTGTAGAACATCATAAGATATAAGGTAAGAGATCCCCTCTATTTCACTTTTATTCAAGAATGTATTCTATGTTATGACCTTTTATGTGTAATCCATAATGATGGGGGTAATATTTCTCACCATTGGGAATGTATTTTCTTAACAATAATCTATAAATATTATTTATTTTGATGCTCAAAAGTACTCTTATTTGTTTTACTAATGATATTACTTTAAGTGTATTTCAAGAAATTAGTATTATTTATATTATTTATTTTGGAATTATATTCAAGATTATTATTTTCATGATATATTTGTTAAAGTGTTTGAAACGCTATTCAGAATGTTCTAGAAGAACTGTTCATACTGTATGTTGCAGAATGTAACGTAAGGAACAAACCCTACATTTGTATTAAATCTTATGCTGAAAGATCAGTGTGTGTGGTTAATCAAACCTACGTTGAAAAAAATGTATGGATAAAAAACCATATGTTTGGATGAAACCTTACATTTTACAAAGAGAAAATGTATGGTTAAATAACCCTATATATGTATGGAACCTTACGTTTAAGAAGAAAACGTATGGATCACCATCCTTACTTTTTTGATCAACCTTAAATGGTCAACCTTATGTTAGAAGATTGAATGTTACATAGTTGAACCCAAAATTTGGTATTTTGTCATTTTATGAAGGAACCCTATGTTTGACTTTTCATCATCGAAGATTTGAATTTACATTTTTATTGGAGTTTCGTGCAACGGTCTTTACGGAATATTAGGCCAATTTAAAACTTGTTTTTTGAATGAGTCCAAGCTCATTATGAATGATTCAAAGAATCATATTAAGTAGAGAAATTATCTCATTCTCTTAAGGAAATATATGACTGGTCTAAGCTGTCTCAAGAATTTTAATTCTTATGATTTATCAGGCGATTTTTGTGGATCTGAAATTGAATGATAGGATCTTTGTTTCACTTATTCTATCCGTGTATCTGTTCTATATATATGTGTGAATGATTCAGAAAAGAATATATATATTGAAATATATATTGAGCCATATATTGTGACACATATTCAAAATTGAAACTGCATTCTTGTGAATAACTTTTACAGATATGCTACAACAATCGATCATGCTCTTTTTTCAACAGAAGAGGCTACAATGGAGATATACATATTCAAAATTTAGTATTTTCTATATGTTTTAGGATAATATTCATTGCTATTTTTTTTAAAAAGATCTATTACAATAAGATCACTTTTAAACTTCTATTTTATGAAGAAACTATTTTCTAAATAATAAGATTCATCTACTGTCAGTTTCTATTTCAACTGTGAAGTTCAACTGAAACCATTTTTATTGAATATGGATTTATTGAGAGTTTCTACAGCTCTTACTCAGTTTTGGTGGAGTATAAGATTATCAATCTAGGCAGTGGTTTATTAGTTCTCTATTATAGAACCATAGGACAATGATTTTAGTCTTTTTTGTAAAGTTTCAACTGCCTTCACTCAGTTGTGGATTGGTCTTATGATATGACGAACTGACTAGTGAAATTAGCCAAACTCAAAGAGTGATTTATTGGTGGGGTAGACTAGGGAATATTTATGCCCCAAACCACTATAAACAGTCATGTTCTATATTCCCATTTTTATCTAATTCTCATAATTTCATAAGAAGATAAACACTGCTTACATGCATAATCATTAGTGGACATCAAAAGGCGGAATTGTGAAAGCTTTTAAAAAAAGTTGAAAAGACCCAATTCACCCCCTCTTATTAATATTCGTATATTACAACCTAATAGTCACCTCCCCCATACGGACCTCGTGATGTATAAGTGATGATAAAATCTTATCTCTCTCATTAATCCCTCTTAAGTACACCTGATGTCATGCCGGTAATCCGTATGAGATTCTACCCGAACCTCCTTTGTTCCTTCAGGATGCCTTATCTTCCTTTTACCAAAATGAAGTTATCTTATATTTTTATTTGAATCTTCTAAATGATTTTTAGATGTACCAAATTCATTTTTCAATACCCGTTCATCATTCTCTTTTGGGTATATACATGCTTTTAAGTGATTCCCTACTCAATACTTCCTGATAAGAAAACCTGTTTTGAGGGAACTTCCCGAATTCTTACCCGATTTCAAGTGCACTATATCTTATGTTTTATTCAACCATTGTCTTTATAAAATCATTTTTTATTAAAACCTTCTTGGTTCACTTCTGGTTCTATATAAAGGATTGTTCCCTTTTTTATTTTGAAGTCTCTATAGTATTCTCCTTAAAATTGCACAAAAATGTTCTAATTTCTTAAATACTTCTCTTACATGTTGCCACTTCTACTTGACATCACTTACCATGATACATTCTTATTTTCCCTTATGAATTTACAAGTATATTTTAGTTCCTTTATTTCATGGACACTTTTATGATACATCCATTTTTTATGCTTTATGACATGATTGTGGTACCCAATTATTTCCATGGGTTACCCTTATGTTTATGTAAGATTGATTATGTATGATTATTTATGTGGAAAACATATTCATTAAAAGTTAATATTGGTGAGACCAGGTAGCAATCCAATTCGTTGGGTAAATTGGAGTCACATGAGACGTTATGTGTGACGGTCTTGGCGGTAAGCCTTGGCTTGTGCTACCATGTGTGACAGTCTTGGCGGTTAGAATTGGCTTGTGCTACCATGAGAAATGGTCTTTGTGGTTTGCCATAACTCGTGCTAAAGTCTTGTTTTATTTTGATTCCAAATTATTATGGCGTCTTGTTTATATGATTCCATATTTATATCTTATGATTCCATAAGTTACATTTATTTTTATATCATCATGTCATGCCTTCTATACCATATGCTAATGCTTTGTTCTTATTGTTATTCTGTTAATGAGATATTTAGCTCATCCCTTTGTTCATGTGTTCCCTAGGGTACCTTATGCAGATGTTTGAGATCAATGGAAGTTAATAGCTCTATTTAAATATTAAATAAAGAAATGTTTTATTTAGTTCCATTTTTTTAGTTTTATGTACCTAGTCCTCCAAGACACTAGACATTACGATCCTTGGATTGTACTCTAATGTATAATTATGATTAAAATTATTTAATGTTATATGTAAAAGGAGAGTGTTGTTATAAAACCCAATGCTAAACTCCATGAACCGACTCTGGTAGAGATAATGGGGTAGGAGAAAAGTTTTCCTTTCTCTCTAAAGTGACACTGTTGGATAACCATCCAATAGTAAAACATGGTGGTTCATTGGATGTGAATACAACTGTTGATGTGGGAAAACTTACCCTTTTGGACTCTGGTATAATTAAACATTCTTTGAATGATATCTTAAAACAATAAAGTTGTAAGGAAGTTTTCCTCGAGGAGTTTGGAAAGGTTCATGAACCTTGTTGTGATGAACCATAGTCTCTTGAGATGAAGATCACTTCTGATCTACAGGATGTTGCTTTAGATCATGTTGCTTATAGTGTGAAAAATTCTATTTGAGGAACTGAACTAAAAGATGAAGATGTTGATCCATCGAGCATTGATGATAGTTGTAAAGATCCCAAGCAATGAAAGAGAGACAAACACCCTAAAAGTCGGGGGTGGATCTTGATGGAGAGATGGTAGACATAAAATAAGGCGATGTTCATTATTTTGTGGTGATGTTGTTGCATTTTTTTTTACATTTCCACCCCCTCCTTTCTCTATCATTTTACATTATTTTTATTAATAAATTTATGGGGCGATGTATTTTTAATCCATGTTCCACACCATTCCTAGTATATAATAAGTATAAATATATATATATATATAATTAATTATAAAATTATAATAAATATGTTTAAATAAGAAACATATTTATTATATTTATAAATATATATATTAATATATATTATTATATATAATTCTATAAATATATATAATTTTGTAACTCTATTTATTGATTATAATATATATATATATATATAGGATAATTGGGGGTGCAATTGCAACACACACACACCTCACAGCCACAGTGCCTGAAAGGTGGGTCATATCCCCCCAAGCGGTAATCCTCCCATCCAGCCCTTTTATTATTTTTATATATATACCTGGATTCCCATACAATATTTATGTCCAAATAGCCACTTATAGTGGCCCATAATCCCATATGACGTTGAAGGACCCCTATTTTTTTGGTCTTGTAGACCCAATATTCTCATGGCCTGTAGGACCCATATTCAAAGAAAATACACACCATCAGTGAAATAAGCACCATCGTACGCCCATAACCACAATCTAGTGTCATTGTTGACAAGACCAACACTATCGTAGTGCGTCACAATCAATAATTTTACCTCCACTACATCCTTTAATGGATGCCCCCCTCTCCAAACTAACATTGCATGATTATCTTGTCGACGATGCCAGACCCAACACCTGCTTTCAATTTTACGGATATCGTCCTGCATAAAAGACGCTGCTATAATATGTGATCAGTTCCCCCTTCAGACCACAGACCACCACTAAGCTCGTAACATGCACATCCTCCATAGCACCACACCCATTGTCGAGTGGGGGTTAACCTATCCCATTTCTGTTGAAATAACTCCCACAATCAATTTTTATATGGACCAATGACCCACAATGATCAAATCAAAACCCATATTTCCATCACAATAAACCCTTATACAACAACCCACTTTGTGACTAGTCTCCACAATTGGGGAAAAGTTCCCTCAACTTAATTGAGGTGGCCCTCCATCGCCCAAACCAACCTCTCAATGGCCAGCACCAATGGATGATAACTACATAACAACCTATAGAAACCCTAAAAAGGAACAACATCTGAGGTAACATTGTTATTATGTCACTGTTGACTCCACTATCCCCACTCGCTGCACTTCCAGCCACTGGGTATGTATTAAGACCATTCATGGTCATTATCCCCCCATATTATATTGGTCTTCACCCACCTATTTCCATCATTAACCTTATCAAAACACTTCTTGCATCTGAAGGAAACCACCGCATCACCTCACATTTGAAAATGACCCCATCATTGGGAAGTCTCCATTCATACCCCCCCAACATAACCAACCCTTATGGAAGATAGATCCCCACACCATCATGACACTAACTCCTTCATGGTTATATACTCCACTAGCTGCACACATCATGACCTCTAAGAACCTTATATATATATATATCATGTTATTGGGGGTACAATTACAAATAAATACACACACCACACACACACAGGTCGAAAAGATATGTCATATCCCCCAATGTGTAACCCACCCTATCCAACACTTATTTATTATATATATAGATTATTTCTGTAGACCCTTTATTATCACAAGATATGAAATCACTTTATTATATGTCCCAACGACCCACAATGATCAAATCAAATCCACAATGTCCATAACAACAAACCCTACAGTTTCTTCCCCCATCATGAACAACCTCCACCAATCAGGAAAAGTCCCCTCATTGTAATTCAGATGGTCCTCCATCGCACAAGACAAAACCTCAAAGGATAATAGCATTGGATTACAATTGCAAAACATCCATTCAAAGCCCAATGATGGAACATCATCCAAGGTAACGTTGTTGCTTTTCTGCTATCGATGCCACTAGTTCACTCTCTATACCACCCATCACTGGGTGTGTGTAAAGATCATTCAACATCCAAAATATTATATCAATCATTTCCCGTACCCTTCCTCCAATGAAATTATCAGGCCACTCCTCACGTCTGAAGGCAACCACCACATCTCCTCACATCTGAAAATTCCCCTATCATCAAGTGTCCACCATTTAAACACTAGCATCATCCCAAAAACATATATAATACGGATCCCCATAGCATCACAGTACTTCCTCCTTCATTTCCAGCCATTACACCACCCTCGCACATCACAACCACCACAACACCCCTTCCACCATTTGTCGTTGCATCCGACTCATGTCACTGCCTCTTCCACAAGGGAATACCCAACTGGTGGCTCCATGGCCATTATGGTTCTCTCCATCCTGATCTAGCATATATGTCAACCAACTTTCCCCCCATCATCGTGGGGGTCATCATCCTCTCCCTCATCTAGGGCAAGGGACCACAAACTGTGCCCCACCAATTTTTAATTAGGGGGCGAAAATATGAAGTGGTTGAGATTTTAACCCCAACTACCTGAAACTTTTAGGGGCTTAATGTACCAATCAAGTACACCCCCATGTGATAATTATATATAAATATTTTAAAAATATTTCTATATAATTAAAATTAAAAATAAATAAATAAATTTAAATAATAATAAAATTATAATATATATATTTAAGTAATAAATTTTTTTTATTATATTTATAATTATATATAAATATATATAAATATATATATATATATATAATTATATAAATATATTTAATTATATATGAGGATGGAGAGGTGATTGTCACTCCCACGGATTTAGTAAGGGCGCAATCAATAAAAATGGATCTTGGCCAAAGTGATGATCTTGCAACCAATGTTTATATCCAATGTGCCATTGAAACTCCTCTTAAAGAAGTGTCCACCCCTGAAAAATGGGTAACTAGACTCAAAAAGGTTATGTTAAACTATGGTAAAAATTCATTTATCTTACTTGACATGTTAAACATGTCTAATAGAAGGGAGGTCTTCCGTGAAGAATTTTGAAATTCCCATGGATCTATTCAAGTTGAAAGTCAATCCTCACGCACTGAGACTGTCAAGGTAATGATAGGTCCAGTTGGAAAACCGAATCCTTGACCAATTGAATACCCCATCCCATATGATGCAAATAATGATCCACATGTGGATGATGATACATTGTAGCAACCAAAAAACCTATAGGAGTAGTTGTCATCCATGAAGTAGAGGAGGCAGCCACTCCCACAAATGAAGAAACACATGTTTCCTGTGTTGTGATCTTTTTTGATATTTGGATTAGTGGTTTGTAACTACTTTTCATTTTTCATTACCCCTTGTACATTATTGTTCTTTTATTTTCAATAAATTTTGAGATCATGGCTTATAACTCATGATTCACGCTGTCTTGGTATATTTATATATTAATATATATATATATATATAATTTTATAATTATATATAATTATATAAATATATTTGTAATCATATATTAATATTTTGAAACATATTTATTTATAATTATAATTATAAATAAATAATATATATTTAAATAATTATATAATTATAATAAATATATTTATTATATTTATAATTATATATATTTATATATTAATGTATATATAAATATATAATTATATAATTATATATATAATTATATAAATATATATAATTATATAAATATATTGATAATTATAATTGTAAACAAATATATATATTTAAATTATTATAAAATTATAATAAATATATTATATATATATATATATAATTAAGAGATGGCGTCGGGTTTGGGAGTCCCTCTCCCCCGGCTTCACAATGGTGGCTAGGGTTTCAGTATAGTGTTTTTGTTATCTCCATCCCAAGATGAAATCTTCCTTACTCATGGATGTTTTAACACACACAGATATGTGGGTGTTGGTTTGATGCCCATGGAAAGAACCGAGGGTGATGTGGGCCAGAACACACAAAACCCCTGATTTCTTTGATGCCCATGGAAAGAACCGAGGGTGATGTGGGCCAGGACACACAAAACCCCTGATTTCTTGATGGCTTGATGAACATTGCTTCCATGAAGAGGTATTTCTCTAACCTACAAGATGAATCGATTTTGATATATAAGTGCATCACATGAAATGGATCTATCACATTTATGGAAGAAAACCCTCAAATTGTTATAGAACAACTTGAATAGTGCTGATACTCCCTCTTTGCTTGAATCTCGGCTTCTCGGTCCCCGTGAAAGATCAATGATTTATGAATCTGAATCCAACAATGTTGGGGCGCCAACAACTAGAAACTAATCTCAATGGGAAAAGGTAATTTCCATATCATTTTCTTGTCAAAATAACTCCAACAGTTTTCTTCAAGTTATGGGATGATTCCTCTTAAACCTGGGTACTTCACCCTACAACATTGGGATCCCCTCTTGAATCCATTTACGACAAGGATCTTGAGGAAAACCTATATTAGATTCAAGGGTTTGATATGGGTTTTTTGGTACCCTTGGATCCTTTGGGAAGTGGGATCTACTCTGGGAATCCCAATTAAAATTGACAAAAAGACTGGGTGATCTAGGTATGGAAACTTTTCTACAATTCTCATAGAAATATATCTTGAATATGATCTAAATGAAAAAAAGTTATCCTAGTTTTGGGTGACATAAAACATGAACTGTCCATCAATTTTGAGTGTCTTCCTAGTTTTTGTGGTAGCTTTGTATGTATTGGACACTCTGATGAGCAGTTCCGCAAGAGTAAGAGTGCATGACTTGTCTCCGAACAATACAAGAAGAAGTGAGATATTGTAATGAGGTGTATTAATCATGTCTTTAAGAAGAATGACATTGAACCCCACAATGTTGCAGTGAAATATTTTGCTGATATTGTTGATTAGTGTGTAGTTGATACCTCAACTAGAATGCAAATGGCACCTTGTGATGGGAAAGATATGATTACCCTTTCCATGACTCTTTATTTGGTCCAAATCCCTATTGTTGTGAATGTTAATGATCAAAAAATGTCTTAGGGATATGATCTTGCTTCTTTTAGAAGAAACGACTGACCGGTATTACATGGCTTTGGTAGTGTTTGTATAGAACCAAAGAGAGATGTTACTAGTTCACTTGTGGGTGAAAGTGTTTTGAAGGCATCTTGGGATGATGTGGCAGTTTAGGAAGAAATTAAATTTGATCATGAGGATATTATCCAAGATGAGGTCAACTTTGACATGAGACATGATACACTTGTTTATAAAAATAGGAAAGGAAAGGAAAAACTGGTTGATGATGCAATTTTTTAGTTGGTGATTCTAAATAAATATAAAAAACCTTTAACTTACATGAGGAGCATGAAAAGGAACATGTTCATAATATAACTATGACATTAAAGGATCATGTGAGTCCCTCTTTGGATGAGACCCACTTACATTGGAAAAATGATAAGTGTTGAAAAATAGTCCGTCCCCTTGAAAATTGATCACTTTGTTGCTCCCTCTTGGAGGATCACTGAGAATGTCGAGTGGACCTATCCACCAAATTTTAGTGATTTAATAAAAAATTCTTAGGCATATTTTGGTAGCTCCAATAATGAAGAATTTTCTACCACATGGACAAGGAATTCAAACATCTGCATTTTGGAAGGTCAAGAAGGTGAAAGATCAGTTAAAGGCATCAACAAGGAAGTAACAAAATAGTATTTCCCACAACATCAGGTGACCTTATCATCAATGGAACCAGATATTTTTGGTTACAGTGAATATATGGTAGTTTATAGACTAATATCCTTTAATTAGAAGATGCATTTCTCACTATTCTAGAAATTGATTTTTGAGATTTATCATGAAAATTTATGGTATGTTTCACTCTAGAGGTTTCATCCTCATCTTCATTAGAAGATGAATGAGTGGGCACTCCAAACACCAAGCATGGAAGTGTGGTAAACATCCAAAAGGAATAGGATGATATCCAAGGAATATGGGTGCTAGATAATTTGTTAATGATCCACCCGTTGGACATTGTATGTCGTGTAGACTTGACTAAATCATGCCTTGTTTATTTTATTTTTTATTAATAAATTTTGAGGTCATGTATTTGGGACTTTGGGCTATGTTATGGGCTTTATTCCCCCTAGGCCTTCGGGATAAGTAATGAATAAATATGGCTTGATGGGTGGGTTATCACTTAGGGGGCTATGACTTACGTTTCTGGCTTGTCTGTGTGGTGTGTGTGTGTTTAATGTAATTATACCCCTAAGCACCTAATTAAAAAATATAATTTTATAAATATATTTAATTATAAAAATATAATTATATAATCATATTTATAATTATATATAAATAGTTTTAAAAATATTTCTTTATAATTAAAATTATAAATACATATAGTTATAAAATTTTTAAAAAACATATTTAATTAATAAATATTTTTATTATATTTTTAATTATATATATTTATATATTAATATATATATATAATTATATAAATATATTTATAATTATATAATATATATATATATATATATGTAATTGGGGGATATTTGTAATGAAACACACACACACACACCTTAAACCCACAGGGCCTAAAAGGCAAGTCATAGCCCCCCAAGGGGTAATCCACCCATTGAGACCCTTTATTATTTATATACATATACCCATAGTCCCTTATAATTTTTATGGCCAAAGACACACTTATCATGGTCCGTAGGCCCATCTGACCCTGAAGCCCCCCCCCATTTTTTGGCCCTATTGACTCAATTTCCCTATATCCTATAGGCCCCATATTCAAAGCATTTGCATGCCATTTGTGCATCAAGAGTCATTGTACGCCCATAGCCACTGTCCATTGTCATCATCACAAATACCAACACTATTTTAGTGCATCACCACTAGTAATCAGACCTCCCCAACAACCTTGAATGGATTGGTCCCCCTATAAACATGCATAGCATGATCCCCGTACTGATGCCTCCAGACCTAACACCCACCATCAACATTGTAGACATCATGCTGCATAGAATCCACAACTGCAATTTTTGATCACTCCCCCCTTTAGACCATAGAATACCACTATCCTTGCGCCATACACATCTACTAGACCACCACCCCCACCGTCAAGTAGGGGTTCACAGATCCCATCGCCGGTGACAATGCTACGACAATAAATTTGTTATATTTTCTAATGACTCGCAATGATCAGCTCAAATCCAAAATGTACGTCAAAAAAAACCATACAACTATATCCCCCATCATGACTATCCTCCACCATTGGGGAACAGTTCCCTCATCGTAACTGAGGTGGCCCTCCATCCCACAAGCCTATCCCTCAAAGGTAAGTATCAATGGATGACAGCTGTATCACAGGCTCTTGATGCCAAATGAAGAAGCACTATACAATGTGGCACTGTTTCTTTATTTCTATCAAATCCACTAGTCCACTCCCTACACTTTATGTCACCGAGACTTTATGAAGACCGTTCTTGAGGAGAAGCTCCCCATATTATATCGGTCATCACCCACCTCCTTCCGTCGTTGCCCTTATCTCACCACTACCCATGTATGAAGGAAACCATCACATCGCCTCACTTATGAAAACGACCCTATCATTGGGAAGTCTCCATTCAAAACCCAAAAACATCATCAACCCTTATGGAAGACATGGACCCAAAAAATCACACCTTTGCCTCCATCGCTAGCTGCTCCACCATCCCCACACATCACGACCTCCACAACCCTTATATATATATATTATTATTATTATATATATATATATATATTAGGTTATAGGAGTACAATTACAACTAAACACACACACACACACACACACACACACACACACAACACACACACAGGTCGGAAAGACAAGTCATAGCTCCCCCAAGGTGTAACCCACCATATCCAGCCCTTATTATATATATATGGCCCATTTTTGTTGAAATTGTTTTTTCAGAAGACCTACAAGATCTTATTAAATGACTCAATAGCCTACAATGATCAGATTAAATCCCAAATGTCCATCACCACAAAACATTCAACTGTAGCACCCATCATGACCAACCTCCACCATCAGGGGAAAGTTCCATCTTCATAACTAAGGAGTCTCTCTATCTCACAAGTCTACACCACAAAGGCTAATACCTATGGATGAAAGATGCATATCATCCTATCAAATCCCAATAAAGGAACCCATCCTAAGGTAGCATCATTGCACTACCAGTTTCAACGCCACTGGTCGACTCGCTAAATTTCCCACCACTGGTTCTATATGAAGAATGTTATTAGTCACCAACCCCCATATTATATCAATAATCACACACACCCTTCCATAGTTTCCCTTTTCACTCCCCTTCCCATGTTTAAAGGCAACCACTACAATGTCTCACATCTGCAAACACCCCCATCCTCAGGTGTCCACCCTTAAAACCCTTGAATGATCACCAACCCTTATAGAATACAGATCTGCATATCATCACACCATGACCTCCTTCATCGTTATCTGTTGTAACATACCCACACATCACAACCACCACATCATCCCCTTAACACCATTATCCATTATTCCAGGCTCATGTCACGGCCTCCTCCGACAGGGATAGCCAAACTCATTCTTCCATGAACGTTGTGGTTCCCACCAAAACGCACCAGTGTAAATGCCAGCCAACTTGTGCCACCCCCCAATTTCAAGTATTGTTCATTATCCTCTACCCTATCCTGTGGAGAGGGACCACAAACAACTCCCCCCCACAATATTTAATGTGGGGGATAGAATATATAGCGGCTGAGATTTGAACCCAATTCACCTGTTTCTATTAGTGGATTAATGTAACACTCATGTAGAGACCCGAAGCTTGACGTACATTGACATTACATTACATTTTCTGAATACTTAGTACATAACAAAAACACACACACAAGGACCGTAATAGTTTAGTGTCTTTGGAAACTCAGAAACATAAACAACTGGTTCATAAAGCATCAACTTTGCCTCCCACTTATTTCATCATATCTAGGGTCCCTTTTTGGCATATACTACTTAATAACCTTCTTCCTGACCTGGGGAAAAGAAAACATACAAAAAAGGGTGATCTCAAATGCTCAGCAAGGGAAAATAAAGGAAATAAAAATCATATCATATCTTTTTGAAAATCATAACCTGCAAAAGAGATCATAATATCTTAACATGGAATAAATCATAGAAGTGAAAATGAGATCCCCATAATCATAACATAAAACTTGAAACTTTGTGGCATGCACACATAATCATGGAAAATCATTTCTTGTTAGTCATGACTCATTGCCAAGACTATCTTAGCGGACAAAGTCCATTTGTGAACCGAGTTCACTCCTCGTTTCAGTCCTGTATCACTGAACCGAAATAACCTTCTGTTCCATCCATGTCTATCTCATGAGATATAAATCTTTACCCAATGCATTGGAGGGAGATATAGGTCCCACCCATCTTATATTGAATCCTTTCTTATGTGTGACACATAATCATAAATCATACATCATTGCATAACACATGTAACAAAAATGGGATTCTTGAAACATCATGACATCATAAAAAAATCATATAAGGTAAATGACTTCATAAAAATAATTCCCTCACAACATAATCAAATCAATGTAATAATAGGGATAAAAACAGAACCCTATATTATCTTAGATGGAAAATAATTTTGATAAAACATTTGAACTCCATTCTTGAGGAAAATATCCTTTCTACTTAAAAAACACTTTTCTTTTCTTAACATGTCATACAATTATAAACTAAAAGAAGTTGATTAAAAATAAACTTGAAAACTTATAAAGGAAGATTCTTGAAAATAATGTTTTAAAAATCCATTCTTGCTATATAAGTTAAAAAAAACCTTCTTCGTACTTTTTTCGGAAAAGTCAAAAAGTACCTCGTACGAAAAACGACAAAAGATTCCTTTCATATCCTTTACTAAAAACTCACCGAAGGGTAAAATTGGATTTAAAAAATTGTAGGTGGATGGAAGTAATATTACATATTGAGTAAACATGGATGTGGATGATAAAATACACCCCAGTAATTACCAAAGTAAAAAAACAATCTCGGATAAAAGTGAGATTGTGATATTTCCCTTACCTTAGGTCCGATTTGCTTTTTACGTGTCCGAAGCTCCTGTATAATGGTTTAAATAATGTTATTGACTTATTCCAGAATCATACATATTGATATGATATCATATATGGTCATTTTTTTAGCTTCTTATTAGTAATATTTCATTGTTACTTGTTACTCGGGTCTTTATTGCCTTTTGTTCTTATGCGTGTTTTGCTGAATAAATTCTTATTCTTATTTTAAGGTTATAGATACCTTATATCCAGAATGGTATTAGTGTAGCATATATCATATTTATTCATTCAATTCATTTATATAATTACTATGTAATGATGATCATGTAGAACGAGTCGCATCACATCGTGGAGACGGTATTCCGTACGTATGCACGAGCAATGATATTGTTCCCATGATCGTGGAATTGTATTTAAGTGTATTTATACTATTTAAGTATCAATATAACTTAATAATAATCATATATAGTTTCTCATTATACAATTATACCCATCCTTGTAAGGTGATGGTGGAAAATAGATTACACCACGGCGTGGAGACGGTATTCCATACGTACGCACACGCGGTGATTTCATTTTTCCGTAGGATGGATAGAAGGTGAATTTGGGATGTTTCATATTTATAATAACATATCAGTATGTAAGTAATAATGATGTCATTACTTTATCATGAAACAACTAAAGAAGAAGAAGTTGAAGAAGAAAGAAATTGAAAAGATCGGTAATGGATATTACCTCTTCTTTGAAACGCCTCTTTGAATCCTCCACTTAGGGAACTAAGATTGGTCTTTGAAGAAGACCAAGACCTCTAGGATTATTCTAGGGAAGTGGAGAAGGTATTTGGGCAGGGGTTGGCCGATCTTGATTGCTCAAATTGGTGTGAGGAGGAGGGGGAGGAGGTTCCCTTTTATAAGGGAGGAGAGGGGCACCTTTGGAATAACTAAAAATATTATTTTATTATAAAGTCAAGTTTGGTTTTAAATAGATCCAAATTGATTTATTTCAAGTCTAAGGTGGGTATGGGTCTAAATACTCTCTTAAAATAGAATTTAGACAAGTTTAGGTTCCTATTTTAACATTATCATTTAGATTTAACATTATGTTAAATAATTTTACTTTTACCGTGTCTTCTTGTGTTCTTATAATATAAGGTTAATAAACTTACTATAAGAAGTCAAAAGAACCCCAAATTGTTTATTATTAATATATATAACCTTATATAAGTCATTTGGCCGAACATTAGATTTTTAGGAATAAAATAACAATTAATAATATAATATTTTTTTAAAAAACTATTTTATGTCAATTTTGACACTATTTAGTAATTGATTTTTGTGAAAATCATAACAGAATTATTAGTTCAAACCAAGTTAATTAAATCAATAATAACATGTCATATTAACCTAGAAAATTAGTGGGATTCATAAAAAGTCTTAAATTACATTTAACTTGGTATTTATAACATCAATTATGTCAATATTTCATTAATAAGATAATTACTGCATCATCTTTGTGTCATAAATAAATTAACTTATTTGATGTCGAAAAATTAAAAATAAAATACCATTACGTAGGAAATCTTTTTAGATTTCTAATGAATATTTAAAATCGAATTTATCTTATGTATAACCCTATATTAAAAATTTTTTAGTAAAAAAACTTTGATTTTAAGTCTTTTAACTCTTCTTTGAATTAAATAATAATAAATGTCCTAATCTAATCCAAGTGGGCCTAAATGGTCATATTTTATTCCTAATCTTGTTTTTGGTCGAATTAAACTTATCCAATATAATTTGGACATGTGTTAGGGTAATAATAATATCATTTTTACAATTAATTACCCTATTTGCTTTTAATCGTGGTAAAATAAAGTAAAAAGTTACTATTCACCAAAAATTATTTTCATCTCATTGAACCACATTTTACTTACTGATATCAACCGTGTCTCTCGGATTTTTGAAATTCCACTCACAGAAGCGGTAAAATTATGTTTTATGAAAAATTCAGTTTTTTTAACTACCACTTAGTGGTTTCACTATTCATCAAAAATTGAAAGTTTTCAGAAAAATACCAAAAATTAGGCCTAAGCTATATTTGATATTATGAACTCAAAAATGATTTCTATTTTACCAAATTCAAAACATATCAGTTGCATTAATTAATTTAAAAATTAATTCCCATCGTCAAAACAAATAGCGTGTTCTTAAGAGATAATAACTATCAAAAGATTGACACTTGTTTATGTCTGGTTTAAATGTGAAATTACATCCAATGACCAACATTGTATTAAACTGTAAAAATATATTCTAAATATACTTTAAAACCACTCAAATTAATAATTTATCACTATTAATTATTTCGATTGAAAAAGCTGTTTTTAATTAAAATTTAGTAATTTGCACTATTCATCAAAATATGAAAGTTATCCGAAAATCACCAAAATTTCACCCTAAGCTAATTTTGATATTCCGAATCCAAAAAATGAAGTCCATTTTGAAAAATAAAAATTACAAAATTTCAAAATGTGGTTATTACTATTCATAATGGCTAGTTTTAATAATATTTTAATAGCATATCGTTGTTTAGTGAAACTTGGTATTGCGTACAACACACGCTATCGTGGAAGGTCACGATTACGTGTAATTCAAGCCAGGTCAGAGATGTGTGTTGTGAACGCTCCTTTTGGTGTAGCGTATAACACAAGACATTAATGAAATTAAAAAGAATATTTTTCATAAAATCTCGGGGTGTTACATTCTACCCCCCTTAAAATGAATTTCGCCCTCGAAATTCGTCGGGGTTATAAATGGTTTACTACTCGAAAGTTTATTTAATAGAAACCCACATCGTAAAAAGGAATACCAAAACAAATCTTTAAAAAAAAGTATGAAACGTAATGGTTACCCAAATAAACTAATCACTGGGTTTCCACATGGGTGAAAATATGGATATGGAAGAAAAATCTAACTATCATGTTCTGATGGAGAGTGGTAGAGAAAATGGCTATGGAAAAGCCAAAAATCACAAATCTATAAATTTGTGACGATCTAAGGTACCATCTGATTAATCAGATATAAGAGCACTAGGACAACCTTTTTGGTTTTTAAGATCATTTCCCTAAAGTTGAAGAATTTGAATTAGAATAAATACTTACTTTATTTTGGTACAATCTCACTGTTGTTCATGCCTTGAACAATTTCCACTTCATCTCTTAAATAAATGAAGTTGAATTTGTTATTCGTGAAGTGTTAGCAGATCATGTGATAGAATGACGGGTCATTCCATCTGTCTCAAACAAAAGGTTAGCAAAAGTTATTAAATATACATAAGTCATTCTATAGTGAGATTAATCATATATGGTTCCTAAAATGGACTTATACTTCATATATCATACTGCTTAATATAATAAAACTAGTTTCTACTAAATAGGGACTTCCTGTAGGCCAGTGGTAGGCGATAAAGGCCAGTCGCACTTCAGTTGTGGGTTCGATTCCCACGGCCTTGTCCGACGCGATGGGCTGTCGCCCGTCCTGCAGGTTGTCCTTTTTCTAAAACTATATTACTATAACATCCCATCAATAATATCGAAAAACGTTTTATCCTAACTTATGTCCAACATAATCCATTCTAATCTTTAGGCTTATCTAAAATACTTCGGTCCAATCTCATAGTATAAAGAAAATGATTACTTGAAATGTCACAGAACAATCACGTGAATGCCATCATTTATCCCCCATATATCATAAGATATATCTTGCTGGTCAAATTACAAACACGTGAATACCTTAATCATGTATTCTCTTGAAGAATGAATACCCATTGAACCTTAGTGAAAACATGAATACAGTTAAAAGTAAACACTTTCCACAAACCAAAATCCTCAAAACCATTATATCACTTAGTCTTTATATCAATCATGAGCTCATGACTACAATAAAACATCTCATTATCATCTTATCCCTTCATTATGCGCATATCATCTACATTCCAAAAATATCTGAATAACCTTTCATGGATACTGGTACCATTAATCATACACTTTCAAAACTCAAGGAAAGACAACATTGTAACAATCCTTAGATGTCTCTTTATCCCATAGTACCATGAGATTACTTATACAACATTACACATGATAAACGTGTCATCATTCCACTACATTCTTAAACCATTGACCGAGCTTCAATAATTCTTTCATCTCACATATCATTTGTAGTCTCTTTATCATCATCAACATAAATACTACCCATACGACCATGCTGATTCTCTTCATGAGACTTTCCCTTAGGGAATTGGTTTTCATAATGCCCATATATTCAACATTTAAATTTTTTTACCATTGTTCATGTCGTAGCAATACCATTATCCTCATCCATGGTGTTAACTGAACCTTTTCCTTTGCACTTACTGGCTTTGTGTCCTTATTTTCCACACCTAAAGAATCATCCAGTTCCTTTGAAACATTCTCCTTGATGCCTCTTCCCACATGATTTACATAGGGAAAATTGAACTTTCTTTCCTCTATGATCATCATGAAACTCCATCTTTCTGTTATTATCCGAGTCAGGAAACTTACCAAATTTTACTTTATTGATCATATTATGAGATTTCTGATTCGGCATAATAATGATGTTTGGACTTCCAAATCCCATTTCATTTGGTTTCTCATGAATAATATCATTCCATTGTCCATCATATCCCCCATTATCGTGAATCATCTTGTTTCCAGCCATTTTCTAAAACCCAAAAAGAATAGTGTGAGAGGAAAAAATCATAATAAAGGGGGAGTAACTTCAATATCTAACATCTTTAGTTTAATCTAATATTGTTACCATAGTTCTTGGACTATATACTATACATATACTTATCCTTAGGGACATCCCTAGACATACCTTAGAAATATCTCTAGGGATCTCACTAACGTTCTCGCATCCTAGTTTCCAAAGGTTGACTAAACCTTTCCTCTGATACCAACTGTAGAGACCCGAAGCTTGACGTACATTGACATTACATTACATTTGCGGAATACTTAGTACATAACAAAAACACACACACAAGGACCGTAATAGTTTAGTGTCTTTGGAAACTCGGAAACATAAACAACTGGTTCATAAAGCATCAACTTTGCCTCCCACTTATTTCATCATATCTAGGGTCCCTTTTTGGCATATCCTACTTAATAACCTTCTTCTTGACCTGGGGAAACGAAAACATACAAAAAAGGGTGAGCTCAAATGCTCAGCAAGGGCAAATAAAGGAAATAAAAATCATATCATATCTTTTTGAAAATCATAACCTGCAAAAGAGATCATAATATATTAACATGGAATAAATCATAGAAGTGAAAATGAGATCCCCATAATCATAACATAAAACTTGAAACTTTGTGGCATGCACACATAATCATGGAAAATCATTTCTTGTTAGTCATGACTCATTGCCAAGACTATCTTAGCGGACAAAGTCCATTTCTGAACCGAGTTCACTCCTCGTTTCAGTCCTGTATCACTGAACCGAAATAACCTTCCGTTCCAGCCATGTCTATCTCATGAGATATAAATATTACCCAATGCATTGGAGGGAGATATATGTCCCACCCATCTTATAATGAATGCTTTCTTATGTGTTCCACATAATCATAAATCATACATCATCGCATAACACATGTAACAAAAATGGGATTCTTGAAACATCATGACATCATAAAACAAATCATATAAGGTAAATGACTTCATAAAAATAATTCCCTCACAACATAATCAAATCAATGTAATAATAGGGATAAAAACAGAACCTATATTATCTTAGATGGAAAATAATTTTGATAAAACATTTGAACTCCATTCTTGAGGAAAATATCCTTTCTACTTCAAAAACACTTTTTTTTTCTTAACATGTCATACAATTATAAACTAAAAGAAGTTGATTAAAAATAAACTTGAAAACTTATAAAGGAATATTCTTGGAAATAATGTTTTAAAAATCCATTCTTGCCGTATAAGTTAAAAAAACCTTCTTCGTACTTTTGTCGGAAAAGTCAAAAAGTACCTCGTACGAAAAATGACAAAAGATTCCTTTCATATCCTTTACTAAAAACTCACCGAAGGGTAAAATTGGATTTAAAAAATTGTAGTTGGATGGAAATAATATTACATATTGAGTAAACATGTATGTGGATGATAAAATACACCCCAGTAATTACCAAAGTAAAAAAACAATCTCGGATAAAAGTGAGATTGTGATATTTCCCTTACCTTAGGTCCGATTTGCTTTGTACGTGTCCGAAGCTCCTGTATAATGGTTTAAATAATGTTATTGACTTATTAAAAAATCATACATATTGATATGATATCATATATGGTCATATTCTTAGCTTCTTATTAGTAATATTTCATTGTTACTTGTTACTTGGGTCTTTATTGCCTTTTGTTCTTATGCGTGTTTTGCCGAATAAATTCTTATTCTTATTTTGAGGTTATAGATACCTTATATACAGAATTTTATTAGTGTAACATATATCATATTTATTCATTCAATTCATTTATATAATTACTATGTAATGATGATCATGTAGAACGAGTCGCATCACATCGTGGAGACGGTATTCCGTACGTACGCACGGGCGATGATATTGTTCCCATGATCGTGGAATTATATTTAAGTGTATTTATACTATTTCAGTATCAATATAAATTTATAATAATCATATATAGTTACTCATTATACCATTATACCCATCCTTGTAAGGTGATGGTGGAAAATAGATTACACCACGGCGTGGAGACGGTATTCCGTACGTACGCACGCGCGGTGATTTCATTTTTCCATAGTATGGATAGAAGGTGAATTAGGGTTGTTTCATATTTATAATAACATATCAGTATTTAAGTAATACTGATGTTATTACTTTATCATGAAACAACTAAAGAAGAAGAAGTTGAAGAAGAAAGAAATTGAAAAGATCGGTAATGGATATTACCTCTTCTTTGAAACGCCTTTTTGAATCCTCCACTTAGGGAACTAAGATTGGTCTTTGAAGAAGACCAGGACATCTAGGATTATTCTAGGGAAGTGGAGAAGGGATTTTGGCAGGGGTTGGCCTAGCTTGAGTGCTCAAATTGGTGTGAGGAGGAGGGGGAGGAGGTTCCCTTTTATAAGGGAGGAGAGGGGCACATTTGGAATAACTAAAAATATTATTTTATTATAAAGTCAAGTTTGGTTTTAAATAGATCCAAATTGATTTATTTCGAGGATAAGGTGGGTATGGGTAGAAATCATCTCATACAATAGAATTTAGACAAGTTTAGGTTCCTATTTTAACCTTGTCATTTAGATTTAACATTAAGTTAAATAATTTTACTTTTACCGTGTCTTCTTGTGTTCTTATACTATAAGATTAATAAACTTACTATAAGAATCCAAACGAACCCCAAATTGTTTATTATTAATATATATAACCTTATCTAAGTCATTTGGCCGAACCTTATATTTTTAGGAATAAAATAACAATTAATAATATAATATTTGTTTTAAAAACTATTTTATGTCAATTTTGAAACTATTTAGTAATTGATTTTTGTGAAAATCATAACAGAATTATTAGTTCGAACCAAGTTATTTAAATCAATACTAACATGTCATATTAACCTATAAAATATGTGAGATTCATAAAAAGTCTTAAATTACATTTAATTTTGTATTTATAACATCAATTATGTCAATATTTCATTAATAATATAATTACTGCATCATCTTTGTGTCATAAATAAATTAACTTATTTGATGTCTAAAAATTACAAATAAAATACCATTATGTAGGAAAGATTTTTAGCTTTCTAATTAATATTTACAATCGAATTTATCTTATGTATAACCCTATATTAAAAATGTTTTAGTAAATAAACCTTGATTTTAACTCTTTTAACTCTTCTTTGAATTAAATAATAATAAATGTCCTAATCTAATCCAAGTGGGCCTAAGTGGTCATATTTTATTCCTAAGCTTGTTTTTGGTCGAATTACACTTATCCAATAGAATTTGGACATGTGTTAGGGTAATAATAATATCATTTTTACAATTAATTACCCTATTTGCTTTTAATCGTGGTAAATAAAAGTAAAAAGTTACTATTCACCAAAAATTATTTTCATCTCATTGAACCACATTTTACTTACTGATTTCAACCGTGTCTCTCGGATTTTTGAAATTCCACTCACAGAAGCGGTAAAATTAAGTTTTAGAAAAATTTAGTTTTTTTTAACTACCACTTAGTGGGTTCACTATTCATCAAAAATTGAAAGTTTTCAGAAAAATATCAAAAATTAGGCATAATCTATATTTGATATTATGAACTCAAAAATGATTTCTATTTTACCAAATTCAAAACATATCAGTTGCATTAATTAATTTAAAAATTAATTTCGTCGTCAAAACAAATAGCGTGTTCTTAAGAGATAATAACTATCAAAAGATTGACACTTGTTTATGTCTGGTTTAAATGTGAAATTACATCCAATGACCAACATTGTATTAAATTGTAAAAATATATTCTAAATATACTTTAAAACCACTCAAATTAATAATTTATCACTATTAATTATTTCGATTGAAAAAGTTGTTTTTAATTAAAATTTAGTAATTTTCACTATTCATCAAAATATGAAAGTTATCCGAAAATCACCATAATTTCACCCTAAGGTAATTTCGATATTCCGAATCCAAAAAATGAAGTCCATTTTGAAAAATAAAAATTACAAAATTTCAAAAAGTGGTTATTACTATTCATAACAGCTAGTTTTAATAATATTTTAATAGCATATCGTTGTTTAGTGAAACTCGGTATTGCGTACAACACACGCTATCGTGGAAGGTCGCGATTGCATGTAATTCAAGCTAGGTCAGAGATGTGTGTTGTGAAAGCTCCTTTTGGTGTAGCGTATAACACAAGACATTAATGAAATTAAAAAGAATATTTTTCATAAAATCTCGGGGTGTTACAACTCAGGTACACTCCCATGTGATAATTATATATACATATAACTATAATTATAATTATATATTAATATATTTAAAAATATGTATTGATAATTAAAATTATAAATAAATAAATAAATATATATATATATGTAAATAATAATTAAGTTATAATAAATATATTAAAATAATATCCATTTTTATTATATTTATAATTATATATATATAATTATATTAATATATATAAATATATATAAGGATGGGGAGCACTGAGGGGGTGGAGCTCTGGTGATTCAAGGATGATTGGTTCTAATTTCTTTTATTATGGACTTCCATGGCCTTGCTTGTAAGAAACACATGAGATGTTTAAAGAGAAAATTAGGGGATCATTATGGATCGACTCAATCTGGTTGATTCAGTCTTAGATGTATCGACTTATCTAAACCCTATGGATGATATAAAATTTGGTAAGCACATCTCTTTTTCTCAAACAGTGCTTAATCCCTCAAATTATGAGTCATCTGTAGCTAGGTCTGTACTGAGAGTGGATATTGAGACTCCCTATGAGTTTCCTAATTTGCGAGATCCTTACCAGGCCTTAAATCTACATTTCTTTGATGGGGTCTGATGGGAGTCATTTTCTATTTCCTAGAGGGTTAAGAAGAAAGGGGAAACAATTTTTATAAGCGACCCATGGAATCATTATAGAGAATCTCAATGAATGTAAAAATTCTCTCATTATGCATCTATCTATGAATGAAAAATATCATAAGTGAATTCTATTAGAAATTTTAAAGACTCTATGATTTTTGGGGCTTTGATGACTGGTGGAGGACCTCTTTAGAGAGAAGTTTATTTATATCATGTTCTCCGATGAGAATTCAAAATCCAAAGTATGGGGTAATGGTTTCATTAATCTAAATCATGGTTTTCTAAAAATTTAGGAACGAGATCACTATTTTAATCCTCTTAATTTAAATAATTCATTCACCCAGTTATGGATTTGAATAAAGATATTAATTAGGTTCTTTTGGCACCCTCAAATCCCTGGGAATATTTCCTCTATAGTTGGTTTTCACATCAAAATGGATAAAGAGACCAAAATGGATAGATATGGTCAATTTTCTAAGATTATAGTTGAAGTTGACCTTAGATCTCGTCTAATAAATATTATTGTTTTTTCTACCACTGATTTTCAATTTGAAAACCTTATTTAATATAAAAATTTTCTTAATTTTTGTAAGGGATGCAATAATATTGGTCATTCTTTTGAGAATTTCATTAGAATAATGAATTGTGTTCATAGTGGGTATAAAGGACATCCATCTAATAAATACATTAAGATGTCTGGGAAGCTATGTAGTGATGACACTCAAGGGAACAAAAATGAAAAGGGGGATGGATTGTAGTCTCATGCAGGGGGAACATAGAGGTCACATGATCGGAGTTGCTAGAAATTAGCATATGCCTTTTCATTATCAAGAAGGAGGTGAACAAATGGTTCACATTACAAATGATGTTGTTGATAATAAAGATTATTAAAATGATATTGCTGAGTTTGGACATCCACATGGCACTGGAAGGGGGATCTATAATTCTCTTATGGTGTGTCCATCTAGTAAAGATTAGCAGGCAAGTTCTGGGATGGCTACATACAAGGTAACTGTAGGTACTTCCACTAGTTACAAGTCAAATGTCATATTTATAGTTATCAACACTGGGAAGTCTTATTAAATGATGATGGAACCTATTAGTAGCTATTCACATGAATTATAGATCTCAGTTTAGGAGGAAGCTCATGTCCAAAGGCTAAGGGCTTGTGATATTAAGGATGCTAGCAACCTGAGCCTTATTCAACAAGAAAAAGAAAGTCTTAATTTGGAAGACGAGAAGGGGGATGGACAGTTATAGAAACAAAGAAAAAATCTTAATTGGATAAAGGTAAAAAGGTGATAGATTATGAGGTATATTTATGGGTTTATCCAATAAATCCAGGTCTATTTCACTTTTCCCAAGATCTCAGTAAGTACAATATGATGTTGTGACTCCCTAGAGCTCTCATGTGCAAAAAAATGTTCCCTTAAGAACATATTCTCAGAAAGATAATATTTTAAGATTATATGTGGATTTTTATCCAAAATGTTATCTGTAAGAGGATCCATTACATTGCAGATTCTTTATATTGCTCCTCTTAGGTTGGAGGCTCCATTGGGTCACCATCCAAGGTCGGGTGATGGAAAAATTACCAAAGATGGTCGGTCTTACCCACATTATTTCATTGAGTTTATGAGGCTATCTTATGAAAGTTTTGGCACATCTTCATATGAGGAATGTGATGCAATAATGATTCAAAATTACACACCAATATTCCACCATGGGGGATTTGGTGAAAGAGGTTTCCCAAAGATCTCAGTGATGACACAACTGAGTGGTTTGACTCATAGGTTGAGAATTTTTATACCAAAATAGATCATTCCTAATTTAACTATAAATACTACCTTTCAGTCTAGAGATTCATATCCCTTAATCTTGATGCTAACATGTGATCAAATTCAATGATGGATGTAAGGGACCTGTCATGGAAACTTTGTGCATTACCCAATTTGGGTGACATCACCTCTATGTCATCTAATGATAATTTTTCACCAAATAATGAATCTTCATCAACTGATGACTATGAATCTTGTTATAAACCAAAGTTGTGGAGGAGAGGTTGACATCCCTAGGGAAGAGGTCGATATCCTCAGAACATGGGTGGCAGAGGCAAGCCTCAGAAGTGATTTTTATACTTTTCTTGTGTATGGGTTTTTATTATGGTTTATTTTGATAGAGGGCATAAACACTGTGTTTGACCCCATCCTCATGCTTTTATCTATCTTTTTTTGTTTAATAAATTTTGGGGACATAGGTTTGGGTCTCCAAGTCCATGTCTAAGCTGTCTTGGATATAACTATATAAATATATTTGTAATCATATAAAAATATTTAATAATTCATTTATTTGTAATTATAATTATAAATAAATATATATTTAAAAATTTATAAAATTATAATAAATATATTTAAATAATAAATATATTTATTATATTTATAATTATATATAATTATATGTTAATAAATAAAAATATATATATACATAATTATATAAATATATATAATTATTTTAATATATTTATATTTATATACAAATATTTAAAAAAATAATTAGTAATAATTATAATTATATATATATATATTTAAATAATTATAAAATTTTAATAAATATATTTAAATAATAAATATATTCATTATATTTATAATTATATATATATATATATATATATATATGGAGATATGAAGTAGTGTCGTGGGAGATCCTCTCCAGGCGATTCCATGGTGATTGAGGCTCTCATATATACGATGAATTCTCTTTTAGACTACTATTTCAATCGATATGATGTTTTATAGGGACCTTTGAAGGTGGATAAGGATGGAAAAAACTCAAATATGGTTATCAGGGGATCTATTCTTTGTTATGTCTTTTAATGGGTGTGTGGTGTCCTAGGAATTCTTTAATCCATAAAGAATTCCAAGATACTTTGCAAATGTAAAGAATAACAAGTTCTTCACAAATTATAGGCATGTGCTTGCATCCTCCCGAATCATGGAAAAAGGATCACTTTCTTTTGTTGAAGAAAATTTGAAGCTGGTTGTAGAGAGATTAGTGGAGTGAAAACACTCAATTCTAAATCAATTGAATTTATAAGGGAAGGAGAATACATTTAAAATTTAGGAGTTTCAACACATGTTCTTCTAAATATGGAGAGTTGGTGGTTGGAGGATTACTACTTTAGTGAAAGGCTATTTTCACTTTGTGTTTTTGTCAGATGATCTCCAATCTAGAGCTTGGGATTCACGTTTTTTCTCCCTCAAGCCTATTAGTTTTTAGATCTAAGATTATGATACCCTTTTTAACACTTCATAAGTGAATAAATCAATTACTTAGGTATGAATCCAAATCCACGATCTCCCCTATTTCTTTTGGAATTATCAACTACTTTGGGGCGTCTCCTCTACTATTGGGGTTCTAATTAAAGTTTCCCAGGAAATTGAACTTTCTTGATTTGGGAACTTTTCTATATTTCTAATTGATATTGATTTATGCTCAACTCTTGTTGATTCAGTTATCCTTATGGCCACTGATATAAGGTTGGAATTATCTATTAAGTTTGAAAAGAAACTAGCATCTTGAAAAAAATGTAATATTTTAGACTTGGATCAAGAATGCCTAAGGAATATTCATTTCTCCAAATATAGAAAATCTGATAATTCCATTGATAATTGAATGTTTAAAATTCCAATTATTGATGCTCTGACTGATAAAGCTGATAGAAATTTTTTTCCAGAGGGAATCCCTAATAGAAATGGTTGGACATTCATGTCCTGCATCCTTTGTTGAATAAGTGGGTTTCCCTTTTCGTAATAATTACCAACGTGCAGTGGGTGATCTATAAACATAGATAGATATGAGAGTCTGTACTCTTCATATTATAAAGTTGGAAGCTGCAGTGAAGGAGGTTGATGATGTCTCTAATTCTAATGGGGATGAGACTTTGTCAATAGGAAGTGTTGAAGTTCTTGGTGAGACAGATTTTTATGAAGTAAATTTTGTTATGACTAGTGGTTGTGGAGGAAAAAATTCCTAACCATAGTGGGGTCCTTTTTTGTCTCAATAAAATAGAAGAATGTTCCTATTTCTATGTGTGATACAGATTATCCTGGGGATTCCACTCTAGAATAGACTAGAAAGGTTCCTATTTTTACTGAATAATTGAGGCTTTAAAAAGGTGACTATGCCTCCTTTTTACTGGTATTAGATCTCTCAATGGAATTTTTCAAGAGGTGGACTGCAGTTGAAGGTCTTCATATATAGGATAGTTCTCAAAGAAAGTACATGGGTTCTGAATTAAGACCCAAAATAGACACTCACAAGTCAACCTCATTGGATGATGTATCTCCAATGTTGGGGATGTATTATCCTCTTGATCAAAGTGCATCTCATTCAGTTGATGATCGCAAACATGTTTTGATATTACATCCTCCAGAAATTGCTGAGATAAGATATTTAGATGATAAGGGTGTTAGTAAGGATGATGATACCCTAGTTGGGAAGAATGAAAAAACCATATTTAATGCCCATCCTAAAATGGTAGGTTTACCTAGTCAGGATGGCACTGTATCTACTGATAATAGGTATGTTTATTTTGGAATGATTCATGATAGTGTGTCTCATGATAGGGAAGATGAAACATTGATCATGGATGGTCAGGATGGTAATTGATAGTTTACCAATCAATGTAAGAGAGGAAGATGCATGAGAGGCTGGGTTGGCTTTCGATAAAGGGGCGGTATATGGACGAGCTCTGATGTAATGGAAAATTTGGAATGGTTTTACCCATATATATTTTTTAATCATATGAAAACCCTTTATGACTCCTTTGGAAAGGCCTCAGCCATGGAATGTGAAGATAGAAGAACAAAAAATTTCATGATACCTCTGGAGGACTATGAGGGTGAAAGGCATCCCTAGGTACTTTTTAAAGATATGGAAAAATGGTTGGATTTGTAGCTTGAAGCCATATTTTCCATAATAGACCCGATTTTTTTATATTGGTATTATCTTACAGTCCAAGAACTATTACAAAAAACATTAATGATGGTTGTCGGTATAATCTGGGGATGAATTCTAAGGAACATTCATGGCAGTATAAGAGAAGCACCATTCGAGAGGAATCCTCAGTTATTTCATTGAGTAAAGAGCTCATGACACCTCATAAGATCATTTCATGGTGGACAAGATGACATCTAAAGTAAAAATGTCAATGCCCGAAGAATTTGGGTTCCATAGGGTGTGATAGGAAATGATCTCTTGTTTAATTTGTTTGTGGGCACTTCATTCTTTGTCGAGCCTTAATTTTTTTTTTGTACTTTTATTTTTTCTAATAATTTTTTTTACTGTGGGTTGGCTTGCCAACATACAATTGAACCTTTTCAATTATATATATATATATATATATATATTTATATCAATGTATTTTTAATTATATATAATTTTTAAAATTTTTATTTACACATAAAATTATAAATAAAAAATATATATTTAAATAATTATAAAATTATAATTAATATATTTAAATAATAAATATTTTTATTGTATTTATAATTATTTATAATTATATTTATTTCTAGTTATATACATTTTAATTTTTTAATTATATTAACTATATTTTAGAATTAGGTATTTATTAGCGCTTTGTTAGCATTGATAAAGAATTATTTTTATTAGTGTTAAAAAAGCCTGATTAAACATATCTTTATTAGCAGTAGGATTTTAGTAATGATAAATATATGTTTATTAGTGATTTTTTAGTGCTGATAAAGATTGGTTTTATCAGCACTTACTATTTTAGTGGTGATAAATCCACTCTTTATTAGTTTTTTTAAATAGCTAATAAAATCATTCCTGAACATTTAAATAGAACCCTAACCGAGTTCTTCTCAGTCAATCCATTCAAAATCTTTCAGAACAAAATCTATGTCATTGCTCTCCTATGATCATTTCGGATGAATCAACATGTAACATCCCCTAATCCAACACTCTTTCTTATGAAAAAATCAGGTTGGTTATGAAACCTCAAGTGCGCCTCCCCATATGCCTAAGGCTATTGACTAGTAGTGAGGGTGTGATAAGTATACTGGGGATACTATACCCTTGAGTATAGAGTTACAATATCACATAAATATGAAATATTAAAAGGTATTGTAGTAACAAAATTAGAAAAAATAGTATAACAACAACTGGGAAGTAACAAAAAAAACCAATAATCCAATACGAATGAATCATATAATGATAGAATAATAGGTATATAGATGTAAAACTGAAATATAAAAAAAATAAAAGAACCACCTGACAGAAATAAACTCAAATACCCCTGCCCCGAACCCCATGTCGGTCCCTTATCCTAACTCCAGCCCATCCAAAAGAAACAATCAGGAACATGGTCCCTTGCCCTTGTTTAAACATGCATCTATTCAATATGGTTGGGTACCAAACAATGTCTTAAATAGGATGTGATTGAAAATGTGTATGTCAACACAACCATGTCTAAACAAAACTAGACTAATAATAAGTGCATGCAATTATGAGATAAAAATGTGTATTAATTAATCAATTAATATGATATATAAATCAACCTGCTTTGGAACCAATCAAAAATCAATCTGGTCATGTAGAAAAACCATGCCAAACATATCCATATACCATAGAATAATCACATAATAATGAAAATACCTCTGTATAAGCATATCAACCTATAGGAATATCCCTATTTATAACCATTTCAGTATTAATTGGGATAAACCTACTATATAAGAATTACAACATCACACTGCACCAAACCCCCTATATAATAATTTTAGTGTCACACTGGGCCAAGATATATGAATTTAAACATCAAACTAGGCCAAGCCCACTATATAAGGCGTTCAACATCAAAATCAACAAGTCATAACAGCATGGATATCGCAATATCGTGCCATAATCCGTAATGGTTAAATATGAAAATTACTATTTGTCTTTCAATTTCAATTTCTTCTATATATGAATTTATCAACAGTCATATAAATAGCCCAAAATCTTTTAACAAAGTGATTCTATATTAAGAAATCACCAACAATCTAATTTCATTCTAAACACACTTTAATACATTAACCATTTCAATATTATTCAAGGGTTCACTCACCCAATAGGTACACACAAGCCATGTCAAAACATCAATTGAATCCTAAGGGATCCAAAAAATAATCTAATTCCATGGTTTACCATAATTCGTCATCCAATTGATTAAGGAACGTGTTATATCAGCGTAATTCAAAATATTGTACATACTTAACAATTTTACAGACCATAGGGTTAGGTTTTAGACTCTCTACCATTATCTAGCGATTAAGAAATGCTTCCAAAAAAAATCCCAAATAAGAATAGAGGCGAGGAAGATCGCAATAAGTATTAGGGATTGGATGTGTGATTGGGATGTCGGGAATGGAGGAAAGATCTCAAAAAGTTCTTGGAATTCACATAAGGGTTTAGAGGAGGAAGGGATGGAGTAGATCAATGAAAAACATATGTGATACACATCCTTAAAATTACCAATCTCATTAATTACACATTATATAAGTATATTACATGGCGTGTAATCCGTACCTATGAGTTATGCCAAAAAACACATTGCATCGGGTGAATTTATCCCTCCCCTAACATTACACGCCATGAAATAACTTCACGGTATGTGTTTATTTTATGTAATTAACCTAGTTCATAGATTGCTCCTAGAAATAGTTACATTCCATGTAATAAGTACATGACCTATAAATGAACTATAGATAGATTTCATCCCATCGTCTACAAAAGCACTCAAACCACCTTTAAAGCATCCCAAACTTACAGAAAACCCTCAAAATCCAATTTAACATATTTCATACCTAGAATCCATTAAATCAAACAAACATACAACTCTGAGTTTTATGTAATTTTTCTCAACAAAGGCTCTCCATCTCTGAATGAGACTTGACCAACAAGGTATAAATACAAGGAAAACAAAAAAAATACGTTTAACTCCAAATTCAAAGAGAGATATACCGAGAAAAGGATGAGATCTTACAACCTCTCCAATATATAACAACACATCCCATAGCTACTCAATGCATCACCATGAAGTCTCAGAAAACATGCCTTGTAACGCCCCGACCCTAGTTACCCAGAGTCAGTGCATTATTACATAACATTGGCATGATCACAAGAAAGATCAAATCTCGAAAGACCGATTGGTTTAGTAGCCTTGGAAACACTAGATATATTCATAAGTTTTACATTACATCATAAAATGAAAAACTACTACAACAACATAATGTCTCCATAATCCACACTCATATCCCCACATAATATCCCTGCAGGTCATTCATAATTTACTTCTTCACTTCCTGGGAAAAATAAAACATAGAAAAGGGGTGAGCTCAAATGCCCAGTAAGGATAACAATATAGCGGAAACTTTCATAAATAAGAATAAACATTTAAGGCAATGTATAACTAAAACAAAAGCCTTTCAAACATGAAATTTCAACATGGTACGACATAAATAAAATGAAATAATTCTATTTACTTATTCACATGGATATTCTACTAATCGAATAATCACATGCAAAAATCAATAACCACTTTCATAATGTTGGAATGCATAATGCCAGACTATCATAACCACATAGTCAAGGCCTCGTGCCAAGACTACAAATAAGATTTTGTCAAGGCCTTGTGCCAAGACACTAGTTTGTCTCATGAGACCTACCGATGCATCGAGGAGCTATAGCGGGCTCCACCCGTCACATATTAAGTCCAATGCATTCCCATATGAAAAGGTTTAAACATAACATAAACATTCGTATTAAAACTAGCATACGAGATGTCAATACTTTCACCATAAACAATGAATGGTATAAAAATAGCACATCTACAGTCAAACATATCACAAAACCTTCAATACAATATAGAAGTTTTGTATCATAATAAATCAACTTCAAATAATCTTAAAATCCATCAAAGGATGTTGACATAGATGAAATCAAAATTCTTTTTAAGGAAATATCTCCTTTTATTTTGAAATCATTTAAGATCCATATCAAATAAAACATTTTCTTTGAAAATATTCTTATATGCTTGTAAGGGAAGTTTTGACGATTTTATAACGGCGGAAAATAACAGCACCCGCCGTATAAGTTAAAAAAACATTCTTATCTTAATTCTATCGAAAAGTTTAAAAAGAACCTTGTTTGGAAAACGACGGAAAGATTCCCTTATAAACCTCTTATAAAAAGTCAAACAAGGGTATAAATGACTTTAACTCATATTCTTTTAAATATTAAAAATATTTTGAAATACATTTTTGAAGAAACATGGACGTGGATGATAACGAGGTCCCAGTAGATAATTATGTATAAACAACCTCGGATAATGAAGAGATTGCGAAATAAACCCTTACCTTGTACTTTTCCTTGGTTGGGGTAGGTTAACCTCCTGTATAATGGTGAAATAATTGTTATTAAATTATAAAAGAATCATATACATTAATATGATATCATATATGATCTTTTAATATTGATTTGATAATAATATCTTAGTATTATCGTTGTTTCGGGTGTTAACTTACTTGTTTTATTTTATATGTTTTGTTACATAAGCCATGTTTGTAATGGATAGGTTGTATATTATTCATATCCAGAATGATATCAAGTCCTTAAACAACATTTTTAAATCATCAAATGATAATTATAATTTAATGGATATGATGGAGAATGAATCTCATCGCGTTCATGGAGACGGTAGTCCGTACGTACGCACCAGCGACAATATCATTCTTTTGATATTAAAATAATATATAAATGGATGTTATATCATATATACAGAATAATTAACATGTTATATTTATTATTTACATGAGTTTCACATCATTATTATACCCATCCAAATAATAATATATTGAATAACAATTACACCACGACGTGGAGACGGTAAGCCGTACGTACGCACGTATGGTGACATGTTATTCAAAGGGTGGATAGAATACGGAATATGGTTGTACCATATTTATAATAACATCACAGTATATTTGAGATACTGGAGTTATTATTTTAGAATGGTAAGAACAAAGAAAGAAGAAGTGGAAGAAGAAAGGAACTTGAAAAGGGGTGGTGAAAACATTACCTCTTCTTCAGGTTCTTCCTTTTGTTTTGATCAAAAGGGATCCTTAGGTTGTCTTTCTGATCAAAATAAGGCCTCTAGGTTGTAGTGAGGGAAGTTGGGAGAGTATTTGGGCAGAGTTTGGCCGAACCAAAAGGCTTTGATGGTGTGAAGAAATGAGAAGGAGTGGTCTCCTTTTATAAGGGAGAGGAGGGGATCTTTTGGAAAGAGTGAAAGTATTACTTTATAATATAATTATATTCGGTTTATAATGGTCCAAAAATCATTGAGGTCGAAGATAAGATGACTCATATTCTAAATAACATCAACCAATAAGAATTGGATAGGTTTTAGATAATATTTTAATCATTATAATCTTATTTATTTAAATGATTTATTAATGAGGTAAACATTGCATCATTATTGTGTCATTAATAATTTAAATTATTTGATGTCTAAAAATTATAAATAAAATATAATTATGTAGGAAATCTTTTTATCTCTCTAATTAATATTTATAATCGAAAATCCAACACGTATAACCCTATGTAAAAATTGTTCTTCAAAAAGATGTAAGCTTATGCCATTTTTATTTTTATTTTAACTTTATTAATATAATGTGTCCCTACCACATACAAGTGGCTCTAAGGGGTCCCCAAATCGACCCAAGGATGCCCATGGTTGGGTATGTGTCCACCAATAAGGTTAAGACACGTTGTAGGGTAATTTTGTATTATTATAATATTATTTTTTAACCCTTATTTACCGGATTTACCCTTTAACCATGGTAAATAAAATATTTACCGTAGTAATTATTCAAAATGTGTAAAAATAAAAGTTACCTATTTACATAATTTGGAAATCCTGATTCAAAATATGTAATCCATTTTTCCAAATTCAAAACACAGAAGTGGCAGAAATTAATTTAAAATTATTTCCCATTGTTAAAATAAAAAGCGTGTTTTTAAGAGATAATAACTATCAAAAGATTGACACTTGTTTATGTCTGGTTTAATTGTGAAATTATGTCCAATGACAAACATTAAATTAAATGGTAAAAATATATTCTAAATATACATTAAAACCACTCAAATTCATAATTTATCAATATTAATTATTTTGATTAAAAAAGTTGATTTTAATTAAAATTTAGTAATTTTCACTATTCATCAAAATATAAAAGTTATCCGAAAAGTACCAAAATTTCACCCTAGGCTAATTTCAATATTCCGAATCCAAAAATGAAGTCCATTTTGAAATATAAAATATATATAATTTTAAAAAGTAGATATTACTATTCATAATGGCCAGTTTGATTGGTTGTTAGAACTCGGTGTTGCGTACAACAGACGCTATCGCATTAATCAAAGAGAAGTGTACCGTAGAAGCTTGGGGTGTTACATTCTCCCCTCCGTCAAATAATTGCATCCTCGCAATTTCTAGGGTATTACTGCATAAAAATACTCGGGTGGTTCTTCATCATAAGTTCCTCGGGTTCCCACGTTGCCTCTTCCATCTTATGATTTCTCCACAAAACTTTTACCAGACGCGTCGTCCGGTTTCTCAGTACTTGTTCTCTTGTATCAAGAATCCTGAAAGGCTCTTCACAATAAGACAGATCGGGTTCCAGTTATAATTCCTCATAGGTGAGTACATGCGTTGGGTCAAGCATGTATTTTCTCAACAGAGATACGTGGAACACATCGTGAACTTTGGAGAGACTTCACGGCATTGCCAATCGGTAAGCTACAACCCCAATTCGTTCTAGAATTTCGAAGGGTCCGATGTACCTGGGACTCAATTTACCTTTCTTACCAAAACGTATGACTCCCTTCCATGGAGATACCTTCAGGAAAACATGATCACCGACTTGAAATTCCAAATCCTTCCTTCGATTATCGGCATAGCTCTTCTGCCTACTTTGAGCTGCTTTGATGTGATTTTGGATTACTTTCACCTTTTACACTGTTTCCTCCACTAGTTCTGGGCCTACAAGTTTTCTTTCCCCAACTTCATCCCAACAGGTTGGTGTATGAAATCTCTTTCCGTATAACGGTTCATATGGTGCCATCTGAATACTCGAATGGAAGCTATTGTTATAGGAAAATTCTACCAGTGGTAAATATTGATCCCACATACCCTGAAAGTCAAGTGAGCAAGATCTCAACATGTCTTCTAAAGTCTGAATAGTCCGTTCTGATTGTCGATCTGTCTGAGGGTGGTATGCAGTGCTCAAATGAAGTTCAGTATCCAGGGATTTCTAAAGACTTTTCCAAAATCTTGAAGTAAAACGGGGATCACGATCAGAAACAATTGATAAGGGTACTCCATGAAGTCTCACAACTTCATTAATATATAGTCTTGCTAGACGTTCCAGGGGTAGATCTTCTCTTATAGCAAGAAAATGTGCTGACTTGGTAAGTCGATCAACAATAACCCATATTGCATCATTCCTTCTAGGAGTCTTTGGTAGCCCCATGACAAAGTCCATCGTAATATTGTCCCATTTCCACTCTGGTATGGGAAGAGGTTGCATGACTCCTCCAGGCTGTTGCCTTCCAGCTTTCACTTGTTGACAAACCATACATCTTGACACAAAATCAGAAATCTCCCTCTTCATGTTGTCCCACCAAAAATGTTCCTTCAAATCTCTATACATTTTTGTGCTCCCAGGGTGTATAGATAAATTGGAACTATGAGCATCATCCAGCAATTCCCTTTTTAGATCAGGTAAATCGGGAACACAAATTCTCTTCCCGAATTTCAAAACTCCATCTTCATACACAAAGTCTCTCAATCTCCCATCATTCACAGCTTTAATCTTCTTTTGGAATTCTTCATCATCGGTCTGAGAACTCTTAATCCTTTCTAGTAAAGATGGTTTGGCAACCATTTGAAAAATCATTGATGTTTCACCTTCCCTGGTTATTCCCATGTCCATCTTCACTAGATCAATAAAAATTGAATCCCTTTCAATTATCATATTGTTCAAAACTCCATGGTCTTTTCTACTCAAAGCATCTGCCACCTTGTTTGCTTTCCTCGGGTGGTAGTGTATCGTACAATCATAATCCTTGAGTAATTCAAGCCATCTCCTTTGCCTCATGTTGAGTTCTTTTTGTGAGAAAATATACTTCAAACTCTTGTGATCAGTATAAATCTCACATTTTTCACCACAGAGGTAGTGCCTCCATATCTTCAAAGCAAAGATCACAGCTGCTAACTCGAGATCATGAGTAGGATAGTTTTGTTCATGAATTTTCAACTGTCGTGATGCATAGGCAATAACTCTATCATTCTGCATAAGGACACAGCCAAGTCCTTTCTTTGATGCATCACTATAAATAACGAACCCATCATTCCCCGATGGTAGAGTCAATATAGGAGCATTGACTAATCTTTTCTTCAGTTCTTCAAAACATTCTTCACACTCTTTTGTCCAAACAAATTTAACCCCTTTACGTGTGAGCTTCGTTAATGGGTTAGCCAATCGGGCAAAATTCTGGACAAAACGTCGATAATAACCTGCCAAACCAATAAAACTGCGTACCTCAGTTATACTCGTAGGTGCTGGCCATTCTTGGATTGCCTTGGTCTTAGAAGGATCAACAGAGATTCCATCTTTAGAGACAATATTTCCAAGAAAAGAAATCTCATGAAGCCAGAATTCACACTTGCTAAACTTCCCATATAATTCATGCCTCCGCAGAGTCTTCAAGATAATGCGCACGTGATTTTCATGATCTTCGTAGGTTTTGGAGTATACCAAGATATCATCAATAAATACCACCACAAATTCATCGAGATACTCCTTGAAAACTCTATTCATCTGGTCCATGAATACAAAGGGTGCATTAGTCAATCCAAACGGCATTACAGTAAACTCGTAATGCCCGTACCTGGTTCGAAATGCTGTCTTCGGAATGTCTTCCTTCTTCACACACAACTGATGGTATCCAGATCGAAGGTCAATCTTTGAAAAGTATTTAGCTCCATGCAGTTGGTCAAATAAATCATCAATGCGAGGTAGGGGATACTTGTTCTTTATCGTTATAGCATTGATCTCCCTGTAGTCGATAAATAACCTCATAGATCCATCTTTCTTTTTAACAAAAATAACTGTGGCTCCCCATGGAGAAACACTAGGGCGAATAAATCCCTTATTACTCAATTCCTCTAGTTGTTTCTTTAGTTAGACTAACTCTATAGTGGCCATTCTATAAGGGGTCTTCGATATAGGCCTTGATCCAGGAATCAAATCAATGGAAAACTCAACTTCTCGTTCTGGAGGATGTCCAGGTAAATCTTCCGGAAATACATCTACAAATTCTTTCACAACAGGTACATCCTCTATTTGAACATTCCTTTCCTCACCCACAATTATTTCATTCTCTTCCTCCCTAATAATTGAATTTAGTTGAGCTATTGAGGGTGGATCTAAATAAGAATTAGGTGGTGACGATTCTGCTCTAAAGATAAGGTGTTCCTTATCATTATCATCAAGAATCGTAACCTCTTTCTTCTTACAATAAATCTTCGCATCATAGTCCGAAAGCCAGTCCATACCGAGGATTATATCAAAACCAATCATAGGTATAACGATGACATCAGCAGATAAAGAAAGTTTATGTGCTCTAATGGGGAATGATTCACAAAACATTGTTGCAATGATACTTCCCTTAGGAGTTTTAACTGACAACTCCCTTATTAAATCAAATTGGAAATATCTAATTTTCTTAGCAAACTGGGAAGATATGAAACAATGCGATGATCCAGAGTCAAATAATGCATTTGCTAAACTTGAGGAAACCATTAAATTACCTGCCACCATGTCTTTCGGAGCTTCTACCTCAGCAGTAGTGATAACATAAGCCTGGCCTTGATCCCTTGGCCTTTTCTGAGGTAAGTTCTCCTGACGCTTAGGAAATTCATTTGCATAATGCCCCATCTCCCTGCAATTGTAGCACTGAACGTTGGTAGCTTCCTTCTTCCCCTTGCAATCACGAGCTTGGTGGCCTTTTTCACCACACTTGTAACAGACTCCCATTCCCTTCAAGCAAGTACCAGGGTGTTTCTTCTCGCATTTACCACAGGATGGATATTCAACCTTTCCCTTATTCCCATTATTTCCATTCCCAGATTGATCAGCAGGTCTCTTCTTCTCTTGCTTTGCTTTAATGTCATAAGACTTAGAGAATTCCTTTTCGGTCTTGATAGCACATGAGACAATGTCTTCGTACGACAAAAAGGATAGTGAGACTAATGATCGACGGAGAAATGGTTTTAACCCATCAAAGAAACGATCAATCTTACTTCTTTTGTTACGTATATAATCACCAGCGTACCTTGCTAACCTTGTAAAGTTAGCCTCATACTTTGTGACATTCTCATCCTCCTTTTGTCTCATACTTAGAAATTGCCTTTCCATATCTGCTCGATGGTCGCGAGGAAAGTATTTTTCTAAAAAAAGATCTTTGAACTCCCTCCATTCCATATTTGATACTTCATCATCTTCCTTCGTATTTTGAATCAATGACCTCCATTGATCAGCATCTCCAGTGAGGCGGTAAACTACCATGATAACTTTTTCCCTTTCACTGCTCCCCAAAGCCTGAAATATTTTCTCTAGGGAATTTATCCAATGCTCGGCTACTAAGGGATTTGTATTCCCATTGAACGTTGGTGGTTGTTTCCTCATGAATCGATCTAACATTTATCCTCCACGTTGCGGATCAGGGTGCTCCATACGGGTAAGGTTATTATTCATAACCTGAGTAAGTTGTCCCAGTATGGTGATTAGCTGATCAGCACCAGTTGCATCACCAGCCCCACTATAATTATTTTGAGCAGGAGGGCAATCCCTACATGGAGTGCGTGCATTGATACGGTTTCCATTTCTTCCACTAGGCGCCATTTCTAAACAATGGCATAAACTAGATCAGTTTATGAATCAAAATACATAATCCCATACTTATAAAACACTCAACATAAATTGAACTATTTATGGATATAATACATAATCATAAAAATGTTTTCTTTGAGGAATTATATACTCATAAACCCTTAATAATGTTTTGTAAAGAAAATGAGAGTTATCCTAAGCATATCCCCCGGGAGTGTCGTAACCAAGAGTGCAGCAAGGCCCGTTGTCGTGCACCAGTTCCCGTTCGAGTCTAGCTCAAAGCGGTGTTTTTGGGTTTTACCCCTAGGTACATCTGTTCCAGAGCCGCATCTACCTGCTCGTATCCAGACAGGGATGTATTGCTCAGAAAACTCACAAAATCTCTACAATACCAAAATTCTAGTAAGTTCTTCTATACTAATCCTCAAAGTTCATCTTAGGTCTACGTGCTCTAATCAGAGTTTATCTAAATCTAGCTTCCAAGGTTTGTACTAAACTTCCTCTGATACCAACTGTAACGCCCCGACCCTAGTTACCCAGAGTCGGTGCATTATTACATAACATTGGCATGATCACAAGAAAGATCAAATCTCGAAAGACCGATTGGTTTAGTAGCCTTGGAAACACTAGATATATTCATAAGTTTTACATTACATCATAAAATGAAAAACTACTACAACAACATAATGTCTCCATAATCCACACTCATATCCCCACATAATATCCCTGTAGGCCATTCATAATTTACTTCTTCACTTCCTGGGAAAAATAAAACATAGAAAATGGGTGAGCTCAAATGCCCAGTAAGGATAACAATATAGCGGAAACTTTCATAAATAAGAATAAACATTTAAGGCAATGTATAACTAAAACAAAAGCCTTTCAAACATGAACTTTCAACATGGTACGGAATAAATAAAATGAAATAATTCCATTTACTTATTCACATGGATATTCTACTAATCGAATAATCACATGAAAAAATCAACAACCACTTTCATAATGTTGGAATGCATAATGCCAGACTATCATAACCACATAGTCAAGGCCTCGTGCCAAGACTACAAATAAGATTTTGTCAAGGCCTTGTGCCAAGACACTAGTTTGTCTCATGAGACCTACCGATGCATCGAGGAGCTATAGCGGGCTCCACCCGTCACATATTAAGTCCAATGCATTCCCATATGAAAAGGTTTAAACATAACATAAACATTCGTATTAAAACTAGCATACGAGATGTCAATAATTTCACCATAAACTATGAATGGTATAAAAATAGCACATCCACAGTCAAACATATCACAAAACCTTCAATACAATATAGAAGTTTTGTATCATAATAAATCAACTTCAAATAATCTTAAAATCCATCAAAGGATGTTGACATAGATGAAATCAAAATTCTTTTTAAGGAAATATCTCCTTTTATTTTGAAATCATTTAAGATCCATATAAAATAAAACATTTTCTTTGAAAATATTCTTATAATCTTGTAAGGGAAGCTTTGACGATCTTATAACGGCGGAAAATAACCGCACCCGCCGTATAAGTTAAAAAAAACATTCTTATCTTAATTCTTTCGAAAAGGTTAAAAAGCACCTTGTTTGGAAAACGACGGAAAGATTACCTTATAAACCTCTTATAAAAAGTCAAACAAGTGTATAAATGACTTTAACCCATATTCTTTTAAATATTAAAAATGTTTTGAAATACATTTTTAAGAAACATGGACGTGGATGATAACGAGGTCCCAGTAGATAATTATGTATAAACAACCTCGGATAATGAAGAGATTGCGAAATAAACCCTTACCTTGTACTTTTCCTTGGTTGGGGTAGGTTAACCTCCTGTATAATGGTGAAATAATTGTTATTAAATTATAAAAGAATCATATACATTAATATGATATCATATATGATCTTTTAATATTGATTTGATAATAATATCTTAGTATTATCGTTGTTTCGGGTGTTAACTTACTTGTTTTATTTTATATGTTTTGTTACGTAAGCCATGTTTGTAATGGATAGGTTGTATATTATTCATATCCAGAATGATATCAAGTCCTTAAACATCATTTTTAAATCATCAAATGATAATTATACTTGAATGGATACGATGGAGAATGAATCTCATCGCGTTCGTGGAGACGGTAGTCCGTACGTACGCACGAGCGACAATATCATTCTTTTGATATTAAAATAATATATAAATGGATGTTATATCATATATACAGAATAATTAACATGTTATATTTATTATTTAAATGAGTTTCAAATCATTATTATACCCATCCAAATAATAATATATTGAATAACAATTACACCACGACGTGGAGACGGTAAGCCGTACGTACGCACGTATGGTGACATGTTATTCAAAGGGTGGATAGAATACTGAATATGGTTGTACCATATTTATAATAACATCACAGTATATGTGAGATACTGGAGTTATTATTTTAGAATGGTAAGAACAAAGAAAGAAGAATTGGAAGAAGAAAGGAGCTTGAAAAGGGGTGGTGAAAACATTACCTCTTCTTCGAGTTCTTCCTTTTGATTTGATCAAAAGGGATCCTTAGGTTGGCTTTATCATCAAACTAAGGCCTCTAGGTTGTAGTGAGTGAAGTTGGGAGTGTATTTGGGCAGAGTTTGTCCGAACCAAAAGGCTTTGAAGGTGTGAAGAAATGAGAAGGAGTGGTCTCCTTTTATAAGGGAGAGGAGGGGATCTTTAGGAAAGAGTGAAAGTATTACTTTATAATATAATTATATTCGGTTTATAATGGTCCAAAAATCATTGAGGTAGAAGATAAGATGACTCATATTCTAAATAACATCAACCAATAAGAATTGGACAGGTTTTAGATAATATTTTAATCATTATAATCTTATTTATTTAAATGATTTATTAATGAGGTAAACATTGAATCATTATTGTGTCATTAATAATTTAAATTATTTGATGTCTAAAAATTATAAATAAAATATCATTATGTATTAAATCTTTTTATCTTTCTAATTAATATTTATAATCGAAAATCCAACATGTATAACCCTATGTAAAAATTGTTCTTCTAAAAGATGTAAGCTTATGCCATTTTTATTTTTATTTTAACTTTATTAATATAATGTGTCCCTACCACATACAAGTGGTTCTAAGGGGTCCCCAAAACGACCCAAGGATTCCCATGGTCGGGTATGTGTCCACCAATAAGGTTAGGACTCGTTTTAGGGTAATTTTGTATTATTATAATATTATTTTTTAACCCTTATTTACCGGATTTACCCTTTAACCATGGTAAATAAAATATTTACCGCAGTAATTATTAAAAATGTGTAAAAATAAAAGTTACCTATTTACATAATTTGGACATCCTGATTCCAAATATGTAATCCATTTTTCCAAATTCAAAACACAGAAGTGGCAGAAATTAATTTAAAATTAATTCCCGTTGTTAAAATAAAAAGCGTGTTTTTAAGAGATAATAACTATCAAAAGATTGACACTTGTTTATGTCTGGTTTAATTTTGAAATTATGTCCAATGACAAACATTAAATTAAATGGTAAAAATATATTCTAAATATACTTTAAAACCACTCAAATTCATAATTTATCAATATTAATTATTTTGATTAAAAAAGTTGATTTTAATTAAAATTTAGTAATTTTCACTATTCATCAAAATATAAAAGTTATCCGAAAAGTACCAAAATTTCACCCTAGGCTAATTTAAATATTCAGAATCCAAAAATGAAGTCCATTTTGAAATATAAAATATATATAATTTTAAAAAGTAGGTATTACTATTCATAACGGCTAATTTGATTGGTTGTTAGAACTCGGTGTTGCGTACAACACACGCTATCGCATTAATCAAAGAGAAGTGTACCGTAGAAGCTTGGGGTGTTACATGTCTAGCCAATGTTATTGAATATAATACTTCCTATCCAATGTATCCTTATGAAAAAACCCATTCTTCCACTACACTCAAACCATAGGTACAGTCCTACACTAAAGATACTTCTCACTACAGTCCAAAATCTATATCAGATTCTCTTAAAAGGACTCATTAGAACAAATCTTGAAGTCCTTGACATCCATCATATGATAAGGTTTAGGATAATATATCTCTAAATATGTGACATATAAAACACATCGTGTATTTAATTGTATAACTATGCAAGGTCTAATCGGTATGCCACTAGACCAACCATTCCCACTCTCTCAAATGATCTAACAAACCTGGGTTCTATCTTTCCTTGCTTCCTGATATGGTTTATCACCAACCTAGGTGATACCCAAAGGAAAACATGATGACTAACCTCCAAATACAAAGGTTGTCTTTGATGGTAAGTGTAATATTTATTCTTGCTCTGTATGATCACCAAGCACCTCCTAGTCAACTAAACCTACTCATATGTCTCCTGTATGAGACTTTTGGTCAAACAAGAACTGACTCACATCTCTCTAACCAACTAATAGGTGAAGGGAATGGACTTCCATATAAATCATCGAAAGGTAACATTGAATAAATGTTTAGAATATATTTTAATATGAAAAATCTATGATTTCTATATGTCACTCTCATGAACCACAAAACATACAAACAAAATCTCGTAACGTATCCTCCAGAATCAAAATAGCATGTTTAGATTGACCATCAATATGAGGATGATAGGTTGTGCTTAGAAGAACTTATGATCCCAGAAACTTATAAAGACCCTTCTAGAACCATGATGTGAAATGAGGATCTCTATATGAAATGATATTCTTGGGAACACTATGAAACTGAACTATCTCACACACATAAGGACTGCCCAGATCATCAATGGTGAAGGTCCCCCTAATAGGAAAGAAGTGGGATACCTTCGTTAGTCGATCCATGATCATCCATATCACAACATTATTATAGTTTATCATAGGTAATACTATCATAAAATTCATAGTTACATCATCTCATTTCTACTCAAGAATGCGAAGAGACTGTAACAACCCAACTAGCCTCAGATGCTCATCTTTCACATGATGATAGGTAAAACATATTTTCACAAATCTCAATACCTCCTTTATTCATGACCACCAAAGCAATCTATTGATATCACGATTCATGTTTTTCAAAATCAGATATACCACACATTTAGAAGCATGAAAATATCTCATCAACTCCTTACATAAGCCTATAGGTACCCACACTCAAGCAAAAAAAGAAAAGAATTGTTGGTGCTAGGAGATCATTTTAATGGTGTCTCTCCACCATATAAGTTGTCTCTAAAAATCAATACCTATAGATAAGATAACTTAATTATATTGATCTGGTATAAGACAATGGAAATGATATATTTTGAAGTCATATATACTCATACCTATGAATCCTGGACATCTAAATGCATGTCTGAAAAAAGTGACATCATATATCACTCATTGCAAGACTCCCAAACCGCCTCTGTCTGCATCTTCTATATGATAGAATCAACAAAAATGTTTCCTTTTCCTAGCGTATAATCCATCTCAATGTTTAAAGACTACATATAATATACCCACCGCCTATGACAAAGGTTTAGGTCTCTATGATAAAATATATACCTGATTCTCTTCTGTTCTATGTTCTCAAAAAGCCTCTTTCCCAAAAGATAGGGTATTCAATATCTCAGTGAATATACCACTTCATCTAACTCCATATCATGAGTATGGTAATTTTTCTCATGTGGTATCAACTCTATGGAGCCATATGAAACCACTCAATCCTCTTTCTCTAGAACTGATTCAAGTAAAACACTATATGCATCACAGTATATGGTATATATTTTACCCAGCACAGGTAAAGTAAGGATAGGTGCTGAGGTCAGCCTGAATTTTAGCACATGAAAATATATCTTTAAAGTATATGACTAAAAAAACATCACTCCCTTATTTTTAATCCCTAAAATCAGTGTAGAAAAATGGGATAAGTCCTGGATAAAGCATTTATAATAATCGTATAAACCTGTAAATCTTTGAATCTTGAATAAATTATTAGGATTCTCCCAAGATACCATAGTTATAACATTCTATGGGTCCACTAAATCCACTATCTATGTGATGAATTGTCCTAAGAAGTGCAATTTATCAATCCAAAAACATTATTTTGTTATATTGGCATAAATATGATGATCTCTCAATTTACTCATGATGATGTCAAGATGTTTGGAATGATCATCTACTGACTAGGAGTATACTAAGATTTCCTTTAAAAAACTACCACAAACTACTGTAGAAAAGGATAAAAGATCTGATTTATGTAGGCCATGAATACCATGGTTTCATTCTTCAAACCAAACACCATCACTAAAAACTCATAGAATCCATAAGTACTTATAAAATAAGTATAAGGTATGTCTGATGGTCTCACCCTCAATCTATGGAGTCCTAATCTCAAACCAATCTTAGATAATACCTTAAAACCTAGAAAATGATCAATGATATTGAAAACACACTGAAGGGGATACATATTCTTTACCTCCATCTAGTTCAATCTTAAATAATCCATACATAAGAGTAAAGTCTCATCTGACTTCTTGGTAAAGATAACTAGAGAACCCCTTGGAGACATACTATGCTGTATGAAACCTTTAGCTTCCAGATCATCCAACTAGAATTTCAACTCCCAAATATTTGATGGTTCCATTATATATGGAGGGACATAAAATTGATATTCTCTTAGAACCAACTTGATTATTAACTCGATATCCCTATCAGTAGGTAATTCATATAAATCATTATAAAAAACATCATTAAAATTGTCTACCTTTGGGGGAAAAGTATCCTAATTAATTTCACCACAATCTAGATAAAGACCTGGGAACTAATCCACGAGACTATACAATCTAAACCAAACTGTTCCAATATGATCATCCTAGAGATCCCACTAACCCTGGTGAGAATAGATACCTTCTTTAAGAGATAGAAAGGTAACTCTTCTTTGGTAATAGTTGATATGAGCCTGGTATAGAACTAGCCGATATATACCAAGAATAACATTTAAACCTATCATTTCCAGTGAGAATGGTTCACAAAAGAAATCATAAAAACCAATTTATAGAGATCATGCCCTCCAATGTTTGATATTCATTGAACACACTCCCAGTGGCATGTTGAATGTAAAAACACTATTCAAGACTTCTATAACCAAATCAAACCATTTTCAAAAAGTTAATATATAAATGAATGTGATGCTCTTGTAAAAAAAACACAAGCAATGGTACATGACAAAAAAACGATACCTCTGAAGGTAGAAGGTCCTACATCCAAAATAACTGATATAGTTTGCATAAAATTCAGCTGACATACCCCTATACCTCGAGATCCAATTCGACTCCCTATTTCTATTTCCTTTTCCAGGTACTTACCTTCCTATATTGGGGTACCACGTCCTCTGCCTCACCAAGAACACCCAACAGAACTCCAACTACCTATTTCCTGAGGGATAACTGAGCATTTTCCAAGCTCTGATACCTATCCTAACCCCCACAACTTCTCTGCTCCTTCATTACCATACAAAACCTTTGAAAGTGTCCTAGACTATAACACCCCGAGCTTCCATGATACGCTTCTCATTCAATAATGCAATGGCTTGCATTGTACGCAACTTCGAGTTCTAAAACACCGCGACTAATAAAAGTAGCCATTATGAATAGTAATAACCACTTTTTAAAATTATAGAAATTTTATATTTCAAAATGGACTTCATTTTTGGATTCAGAATATCGAAGTTAGCCTATGTTGAATTTTTGGTATTTTTCTAAGAACTTCTAATTTTTTATGAATAGTGAAAATTACTTAAAAACAAATTTTTAAATCAAAATAATTTATAGTGATAAATTATACTATTTAGTGGTTTTAAAGTATAATTAGAATATATTTTTACCATTTTATCCCATGGTGGTCATTAGAATTAATTTAACATTGAAATTTGACATAAACAATTGCCAATCTTTTGATATAAATTGTTTCTTAAAAACACGCTATTTGTTGTAACAGCGGGAATTAATTATAAAATTAATTAATGCAACTTATATGTTTGTAATTTTGTAAAATAGACATCATTTTTGAATTTGGAATATCAATTATAGCTTAGGGTGAAATTTTGGCCTTATTCTAAAAAACTTCAATTTTTGATGAATAGTGAAACCACTAAGTGGTAGTTAAATAACTGATTTTTCATTTAAATGAAATATTACCACTTCTGTGATTTGATTTTCAAGAATCCGACATAAATGGTTTTCATTAAAAAGTAAAATGTGGTTCAATGAGATTAAAATAATTTTTGGTGAATAGTAACTTTTAAGTTCTTAATCGCGATTAGAGGTAATTAGTGTAGTTTAAGGTAAAAATAATGTTTTAATAATATGAGATGGGATTGACACTTGTCCTACTCCTATTATATGAGTCATGGCCGACCAAGACAACCCATGGGTCAACTTGGGGACCCCATGGAGCCACTTTAGTTGGAAAATGACATTAATATATATTTATTTAATGTTAAAATTAAATTGAGACAAACATGAGTTGTTTTACTAAAACAGTTTTTAAGTGGGGTTACACAAGTCCAAATTTTGATTATAAATATTCATTAGAAAGCTAAAATAATTTCTTACATCATAGTATTTTTTTTATAATTGTTAGACATTAAATAAATTAAATTATCTATGACATCATGATGATGCAGCGATGACCTCATTATTTAATGATTTAAGTAAAATGGGAAGATAATGCAAAATACAAGGCTTACACTTGTCCAAAGCCAATTGGATTAGGATATTTCGAACCCTTATCACCTTATCCTCGAATTATATAAGTGTGGGACCTTTATAATCCGAAAAGCATTGTGTAATAATGTAACATTTCAATCTTTCCAAAAGAGCCCCTCCTCTCCACTTATAAAAGGCGCCCACCTCTCCCACCTTATTCACACCTTCAAGCCATTTTTCTCGGCCAACCTCTGCCCAAATACTCTCCCAACATCCCTCTATTACTCCTATAAGCCTCACTTTGGGCAGAACCCTTCCCAAGGAATCCTTTGGCTCAAATCAAAAAGAGTTACCCGATTTTGAGGTAATGTCTTCTCTAATGTTGTTTTGGTTTATTTTTCTTCTCCAACCCCCTAAACTCTTTTTATTCATTTAGTTTGTAACAAAACCAGTATCCTCAATATACTAGTATGTTGTTATAAGAAGGATTCTAGCTACACTTACACACACCTACATCTAATGGTTAATGAACATACGGTTTCTGTGGATGGCGAATTTCTGCCTCACGAAACGATGATTGTTCAACACTCATATAACACCTTAAAAGGTGGCCATTAAGATTTAAATATTTTTATATATGATATATAATATGTTTAGGTTTTACTTATGCTTCTGTATTTCTCATTTATGGAATACTTTATGATTTCTATTATGGGTAAAACGCGATAATTTCATTTTAGGAAGTGCGGACTACCGCCCCCTCAAAGTGATTTGAATCGTTAATGCCATATGTGGGATGTATAAAGGATGGAGTAAATGTTATTATACACTATATTATACTGGAATTATATTATACATTTATATCATTATGATTTAGTTCCATTAAATATGAAATTGGAATGAAAGTAGCGTTCATGCGTACGTACGGCTTACCGTCTCCATGAACGGTGCATTTCATTTCTTACCTCTAAATGTTACGTAATATTATAAATGAATGTATATACTGGATATATAAGATATATATGACATCTAAATCATGAATATAATTCTGGATATAATGGATATTCTACCACATGAACAACTTCTAAATATAAGAAGTTTATTGTTGACTCAAGTTACCAAAGATCGACAAAACGATCGTTATTAACTTGAATAATTACATAATATTCATAACATTGAAATAAGTGATATAAAAAGGATAATGAAATTGAAAATGGTTATTAATAAGGTAGATATTAACTCTAGTTTATTATTCAGGAGGTTAAAGAATGGTTGAGTCAAGTCGGACACAAGGTAAGGGAATTTTTAACCCAATTTCCATTCCTTGGGTTAATCTCCTACTTTCAAATTATGTCATGATATTATTATGTCCTATCTTGTATTTTTACATTATTTATGTGTACTTATAGTGGATACACATTATAGATGTACTATATAAAAAAATGATCTTTTTAAGGATTTCGTCTCAATCCCTTTCATTGAGGCATATTTGGTTTTATACACAACTTTCTTTTATACGGTGTATAAACCCCTTTGACTTTTATGTTTATTCAAAAGGAATCTTTTTTATACGAAGCGTTTTGCTAAACGACAAAAGAGAATGTTTTTCTTTCCATACTTATGTGGAGACAATGACTTCTCCGCCGCCGTGACCATTATTTGAGTTTCGGCTTTCTCTTCAAGCCATCATTTTTTTTAATGAAAAATAAATACAAAGTTTTATCTTTCTTTTATTTTGGTATTGAAAATGGTTTTGAAAGCGTTTTTATTATATCAATGTGTTGTATTGATATCTTGTGATTGAAATGTGGAAATGTTATGTTTCCTTTATGCATGTTTTATGTGATACGATTATGTTATGGTTTATGATATGTTTAAACCTATTCATATGAGGAATGTATTGGACTTAATAAGTGACGGGTGGAGCCCGCTATAGCTCCTCGATGCATCAGTAGGTCTCATGAGACAACTAGACATGGAATTGGCCGAGGCCCTTTCCCAATTTGATTTATGGTTTTGGGCGAGGCCTTAATCATTTTAGACGTCTTGGCCGAGGCCTTGGAAAAATGTTTCAGAATGTCTGGCATTATACATTCCCTCATTATGAAAGTGGTTATTGATATTTCATGTGATTATTCGACCAGTATAATATCCATGTGAGTAAATAAATGGCATTATTTCATTTTACTTTTTCCATATTATGCTAAAGTTCAAGTTTAAAAGGCTTTTGTTTTAGTTATACATTGCCTTAAATTTTTATGTTTTTTTATGAAAGCTTCCGCAATATTGTTATCCTTACTGAGCATCTGAGCTCACCCCTTTCAATGTTTTAATATTTTCCAGGATGTGAAGAAGTATTTTATGAATGACCTGCAGGGATTGTCAGAAGAGGATATGAGTGTGGACTATGGAGACTTTGTTATTGTAGTCTTTCACTTTATGATGTAATGTAACGTTTACGAATGTATCTAGTGTTTCCAAGGCTAGTAAACTAATCGGTCTTTCGAGACTTGATCTTTTGTGATCATGCCAATGTTACGAAGTAATGCACCGGCTCTGGATAGCTGGGGTCGGGGCGTTACAGTTGGTATCAGAGGAAGTTTAGTACAAACCTTGGAAGCTAGATTTAGATAAACTCTGATTAGAGCACGTAGACCTAAGATGAACTTTGAGGATTAGTATAGAAGAACTTCCTAGAATTTTGGTATTGTAGAGATTTTGTGAGTTTTCTGAGCAATACATCCCTGTCTGGATACGAGCAGGTAGAGGTGGCTCTGGCACAGATGTTCCTAGGGGTAAAACCCGAAAACACCGCTTTGAGCTAGACTCGAACGGGAACTGGTGCACGACAACGGGCCTTGATGCACTCTTGGTTACGACACTGCAGGGGGATATGCTTAGGATAACTCTCATTTTCCTTACAAATCATTATGAAGGGTTTATGAGTATATACTTCCTCAAAGAAAACATTTTTATGATTATGGATTATATCCACAAATAGTTCAATTTATGTTAAGTGTTTTATAAGTATGGGATTATGTATTTTGATTCATAAACTGATCTAGTTTATGCCATTGTTTAGAAATGGCGCCTAGTGCAAGAAATGGAAACCGTATCAATGCACGCACTCCATGTAGGGATTTCCCTCCTGCTCAAGATAATTATTGTGGATCTGGAGATACAACTGGTGCTGATCAACTTACTACCATACTGGGACAACTCACTCAGGTTATGAATAATAACCTTACTCGTATGGAGCACCCTGATCCACAGCGTGGAGGATCAATGTTAGATCGATTCATGAGGCAACAACCACCAACCTTCAATGGGAGTTCAAATCCTATAGTAGCTGAGCAATGGATAAATTCCTTAGAGAAAATATTTCATGCCTTGGGGAGTATTGAAAGGGAGAAGGTTGTCATGGCAGTTTACCGCCTCACTGGAGATGCCGATCAGTGGTGGTCACTGATTCAAAACACAAAGGAAGATGATGACCTATCGAATATGGAATGGAGGGAGTTCAGAGATCTGTTTTTAGTAAAATATTTTCCTCGTGACCATCGAGCAGATATGGAAAGGAAATTTCTGAGTTTGAGGCAGAAGGAGGATGAGAATGTCGCAAAGTATGAGGCTAACTTTACAAGGTTAGCGAGGCATGCTGCCAATTATATACGTAACCCAAGGAGTAAGATTGATCGTTTCTTTGATGGGTTAAAACCATTTCTCCGTCGAGCTTTAGTATCACAATCCTTCTCATCATACGAAGATATTTTCTCGTGTGCTATCAAGACAGAAAAGGAATTCTCTAAGTCTTATGACAACAAAGTAAAGCAAGAGAAGAAGAGAACGGTGGAACAAGAGACAGATAAAGGGAAAAAGGGAAAGAAGGATTTTCCATTATGTGATAATTGTGGGAAGAATCACCCTGGTACTTGCCTAAAAGGAATGGGAGTTTGTTATAAATGTGGAGAAAAGGGTCACCTGGCTCGTGATTGCAAGGGAAAGAAAGAGGCTGTCAAAGTTTAATGCTACAATTGTAGGGAAATGGGGCATTATGCAAATAAATGTCCTAAGCGTCAAGGAAACTTACCTTATAAAAGGCCAAGGGATCAAGGCCAATCTTATGCTGTGACTACAGTTGAAGCGGAATAATTAATGTATTGGTGCTTTTGGACTCAAGGATTATATTCTGGTTATAAGAATAATGTGATATATATATATGGATTGTACTGCAGTACTTGTTGATTTCAGTAAGGTTTTAATATGATCAAGGTAATCATATTTTTAGTATGTGACAATAAGAGAAACTTTTCTTTGTTTGGGGAATCCGAGGTTACAATTGATTTTGGAATTTAACGACCCTTTAGAGAAAGTCTGGACGGAGGTATTTTGGATAACTATTAAGGTTGGAATGGATTAAGTTGAACCATGGATAGTATTGCTTAAGGTTAAAGCATTTCTGAAGATTATTTTTGGAATATTATAATACTATAGTTTTAGGAAAAAGGACAACCTGCAGGGTGGGGCATAACCCGTCGCGTCGGACAAAGCTGCAGGAATCGAACCCACAATCATAGTGCGACAGGCCTTTATTTCCTACCACTAGCCTACAGGAAGTCCCTGGTTATTACAAAATAATTTTACTAATCTAAATGGTATGTGTTAACATTTGGAACCTTATACAATTATGATAAGTATAATATTTTTGAGTTCTATTATCTTTTTGAGTGAAAGATGAGTTGAAGGTTGAAACTCTAATTGTCAAGCATAAATATATATATACCTATCTCTTATTCAATGAATAAATTAATTCTTAAACTATAGTAAAGGGATATTAAAACAAAAAAATGTGTTATCCTAATACCTTATGTCTTGTTGAACTGATGATATTTTAAATCAACATAGATTGAAGGCTTTGAGGCCCTCAATTTGGCAGTTGATTGTGATTGATGACCCCAATCGCTCCCTACAAATATTTACGTTTTTCCTCCAATTATATGTCTCTAATTTCCACCAATGTTCTCCTAATCGAGATCATAATTGGGTGGTGACTTTTTCATTTCCCTTTCCCTCTTATTAAGGCTAAATTTTATTATTCTTATTTCCGATGTGGGTTTTCCTCAAAGGTATTTTCTATTTTCAACCTTTTATTTTCCATGAAAAATTTCAAATTGCGAGGACGCAATTTATTGAAGGAGGGGAGAATGTAACACCCCGAGCTTCCATGATACGCTTCTCATTCAATAATGCAATGGCTTGCATTGTACGCAACTTCGAGTTCTAAAACACCGCGACTAATAAAAGTAGCCGTTATGAATAGTAATAACCACTTTTTAAAATTATAGAAATTTTATATTTCAAAATAAACTTCATTTTTGGATTCAGAATATCTAAGTTAGCCTATGTTGATTTTTTGGTATTTTTCTAAGAACTTCTAATTTTTTATGAATAGTGATAATTACTTAAAAACAACTTTTTAAATAAAAATAATTTATAGTGATAAATTATACTATTTAGTGGTTTTAAAGTATAATTAGAATATATTTTTACCATTTTATCCAATGGTGGTCATTAGAATTAATTTAACATTGAAATTGGACATAAACAATTGCCAATCTTTTGATATAAATTGTTTCTTAAAAACACGCTATTTGTTGTAACAACGGGAATTAATTATAAAATTAATTAATGCAACGTATATGTTTGTAATTTTGTAAAATAGACATCATTTTTGAATTTGGAATATCAATTATATCTTAGGGTGAAATTTTGGCCTTATTCTGAAAAACTTCAATTTTTGATGAATAGTGAAACCACTAAGTGGTAGTTAAATAACTGATTTTTCGTTTAAATGAAATATTACCACTTCTGCGATTTCATTTTCAAGAATCCGAAATACATGGTTGTCATTAAGAAGTAAAATGTGGTTCAATGAGATTAAAATAATTTTTGGTGAATAGTAACTTTTAAGTTCTTAATCGCGATTAGAGGTAATTAGTGTAGTTTAAGGTAAAAATAATGTTTTAATAATATGAGATGGGCTTGACACTTGTCCTACTCCTATTGGATGAGTCATGGAAGACCAAGACAACCCATGGGTCAACTTGGGGACCCCATGGAGCCACTTTAGTTGGAAAATGACATTAATATATATTTATTTAATGTTAAAATTAAATTGACACAAACATGAGTTGTTTTACTAAAACAGTTTTTAAGTGGGGTTACACAAGTCCAAATTTTGATTATAAATATTAATTAGAAAGCTAAAAAGATTTCCTACATCATAGTAGTTTTTTTATAATTTTTAGACATTAAATAAATTAAATTATTTATGACATCATGATGATGCAGCGATGACCTCATTATTTAACGATTTAAGTAAAATGGGAAGATAATGCAAAATCCAAGGCTTAAACTTGTCAAAAGCCAATTTAATGAGGAGATTTCGAACCCTCATCACCTTATCCTCTAATTATATAAGTGTGGGACCTTTAGAATCCGAAAATAATTGTGTAATAATGTAACATTTCAATCTTTCCAAAAGAGCCCCTCCTCTCCACTTATAAAAGGCCCCCACCTCTCCCACCTTATTCACACCTTCAAGCCATTTGTCTCGGCCAAACTCTGCCCAAATACTCTCTCAAAATCCCTCTATTACTCCTATAAGCCTCACTTTGGGCAGAACTCTTCCCAAGGAAGCCTTTGGCTCAAATCAAAAAGAGTTACCCGATTTTGAGGTAATGTCTTCTCTAATGTTGTTTTGGTTTATTTTTCTTCTCCAACCCCCTAAACTCTTTTTATTCATTTCTTTTGTAACAAAAACAGTATCCTCAATATACTAGTATGTTTTTATAAGAAGGATTCGAGCTACACTTACACACACCTACATCTAATGGTTAATGAACATACGGTTTCTGTGGATGGCGAATTTCTGCCTCACGAAACGATGATTGTTCAACACTCATATAACACCTTAAAAGTTGGCCATTAAGATGTAAATATTTTTATATATGATATATAATATGTTTATGTTTTACTTATTCTTCTGTATTTCTCATTTATGGCATACTTTATGATTTCCATTATGGGTAAAATGCGATAATTTCATTTTAGGAAGTGCGGACTACCGCCCCCTCAAAGTGATTTGAATCGTTAATGCCATATGTGGGATGTATAAAGGATGGAGTAAATGGTATTATACACTATATTATACTGTAATTATATTATACATTTATATCATTATGATTTAGTTCCATTAAATATGAAATTGAAGTGAAAGTAGCATTTATGCGTACGTACAGCTTACCGTCTCCATGAACGGTGCATTTCATTTCTTACCTCTAAATGTTACGTAATATTATAAATGAATGTATATACTGGATATATAAGATATATATGACATCTAAATCATGAATATAATTCTGGATATAATGGATATTCTACCACATGAACAACTTGTAATTATAAGAAGTTTATTGTTGACTCAAGTTACCAAAGATCGACAAAACGATCGTTATTAACTTGAATAATTACATAATATTCATAACATTGTAATAAGTGATATAAAAAGGATAATGAAATTGAAAATGGTTCTTAATAAGGTAGATATTAAATCTAGTTTATTATTCTGGAGGTTAAATAATGGTTGAGTCAAGTCGGACACAAGGTAAGGGAATTTTTAACCCAATTTCCATTCTTTGGGTTAATCTCCTACTTTCAAATTATGTCATGATATTATTATGTCCTATCTTGTATTTTTACATTATTTATGTGTACTTATAGTGAATACACATTATAGATGTACTATATAAAAAAAATTATCTTTTTAAGGATTTCATCTCAATCCCTTTCATTGAGGCATATTTGGTTTTATACACAACTTTCTTTTATACGGTGTATAAACCCCTTTGACTTTTATGTTTATTCAAAAGGAATCTTTTTTATACGAAGCATTTTGCTAAACGAAAAAAGAGAATGTTTTTCTTTCCATACTTATGTGGCGACAACGACTTCTCTGCCGCCGTGACCATTATTTGAGTTTCGGCTTTCTCTACAAGCCATCATTTTTTTTAATGAAAAATAAATTCAAAGTTTTATCTTTCTTTTATTTTGGTATTGAAAATGGTTTTGAAAGAGTTTTTATTATATAAATGTGTTGTATTGATATCTTGTGATTGAAATGTGGAAATGTTATGTTTCCTTTATGCATGTTTTATGTGATACGATTATGTTATGGTTTATGATATGTTTAAACCTATTCATATGAGGAATGTATTGGACTTAATAAGTGACGGGTGGAGCCCGCTATAGCTCCTCGATGCATCGGTAGGTCTCATGAGACAACTAGACGTGGAATTGGCCGAGGCCCTTTCCCAATTTGATTTATGGTTTTGGCCGAGGCCTTAATCATTTTAGACGTCTTGGCTGAGGCCTTGGAAAAATGTTTCAGAATGTCTGGCATTATACATTCCCTCATTATGAAAGTGGTTATTGATATTTCATGTGATTATTTGACCAGTAGAATATCCAAGTGAGTAATTAAATAACATTATTTCATTTTACTTTTTCCATATTATTCTAAAGTTCAAGTTTAAAAGGCTTTTGTTTTAGTTATACATTGCCTTAAATTTTTATGTTTTTTTATGAAAGCTTCCGCAATATTGTTATCCTTACTGAGCATCTGAGCTCACCCCTTTCAATGTTTTAATATTTTCCAGGATGTGAAGAAGTATTTTATGAATGACCTGCTGGGATTGTCAGAAAAGGATATGCGTGTGGACTATGGAGACTTTGTTATTGTAGTCTTTCACTTTATGATGTAATGTAACGTTTACGAATGTATCTAGTGTTTCCAAGGCTACTAAACTAATCGGTCTTTCGATACTTGATCTTTTGTGATCATGCCAATGTTACGAAGTAATGCACCGGCTCTGGGTAGCTGGGGTCGGGGCGTTACATAGACTACTGGAAGAATGATACTCTAAAGTAGGGTATGGACATTGAGGCCACTTGTGGACCAATTTTACACACTAATAACATACAACAGAACATGGTCTAGTGATGGTTTCCCACCCAGAGTACTTTTACCACTATTACCTCAGTGATAACTATCATAGAGGTGATTCTTTCTACAAGAGGAAAAGCTCACAATTCACCCTACCAAAATAGTTTGGCTGCTGATTGGAGACTCTCTAAGATTTCCTTATGTGATGAGTACCTGATTCATCACATCTGAAAAGCTACTCAAGTGAAATATGTTCATCTATGACCTGATCTCATAGTGATTCCCATATTGAAAATGTGTCACCCTAGAGATCTAATTAGATGATAAATATAGCACAAAGAGCTTTACTCAGTGAAGCATCTGGCAGAGTCTAGCACTGACATGTCCTCCTGCATCAGTTGCATGAAATCAGGAGCCTTATCATCCCTAAATGTCTCTAGATAGAAGTGTATTAGTAACATCACTTTTATTCCTTCTAATATAACTCCTCTTACATTACATATTTATCCATAATATCCCACCAATGATTGGTAGGTCCACAAATCATATATTTTTTAAGATTCACTCTCCTATCTACGAGTGACTCAAGGTGATATAAGATCATCTAAACTAAATCGATCTATAACTTGGCTACCTATGGGCCTCCCTCCACAGTGAATGTAGGTAGATTATATAGTTGAAACACCTTCACCAACTCATACATAGAAGGAATGGTGAGAAAATTCTCTCTTTCCATAGATCACATGACCTTCAAGAAGTTTACGTGATGTTGAACATCGATATGATCCTCAGGATCTATAGGAAGATCCGGCCCAACTGCGATAGGATCATGCTAATTTTCACTCTCATAATTATTTACTCAAAGATAATGAGGGGAAATTTTCTCTAAAATACAATCATACTCTTCATAACACTATCTAAAAATAAATTCAACCTTAACAGGTGAGAAAAATAGAGAACCAAGGGCTCATGGTCCCTCTAAAAATGTCTTACAAGTGTTTTAGAATGACATAAATGTATTATAGTTTACATTTATTATATATAATAGGTATCCCATATCACAGTTAATCATTGAAAATATATAAGACACAATTATTATGTCCCTATCATGAATAGTGCATGTTAAGATATATCCATATGTGCCTATCATGATATATGAAAACTCATCTCAATCCATATCGGGCCACAATCATAAATCATAAAAAACAATAACATCACGATACAACAACATCACACAACAGGTGAATTACCCATGGTTAGATAACATCAACTGTAACAAGAGAAATTCATGAGCAGTAATCCCTTCTCTGGGTACTCAAATTTCCCCCAATACATGGGATAGCTACTCCCATGAACAAGCTTATTACCAAGTCCCAACACATTATAGTATCCTTTCTACCTTTCCCAAATAGTAAATAATCCGAAAAGAAAAACCACCCTCTAATACCACTTTGTAATGTACCCCAATTCAATACGCTCTCATGAGGATAAATCAAATTGGTTACAGGACCTCAAGTGCAACTATCTGTATGCCAGAGGCTACTGACTTGTAGTGAAGGTGTGATAAATATAGTTAAAAGATAATACCTCATGGTATAGAGTTACAATATAGTGTAAATAAGAAATATAAATATCCATTAGAGTAACAAAATTAGTTGAAATATTATAACAAAAACTGGGAATTAATGGAAGAACCAATAATATTGAATGATGTAATGATATGTTTATATGTATCTAAATATCAAATTGAAATAAAATACACATAAATGAACCAACTAAAACAAATAAACTCAAAATAACCCAGTCTCAAACCCCATGTTAGTCCCTTCTTCCATGTCCATCCCATCCTATAATAAATAATCAACAATAAGGTCCCTTTCCCTTGTCCAAACCTACATTCTTGTAATCTACATAGGTACTAAATGACAACCTGAATAGATTGTGAGTATAACTCAGTATGTCAACACAACCATTTCTAAACAAAAGAATCTTGGTAATAAGTATATTCAACTAGTTGATAAACATGTGTATTAATTAATCCATTAATATAATACATAAATCAACGTTCTTCGGCATGAATCCATAATTTATCTAAAACTATAGCACAACCATGCCAACTATATTCATATACCATGGAATAATCACATAATTAGGAAAATACATATGTATAATAATTTCAACTTCTTGGAAAAGCCTTGTATATATTATTTTAAATAAAAACTAGGCCTATCCCATTATATAATCATTTTAGCATCACACTAGACCTAGCCTGCTATATAATAGTTTTAGTATCACACTAGGATAAGCCCCCTATATAAGAATGTCATCATGAAAATGTGCCAAACTCACTATATAATCATTTCAGCATCAAGATCAAGAAGTCATAATAGAAAGTATACCACAATATCACATCATAAGTTGCAATGGTTAATTATGAAAATTACCATTTTTTGTTCAATTTCACTTTCATTTATATATCAATTTATCAATAGTCAAATAAATACCACAAAATCTATTACTAAAGTGATTCTATGTTAATAAATCACTTATAATATCATTTCATTCTAAACAAACATTAATCCATTAACCATTTCAATTTTAGTCAAGGGTTTTCTCACCCAATGGGTAACCAAAGGCTATGTCACAATATCAATTAAATCCTAAGTGATCCAAAAAATAATCCAATTCCATGATTTACCACCATTTATTGCCTAATTGATTAAGGTGCACATTATATTGGTGAAATTCACAATATTGCACACACTTGATAATTTAACAGACCATAGGTTTATGATTTAGACTCCATACCTTTATTCAGTGATTAATTAAAGCTTCCAACCAGAATTGCCAACAAGAACATAAGAGAGTAAGATCAAAAGAAGAAACATGGATTAGATGTATGATCAAGACATCTAAAATAGAGGAAAGGTCTCAAAAAATGCCTAGAATTCTCTTAGGTATCGAGAGGAGTTAAAGATGTAGTGGTTGAATGAAAAAAATAATCATTTCACATACTTAAAATTTCCAATCCCATGACTTACATGACATGTAATCCATACTTATGAGTTATTCTAAAAACACATAGCCTTAGGTGAATTTAATCCTTCCAAAACATTACAATTTATGTAATGAATTCATGGAATGTATTCATTTTATGTCATTAACTTGGTTTATGTATTGTGCCTAGTGACAATTACACATCATGTAACAAGTACAAAATGTTTAAATTAATTTCCAAAACAATTTATCCTAGCTTCTACAAAAGCCCCTGAACCACCTCTGAATCCTTTTAAACTTATGAAAAACCCTCATAAGCCCATTTAACATGTTTTATACCTATACTATATTAACTAAAAAAACATAAATCCCCATAATTTAGGTTATTTTACCCAATAAAGGCTCTTTTTCTCTAAATGATACTTTACCAACAAGTTCTAAAGATAAGGAAACACAAACAAAAGATATGTAACCCAAAAACACAAAGAGGGACATACCTGAAAAAATATGGGATCTTGCACGAGACCTTTAAAATCCACAGTATGTGATTAGTTGTGATCTTTGATACCCCTTTAAAATATTTATTTTTATATTTTTCTATTTGTTTTGGATGGTCAGTGCACACAATTATCTCATATGTCTTCAAAACTCAAAAACACCCTATGCTTCAATAGTGGCTTCGGAAATATTATCATTCTTGTCGAATCTCCATTATTGTGTAACTATTATCCCATATTTAAGAGTCTTTAAAGAATCCAAAACCCTTATATCTATTTATTTCATCAACTTCATGATTTAGTAATGGCCCACACCTCAAACCCAAACCACATAGAAATTATTTTTTATACCATTTTTTGTTCCTCTCCCATCATTAATCCACAATGTTGAATTTTACTCACATATCTCCATCATCAAATCGATCTCCAACTTTCATGAATTGATATCCTCGTATTGTGAATCAATATATGGATTTTGTGAATAGAAATAGACCATACAAGAGGCATGAATCCCATATTATAGTTCTCTAAACAATAGAACAATGTGTTGTTTCTATGTGTAGGCATAAGATCTATATAATGCGATAAACTATTTCATGTAGTGTCATAATTAGTCTAGTTATAATATATTGAGTTTTATTTATACCATAAGCTATAAATTTCCATATATGGTGACTTAGAGATTAAAATTCATCCCTTTCTCTTTATCAAGAATATGTGGATATGAAATTAACTTAATGATGTTCGATTAATTTTATCTAAATGTGTACTTTTGAATCCTATGAGGAAGTAATATGACATGGATGAACATGATAAAGAAGAAAAAAATTATAAGGAACACCCAATAAAACACCAAGCTCATATTGGAATATTATTTTCATACCTCACAAAAAACATAATAAATTACAAATATTGCAAGAAACCATACATGTAAGGCTCAAATTATTTCTATTTATATGAATTTTATCATCATCAGTGATATACCTCATCTCATAAGAATATGATCTCACCATGTTAAATTCGTTGTTTATTTATTTGTAAAAATATTATTTAGCAGTCTTTACCCTCATTTCTTCCTTATTAACACATTTCTCTTATAATTTACACATTTTAATTTCTTATATATTTAAATATGAAACATATTTTTATAATTCTTTTTTTATTATTGTTTTATTATGATTATATCTACAAGAATTTATTTATTAGTATAATAATATTACGATGACCATATATATATATATATATAATTCATAATTTTCATTGTGGATTCTCGACCCAATCTCCCTAGCCTTAAGTAATTCTTAGTTCACCCTCTCCCTATCCTTCACATTCATTTTCCTTGATTCATCCTTATTTCTCAATCTGATTACACTGATCTCCTATTTTTTCACTAAAAAAACCTTCCCACTTATCATGTAAGGTGGTGACTGCAAGTTATAAGTAGGTAGAGTTTATAAAGTGTACATATGGTAATCAGATCCCATTTCCATGTATCTATTCTTCTCCCATGCATTAAAATAAAAAAATCCCATTTTTTTTTCTATAATTAGGAAAGAAGATCCCAAGTCATTTTAATAACTCTAGATTTGTTTTTCAATTTTATAGGAATTAGGAAATGATTTTAATTTTTTTTTAATTTTTCCAAATTTTTTAAATTGATAGAGCATCATAAATATAATTTCACAATACTATTGATACATATATATATACTCGTCAAATTAATCCAACACGAGATCTCTATATTTTTCAATAGATGAAAATTTAATTCAATTCTTTGTATCTTTATAGACATCACACATTTCTTTCCTTTAATGATTTCCACCACTATAAAACAATTTCAATACCCATAATTTAAATCTCATTATCTTAGAATAATGACTTCATGTAGCTTAAATTATGCTTTAAGAATAAAATTTTATGGTTTCTATGCTCAGACATTCCCTATATTTACTTATTTTGTTAAATATTAATATTATGAAATCAAATAGAATAAATATGAATAAAAAATGTATATATGTTAATCATATGACAAAAGAGTATGAGGATGAGGAGAAAGATTTCATCAAGTTTTCAAAAGGTCAGGCATATTCCCCTTCTCAAATCCCTTGTATATGTTTAAACTATTGTTATTAAATATTAATTATCTGTTTACTACTGTATTTACATAATCTAAATTAAATGTTCAATATTATTTATTGATAATTAATTCCATAAATTTCTATGCTCCAAATACTAAATAATAACAGGTTTCTAAACATGTTGGTGCTCTCAATGTAGAAGAACAATAACGTTTTTCACATACTGTTTCTACCAATCTAGATGAATATCATATTGTTGACAATGAAGCCAAGGAAATAGTAGATGGTGAACAACCTATTTCCTAGAAAACATTGTTCTTCCATAGTGTGACGATGTTAGCAAAAATTATTAAGGTAAGAAATAAAGTCATCAAAATCAAGGTTGGATAGAATGCACATGGCCATCCTATTAACCCAAACAAGTCTACATTCAGTTGTTACACTGGGATCAGCACTCACATGCACATGTCGATTGATGAATATTTGTGGAAGAATGTTATTCCCACACTTAAGACCCTAATTTGGGAATATATTAGGGAAACATTATGATATAATTTCTTTATTTTACTAAAATACATGTAATAAAACATTGATTTACACTTTATTATCCATTATAGAGTGCTTTTATATTAAATGAATCCATAATGAAATTTGTATTAATTATCTCTAGAAGTGAACATAGAGGCTTTCAAAAAATTCTTACGATGTATCATCTCAAAGATGAAAAAGGGAAAATAAACCTGTATCCACCAAAAATGTATACACACCTGATAAAAAAGATAAGCATGGGATACATTTATTTTTCATTACAAAGAAAAAAATATTTTTATGTAAATTGTGACAAGTAATACATTTCTTGAAAATACATGTATTAATAAATTTGATTGGGAATTGTTTATTTATAAAACAATAAATAAGTTCTGAAAATAAGAAACAAGAAGAAAAACCAACATAATCCTATTATAAAGCAAGGATGGGGTACACGTCAAATAAAAAAAATGATATGTATTTCAAATCAAAAATAATAATATTATGTGATATGAGACAACTATATAATTATATTCTTTCTTTTATATACAAATTGATGAATCAAAATCCAAAGACACTTAAATCCCACATCATGCGCCATCGAATGAGACATATATACATAAATATGGGATACTAATAGATGAAAACACACAAAAAGTGTGGGAAGCATGTGTCATTATAACATAATATTTTTTTCTCATTTAATAATTATTAAATAACAATGATCACTTATTTTTCTATATTTTTTTTCGAATTTGAAACTCGAATCATTATCACTTGTACAAAATGAACAAATACCATCTGTGGCTTTAAAGCATTTAGAATAGTATATCCACATCAGAGGTGTAGTTTTTGGGGTGTCACCCAAAACATATTTTGAAAAAATAATTAACATGGGGATAGATATAAGAAAATGGAAGAGTTATAGGGATAATTGGATTCTCTTGAAGTAAAAACTAATTTGCTATCAGATTTTTTTAAAAAATTTATGGGAAAGAATAAAATAGAAGAAAGAACATAAGGAAAACCACTACATGAAGATCCCCCCTCCAGATTTGAGGTGAGCCATCCTGCTCAAAGATATTTCATAGAATATGTAATCAATATTTTCATAATTTTTCTTTGAAATGTGAATTTGGTAGAAATTGATACCTTTCATGTACAGATATTATACATAGTTAAAATTATTGAGATTTATATCTATAAACACCCACCCATCACCTTGTTGCTAGGGGGTTCCATGTAAAATATTAAAGGATATATTTTAAACAAAAAGATAACTTCCAATAGGTCATGAGAGGGTAGGGATTCATGTTTCTAATGAGACAAATATTGATCTACCTATCCCACTTGATTATGTAGATATTCATACGATTGAGAAAGATATTGGAACTTTCATAACATGGTCATTAGATCTTGTGAAAATACATTTCAATAATGATATATTCATTTTCAATTCATTTTTCTTGAAAAATATTAAAAAATTAATGAAAAAGGTTTAAACCGATGAATGTAATTATAGACAGACGAAAGGGAATGGGGTGAAATGGAAGGTCAAATCAAAATGAACTAAACTATCAACCAACCAATTGAAAATATATTAAATAAGTAATTTTAATCCTCCCATTCACCATATGTATTTACTCATATTAAGGTTTCATACAAATACAATGTTATCAAGTAGTGATATGACCAAAATTTATTTTTAGGAATAGATGTAAAGAGAGAATATTACAGACTATATAGGTCTTTATAATGTAAATGAAACCCTCAATAATGAAATCCTTGGATTCTTAGTTGTAAATGTATACCTGGGGTGTGTTTTCATGACTTTTTTTCAATAACTAATAGACTATGTTAATTATGAATAAATACAAATCATAATTTTTGAAGGAGTTCATATTAATAATATTTAATGGGAAACCCTGTGAATAGTGATTTGGAATCATTAGTCCTCAGATCACTTATACACAACTATTCTAATTGGAACAAAAGAAATATGAAATAATACTGGACAAAGTGGACATAATGTTTAAAAGAAAAATCAAAGACAAAAAAATGTTTTTAATACTCATGATATAGGGGTAAAAATATAAAATTTAATAATATAAAATATATCATTATTCATTTTATTACTTATTCCTTTTTTATTTTTAGGTTACATTGGTTACTTATTGTAGTCAATTTGGATACTCCAGATATTTACTTTATGGATTCAATGTATGGATACCCAATAAACTTACCACATATGATAATTATTGATAATTTGTTTTTTCAAGTGGGATGAAAATATTATGAAGAGAACCTGAAGAATTTTAGAGAGATGAAGAGCCCCAAGAATAATAATAAGAAATTTCCTAAGTTGGCTTCCATGCACACCCTAACACATCAGAAGGATCACACATCCCTCTACACAACACCGAAATCATGAACACCCATACCTAGGTTACCTACACCACATGCCTATTAATTGTACCTATGCGTAAAAAACTCCTTTGACTAGGGTTTCCTATATTCAGATAAATATTACCCCAGGGAACCTTATTTGCACAATTAGAAAATAAGAAGAATTATTGATGCTCTAGGCATGCAACCCTTATTCCCAAGTCATCTAAAACCAATCTGGTGGCCCTCATAAACTCGATATAAGAGATAATTAAGGGGGATAGTGAAATCCAAGTCCCTATATGTTCTAGAGCACAAGAAACCCATGTGAGGGCTCCTTTACCCCAAGTGGACAACCTATTTTGTGAAGGTAACTTCCCTAATTAGGGACCTGCTAAAGACCCTTATAGGGACTCTTGAGGAGACTCATGGTGCCTAGGATAGAGCCTCTACCAAGTGTATCTACCTAGTTGATCCCTCTACTAAGTAATATCTATCTTACATAGGCCTTCCCCCCTCTACAAAGCACTTAAAACTCCTCCCAGGCCCTAAAAAAGCATGTCTTTTCATCATGATCAGACCTGTGTGAGCCTCCTTTTGAGACCTATTACAATCCACTAATGGTAGGGATAATCTCCCATTGGATTCCTCATCTGAGGGGAAAAAAATTAAAACCTCTACCAATGCATATGAGTATTAAAAAAATGGTAAGAGGCACCTAGTGTGTCCCCCATTTGGATATACATTCCTTTAGTTAAAGGTGTCCCACACATGCCCTTCTTAAAGGGTAGGATCCTCAGGGTTCATGTGAATATGAATCCCTTCAATCATGGGGACCACAACCTTTGGAGAATTTTTATGGATCTCCCAGTATTTGACACAAAGGCTAAGACCTTACCCACCCCTCATTGTCTCTAGACTTGTTGACTTTGGTTCTAGGTAGGGAGTGTGAGGATCACTCTTTCTTCCCCCTTTGACAAGGAATGAGATCCTCCCCTCTTCCCTAGGCACCAATTCTAGGGAATCCCTCCCGGGGTAAGCTGCTATCATTTTTTGTTGGAATTATCCTGCTTGATTCCTTCCTCCTTCTCTATTCACATGGGTTGTGACCAGATAGATCATCATATGTGACTATCCCAGAAACCAAAATAATAGGGGAGATGGGAACTTAAAATCCCTTTATCTCCCCATTGGGCCTAGGGTAAAATGACATGGGGTTGGTGCCAAAAACCTCTCACTTTCCCTCTACCCTTGGGTTTTGGCCCTGTCCACCAATAGAAAAAGAAGATTGTATGGTCTTATAGATCTATTTCTCCCTCTTGTTTCTCACACTGGGCATGGCTCACATGTGCTTCAAGGTCAGTGGTGATCACGACATCTTCATGATCCTAGACACCTGGGCCTCATTCCAGGAACAAACCCCATCTATACTAAAATATAATCAAAAGGAAACATCAATGTGTAATCCCAAACAAATCAAACTATGATAACTCTGATTCCTATTGTACTCAGGATACATAGGATGCCTTCTTAATTCCCAAAATGAAAAGGGAGTCCTCATTCCGAGTACACCCTAACCAAACCTCTAAATGTACATGAGTTAAGATATCCATCATAGAACCATTCATAAGGTAATCGTCCTATATGGTGTAAGCCCCAAGACCAATCACATATGGGAATCATTCCATGTGTAATACCCAACCAACCTTGGGCCTCATACTCAGTATAATCCCTAACCATGTCATCACCATCTTATAGGGATATATATCCTATGAGACAAACTCTTGAGGGAATCTATACGTGTTGGTCCTCCAACCATTAATCCATCTCAAAGGGGCCTTATTACCTATAAGAAAAACCTTTATAGGGACTCCATATGCAAGGTTCCTCATGACCAAACTATGTGGATTTCCATTCCCGTCTAAATTGGATACCTAGGAATCCTCCATGAGGTCCAAACCCAATAACCCAAAATCAATCCCCTTCATTATGGGACACATTACCAGTTGTGTCTTATTCAACTTGAAATCCCAAACCCCTTCTAGGTCCCCTAGGAAACTTTGGAATAAGCCTCACTCCAAATGATGACTAGGAACCTTTCTCATATATGTCATTGTCACATGATGTTAAACAACATGGTTTCTCATCATATAACCTTAAAAGGTATGAAAAGTCCCATTATGTATCAATGAACTATGTGGGTTATTATTCATTTAATGATGATATATAGGAATCTCATCTAATGGGTCTAATCCTGACATCCAAAAAACTCTATTCTACCTGGAAGATGATAAACTCCATATAAACTCACTATGTGGCTTAAAACCATCATCATAATAATAAACCAAAAAATAATCTATAATATATATGCAATAGGTTATCATTTATAGAGAAAGTCAGATACATACAAATGTATCCAATTATGAATAACCTCAAATAAATTCAGATGATTCTAAAATCCACGCATGATAACAATTGATTGTTAATTAAAGGGTGACCAACATCATAATTGGGAATTAATGAAGGATTTATGAATATATCTTAAATCATTAATAGAGTACTGAAGTATGTAATAACCACTCCCCAAAAAGAATGTGATGAGATCCACCTCCCATCCTCTTGAATAACTTTATTTATTAAGTATTGTTGTCCATATTACCTAGAGAGTGTGTGCATTTGGAGAAAAGGTCCACGAGTCATCAAAGATATGAGAATCCTTGGGTGTTTTCAGCTCCATGATAAAATTTTGTTAGAGACATTTCTGAAGTAGTAAACCTTATGTGAATGATTGTACAAAACTCAACCTCATGAAAAAAATGTTCAGTTGCCATGAGTTTTTTTCAAAAAAATAGTGAACTTGACGTGAATGATTATACAAAACTCAACCCTCTATAATCAATCATTAGGCACCAAAAAAATTCATTGGAAAAAAGGGTGAACCTGAAAAGAATCATTAACTAAGATAATGGGCTCGCCCGCTTTTCTCGACCCTCTTAATCATAAGATAAAAGAGGCCCAAACAAGACAATCAATTGCACATGTCTTCATTTATTGAAATATTGATTTGATGGGGTTTTTTTCTTGTGTTTTCACAAATATTTTGGGAACTTCCAATAGTATATCACTTCAATCCAAATGGTGTCACACCAAATATCATCTATGTATTCCTTGGATACATCTCTTTTTATTTCTTTACATAATAAAATGCTATTTTTACTAAACCAGTATCTTCAAAGCTAGGTCTCAAATGATATAATATAGGAGTACTACTAGAATAGTATCATCCCGACCCTAGAGGCAACATGGAAAACCCTCCATATCACAAAAACCCACTAGTATTCCAATCAGCGGTGACCTTTAGTCCTAAAGTATATGGTATTAATCACCATTTTCAACCATTTTGGGAGATTATCCTTGAAAAAACATCTAGTTCCTCCCGTATCTTAGGGAGGTAGACCAGGGGGCCATAGATATACCAATCCAAAAGACACAATGGTACTTTCAAAGGGCTCCTTCCAACAATCTCCATCACTAATACCACATGATAGTGAACCCTCAACATGAAGAGGGTTCCTTCCTTAGCATTGTGACTGAGGCTATCCAAACCCAGGCACACAAGATGTCCTTCTAGGAGATTAAACACGTAAATAGGAACAAGGAAACACCTCTTCTTCCTCCAGAAAAGATGACCAATTATATTTGGTGGGAAACTGAAATCTAGAACAAATAATTTCCCACACCTATCAATATTTCTATGGTACTTGTTTTGTAGAATCTAGAGAATCCCACCAACAAAAAACAGTAGAAATCAAAAAGAAGGAACAAACACCTACTCGCACTCATAAGTCATGTTATTTAAATTTGGATACAATTCGTGAGGAGGCATACACACCTTTCCTCATCAACCAAACCTTCCAGAAACTTCATACAACAGTATCCAAAGAATACCATCAACCAAATTCATTAGAAAACCATGGCCAGACACACATAACTTCCCACATTTATCAATAATTCTAGAAGTCTCATATAACAACATTAGGAGATTTCAATCAAAAATTACCAACAAAAAATAGTGGGAAGACCTAAATCTCTTCCCCTACACCTGATTACTATTAGTTTCTACTGGCATAAAATGGATAACATGAGCAGGCACACACCCCTTCTCCAGCCACAAAATAGGAATATATCCCTACCCAGTCCCCGAATCTACAAAGCACAACTTGAAAATGGTGAGATGGAATACTAAAATTTCTACCCACATTCTATAAACCTATGAGGATACTATAACAACAGTGAAAGATTTATGGGGTAGACACACAACTCCATCCCCCAAAATGAGGTGGATCATCATCATGTCACCTCAGAGTAGAAATTCACACCTTCTCCAATCCAAGTGGGTTTTGGGGAAAACTCCCCTAAATATATGGACAGCTAGACCGAGAACATATACTTGTTCCAAAAAAATTTAATAGGCCTATTCCAATAGACCATCTAAGGTAGAAACAATCCCATGTAAAATTTATAGAAGCATGCCATCATATTCTAGCAATAACACAGGATGTAGTCAAGAAATATTTATTGCGTAAAAACCAATTTCCCCAGAAATTGGTCCCATCCACTCATAAGAAGGCACCAAAAAATAAGCTTTATTAGAAATAGGCAAGTTGGTTTATGATTCAGCTCTACTTAATACTAGAGTTCTTGAATCTCTTGGGTGTTTATCTATTCTAGAACACAATCCTACTCTAATGTTACCAAATGATGGGGATAGTGGAAGTAATTATAAAGGTTAACCTCATATGATTCACTTTGAAGGCTTGCTTCATGACTATAATTTGATCGATCTTAAGAGCCTATCTATTGATGCGAGTCACAGAATCCCTCCACGTGGCCAAAATATCAGAGAAAAATAGGGTCTTCCCCTTACTATCATCCACCCTAAAAGTCCTCTCTAGGGTATATGTGATAAGAATTATCCTTTAAATCGGACATCAGGACATAATGGTAGACCTCTCCATAATGGAATTGGTTGTGAAAGTTCTCTCTATAGTAGTGTTTCACTTCATCAATAGAGTCCTCCACATGGAAATTTAATGATGAAAAATCACTCATATCACTAGGAAATTGGGAAACCAAATTTAGTAATATTTGATTCCTTTTCATTAACAAGTGAAATCCTTTAACATATTTAAGGATACCTAAGGATATGGTAATTCTCTAAGCCACCCTTAGTTTTCCTCCCTTTCAATGTGATAGAGTTGACCTCTACCAGTTTTGTTGTTTATGATAAATCAGTAGGAATATTCCACTTTGGTCAAAACAAGTGGAGGAACCTCTATTAAATGATGAAAAACATATATTGGACATGATAAGAAAATTGGATAATGATGAGTTACCAGTCATCTTTTAGACTTTAGCCACATCTCAGTTCAGTATTCCAGAAGCATTTTTAGATGATTGTGTGCATGAAATATTCCTAAACATATAGAAACAACTTCATCACTTAAGAGAGAAGGTATTAACCTATGATGAGTATCAAAGTCATGTAAAGGTAATAGAATGGATTCACCAACAAATTGAATTAGCGGCTCTACTATCTGAATAACATCCAAATTTGAGAAACCTCCAAGGTTCCCTTCAGTGTTCATGCCTTAGAGCATTAAAAATAATTATTCCAGCTAATCAAATACACCCCATCAAGTATTTGTATCAGAGGAATAGGTGAACATGGAGTGTTTGATTTCCCCATGCTCCTCAATAATTAATGCTTGCAAAATATGGAATCGTACAATTTCATAGATCTAGTATGGAGTTAACAAATAGACTGTGTTCATAACCAAAGAAATGTTCAAAAAACCTAGAACCAACTGAATCTCATCGACATCGGTCTGGAAGAGAGAAATCCATTGAAATACTGTTTCATTAGGCTTATGAGATTATCCATCAAGATTCCCACTTAAGGGAAGTTAGTCATCAGAGAGATAAAATGTTGCAGATAGTGCAATGTTTTTTCAGAAGCTGGTGATTCAAGTATAAACCAAATGATGTACCCAACCAATGTTAAAAAAAGTATATAAAATAATAAGGGTAATCACAATAATAGATTCCATGATAGTTCATGATCCACCTTAGCCCATAGGGTTGGGGTTATTTTTATCAAAACCTTTAAGGATAAAAAACAAAGATCAAGGATTTGTTGAAATACAGCAGAAACGACCCCATCCCTTGGGGATGGGGGTTTCCCCTGAAAAACCTCATCCTCTATAGAAGTTAGTATTCTCCTAATTAGGGGAAATTATAAATATTGAATCCTCCTAGTTTTTCCCATACAGTGATTCAATACCCTCATTAAGGATCCACATGACCAAATTGTCTGGATATTACCTTAGGATTACCATATGCCAAACGAATCCATGAAAACCAGTGAAGGAGGGGATAAAGACTCATGGAGGGTGTAGAAAAATATATTTTTACAAAGACACCTATGAAATTCTAGGAATGCATTATGCATCATTAAATGTTATCAACACTACCTCGGCAGATCCTGTAGAACATGTGGCTAGTACAAAGGAGGCGGAAATTTTGGTTAATAATACAGTACACACTGAAATTATTGAAGGTGGTGTTCCTATCTAGAACCAAAGTCTTTCCCTAAATTTGATAAATCCCTCACCAGTTCATTATTACCTCTATAAAGACCATAAAATAAATAAAAAGTGAAAGGTAGGTCCGCACCACACCTACCTACTAAAGTGGTTAAACTCATTATACCAGATGAAATATTTTCTCATAAAGAGGAATAGGTGAAAGAATTTATAATAATCAATTCAGAACTAATCATGGGAAGAATTTATTCTGGGTATATTCTACATATGGAGCCTCAACACACACTCACAACTATTTCACCTCAACAAAGAGGGTTCGCTGCAACAACCAAAGTGGATCCAAAACATCTGGTCAACATGGGGTACCAAAAAACAATATACTTGGACCACACAAAAATTGTTCAAGGGTTACCTCCATTGGGTGCACAACCAGAATGGGGTCATACCTACCTTTATTAGACTTCCCCTATAGGTTACCCAGGGAAGATTCTTGTAGGACCGCCATAATTGGCCGTACTAGCTATTTCCTTAGTTCAATCTCCTACTCATCCAGAAATTCCTCATGTGATCATAAATACTATTGAGTTTGTAATGATTTTATTGGAATATATGGAAGAGAGGTGTGTACTGATACAACTAGAGATAAAACCAAACCCCTAATGGGATGATCTGACTCTTCCCCCACTGAACTTTGGAAACCCTACCGTTCCAATTTCCAATGGTTTCGGGGACCCAAAGTAGCATTTTACACATTTCATGTCCCACTGTGATCCCATTATGGAGAACCCTGAACAAAAGGAGGAAGTAAAACTCAATTGATTTGTGTAATCATTATAGGGACCAACCTTTGTATGGTATTCTAGTTTGTTGGCCTAGTCAATTATAGGGTGGGAATATCTTCATCAAAATTTTCTCTATAAATTTATCTCAATGATATAGAAAATGAAAATACTTGACCTCTCAAAATAAAAATAATGGAAAAATGAGAGGGTCTTATATTTCATCACGCAGTGGAAAGGGTTAACATACTCCCTAAACCTATATCTTCCCCCCAAGTTGGTTTTTGGCCATCTGTATAGGGAATATTTAGGATGATTAACACACACCACTCATTGTTGTGAAATGAACTGGAGGGTTTTGGGACCTTGTTATGATTTCCCAAAGAATGGAAGACTCTGTAGAAAAAACCAATGCTAAGTACCAAGTAATTCCTCCATCTCAAGAAAATAGAATAGGGAATGAAGAGGTTTCCATTGTTACACTTAAGAATGACCCTTCACCCACTCCATTGCTCACACCATAATATTTGGCCCCCCATCCTAAGTGTAACCAATAATGACCATCTTATTAGGATGAGAAAAGGTAGTAAGGGGAAAATTAGTTTGAGATGATTAAAAACAATGTTTATTCTTTTCCAAGTTACCAAGTCTCTGACTACTTCAATTTGGCATTGGAGAATAACTTGATCAGGTTTCCAAATACAAATAAGAACAAAAAGGACAATGATGAAGATCACCTGAAATATTTCACCTCCTAGAAATTATTGGGTAACAGAAACAAGGAATGTTTTGTTTTCAATGAAATCCTGTAGAAGATGGTGGAATTTTATCAAGTGATGTTGGGAAAGCCACCTATGAAAGTATCATGTGTTTCTTCCATGGATTCAGAAGAGGATAATGAATGGAAGAAATTTATCATAAAGAATATGTATAATTTTAGTGACTCGATGGTCATAATATGATAAACTAGGATCATGCTATCCTTAGAGAATACCTAAAACAGTTAATTATACCACTGGTCACTTCTAATGTGTCACAACCAACTTCCCTAGTAACTCAGTCCTCCGAAATCTAGTCTTCCAAGAAGCGACAAGGATGAAATATCAAGAAGGAAACATAGAAATATGATCCTATTCCAAGTAAAAAATTTTCTTCGACCTTACATGACTTTACTCTTATAGTCTCAGAAGCATGGGAACCACCCCACCAAATAGTACAATAGGATTCGACCCACCAGACAGAATATTCATCAGATGAAGAATTGATATTAAATTACATTAATTTTATCCCCTTAATGGATCCCTTATCACATGATTAGTGAATCTATAAACCCAAATTCCATACATTTTATTGGGTAAATGCGGGAAGAGGCCATTAAGATCGAGGATATAGGGGAAGACACAGTCATTGCATCAGTCACTACTCTAATAGTGTCCCTTCTAGAACTATCTACGTGGATGAAACTCATGGGAGATCCATCCAACGATCTCAGAATGAGAAAGAATTTTCCCCCACATATGTTTAGGTTTACCTTGACATAATCATCCTGGAAGATCTACTATAGGGTACACCCTTGCAAAATCAGCCTCGACATGTAGTTAAACCTAGTCGACCTAATCCACCGAGGGCAAAAGAACCTTGAATTACTGTTCCAAGGTATGATCCATCCACATCGAGTACTTAAATTATTAAATAACTTTCAAAAAGAGAATACCCATGCAGAGAAGGCCAAAACTTTATACTCGAAGTATGAAATATTGAAATAATTAGCCTTAGTACCATCCATGTTATCAAACTCGGATGCTTTGAGACTATCCAAGGACCTCTAGGAAGCACTCATAGAGGTTTTTTTAAATCCCTCAAGAATTTGAAGTCAAAGTTGATAAGGCCAAAGTATATCATGAAAATAATGATCCTATATAATGAAATATGATAATATCTTTCATATATTAGGACCGTTATTCCATCATACAGGGCCACGTTAGACCTTTTTATGTATCGAGTAAAATAAATATGGTTGATATCTAGAGAGTCTTCATTGAAAACCACTCAAAAATCATTCTAATTCCGCTCCAAACTCTTCATAAATTGGGTTTTAACAAATCCCAATTTCTCCCCTTTACTATGATGCTATAGGGTTGTGATAAGAACAAGAGAATTCTAATTGGAAAAATCAAATTCAGTACTTTGTTCAGGGATCTCATGTCTGACTCAGAATTCTTGGTCATTCAGAGAGATACAACCTTAAACGTTTTGCTGGGAAGTGGTTAGTGACCTTAGCATGTGGCTATTATCTCTTAATACCACAAATGTATCAAATATTTTATCAATGGTAAAATTGGGAAATTTCACAGGGAAAATCCCCATTTAAATCTTAAAAATCACAATACATTGATGAAAGATTCTACAAAAGGGAAGGGAAGTATCCCATGAATGATTATGTTGCTCAAATTAATGCTCTGAAAGGTCTGGAGATGATACCTGTTAATCATTTTAGGAATTTCAATGCAGAGTACGTGCTACCCCTCAATCAGATTGAAGAGGATGGTCTAAATTCAAGAACATATTCAGAAAATTCTATGATATCAGTCATAATAACTAAACCCAACCATTTTGGGAAATATACAGACCTTCTAGTTAGTGATAAAATCCCATATAAAAATTCCATCATTACATCCCCGGAGAATTGACATATCCCTAACTCATTAGATTTTCCATAATAGGTTGTCATGTTAGGGAGAGAAAATATACTCATTATCTTCCCATCATTTTTAATTTAGAGCTTCTAATTGAGACAGATATAGTTGCTTCGCCTTCCAAATGTCAGAATATTGACTCCTCCCATAACTCTGAGAAATTTTATTCATCATATACTTAACAAAAAGTGGTGGAAGAATTAAATCCTGAGGAGGATGAAGATGAATATAACTTAAGGGATGACCCTATAGCATTTTAGGAAGGTGTATAAACCACTATTGATGAGTTTAGAGAAATAAATCTAGGTACAACAGAAGATCCAAGACTCACACTGATCAGTGCGGTCATGAATTTTGATGAACAAGAGGTATACACCTCCTTCCTAAATAAAAATTGGGATGTGTTCACCCATAATTACACAGAAATTATAGTCCTTGATCTCAAGGTGGTCACTCTTAACTTTGTATTTCTCAAAGACCACTGAGGATACAAATAAGAATCCATAAGGACACACCTGGATCATGCCTCCAAAATTGAGGCTATAGTGGAAAATATTATCAAGGAAAAATTAATATGGGAATTTTAGTATCCAAAATGGTTGTCCAACATCATCCCAGTAAAGAATAAGAATGGGAAAATCAGGTTCTACATTAACTTTAGAGATCCTAATCAGCACTGTCTGAAAGATGACTTCCGAATTCCAATCAAAGAGCTATTTATTGACACAACATCAAAATATAGATATATCTCATACATGGATGGATATTCAGGGTATAATAAAATTTTAAAGTCCCTATAATATGAATAATTCACCAATTTTATGGTCCCCATGGAGTTTTATTTATCAGGTAATTCCCTTTTTTTTAAAGAATGTTGGCACCACATACCAATGTAACATGCATCGAATCTTCAAACCATTCTGGGGAATTTTTTTTTGAGTTCTATGTTAATGATTTGGTTGTTAAGTCATGGTAACATTCTAATGACCCGGATGAGATTAATACCATCTTTAAAAAACATTGATAGTATATCCAGAAGATAAATTCCTTGAAATGTTATTTTAGGGTAACCTCGGGAAACTTTATCAGCTTCATAATACATCATCGCAACATCAAAGTTGAACTTTTGAAGAAAAATGATATACATAACATGTTTCTTCCATGAAACCTCAAAGAATTTAGAGGAATTTAAGGAAAAGTTTCATACACTTGACGCTTTATAGATAACCTCATAGGAAAGAACCGTCCCTTCACCAAGACGATGAAGAAGTTGGTCACATATCAATGAACTAGTGACTTTTAGGAAGAATTTTATAACCACAAGAAATATCTATTTATCCCAACAATAAAAATGATGACCATTGATGGAAAGAAACTCATTCTACATGAGACTACCCTAGAATGTTTTTTGGGTGATTTTCTCATGAAAAATAACGTTTTCAGCAATGAAAACAACCTTTATTATCTCAATAGAACCACTATCAATGATGTGACTCACTATCAGGACATCGAGAAGAGATGCATGGAATTAATCTTTGTGGTTTAGAAACTACAACAATACTTTTAGCACCATGAGGTCCATTTGTTCTCCAAAAATAACCTAATCTGATATATCCTCAATTGTATTATGTTTATAGGAAGTTTAGCATGGGGGTGGTTATCCTACTGCTATTTGACTTATAGTTCATTCCTCAGGAAATAGTGAATGGCTGGGTTTTGGATGATTTTCTTGCAGAACACCCATCTATGGAAATAAAATCATTAAATATTAAATTTCCATATGAAGAGGTATTCTATATTCAAGAAGGACCCCAAATGGGGGAACTGTTTTTTGGTAGTGCCTCTAGGATCTGAATAGGGAAGAGAATAGAAGACCCCAAAATAAATAAGGTTTGGTTAGGGGTCTTGCTAATCTATGTGAAAGGCAGTTTCTCTTTACTCCTTCACATTTTTGTAAGGATTCACTAATAATGAGGTAGAATATCAGGACCTCATTGTAGTCTGAGAGCTAGAGATCCTAATACTAGTGGACCACCTAGAGGTGAATGATGATTTAGAGCTAGTAATTAAATAGAGAAAATGGTATTATGACATTATAAAAGAAGAAATAATCCCAATTTTTGACTAGGTATGAGGGTTAATGGTATAATTTCCCTTAGATATAACATTAACTGACATTACATAATTACATAATGCCTAGGAAGATGCAATGAAAAATGTAGTTATAGTTTTAGAAGATCCGAACTGGGACAAAATAGTCATCAACATTGTGCATCACTGGATGAGATCACCTTTTGTACAAGTCAAAACAGATGATATTAATGAATTCAGACCTATCCCTAATCCCTATGGTCCTACCACTAGCTGGATAATTCAAATCATTGAATACCTCTTGAATTTTTTACTCCCATCAGACATATCTAGGAATGAGAAAATATGATGGAGAGAAACCAACTTCACTCTTTATGATGACCTAAATCACCAACAAATCCTCTATAAATGAGGATTTTATGGAGTTCTTATCATATGAATTGATGGATAAGAGACTGATACTATCATGGAACAAGTACATGTGGAACCATATGGTACCCACCAGTTAGGATAGATGATTTCCAATCAATTCCAAAGGCTTGGATACTTCTGGACTATATAACATAAGGTAGCACTAAATTCTCGAATAAGTGTTATTCATTCCATGTTCATTCAAACTTAATCCATAATCCCCTAGAGATTCTTCATACATATAAATAATCCTAGCTTTTTTCATATGGGTAATGGAATTCTAAGGACCATATCCTCTAACTATGACCAAGTAGTTCAAATACATCTTAACTGCTATCAATTTCAGCTCTAAATGGGATATGAAAATACCCTTAAAAGTAGTTGGGGACAAAAGCATCATCAGTTTCAGAAAATATAACATTGTTATCATATTTCGAATCCCTCATAATATACTTATGGAGAACTACAATAATTTATGGTATGCAAGGTTGGAGAAGCTATATCAGGAGTATGACATCAAATCCAACCATTCACCCCATTATCATAAAGTAGTCAATGGACATATATACAGGCCTTCAACAATACCCTATCAAATAAACTCAAAAAATAGTGGATAAGGATAATATTTTTTTCCTGATAAACTCATTCATGCCTTGTGGGTTTACCAAACCACAACCCATACTGCCATGTGAGAAACCCCATATTCACTTTTTTACGGTACCGAAGCAGTCCTAACCATTAAGGTCAAATTTACATCACTCTATATTTCTATATGTTACTAGCTATCCATAGATAAGAAATCCTAGAAATGGATGGATGAATTGGAGTTAATCAATTATAAATGATTGAACACTTTTCCTCACATGACGGTCCATCAAAATAGGACAACGTGAGTTTTAAAAAAGAAATTATGACTCAATTCATTCATCCATAGAGAATTGGTAATGATCCTTTGGACTCCAATGATACCAAGAAAGAAGCCTCCAAATCATGATCCAATGTTGGAGGGACCTTATTCCATACACATGGTCTACTCTAACGAAGCTTATTCCTTGATATTAATGGATAGAGAGCTTATTAAAACCCCAACCAATGAAAGGTTCCTAAATGATTTTTTTCATGTAATACCATGAAACATTTCCTAATATCAAAAAGTTAAAAATCACATCAATATATAGTACAAGATAAAATAATTTAAACTATATAGCATGTCATTTTTACCATATGATGTTGAACTGCATTGTATACATCTCAGTTGCATGATGCTAAACTGTGTGGTCAGTCTTTGCCACATGAAATTAAAAATCATGATGCATTGTACAAGTCAAAAGATGTTAGAATGTATGTAAAAATATTTTCTCAGGATGTAAAAATACATGGTTCATATCCTTTCTTCCTGATATAAAATAGCATATCATTTCACTTTGTGTTTGAGTGGACCAAATTTCATTGTGCTAATTTCTTACCACACCTTTCTTTAAAAACTATGTGTGGATTTATTATCATCCCATTGTGATACATAGTGATTCCTAGACCTTATGTCTTGGACCCAACAATTAATTATTAAAAACCTCAAATTCACCATTCACCGTGTCAATACCTAATTGATGCAGGATACTATTTTCAAGAACTATGTGTGGATTGATTCCTACCGTCATAGGATACGTAGTGACACCCAAACCCCATTTATTGGGCCCATTTGTAGTAGTACTTCCCATCCACATTGGTTGACTAACATCTTTATCACAAGATATTAAACATCATGGATAACTTCTACGTCATATGACAATAAACTTCACGATCTATTCAAGAACTATGTATGGATTGATTCTCATTTTAATGAGATGTGTAGTGATGTCTAGTTCTCCAATCATATGATTATCCACAAAACAAATATTCCATCCTCCCTATGTATGGGTATGACTTGTGCAGAGAACATGTCAAGAACTATGTGTTTCTTGATTCTCATTCAGATGAGATACATAACAACAATTATATCATACATCCTATCCCATCCATTACAAAATCTAAATTACCCTATCATTCATTTGTATCTTCTTTTATGTTGGAGGAAACATTTTACACTCCTTGTTTCTCACACTGATCATAGATCATGAAAGCTTATGGTTTTTGGTAAAGAAGTTACCGATATAAGTTAGGAATATAAATTCACATTGGGGTTATCATGGTTCTAGTCGAATGAACATAAAAGGAACATCAGATGCCTTTGACCGTAATAACATAAACTATATAGTTATTTAAGAACTGTGTATTGCTTGATTATTTTTCTCATGAGATACATAGTGATGCCAAGATCCAAGATATTAGTATATCCATAGTATATTCCCCCACTCTATTATAAATGAGTCAGATATACATAAGTGGATCCAATATGGGTCCTCACCCCTACACGATCCTGTATTAAAAAAACCCTCCCCTCTATACTTGAATCTGATCAGTGTGTGAAATCCTTTTTAGAACAATGTTTGGATTGATTCTTGATCCAATAAGATATGTAGTGTTGTCTGAGTACTATATCTTTTTCTAACCACAATATTTCCATTTCACATTGAGTCACCAACATCTTTACCACAATACATTAAACTACACAGATGATGTCCCCACTACATGAATTTAAACTGCCTGGTTCTCTAAGAACTACATGTGGATTGATTCTCATTCAAATGTGATACATAGTGATGACTATACCTTATGCCATAGTTCCATCCATAGAATAAAGAAACAAATGACCCTCTCCTATATACAAACAAAATATCTATGAAAGAGAACTTAATTTGGGTTCCCTCATCCAGGGGTCCACCAATGAAATAGAGATGTCCTGACCTACATATAAGTCAGATCTATTCAAGGGACTCTACAATTCCTGGAAATTTTCAGTCCAAATGATTCATTTATGCTCGAACATATACCTTTTCACTTTATACTCCTAATCATGAACACTTTCAAATATTCATAATCTTTATTCGAGTTCTGGTTATATAATTTATGATACCCGAGGACTCCTTTGTCTATCTATGTTGTAACATGACCTAATTATCTTTTCATAAGTCTCCCACATAAAGAACTTCTCAGCTAGTGGATTTCACTATTTGACTATGTAGTACCAAACCCCGATCAAATATTCATAATGCCACTACCGCAAATTCATATTTTAGTTTTGGGTTTTTGGTTGATGTTTACTAAACAAATACTAATTTTTTTAAGAATTTATCAGTGGTTTCTTGAAAACCTCCTTTAAATTTCTTACACTTATTTAAAAGAATACATTTATTCCAGATCCCCCTATATCCTAAGCCCCTACCCCATCCTCCCCTGAGAACGCCCCACTCTCCCACAAGCACCCCTCTACCCTAATCCCTCTCAGCCACAAAATTTCCCCCCTCAGTGGTGCTCTGGTTGTTTCCCCCCCACATCGGCACTATTGTTTCCCCTAATAACCCCTGACCCCTCACTAGTTCTCTAATTTCCACAAAGCCCCTATCCCAAGCTTTTATCAGCACTAGGGTTTCCCCAGGCCCCAAAACATCTCCCTCACCCTATCCAATGACCCTATTTCTCTTGACCACCCCTCTCCCTCACCCTCATTGAATTTATAGTTTCATCGGAGCTCTATAAGACCTCTCCCTTTCCCTCATCGCCTATAGGGTCCTCTCCCATATTCTATACTAATGAGGAGGTCATCTGGTAACACCCAGACTGGGTACCTCATAAATTATACGACATGGGATTTCAATATTCACTTCATCTTGGATCTGGATTAATCCAGGGATGATATAATCTTCTAATCACTTGGATTTCCTCCAAGATAGCAGCTTTAGAGGCTTTACTTAATTGAATCTAAGGTAAACACTGGGTTTATGAATTTAAAAGAATATTTTGTTCCCAGAGTAGGCTCTAGATATTTTTAAATGGTTATTTCACATGCCATGGGTGTGTTGCACACTAACTATTTTTGAAAATTCCTAAGTGGATATTTTAAATTCATCCTTGTATTTTTAAATGTTTTCTTATGGAATTATATGTTTATGAAGCACTATTTTTGGTTTTTGAATGTATTTCATGTGGTTTTAAGAATTTTCAGGGACCTTTTTTAAATGAAAAGTGTTTTTTAAATGACTATTTTCATTTATTAAAGGGTTAAAAATATTTTTTTGTCACATATGATGCCAATTCATTTTAAAATGTGGTTTATAATATTTTAAATTATTTTTTTGTAAAAAATAGTTGGTTAACACTCATTTTAAATGATTAGTACCTTTGGGTGTTCAATTTTCCATGAATGTTTTTAAATGGGAAAATTGATGTTTTATGAAAGGGTGTGTGGAATATATTACTATCTAAAATAAACGATATTATCATTTTAAAAATTTATTTTATGAAATTCTAAATAGGATTTAAAGTGTTGTTTGAAAAACGGTTTTTTAAAGTTCATTTGAAATGTGGTTTTCAAATAGTGTGAAAATGGGTGAGCCATTTAAACAGTTTTTTGGAAGCATTATAGGAACTTCGAGTGATGTTTTTTATATATGTTTGAGACCCTTAATTGAGCCTTAAGTGTTTAATATACCTATTGTGTCTTGTAACCCCTAAGAAGATATTTGGAAAATTTTAAACATATTTTTATGCTTGTTTATGGATGTGAAATAGGTTGGTTCATGTAAGGATATAAGAAATGAGATGTGGGATGTTATTAATCCATTATTTTTTTCTATGTGATTCTTATTTATCACCTTCACTATTGATATGTCATGGGAGTCCTGGTAGACTCCAAGGGTTCTTGATAAGTAAAATCTCTTTTATAAATTGTGATTCATAGGCTATGGACCTAATTAAATCAATTGAGAAAACAATAAGTTTTATGCAATCTAGAGAAGAGTGGAAAGACTTAAGGATTTATTTTTAGATCCATGTTCGTGATAGAGAGTTGTTTGTTATAGAGGACTCTCAGGACCTAACTTATTCAATAGATTATACCTAGTTCTATTATTTCTATTTAAGGATCCATATATGTGAGTATTATGAGATAACCATGATACTTAAGTCCCTCTCAAGACATATTTAATGGATTTGAGTATTTAGTTATTTTTATTTCCCCAGTTATTTTGATTCATGGAATCATTTTTAGTTTTATTATTTTGTTATGCTCTCTTGAATTATTATTATTTATTTATGATGGAGTATCACATTATGTTTCTTTGGTTCACTTTTAAATAGGTTTTTAAAAGTGTTTTTACAAAAATTGAAAAAATGAAAAGTGTGGGTTAAACAATGGGGTGTATTGTTTATGGTTTTGAGGCATGCTTACTACTTTGTTATTTATAGTGAAGTATGAAATGATAGATATTCTTTATGTTTTCTATTATTCACCATTTTATAAATTGATCTCATAGTTTTATTCCATTCTATAATTTATAATGGTAATTAACTATTTAAAGGGGTGTTTGACCCTAGGTTTGTCTTTAAAATGTGTGTGTGTTATATTAGAGGCATATTTTAGGAATTATATCTAATTTAACTTGAATATTATTTTAAATAGTTTTGAGACCATAAGGCTCATAGTGGATTGAAATGTTTTTAAAAGGTGAAAGTTTGGGGTAAAAAAATGGGTACTTGATACTAGTTGATTTCATTTAAAGAGGCGGTATCTTTCATTAAAAAGTGGTTTTATGGAAATAATTATATTTCTATGTTGGTTTTAAATGTGTGGTTGGATAAATGATTTTAAGATAACATTTGAAATGTTGATTTTTTAATGACTGTATAATTTTTTATCTTGCTTATATTTTACATAATACTATCCATGATTGATTTTCTTTTTTTACTTTGAGTTTTTTAGTACTTATATGAATATTCTTATAACTACTTGGGTTTTGTTTTTTTCACTTCAATTTATCTAATTTACTAATTATTAATACATATCTATTTTAGTTTTTTAATAATGTCTAGGAACATTGTGATATATATGGATAAAATACAGATCACATTACCAAGGAACACACCTATGTATTCTAATGGTTTAGAGGACTTTTTAGATTTTTCAATTTCCAATCAATCATTTGATTGGAAAATAATATGTCCATATCCTAAATATAAATTTACAATACAGATAAGGAGACATGAAGTTTATGAACACTTGATATTAAATAAATCACTGGTCAATATTTGTGATGAATTTTTCATAGAGAAGCGAATGTTACAGATAGTTTGAGCACTGATGTCAATAAAAAAAATGATCTCCCAACATTGTTGAAAATAAAAAAGGAAATTCAAAACCTTATAAAAGATGCTTTCAACATGGTAAGACAACAACATCAACATCAAAACATATTAGAATAACCATTTGATGGTGATACAAATAGTAACTTGAAAAGTGATGTTTTGGGACTATAGGAAAATAAGATCAAGATTGGAACATATCATTGGATACAACTCTTGAATTTTTGGAGTCTAATGTAAGAGAGAACCTCACTGACCAGAAAAATGTTTTTAATGATTTTGTTGATAATGGAAATCATGATCTGTATGGTGGATGTTTGAAAAATTCAAAACATTCTTTTCTGTTGAATTTTTGTAACATCAAATGACTATGTGGAATTACAAATAATACGATGTATATGATATTTGAATTGTTATGTGATTCATGTACTAAATCTAAGACCCTGTATTCTTTTTATGATATGAAAAAAAATTTAAAAGCTTAGTCTGAATTATACAAAAATTCATGCTTGTCCCAATAATATTATTCTTTATTAAGAATAGTATTCAAGCATACAAGATTGTAAAAATGTTATTCTTATAGATAGAAGTCAATGAGTGATGTGGGAATTTTGAATAAACATACTACTATGAAGAAGAAGAAAAAAAACGCACCTACAATGTTTTTATGTTAATTACATTATGAATCCTCGATTGTCCATATTTTTCATGTCATTGAAAACCTCTAAGAACATGAGGTGGAAATATATTGATAATAACAATGATGAGTTAATTCGAGATGCAAGAGATTCATAATAATAAAACAAATTTAATTAATTATATCTAGATTTCTCATATGATACTAGGAATATGAGATTCATATTAGTTGTTAATGGATTCAACCCATTTGGGACTTTGAGTACTAGTTATATGATTTGGCTAGTTGTTTTGATCGCTTATAATATACCTTCACAGTTATGTATTCATAAAATGTATTTTCTCATTTAAATGATTATTAATAGAAAAAAATGTCTATAAATGATATCTATGTATACGTACAACCACTAATTGAATAATTAGAGAACTTATTAAGCAATTATGTTGACACATATGATGCATATTTTAGAAAAATGGTTAAAATGCATGATGTTCTAATGTGGAACATTAGTGATTTCCCTGGACATGGGAAATTATCTGGTTATAACACTTACACATGTTTGGTTTTTTCCTATTTGTAACTTTACTTCTGATCCTGAACAATTACCTTATAGTAAAAAATCGTGCTTCTTGTGTAATATAAGATTTATCGATGCATCTCATAGATTTTTGTTGAACAAATGAAAATTTAATGGTTTTACTGATCATTGACCACCTCCAAAGTTTTTCAATGGTTCTAAAATATTGGGAAAACTTGTAATTGTTGAAACATAATTTGGGAAGGTTCATCATTTATGAAAGTGGTAAACGAGTTCTAATTTCATCATCAAGTGAAATTAGAATGCAATAATGGAATAAAAAAAGTATATTCTTTAAACTTCCCTAATAGGAATTTAATTTTTTTGTGGTATAATCTTGATGTTATTCATATTGAGAATAATGTTTATAAAAATTTTATTTTCAAATTACTTAATGAGAATAGAAGATCAAAGGACCATCTCAATTCATAAAAGGACTTATTAACAATTAAAATAAAGTATGATCTGAAAATTTTTGAATTAATAAAAAGGTATAAAGATACAGTTCTTTGAAATTTGAAGCATATGATGGTATCAGATGGGTATTTAAGTAACATCTCAAGGTGTTTTGACTTAAATCATCATAGGTTACATAGATTCAAAATCCATGATTCACAAATTTTTTTAAAATAGTTACTACCATTGGAATTGTAAACATTATTACCAAAAAAGGTTACAACAGTTATACATAATTTTTATATATTATTTAGAAAACAATGTGAGAAAACTCCACAAACAACCGATCTTGAAAACCTTTAGGATATATTTTTATTGACACTTTTTTTTCAATGCATATGATCTTTCCTCAATTGTTTTTTACTATCATGATGAATTTAACTATTCATTTGGTTAAGGAAACCAAATCCGGAGGCCCCATACATTATCAATTGATGTTCTCAATTGAGAGGTACATTATTTATATATTTTTCATATTATGTAAACAATTATTGTAACTTTATTAAATATATAAATATGTTTTATTTATTTTATTTCTCATATATCTTGTTCATTTGAAATCATATGTGAAAAAAATCTCAACCTAAATGATCTATTTATGACGGTTATTTAGCATAGGGGTGTATAAGCCCCTGAACTTAAATATCACATAATATTGACTTTAGTAAATAATTTAAATTATCTCATATTGATTATATTTTTAGGATTAGAGTTTTAGAGAATTAGGATATAGTTTATATATATCATCTTATATGCATACAAAGTGGATACATCTAAAACATACCCATTTCTTCTAAAATAAAACATTTTAGAATAAAACATGGATTATTTTTCATGAAAAATCTTCATAACATGAAACTTGACTTCCTTATTTTTCTTAACCATCATGATATCCTATGAAAATCATTTTTAGTACTTTTTATGAGCATGAAAATCTTTATAAGGGACATAAAGAAAGAAATTACTAGACTAGTGAAAACATGAAAAGAATTAAAAACTTTTTCTTAAAAACTAATTAATATGAATAAAAAATCAAGAATGTTCCTTGGGAAATTATTGAAATATTACTCTTATATTCACCCTTTAAAATTTAATAACCTCAAAATCTACTTCCATCTTCTTAGTACTCAATGCATTTGAAAGATATAATGGAGATCACCTATCTTATGTTGAACTATAATGGGGCTCAACCCATCATATCTTGAGATATTGTGAGGGTCAAACAATAATACCTTGTGATATAATGGGATAAAACTAAAAAAAAATTTATATGGAACATATCATGAATAAAAACCTTGAAAACTCTTTCAAACCCACAATAAAAATACTTACGGATATCAAAATACCATTTTCATGTAAAAAATCACTTTTAAAATATAAATGTTAGATACAAAATAATGAAATTATTTTCAGAGAAAAGAACTGTTAAAAATTATAAATAAAAAAATAAAGTAATAAATTATCATGAAATCAGGAGAAACCACTCATGATGTGAAAGTTGAAAAACATTCAATTTGACATTTGTAAATGATACTTTAAATTAGTGTTTTTAAAAGAAAGTCTCAAACCCTGGGTCTAAATCATAACATATAATTTTTACATTCCTGAATAATAAAAATACGTTAATTATTTATTTTTTTTATAAATTTTAATTGTTTGTTATTCCTTTTATATCACTTATTATCATTTCATAATAATAACTTAGTTATTTCTGTACATATTAGATGTTTTGATGTTATTCGATACCTTATTCCAATATGAATTTGGTGTAATATCAACAATCAAAGTGTTTATAAGGCTATCATACAAAAAATATTATTTATGACAAAATAATAACTTTTATATTCAAGTTATACATTTATATAAAATCATTTATGTATGGTTATGAAAAATGAACAGTTTTTTAATTATGGAGATGGTAGGTTGTACGCACACATGAGTAGAGTTTCAATTTTTCAATTATCAATTTGGAAAGAAGGTAATTATTATTTTATATTTATAAAATTATAATAATATCATAAATGTAATATTATTAATTTAAATACACTTATATATATTATCCATGTGACGTGGTGATGAAAAACAAATCACATCGCTTCGTGGTGGTGATAATTCACACGTACGCACGAGCGATGTTATCATTTTTATGTGCATGGATAAGTAAGAATGTAAATGATATATTAATATTTAATAATGATATATATGTCATTAATATCATATATAAACATTAATTCCATTATTATAACTAGTCTTGAGTGATGGTCATGGATAACGAATTATATCTGTTCGTGTGGTGGTAGTCCGACGTATGCACGAACGATTAATTATTTTCCCATTTGATGAAAATGGAGGTGGATTTATTTCATAGTATTAACATACTAACATATAAGTATATTTATGACATTATAGTTGTTATTTCATAATGGTTTATGAAGATTTTAATAGAGTGGAATAAGAAATAAAATAGAAACACTTAATTAAAAATGATACCTCTCCTTCGGATGACCTCTTTTGATTAACAATTGAACACCTCTAAAGAGGTCGTTCTGCCTAAAATAAGGCCTATAGAATGTGGTGAGAAATTATTGAATGATATTTTGGTTGAAATTTGTTTAATTATATAGGTTTTTAAGTGTATTTAAAATAAAATAATGGGTTCCCTTTTATAGGATAGGGGTGGGGCACTATTGGAATTCTTGAAAATATTAAATTAATATAAATTAATTTTCATTTTCCAATGGATCAAAAACAATTTATTTTGAATTTAGGATGATGATGGGTCAAAATAAATGAATCCAATAATGATTAGACAAGTTTTTATTATTTATTTAATCCTTATATTATTATTTTAACCCATTTAACTCTTACCGTGATATCATGTAATTTATACTTTCAGGATTAATGTATGTACTATAAAATTAAAAATGACTAATAAACGAGTAATTTATAAATTTTAAAGGCTTATAAAAATTATTTTTCTGAAATTTATATTTTTTAAATATTATATCATTTAATAAATTATTATTTATTTCGAAATACCAATTATTTAAATTTTGACACTATTCATTACATGACTTTTTAAAAATATCAATAAAAAAAATAAATTCAAAAAAAAACTTATAAAAAATCACTAACATGTAAAATTAATCTAAAATATTTTTTATGACATTAATATTATCTAAGTATATTTATTTTAGTATTTTTAATATCATTTATTTGATATTTTATTTAATTAAGCAATTACTACACCACCGTTGTATAAGAATTTAAATTAATTAATTATTACCTCAAAATTAAAAATAAATTATAATAATAAATATTAATGTTTTACCGTTAAAAATACTATTTATAGTAGAACATACACCTTATATAACCCCATATTTAAAATATTTCACTTGTTAAAAACAAAATTGTGACAAAATTGACTTTTCTTTGAATATAATATTATAAAAGTCATACTCACTTCCAAGTGGCTTAAAAAAGTTATAATATATACCTAATGATTATTTGTTTCTAAAAACACTGATATAATGAAATTAGGACAAGTTTTAAGGTAATTTAATATTATTTTTTATATTATTTTTATCCATAATTACCCAATATACCTTTAATCATGTTAATAAACAATTACTAAAGTTACAATTGATAATATCCACATATAAAAAGTGGCTATTTACCTAATTCGGAACTTATGATTCTAAATATGGAATCCATTTTTCAAAATTCAAAATAAATAATTTGATAAAATTAATTTAAAATTAATCCCATTGATAGAACGAGAAAGCGGGGTTTTAAAGTAAAAACATTCAAAAGATGGAAATGTTTTTACATCAAAATTTAATCTGAAATTGATTCCCATTACCTTAATTGGATTAAATGATAAAATATTGATATAAAAATACTTTAAAACCAATATAAAATTAAATTTAACACTATAAATTATATAGATGAAAAAATATTTTTCCAATTAAAATTTAATATTTTTTACTATTCGTCATCATATGAATCTTTTCAGAAAAATACCAAAAATTCAACCAAAGTAAATTTTGATATTTCTATTTAAAACAATATATTTATTTTATAAAATATAATTTTTAAAATTATGAAAATATATATTTTAAAAAATTATTCCATCAAAAGGTGGAAAAACTGATATTTTAAAAAATTAATGTTTTTAACCATTAAATTTGATTTATTGTATACGCTATTGAACGTAGTGCCTATTTTAATTAATATATATTTAATTAATAATAATAAAAATAGAAAGTAATTATTCTATCAATACCTGGTTTGTTATATTCTTCCACCATTTTGGAAATTAAATCCTCAGAATTTTTATTCACTTATTTAATAAGTGGGGATATCTTTCGCTCATAGAATTTTCAGATTCTCATGTTGTCTCTTCATTCATATGATTTTTCAACAAAACCTTAACCTAATAAATCACCTTTTTCCACAACATTTTCTCTCTATGATCAATAATCATAACTCACTGTTCCTTATAAGAAACGTTCTCTTATAACTGAACTACTTTTGGACTCAAAACATGAGATGGATTCAAAATATATTTTATTAACAGTGAAAAATGAAAACAATTTTATACCTATGATAAAATAAGATCAAATCCTCTTTGTAGGAAACTCATCCAACTTTCTCTAGGATTTAATAGGGTCTAATGCACCAGGGACTCATCTTTCCTTTCTTACCAAAATGTATGACACTTTTCAGTGGAGAAACTTTGAGAAAGACATGATCACCTACCTCAAATGAAATATCATCCTATTATATGCATAACGTTTCTTACTCTTCTAAGCTATCTTCCTCTATCATTGAATCAAATAGACTTTTTCAACCATTTCTTATACTAAATCGAGTCTCATTAAATTTATTTCACAAACATTATCCCAAAATGCTGGAGTTCGACATCGATTTCCATATAATGCCACAAAAGGTTCCATCTATATACTAGAATGAAAATTTTTATTATAATATAACTCAACAAAATAAATTTGTTGATCCCAAATTCCCCGTTCATCCATTTAACAATCATTTATCATGTCATCCATGGTTTGAATGATTTGTTCTAACTGTCTATCTGATTGAGGATGAAAAGATATGATGAAATTTAATTCAGTTATCAATGAATTCTTAAGGCCTTTACAAAAATTAAAAGTAAACCTAGGATCAGGATTAGATATAATGGAGAGGGTAACTTCATGTAACCAGACTATATCTTTAATATACAACAGAGAAAGTTGATCTAGAGTCAAATGGACTCAAATATGAAGAAAATGAGAAGACTTAGTTTGTTGATCAATAATAACCTATATTTCATTGTTACATATAGAAGTATTTGGTAATCCCACTATGAAACCCATGAATACATTTTCCCATTTCCACATTGGAACTGGATGAGGCTAAAGCATCCCCTTAAACAACAGTCATTCTTCTTTAACATACCAATAATTCAAAAAATTCATAGTAAATTCAATAATATTTTTTTTTCATTCAATCCCACCAGTAAGACTTTCAAAGGTATATATCATCTTAGTGATGCAGGATGAACTGAAAATAGAGAACTATGAATTTCACATAATAACTATTTCTTCAACCGTGAACCACAAGGCACACATAATCTCTTCCCAAATCTCAAAAAAAATTATCAAGGAAAAATTCAGGCAAATTACCCTTCTGAACCAATTCTACATTTCTCAAAAACTCATGGTCTTCCTTATGTGCTTGCTTAATTTTTTTTGGATAGAGATGATTGCATTGACACCTGAAACAAAATAGAAGAATTTCCTACACAAAATATCCAAGACAAAATTTATCAAATAATTAACCAAAGGATCATGTTTAAAAAATATCATTGTTAATGTAGCATTAATTTTCTGACTCAATACATCAACCATGTTGTTTTCTTTTATAGGATGTTAATGAATTATGCAATCAAAATCATTGATTAGTTTTATCCATATTCTCTATCCCATGTAAAATTATTTCTGAATGAATATATACATCAAACTTTTTCAATCAGTATATATTTTACATTTTACTACATAAAAATGATGCCTCTAAATTTTTAATAAAAAAATAATAACAACTAATTCCAAATCACGTGTAGGGTAATATAACTCAAGAGTTTTCAGCTGTTGTGGAACATAAGAAATTACCTGATCATTCTGCATTAGGACCCAAACAATTCCTTTCAAGGAAGCATCACTGTATATGAAAAATTCATCACTTATGTAAGGTAGGGACGGAACTGGAGAATTTTCTAATCTTATTTTCAATTCCTAGAAATTTTTTTCACATTCTTCTGTCTTGAAAAACTTAACGCATTTTATAGTAAACTTATTCCGTGGGCTAGATAACCATGAAATTTTTTCAACAAACTTCTGGTAATAGCCTGATAAACCAAGAAAAGTAAAAAATTTGGTTATATTTTTGGGTCTTGGATATTCTTCAACAACTTTAATTTTATAAGGATCAACAATTATTCCATATTTATAAACAATGTGACCAAGGAAAGAAAATTTCTACAACTAAAATTCACACTTTCGGAATTTCACATACAATTTTTTTTCATTTATGGTTTATAGAATAACCCTTACATGTCTTTTATGTTTCTATTTACTTTTAGAATATACGTAAATTTCATCAATAAACACAACCAAAAACATATCCAAGATCTCATGAAATATTCCATTCATAAAATACATGAATACAATCGGTTCATTAGTTAACCCAAATGGCAGAACTAAAAATTAATAATTCCCATATCTTGTCCAAAATGCAGTCTTCTGAATTTCATCTTCTTTTACTTTCAACTGATAGTATGATGACCTCAAGTCCACATTACAAAAATATTTTTCTCCTTGGTTCTGATCGAAAGGGGAACCCCATGGTGAAAGGGGAACCCCGTGGTGAAGTTCTAGGTTATATGAAACCTTTATCTAATAAATCATTCATTTTTTTATTCAAATATAAAAGTTCCATTTGACCACTAAATAATGGGGTTTAGATACTATATTAGCATTAAGAACTAAGTCAATAGTAAATTCAACCTAATGATCAAGTATAATACTAGGATACTCATTAGGGAAAAAATACAGATACTCATTTACCATTAAGATGTCATTAACATAAAAAGTTCCTTTATTTTCAATATTAGGTTCAAGATAACATTTTTTTTCCATATTTTAATATTTTATCAGATTCTTGATATGTTATTCATGGTATGGGTTAATTCTTGTACAGAAACTGAAACTCTTTCTGAAAAGAAACTTCTTTAGCACTAAAATATATCTTACCTTGGTAAACAATAAACCAATATATACCCAGAATAAAATTAAACACTAATAGAGGTAAAAAACAATGTTTTAATGTAAATTATTTCCCTAGAAAATGATAGTATGATTATTATAATTTATTTTTGACTTTATAATTCTCCCATGTGTTTTTACCATGAGTTATGGCTTGATTTTTTCAGGTGTAATTTCCAATTTACCAAACAATTTCTCCGAAATGAATGAATGTGTTAACCATGAATCAAAAAACACAATGGATGTAACACCCCAAGATTTTATGAAAAATATTCTTTTAATTTCATCAATGCCTTGTGCTACACCAAGATTACCTTGCGCTATACACAACACCGTATTAGCTTGCAGTATACGCAACACTATTCTTGGATCGTGTTACACACAATTTTGATAATAGTTATTCTACGCAAAATTGAGTATATATATATATATATTCAATGTATAAATGAAATATGGTTGGAATCTGTTATATGAAACAACGAAGGATTCTTGCGCAACACGCAACCCTGATTTGGCTTGCATTACACGCAATCGCGACCAGACTCGATAGTGTGTGTTGTACGCAATACTGGGTTTTACTAAACAACGATATATTATTATAATATTGTACTATCCGTTATGAATAGTGTTAACTAAATTTTGAATTTTATAACATTATTATTCATCTTACACATTTCTAGAACATGGTATAAGAACAAAATAAATTTTTCGGGTAAAATAAGTATTTTTAAAAAAATGCAGTTTTGCCGCCTTTTGATGGCGCACCCACTTTAAATCTAGTTTTTGACATGTTTATAAGTTCAATTTAACAAAATAAAATTCTTTTTTTGAATCAGGATATAAAAATTTACATTAGATAAAGTTTTGATATTTTTCCGATAACTTTCATATTTTAATGAATAGTAAAAACACACTATGTTTTAATTAAAAACAACTTTTTTCATCATAATATCTTATGTGGTTAAATTATAATATTGCATGGTTTTAAAGTATAAATAGAATATATTTTTACCATTTAATATAATGTATGTCATTAGCATTTATTTTACCTTGAATTCGCAGGTTAAATCAATTCAATCTTTTGCAATGTTTTAAAGAAAAACCCGTTTTCTTTCGACAACGGGATTAATTTTAATTTAATTTCTGCAGATTTTGTGTATTGAATTTGGAAAAATGGATTCTATATTTTGAATCAGTGGATCCAAATTATGTTAATAAGCTACTTTTTATTTTTGGGAATTATGAATAGTAACTACGGTAAATTTTATTTACCGTAGTTAAAGGTAAATCGGGTAATTAAAGGTAAATATAATATTTTAAAATTACCCTAAAAAATGTAAAAATCCTATTGGATGAATAAAAGTCAACCCATATCACCTAAGGGTCAGATTAGATTCATTTAATTAAATTTGTTCAATGAAAATAATTTAATTATTATTAAAACCAAAGAATGTGACAACATGTCACTTTCTTAAATCTTATAAGTATAATAATTTTAATATAGAGATAAACTCTATGAAACATCGACCATGAATAGTCTCCAGAAATATAATACAATTATCTACATCATAGGAATTTATTTAGAATTTTTAGGGATTAAATAATTATCATTTAGTTTTACACAAAGATGATGCAGTAATTGTCTTATTAATGAAATATTGACATAATTGATGTTATAAATGCCAAAATAAATGTAATTTGAGACTTTTTATGACTTAAACTAATTTTATAGGTTAATATGAAATGTTATTGTGGATTTAAGTAACTTTTTTTGAACTTATCATTCTGTTATGAATTTCATAAAAATCATGTACCAAATAGTGTCAAAATTGACAAAAATTAATTTTTAAAACAAATATTATATTATTAATTGTTATTTTATTCCTAAAAATATACGTTTCAGCCAAATGACTTATAAAAGATTATATATATTAATAATAAACAACTTGGGGTTCGTTTGTCTTTATATAGTAAGTTTATTAACCATATAGTGTATGAAAACAAAAAGACACGGTAAAAGTTAAATTATTTAACTTAGAGTTAAATCTAATTGATAAGGTTAAAATAATAACATAAACTTGTATGAATCCTATTTTATGAGAGTATTTAGACCCACCCCCACTTTATCTTCAAAATAAGACCCTTTAGAACCATTATAAACCGAATTTGACCTTAACATAAAATAATATTTTGAGATTTTCCTAAGGTGCCCCTCTCCTCCCTTATAAAAGTGCACCTCCTCCCTCTCCTCCTCACACCAATTTGAGAATTCAAGCTCGTCCAAAACCTTCCAAAATCTCTTCTCCACTTCCCTAGTATCATCATAGAGGTCCTGGTCTTCTTTAAAGACCATCCTTAGTTCTTTAAGTGGAGGTTAAGAAAAGGCGCATCAAAAAGAGGTAATATCCATTACCGATCTTTTTCAATTTCTTTCTTCTTCAACTTATTCTTCTTTAGTTATTTCATGATAAAGTAATAACATAAGTATGTCTTATATACTGATATGTTATTATAAATATGAAACAACTCTAATTAACCTTATATCCATCCTACGGAAAAAGGAAATCACCTCGCGTGCGTACATACGGAATACTGTCTCCACACAGTGGTGTAATCTATTTTCCGCCACCACCTTAATTGGATGGGTATAATGGTGTAATGAGTAACTATATATGATTATTATAAAGTGATTTTGATACTGAAATAGTATAGATACACTTAAACACAAGTTCACGATCATGAGAACGATGTCATCGCTCGTGCGTACGTATGGACTACCGTCTCCACGATGCGATGAGATTCATTCTCCACATTAACCATTCATGAATGATTATAAAGTATATATAATGAATAATAATAAAATATATGACATGTTAAATCTACTAGATTTATGTATATATATATATATGTATTTCATCTACTTACTTCCATTCAAGACAATAAGGAAAAGAAAACAGTGTTCATGCGTACGTACGGACTACCATCTCCATGAACGGTGTGTTTCATTTCATTTATCTATCTATTATATATATATATATACTGAATATATATGATATATAAATCATGTTTTATATTCTGGAAGTAAGTAAATCATGATATAAGTAATAATAATGTCAAGAACAACAAGTCCAAACACCTACGATAAATGAAACGATTTTACCCAAAATGATTCTTTAAAATGGAATTTACAAAAGAACGGGTAATATAAAGTCATAAGTGAACCATATATGATATCATAACAATTAATATGATTCTGTAATAAGTTAATGACATTATTTAAATCATTATATAGGAGGTTTGGATACGTACAAAGCATATCAGACATAAGGTAAGGGAAATATCACAATCTCATTTTTATCTGAGATTGATTATACTTTAGTATTTACTGGGGTGTATTTTAACATCCACATCCATGTTTACTAAATATGTAATATTATTTCCATCCACCTACAATTTTTTAAATCCAATTTTACCCTTCGGTGAGTTTTTAGTAAAAGGTATGAAAGGAATTTTTTTTATCGTTTTTCGTACGAGGTACTTTTTTGACTTTTCCGACAAAAGTACGAGAAGAATGTTTTTTTAACTTATACGGCATGAATTGATTTTTAAAAAATTATTTCAAAGAATCTTCCTTTACATGTTTTCATGTTTATTTTTAATCAACTTCTTTTAGTTTAGAATTGTATGACATGTTAAGAAAGGAAAATGTTTTTGAAGTAGAAAGGATATTTTCCTCAAGAATGGAGTTCAAGTGTTTTATCAAAATTATTTTCCATCTAAGAAAATAAAGGGTTCTGTTTCTATCCCTATTATTACATTGATTTTATTATGTTGTGATGGAATTATTTTTATGAATTCCTTTTTCTTATATGAATTGTTTTATGATGTCATGTTGTTTAAGAATCCCATTTTTATTACATGGGTTATGCAATGATGTATGATTTATGATTTTGTGGAACACATAAGAATTGTATCATTATGAGATGGGTGGGACCTATATCTCCCTCCAATGCATTGGGTAAAGATTTTATATCTCATGAGATAGACATGGCTGGAATGGTAGGTTATACCGGTTTAGTGAAATAGGACTGAAACGAGGGTGACTCGGTTCAGAAATGGACTTTGTCCACTAAGATAGTATTGGAAATGAGTCTTGACTAATAAGATATGATTATCTATGATTATGTGTTTATGACAAAAAGTTTCATGTTTTAAGTTATGATTATTGGGATTTCATTTCACTACTATGATTTATCCCATGTTATGAAATTATGCTCTCTTTTGCAGGTTAAGATTTCCAATATGTTATGTTCTTATGAATATGATGTGATTGATATTTCTTTTGTTTACCCTTACTGAGCATTTGAGATCACCCTTTTATGTTTTATTTTCCCCAGGATATAAAGAAAGGTTTTAGGTAAGAAAAAAGAAAGATCTTTATGGGAGATTTTTAAGATCTTTCACTATGATTAGAAGATTACGTTCCGAGTTTCCAAAGACACTAAAATATTACGGTCCTTGTGTGTGTGTTTTTGTTATGTAATAAGTATTCCGCAAAAGTAATGTAATGTCCTTGTTCGTTAAGCTTCGGGTCTCTACAGTTGGTATCAGAGGAAAGGTTTAGTCAACCTTTGGAAACTAGGATGTGAGAACGTTAGTGAGATCCCTAGAGATATTTCTAAGGTATGTCTAGGGATGTCCCTAAGGATAAGTATACGTATAGGATATAGTCCTAGAACTATGGTAACGATCTTAGAATTTAACCTAAGATGTTAGATATTGAAGTTACTCCCCCTTTATTGTTATTTTTGCCTCTAACACTATTTTTTTTTGGGTTTTAGAAAATGGCTGGAAAGCAGATGATTCACGATAATGGAGGATATTATGGACAATGGAATGATATTCTTCATGAGAAAACAAATGAAATGGGATTTGGAAGTCCAACCATCATTATTATGCTGAATCAGAAATCTCATAATATGATCAATAAACTCAAATTTGGTAAGTTTCCTGACTCGGCTAATAAGAGAAAGATGGAGTTTCATGATGATCATAAAGGAAAGAAATTTCAATTTCCCCTCTGTAAATCATGTGGGAAGAGGAATCAAGGAGAAAGTTTCAAAGGAACTGGAAGATGCTTTGGGTGTGGAAAAGAAGGACACAAAGCCAGTAAGTGCAAAGGAAAAGGTCCAGTTAACATCAGGGATGAGGATAATGGTATTGCTACGACATCAACAATGGTTAAATGTTTTAAATGTGGAATATACGGGCATTATACAAACCAATTCCCTAAGGTAAAGTCTCATGAAGAGAATCAGTATGGTCGTATGGGTAGTATTTATTATGATGATGATGAAGAGAATACAAATGATATGTGAGATGAAAGAATTGTTGAAGCTCGGTCAATGGTTTAAGAATGAAGTGGAATGATTACATGTATATCATGTGTAATGTTGTATAAGTAATCTCATGGTACTATGGAATATAGAGACATCTAAGGATTATTACACTATTGTCTTTCCTTGAGTTTTGAAAGTGTATGATTAATGGTACCAGTATCCATGAAAGATTATTCAGATATTTTTGGAATGTAGATGATATGCGCATAATGAAGGGATAAGGAGAAAATTAAATGTTTGATAGTATTAATGAGCTCATGAATGATATAAGGAAATAGTTATATCATGGTTTGAGTATATAGAATTTTGGGTTTTTGGTATGTGGAATGCATTAACTTTTGACATCACTCATGTTTTTACTAAGATTCAACGGGTATTCATTTTTCAAGAGATTACATGATTATGGTATTCACATGACTGGATGATGACGAACAAGATATATGAGGGATAAATGATGGCATTCACGTGATCATTTTCCTTATACTATGAGCTGGACCGAAGTATTTTGGATAAGCCTAAAGATTGGAATGGATTATGTTAGACATAAGTTAGTATTGTTTAAGGATAGAACCTTTTTTCGATATTATTGATGGGATGATATAGTAATGTAGTTTTAGAAAAAGGACAACCTGCAGGACGGGCGACAACCCATCGTGTCAGACAAGGCTGTGGGAATCGAACCCACAACCGAAGTGCGACTGGCCCTTATCGCCTACCACTGGCCTACAGGAAGTCCCTGGTTAGTATAAACTAGTTTTATTTTATTAAGCGGTATGATATATGAAGAATAACTTCATTTTTGGAACCATATACGATTAATCTAACCATAAGATAGACTTATAACTTTTGCTAAACTTTTGTTTGAAAGAGATGTAATGACCCATCATTCTATCACATGATCTTATAACACATCACGAATAACAATTTCAACTTCATTTCTTTAAGGGATGAAGTGGAAATTGTTCAATTCACGAACAACAGTGAGATTGTACCAAAATCATGCATGTATTTTTTTTAATTCATCAACTTTAGGGAAATGATATTGAAAAACAAAAATGTTGTCCTAGTTCCCTTATATCCGATTAATCAGATGGTACCTTAGATCATCACAAATCAATAGCTTTGTGATTGTTGGCTTTTTCATATCCATGTTCTCTACCACTTTCCATCAGAACTTGATGGTTATATTTTTCTTCCATATCCATATTTTCACCTATGTTCTCTTATTTGGAAACCCCGTGATGAGTTAATTTGGGTAACCTTTACATTTCATACTTTAGTTTTTAAAATCCATGTTTCAGTATTCCTTTTTACGATGTGGGTTTCTATTAAACAAACTTTCGAGTAGTAAACCATTTATAACCCCGATGAATTTCGAGGGCGAAATTCATTTTAAGGGGGGTAGAATCTAACACCCCTAGATTTTATGAAAAATATTCTTTTAATTTCATCAATGTCTTGTGCTACACCAAGATTACCTTGCACTATACGCAACACCGTATTAGCTTGCAGTATACACAACACTATTCTTGGATCGTGTTATACACAATTTTGATAATAGTTATTCTACGCAACAATGAGTATATATATATATATATATATATATATTCAATGTAAAAATGAAATATTGTTGGATTCTATTGTATGAAATAGTGAAGGATTCTTGCACAGCACGCAACCCTGATTTGGCTTGAATTACACGCAATCACGACCTTCCTTGATAGTGTGTGTTGTACGCAATACTGGGTTTTACTAAACAACGATATATTATTATAATATTATTATTAACTAGCCGTTATGAATAGTGTTAACTAAAATTTGAATTTTATAAAATTATTATTCATCTTACACATTTCTAGAACATGGTATAACAACAAAATAAATTTTTCGGGTAAAATAAGTATTTTTCAAAAAATGCAGTTTTGCCGCCTTTTAGTGGCACAACCACTTTAAATCTAGTTTTTCACATGTTTATAAGTTCAATTTGACAAAATAAAATTCTTATTTTGAATCAGGATATAAAAATTTACATTAGATAAAGTTTTGATATTTTTTTGATAACTTTCATATTTTAATGAATAGTAAAAACATGCTATATTTTAAATTAAAAACAACTTTTTTCATCGTAATATCTTATGTGGTTAAATTATAATATTGAATGGTTTTAAAGTATAAATAGAATATATTATTACCATTTAATATAATGTACGTCATTAGCATTAATTTTACCTTGAATTCGTAGGTTAAATCAATTCAATCTTTTGCAATGTTTTAAAGAAAAACCCGTTTCCTTTCGACAACGAGATTAATTTTAATTTAATTTCTGAAACTTTTGTGTATTGAATTTGGAAAAATCGATTAAATATTTGGAATCATTATATCCAAATTATTTTAATAAGCTACTTTTTATTTTTGGGAATTATGAATAGTAACTACGGTAAATTTTATTTACCATTGTTAAAGGTAAATCGAGTAATTAAGGGTAAATATAATATTTTAAAATTACCCTAAAAAATGTCAAAATCCTATTGGATGACTAAAAGTCGACCCATATCACCTAAGGGTCGGATTAGATTCATTTAATTAAATTTTTTCAATGAAAAAAATTTATTATTATTAAAACCAAAGAATGTGACAACGTGTCACTTTCTTAAATCTTATAAGTATAATAATTTTAATCTAGTGATAAACTTCATGAAACATAAAACATGAATAGTCTACAGAAATATAATAAAATTATCTACATCATAGGAATTTATTTATAATTTTTAGGGATTAAATAATTATCATTTATTATGACACAAAGATGATGCAGTAATTGTCTTATTAATGAAATATTGACATAATTGATGTTATAAATGCCCAAATAAATGTAATTTGAGACTTTTTATGACTTACAATAATTATATAGGTTAATATGACATGTTATTGTGGATTTAAGTAACTTGTTTTGAACTTATCATTCTGTTATGAATTTCATAAAAATCATGTACCAAATAGTGTCAAAATTGACATAAATTAGTTTTTAAAACAAATATTATATTATTAATTGTTATTTTATTCCTAAAAATCTATGGTTCGGCCAAATGACTTAGATAAGATTATATATATTAATAATAAAAAAATTGGGGTTCTTTTGGCTTGATATAGTAAGTTTATTAACCATATAGTGTAAGAAAACAAAAAGACACGGTAAAAGTTAAATTAGTTAACTTAGAGTTAAATCTAATTGATAAGGTTAAAATAATAACATAAACTTGTCTAAATCCTATTGGATGAGAGTATTTAGACCCATACCCACTTTAGCTTCGAAATAAGACCCTTTTAAACCATTATAAACCGAATTTGACCTTAATATAAAATAATAGTTTGAGATTTTCCTAAGGTGCCCCTCTCCTCCCTTATAAAAGTGAACCTCCTCCCTCTCCTCCTCACACCAATTTGAGCATTAAAGCTCGGCCAAACCCTGCCAAAATCTCTTCTCCACTTCCCTAGTATCATCCTAGAGGTCCTGGTCTTCTTCAAAGACCATCCTTAGTTATTTAGTGAAGGTTAAGAAAAGGCGCGTCAAAAAGAGGTAATATCCATTACCGATCTTTTTCAATTTCTTTCTTCTTCAACTTATTCTTATTTAGTTTTTTCATGATAAAGTAATAAAATCAGTATTTATTATATACTTATATGTTATTATAAATATGAAACAACTCTAATTAACCTTCTATCTATCTTACGGAAAAAGGAAATCACCGCGCGTGCGTACGTTCGAAATACTGTCTCCACGCCGTGGTGTAATCTATTTTCTGTCACCACCTTAATTGGATGGGTATAATGGTGTAATGAGTAACTATATATGATTATTATAAAGTGATATTGATACTGAAATAGTATACATACACTTCAACACAATTTCACGATCATGAGAACGATGTCATCGCTCGTGCGTACGTACGGACTACCGTCTCCACGACGCGATGAGATTGATTCTCCACATTAACCATTCATGAATGATTATAAAGTATATATAATGAATAATAATAAAATATATGACATGTTAAATCTACTGGATTTATGTATATATATATATGTATGTCATCTACTTACTTCCATTCAAGACAATAAGGAAAGGAAAACAGTGTTCATGCGTACGTACGGACTACCGTCTCCATGAACGGTGTGTTTCATTTCATTTATCTATATATTATATATATATATATATACTGAATATATATGATATATAAATCATGTTTTATATTATGGAAGTAAGTAAATCATGATATAAGTAATAATAATGTCAAGAATAACAAGTCCAAACACCTACGATAAATGAAACGATTTTACCCAAAACGCTTCTTTAAAATGGAATTTACAAAAGAACGGGTAATATAAAGTCATAAGTGAACCATATATGATATCATAACAATGAATATGATTCTGTAATAAGTTAATGACATTATTTAAATCATTATACAGGAGGTTCGGATATGTACAAAGCATATCGAACATAAGGTAAGGGAAATATCACAATCTCATTTTTATCTGAGATTGTTTATACTTTAGTATTTACTAGGGTGTATTTTATCATCCATATCCATGTTTCTTCAATATGTAATATTATTTCCATCGAACTACAATTTTTTAAATCCAATTTTACCCTTCGGTGAGTTTTTAGTAAAAGATATGAAAGGAATCTTTTTATCGTTTTTCGTACGACGTACTTTTTTGACTTTTCCGACAAAAGTACGAGAAGAATGTTTTTTTAAATTATACGGCATGAATGGATTTTTAAAACATTATTTCCAAGAAGCTTCCTTTACAAGTTTTCATGTTTATTTTTAATCAACTTATTTTAGTTTAGAATTGTATGACATGTTAAGAAAGGAAAATGTTTTTAATGTAGAAAGGATATTTTCCTCAAGAATGAAGTTCAAGTGTTTTATCAAAATTATTTTCCATCTAAGAAAATAATGGGTTCTGTTTCTATCCCTATTATTAAATTTATTTTATTATGTTATGATGGAATTATTTTTATGAATTCCTTTATCTTATATGAATTGTTTTATGATGTCATGTTGTTTAAGAATCCCATTTTTATTACATGGGTTATGCAATGATGTATGATTTATGATTTTGTGGCACACATAAGAATGGTATCATTATGAGATGTGTGGGACCTATATCTCCCTCTAATTAATTGGGTAAAGATTTTATATCTCATGAGATATACATGGATGGAATGGTAGGTTATACCGGTTCAGTGAAACAGGACTGAAACGAGGGTGACTAGGTTCAGAAATGGACTTTGTCCACTAAGATAGTATTGGAAATGAGTCTTGACTAATAAGATATGATTCTCTATGATTATGTGTGTATTCCACAAAGTTTCATGTTTTAAGTTATGATTATTGGGATTTCATTTCACTACTATGATTTATCCCATGTTATGAAATTATGCTCTCTTTTGCAGGTTAAGATTTCTAATATGTTATGTTCTTCTGAATATGATGTGATTGATATTTATTTTGTTTACACTTACTGAGCATTTGAGCTCACCCTTTTATGTTTTCTTTTCCCCAGGATATAAAGAAAGGTTTTAGGTAAGAAAAAAAAGGAAGATCTTTATGGGAGATGTTAAAGATCTTTCACCATGATTAGAAGATTACGTTCTGAGTTTCCAAAGACACTAAACTATTACGGTCGTTGTGTGTGTGTTTTTGTTATGTAATAAGTATTCCGAAAAAGTAATGTAATGTCCTTGTACGTTAAGCTTCGGGTCTCTACAGTGGAAATCTGTAAAAATAATAAATGTACCTTTTAACACTTTATTTGATGGATCATGACATGTTGAAGTAGTTGAAAAGTATTTTTCCACATCGTTCAATTTCCAATCTCGTTGATTTCCCCCCTGAGTGACTAAAGTTTGAAACAAATTAGAAAAATGAACAAAATATTTATAGTTAAATCATCTCACCACTAGATTCTCATTATTTTCCTGATCATTTTCCTTCCACTCATGATACATATGTCCAAACATTCTGCATCAGTAGGACTTCTCAAAATTTACAAGACATTCTCCAGGATTCTTTTTACCACACTTTTCACAAAAAAGGAATTTGATTTTATTAACTCTAGATTTATTTGATGAATTATACCCCAATACTTTCCAAAATTACCATTTCTTATTCTTGTCACTGTGAGGAACATACATTCCAGAAAACTCCATCTTAACGTTCTCAACATAATGAACAAGTTTCTCTTAGCTTTTAAACTCTTATGAATCTAAATATATTTATAAAAATGGATTCAAACTAGATTAAAATATATAAATTTTACTATCAATGTCCCAAATAACATCTACTACATACCATTATAGTCTCATAAAATTTAATTCATATGCAGTGACAAATTAATCATTTTTTTCGTATTTCCATGAATTGTTTCTCCATTCTGAGTAGAATAGATTTAATAAAATATTTTTATAGAAAAATAATCATAAAATCATCCCATTATAGAGTTTCATAATCATTTTTTCTTTGGGATTCTTAACATAACACCACCATTGATCAGAATCACCTTCAAAATTATAAATGGATAGGGTTACCTTTTTGAACTCCGAACATCCCATGACTTCAAATATGTTTTCCAGAGCATTGATAAATCCTTTGGCTACCACTATATCTAAGGTTCTAGTGAATGACGGAGGATGTTGCCTCATAAAATGATCCACTATAGATATATTCCCCTATGGTTGATCTTTTTGATACCATGCATTGATTCCACCTCTATTTATAGCCTACTTCAATTGAGATTTCATAGTAACAATCTATTCAGTTCGGATTCTGACAATCTCATCATGCTGATTTGGAAGGATATTCCTCTTGATGCCTTCCCATAATAGCTTCCCAATTTCCTCTATGGAAAACCATTATGAAAAGATATATCATAGATGAAACAACATGGTAATATTTAAATTCTATATCATTTCATGTTTACCATAAATTAAAAATCAATTAAGGATATTCTATTAACAATATCCTAACACCTAAAGACATCTAAACTGACCATTGATACCAACTATAAGGCTCTAACCTTAAAAATTACATAATATTTAGTTTATTCTAGAATTTACATTAACTCATATTGAGTAACTTTTTAGGTTTAAATTTTTATGGAATTAGGACATAGTTTACATTTATCCAAAGTTTATATTACTAAAAAAATATCCATTTCTTCCAAAATAAAACTTTTTAAACTAAAACAATGATTATTTATCATGAAAAATCTTCGTAACATCCAAATTTACTTGGTTATTTATCTTACCCATACTTATACCCTATGGAAAACATCTTTAAAATTTGTGATGAGTACCAAAATCTCAATAAGGGACACAAATAAAGAAATCATCAGTCGAGTGAAAACATGAAAAAAATTAGAACCCTTTTCTTAAAAACCCATTAGCGTGCATAAAAAATAATAACATTTCCTTGGGAAATCATTAAAATATCACTCTTACATTCACCCTTAAAAATGGAATAACCTTATGGTCTACTTTCATCTCTATAGTACCCAATGTTTTGGATAACTATAATGGGGTTCACCTTTCATATCTTGAGCTAAAATAGGGCTCAACATGTCCTAACCTGAGTTATAATGGAGATCAACAAATCATATGTTGATATATAATGTTCTAAAATCATAATAAAAAATGTATAAGGAATATATAATGAATAAACCCCTTGAAAACGCTTTAAAACCCTTGAGAAAAACATTTACAGATCTCAAAATTCTCGTTTCTTGTAAAAAATCACTTTTAAAATATAAAAGTCATGAAAACAATAATGAAATTAATTTCATTGAAAATAAATATGAAAAATTATAAATAAATCATTAATTTAATATATCACCATGAAAGTGGGATAAAACACTCAAACTATATAAGTTAAAAAATATTCCCTTTGGCTTTTGTAAAAGGAACTTTAAATGAGGGGTTTTAAATGAAAGTCCCTTACCTTGGGTCCGACTCGTCACGTACAATTTTTATCTTCCTGGAAAATAAATTTAGGTTAATTATATAGTTTATTAAAAATATTTCAATTTTTATTATTCCATTTATATCACTTATTATAATCTCATAAAAATTACTTAATTATTTATGTTCATATGAGACGTCTTAAAGATATTTCATACCTTAGACCAAAATGAATTTGGTATGATGCCAACATTCAAAGTGTTTATAATACCATCATCTATAGAATAATATTAATTAAATAATAATCAATTTATATATCAAATATACTTTTAAATCAACCCAAATTTTTATGGATATAAAAAATGAACAATGTTATAATCATGGAGGCGGCATGCCATACGTACACAATAGTAACGTTTCAATTTTTCAATGATCATTATGGAAAAAGGTAATTATTATTTTATATTTATAGAATTATAATTATATAATAAATATCATATTAATTATTTAAATATACTTATATATATCATCTATGTAATGCCCCAAGATTTTATGAAAAATATTCTTTTTAATTTCATTAATGTCTTGTGTTGTACGCTACAACAAAAGAAGCTTTCACAATACGCATCCTTGACTTTCCTTCCGTTACACGCAATCGCGACCTTCCTCGATAGCGTGTGTAGTACGCAATACTGAGTTTCACGAAACAACGATATGCTATTAAAATATTATTAAAACTAGCCGTTATGAATAGTAATAACCACTTTTTGGAAATTTTGTAAATATTATTTTTCAAAATGGAATTCATTTTTGGATTCGGAGTATCGAATTTAGCCTAAGGTGAAATTTTGGTACTTTTCGGATAACTTTCATATTCTAATGAATAGTGAAAATTACTAAATTATAATTAAAAACAACTTTTTTAATCGAAATAATTAATAGTGATAAATTATTAATTTGAGTGGTTTTAAAGTATATTTAGAATATATTTTTACAATTTAATACAATGTTGGTCATTGTTTGTAATTTCACATTTAAACCAGACATAATCAAGTGTCAATCTTTTGATAGATTTTGTTTCTTAAAAAACACGCTATTTGTTTTAACAGCGGGATTTAATTATAAAATTAATTAATGCAACTTCTATGTTATGAATTTGGTAAAATAGACTTCATTTTTGAATTCGGAATATGAAATATAGCTTAGGATGAAATTTTGGCATTTTTCTGAAAACTTTCAATTTTTGATGAATAGTGAAACCACTAAGTGGTAGGTTAAAAACGGAATTTTGCATAAAACTTAATTTTACCGCTTCTGTGAATGGAATTTCGAAAATCCGAGAGACACGGTTAATATCAAGGACTAAAATGTGGTTCAATGAGATGAAAATAATTTTTTGGTGAATAGTAACTTTTTACTTTTTTTTTACCACGGTTAATAGTAAATAGGGTAACTAAGGGTAAATATGATATTAATATTACCCTAACACATGTCCTAATTCTATTGGACAAGTTTAATTCGACCAAAAACAAACTTAGGAATAAAATATGACCATTTAGGCCCACTTGGATTAGATTAGGACATTTATTATTAATTTATTTAAAGAAGGGTTAAAATAGTTAAAATCAAAGTTTAATAAGTAAATAATTTTTAATATGGGGTTATACATAAGCTAAATTCGACTATAAATATTCATTAGAAAGATAAAAATATTTCCTACATGATGGTATTTTATTTGTAATTTTTAGACAGCATATAATATAATTTATTTATGACACAAAGATGATGCAGTAATTATCTTATTAATGAAATATTGACATAATTGATAATATAAATACCAAAATAAATGTAATTTAAGACTTTTTATGAATTCCACTAATTTTCTAGGTTACTCTGATATATTAGTGTTGATTTAATCAACTTGGTTCGAATATATAATTCTTTTATGACTTTCAAAAAAATCATATATGAAATAGTGTCAAAATTGACACAAAATGGTTTTTAAATCAAATATTATATTATTAATTGTTATTTTATTCCTAAAAATCTAAGGTTCGGCCAAATGACTTAGATAAGGATATATGTATTAATAATATACAATTTTGGGTTCGTTTGGCATTTTATAGTAAGTGTATTAACCATATAGTGAAAGAAAACAAAAAGACACGGTAAAAGTTAAATTATTTAACTTAGAGTTAAATCTAATTGATAAGGTTTAAAATAAGATCCAAACATGTATAAATTTGATTGGTTGATGAGATTACAACCCTATCTCATCTAAGCTTCGAATATGAGTCATTTTTGGAGGTTTTTAAGTGGGGTTATATTTATTATAAATTAATATTTTTAAGAATTCCTAAGGTGCCCCTCTCCTCCCTTATAAAAGGACACCTCCTCCCCCTCCTCCTCACACCAATTTGAGCACTCAAGCTCGGCCAACCCCTGCCAAAATCCCTTCTCCACTTCCCTAGAAACATCCTAGAGGTTCTGGTATTCCTCAAAGACCAATTCTAGTGCCCTAAGAGGAGGTCTCAAAGAGGCACTTCAAAGAAGAGGTAATTACCGTTACCAATTCTTTCATCTTTATTTCTTCTTCCACTTCTTCTTCTTAGGTTGTTTCATTATGAAGTAATAACATCAGTATCACTCATATACTGATATGTTATTATAAGTATGAAACAACCCTATTTCACCATCTATCCATCCTACGGAAAAAGAAATCACCGCGCGTGCGTACGTACGGAATACCGTCTCCACGCCGTGGTGTAATCTATTTTCCACCACCACCTTACATGGATGGGTATAATGGTGTAAAGAATAACTATACATAGTTATTACAACATCATAATGATTCTGATATATTTTATAATCCACTCCAATTCAATTCAATATTTATAGAAATGATATCATCGCTCGTGCGTACGTACGGAATACCGTCTCCACGACGCGATGAGATTCATTCTCCATGTTAACCATTTAAGAATGATTATAATGTATATATAAGAAATAATAATGAAATACATGACATTATAAAGCTACTGGATTTATGTATATATATATACATATGTATGTCATCTACTTACTTCCATTTCAAGACAATAAGGAAAGAAAAACAGCGTTCATGCGTACGTACGGACTACCGTCTCCATGAACGGTGTTTTTCATTTTATTTATCTATCTATTATATATATATATATACTGAATATATATGATATATAAATCATATTTTATATTCTGGAAGTAAGTAAATCATGATATAAGTAATAATGATGTCAAGAACAACAAGTCAAAACACCTACGATAAATGAAACGATTTTACCCAAAACGCTTCTTTAACATGGAATTTACAAAAGAACGGGTAATATAATGTCATAAGTGAACCATATATGATATCATAACAATGAATATGATTCTGTAATAAGTCAATGACATTATTTAAATCATTATACAGGAGGTTCGGACACATACGAAGCAAATTGGACCTAAGGTAAGGGAAATATCACAATCTCATTTTTATCCGAGATTGTTTATTCGTAAGTATTTACTGGGGTGTATTTTATCATCCACATCCATGTTTCATCAAAATGTAATATTATTTCCATCCACCTACAATTGTTTAAATCCATTTTTACCCTTCGGTGAGTTTTTAGTAATATGTATGAAAGGAATCTTTTGTCGTACGAGGTACTTTTTGACTTTTCCGACAAAAGTACGAAGAATGTTTTTTTTAACTTATACGGCACGAACGGATTTCTACTGTTTTATAAAGCCTTATTTTCATGAAGCTTCCTCTAAAAGATTTCATGACTATTTTCAATAAAATCTCTTTCTTTTAAAGTTGCATGATGTTTTGTGAAAAGAAATTGATTTTGAAGAAGAAAGGATATTTTCCTCAAGAATTCAATTCAAGTGTTTTATCAAAATTATTTTCCATCTAAGATAATAAAGACTTCTGTTTCTATCCATATTTTTACATTGATTTGACTATGTTGTGATGGAATTATGTTTATGAATTCCTTTATCTTATATGAATGGTTTTATGATGTCATGTTGTTTAAGAATCCCATTTTTATTACATGGGTTATGAAATGATGTATGATTTATGATTTTGTGGCACACATAAGAAAGGATTCATTAAGAGATGGGTGGGACCTATATCTCCCTCCAATGCATTGGGTAAAGATTTTATATCTCATGAGATAGACATGGCTGGAATGGTAGGTTATACCGGTTCAGTGAAACAGGACTGAAACGAGGATTACTCGATTCAGAAAGGGACTTTGTCCACTAAGATAGTCTTGGCAATGAGTCTTGACTAACAAGAAATGATTCTCTATGATTATGTGTGTATGCCACAATGAGTAATGTTTTAAGTTATGATTTCATTTCACTACTATGATTTATCCCATGTTATGAAATTATGCTCTCTTTTGCAGGTTAAGATTTCCAAAAATGTTATGTTCTTATGAAAATTATGTGATTGATATTTCCTTTGTTTACCCTTACTAAGCATTTGAACTCACCCTTTTATGTTTTCTTTTCCCCAGGATATAAAGAAAGGTTTTAGGTAGAAAAAAGGGATGACCTTTATGGGAGATATTGAAGAACTTTCACCACGATTAGAAGATTACGTTCCGAGTTTCCAAAGACACTAAACTATTACGATCCTTTAGTGTGTGTTTTTGTTATGTACTAAGTATTCCGCAAATGTAATGTAATGTCCATGTACGTCAAGATACGTGTCTCTACAGTTGGTATCAGAGGAAAGGTTTAGTCAACCTTTGGAAACTAGGATGCGAGAACTTTAGTGAGATCCCTAGAGATATTTCTAAGGTATGTCTAGGGATGTCTCTAAGGTTAAGTATACGTATAGGTTATAGTCCTAGAATTACGCTAACGATCTTCGAATTTAACCTAAGATGTTAGATATTGAGGGTACTAACCCCTTTATTATGTTGTTTTCCCTAGCATGATTTTTGCCTCTCACACAATTCTTTTGGGGTTTTAGACGATGGCTGGAACCCGAAGGAACCGTGTTAATGCGGAATGTGATGGGCAATGCAATGATTGTACCCCTGAGCAACCAAACGATATAGGAGCTGGAATGCAAAATCTTGTAGCCATGCTCACACAACTTTCTCAAGCTATGAATCATGCAGGACTTCCAAACGAGCAAAGGAAGTAGCAACATTCTGTTGAATCCTTCATGAGGCAGCGTCCACCTTCTTTCAGTGGGTCTACTGATCCATTAGTTGCTGAACAATGGATTAGTACTACTGAAAAGATATTTTCAGTTCTTCAATGTTCTGAACATGATAAAGTCATCCTAGCAGTGTATCGTTTGGAAGGAGATGCTGATCAATGGTGGAATCTTATTAAGAATACAAGGCAAAGGGATGAAATTGAGTCTATGGAATGGGACGAGTTCAAGAACTTATTTTTTCAATAAGTACTTCCCTCGTATTCTTCGAACAAAGATGGAGAAAGAGTTTCTTGAACTGAAGCAAAGGGACGATGAATCTGTTGGTACCTATGAAGCAAATTTTACAAGACTTGCAAGGTATGCTTCTGGAATTATCATCCAACCTGAAAGTAAAGTTGATCGATTTTTCAGTGGCTTAAAACCAAGTCTTCGAAGGGCATTAGCTATAAGAGACTTCAGTAGCTATGAAGAAATTGTGCGTTGTTCTATCAAGGTAGAAATGGAAGTTGGTGTTACATATCCATCTCATGGTTTTGACAAGAAACGAAAGATGGAGTTCAAGGAGAAATCTCAGAATAATGGTGAAAAGAAGATGAATGTTTCCTTATGCACAAAGTGTGGAAAGAAGCATGGTGGAGATTGTCTAAAAGGGACTAGAAAATGTTTTAAGTGTGGAAAAGAAGGTCATCGAGCAGCTGAGTGTCGAAGTAATGGAAAAAGGGTTTCTAATGATAAAGCAAACACTACAGAGAACGCACCGCCAACACTTCAATGCTTCAAGTGCAAGGAAATGGGGCATTATGCTAATAATTGCCCTAATCCAAGGGTTAGTGATGATCAACATGAGCAACCACTGAAGGCAAAGGACAAAGGGAAATCACATGCGATCACTATTGGCAATGTTGAATATGAAAACGATGTGGTGGAATGATTAAGTGTTTATGTAATGGGATTCCAAAATAATGTTGTATCATTGAGTATTGCAATATTTATTGATGTGGTATTCAAAGTGATTGAGATATTTTTTTTGGAAATAAGATGATATGCGCATAATGAAGACGAGAAAATGAAATGTTTAATAGTATTCATGAGCTCATGATTGATATAAGGACTAAGTGATATCATGGTTTGAGTATAAATAATTTTGAGGATTTTGGTATGTGTAAAGTGTTAACTTTTAACTGCATTCAAGTTTTCACTAAGGTTCAATGGGTATTCAAGAGTATACATGATTAAGGACTTTGAATGTTTGGAATGTGACAAAAAAAAACATATCTTATGATATATGGGGATCAACGATGATATTAAATCTCTGGTAATTGTTTTCACTATGTTATGAGAGTGGACTGCAGTATTATGGATAAGCCTAAAGATTGGAATGGATTGTGTTGGACGATATTATTGATGGGATGTTATAGTAGTTTTGGAAAAAGGACAACCTGCAGGACGGGCGACAGCCCATCGCTTCGGACAAGGCTGTGGGAATCGAACCCACAACCGAAGTGCGACTGGCCTTTATCGCCTACCACTGACCTACAGGAAGTCCCTGTTTAGTAGAAACTAGTTTTATTATATTAAGCAGTATGATATATGAAGTATAAGTCCATTTTAGGAACCATATATGATTAATCTCACTATAGATCGACTTATGTATATAAGTTTTGCTAACCTTTTGTTTGAGACAGATGGAATGACCTGTCATTCTATCACATGATCTGCTAACACATCACGAATAACAAATTCAACTTCATTTATTTAAGAGATGAAGTAGAAATTGTTCAAGGCACGAACAAAAGTGATATTTTACCAAAATAAAGTAAGTATTTATTCTAAGCAAATTTTCAACTTTAGGGAAATGATCTTGAAAACCAAAAATGTTGTCCTAGTGATCTTATACCTGATGAATCAGATGGTACCTTATATCATCACAAATCTATGGATTTGTGATTACTGGCTTTTCCATAGCCATGTTCTCTACCACTCTCCATCAGAACATGATGGTTAGATTTTTCTTCCATATCCATATTTTCACCTATGTGGAAACCCAGTGATTAGTATATTTGGGTAATCGTTACATTTCATACTTTAGTTTTTAAAGCCATGTTTTGGTGTTCCTTTTTACGATGTGGGTTTCTATCAAAGAAAATTTTGAATAGTAAACCATTTATAACCCCGACGAATTTCGAGGGAGAAATTCATTTTAAGGGGGGTAGAATGTAACGCCCCAAGATTTTATGAAAAATATTCTTTTTAATTTGATTAATGTCTTGTGTTGTATGCTACAACAAAAGAAGCTTTCATAATACGCATCCTTGACTTTCCTTCCGTTACACGCAATCGCGACCTTCCTCGATAGCGTGTGTAGTACGCAATACTGAGTTTCACGAAACAACGATATGCTATTAAAATATTATTAAAACTAGCCGTTATGAATAGTAATAACCACTTTTTGGAAATTTTGTAAATTTTATTTTTCAAAATGGAATTCATTTTTGGATTCGGAGTATCGAATTTAGCCTAAGGTGAAATTTTGGTACTTTTCGGATAACTTTCATATTCTAATGAATAGTGAAAATTACTAAATTATAATTAAAAACAACTTTTTTAATCGAAATAATTAATAGTGATAAATTATTAATTTGAGTGGTTTTAAAGTATATTTAGAATATATTTTTACAATTTAATACAATGTTGGTCATTGTTTGTAATTTCACATTTAAACCAAACATAATCAAGTGTCAATCTTTTGATAGATTTTGTTTCTTAAAAAACACGTTATTTGTTTTAACAGCGGGATTTAATTATAAAATTAATTAATGCAACTTCTATGTTATGAATTTGGTAAAATAGACTTCATTTTTGAATTCGGAATATGAAATATAGCTTAGGATGAAATTTTGGCATTTTTCTGAAAACTTTCAATTTTTGATGAATAGTGAAACCACTAAGTGGTAGGTTAAAAACGGAATTTTGCATAAAACTTAATTTTACCGCTTCTGTGAATGGAATTTCGAAAATCCGAGAGACACGGTTAATATCAAGGACTAAAATGTGGTTCAATGAGATGAAAATAATTTTTTGGTGAATAGTAACTTTTTACTTTTTTTTTACCACGGTTAATAGTAAATAGGGTAACTAAGGGTAAATATGATATTAATATTACCCTAACACATGTCCTAATTCTATTGGACAAGTGTAATTCGACCAAAAACAAACTTAGGAATAATATATGACCATTTAGGCCCACTTGGATTAGATTAGGACATTTATTATTAATTTATTTAAAGAAGGGTTAAAATAGTTAAAATCAAAGTTTAATAAGTAAATAATTTTTAATATGGGGTTATACATAAGCTAAATTCGACTATAAATATTCATTAGAAAGCTAAAAAGATTTCCTACATGATGGTATTTTATTTGTAATTTTTAGACAGCATATAATATAATTTATTTATGACACAAAGATGATGCAGTAATTATCTTATTAATGAAATATTGACATAATTGATAATATAAATACCAAAATAAATGTAATTTAAGACTTTTTATGAATTCCACTAATTTTCTAGGTTACTCTGATATATTAGTGTTGATTTAATCAGCTTGGTTCGAATATATAATTCTTTTATGACTTTCAAAAAAATCATATATCAAATAGTGTCAAAATTGACACAAAATGGTTTTTAAATCAAATATTATATTATTAATTGTTATTTTATTCCTAAAAATCTAAGGTTCGGCCAAATGACTTAGATAAGGATATATGTATTAATAATATACAATTTTGGGTTCGTTTGGCATTTTATAGTAAGTGTATTAACCATATAGTGAAAGAAAACAAAAAGACACGGTAAAAGTTAAATTATTTAACTTAGAGTTAAATCTAATTGATAAGGTTTAAAATAAGATCCAAACATGTATAAATTTGATTGGTTGATGAGATTACAACCCTATCTCATCTAAGCTTCGAATATGAGTCATTTTTGGAGGTTTTTAAGTGGGGTTATATTTATTATAAATTAATATTTTTAAGAATTCCTAAGGTGCCCCTCTCCTCCCTTATAAAAGGACACCTCCTCCCCCTCCTCCTCACACCAATTTGAGCACTCAAGCTCGGCCAACCCCTGCCAAAATCCCTTCTCCACTTCCCTAGCAACATCCTAGAGGTTCTGGTCTTCCTCAAAGACCAATTCTAGTGCCCTAAGAGGAGGTCTCAAAGAGGCACTTCAAAGAAGAGGTAATTACCGTTACCAATTCTTTCATCTTTATTTCTTCTTCCACTTCTTCTTCTTAGGTTGTTTCATTATGAAGTAATAACATCAGTATCACTCATATACTGATATGTTATTATAAGTATGAAACAACCCTATTTCACCATCTATCCATCCTACGGAAAAAGAAATCACCGCGCGTGCGTACGTACGGAATACCGTCTCCACGCCGTGGTGTAATCTATTTTCCACCACCACCTTACATGGATGGGTATAATGGTGTAAAGAATAACTATACATAGTTATTACAACATCATAATGATTCTGATATATTTTATAATCCACTCCAATTCAATTCAATATTTATAGAAATGATATCATCGCTCGTGCGTACGTACGGAATACCGTCTCCACGACGCGATGAGATTCATTCTCCATGTTAACCATTTAAGAATGATTATAATGTATATATAAGAAATAATAATGAAATACATGACATTATAAAGCTACTGGATTTATGTATATATATATACATATGTATGTCATCTACTTACTTCCATTTCAAGACAATAAGGAAAGAAAAACAGCGTTCATGCGTACGTACGGACTACCGTCTCCATGAACGGTGTTTTTCATTTTATTTATCTATCTATTATATATATATATATACTGAATATATATGATATATAAATCATATTTTATATTCTGGAAGTAAGTAAATCATGATATAAGTAATAATGATGTCAAGAACAACAAGTCAAAACACCTACGATAAATGAAACGATTTTACCCAAAACGCTTCTTTAACATGGAATTTACAAAAGAACGGGTAATATAATGTCATAAGTGAACCATATATGATATCATAACAATGAATATGATTCTTTAATAAGTCAATGACATTATTTAAATCATTATACAGGAGGTTCGGACACATACGAAGCAAATTGGACCTAAGGTAAGGGAAATATCACAATCTCATTTTTATCCGAGATTGTTTATTCGTAAGTATTTACTGGGGTGTATTTTATCATCCACATCCATGTTTCATCAAAATGTAATATTATTTCCATCCACCTACAATTGTTTAAATCCATTTTTACCCTTCGGCAAGTTTTTAGTAATATGTATGAAAGGAATCTTTTGTCGTACGAGGTACTTTTTGACTTTTCCGACAAAAGTACGAAGAATGTTTTTTTTAACTTATACGGCACGAACGGATTTCTACTGTTTTATAAAGCCTTATTTTCATGAAGCTTCCTCTAAAAGATTTCATGACTATTTTCAATAAAATCTCTTTCTTTTAAAGTTGCATGATGTTTTGGGAAAAGAAATTGATTTTGAAGAAGAAAGGATATTTTCCTCAAGAATTCAATTCAAGTGTTTTATCAAAATTATTTTCCATCTAAGATAATAAAGAGTTCTGTTTCTATCCATATTTTTACATTGATTTGACTATGTTGTGATGGAATTATGTTTATGAATTCCTTTATCTTATATGAATGGTTTTATGATGTCATGTTGTTTAAGAATCCCATTTTTATTACATGGGTTATGAAATGATGTATGATTTATGATTTTGTGGCACACATAAGAAAGGATTCATTAAGAGATGGGTGGGACCTATATCTCCCTCCAATGCATTGGGTAAAGATTTTATATCTCATGAGATAGACATGGCTGGAATGGTAGGTTATACCGGTTCAGTGAAACAGGACTGAAACGAGGATTACTCGATTCAGAAAGGGACTTTGTCCACTAAGATAGTCTTGGCAATGAGTCTTGACTAACAAGAAATGATTCTCTATGATTATGTGTGTATGCCACAATGAGTAATGTTTTAAGTTATGATTTAATTTCACTACTATGATTTATCCCATGTTATGAAATTATGCTCTCTTTTGCAGGTTAAGATTTCCAAAAATGTTATGTTCTTATGAAAATTATGTGATTGATATTTCCTTTGTTTACCCTTACTAAGCATTTGAGCTCACCCTTTTATGTTTTCTTTTCCCCAGGATATAAAGAAAGGTTTTAGGTAGAAAAAAGGGATGACCTTTATGGGAGATATTGAAGAACTTTCACCACGATTAGAAGATTACGTTCCGAGTTTCCAAAGACACTAAACTATTACGATCCTTTAGTGTGTGTTTTTGTTATGTACTAAGTATTCCGCAAATGTAATGTAATGTCCATGTACGTCAAGATACGGGTCTCTACAATCTATGTGATGTGGTGATGAAAAACAAATCACGTCTCTTCGTGGCAGCGATAATTCACATGTATGCCCGAACGACATTATCATTTTTATGTGCATGGAAAGGTAAGAGAATAAATGATATATTATTATTTAATAAAGATAAATATTTCATGAATATCATATATAAACATTAATTCAATATTTATGACTGGTCTTGTGAGATGGTGATGGAAAATAAATTATATCAGTTCGCAAGGTGGTAGTCCATCATATGCACGAACGATTAATTATTTTCCCATTTTATAGAAATTGAGAAGGATAAATGTAGTGATATTAACATAATAAAATCTTATTATATTTAGGATACTAGATTAATTATTTCACAATGGTGGAATGAGATTTTAAGAGTGTGTAAGAATAAATAAAATAGAAACACTTAATTAAAAATGATACCTCTCCTTTGGGCGACCTCCTCTGATTAACAACTTAATAACTCTAAGGAGGGTGTTATGACTGAACTAAGGCTTATAGAATGTAGGGAGGTATTTTAGGAAGGAATTTGTTTCATATATTATCCAAAAAATAAGTTTTTTTTTGTGTATTGAAAATAGAATAATGGGTTCCCTTTTATAAGAGAGGGGAGGGACACTCTTGGAATTCTTCAAAATATTAAATTAATATAAATTAATTATCTATTTCAAATTCCTCCAAAAATATTTCTTTATAATATAGTATTATTATGGTTGTAAATAAATTAATTCAATTAAAATTATACATGTTCTGATAATTTTTTTAATCATTATATTTTTCAACCTTTATTTAACCCTATTACCTCTTACCGTGATATCTTGTAATTTAAAAATTGAGGGTTAATATAATTACTGTAAAATTAAAAAATACTAATAAATGAGTAATTGATGAATTTTTAAGACTTATACCATTTTATTTTAAAAAATTTATGTTTTTATATATTTTTTATCATTTAATAAAATATTATTTGTTTTAAAATATCAATAATATCAATTTTGATACTATTCATTGCTTGAATTTTTAAAAATATAATAACAACCAGATAAATTACAAATAAAACTTCTAAAACATCACTAACATTTATAATTAAACTAAATAATTCGTGGATGATATTATTCATCTTAAATTATATTTATTTTAGTATTTTTTGTATCATTTATTAGATATTTCATTTAATTAAACAATTATTACATCACAATTGTACAAAACATTAAGTTAATTATTTTTCCATAAAAATAAAAAATAAAAAATAAATTATCATCATAAATATAAAATTTTATATTTAAAAATATTAGTTATATTCAAACATATTCCTTATATAACCCCATATTATAAATATTTCACTTGTTAAAAAAATGTGATAATGTTTACTTTTATTTGAATATAATATTATAAATGTCATACTATTATTCAAGTTGATTAAAAATGTTATAATTACATCCTAAAGATGATAATAGTATAGATTCACTCATCTAATGAAATCAAGAAAAGTTTTATCATAATTCAGTAATATTTATAATATTATTTTTAACCTTAATTACACGATTTACCTTTAATCGCATTAATAAAAAATTACTAAAGTTACTATTCATAATGTCTAAAAATAAAAGGGTCATATTTAAATAATTTAGAGATTATGAATAAAAATGTGGAATAATTTTGTAAAAATTTAAAATAAATAAGTTTCTAAAATTATTTTATAATTAGTCTTTTTGATGGAATGAGAAAGCTAGTTTTTAAAGTAAAATCGTTTAAAAGATTGAAATGTTTTTATATCCATATTCAAAGTGAAATTTGTTAAAATGACCATAATTGTATTAAATAATAATATATTGATCTAAATCCTCTTTGAAACCAACTGGAAATATAATTTACACTATAAATTATTTTGATGAAATAGTCGTTTTCAATTAAAATTCATTATTTGTTACTATTCATCAAAATATTAAAATTTTCAGAAAAATAGAAAAAAATAAACCAATGTAAATTTTGATATTACTATTTCAAAGAAGAAGTTTATTTTTTAAAATATAATTTTTAAAAGTATCAAAATCTATATTTAAAACAATTTCCCCATTAAAATGTGGTAAAAGTACTTTTTTAGAAACATAAATTCTTTAACCATAAAACTGGATTTATCATATACTCTATTGAACATAGTGTACATTTTAATTACTATATAATTAATAAATATTAATAAAAATGAAAAATTCTTATTATATCATTGCATGGGTTTTTATAGATTGTATTACCTTTTCTTCCAGATACTTGGCTGATATTAGGACAAAATTTAATTGAGTTGGACATGATGATGACACATCGACTCAATCTCAACTAAATGGGAAATAAAAAATCCTTCCTGATATTTTCTAATCAGTTGGGAGGATATGAAATTTTAAACTAATAGTAAATGAATTATTTCTGGCACATAGATATGTGTTCATGCAGTGTGAAATTGCATATCCATTTATTGAAGATCTCTGGGTACAAATAAAAAGTTATATGAGAGGTCGAACCCGAAATAAGAATAAAATAACAAAATATGTTAATAAAAATATTGTAGAATGGTTTTCACATCATGTACATTGAAAAAATTTAAATTAATATATATATTAATTGGGTATATATTTTTTAAATCTAATAATGTGTATTTCTTTTTTTAGATCATGAATACTAATTCTTGGGCTAAGTTGTCAGAAGAATTTAAGTTTCTAGATCAAGGTCCTCTAAAAAAGATAAAAAATTTGATTCTTTCTATGTCAATGTATTTAAATTTTGTACAGTTAAATAGGAATAGGGTTTGAAAACACAGAACAATAGTGTATTTACAATTTTCAAATTGGGATACTATAGAAAATTAACTGATATTATCGAATTAATCTATCAAAAGAATTTTTAATTATTTTATTCAAATACAAGTGAGTTCATATTACCAGGGGTATGAAAAGAGACCCTTGCAATTTATTTCTGGGAACTTCTCTATCTTGATGTAATTTAATGACCATGAATTAAATGATCCATATATCTTGTCATCATAAGAATAAATTTTATATTATGTGGAATATATCATGGTTGAAGGGTGGAGTGTAGTTGTTCACATAAAACAAAGATACTTTTATTATATGGGTGATGAAGTGGAAGATATTTCATCTAACATTGAATCCCATCAACAACAATAAATGAAATTATTTATCCATCATGATATTGAAAATATTAGTCTTGCAAGGGTGGATAAAGTAGATGAACTAATGATAGGGTAGGAAAGTGACATGATTAAAGGAAAAAATGATTTTATGTGAAGTTATCCATTAATTTATCGACCAATTTTGTTATATTTTCATGAGTTCATTATAATATGTATATATTATTTATTTTTCAGTACAATTCATCTGTTATCACTTCTAAAATTATTTATTCATGGAATTTTTGAAATATATGTTTTTGAAGTAAATTTTATTTGATTAAATGAAAGGAATACCAATGAATAAGAATTTAAATAATCACAATCTAATCCTAGTTAAATTTTTCTTGACCACACTGATAAGTGATAATCTATCGGTCTCCCTCTCTATAGCATCTGAGACACCCTCTATCTTCCTCCTTCAACATCTCTCACACCCTCCATTCTATCAGAATATGGAACACCATCATTATCCATACTATAAAAATTTTGGGTAGTACATCCCCATTTAATAGGTTCATTAGTGAGGTAATAGGTTTTGAATCTTATTTACTTATGAGGATATTGGAGCCTTACAATTATAGGTTAAAATTTTAATGTGAATAAATTTATTACAATTTTTTATTCTACTAACTGTGGTTTCAAAAAAGATGAAAAAAAATGTTACTATGAGGATAAATATTAACTATTCATATTTATGGAATCTGAATGGAATTAAGATAGTTGTCCCATATTACAATTATGTGGTCACCACAGATGATTGCATAGGGTTATTTGGCCCGATTCAAAGCTAGCTCGTGGTGGAGCTGGTTACCCTTCCCATTACCTATGATGATGGGAGGAATGTTCCTCAATCATGAAAAAATGAAGTATTTTATTCCCACATAAAGGTAAGTTTAATATAATATGGTGTAATTGAATTTTATTATGTTATTAAATTCTAATATTTTAAAAATGAATCTATTTGTACAGATGTTATTCTACTTTACCGCTGTTTATATTTTAACATGAAAGCAGACATTGAAAAATTTCGATAAGAAATGAAAGGATTTTAAATTGAGATATGGAATGAATTTAATAATGCTTCATTGATTACTCAATAGCTATATAATAAGGTACCAAAAGGAGTAACTAGAGAGAAATGAAAGGTTTTTGTTGATATCCATCATCTTGAGAAGCATGTGGTATTGAAATATATATTATTATATTAATCTCATTTTACATATATAAATAAATATGACAAAGAGATGACATTTCATACATTACTGTTAAATTATATTTTATTTACTTAAGTTTGTTTCAAGGAAAAAATTCATATTGTCGAGATAAACAAATAGTCCCTCACACTACTGGTTTAAAGATTTTTTCTAGAAACAAATTGACTCTCTTAAAATTTTCATCAGTTTAAATATTTATAAGATGACATAATCTATTTCATTTATTATATTTTTGATTTATATTTATTTAATTCAGACAAATAATTTAGGGTACTAAGTCTCATGTACATAACTTTGGTTGGATGTTCATACAAATTATGATGGGACATAAGTTAATGAACCTACCAAAGATGTTAGGGTATGAATTCCTTTTTCATTATAATAACTTATTGTTAGTTTCACTATGTTAATATGCATTTCTCCAAATATGATTGATATTTGATTAATAGATAAATATAAAAGAACTATGGGATTTCAATTCCATGCAGTCCTTCTCGATCTCCCAGGATTATCCTATTGGTCCTGTCCTTGGGAAGGAGCATCTTGTATGCATGAATAGGATTGGTTTGGTAACATTGCAACTAGAGGTCTTTGGCAGGCCACCTGGGATTGCGGTATTATACACCTCAAGTTATAGTTACTCCTTAACTCGAGATTCTTAGTGGGAGTTTGTTGTAATGAAAAGAACAATTTAGGAATAAGAGGAACATATAAAGATGCAAGATGAAAAATTTGTTTCTCAGTATAAATCATTGATTGAATTATATCAAAAGACAAATGGATATATCCCTTGTAATATTGCCTCAATTAAAGATAGTGAGAAGTTAAATCACAAAACATTAAAATAATTTAGTACAAATTTTTTATTGGTTTTAAGTTTGAATTTAAATATAAAAAACTATTTAATTTTCAACATAATTATAATGTAGGTGCTGGTAGTAGGGAGTGGAGATGGAGATAGGGAGGGTGTTTATTAGAGTTCATCGGGTAGTTATTAGTGTTAACTTTGGATTCAAAGATGATGTGTAACTAAACTTATGATAAGAAAGCACTAATATGGCGATTCAAAACCAGGTTTTGGTTTCCAGTAGGGATATCTATATTTCCCTTGCATTAAATGAAAAATTAAATACATGGTTCATTTTCTATGTTTATTCTGACGTTTACCTTATGGTTTGTTTTCCTTGAATATTCTATAGATGATAAATCAAGGCACCCCCATGACACTTTTATATTAAATATGATATCATTACTAGTATTTTAAATGTTTATGACTTTTGAAATTTAACTTTGATTTTTAGATGAATTTTTCTAATGAAAGGTTTCCATATGGCTATGTGTAGCTATGTATCAAACCTTATTTTTGGGGAGAACAAAGGCAGATGAATCTTATGTATGGAATTTCCATATGGAACATGGTTAGTGCACAACCATGTGAGTTCAAGTAGTAACCATCTAAAAATCATTCTTAGGAGGATTTTAGTTCAATTTAGTTTAGTGTCCCATTGAGGAAACACATCCCAATATCTCCAGAATTATGATATTATAATTCATCATGATCATGATACACTATAAATTAATCTATATTAAATTTCTTCCAGAATAAAATATGCACTTATTTATAATCCTTTGACTTTGTTAAAGTCCTATAGATAAATTTTTCAATGTACCATGTCCTTGGTCTCACTCCATATGGTCATTTTATTTTTATAACACTAGCCCTACTGTTCAATAATCTTAGAGCTAGTGATACATAGTTCTCCAATGAAAATAGTAGAATAGACCACTATTTAGAAATCCACCTTCTTGAATGTATAATTCTATCAGAAATTCCATTGATCCTTCCTCTTTGTGAACCATGGAATAAATATACATTTCGACCACTACATCCATCATAGTCTCAACCTTTCAATAGTTCACCTCCATCAAGAAATTTTTATTTCAATTTCTTTGATCATATTCTGATTATTTTTTCCATAGTGATTAAATAAATAAAAATATTTATCACTACCATTTCAAATATGGATATTCTAAAGACATGGGATATCAATGTGAGGTTTTGACATGGTAATAGTTAACTTCTCCAAGACATTGATGATAATAGGGAAATAAATTCCAAACCTCTATACTTCAAGAGTATCTTTAGATAATACTACCCCAAAAAAATATTCTTCTATGTAACTCGCATTCAATGTTCATGGTTAGTATCCTCAAATTATAGGTAAATACATCCATATGTCTTTTCATAACTCCTCTTTTCTATGTAATCTATTATCTTATAGACTGATATTAAAGTCTAATTAATTTATTATAATTCTTCTTGATGAGGGTATGATTATGTATAATGGATCCTATGATATTATCATGTCTTTTCATGTTTTGATTTATTTTCTTAACTAATTATGGATCTTGAACACCTATCACAACTTATGAAGACCAAACTCACAACCATTACATTATGAAAATATCATATGGAATCCATGTATCAGTATCCTTACTCCCACACATTCTTATAAACTCATGAGAAATATTCCATAAACACCATATTCTTGCAATCTACATGTTTGAAATTTCATTACTCCATCAAGAAGTATCTTCTAGAGTTATAAACTTATCAATAATCAACAGAAACCATAAATACCACACCATGAATCCTAGATCACATCAAAAAAATTTATCCATTCCCTACCTGATATTTTAGGATAATCCCATACTCATTATTTCATTCCACAACTTGATATAACTACTACTCTAATAATCACGAGGTTTCAAGAACATGACACAAGATCCCCTTTAAAATGTTTAGTGATAAGAACCACTATGTCACTAATAATGACTCAAATTAGGGTAGATAACACGTGGTAGAAATGATTACCACCCCCAAATCATCCATGGAATATAGCCAATATCTGGAAACTGATCCATCAAAGAATAGAATTTCATGTCTTAGGATGTTCTATCACAATATCCCTTTCTCTTGGGAATTGACTAAATTTCATCAATTTAAGAAACTAAAACATCAGATAACTTCATCATTGAAACCTCCTTTAAGGAAATCCATCAATAAAACACATTAAATATATGTAATAATCCTTATATTCCTTATATGATGTATTTTACTTTTTCTAACCACATATATGGATCAGTGTTCCATTTAATTGTACATTACAACACTCTAAGAGTAATATCACTAGAATCCTCCAAGATCTACAAAATTCACAATTATAACATCAAGTCATGCCTATAACAAGCATCATTATCCTCTAGGAATATAACTCCCAATGAATCTAGGAAATATAAAGGATAAGCTTCTATATTTTAAAATTATTTTATAGTCTACCAACCAAGATCTATGGAAATGATATTCCCTATTTTTTTATTAAAATTATTTTTTATAGATTGGTTTAAATTTTAATTTCTTTTGAAAATTGATTTTTTAAATTTTTCGAAAGATAAATTTTTTTCTATTTTTTTCCTTAACATAAATTTCCACCTTTTAATTGTTTTATGTTGTAATTTTATAATGTGGTGGATCCACCCCTTGTTTGATAAACATGCGATTTTCAGTTAATGTTTTCGATGGAATTTCTAATTTATTAACATGGGATTGAAATATTGGGATTGAAGATGAATACTGACTTTTTTATAATTATTAATGTTTTGATTATGTTATTATTAATATTCTGATTTTTTTTTAAATTTTCGTATTTTTATTTTTTTGGTTATTCTGGGGATGTAGATTCTGCAACTTTTTTTTTGAAAAGTGATATATAGAGGTGGTCTAAATCACCTCTATATAAGAAAAATTATTTTTTAGTTGTAGTTTAAACTTCCACTATATAAGTTAAATATTTGTTTTAGCAGATGTTTTTTTGGATTTAGTGGATGTTTATCCTCCCAAAAAATGGTGAGTGGATAAAAGCAGTTTAAACTACTGCTATTTCTTTAGCATTTTTGGGAGGGAAAACCACTATTAAAAACAAAATAACCACAGTTAAATAAATTTTATATAATGATTCCTAGAAATTGACGCTAAATTCATAGAAACGAACTAATTTGGATGTTGACGCCAACTTTAACACTGGTTTTTAGAAACCATTACAGAACCATATGGTGGTAGTTTAAACCACAATGAAATACAAAAGAAACCACTATTAGTTTATTTTGTTTTAGCGAGTCTCCCACAAAATGAGTTTTTCAACCAGTGTTCATTTCTCCCTTAAGTGAAGCCTCTTCTATTTTAGTAAGCTTTGATGACATTATGTTGGAACCTATTATTCAAATTTGTTCCTCGGTCATCACCCACATACTTTTCCCATATCATTTCTCCTAATACATGAACCCCCAAGATCATGACTTACAATTTCATCCCTCAGGTCTGAAGTATTTTAGAATGACCATGGTTTGGTGGGACACATATTACAAATCATTTCTATAATTATATGGTCCTAATCTTATGACCTAAAAAAAGGAACCACATATACCAAATTTTGGTCAGACATATCTAGGAATCCTTTTCCCCCATTCTTGATTTATTTTTAATTGGAATGATCCTCCGATATTAGGGTACATTCCTTCCAAAAACCATACTCTATGTTCAAGGAAATAAAAATCTCCCAAAACTTCCTTCGTCCATCAGTAATAGAATTTTGAAATTTCTAACAACTCCTTTTTCTGACTATACTATAACACACCCTAGTTGTCTTTGCATAAGTCTCCCACATAAAGGTCTAGTCAGCCAGAGGATTCTTCTATTTGACTATATTGTAAAACAGCCCAGTTTTATTTTCATAAAGGCTCCCAAAAAACTATTTTTCAACCAACAATTATTTTTTCCTTAGGAGACACCTACTCTATCTCCATAAGACCTTTTCCCTATACAACACTTTAGATCCCATGATCCCCAGATTATAACTTACAACATTCCCACATCATACCTAAAAATGATGATGCATTACCAAATATATTACTTTGAAATACAATAATTATTAAATATTTGATTAGAGATAAAGTCCATAAATTATATCCCCCACAATTTCTATATTTTATGACATTAAACTGCATAGCCTAATGTCCTCGTTGAAAAACATTAAACTATATAGAATGATATCCTAGTCACAAGACTTAAACTGTACAATAACTTCCTCACTGTAATATGTTAAACAACATGGTCAATGTATTGGTCATGCAATATTGAACTGCTCGATGCTTCAACACTTTCTAAAAAGGGGAATTTCCCTTGACATCTGTTATTTTACAAAATGAACCCTCCTTCATAGAATCCATATTCATATAGGAGAAGTTTCTCATTCATGGATAATTCCAATATAGATACTCTCTTCATTATCAGACACCTTCCCATGAAAAATCACCCTTCGTGGTCTCGAGAAATCTAGATCTTCCCAAACTCCCAAACCATGGGTAGTATAATATCGGAATTCCTACAAACTCCTCTAATTGACTATACAGTAACACAACCCAATTTTATTATCATAAGTCACACACATAAAGAGTATATCAGCTAGAGGATTCCACTATTTTAATATTTACTAAAATTTCCCAATTGGATTTTCAAAATGTCTCCCACAAAATAGGTTTTTCAACCAGTGGTAATTTAGTGTTCAGGAGAGACCTACTCTATTCCTATTAACTCTGCCAATATTTTTCAAGAACCCAATTTTCAAATTCGTTCTATGACCATTCCTTACATACTCGTCTCGTATCATGATTTAGATTTATAAATAAAAAATCATGACTTAAAATTCCCCTTTAGGTATCAAAAGAATCTCATATCATTCTTGGCCCACAGGAATTGTTTGGGTCATCATTTCAAAACTTATGGTCAAAGAAATTTGACCCAAAACCACAGTCTCGTTGGTTTATTTTTCAAGATTTTAAACTACCCAAAAAATAGACACGATACTCTCCAGGTTGAAAACCAACAAATGGAACTTTGGACAAAAGTTAAGTCTTAGCTCGTTAGATCAGTGCTCTACATGGTTTATTCAAGAATAGAGCAATGAAAATATAAAATGAAAAAAACTTTTTTGGCTAAAAACCCACAAATGGTAGCTGGAAAAATACAAGTCTCTTCCGCTATGTCTTCTTCATATTGTACTGAGTAAAAAATTAGGGTAATGAAACAAAAGACACAAAATTTTTAGGGTTGTATGTATGACCCTAGAAATAGTTGAACTACACTCTTTAGGCCCCATGGATTAGAAAAAAAATAGAGTGCTCCCTCACACATATCATTGAAATTATAATGAGATGATTTTTAATCAACTATGTTATTTTAAATATTTTATTACAATTACAATGAGGATAGGAGTGAAAGAACAAGTGATTTTAAACAAAATATTCCTTTAAATTTATGTTCCAATGTGAAGTTAAAATTCCACATACTGAATCATATCTTTGAATTTTATAGTTTTTTCTCAAAATAGGATTTTATATGTTGAATTGTAGATTGATAATTTTTTAAGCCTACTAGAACCCTATTAGTTGTTTTGTGATGGATTCTTCAGCATGATAAAGTTTATCTTTCTCCACAACTACAAAATATTCTCATTGTGTTGAGGCCCTCTTCATGGAGTGGCGGATTTGAAAAATATATGAACCTATAACCTTTAGTTATTAAAGACACTCCATTTGGAGAGATTTATCATCTAGATGATGCTGATGTTCCTCCATATCCTTAGTATGATTCTTCTTCACCTGGGGAACAACATCCCTGAGGCCTTCAAACTGGACTACTAACTGTGCCTCAGCCTATATGATCTTCGCTCTTCTTCCCTTTTCTGGAAGATCATTTTAAGCGCATAATATATCACATGGTAATCAAATAATCCATATCCCAACATTTAAATATTTAATAGAATATAGTGGATTCAAGATATGAAGGCTTCAAGAGGTATCTCCATGATTATCTTCAAAATGTCATGCCAGAAAATATGGCTTGTGGTGTGAACAGCCTCCTACGTCTCCAAGAACAACTTAGAGACACTCTTAGAGGGAAATATGTACTCTTGTATTATTGCACTGAGGGAGTTTCTAGGCTCCACTCCCACCAAGACATCCTCTGATTCACCTACCTATATTAGTGGAACTGGCATCGAAGACCCCCTCTCATTCTCGATTTCCAAAGTTGATGGAACTGTATTACAGGTGACACCCCTCATCAACATCATTAGGTTAATAGAAAAAAAGAAATTAAGTAACTAGAATAGTTAATAACACTCACCCATTTTTGGGTCAGGTGTTGGGATTAATACCTCTTTGGCACTCCCGATCTCAGTTCTCGGAACAGGGACCTCCTGATACAGAGCACCCTCCTGGATTCTCTCAATGAGAGGGATAAAGGGACCTTGAGGATCCCATACATTGAGGTTCTTAGCCATCACTCCCTGAGTAATATAAGTGGGATGAACTTGGAAGACTTGTTCATGAAGTTCCTTGGAAACGATCTTTGCAGAAAGAAATGTAAAGATCTAACTTTGATGTGAAATATCAATTGAAAAGAGACCAACTGTATAGAAAATGTTTCATGAAAGAGATAACTCACTCCACTCTAATTACCTATTAAATTTCTCAAATTTATCCATAGAGGAAGGGATATTAATTATGTTTAACCTATCTTCAAGGTCCTTTCATTCACCACTTATTTTACTATATAATCCCTCATATCTTGTAGTACCCTATGTAGTTGGGGTATATAAGATGCATTTCTCAAAACCTGAATTAGATCTATCGTCGATTCCCCCTTCCGACTTCTTAGTAGGAATAACATATTCAAGCCCTGTGGAATTAGGGTTAGCATCGACACCTTCATTTGAATGTTTGAGATCCATTTTATCCCCTTACAGAGTGAAAATGGGACTGACATTGACTATTGTGAGGTCCTCCAGTATAGGAAATAGATTTCAAATATCATAAGGAAAGAAAATTAATAAACACCACATGAAAACCTTATGGTGTGAATCTATCATTACCATGGCTATATTCCCTCTCTACATGAATGGGGGTAGACTTGGAGACATCTCTTGATGATTTATCCATTAAGATGATGGATTCATTGGCATGGGTTTGGGAATCCTTAAGGGTGTCCCCCATGATCCTTAAAGTACTGGTTCCAGGTCCCTTTAGTAAGTAAAGTGATGATGTCTTTATAAAAGGCAAGTAAGGTTAAAAGAGTATGTTGAGCAGCCATGATATCAAATGAAAACATAGAGACTTACCACGACGCATACATCGGTCCAACTTTTCGACACTCATATACTTGTTCCTATGAGACAATGACGATCCTATACCCGTTCCCATGGTAATGGGCACTTGAGTTAGCAGTATAAGAGTCCCCCTCCCCCAAAAATTCCTCCACCATCATCTTCTGACCCATGCATAGTTCCTAGGATCTAGTACACTCTCCCACTACACAAATGGGGGTGCTTGTGGGCCCATATATCAGTGAATCTAGTACAATTTCAATTTTTTATTTTTATTCTTATTCTCTTTCATAATTCAATACAGATCCCCTCAAAATTAATTATGGTATATTAAAGAGAAAAAAAGATAGTGGAAAAGAAATAGGTATATCATTAGGGTTGAGGTAGTCATACCATTCCTCCTCAGTGTGACCAACTACCCCATCAAGCTCTCCTCAGTCTAACTTGTCATACACTCACTTTATGACCGAGATCTGATCATCAGTTATGTATATCAACATATCTAACTCTTGAACATATTTCCACACCTCATCCAAGTCACTATTAGGGTGGATATCATAGGATGCATAGATATATCCATCATTTGGGATGCTTAATCCACCCAGAAGAAACACCCATGCATCACCAATGTCATGAGATATGCTCTACCAATCTTTGATAGCTAGGGGTCACACGTAATTTAACTCTAATTTAGCCGGTTGTGAGGAATACAAGACATATTTTGACATGGATGTATTTTTAGGCCTCTCTTCTCTCACAGAAGACTAGGTGAACAGAACCCATGTCTCCTCACATTGATGATGACTCAACCACCTTGGTTTAGAAGATGTGATTTTCTAAACTCTAGCTTTCTTAATCGTCTTTTTCTAAGATCACATCTAGGACTTCATATATTCAGTACCGTCACCTTTGGTTTGATCTTTTATACCATGCATCCCATGACTAGTGGTGATCATGGAAATAACCTAGTAAATGCCTTTTTTCAACACACCATGAGTTTATAAACAAATCCACACACTGGAATACTTAGCCTCCAGTCAGATTGATGCACCTAGCGGAGGCCGTTTATTAGATACTTTAAGCTCCTATGTGGCAATCAAGATCGAGAAATATTGGGCCACCATCAAGTGTTTCCCAATACTAATGTGAATGGGAGAGAAAATTTACTATTTTATACATTTTAACTAGCAGGTAAATTGATACGGAGCATAGGCCTTGCAGATGATCTCATTGTCAATGTGAGCTGCCAGTACAATGTCTCTAAAAAATTTCATTTACTCCCTTAGTACATCATCATCCTTACTATTATTGGTGAATATTCTAGTTGGTGGATCACTATATGGTAAGAAGTTGAATTATCTTAACATGTTTAGTATCTTCATAACTTCATCATTCTTCAAGGATAGGGGTTGGATACCTAAATGAACCTAAAAAAATGGGTGAAATCAACCCTTAGAAACTTTAACTAAACTGAGAAGAACATAATAACTGAAGTGTGCTGCAATCCACCCTGAAAATAATTGAAAAGAAAATGCAATTATAAATGGGGCCTTCCCATTTTATACATTCCATAAACACTTGTAAATCCTCACCAAGACAAGGGAATGCATCCCTATATGCCTCCCTTCTGCTAATTTATCCGCTATAACAAAAGTCCCTCGTCTCAGGTCACCATTGGATTCAAAAAACCAGAAGTAGGTAGATACTCGACTACATTGTGGGGAAGCTATCCAGACAGGTCTTCACTAAAACTTCAGGATTGACCTTGTAACCCTAATAGGAATATTGGACCTTCTCTAGTGTAGGAAAGAATGTGCTATTAGTACACCAATTCTATAATGTGGGGTATCCTTTAGGGAACTAACAAGAGGGACCTTCTTTTTTAAGCTTAAGAAATGACTTTATCAACATTCTGGGATGGATGTCACCCCTAGGGTGAGGATATTTGTTCTTCACTTTCTAAGGCACCTTAAAAATATCATGGTCCAAGGGTGGTGTTTTGTTAGAATCATCTCATGTTGGCTTTAATGGGATAAACTCATGATACAGATCCATAATGATATGAGATCCATAAATCTTGTATACATCCCACAGACTAATATAAACTTCTCCACACACCATATGGAATGAATTTTTCTGAGGAATCCATCGACTCAGAATCTCGGAGATGATTTCATGGTCTTTATAGATATAAATTTTCCTTACCCAAACAACTTCATATATGATGACATCATTCAACTCCTTAAAATTTTCACAATTTTTGGGAACCCAATACACCCAAATCCATTCAAGCCTGACTCCCCCTCCAGAGAAAAAATTATAGCCCTACTTCCAACCATTCCACTAGACTATCTATGAAGCACACAAAGTAGAGTAATAACAATGGGGTAATAATATATGGTATGAAGCTTAATATATAGAGTGAAACAACTATGATTCATGAACTTGTAGTGGTAACCATCTATTTCTTTATGTAGACACCTGTGGAGGATATATTGGTGGCAAGACAATTTTCATCCTCCAAAAATCAAAACTTTGAGAAATAGATATGAGCCTCTAGGATAAGATCATATCTTAGAAGATGGTGATAGTAAAATGTTAATTAGTTTCTTTTTTTGGATATTCTTACTTATACGGTTCCAAATTATTTTCCAAATCTAGAAGAGTAGATTCATCCACATCGTAGTAATCTATCCTAACAATCTTGATCATCTGTAAATAACATGCAAAAAATTTCTCGAGAGAATCCTTAATAGGATCCATTGAAATCCTATAATAAGGCATCATGTTTTCTCATTAAGTTTAAATTTTGTCTTAGAAAAGTTAAATTTTTGACTTGAGAAAGATTCAATTTTTCTGAAAAGGAATAGGCTCTATGTAGGCCCCCTGATCATGTCCTTCATGTAGACCCCTCAAAAAAGTGGTTATATGATGGTTCCTTGAAAATGTGGTCTCATGCTGGATACTCAGTATGGTTTTTCACATAGGTCTATCGCTCAGGTGGTGTATCAAGTACATGCATAGATAAGTCCTTCAAAATACATTTTCAAATAGCATGCATGACATGGTTCAGAGGAAGACCTCTGTGATGAGAGAAAGAGGTGCGAGTGTGGAATGGAGGAAATAATAAAATGAGTCAATGGTATTTATAGACACCATCCATCAACACCGTTGACCTGGAAATTGGATTTTTTATTGGGTCTACCTCTCTCCCCTACATGGGAACCCTATGCGGCCAACCTGCACTGTAACGACCCAAACTTTCATTAATGGAAATTACTTATGATCTAATTAAATGTTTATTATGGTTATATAAAATTTGAAATTCATTGGTTTTCTGTTTCTGGATTTTACAATACCATTATGAATTGCGATCATTGCTAATATAGATATTAAACAGTGATCACATGATTAGTATAAATATAGGGCTTTAACAAATCCAATTTACTAAGACAAAGGAAGAAATGGCCTCATCCAATAGACTTTCCCTTTACGAAGCCCATTTTTTGGAGCTCAGAAAGGAGTTTCCATAATTGCGCTTCGCTCTTGACCAAGCCCAAGCCGAGATTGAATACATTAATCTTGAGTGGAACCAACTACGAGAGATGCAGAAGTTAATAGAGATTACCACACGAGCGATGTTATCCGAGCCACCCAGGAGTCTGTCACCATCGCACAACTTACCCTTTGGTCCAATGAGGGTGTTATAAGGGGTTATTTTACAAGACCTTATCACTATGACTATGGAAATTATTTTTTTTATAAATAATGTGCATTCATTTTATTATTGTTTCTTTGTAAATAGTTTTTAAAGCAAAAATAGTAATTTTAGTTAATATTCAATTAATAAATATTTTTTTATGAATTAATGAATTTTTGAATTAAATAACATTTTAATAAAATATTATTATAATTAAATTACTTTTTATTAAATATAAATGATCATATAATTTTATGAATGTAATTGTAATTTTTATTAAGATTTGAAAGCTGTTTTTGTCAAAACCCATGAATTTTCGATAATTGTTAGTTTTTATTTTAAAAGTAAAAATTCACATATTTATAAAATTATTTAGATAAAATGAATATTATTTTTCGAATCAGGATGTCCAAATTATCCAACAATGAATTTTTCATAATTTTCTGAGAGAGTTGAAGTTTTGGGTAAAAATTAAATACCGTTTAAATATATAATGTGTTTTATGACATCATAATGACCCAATAGTGATGTAATAAAATATTATAAACATTATGTTCCGCCAATATATGTTATACCATTAAAATAATGTGATTTTGGGTTTGTTTTATTTATTTTACAAAGCTTTAGTGGACCCTTCAAGGCTTATAAAACATTTTGTCTATTTAAATTGTTTTCCTTGCGAGTGTGACTCACCTCCACAAAATCAACCCTATTATTTTAAGAAGTTCTACCATTGGACATATAAAATATTTTTTTCCAATCCCCTTTATCAAAAAACTTGGGAAAAAACCATGGGTTGGGTTGTCGTATTGATTAGTTTAATGTGTGGTGACCCAAACCAAAATAATAAAGAATTCCCTCTCCTTTCCTATATAAACCCACACAAGCCCCAACTTCCTCTTCACTAAAATCATTTTGAGTTTGACCAACCCCTACCCTTATCTCTCTATAATCCTCCAAAGGTACCCCAAGCTCCCAATAATCCTCTCTTAAGCCTATCCCAAGCCTTTGGGATCACACTTCCAAGTAAGGGATTTCTTCCATTCTCATTTTTGGCCAATTTTCTTTAAGTTGTTTTTTTTACTTTAGTTTTCAATTAAAAATGTTGGGATATAATTTATCACCTCCCCCATAATGTATTACTTATGTTTGGATGATGGGATACCCCTTTCTCTCTCGTTAATTCCTTCCATGTACACCTGTTACCATGCTGAGATTCTGTGGGGGATTTCTCTCTCCTCTTTTACATCCAAGTAATTCTTTTGAATTATGCATCTAAATTCCATTATTTTTGTTGGGAAATGTATCTATATTACCCCATTACTGTAAATTTCATGTAAATATGATTATACACCCCTTTCTCTCTCATCAACTATTTTTTATGAGTTCTTATTTCACATCATTATGTTGCCGAAATTGCACCACGATTTTCCAAGACAATGTCATTATGTAGTGAATACCGTGCCCATTTCTCTATTAAGGGTATTCACCATTATAAACATTTACTTATTTATTATAAGGATTAATTTAGTTATTCCAAATCCATTTATCATGGAATAAATGATGATGATTGATTCCATGTTGTATGATCCATGTGACACACTTATGCATTAAATCAAATGTTTAAGAAGGGTGCGCCCTGATAGCGCTCCAATGCATTGGGTAAATTATAGTATCATGATATGTCAAGTGAAATGGGTGTTGACTCATGATAATTCAAGTGAAATGAGGTTTTACCCATGCTTCATGTGCAATGAGGGTTTACTCATGCTCCATGTGCAATGAGCCATGGCTCATGTTAATTCCATGTTAAGTGTTGTGGCCACATTTCCATGTTATGATTATCATGATTCATCATGCCTTTATGTTCATGTTTCTCTTGTGATCATTGATATGACTGTTGTCTAACATGTATTGTATTTCTCATGTAATTCTATGTTTATTCCCTTACTGGGATTTATATCTCACCCTTTTCTTTTGCATGTCCTCGGGTTATCCCATGCAATGCTAAGTACAAGGGAATGTAGTGGTAATGTAAAGGAATTTTGAAATAAAAATTCTGCATGTTTTATGTTCTAAGATATTAGGTAATGTTACTATGCCCCAACGACACTAGAAATCTCAATATTCCTTGTGTTATCAAGTGAATATTCTATATAATAAATCAAGTTTAAGTGTGTAATAAAACCAGGGTTGTTGCATGCGCCGCCTACATAATATTTTCTTCAATCTACCTTAGGGATATACCATTTTATTTTGATTAGATCAAATTCCGATGGGGTAGGTATTTTCTTGAAACTACATTTTTTAAAGAGGGATTAAAATATTTCTAATAGTATATCAAAAATGTTAGAGAGAAGAATATCCCTAAGTAGAATTAGAGGAACTTTCCCATACTAGCCTGCACACACACCCCTGCACATCAGATGTCTCACACATCACCCCACATGAAACTGAAAGCATAGACACCCATGTTCGGGGAACCTACACTAAATAATTTCATAGAAAACCTACTTTGACTAGAGTTCCTAGTTTTTTATATAAATAGGACCCCAGGGATTCTCATTTTCATTACTGGAAAATTGAAAGAATCTCGGAAGTTGTGGTCACGTAGCCTCTTCACCTCGGTCCTCCAAAAACCCTCAGTATGCCCTATGTAACACGAGATCAGAGAGTATTAAGGGGGGGTAGTGATATATAAGTCCCCTCCAGATTGTAAACATAAAACACCTAGGTGAGGGACCCTTTTTCCCCCTAATGGAAAAAAACTTGTGCTAATGTCCCTTCCCTGACTAGGGACCAGCACGAGACCCTTCCAGGAACACAAAGGAGACCCATGGTGCCTAGGATAAATCCTCTCCAAAAACGTTTTCCCTAGTGATACTTTTCCCTAGGAATATCCATCTCACATTGGTCTACACCCATATGTGAATCACTTCCATCTCCTCCCCATACTTGTGTGAATCACCTTTTTTCACTAATCTATGACTATGAGAGCCAATTTTTGAGCCCTCTTCTAAGACACTAATGGAATGGACCATCTCCCTATAGATTCCTCATATGATGGGGGCAAATTGAAACCTAAAAAGAAAACTCTGTATTTTAAAAACAATTTTAGAATAACACCAATGTGTTCCCCAGTTGGATATGCATTCCTTCGGTCAGATGTGTCCCACACTTATCCTACCCGATGGGTAGGGTCCTCGGGGTGCATGTGAATATATATCCCTTTGGTCTCGAGGACCCTGACCATGAGGGAGGTGATAGGTATCTCCTAGTATTGGACATGAGAGTTAAGGTATTACCATTCCATCATCATCTCTAAGACTAGGGGACTCCATCTCCATGTGGGGAGGTTGAGGATCATGCTTTCTTTTCCCCTTTGACATGAAATGATATCCTTCCCTCTTCGTAAGGAACCATTTCTAGGGAATCCATATTGGAGTAATCTCATATCCTTTATTAGGGGACCTCTCCTACTTCATTACTTCCTCTTTCTCTATACCCATAGGATGTGATCGGATAGATCATCAAATGTGACTATCCTGATTACCGAAATAAGAGGGTATATGGGGACATAAAATCCATTTATCACTCCCTTTGGTTATAGGGTAAAACGACAAGTGGGAGGTTACAAATAATACTCTCCTTCCCTATCCCTTTGAATTTTGGGCTTGTCCATTAGCAGGAAAAGGGGATTGTGTGGTATTACATACCTATTACCCCCTCTTGTGTCTCACACCAATAAGGACATGGGATTAGAGATTAGTGGTGATCATGAAATCTATGCGATCCCAGACACATGGGACTCATTCAAGGTGTAAGACCCATTTATTCTATAATATCATGAAAAGACAACCTCATTATGTAATGTCTAAAAAATAAACTATGAGAACTCTGATTCATACTATACTCAGGATAAGTTTGATGCCTTCGTGTGGCCTGATCTCAAAAGGGAATCCTCCTTAGGGTTAATCCCCAAACAATCTTTCCAAATCACATGGGAATCCTACTTAGGAGTATTCCCCAACCAAACCTATAAAATTTCCATGATTCATGATATCCCTCATGGACCCATTAATAAAGGAATACTAATATTGGAGTAATCCCCAAGACCAATCACGTATGGACCTCATTCCAATAGTAATCCCCAACTAACAATTTGCCTCCTACTCGGTATAAGAATCAACCATGTCATCAACATCTCAAAGGGACACATCTCATGTCAGAAAAAAATCTCGAGGGCCTCTATTGGAATGGGTTTCTGAGACCATTAATCAATCTCAAAGGGCCTTATTCTTTGGAAGGAAAACCTCTAGAGGGCATCCATTGGCATGGGTCCTTATGGACGTACTATGTGGGATTTTATTCCTATATAAAAAGGATATGTAGGAAGCCCCCATGATGTACAAACCCAAAACCCCAAATCCATCATATTCTATATGTGCCACATTACCAATAGGGTATTATTCAAATTGGGAGCCCATATCCCTTCCAGGTCTCAACATAATACACACACCAAACCTTAACTAGGAACCATCCACCTAGACATCCTTTCCACACAACATTAAGATACATTATTGGTTTATTACCACATAACATTAAAAGGTATAATATGACTCATTATGTGGCACTGAACTATGTGGGTTAAGATTCCTTTCACAAGGATACATAGGAAGCTCATCTCATGGGTCTGATCCTGACACCAAAACAACTCCCATCTACCTAGAAGATGATAAACTCTAGAGCACTTCATTGTGTGGGTTAAAACCAGCATCATAATAATAAATGACAAAAGAATATCTAATATGTATGCAATAGGTTACCATTGATGGAGAACCTAAGATACATATAGATGTATCCATTGATTAAGAACCTCAAATACATATAGATGATTAAGATTTCTATTCATGATAACAATTTATTTTTAATTCAAGGGTGACCAACATCATACTTGGGAATTAATGGGATATTCACCAAAAAATCATAAATCTTTTAGAGAGTCCCAGTGTAGAAAATAGTTCACACCAAATGGTGTGATGAGATTGACCTCCCATTATATTGAACGATGTGATTTCTTAAGTATAATTTTCCAAATTACCCAATGAGCATATACCTTTAGAAAGATAGTCCATGATTCATCATAGATTTGAGAACCATTGGGTGATTCTAGCTCCATGAAAAAAACCTACTAGACAGTGTTCAGAATTAGTGAATCCAACATGAATGATTGTAAAAAACTCAACCCCGTGCAATCAGTCATCAGGAACCATGATTTCTCATTAGAAAAAATGGTGAAACTGACATGAATGAATGTAAAAAACTCAATCCCCCTACAATCAATCCTCAGTTTCGATGATTTTTCATCAGAAACAGTGAAATTTATCAATTTGTAATACACAAAATGCTATATTTTAAAAATAACCATGAATTTTTAAATATTTATTTTGTTTTGATGAAAAATATGTTATGATAGAGAGGCGTTTAAATTTCCTCAAAATCATGAAATGAGGATAGTCTATGAGAAAAAAAAGCATATTCACTTCTACAAATAGTTAATTATTTGGGAATATGTAATAACATTCCCCTATCAATACATATATCAAAAAAAATGTCCATTTTTCGCAATGTTTCTATAGTTCATGGGACAAAGTAATGGTAATGATTGTTGTTATTATGTTTTAAAATTTATGAAAGATATCATATTCTATCAACAAACTGATATCCCCAAATATGTATTTTAAATGATAATTAAAATTTCTTTTGAAATATTTACCAATCCTTTATCTATTTATATTTCTCTAGAACTATCCGGACTTTCAACAATATTAATACTCAAAAGTGGAAGTATAATAGTTTAAAAATGAATAGGAATAATACAGGGTGTCATATTGTATATAGATATCATGAAGAGGTAACTTCATACTAGTTATTTAGTGAGTTTTCTCATCATTTTATCTACTTTTTTAGTTAATTTCCTTACCATTTTTATTTGATAATTATTTGGTTAATTTTCAAGAGGTCATGAAGAATGGTGATAAACTTATAATGAAATCATAAACTATGATTATGCACTCAATAAGTATGATGCACTCATGATGATGTATTTTTCATTTTTTTTTCTGAAATGCATTCATCATTCTAGGTTGTCAAACAATAATATTTTTTGATACCTGAGAGTGATGAATGTTTTGAAGAATAAAAAGACATGGTGTGATGTATAATAATCAATAAAACATTTATCCTATAAATGACATTTCCAATATGATTCAAAGTTTTTTTTATTACTATAAAATTTAAATTTTAGTTCAAAACACATGTTATATACTCAAAATTGAGAAAAGACATTCAATTTTTTTGATACATAAGTAATATTATTCATAAGTAATTTTTAACAAGTATGAATAAGTCACACCTCAATCAAATACATGGTGTTCCCAGTATGACATAGATAATAACATTTTTGAATCAACTCATGCCAGTGTAAGAATGAGCCACACCTCAATCAGCCACACCTCAATCTGATAGACATTGTTCTTGGTATGAATCAAAGTGGATGTTTTTAGATTATAATTTATATTTTAGTCAAAATACATAATACACTCCCAAAATTGAGAAAACATATTCAAATTATTTTGATATTTTAATAAAGTGATCTATAATTCATTTATGACATGTAAGAATAAACCACACCTCAATCTGACAAATTTTGTATCCGGTATGACTAAAAGAGGGTGTTTTATTTTTAAAATTGAAATTTTAGGTCAAAACATACATCACTTACTCAAACTATTAAAATAAATTTGGATTGTTTTAATACATTATTTTAAATATCCATAATTCATTTATGATGTGTTGGAATTATCCTCACCTCAATTTGATACACGACGTGCCTGGTATATCTCAAAGTGTCTGTTATCAGTTTAAAATTGAAAATTCAGTTCAAAACTTGTGGAAATCACTGGAAACAAAGAAAAAACACTCATATTGGCTTGATAATTTAGGAAAATTGTCCATAATTAATTTTTGATGTATAGGAATCTGTCTCACATCAAAATGACACACGATGTGACCGGTATTATACAAAGTGTGTGTTTTCGGTTTAAATTCACATTTTAGAAAAAATACACATGACATACTCTAAATTGATATTATTTTATTATCTTTATAATTTATAAAAATTATATTTAATCCATTTATGATGTGTAGGAATCATCCGCACGTCAATATGATGCACGTGTGACAGGTATGACTCAAAGTGTGTCATTTTATTTAAAATTTATATTTTAGTTGAAAACCAACAGCACAAACTCAAAACCAAGAAAAAAATATTCAAATTGTTTTGAAATGTTAATAAAATTATCCATAAGTAATTTTTGATATGTATAAATCAGCCGCACCTCAATATGATACATGGTGGCTGAATACAACTCAAAGTATCTGTTATTAGTTTAAAATTTAAAATTGAGTTTAAAATGTGTGTCACTCACTAAAAAACTTGAAAACACACTCAGATTGTCTTTATACTTTAGGAAAATGATTTATAAGTCAATTGGGATGAGTATGAATTATACTCATGTCAAACCAACATAAGATGTGACTGATATTACTCAAAGATCATTTTTTCAGTTTAAATTGATATTTTAGTAAAAAAGACACATGACATACTCAAAATGGAAAATTGAATTTGGATTGTATTTATACTTTAGAAAAACAGTCCATACGTCATTTATGAGGTTTAGGAATCAGTCACACATCAATATAAATCACTATGTGATAGGTATGACTCCAAGTATGTCATTTTTATTTAAAATTGATATTTTAGTTCAAAACACACATCACATACTCAAAACTTATAAAAAAAATTTAATTGTTTTCTTACTTTAGAAAAATGATCAATATTTTAATTTTGATGTGTAGGAATCAGTCACACCTTAATTTAATATATGATGATCTCGGTATGTCTCAATGTTTCCGCATTCTAGATAAAATTAACAATTTAGTTCAAAATGAGTGTCACTCACTAAAAATAAAGAAAATTCTCTCAATTTTTTTTAATATTTTAGAAAAATGATTAAAAAGTCTTTTTTGATGTAGAGGAATCACTCTCACATTAAATAAACACATAATGTGACTTATATGACTCAATGTGTCTGTTTTCAGTTTAAATTAACATATTAGTAAAAAAGACATGTGAAAAACACAAAACCAAGAAAACACAATCTATTGTATTAATACTTTAAAAAAATGATTCATAATTCATTTGTGATGTGTAGGAATCAACTGAATGTTAATCTGACACAAAGAGTGACTGTTATTACTCCAATCATGTCTTTTTATTTAAAATTTACATTTTAGTTCAAAACACACATCACATACTCAAAAATGTTAAACACATTCATATTGTTTTTATAATTCAAGAAAATGATCTATAAGTCATTTTTAACATGTAGGAATCATCCAAACCTCAATCCGATACACGGTGTACCTGATATGACTCAATGTATTCGTTATCAGTTTAAAATTGAAAATTTAGTTCAAAACATGTGTCACTTATTGAAAAATAACAAAATGCACTCAGGTTTTCTTGATACATTATAAAAATGATTCAAAAGTAATTTACGTTGGGTAGGAATTCGTCTGATGTCAAATTGACAAATGATGTGACCAGTATAACTCAATGTGTATGTTTTCAATTTAAATTGAAATTTTAGAAAAAAAGACACCTGACCTACTCAAAACTGAGAAAATACATTAGGATTATCTTGAAAATTTATAAAAATTGTTCTTAAGACATATGTGATGTGTAGGAATTATCCCCATGTCAATTTGACACACAATGTTACTAGTATGACTCTAAGTTTGTCTTTTTATTTAAAATTGACATTTTAGTCAAAACCCACATCACTTACACAAAAATGAGAAAACACATTCAGATTGTTTTTATATTTTATGAAATTGTTCCATAAGTCATTTTTGATGTGTAAAAATTAGTTTCACCTCAATCTAATACATAGTCTACCCGATATGACTCAAAGTATCTGTTATCAGTTTAAAATTGACAATTTAGTTCAAAATGTGTGCCACTCAATGAAAACTAACAAAAAACACTCATATTATCTTGATACTTTAGGACAATGATTCATAATTCATTTTTGACATGTAGTAATCAGTCTCACATAAAACCAACACATGATTTGACTGATATGAACCAAAGTTCGTGTTTCTATTTAAATTGACATTTTAGTAAAAAAGACACATTACATTTTCCAAACTAAGAAAAAACATTCATATTGTCATGATACTTTAGGAAAATGATCCATAAGTCATTTGTGAGGTGTATGAATCAATCACACATCAATCCAACACACAATGTGACTAGGGGTGTCCATGGGTCGGGTGGGGTCAGGTCCAAGGGTTTTTTGGGACCCGACCTGGTAAAAATTTGTCGGGTCGGGTCGGGTCAGGTCATATGTGGTTTTTGTTTTGGACCCGAACCAAACCAACCCATCTCACATCGGGTTGGGTCGGTCGGGTTGTGTAAAAAAATGCCTCTACGGTGCCGGCTCATTATCCTGAACGCTTCCTCCACACGCATTCTCCTCTCGCGGATCCTCTATCTCTTTTTGATGGACATCGAGGGTTTGACAAGATAATCTCCTTCATATCTGACTTGGAATCATGATTTCCTTAATCGCATAGTTAGTCAGTCACGATCTTTTGAAATTTTGAGGTTGCTGCCACCCATGAAATTTTGTTCTCAGGACGGTGGTGATCTCTTTCACCGGCGTCGCGCTTGGTGAGTTTCAAAAGGAGTGGCTACGGCAGATCATGATTTTCCGGCTACGGTGGTCAGTTTCAACAGGCGACTGGCGTGGATCTGATTTGAGGTATGTGGTGGTGCTCGAGTCCTCCATGGATAATATCGGTGCTAGTGAATCTCCTTAGGTAAGGCGACACTCGATTTTCTCCTCCAGTGAGCTCATGATATGCCGACGAATCGAACCCAAAAGGCAGCGGTCAGTGGAGGAATTGGTAGTCAGATTCCCATTTCTCTAATATATATGTATTCTGTGGTGGAACAGGGGTCATGGATGGTGGTCACAGTGGAGAAAGAGGTGAAGATGGCATGAAGGTTCGCGGTGTTTGCACTGTGCGGTGGTGGTAGTGGAAGAGGAAGATGGGTGAGGGAGTGGTAGGAAACACACATCATGGAGGAGGGGTTAGGGAAGCGGGATGACACTATGGTGATAATGATGGGTGGAATGGTGGAGAGCAAGCCGACACGAGTCTGCGGGATATGGTGTGCAACGGTATTTTCGGGTTGGTTGGGTCGGGGTGGGTAATTGTTGTTCCAACCAGTGACCCGACCCAACCCGACCCAACCCGGTCGGGTTTGGTCGGTTTTGTCATGTCGGGTCGGGTTTGGACACCCCTAAATGTGATCGGTATGATTTGAAGTGTGTCTTTTTATTTAAAATTTTCAATTTAGTTCAAGACACAAGCCACATACTCAACAACGAGGAAACACATTTGGATTACTTTGATACTCACTATAAGAAACTATAATTTAGTGAAGTTTTCTGAAAATGTATCCAAACTAGAAACATTTCATGAAAAAAGTCGATAATTTAGCCCCATTTTTTAGGAAATTCGCTAATTTAGGGGAATTTTTCAGGAAACATCGCTAATTTAGCGACAATTTTCAGGAAACATCTCTATAAACATATATATTAATATATATTATTTCCTTGCATTCATGTAAATTAATATATATATATACATATATATTAATACATATAAACACAAAAAATATATTTATTTGTTTATATATATATATATATATAAACTCATACACACAGATATATATAAATATATAAATAAATATACACATACTTCACTAAAATAATGATTAGTTTTGGGGGGATTATAACCCCTTCTAGAAACATTAGCAGTGATTATGAGTAACCACTTTTAATGTTCCGGCCTACTATTGTTGTGGTGGATTTGAAGAACCACTGGTAAAATCAGTGTAACTTTAGCAGCATTTATGTTGGGGGGGGGGGGGGGGGGGTTAAAACCCCTATAATGTAGACATAAATTTTCCTAAAATGCCTTTATTTTAGGCGGTTACAAGCACAACCGCCTCTAATGAATGGTCTTTAGGGGTGGTTTCAAATGCCCATAATTGTGATTATTTTTGGTTTGGGTTTTGAAAACTTCCCGTAATGATTCTATTTTTTATACCGGTCATCCCACAGTCCTCACCTCCCCTCCCCCTCCCATTATCCTATCCTCCCCAAATTTCCAGCTCTACTAGGACTCCCTCAATGCCTCCCTCAATTTCTAGCGCTACCCATCCTCCCTCAATTTCAGTGCTACACCCCGCCAGTTCGCATGTCACCAGGCCTCCCATGGTACCCCGGCCACCCCCCCTCTAATGTAGACATAAATTTACCTAAAATGCCTTTATTTTAGGTGATTACAAGCACTACCACCTCTAATTAATGGTATTTAAGGGTGGTTTTAACCGCCCATAATTGTGATTATTTTTGGGTTGGGTTTTGAAAACTTCCCGTAAGGATTCTATTTTTTAACCCGCTTGTCCCACAGTCCTCACCTCCCCTCCCCCTCCCATTATCATATCCTCCCCAAATTTCCAGCGCTACCAAGACTCCCTCAATGCCTCCCTCAATTTCTAGCGCTACCCAGCCTCCCTCAATTTTAGTGCTACACCCCGCCAGTTCGCATGTCAGCAGGCCTCCCACGCTACCCCACACACCCCCTCTAATATAGACATAAATTTACATAAAATTCCTTTATTTGAGGTGGTTACAAGCACAGCTGCCTCTAATGAATGGTCTTTAGGTGTGGTTTCAACCGCCCATAATTATGATTATTTTTTGGGTCAGGTTTTCAAAACATCCTCTAAGGATTCTATTTTATCACATGGTCATCCCACAGTCCTCCCCTCCCCTCCCCATCCCATTATCCTATCCTCCCCAAATTTCCAGCGCTACCAGGACTCCCTCAATGCCTCCCTAAATTTCTAGTGCTACCCAGCCTCCCTCAATTTCTGTGCTACACCCCGCCAGTTGACATGTCACCTGGCCTCCCATGCTACCCCGCCCACCCCCCTCTAATATAGACATAAATTTACCTAAATATTTTCTATTTGACCAGGTTGTCCCACAGTATTCACCTCCCCTCCCCCTCACATTATTCTATCCTCCCCAAATTTCAAATTCTACCCAGACTCCCTAAATGCATCCCTCAATTTCCATTGCTACCCAGCCTCCCTCAATTTCAGTGCTACACCCCGCCAGTTCAAATGTCACCAGGCCTACGATGCTACCTCGCCCACCCCCCTCTAATGTAGACATAAATTTACCTAAAATGCCTTTATTTGAGGCATTTACAAGCACATCCGCCTCTAATGAATGGCCTTTAGGGGTGGTTTCAACCGCCCATAATTTTGATTATTTTTCGGTTGGGTTTTGAAAACTTCCCATAAGGATTCGGTTTTTTAACCCGGTTGTCCGAGAGTCCTCCCCTCCCCCCTACCATTATCCCATTCTCCCCAAATTTCCAGCGCTACCAGGACCCCCTCTAATGTAGACATAAAATTACATAAATTCCTTAATTAGACCCAGTTGTCCCACAGTCCTCACCTCCCCTCCCCCTCCCATTATCTTATCCTCCCCAAATTTCTAGCGCTACTAGGACTCCCTCAATGCGTCCCTCAATTTTCAGTGCTACCAAGCCTCCCTCAATTTTAGTGCTACACCCCGCCAGTTCACATGTCACTAGGCCTCCCATGCAACCCCGCCCACCCCCTCTAATGTAGACATAAATTAACCTAAAATTCTTTTATTTGAGGCGGTTACAAGAACATCCTCCTCTAATGAATGGTCTTTAGGGGTGGTTTCAACCGCCCATAATTGTGATTTATTTTTGGGTCGGGTTTTGAAAACATCCCGTAAGGATTTTGTTTTTTAACCCGGTCATCCCACTGTCCTCACCTCCCCTCCCCCTCCCATTATCTTATCCTCCCCAAATTTTCAGCACTACCAGGACTACCTTAAGGCCTCCCTCAATTTCCAGTGCTACCCAGCCTCCCTCAATTTCAGTGCTACACCCTGCCAGTTCGCATGTCACCAGGTCTCCCATGCTACCCCGCCCACCTCTAGTTACCATGTCATCAGGGCCTCCCGCGCTACCCTGGAACTGCCTCCAGTAGGCGTGTCATCAGCGCACACCCACCCACCCACGATTCTTTTCTAAATATTCACCCCCCAATGGGTTTCAAACCGTACCTTCGACATGCTTCTCTAACGCCTCTACCACCATACCACTTGAATATTTATTTTTTATTTATAAATTATATATATATATAAGGAAGTTAATTTATTTAAATATTATATTCATAAATATTTAAATATGTATAAATATATAAACCATATACATATATTTATATAAATTAATATAAACATTTTTATATTATGCATTCATGTATTCATGTATTTATATTATCTATCATTTCTGTTATATTCAATTTATAAATATATATAAACTATATATTTTATATGTGTATTTAAATACATTTGACTAAATATATTTTATAATTATACTTATGTGTGCACACATATATTTATATATTTATAAATATATTTATGTAAATTATTTATATTCATAAGTACATACTTACATATATATAATATATAAAGTATTTATTTAATATATCTTTATAAAGTCTTCAATAATATATTTATATAATTTATTTCAATACATATATTAATTATTATGTACATTAATATATATTTATTTGTATAAATTGTATAATATTATATATAACTAATATACAATTAATAATATATGAAATAGATATATATATATATGTAACACAATTTATACAAATATTTATATTATATATAATTAATATTATATGAAATATAAGTTATAAAAATATTACATATGAAATAAAATTTGTAAAAATATTTATATAATTTTATATGTAATATAATTTATAAAAATATTTATATAACATATTTAAATACTTATATTAATTATTATCACATTAATATATATGTATTTCAATAAATATAATTGTATAATATTATGTACATTAATATATATGTATTCCAACATATATAATTTTATAATATTATGTAAATTAATAAATATTTATTTGCATAATTTGTATATCATAAAATATCAATTATATATAATATAAAATCATAAACATGTTATTTAAAAATATATTTTTTATTATTAATATATAAATTATTAAAACTACAGGATTGAGTTTTATATGACATATTTTTAAATAAATTATATTAATGTATATATTTATATAATATATATTAGTCATTTGGGAGTACAATTACACTAAAACACAGAACCACCAATATATATTTATATAATATGTTTATTCTTTTATAATATTTGAAATAAAATTTATATAAATAAATATATATTAATGTACACAAAATTATACAATTATATTTATGTATACATATAAATACAATTGAATAAAATTATATAAATATTTTATATAATATGTTTATATAATTTTTTTAAATACATTTAAATATAGTTTTGTAATTATATATATATATATATGTATATATATTGGAATTTGATTTTTTAAATAGCGGGGGTTCACAACCCCCTCTAATTTAAAGTCATTAGAGGGGGTTTTGAACCCCCTCTAATTTAAGATATTAGAGGGGGTTTTGAACCCCCTCTAATTTAAAGACATTAGAGGGGGTTTTCAACCCCCTCTAATTTAAGATATTAAAGGTGGTTTTCAAACCCCTCTAATTTAAAAAATTAGAGTGAGTTTTGAAAACCCTCTAATTTAAGACAATAAAGGGGGTTTTCAAAACCCCCTAATTTAATACATTATAAGGGGTTTTAAACCCCCTCTAATTTAAGACATTAGAGGGGATTTTGAACCCCCACTAATTTAATATATTATAGGGGGTTGTGAACCATCACTAGTCTCATTGATTAGCAGTAGATATGAAGACCCTATTTTTTTTTATTATAGGATGTTGAAAACCCCCTCTAAAATCTCATCAGATATTAAAAAAACTAATGTTAATTAAAAGAGGGGTTTCAAAACCCCCTTTGATTTAAGAAATTAGAGGGGGTTCATAACCCTGTCTAAATTTTATGATTAGAGAGGGTCACACATATCCCCCTCTAATTTATATAGAAAATGAATTTAGAAGGGGTTCATAACCCCCTCTAAATTCGATGATTAGAGGGGTTTTGCATAACTCCTATAATTATACATAAAAGAATTTAGATGGGGTTGTGCATAACCCACTCTAAAAAATCCCCTCTAATCACTATGTTTTTTGTAGTGTATTTATACATAAAAAAATATATATTTTAAATTTAGTCACACTTTAAAGAAAATATGGCTATTTTAGTAACATTTTTACCAGTGTTTTAAAACATGGATTGTTATATATATATATATAATTACATATATATAATTATATACATGTATACATACACATATATATTACACACACATATATAAACACATATATATATATATACACGCACACACACACACATATATAATATAAACACGCATACACAAATATATATATATATGTATATATATATATATATATTATAAACATAAAATATAAACATATAAACATATATATAATATAGACACACACACACACACACATATAGTTTTATTAATATATACTTATAGATTATTAAATTTTAAATACAGAAATGAATTTATATAAATATAAATATAACATAATAAAATTAAATATTTTAAATTTGGTCACATTTTTAGTGACATTTGTACCGGCGTTTTGTATATATATCTGTGTGATATATTCATACAAATATATAATTTATATAATATTTATATGAAATTAAATATATATACATATATATAACAAAATCATATAAATAATCATAAAATATAAATATATAAATATATTCATAAACATATATATATATATATATAATATAAATAAATATTTATATATAATAATGTAAACACACACACATAGATATATATATATAAATATAAAATATAAAATACACACATATATATAATATAAGAACACACATATAAAACAAAATATAAACACACACACATATATACATTAATATAAACACACACACACACAAATTTATATATATATATATATATATATTAATATTTAAAATACTAAACAATTATATGTATATATATAAATATAAAAAAATACTATAGTTTATTAACTCAAATGGTTGGGTTGGTAGGGTTGTTATTTGGGATGCTCTAGGTCACAGGTTTGATATCTATTGGCTCCCTTTATACACAGATTAAAGTACTTGTTGTGGTGTAGGGTGAGGGGAGGGCATAAGAGGACGATAAATAGATAGGAGAGGTGGTACTCAGGGAACTGTATGATGAGAGAACGAGATGAGGGTGAGGTATACGCTAGATGGGTATATGAGGGACTAGAGGGAGAGAGAACGAGATGGGGGAGTGGGATACGCGTGATGGGTACAAGGGACTGGATGGTGAGAGTGAGAGATGCGTGGGCATATAGGGGATCAATGGGTGAGAGAATAGGATAGGGGAGAGGAATATGTGGGGTGGGATGGGATTGAGACTGGAGCGTGAGAGAAATTGATTGGGGAAGGGCGAGGTGGGTATAAGGTATCAGACGACGAATGACAAGGGGGTAGATAATAGAAGGGGTACTAGAAAAGGGTGAGGATGGAGCTAAGGGGTATGAGTGAGGAAAAATAGAGGGGGTGGTAACTATATTTTTTTTATAAAAAATATAAATTAAAAAACATATATACATGCATATATTTTCCAACAAAATTTTCTTAAAAATAATTTTTATTTACAAAAAAACACTTGAAAATGAGGTGTCATTTACGAAGGATTAATGTACTTGTGGTGGTGTGGGGTGAGGGGAGGGCAGAACAAGACGATAAATAGATGGGCGAGGGGTTACTCGGGGCACTGGAGGGTGAGAGAATGGGATGAGGGTGAGGGATACACTGGACGGGTATGGGGGCGTGGAGGGAGAGAGAACATGTTTGGGGTGTGGGATACACATGACAAGTATAAGGGAATGGAGGGTGGTGGGGAGGAATATGTGGGGCAGGTATGGTGGACTGGAGGGTGAGAGTGAGGGATACAAGAGTATACAGGGGCCTGGTGGGTGAGAGAACTGGATGGGGGACATGGATACATGGGGTGGGACAGGGTTGAGACTGGAGGTAGATATAATTAGATGGTGAACGGGCAAGGTGGGTATGTGGTATCAAAGGGCGAAGGGAAAGGGGGAAGAGAATAGGAGGGGTTCTAGAGGATGGTGCAGAGGGGTATAGGTGAGGAAAAATAGAGGGCATAGTAACTATATTTTTCTTTTATAAAAAAATAAATTAAAAAATATATATAATTTCTAACACAATTATTATAAAATAATTCTGAATTTCAAAAAACATCGGTAAATGAGTTATCATTTACATTCATTTCTATAAAATGATGATAAATAAGATGTCTCTAAAAAGCGAAACATACAAACATCACTAACTTAGGGATGTTTATTTACTGATATTTTATAGAAATTTATGTAAATTAGTTGTGGCTAAATAAATATGTTAATAAGAATATCCAATTTAGGGATGTTGAGAAGCATCACTAATTAACGACGTTTAGAAATGTCGCTAATTTTGGAATGTTTATAAACATCGCTAATTTAATTTTTTTAAGTGAATTTAGGATAATGATCCATAAGTTATTTGTGATGAGTATGAGTCAACCAAATTTCTATCTGATACATGGTGTTCCCGGTATGACTCATAATGTCCGTTATTAGTTTAAAATTGATAATTTATTTCAAAACATGTATAATTCACTAAAAATAAACAAAAACTGATCGAATTGTCTTAGTACATTTGGAAAACAATTCATAAGTCATTTGTGTCATGTAGGAATTAGTCTTACATCAAACTGCCACATGATTTGACCGATATGACTCAAAGTGCATGCTATCAGTTTAAATTTACATTTTAGTAAAAGATACACGTGATATACTCAAAACCAAGTAAAAACATTCCGATTGCCTTGATACGTTATGATAACAGAATTTAAGTCATTTGTGTTGGGTAGAAATCATCTACACATCAATCTGATGCATAAGTGTGACCGGTATGACTCCACGTGTGTACTTCCTAATGTAATTGAACAAAAAATGTTTAAAATGTGTATAATATATTGTTTATTTTCATGTATTTTTGATGAGATTTTGATTTCAATTAAATTATGAATTTTCCATATACAAATGTATTTTGTGATGTAATGTGCAATAATTTAAATAGCTCACCACAACAGGTCATCCTTTTTTAGTGATGATAAATTACCCCTTTTATCAGTGATTTTATAGCACTAATAAAAGAGGACCACATTTAATGGTTCTTAGATCAAAAATTATTTTAGAGCTTATAAATATTTATCTAGTGCTTTTAAAATCCACATTTATAGTAGTGATGTCAGTTGTGATTACAAAATAAAGTGTTTTTATTTTTTGGTTGTTGATTCCATGTGTTTGATTTTCAAATTTCAAGTTGATTTTATTTGATCATGAATTATGTTTTGTTTTATTATGCTCGTATTTATTTAGTACATTTATTTTTTATTTTTTATTTTGGAGTCTGTTTAAATATAAAATATCCAATTATTTAATATTTTTTAAGACCTAAGAAGCTATCAATAAGAATTTGGGCCCGATGTCAGAATTTATTCGGTGTGACTTATGAATTTCTTGCCATCATCTATTTTCAGGAAGGGGAAACAGAAGTCTTTGTACCCCGATGCATATGACTTTGTTTGGTCATGTATGACTTCCACAATCCTCACGCGTACAAATTCAAGTACCCATGTTAGACGATTGTGCATCCGATTTCTTGTACCAATGTTAGACCATTATCTATATGACTTCCACATCGGCTTCCCAGATGAAAAATTATCATCATAGGTCAGCATGTGGACCTGAGGGTCATGTACATGGTGTGATGACCCCCACCAAGAAAAATGAAGTCGTGGATGCCGATCCCCTTTTCAAGTAAAGCATTTTTTAAATCAAATTAATTAATTTTAAACTGTATGACCATCATGTCCTTCCTCACATGTAAATTATTTTAAATATATTTTATCCCAAAAGGTTAAATTAAAATGTTTATTAGAAAATATTAATAACAATGAGAAATATTATTAATTTAATAAAAATTATTATTATAAAAAATTAATAAAAAAGATAAATAAAAATATGATATGTTAGTTTATGTTTAGATATTTTTAAATATTTTAATATAAATTTATGTGACATCAAATTTTAATGTAATCAATATATTTCAATTGAGTATTTTATATTTAATAACATTTTTTATCAAATAACATTTTAAAATTAGTTTTTATAAAATATTAATAAAAAAGATATTTTAGTTGTGTTAATAATAAAGATAAATAAAAATATAATAAAATGAAATTAGAATGGAAAATTTAAGTGAAAATTTTCACTTTAGATATTATATGAAATTGATTAATATGATATATGTATTGAAAACTTGCATTTGAAATCTGAATGGAACTTTGTAGTAAAAATTTTCTGTGAAAATTTACATTAAAAGTTTCCAAAGTAAATCCTGGAAGAAAATTTTGGATGAAAATATAAATTTATTATTTAATTATTGTTATATCTACATTTTAATTTTAAGTGAATTTTGAAATGAAAATTTTTAGTGGATATCCGAACTGAACGTTTTCAGGGGAAATTAATAATAGAGATTTTTAGTGGAAGTTTTCATTTAAAATTCCCACTGTAATTTTTTCCTAGAAAATTATTGTGGAAGTTTAAAATGGATATTTATAGTGGAAGTTTTCACAAGAAATTTCATTAGTAAATTTGCAGGTCAAATTTTCATTACATTATTTATGTCTTAGTATATTTGAAAAAAAAAATTAAATAACCATTTATTTTAGAATTTGTTTAATAAATTTTTTAGTATATATATATTGACATTTTAAGTGAATTTCTAGTTGAAAATATTTAGTGGGTATATGCACTGAACATTTTCAGTGGAAATTCACAGTTCAAATTTCCAGTGGATGTTTGCACTACAACTTTTCACTGGAATTTTTCCATAGAAATTTTCAATGGAATTTCACCCTGGATATTTCTATTATAAATTTGTATTTTAAATTTTTAGTACATTATTTATGTGTAATAATATTTTATCTCAAAATTTAAATAGGCATTTATTTTAGAATATGAGTTATAAAATATTTAGTTTAATTATAATAAAAATTGAGTAGAATTTTTCATCATAAATTTAAGTGGAAATTTAAACTAAAATTTCTTAGTGGAGAATTCTACTAAAGTGCTATAGTGGAAATTTTCAATACTAATTCATAATGAAAATTTAAAATTTTTATTTATGTATTCGTAAGATTTTTATTATAATTTCAAGTGGTGGAAATTTGAATTATAAAAATTAACACTGGATTTTTACACTGTAAATTTTCATTTCATGTTTTAACTTAAAAATTACATTGTTTATTTATATATTAATATATTTATACTAAAAAAATTGTTTATTTATAGTCAAATTTTTAATGTTTTTTATTTATTGGAAATTTTCTCTATAAATTTTCATTCCAAAAATACATTGTATATTTATATTAGGAAACATATGGTGTGTGGAAAATATGTATTGAATATATTCTATGGAAATTCATTTGGAAATTTGAACTATAATTTTCTAATGGAAATGTGTGGTGAAATTTTTCAGTGCAAGTTCGCACTGAAAATATGTTGTGAAAATTTTCATTGTTTTTGATATATTAATATATAATGTATGCATACACTGAAATTTTTTATTATAATTTCCCACAAAAAAATAAGCTTTATGTTTATAATATGATTCATATGATGTGTAGGAAATAAACACTAGAAATTTTCATTGGAAGTTTTCAAATGAAAGTTTCAATAGAAATTTAAAATTAAATTCTGTATTGTTTTTATGTGTATTAATATTCTATTACTTGTAACATTAGTAGATATTCAAATAGAAAATTTAAGATGAAACTTTTCTTTGAAAATTTCACTGTAATTTTCCATTGAAATTTTCTGTTTTTTATTTTTGTATATTAGAACTTGAAATTTTAAAATGTATTTGACTATAACTAGAAAGGCATCTTAGGATCCAAATAGTGAAAGAGAACAAAAAAAATTACAAATCAGTCCTAAGAATATTCAAAATTCTATGAATATCAACGATAATTGAAAATAGATCATACTAGGAATTCTCTTGCTTCAACAGACATAGGTTTCACTAATAAAAATAAATTTTCATTTTGTAAATTTATTGGAAATTTTCAATAGAATTATGAGACTTTATAGTGTAAAATTTCACTATAATATCATATTGTATATTTCAATTTGTAAATATACATATATTTATTTATGTACATATTTATTCATTCTAATTTTTTAATGTTAATTTTCACTGAATACTTTCAGTATAGATTTATATCATTGGAGATTTATAATGTAAATGTAAAAGAAGAAATTCCAATGAAAATTTACTTTGATTGTATATACGTGTTGAAAATTTTTCACAGTAAAAATTTCAATTGAAATTCAAAATTTAATATTATCATGTATATTTGTATTTGTAAGTGTGTCTTTGGGTTTTTATATTTTTCATTGAAAATTTTCATCATACATTGAAATTTCATTGGAATTTTTCGGTGAAAATTTTCATGGTGAATTTTGAGTGAAACTATTTAGTGAAAAATATATATTGAATGTTTTCACTGGAAATTTGAATCAAAATTTTCCCTAAAATCCAGTAGGAATTTTCACTAAAGGTTTCAAGTGTAAATTCTCAATGAAAATTTCCCGTGAAAATTTAAATTTTTTGTTTGTGTTAATATATTTTCATTGAATTTTGAAGTGTAAATTTCATGTGGAAGTTTGCCTATGAAATGTTTTGTTTAATTAATATGAGTAATATTAAAAATATATACAATAGGTATTATATAAAATAATTATCATAACAATATATATATATATATATGTAATAATATATATATATATAATTATTTCCATGAATAATAAACCACATATACTAATTACATTATAATTATATTTAAAATATACATAATACTTTCAATAATTATATTTTTATTATAATGTATATTTATATTATTAAAAAATATCAGATAATAAATCTATATAATAAATATTGTTTAAAATGTTGCACTGTACACACACAGATATATATATATATATATATATTTGAAGAATAAGGATGAGCAGAAAAATCTATTAGTTGTAGTGTAGAAAAAACAAAGAATGCACAATGGGGAATTTTGGTCCAAAAGTCCAACATGAGGGTCAGGTTCAGGTGTTGATCCTGAGAAAATTTTAATCCATTCTCATATGGACCTGGAATATGGTGCAAAATTGACAAGAAAATAGATGGTGATACTGGTTTTTATTGTGTTACGGTCCAATGCCTTAAATACCCTAACAAACTCCAACTAATTTGACAAAAGTAAAGAGTGTGTGGTGTTAGACACAATCATGTTGTAAGGATGAAGTTGACCACATGGGATTGTCTTTGTGGACTAAAATTATTTTCTTTTAAACATATAATATTTATAATAAACCAATATTTTCCCCCTTTGCATTAGACCCATTTAGGAAATAATCCATTTTGCTTATGTGAACAAGGTTCACGAAAATAGGTATTTTATTAGTAAATAATAATATAATTTATAGTAAACAATAATATTTTTTTTATAAACAATAAACAATAATATAATTAATATATTTAATTGGAATTATCTTAATCAATGAGTTAGATAAATTGATCCATCAATGATTTATTAAATGATATAAAATATAAATAGGATACTAGAAAAAAATGGCCATCCACTCCCACAAAAAGTTGTCGTTATAGATGATTTTATGACATTATTGACTACTCTGAAGCTGGTTTTGGTGGACATGGTAGATGATGTTGCAGATACCCCTTTTACAACCACTTAAGGAAATCACCCATGTCCTCCATCTTTCCTTACAACCACAAATAAGTGCTAAAATTTATTCTTTAAAAAAAGTTCAATTGTAGCCTCTACAAGTGGTCACCAATTAGCTATATTATTTTTTAAAAATAAAAAATAAAAAATATAAATAATAGTAATAAGAATACAGTACTACATAATGAGATTATATCTACGTTATAAATTTCTTTTATTAATGATTATAAATAATTGATGATATAACTGCTAAAAAATGTTAGGTGCTTTTGTAAGTGCTAAAAAATCACTGATAATGCATGTCTTTATCAGCATGTCTTTTAGCATCGATAAAGGGTGAAATTTTCATCACTATATTTATCACTGATAAAATCATTTATTAGTAAAAAAATTAAAAATGATAAAACTTATATTAGAAAAACTATTCAACACCTAATAAACAATATAAAAATTAAATTAAATTGTAGTACAAATATTACTTTGAACAAAAAAACAATTTAAATTAACATTTCCTAATAATTTTAATACACAAATTACATTACAGAATTTCAGTATATTATAATTGCATCGATGTAAAATTGAATTGAAAATTATAATAATTACAACTAATAAAAAAACTCCCATAGTAGACCTTCTCTAATGATCAACCCTACCTCTTCCAAAAGAAGCATGAACCTGTAATAAAAACTTTTTTTATTTTAGTAATGATACATAAAAGATAAAAAAATTATAACTGAAATGTTATATTATACATTATAAATTTCAATTTACATGTTTCTATAAGTCACAAATTAAAAATCTATTGTTGATCTAAAATATCTTGACAATCTACGAACTCTAACTCAGTTTTCAACTAAAATATCCCTTTTAAATGAAAACTTGCACTTTCAGTCATTTTGGATGCACATGTGTAAGATTAATGTAAAACTAATTTTTAAACATCAAAAATGAATCAAATATCATTTTAGTAAAATATCAAAATATTCTGAGCATATTTTATTGGTTTTGACTATATTACATGCATTTTGAGAAAATTTTTTACTTTTATATTGATAACATGAACTTTGAGTCATACCAATCACTCCAATTATCAGACTGATGCATGTTTTATTCCTACATGCCACAAAACAATTCTGAATTAAGTTCTTAAAACATCAAGATAATATGATAAAATTTTTCAGTTGTGAGTATGTGATATATATTTTCAATAAAAGTGTCCCTTTTAAATGAAAACAAACTCCCTGAGTAATATTTTTCTCACCATGTGGTAGATTAAAGCATGATATATTATTACATTTCAAAATAAGTCATGGAACATTTTTATAAAGTATCAAGACAATATATGTGTGTTTTCTCCATTTTTGTGAATGTGACATATATTTTAGACTAAAATGTCTCTTTTAAATTAGAAAAAAAACATTATTAGTCAATTTAGACACACTAAGTGTCCTATTGATGTGAGGATAACTACTATATGTCACAAATTAATCATGGATAATTTTACTAAAGTATCAAGACTATGCAAGAAATGTTTTTTAGTTTTGAGTGTGTGACACACATTTTGAACTAAAATATCATTTTTATATGAAAACACTATATTTAATACATAAGATAATGATGTGTGTCCTATTGACTTGAGTTTTATTTCTATGAATTAAAAAAAATTATCAATATTTTTCCTAAAGTATAAAGACAATGAAAGTTCATTTTCATAGTTTTTAGTATGTGACTCGCATTTTGAACGGAAATATCACTTTAAAATGAAAACATTAAATTCCAGTCATACCTAACACACCCTAGGTAAAATTGACACATGGTTTATATAAGTAAAAAAACAAATCAAATATCGTTTTTCTAATGTATGGTAAATATCTTTGTGTTTTTTCTCACTTTGGGCATGTGGAATTCATTTTGGATTAAATTTTCACTTTTATATTAAAAACACTTAGATTCATTCAATATGGTCACACTATGTATCATTTTAATTTAATGTTAAATCCTAATCATTAAAAATTAATTATCAATATATTATTTAAATTATCAAGAAAATATTAGTGTTTTACATAGTTTTCAATATGTGATGTATATTTTAAACTAAAATGTCAGTTTTAAATGAAAACCAACACTTAAAGTCATATTGGCCACATCACATGTGAGGTTGATATGTGGTTAATTCCAACACATCAAAAATGAATCTTGATTTATTTTCCAAAAGTATATAGACAATACGACTTCATTTTCATTGATTTGAGCATGTGGCACACATTTTATCCCAAAATGTCACTTTTAAACTAAAAACATGCACTTTTAGTCAATCCACTCACACCATGTGTTAGATTTATGTAAAGTTAATTGCTATACATAATAAATGAATCACATATTTTTTTAATAATGTATCAAGATAACATGAGAAAATTTTCTCATTTTTGAGTATGTGCCACCCATTTTGAAGTAAAATGACACTTTCGAATGAAAACATGCACTATTAGTCAATCTAGACAGACCATGTGATATATTTTTGTGATTTTAATTTATATACTTCAAAAAATGATTCATAGATCATTTCCCTAAAATATCAAGACAATCTAACAGTGTTTGTTTCTATGTAATGCTTGTTATAATCTAAAATATTAATTTTATACTAAAACCACACACTTTGAGTCATACCAATCATACCATGTATCAAATTGAAACATGGATAAGTAATATCCATAAAAAACACAGATCAATTCTCAAAATTATCAAGGAAATCTATGTGTGTTTTCTTAGTTTTGAGAATGTGACATATATTTTGGTTTAAATTTTAATTTTAAACTAAAACATGCACTTTTAGTAAATCTGGCAACATCATGTGTCCAATTGAATTGAGAATAATTCTTATATGAAAAAAACTATTTATTTATTTACTAATATATGAATAAAATCTAAGGGTTTTTCTCTATTTTTAGAATGAAAAAAACATTCTGAACTAAAAAATATCTTTTAAATGAAAATAAGAACTTTCATTCATAATGAACACAATGTGTGTCAAATTAACATGTCATTTATTCCTATAGGTAAAAAACGAATCATCATTAATTTATATAATGTATCAAGAAAATAAGATTGTGTTTTCCTTGTTTCTAGTATATGACATGTATTTCTTTTAATTAAATGTCTCTTTTAAATTGAAAACATTAACTTTTTGTTCATCAAGACAAATCATGTGTTTGATTAAAGTGAGGTTAATTCTTATTGGTGAAATATGAATCATTGAACATTTCAATAAATTATCAAGATAATATGTGTGAATTTTTTCTATTTTGAGCCTGTGGAGAGTTTTTAAACATAAATGTCACTTTTAAATGAAAACAAAAACTTTTAGTCAAACCAACCACACCATGTATCAGATTGAATTTATGTAAATTCCTACACTTTAAAAATGAAATATCGTTATTTTTTATAAAGTATCAATACAATTAGGGAATATTTTATTGATTTTGAGTATGTGATGTGTGTTTTGACCTAAAAATGAAACTTTTAAAAGAAAACATCTACTTTTCGTAAAACCAGCCGCACTATGTGCCAGATTGATGCATTGCTAATTCATAAGAATTAGACATGAATAATGGATATTTACTATAAATAATCATGATATCTAGAGTTATTTTTCATACTTTTGATCACGATACATGCATTTTGTCTTAAAATTTCAGTTTTAAATTGAAAACATTCACTTTAAGTCAATCTTTAAACATTGTACGAAAGATTAATTTGAGACTAAATCCAAAAAATTAAAAATGAATTATGTATTTAATTTAATTTAGTATCAAGTTAAATAGATAATACTTTCTTAGTTTCCATTATCTAATGCACATTTTAAACTAAAATGTCCCTTTTAAATGAAAACATGCACTTTGAGTCATACCAGTCACATCATTTTTTGGATTTATGTACAATTAATTATTACAAATATGAAATGATTCAAAATTTATTTTCCAAAAGTATTCTCGAAATCAGAGCACGGTTTCCCAGATTTGAGTATATAACATGCATTTTGGCATAAAATATCACTTTTAAAGTGAAATCATGCATTTTCAGTCAATCAGGATACAAGATGAAATGAATTGATGTGATATAAATTCCTATACATCACAAATTAACCATGGAATATTTTCCTAATGTATCAAGAAAATCCTATAATGTTTTCTCAATTTTTAATTTGTGCAATATGATTTGAACTAAAATTATAATTTTAAATTAACTCTTTAATTATCAGATAATCTAGCCACATAATGTGTTAGATTAATGTGTGGTTAATTAGGATATATCCTAAATTAATCTTGGATCAATATATAAGGGAATTTTTTTCTTTGACTATATGAGTCCATTAAGAGAAAAACTATAACATTTATATTGAAAACACACAATTTGAGTCATAATTGTTATACCAAGTGTCATAAATGAGGTTAGGTACAACACATTAAAAATAAATCATGGATTAGTTTCCTATAGTATCAAGTTTTATTTCATTTTTTCGAGTGTGTGACACAATATTTAGATTAACATGCAATTTTTAAATTAAAAACAATAAATTTTAGTCAATCCAGTTACATCATGTTTGAGATTGACATTTAGTTAATTCCCAAAAACTTTAGAAAAAATATGGATCAATATAATAATTTATCATGAAAATGTAAGTGTGTTTTATCTATTTTGGGTATGGGATGTGTATTCCAAAATAAAGTGTCCCTTTTAAACTGAAAACATACACTATTAGTCCATCCAAAACACCATCTGTCAGATTCAAGTGAGGTTATATGATGCTCCATGAACATGTCCATATAAATTAAACAACTTATAGAAAATAATTTATTACATACATTCCTAAGTCCTTTTAGATTTAGAGTCTTAGAGAGTTAAGAAACAACATTAACAAACAAAAACAACATATATTTCAACTAATGAACAACTTTACTTCTATATTAGTGACTAGTTAATCAATAATAAATCTTAAAAATCTCCCAAAAATTCATTTCACAAGATAATATGATAGAAACATTTTATATATAACTTTCGTTTATAACTTAGATAAATAGAAAAATAATAATGTGGTGAGATCTGATACTTAGTATCTAATAAACAATGAAATAAAAAATATAATATAAGAATATGAATATAAGAACATGAAGATAATAACATGAGTCATAACATGATCATAATCACATGAATGGTAATATGGAGATATGGATACAATATAAACATGATACATTCATAAGAATATCACCAAAGTTCATCACTAAAGAATTATACAAGAACATTACCAACGTTTTTCACCAAGGTATCACAAAACATCACAAAGTAATTATTCCAAAGAATCATGAACATTTAATATGATGAGATTTATTATTTAGCCAATTCATTAGATTGCTATCAGGGTACAACCTTTATATTACGAAGGTTTTTCATTAAGGTATTATAAAACATTACCATGAAATGAAGCAATGGTGTCATAAACATGTCATCTCTTGAGATTAATTTTCTACCCAATTCAATAGAGTGATAACATGGATCACCCTCCATATAACTAATTTTTTTCACTAATGAAATATAAAACATTATAATGGAATACTTACAATGTATCATAAACATGACATCTCTAGAGATTAATTGTTTACCCAATAAATTAGAGTGATATTGTGGCTAAGACATCAAATTTAAAAGGGTTTTTACCAAGGTATAATAAAACATTACCAATGAGTTAATACAAGGTGTCGTAAGATAACATCATATGAATTAATATAGGGTGTTTACATAAATTTTATAGTTTTTTGATCCATTAAAAATATTACATTGTAAAAAAGAAATATCCTTGGCCATTTGATATTTTTTTATAAAACCAGGAGAGTAAGAATTTCTTGGAAAACCATGAAGGAATAAATATTATTTTTCATATAATAAGATAAAAATAGTGAAATTATGTTTTCTTATGTAAGAAAAACTTTAAAGATATTTTAGAAAATATTTTTTAGCAGTAGCGTAAAAAGATAAAGTTAAAGGTCATATTCAAATGTTATTTTCAAAGAGAGAAATAGGAAACTTTTGATAAATTTTACTCTTGAGACAATAACTTTCAATAATAAATCGTTTAAAATTCATAAAGTGTATCCCACAAAAATGTAGAGTGTAATACAAAACAAGTGATCATGGAAGGAAAACAATATTAGTATTTTAAAATATATTTACTAAAATCCCATAACATAAAAAGAGTAATAAAAATTACCTTTTAAAAGTGTTTAATGTAAATATAGATGTGACATGAGATAACACATAATTATATTTCCAATTATAAAGGATAAAATCTATGGTAAATTAAATTATTGATAAGGAGTGGAAACCATCGCTATAGATGATGGAAATTATTCTTAACAATGAAATAATTTTTAGGGAATAATTTCATCAAGTTACAAGGTACAATAACTTGGTGTGTTTACTTATTATTTTATTATTCTTAACAGTGATATAAGATTAGTGGATATTATCCCTATATATCATGTTATTGTACCTTGTAATAAAATATTATGATAGAGTAAATCAATCGTAAAAGGAAAAAATTTCTAGAAGAGGAATTATAACTCAATGAAGGGAGTTAAGTTAACAAAACACCTTCAACTTTCATATCATTTGAATTGAGAGACATTTGAAGAAATAAAATGACATGTATATTCAAAACACATTAATTTAATGAATATATAAAAATAAATTCAATATTTACTAAACACAACATATTAAATATATCACAGTTCACAATAAAATATTGTCATAAGGAATTAAATTTGAGACAAAGAACCCATTACCTTATATAATTACTTCCACTAAACTACTTGAATATAATTTATAATAGGAATAAATATTTTAATCACATATCATAAAACCTTTTTAATATATATATATATATATATATATCCTTTTATAAGATTAATTTATAATTTTTATATATAAGTATATCAGTTAGTTACTATCCATTTTCAATATTGTGTTTGAGTAATCTTGATCATTTTGAACTAGTTTCATAATAATGTTGTTGTTATTCCTTATTATCCAAAATTTCATCATAACCATATCATAAAATTTATATTAATTTATATTTTAAAAGTAATTATAACGTTATAATATCATTTCATATTTATTTTAATTATTGTTCTTGATGATGAAGTCGGTGATGAGCTTGTTTGTAATTTATAAACAATGAATAATGTATTTTTAATTAATTATTTCAATGTTTATATTACTATACCATCACCAAAAAAATAATTATTTTCTTATTAATATCCAATACTAATTTTTCAATTCCATACTTTATAGAAATTTGTAACATCTCTTATGTTGGTGGTTAAACAGACCCAACAAGGACATACTATAATCTATATTTGAGTATGGCTATGAATGATATTCTTTTATTATAATATCATTATCACAAAATAATAATTAAAATATTTATATTTTGTTACTGTGAATTATTATATTTTTTAATATTTATAAGAATAATTTAAATTAAAAATAATTTGTCACTTTTAAATAAATCGCTTTTCCTCTTGGTATGTTCGTTTTATGCGATTAGTTTTATAATGATTGCTTATTTATAATATTAATTATAAAATGAATAATTTAAATTTAAATAATATAAATAATGAAATACATAACATATATATTCACTAAAATCATTTCTATATCCATTAATGAAATTTTTTGAAGAAACAAAAACACATCGTTCATGGAGGCGGAAGTCTGCACACGCGCATGAGATAATGTTTCACTTCTTCAATTAAATGAGAAGGGAATAAATAATGGTTATACCATCAATATAATAAAATTTAAGTATATTATTTATACTGATGTAATTATAATGAAATTTTTATTATGGTTTTGGAGGAGGGTGGAAGAGAAGGATAAAGGAAGGATATTAAAGGGTAAATAATACTCACATTGAAAATTTTGATCTTCCCAAAAAGTATTCTCTTTAAATAAAGGACTTGATGTACTATTTTGAGGATATATGATTAAAAATTTGTAGAGAAAAAATATAATAATTAAATTTTACATATTCTCATGAGATTTTTAATTTTAGGTGTGGCTTGAAATGGGTGGAAATGAGCTCATTTATAGTTGAAAAAGAGGGACAAATCATTAGAAGAGAATGTTAAGTAAGGGGTAAGAATGGAAATGAATGATAGTTAGGGGATTTAAGTAGGGAAATTATGGAATGATATGAATTTTTTACTTTACAACCTATTTTTTTTAGAGAGTCCAAGTTTCAAATTGGTTTAGAAATGTTTTTGCCACATTAGATTACACATTTTTACACTAATTAATATTAATTAAAATTTAAACGTGGAAATTATATTATTACTAAAAATATAATATCAACCTTACTACCAAATTTCAACATGAATAATCCAAATTTTGAATTAATATAATCTATTTCAATTTATATATAAGAGAAGATTTACTTTTAAATTAACATATATAATGTGATATAAAACATTTTTTTATAAAAAATGTCATTTTAATCATTAACTATTATTAATATTATATATAAATGATTAAAAATTAAATTAGAGTTAATTTATTTTTATATATGTCAAAACATCATATTAGTGTACTTATTATAAAATATATCCATTTAATTTTGAAATACATAATATTTAGAAATGTTTTATTCTTGAAAAAAAACTTATTTACCATGGTAATTAATATTTACCTTGGTAAATTAATTTTATAACTAAAAATAAAATACACCCCATTAATTATTGTTTTCAGGATAATTAATAATTTTAGAATAATTTTATATTATTTCATTTATAAAAGTCGTAAAAATTAATTTTTAATTTAAGCACACTTGACAATATTAAGAAATACGTATCTTATTTGCATAAAATAAAATTATTACTCTCATAATAATAAATATTTATTGAATGATAACATTTTTTATTTTATATATTATAAATAGTTTCCATTTATACCATTATTTAACCATAATATCTTAAACTCAATGTGCATGAAAATGTAATTTTAATGAAAATATATTTTTATGCATAAATGAGTTTATTTGTCATTTAACTATACTAATTTATTTTTATCAGTGAATTAGTAAAAAATAAACTTATTTTTTAATTCTATATATATTTCATAATGAAATTACCACTATATTAACCCATAAATTCAATGGATACATTTTTAAAATTATATAACGTTACACGATTCTATTTTTTCCATTGTTATATGTGAAGTATGCTATTAAACATATAATGTTTTGAACATATAATTTTTTAAGTATGCTGGTAAACATATTATGTTTTGAATAAATTTCATCATAAATGTTTAAATTATAACTATATAATAAGAATTAGTTAATGATATCTAGAATATATAAATAAATTTGGATATGTTTTCAAATGAAGCATCCACCTTAATATCTTAGGTATGGCTTGAAAAAAAATCTTTTCCCTTTATTGAATTTACAAATATCTTTATTTTATTCTCCAAAACATATTTATCTATTCCATAATTTTTCACACATGTGGAATATTATAGTTCATTTGAGACATTTTTCTTAGTGCTTCATCCCACATTTTTTATATGTATGGAATGGACCAATATTTCCTTCACTATTTTCATTACTCGAACATCCCTAAGACTCCATATTTCTATTATTTAGTTTTTTTGAGAATTTTATCATGTTAATTTTTTTAATAATAATTTGTGATATATATTTTTCCTAATCATAATATTTAAAACTTTATCTCTTATTTAATTAGGCTAATTATTGGGATATTCTCTGGATTTTCCAAAGTTCCCATCACTAATGCAATTACTCAGCCAAAAGGAGTTAAATTTAGTGATTAACAATTAAAACCATAATAGAATTATTATAAGATGAAATATTCAACCAAAAAATGTCATAATCATTGAAATTATTACATTAGTTTTCAGTTCAACATAAATTTCTCTTGTTTGAATATAGGTTTCTCTAAGTTGGGTTCTCTCATATTCATTAACCTAAATTCATAATGCAATAAATCCTTTATAAATATTTTTTTAATGTGAATTTTATTAACTAAATAATTTTCATCAAGAGTTTTTATCCATGTGTATATTCTTAGTACCACTCATCAGGTGTTAGAGTGAAGATTGAGCCAGTTCTCAACTATCATTATTCAGGTTGATTACCCAAAGGTGAATCTATTCTAAAGTTAAATCAACTTTCTAATATCCAAAAAAGGATGTAATTACTATGATAACAAAAAATTATATACATTACCAAAACATTGGGATTTGGTACTATACATATTGAATTAGTTTCAACCTAAACATTACAAGATTAAATTATCCTTAACCAACATATTAAACCCTAAAGTTCTCTAAACTATACTCTGATACCAAATATGATGCACCAAGGATTTTTAAGTCCCAATTATAGGATTTATATAAAATATTTGATTACATACATTCCCAAGACCAATTTGGGTTAATGTTTTAGAGAGTTGGGAAAAAAAATTAACTAACAAAACCCAATACTTTTTCAACCAATAAAAAGTTTTCCCACTATATAATCAATTTCTTAATCCATAAGAAGTTTTCAATATCTACCATAAATTAATTTAAAAATATAATCCTCTGGAATGATATTTCATATTAATTTGTTCATAACATAGGGAATTTGAAACATAATAAGTGAGTGACATTAAAGGCTCAGTAAACATTTCATGGGTAAGACTTGGGGCATAACATGAAAATATAAACCTAAAAAAACAAAGATAAGTATATGAGGCATAGAAAGATCAAATTTATATGAAGCATTACTTATAAATTTAACTACAATATAAACATTATACATTTATAATCATATCACAATATGGCATCACAAAGGTGTCTTAAAAGAACATCACCACTGTTGTTCATGATGGTATCATAAACAATTACCAATGAATATTTCTGAGTTTTCATAAACATTTCTTCTCTTGAGATTAATTCATTACCCAATGAATTAGAGCGCTATCATGTCACACCATTCATATTACAAATTTTGTCCACTAAGGTATCATAAAACATTACCACAGAATGAAATCAAGTTATCATGAGCATGTTATCTCTCGATATTAATTATTTACACAATTAATTATAGTGATATAAGAGAACTCCCATCATATTACCAATTTAGTTCACCAAGGTATCATAAAACATTACCAAGTAATAATTCCAAGGTATCATTGACAGGTCATCTATAGAGATGAATACTTTACACAATGTATTGGAGAACAATTAGGGAACATCCTTCATATTAACAACGTTCTTCACCAAGGTATCATAAAAAATTACAAAGTCATTTTAACCATGTATCATTAAATAATATCATATGAATGAATATAGGGTGTTTACATGGATATGTAATTATTTTTTGGAGGTATTAAGATAAATTATTCTCAAATAAGACATATACTTGACCATTTTAAAAAAAAATATTTATAAAACTAAGAGATTAATAATTTAGTTGAGAAACTATGAAGGTGTAGAGTGGAATTCATATATAATAAGACAAAAAATGGTGGAAATATGTGTTCACATGGATGAAAAACATAAAAGAGATTTTATAAAAAATGTTTAACATTATCATAAAAAGAATAAGTCACGGATCACTTTCAAAATATATTTTCATAACGGTGAAGTGATTTTTTAAAGCTTTTAATTATAAAAAAACGAACCATTATTAATGTATCCTGGAGAATAAATAAATAGTACCCCAAGGAAATGTGATGTGGAATATATAATAATAAATAATAGATGGACTGATATTTTATTATTTTAAAATTTATTTTCTAAAATTACACTTCACAGAAAGTGTAATACATATCACTTTTTAAAAGAGGAGATGGGAAATATGAAGGTAAAATGAGGTAAAACATAATTAGGTTTCCAATTTTAAATGATAAAATTTGTTAGAAAGGAAATTATGGAAAAGGAGGGAATACTGTCATTAATGAAAATAAACATTATTATTAAAAATGATATAATGTTTTTGGGAAAATTATAAAATGTAAAACATTTGAATTAAAAATATATTATACCAAGAGAGGAGGATAATTTACCATGAAATTAAATATTTGTGTTTAAGAAACTATGCATAGAGGAATAAAGTTTAATAAGAGGCATTATAACTCAATGAAAAGAGTTTAGTTTTAAGAAAACACGTTCAACATTGGTATGTTTTGAATCAAGATCCATTTAAAGAATGAACATTATATAGATCTTCAGACCCCTAGAATTTAATGAATGTGGAAATATATTTTCAGTAGGTAGTAATCACACCATATCAAAGATATCATAGTGTATAATAAGAAATATGTCTGAAGGAATAAAATTTTAGATAAGGAACCCCTTACTTTAAATCCACACTTCCACTAAAGAACTTTCATATCATGTATAAAAAAATAAATATCTTAATAACCTATTTAAAAAACATTATTATATCTATATAATTTTATAATTTTAATTTATAATTACTCTCTACATTTATATTAATGTGCTATTATCTATTTTTTACACCAGGTGTGAGTAATCATGATCACTTGGAATTGGTTTCATAATAGTGGTGTTTTTTTCATTCTTACAAAAAAGTTCATCATTAACAGATCATAAAAGGTACTATAATTTGTGTTTTATAACTATATGTAGTGTTATAATTTAATTTTTTAAGTATTTTAGTTATTATTTGTGACAATAAAGATGGTGATGATATTGTTTTGGTAATTTATAATGAATGAATTATTTTGTCTTAATTATTGAGTTAAATATTTATATTACCATTATAGATAAAAAAAACTTTATTTAATTGAAAAATATTATGTTTCCAAGTTCATAATTGATATAATTTTTTATCATTGTTCACTTAGGTGGTTAAACTAACCCAATAATAACATGGTACAATTTATGTCTGAGTATAGCTATATAAGGTATAACTTTTGTACAATATAATTATAATAAAAGATTAGTGACATTATTTAGGGGTTATTAATGTTCTAAATAAAAAATTTTAGGAGTTATTTTAAGGTGGTAAATTAAAAATAAATTTTCACTTGAAAATAAATCACATTTCCTCTATATATGTTTGTTTGAGGTAGTTAGCTTCACAATGATAACTTGTTTAAAATATTATTGATGGAATGAATAATTTATATTTTTATATTATAAATAATAACATAAATAAAATATATATTCACTGAACCAATTTATATAACCATCATTGAAAGGTGGTGATGAAAAACAAAACATGTCATTTATGGAGGTGGTAGTTCGCACACACACATGACTAGTGTTTTAATTTTTTTGTATGAATGATGGTGGAATTTATAATTTTTATACCATAAATATAATAAAATTTAGACATATTATTTATACTTATATCATTATATACCTATTTTGATAATGGTTATTTTCATGATCCAACCCAGATAACCCATCCAACTAGTCTCCAAAATGGACCGCAACAAGACTTGAAGGGCATTCCTGATCCCCACGGGCTGATGGTTAGCACTGGGGCATTAAAAAATGAACAAATGGAATGAATATAACAACCTAAAAAAAGATAAATTTGATAAATATAGAGGAATATAACAAGAAAATAAATATTCCAAATTAAAAAATAACAACAATAACAATGGTAAACCCAAGGAATAAAGTCTAAAAAACCAAAAAGGTCAATAGAAACTATCAAAAACTATTTCATGTGATACATAGGAAACATACCACCATATAAGCATTAGATAACCATGAGCAGATTATATAAACCCATCCACCTCAATAAAATATATTTCTTTTCCCTACATCAGATAATACATGGATGACAAACCCCCGATGGTGTGTGTAGGGTGTGAGCTAAACATGATCAGTAGGATGCCAACAAATTATTCCATAAAAAAGTGTCAATATAATTATCCCAATATTATAAAAAAAAAATGAAAACATGGAATGATAATGTAGTTTTCAAATTTATTTACAAAAATGGTAAATCAATTCCCATTTTCCATAGTTCTTAGATAAACTCCCGATTACATAGTTTTAAATCACATCTCAAGTAATCCATTTTTATAATTATCAAATCCTTCAGCACACATCATATCAGATCCAAAATAATGAAAATACATAGCACAATAGAGATAAAGTCAAGGATAACTTAGGTCTGGGCTATCTATGTCTATCGTATCTCTATAATAAATCACGATTTAGTTCAATAATCATGTTTTTAGGATACATGGTATTTAAAGGAAAAGAACACACCATGATTGACCCCCCCTACGATGTCATATTGTCATGTCCCTCAGACATTGGGCCTTGGGAATAAGAGAACACCCCCAGGAGAACTACCAATTGAAATAAGTACATAGTCCAATACCAGTCTCCCTCATCAGACCCCAAGTATTATATGTGATGCATATGTAAAAATAGTTCAAAAGGTATTATCATATCTAAAATATAATTTCCAAACAACCCATTCCATACAAAATCATGCTTTGAAAACCAATTTCACAACCTATATAATAATTTTTCGAAAACATATTTTTTTTAACCAAAACTAGGGAAAACATATTTATCCAAAACCCTTTTATTTACAAATATCAAGAATATAAAATATCATTCCAATTATCATTTATAAAAATATTTAGAAAACAAATGGAATTTATAATTTATAAAAAATATCCCTGAGACAGAACAACATTCCTCATAAATGGGCCACATTATAAACATAATGGGATACACATATTAAAATGAAAGTAAACACTAAATAAATAAAGAATATTCCCTAAACATAAATTATTATATCCAAGAATTATGTTTTTATAAGTGAATGGATAATGGAGAAGGTAGACCAATACATACCTCAAAGGTCACATGCTTTTATACAACAACCAACACAAGATCTAGAATATAGATAACAAATTCATGATGAAAATACAAGGGATCAAGGGAGATCAAGTCATGATGACATGTTTCTGATAATATAGATTAGAACCACAACAAATTCCTAGAGAAATAGATGAAACAATAATAAATCATTCAAGCCTACCAAAGTGGGAACACCTGATTTAATGGAGATAAATTTTCCCTGTTATAGTAGTGGAGAGAGACTAATCCATCCTTAGAGAGCCCATACTTTGGTATTAGGTTTAGGGAAGAAGGAAGAAGGTGAATGAGAAAGAAGATGTGTGATTAAAATATTTAGTTCGTTGAAATGGACACCACTTATGATGTGTATTATGGATTCACATTGAGAACATTCAAAATGAATGATATATAAAAAATCACATCACCATGTCTTAAAATCCTAGAATCCCCATTCACATAGTGAGTAATATCTTATGTTGGGAATGGATTTTCACTTCCTAAATACAAATTCATGGCTTCTTCCTAGAATCCATTCAAAATTTTAATATCTTTCAATGAAATGAATCCGCTCATATAGTTTTTTTTTCATGATTTTGAGTTATTTCCTTCCCTGAGAACCTCTAAATAACTCAACTCATATATTTACAACCTTTAAGAAAATTCAAAGCTTAAAAAAATTCATAACATGAAATTCAAGATGTTATTGTTATCCCTAATATAGAACTTTTAATCCCAAGATATTCAAGTAGAAAAATGATAAACCAAGAAGTGATGAGGCAACTCCTCCCTCACTAAAAATTCATGCCCCCGTGTATCATGGGAATATGATCCATGTTTTTATAACACTTTATCCAATGATATAGATTTCTCACACAATACTTTCATATGAGGTTAAATGATATGAACTTTCCATTCCACAACTAAAACATCTAGATCCAAATAAATCTCCTCCCAACTCAAAACATTGAGAGGATTCGCATAGTACCTCTTGAGATGAGATATATTAATAACATCATGAATACCTATAAACATTGGTAGTAACATCAAACTATAAGTAACGTATCCAATCCACTCAATGATATCAAATGGTCTAACATATCTTGGATCCAACTTCCCCTACTTCCCATGTTAGCGATGACCTAACTAAGGGGAAACATTCATAAAGACCCATCCAGAAAAATAAAAATCCAAATGATGGTCTAGATGATTTACATAATATTTTTACCGACTCTAATCCATAACTAGTAATCATCATATATATTTAATCCTCACTGAAATCTCCTAAACTATACTTTAACCCACAAGAGAGGCCTATCTAACCTTTGAAAAACAAAGAGTTAATATTCACTATAAACAATAAAAATTCTCAAAGGGATCCTTTTTTATTGATGATTTATAATAGTTATTATAACAAAAATCAACCAGCCCCAGATAGATATTCAAATATCTTCCGAAATATAGGATGTAAGTGTGGGGAATATCCTCCAAAATCTATATAATAAACTCTATATAGCCATACTTCTATGGATGATAAGCCACACACATCCAGACCTAAGTCTCCACCACTAATTGGAGACCATTCTAGTAACAAGATGTAAACCTAGGATCACTATCAAATAAAATGGAAAAGGGAACCACATGAAACCTCTCAATACCCTACCTATACAACTTACCTAGATCCCAATCCATGGTGGTGTTCCTAATCAAAATGTAATGAGATGATTTCATCAACCAATCGATCACTACCAAGATATCATTATTCCCTAAAGGAGTCTATGGTAATCCAACTATGATGTCCATGGATACATTTACCCATTTCCATACCAACACTTGAAGTGAACAGAGCAGAACAAAAGGTTTCAGGTGCACTACCTTAATCTATTGGAATGTGTGACATTGAGACACATAATTAAAAATGTCTCACTTTATACCTAGCCAATAAAAAAACCATCTCATGTCATTGTAAATATTCATAGTGTTAGGATGAGAGGCCCATGATTAACTATGATAATCATGAAACAAATAATTTATGATTGAATAAGGGAAAATAAACTGATTTCTAATGCAAATAATTCTATCATAGGGTAGAGACTAATAAGAAATGGTCTCCCTACTATATAAGGATCAAATGATTCTTATAAAATCATTATCCTAATACTGGTCTCAGAGAATAAACTCAAGGAGAGATGATGAAAACTGAATACTAGTAAGAGGCATGCCTAAATTATCCTGCTATACATCCATATGAAGCTGAGAAAAAAATACACATAAGTATCCACTACTATTTTGATTCCAAGAAAAATTGAGAAGGAAATTTTCTTCTGGGTGTGTTAGAAACAACATTACCCTTCCCAAGATTATAAAAAATGTCATTATAAAATTTATTTTGGTATTGAACCCATCATATCTTCCCAAGATTTAGATCATTATGATAAAAGATATTTCACATTCTTCTACGATCATAATAAACTATCATGCTTTCCCCAAAAATTTAGTGTCACTAATACTTAAGAGCATGAATAACATCAGAATTCTCTATGTAATGAGTTGGGTATTTCTTATAATGTTTACAAACCTGGATAAAGTCATATACCCTCACATTTTTATAATTTATAAGAATGAATTCTCGAATATAATTGGAAGAATCAAAATTAACCACATATGATTTACCAGATTCTTACAAGATCAGAATATAATATGATGTTAGATTTCATTTCAATTCATAAAAAATAATCCTTTTATATTACATCATAAGATAATTTCACACCTTTATTAGTAAGAGTAGTAATCAGTTATTCTATATTTTAGAAATCCTTGATGAACTACTAATAATATCTAGTTATGATTAGGAAATTATATATCTTGAAAGCGTTTCATGGTTATTCCCTTTATAATAAAACCTTCCCCTTTTCATGATCAATAGATTTACCATGTTCTAAAATCACATTACCTATGAACATCACCTCTCAAATTGAAAAATTTCATTTTGATAGATTCCCATAAAGGCAATGAATCCTCATGTTTCCTAAAACCAAATCTAAGTAGTTATCATTCTCATGATGAAATATCAAATAAACCAATATATCATCTATAAATACCAAAAAAAGGTTTTGAGATACTGGTAGAATATCTGGTTTATCAGACATAATAACACAATATTATAATTAGTTAGTTCATAAGGAATCATGAGGGATTCATAATTTCCATACATTCTCTAGAAATGAGTATTCATGATATGATTCCTTAACTCCTAGTTAATGATATCTCGATCAACGATAAATTTCTGAAAACCACATAACCCCTTTAACTGATTTAATACATAATTGATACAGAGAAAATGATACTTATTATTAAATATTACATTATTTAACTTTTGATAATATACAAAAAGAAAAATAGAAACTTCAGACTACATTGATAAGAGTATATGAGCCACCCATAAAGAAACAGTTAGAGAAACAAATCCCATATCAAATATTCCGTCTAACTGGATCTTAAGCTATTTTAGCTCAATTGGTTCCATATAATAAGAGGTTATATAAATTGGATGTGTTCTAGGAACCAAATTGATAGAGAACTCAACCTCCATTTTCAAAGGAAGACTAGATAAATATTATAAGAAAACTTAAAGAAAGTCCCAAACTACCTAATGATGATTGACATGAGAAGATACCTCATTAGGATGAACTGAAATAATATAAAACATACACTTAAACTTCAGGTGGAAATGCCTTGCATGACTGGACCTTGGACCCCACTCACCATAAAACACCTATGAAATCCCATTAGGAACAAAGAATAAGACACACTAATGATAATAATAAATATAAATTTAGTGAGAAACTAGCCAATACATCCCGATGATGATGTTTAAAAGATACAAATGAAGAACTAAAAAAATCCCAAACTAACTCCACATCAGCTTTCAAAAGATAACATGAAGGAAAATGAAAACCATGATCTTTCCACTTTCCAAGAGGTGTCTCCTGCTCCATGAAAAATTACATTATATCCATCATAAGTTTCCACACATCAAAAAATAGGAAAATATAAAATATTATAAGGAAACTCTATCAAACGATGTAGTTTCTATAGAAGATGAAAAAATGGAGCCACTCATTATATCCAGTCTTGCATCAGGTTCCATTAAAAACTCTATCACTAAATGAAATTACTTCACTCTAGAGGCCTCTGAATGTAGATATGTTAACTTTGAAGCCTCTGACTATGATAAAATTATCTTTGGAGATGATGATCCTTGACCAAATCAATTTGTAGATTGATCTTGAAATAATATCTACACATGGCCTCAATGACCACAGGCACTACAATTCTTTGAATGTGTGGGTAAATCCTACCGAATATTCCCTACCTTGCCAATTGGTAGCATGTTTAGAGTAAAAAACTATCTATTATTGATGTATTAGAAAAATACCGCTATTAAAAACTACCTCCACCACCCTTGTGAATATAATTCCAGTTCATCTTCTTTCTATGTGTGCCACTGAAACAACCACTTAGCTGAAGAGAAGACCTAAAGAAGACCCAAAGGATACTATATTTCTCACCATATAAATATCTTCTGTTATAACCTTATAAACAACATAAACATAGGTGGTGAGCTTCATTATATATAACTATGATCATATATAAATTCATAAGTATTTGATGTATTATTGTGGATTCATATTATTATTCATCAGTACCATAAGAGAAAATAAACAAACTCAATTTTTTTGGTTTTTCTATCATCAAATTATCTACCTAAAAAATTAGAGAAACTCCATATTTTTTTATAATCAATGATTCTTGGAAGAACTACTGAATTAAATGTTTATTAAAGTCATTCCACTCTAATACCACATGCCGATTCACTCAAACCATAGTGTCCCACCACCTCTTGTTAAGACACTCATGCTTAAATGTTATGAACATCACCTTGAAAGAATCATGTGTCTATAGGAATTCAAAGTCATGATGAATTTTTTACATCTAGTCTTATTCCTCTAGGGGTTCATTAGTACACTAAAAATATGTGGTCATCTATAACAAGAACTCTTATACTCAATCATTGTCTCCCCCAGCTTCTTGTTACACCTCTCTAGATGGATTATTATCATGCGGTGCATTCTATTACAAGAAATTAGTTTCCATTATGATAGCCTCTAATAGATTCTAATAAAGAAGAGTATTCCCTTTAGGAAAATTCCATTTTATACCCTTATGAGGAAGCCTTGGAAGACACCTCAAAGGCATGTTTCTACATACCAAAAAATAGTTGAAAAGAACCATAAAATGAAAAAAATAGATTAAATTAAAAAGAACATAAGTAGAAACTAAGATTTAGAATAATACCCAATATAAGAGCCAAATAAGCCAATATCCAATAGTAACTTGAGGCTCTTTAAGATAATATAATGTTAGGAACTCACTACAACCTACCTCTCAAGTTCCAACAATCCAATATAATGCCTACAAAACACCCAAAGATAAGGACTCTTTAGGACATACCTCCATTGATATTTATTTTTCATGAAACATCTTAGGGAACTAATACAATTAGGCTCTAAAATGGACTATAACAATAACTGAAGGGTGTTTGGGATCCCCATAGTCTGGATAAAAGCACTTAGTAATCCAAGAATGACCAAGGTGAATTATTTTCCAAATTAAAAACAAGATACATGGAATACATATAAGGAAATATAACAAGAAATGAAATATTCCCTAGTAGAAAATAACAACAGTGTAAGAAATATGAATATGGTAGTAAGTACAAAGAAAACAAAAAAATAAAAATAAAAACACAAACTAGAAATATATACTACATGTGATATGTGGGAAGCATCCCACTGTCTAACCACCAGCTACCGACTCCTAGTTGATATAAATCCCATAACATCACTACATACCCTTTCCATTTATTTTATTAGACAATACACGGTCTACACAACTTTGAGGGAATGTGTAGGATGTGAGATAAATAGTCTCATTAGGATCCCAACCAAGTGTTCTATAATAGGACTATGTCAAATAATCCAAATATTCTCAACATAAGGAACACATTGTATGATAAATAATTTTTCACCTTTATATCAAAATAATGGTAAACCAATTCCCATTTTCTGTAGTTCTTACACACAATCCAGATAAGATAGTTTCAAAGAATATCTCAAATAAACCCTTTTCACATTTATCAAAGCATGAATCACACATCCTATCAAAGCTTAAACAATGAAAATTCATATAATAATGAAGATCACCCCTATGATAACATATGTCCTAGGAAACAGAGGAACACCCCATGAGTGAACCCCCTATGATGTTAGATGGTAAATTCCCTATGAAAATGGGATAGGGAATAGAATAACAACCTATGAGTGAACCCATATGGAAATAAGGTCAAGGCATAATACCAAACCCCATTCTAGGTACCCAAGGATATCACTTACTACACATGTCAAAAATAGTTCAAAATGACTTTTCATATTTACAATTAATTTTCTAAAAAACCTTTTCCATCCAAAATCATGCTATGAAAATCAATTTCACAACCCATACCATAATGACTTGGAAACATATTTATTTTTACAAAATAATGGGAAAAATATATTTCTAAAAAAAACTATTTTTGAATGCATAATAAGAAAATAAAGTATCATTCCAATTATAAATTTGAAAACCATTTATAAAACCAAGAGTATTCCTATTTCATCAAACATAGTCTAGATATGGGATAAACTACATCACACTTGTGTCAAACATGAATAACATTAGGATCCACACACCCGAAGGAATGTAAACTCTATAAAAATTAAGAAAAGTATATAAACATCAATTCTAAAATCTTATAATTGAGTTTATATAATTACAAGTTCATCATAGAATGTGGATTAACATATTACTCTATGTTCCCACACTCCACACAATGACCAACACAAGATCTGGATTCCGGACAAAAAACACTTGATGAAACTAAAAAGGGTTAGTAAATTTAAAACGTTTGGCCTATAAACACTTCCAATTCCAAGAGAAGTATAGGAAACCAGAAGAACATAATTAGACCTACCAATGTGGGAAAAATCGATCGACCAAAGATCAATTCACCTTTCAAAGATGATTGAGGGAGCCCAATATGTACCTAAACATTCCCTTTATTTGTATTTGGTTTAAGGTAGAAGGATGAAGTCAAATGAGAAAGGAAATGGGTGCTCAAAATATTTAATGTAATGGAATAGAAACTAATCACAATGTGATGTATAGATTCACATCATAAACTTTTAGAATGAATGATACGCCAAAAATCACATCTCCTTATCATAAAATCATGAAACCACAGTTCATGATATGAGTAATATCTCACATAAAAGTTATATTCTAAAGTCCTAAATACACATTAATGGATACTATCCTAAACTTTTTCACACCATGAATATCCATTCATGACATGAACAAACACATTTATCTAGTTTTTCTAGCTTTTGAGTCATTTCCGTTTCCGAGCATCCGTAACAAGCCTAAACTCAATTAATTACACCCTTTAAGATGTTTCAATTAACAAAGAAAATTAGAACTTTATTTTTAGGTTGTTACAGGTTTGATGAGGGTGGATGAGAAGGATAGTATGGAAGTTAAAGGGTATGTAATACTTACGTTTAAAATTTTGATGTTCACTTATAGTATCCATCAATATTGAATGACTTGAGGCACTTTGTAGAGACTAGAAGATATCAAATTTATATAGGTGATATAGATGAAGTAAATTGGTAACTATTTCATAGAAATTTATAACTATAGGTGTGTGTTGAAATGGGTTGAAGTAAGCTCCTTTTATAGGTGAAAAATAGCGACAAATCGTTAACTGAGATCGTTAAGCAGTAAGAATTGATTTTTATGCGAGATAGGTGAGTTTAGTGGGGAAATATTGGTGAGATATGTAGGTATGAATTTCAATAATAAATAAGATATAATATAAGTTCTAAGTTTTAATGTTATTTAGTATAATTTGAGCCACAATAGATTACCATTTTAACACTTATTAATAATTATTTAAATTTAACCAAGGTAATATTTTTGTTAAAAAAATATAATATGATAATTATTAAAAAAGTTAAATGTGTTGAATCTGAATTTCAAATTAATTTAATCTAATTCAATTTAAAAATATGATACAATTAAAATTAAAATTAAAATATACATTATGTTTAGAAACTATTTTTATGAGAAAATGTCATTTTAATTATTGAGTGTTATAATCTTAATTAAATTTTTTTACTAATTAAATGAGTTTTAATTAATTTTTATATAATTTTAACATCATATTAAAGTCTCTATTTTAATATATATCCATTTAATCTAAAAATATACAATATTTAGAAAATAATCATTATTTTAAAACCAATATTTTTCCCAGTCAAGTAATATTTATCTTGGTAACATTATTTTATGGTTAAAAATGAAATTGAACCCATTAATTAATTTGATCATGCCAATTTTAAAAAATTAAATAATTTTATATGATTGAATTTATATAAGTGATATAAATAGATTTTAATATAATCATAGATAACAATATTAAGAAAAATGCATATTCTAGACATAAAATAAATTTATTACTTACCTTATAATAAGTATTGGATGCATATTTAATGATTTTATTATATATATTTTCAATACATTCCATTTAATCCATAATTTGACCAAAATATAATAATATTCATAGATCATGAAAAATAAATTTAGAAGGAAATATATTTTTATGTATAAAATGATATTATTTATTATTTACCTCTACTAGTTGAATTTTATTAATTCATTTGTAATAATAATAATAATTTTTTAATTATATATATATATATATATATATTTATATATTTCATAATCAAATTACCTCTATATTTACCCACAAATTTAGTGCCTATATTTTAATGGTTACATAATGTTCCAGGATTTGTTTTTTTACATTTTATTGTGTGAAACAATGTATTGAACACGTTATATTTTAAAAGAAAAACTATAATTTTAAATATCAAGGTGATATAGGTTAATTTCATTATGTCACAAATGAATTATAGAAAACTTTTATAATATATCAACATTATCTATGTATGTTTTATTTGTTTTGAGTGTGTGATGTGAGTTTAAAACTAAAATGATAGTTTAAAATGAAAACACACACTTTTATTCATACTAGCCACACCGTGTGTCAGATTGAAATAAATTTAATTGTTATAAATTAAAAATTATTTATTGATATTTTTATTAAATTATCAAGATAATTAGAGTGAAATTTATTTATTTTCAGTATGTGATTCATGTTTTGAACTAAAATGTCCCTTCTAAATGAATTTGTTTTATTCAATCTAACCATGTCATGTGTGATATTGATGTTAGTTTAATTACTACATGTAAAAAATAAATCATAGATTATTTTCCTATGTTATCATGACAAATGAGTTCATTTTCATGGTTTTGAGTATATGAAACCAATTTGTAACTGATATATCACATTTAAATGAAAAAATTCACCTTAGTCCATTCTAAACACATAATGTGTCAAATTGATGTGAGGTTACTTCATACAAATCAACAGTGAATAAAATATAATTTTCATAAATTATTAAGATAATAAGATCACATTTTCTCTATTTTGATTATGTGTCATGGTTTTTTACTTAAAATATCACTTTTTAACTAAAAAAATTAACTTTTTGTAAATATGGATACACATTGTGTTATATTGATATGAGGTTTATTCATAAACATAAAAATAAATTAATAATATTTTTCATAAATTATTAATAAAATGAGAGCATGTCTTCTCTCTTTTGATTATGTGATTCATTTTCTGAACTAAATAATACTTTTAAATTGAAAGTATTCACTTTTAGTGAATCTGGACACTCTATGTATTGGATTTAATTAGGGTTGATTTCAACATTTCATTAATAAATTATTTATCATTTAACTATAGAACCAAAAAAATATAACCATGTTTTATTAATTTTCAGTAGGTGACATGTGTTTTGGAAAAAATATGACTTAAACTAAAAGCATGCACTTTTATATTCAATTGAGCATCACCATATATAAGATTGATTTTAGGTTAATTAATACATGTCACAAATTTATTATAAACCTTTTTACTAAATGAGGAATGATCCTAAGTATAAAACATAACCAAATCTGAAATAATTTGGGCTCTCAATACCACATCCATAATATTACAATACCATAATTTTCTAAAATGAAACTCCATATATTTAGTCTTATTTATAAAAAAACAGAATAATTTCAATTGTAACATATCTCTATAATGAACTAGTTTTTTATGAAAATAAAATTAACTAAAAAAATTGTAGATAAAAGAACTCTTCATGGTCTTTAAGAAATAAAAAAAATTAAAAATGTGATAGGAAATAATCTATTCATGATGTTTTCAAAAATCCTAACATCATGTAAACTACACACTCATTTCTAAAGAAATCTACTTCTTCATTTAAATACTTTGAATATAGATAGTCTTATTAGTACAAAAATTTTATACAAAGAAATGATAAATAAATATTTTTAAAGAAACTTTAATTTACTTTGGAAACACCACTTCGAGGATGATAGTTTTTTGATAGAATATGACATCTTTCATAAATTTACAAATTTAATAGCCATAGTTCTTGTTATTAATTTTTTAAAAAACCTAAAAAAATTAAGAAAAATAAGTTCTATGTTTTAATATTAATCTTTATAGTGAAATATTATTAAATATACCATCCATCTATCCAAATTTAAATTTTTATTAAAACCATTTTTAGGAAAAATGGGAAACCAAAGTTCAAAAAAGGCACCACTACGTGCTGAAAGATCTCACAAACTAATTAAACACAAGACTAAAATTTCTTGACCCAACTATTATATAAAAATCCCTGTGTAGGGAACTAACCTAGATAGCCGGGTCTTCTCTGATAAGCTCTTCAGAATGAGAGATCATCTTTTCCACTGTCTGAATAAATTCCTCTGAGTTGATTTTACTCTGATTGAAGCCTTGGTCCAGAATTCTATATTTATTATCTAAAAACACTTCTTGCTCCTTTGTTTCATCCAATTGCATCCTTTTCTCATAAATCCTCTAGATTTCCTCTTTTGAGACATTGGTTCATATTTTTTTTCTCAAGAATAACTTCCTTGGGGTGCATAATTAATTTCAAGCACTCCCCATAATTTTATTTCATGTCTCTTTTGTATATAGCTGCTCCTTCACTTTCTCTCTTCTTTATAACATAGCTTTCTTGGTTCATTCCCTTCACGGCCGACCGAGTTTCCATAGGTTTTGGAAAGTAGGAGAAATCCTTACATCCCTTTAACCATTGTGAAATTTTTCACCCAACAAGTAAGGCTTCCCCTGAACCGATTCTGATTCAGTGAAATTCTCATAACCTGAGATCATAAACTAATGCTTCTTATTAGTGTCCACCAAGCCTCTATTTTGAGAGCCACCAAGACTATGGACCTCACTCCCTATCGATCTCGCCTCACCCTCCTTAGAATTAGAGGTAGATATTGGGATCACCGAGGCCACTGGTAAGGGGTTCTCCTCCTCAACTATAAGGATACCCATGTCATGCTTCAACCAGGCAAAGATGTTCTCAACCTGTGGTCCATCCTCCTCTGGCCTTACTTTCTCCGCATCCCCAGTGAAAAATAAAGGATATTTCTATTTCTGATCCTCCCTAGTACTGTCCTCCAAAAATAAAGGACCATGGTACCTAACCAGACCCATCTCCATTAGAACTTCCCAGCACACATCCTGATGCACACCCAAATCACCATTGTCCTGTCACTAGTGATCAACCACTATATCCTCTTGCACCGGTGGTGTCCGGTCCCGGTTCGCACGATGACACCCAGAGGTGAAATGTCCAAGTTTTTTGCATATCATGAAGAAAATTGGCCATGATTTGAAAACCACTCTCAGTCTCTATCTAAGCTTTTCTCCGACCGAAATCCACAATAACTCTGATGGCAGTTTGGATACGTCGACCTCAACAAAAGTACGTGTGAAAATCAGATGACAGATCACAGAAGTGAAATTATCCAAACATAGTTATCTTCCAACCAAATCGCTGAGCATACAAATAATTGAAGAGTTCTAAAAGGGCAGATTTAAGTCCGGAAAACATACCCACACTGCAGCCGAAGATGGGTCACGATTCAAGTTGAGATCAAAAGACCATCAGATGGGAAAAAATGCATCCATTAAACACTTGAGGATCACTAGACCAGGAGATGACCAAATCCTCCTAAGATGAGAAGAGAATCATTAGATGGCATCAATCGAGAAAACCCACCACCACTCTGTGTTGGATACCCAATGATTCAAAAAAAAATTTGTAGAAAGTGTCAACCGAATGATGACAACCACTAAATCGAGCAACAAGCATCGATCTGTGTCAATCCAATGCTTCATTGAACTTCTTTTTGGGAAGTTAAAGCTGAGGAGAACCTTCATGAAGGTCGGGGACCTTAGGGAAAAGAAGGATCGGCGGGAAAGGAGGAAGATGAGCTGGGTTGGTGAATGGAGTGAAAGTCTGAGCCGTTGGGGAAGAAGGACGCACACCAATCGCCCCACCGATGAGGAGGGGGCCAGAGCCTCTGACATCTCTTGGATAGGGAATCAAAACCATCGAGGAAGGATTCCACCTGCGATAGGATTCCACCTATGGTTGTTTCCAAATTTGATGTAAGATGCTTTCTTGAATAAGAGATTTTTATTATTATTATATATATCAAAATAGTTATCTTGTTGTAGAAATCCATAGGATTCTTGTGCACAATTTATATCTTCATACAATGATTTTGATGATAAATAAACTCCTCCCTATCATTAAAAATTGTCATTAAATTATAATATAAAATGTATAATTTGATGTAAATTTACAAACTATAAAATATTGTTTATTCTAAATTCACAGGGGACATCACATGTGGTTAATATTTTTTTGGATATTCTTATTTTTTATCCAAATAATAAATATTTTTTGTATATGAATTTATCAAAAGGATCACCCAGTACATCATAAAAAACGAATAAAAATATAAAAAATGAAAATGTATTTGATAATATTATATTATAGTGTTTTACCCCTGTATTGTAGGTACTGTGAATATCCTTCCATATATAATTTTCATTCCAGGCATTGTAGCTACTAGTTGTGTCTTTTTTAAATTTTATCAATTTAAATTGCAAATTATTTAACAGAACTGATATGAGACTAATGAGTCCAAATTTTTTCCTTTTATAGTTTTCCCTTTAAATAGTAGTGATATATAAATATGTATAAAATATGAACAGTATTTGGCTATAATAAATAAAGTAGATTTTTTTTTTGAAAAATGTATTATGAAAACATACCTCATATATTACTTCAAAACCAAGTATCCAAACCATTCATGTTTAGGAATTTAATTTACACTCACAAAAATAATAATTTTTTCATTTTACTCTATATATTTGTCTTTAAAATTCAATATAGGACATATTTGGATCTTTTCAAATTGTATCGGAATGAACTAATAATTTCAAAAAATGCAGCAGTAGAATTGGTGTGGGGTAAAAGTAGTCTCTGAATGTATTTTTGATATAATAGTTTATCCTCTAGATTTTATTTAGTCAACATTTTATTCCCTATTCTATTATTCATTATATAATAACTTACATTAGTTCAGATTTTTTTGGTATTAATTTTTAAATTTTTTTTATATAAAATAAGTTGGAAAGGATATACCTCACTATCATCATGTATATTTATAATATTAAATGATAATTATATGAAATTTAAATAGTAAGTTGATTATGTGAAAATAAATATCATAAAGGTGAATAAGTAGCATGATTCCTGGCTCATGAGCAATGCGAATCCATACTCTCAAATGATATTTTGGTAGTGTTTTTTGAATTTATACTTTGATATTTGATCACAGTAACAGTTATAATATTAAATTGATAGCGATATGAAAGATATATATCACAATATATTTCTCCATGTATAATTTTAGTACAATATATATATTTATAGTTATTTTATTTTTTTTAAAAAAGTATGATAAAATCAGTTACCTTGGGAAATATAGAAACCTAGGCCAAAAATAATGTTATTTTACATCAATTATATAAGTTAAACCTTATATCATACAATAATAACACAATTATAGAAATGTAAAGGTTTAATGTATTAGTGAATTAAATACATAAGAAACTTATTCTATGATACTTGTGAAAATCAATATCTAATTATGCCACACTATACTCTTTAATTGACTTCTCATAAGTTGTAATCATATTCATAACACGGGGAATAGAAAAATAATAAAGGTCGAGCTAAAATGATCAATATGTGTGAAAATAATTTATAACAATCAAAGATCACAAGTGAGAATATGATGAGAATATGGATATAATCATGGTATATGGAGTTAACATAAGGTAATCATACCCTACAAAGAAATGATTTCAAATCCTAGGTAATTAAATAACTTTTGGCATAACATAACACATGAATCAAAAGTGTGTGAAAACATTAGTCAAAAAACATGAGCCATAAGAGCTTAATATCAGGACACCTTAAAAATGTGGTGCAAACATAAGAATAAGTATCACAACATTGTGAGAAAATACCACACATCACTATCTCATAAGGTATAAATATTTATCAAATATGTTAGAGGGATATAACAGACCCAACCACCTCTTTTTTATAATGTAACCACCTATCCTTTGTTTATTACCGAACCACATGCCCTTGGTTTATAATAGAACCTCCAAGATACCATCCATTCATATGTGTTACACTTAAAATCAATCATTCATAATATCTTATGGAACCCATTAAAGAAAAATGGCTTTCATTAATTACATCATAAAGAACCCAAGGAAAGAAAATGGGTTTCATATCATTTTCAAACGGATTCATATAAGGAAATCAATCACAATTCCATCAATATTCATAACATAATAAACCCATGGAAAGAAAATTTGTATGAAAATATATTCAGTAACATCCTACCCTATAATTATTAAGACGAGGTACATGGTATTTACACTTTATGGATATAAATATATAGTTTAGTTGATAATTTCACCAACTAATATATTTATGAAATCAATGTGAACACCGTTTAATCAAAGGAATAAAATATGGGGTTTTCACAAAAAAACCATAGAAGAAATCTCATATTCATACAAAGTGGATGATTTGGAATGACAAAAGAAGTGATCGATCACTCATATAATTGATAAGAAAATTACATAACCCATCTAGAGAAAGAAGGTGGATTGTTTCATTTTAATAACATCTATGATCAAACACAACATATGTCAAAATATGCAGACATAGATGAAAAAATACCCTTTAAGAGCATTTGAAAAATTTCTCTAAAAATAAGAAATCATATTGACAATTTTTATAAGATTTATGAAAATATAAATATTTTATAAAATTGGGTTAATAAATATTTCTTTTAGAAACCATGAAAACCTAGAGACTAATTTTCATATAAAAAGGAAAAATTGTTTAATGATGTGTTCACATAGAAACATTTAAAAGAGATTCTTTTCAGACTTGTCGAAATACTACATATTGAAATAATTAAAAAATTTATTTTATAACCATTTTAAAAAAATTAAAAATATTATAAAATTCATAATAAATATTTGATCCATAAAAAAGGATATCCAAAAAATCATCCAATGAATAAGTACATGTAATAAAAAGTCATCTTACCAAAAAGAAGCGGTGGGGTCAGTTTCTCTTACTATGGGTAAAATACTAGGAAAGTGGAAAATGAAATAGTGAGAAGACATGTAACAAACTATCAATACTACATGATAAATAAACTACGCATAATTTGGGAAATAACCAGTTTATAAATTCCTTATATGGATAATCATTCAAAAACAATCCTGATTTGAAATTTAGATTAAAGAATAAACCCTTACAATAATGGTAACATAAAAATATAATGGAAAATAAGTGGGTAACCATTAAATGGAAATTAATATATAATGAAATTAAATAAATTAATTAATAATTAATGAAATTTGGATGTTAATACACCACATAAAAAATATTTGGTGTGAAATATCAAACTTGGCTCATGGAATTTAAAATAGAGACAAATGACCCTTATATTATATCCAACTTAGTTAAAAATTCTATAATTTTTATATAAAAATAATAAATTTATTAATAAAATTTGAAAAAATCTTATTCATATATATTTCAATTTATGAACTTCATTTATAACCATTTGATACAAATACATTAGTTAGTTATAGTATATTTTCAGAATCGTGTGCTATAAACTATATTTTTCAGTTTCTTTCTGGTTTTTAATGGAATAGATGAATATTATTTATTTAAAAGTTAATGATTTCCATAATTTAAAAGATACTAAAATTATTGTGTTTTAAAGATTTATCTTATCCCATTTTCATTTTGTAACTGATAAAGTTATGGTTTTTGAAAATGGAAATTGTGAAGAACTAATTGTGATGTGTTTAATGGTCGAAATGTGATATATTAATAAATAAATAGAGTAACCATAAATTATTTAAATAATAATTAAAAAAAATTAAATACATTATTATTTCATGATATTATAATTAATTAATATTCCATAATTATTTATTACATAAATTTATAATATTGTTCACATAGGTGATAAAACTAACCCAAAAAAGAGCGTGTTATAATGATTTAATGAGTAAGGAAATGTTTTTATATAATGATAATATAAATTTTATAGAATATTAAAAATTTAATAGATATCATATATCTTTATTAAATTCATTATTAAAACAATCTATGAAGGGTGGGGATGAAAAATGAAATTCCTTGTTCATAGAGGCGGTAGTATGCATATACACATGATTGATGATTATATTTATCAATGAATGGGAAGGAATGGATGTATATGATAAATAATAATTTAAGAATAATACTTTTGACATGTTAAAAATATTAATTTTTAAAATATATCATATTTACCCTCCATTATAAGTGGTGAAGAAAAATGAACCAGATCACTTTGTGAAGGTGGTAGTTCGCAAGTACACCCAGTTAATGTTTCTATTTCTCAAAAAATGAGATAAAATGAAGTTAGATAATAAATTATAATTTAATAACGATAATTATTAGAATCCATTATTTTTTACTGTTAATGTTAGGAGGTGATGAAAAATAAACCACATCACTTCATGGAGGTGGTAGTCCGCATGTACACACAATCAATGTTGTTTTGTTTTTTAGTGGTTGGAATGGATTGAATAATGATTGGTAGATTAATATTATAAAATTTAAATATGTTAATAACAATAATTTAATTATATTATAGTGGATATATAATGTTTTCAAGTGGATTATTAAGATCAAACAACTAAGGAGTAAGAAATAATCATGTTGAGAACTTGAGATTTCTCTTAGAAATATACATAGAAATGGAGGCCTTATGATAACTAATTGAGACCATAAGATTATAAAAATTGAAGGGTATTATATGAATAGATAAATTTTAGTTTTTTAGGTGAAAATTCTGAGCGATAGGTATACCATGAAGAGGTGAATGTGATACCTTTTATATGTAGAGAGAAGAGTTATTTTGGAAGTACCCATTACATTTCAATAATAGTATGACATAGTCTGAGGTTTAAGGGCTCCAGAAGATTAGAATAATGGATTGTATGGTGATATTAGTTTTATAAATCCCCAATAATGAATTTTTACACATTTCTCAAATATGTTTTGAGATAATTTACCCTTAGATATTTATACTTTTTCATTTAGGTTTTTACTATGGTAACTAGTTTTTAACTAAGTAATTTAGGTTTTCAAAATAATATAAGATAAAAAATATTACAAATTTTTGGGTGTTAAACAAAAATTTAATATCAATATATATTATAATTCAATTTCTAAATAATAAAAAGTTATATTTAAAATTAAAACATTAAATATATAGAAAAATATTTTATATAAAAATACTATTTTCATCATTAAGTGTTATTAATCTTATTTGGTATTAAATACCAATTGCATGAGTGATAATATATTTTTATATATGTGTAAAAATAATATTATATTTATAATTAAAAATATATCATTTTAATTTATTATATAAAAATTATAGAACATTAATAAAAATACTCTTTGAGAATAACTCTTCCAACATTATCATGGTAATTAAATTTAATCTTTGTTATCATATTTTCATCCCTTCTAATGAAATTTAACTTATTACATAATATGAATGTGTTGGTATAAAATATTAAATAATTTTTATAAAATAAAATTTCAATTGGTGAGACCTGAAAATTTTAAAATTTACACACATAATGAATAAAAACCATTTTTTAGAAAAGATTAAATTTTAAGATTAAACATTACGTATAGTATAAAATTATTAATGATATAAATTTATATGACATAAATTATTTTATTATAAAAAAATATTCTTTTTGGATTTTATATAATTAAAAAATATAATTTTACTATTAAAAAGTTTAATTTAAATAAAAGAGATAAATGTTTTTATAAATTGGAATAAAATGTTACTTAATTTCTAGTAATTAAACATAGATTTCATAAATATTGAATATTATTATAAAATAGATAGTTTTCGTTATTAAATAAATATTTAAATGTTAATGTGGTTTTATAAACTTTTAGGTCTTTCTCATATATTGAAAATTTCATAAAAGTTATAATTTTGGTAAAAACTATAGTTTTTTACTATTCAAATAAAAATAAATTATTTCAGAAAAAATTCATACTTTATTTCTTTTAATATAATGAATAATTTTTTTTATTTATTTAATTAAATAAAAATTCTAAAAATTATAAATTTTTCTTTTAAGTAATAAAAAATATAAAGAAAAACATATTTTATTGAAAAAAACCATTCCTAATCATATTTCATGTAAACTTATAAGTAACTGAGTGTTAATATATTATCTTATACATTAAAAAATTTTATAATGTCATAATTATCTAACATTTATCATCTTAATTTATAAAATACTTTTTTAAATTTTTCTTGGGAAAATATCCATTTAAAATTATTTCAATCATATCACATCAATTGAATCAAGGAAAAATAATAGTATGTAGTATATTTTTAATTAATATATTTCTATTCATTTTTTACCTATTTAATTAATCATGTATTTAAAATATTTCACATATCATTTAATTCAGGTGTTGCGTTGGTTCAATGTTGTGTGTGACAAGCTATTGAAGATAGTATTAATTTAAGGAGTATAAAATCCACTGTCATTATAATTAAAGCATATGGTGACACAACATAAACATAACATAAATATTACATTAATATAATTATTTAAATAAAAAATCTCAGAAATATTTAGATAACCCAACAACCTAAAGATTTAGTTTCTTGAATATTTTCTATATAAACATCTTAATCTATAATAATTTCTCAATAACTAATCTCCCTTAGAACCCATTCAAGAATTTACACAATTTATACTTATCTTCCTAACCCAGGGAATGGAAAACATAAAAAATGGGTGACATAAAATGCTTAGTAAGGGAAAACCTATCAATATGTCTTCATGGGTTTGATCATAAATATACGATAAATCATTATAAGGGGAGAAATTCAATATTAAAAGAGCATAAAATAATAATATTTATCTATATGTCATGATAAATGGTCATGAAATCTCAAATGAATAGACATGTAGATGGAAAAAGTGTACAGAATCCTGAGAAATTAAACATGAGTCAAAAATCATAATCATAGGAATAATATTATGAAATAAGAGTGTGGAATAAACATATTCATATAAACCATATGTCAAGGCAACCCACTAAGGCATTCATCACATAGTAGGGTTTGGATAACCACCCATATAACTTTTTAGGATTGGGATACTCCTCTCATGTACCATTGGGATTAGGATAAAACCTCCCATGTACCCTAATGGCTAGGGATAAATTATAATGTGTACCCTTTGGCTTGGAATAAATCCTATAATGCACCATTTAAAGCCCATGAAACATAAACTTAAACTAATGCATTAAATGGAGATATATGAGACCATCTGTCATCATCCATATATATATTTGTGCCACTTGAAATAAATCATAAACATATATAAACCCTTTTAAAAACAATTGGTTTCAAACACCATTCAAAAAAATCACATTACATGAACTTAAGAAGTAATAATATATAAAAAATCTCATTTTCCAAAATTAATCATATAATAATAACGTATATAGGGTAAAAAAACACCACATAATGAGTGGTAAAACATGGAGGAAAAAATATAAGTAAAATTATTTTTTTTAACAAAACCATTCAAACCATGTTATAAAGGACGAAGTAAAAGAATATTTTGAAAAAAATTGAAAGGGAAAGTGAATAATTTTGAAAAAGATTTATCTTTAAACAGAGTATTCAATAGTGGAGCCTTGAAAAGATATAAAGGTATTAAAAAGGTGAAGTAAAAATTGATTGAAAAATTTTTCTTTCAAAAAATGATCCTAAATAATATTTATTTGAAAAAACATAATGGTTATAAAAAATAAATGTAGTGTAGAAGATAAAACCGTTGATTTTGAAAGGATTAAAACAACCTTTGATCATTTTGTAGTAAATTTATTAGTAGATCTCTTTATTAAAGGGATAATGAAACATTTATTTTAAAATGTATAAATGGGAATATATGGATCATTGGAGATAAAAATATTTGGGTTTCCACTAGTTAATCGATAACATTGGTGGAAAGTAAATACATGGATATGGAGAAAAATCCATTAAAAGGGATGAGAATTATTCATAAGAAAATTACATTTTTTATGAAACTATAGATTCACCAAGTAAGAGTACATCAGTGTGAAACATAATTTCCTTAGAAAAAAGAATTAAATACAATATAAAATAATCATAGGATAATATAATTCATTATTAAAAGATTATAATTGATGTGGAGTGATTATGACACAATAAATATATTTAAGTCAAGAAAAACCATTACAACTTCTGGAGAATTTAAGTAAAAACATATTGAAGGAGGTATCTTTAAATAAGAATTAAAATAATATGAATAAAATGTATTCATTTTATAATATCTCAATTTGGGATTATATACACAACATAAATGAGATTTGGTGCAGAAAACAAAAACATGTCTTATAGAGAAGAAGTTCGAGACTAAAAACCTTAGAGTATTTTTAATTTAAGAATCAATGAAAAATAAAAGAAAGATCATGACATGAAAATTAAAATTTCATTAAATATAATATTTTTTCATTTTTGAAAGAAACAATGTAGTGAATACAACATATAAAAGAAATTATGGTTCATAATATCAAACAAGTCCCATCGAGTTAAATGAGACAAAGAAAGCCTTACCTTTACTCTTGATTTAAAAAGAACTAATTTAACGTCCTATATAAAAAGCATAACTATCTTATTAAAAAATTTCAAAACCAAATTATTACCTAAAAATATTTTAAATTTTTACTTATAATAATTATCTACATGTATATTAGTTAGATTTCACATATTTTCCCATAATATGTGTTTATCATTTTGACTGTTTGTACTAGTATAATAGGAGCGGTGTCGACAATCATTTTTCACCTAAAGTTCATCAATAAAGTTTAATTATAGTTAATATAATATATATAATAAAAATATTTATTAATTTTAAATTTTATTTTATGAAACATTTATTCTTTATTCTCAAAGATAAAATCAATAATAAGAACAATTTAGTGATTTTATTTACTAAAAAAAGTGTTTAATTAATTATTGAGTTATATATTGTTTTTTCAATTATAGAACAAAACATCTTTCATTATTTAAATAATTATATAATTATATAATATTATTTATGTTTTCATAGTCGTCCTTGATATAATTTTTTTGGCATTGTTCAAGTTGGTGGTCAAACTAACCTAAACGTGAACATACCATGGTTAATTGATGATTATGAGGAGATTTAGTTAAAATATAATTATAATAGAAGAATAATGATAAAATTTAGTGATTATTAGTGTGATAAAGTAGGATTTTTAATGATGTATAAGAATAGGATATGGATATGAAAATATTAAATAATATGAATTTATTTTTTCTCTTATTTTTGTTGTTTAAGATGACTTATTTTATAAAGACTTTTCATCACTCATATTTTTAATAAGTTATTCAATTTTTATTAAAATAACCTTATTAATTTCATAAAAATCATATTTATACTTCAAAACCATTATCATAACCATCCCTATATGACATTGCTGAAATGAAAAATCAAAATCGATCATTCCATGGAGGGAAAAGTCCACACATATACATATAAAATGATTTCATTTTACATAGAACAAGAAAAAAGTGTAATATAGTTTATCATTTAAGAATATATATTATTCCATAATTATACTAATTTTTTATTTAATCACCTATTTGGACCATCCTTGTAAGGAGGTGAAGGAAAATGAAACACATTGCATTGTGGAGGCAATATTCCACATAACACATGGTTCACATTTTAATATTTATTTGTGGAAAAAGGGATGGTGGTTAATTAATATTCCATCATTATAATAATTAATCAGAATAATATGTAATCTGATTTTATCATTATAATATAGTGAAAATAAATTTTTGAATTATGAAAAACTCTTTAAGAAATAGGGAAGAGGGAGGAGTGGTTATAAATCTATACCTTACTACTCTCATTATCTCTTCTATGAGGTGGTTAAAATTTTAGGGATGGTATTATGAGAATACAAAAGCCTATATATGGTTTAAGGAGTGTTTTGAATAGGGTTGGATTGGTTTCAGTCCAAAACTGAGGTGTTTTGATTTGAGGGTAAGTGTGGACAGAGTTCCCCTTTTATAAGTGAAAAAGATAGGTATTCTATAAATACCCAAAATTTCATCTTAATATTATATTAATATAATTAATAAAAAAATTATATTCAAAATAAATTTATAAAATTTTAGAATTCAATATCTAAATAAAATCCCAAAATATACTGGGAAACATTATATAATGCAAAATAGATTTTTAAAATGTCAAAGGATTATTATTATTATTTATATTATTTAACAATTAATTTATTGGTACTATATTATTCAAATTATAAATATTTTATTTTTATTTAATCATAATGTACTTAGTTTCTTGAAATAAAAAACCAATTTTTGAAATTTTTTTTTTCAATCAAAAAATTATTTTCTTAGTTGTATTATCTATACTAATTAAATTCCATGAATATTAAAATTTTACATTAATTTCATTATACCAATATTTCAAAATATGTTTATTTATATTCATTACTTCTAATTCAATTAATCGGATTAAACGGTTATATTTAATAATTATATTTTAATATAAATGTATCATGGTTTTCATTTACATTCAGCATTGCTTTTGGAGAACGCTATCAAACAAAGTATTTAATTACTAAAATATATTAAAAAATATTGTGGTGTTACATACCCCCTTAAATAAATTTTATCTTTGTAATTTTAATTATCAAATAATAGTAAAACTTACTCATGGTATCTATAAGATATATTTGACTCATGATACAACTCCCAGAGTGTTGTCCACAAAATTAGGTATTATATCATTTTCCTTAAAAATAGTTAAATAATAATATTGAATTTTTATTTTAATAAATTGAGCTAAAAAACTATCACGATTAGGTATTATAAATCCAATAATATATTTTTTTCCTATTAGATATCATAATCAACCTTTCATTGTTATATGATCATATATTGGTTTAAAATATGAAATGTGATTTCTCTATTTTCTTGATAAATATGGATTCTATTTTGAGGCAGTAAATACATTTAAAAAATCACATCATTTTAAATTAAAATAGGGATAATATGAATTCAATGAAGCATAAATGATAAAACTCAACTTTTTAAACAATAATAAGTGATGTTTTTTTTATATCAGAAAATCATTAGGATGTTGAGTTGATGCTTTTAGAAAAAATCCAGGATATACTAAAGGTACAAAAATCACAATCCTATAGGAAACCCCTTATTCTAGATTAGATTATAAGTATTCAATAATTATCATGATATACTTCATTATTAAAATATAATTTATTCCTAGAAATTTCGCAGGATATTTATTGTTCTCTTAGATTAGGTGGATGTTTCCCTTGAGTATTTCCATCAACATTAGGTTAATTTCAGTTGTTGGTGTAATGACCATGTTCCTCACAACTGATGCATTAGACTGATTATTTTTCATTAATTTGGTCATCCCCTCTATCCATCTTATTCGTTGTTATATTCATATCTCTTCATCATTCATGTTCTCTATCAAATTACCTTCCACAATTATAGCACTTTCATGTTCCTTGGTGATAAACCCCATGATTATACACACATTTTATGAATATTAAAAGATGAATTTTCTCTCCTCCATGTTTTTTATCACTTTAATTTCCATTGAAATACATTTTTAATCTTATTTAATACAAAACCATTATTATAACGAGTGTATCCAATTTTAATTTTAACTTTAAGTTAACAACAAAAAATCTATTCAAAGGTTAAAAAATTCCTTATTGCCAATTATTTTTTGAGACACTAATTTAAACCAATAAATAAGGGATTTAACATAATTTTGTAGTCTATGATCAAACCATAGGCATACCTTGAAATTATTGAGAATTTTATTTTATTGGCAGTGATGTGTTAAAATTATTTTTTCCTCAACACAAGGAATTATCTCCATTTTTTTCTGAAGAGGAAGTAGAAAATATTTACTAAATAATACCAATTTAAACCCTTCCCATTTCATGGTATTTATTTGTTCTATCCATTTAATGTTCTTGATTAGAGTCCTCCATTGATCTACTTTACCTTCAAAATGATATATAACAAAAACAACCCTTTCATGATTTGATCATTATTGAACAAGAAATACTTTATCTAGAGTATAAATGATTTTCTCATAAATTAGTGGATTGAGAGACCCACTAAAGATTAGTTGTCGCTGACACATGAGAAACTTGATAGTAGGATGATCCTTACTTGGTGAATTTGGGATCTCCACATAGTTTGAATTATTATTCTAGGAATGGGGATAGAGTTTTTATGAATGTTTTCACTCCATTTTCTATTCCATTGAGTTTATTTTTGAAAAAATCTCTATGTGGTCTATTATAAATATTTTCACTCAATTCCTCTAGGTTCTATCAACTAATTTAAATAAGGAAATGTTGGAAATGAGAAATTATTAAATGCACAAAATGAAAACTATGATCCTAGAAGAAATAACATATAAGTGACATATATGATGTAAGTTATGAATATTTAGTTTTTAATATAAATTATCCATGATCATGATCATACATTGTTTTATTATTTAGATAGTTATTTATTTAAATAATTCATAATGTTTCATAAATATAATGTTGATTAAACAAAAGATATCCCATAAGAATGATAAAATATGTTTGCAGCTAAGAATTTTATAGTTCACCATGTGGCAATTGATTTAATACCCAACAAAACTTTTTTTATGGTTATTACCCCTAGGTAGATCTGTTCCATAGAATGTATCCACCTATAGTATCTATATAATGTTATAATTACTAGGATAACCACAAAATATCTATTTTACCAAAATATCATGATGTTATCCTATACATATACTTTCACATAGACCTATCCCAAGTATTTTTTCTAATTTTATATAAATCAACACAAAAAATAACTAAACAACACTCTAATATCAACTACGATGAACCAAGATAAATATAAATTATATATTACATTAATATCATGATTTGAATAATTTTTCTCACAAACATTCCCTCAAACCATAGAACTAAAGTTTTAGCGTATTTGTGATTAGATATATAAAACTCTTAAAATAAAATCATTTATTCATAATATAACTCCTCTATAATCTCTTATATACTTTCTACAAGTTATAATCATCTTTATAAATAGGGGAAAAGGAAATCATAATAAAGGGGTGATCTCAAACACTCAGTAAGGGAAAAACCATCACCATGTACTCAAGGTTTATATAATAATCATATGAAAAAATGCGAATGTGAGAAATTTCTTATCAAAAAGAACATGGAACCATAATGGTTGTCCATATATCATGATAGAAGGACATACTGTCTCAAATGAAAAAACATATACCATGAAAAAGGTATTTGGAATCATTAGACATTAAAAATTTATCAAGGAGAATAATCATAGGCACAAGATTATTACATAAGAGTATGGAATCAACATAAGCATAAGAATCATATTCCAATGCTACCGACCAAAACATTCATCACATAGTATGTTTGGGATATCCACCCATGTACCCTCTTAGGCTGGGGGTAATCCTCTCATATACCCTTGGTCATGGGATAAAACCTCATGTGTACCCCATTGGCCTGGGATAAACCCTACATTGTCCCCATTGGATTATGATAAATCCTCCCATGTACCCTTTTGAGCTCAAGAGTTATAAAATTAATCTAACGAATTGGAATGAGATATAGGAAACCACTCATAATCATCCATACATATGTTTCCCACTTAAAAACAATCATTACTATATCTAAACCCATGAAAAAATAGTTGGTTTCTTGAAACTTTAGAAAACAACTCACTAAATTCAATTAAGATATCATAAGATAATAAAAATCACTTTCTCTAAAAGAAATAATATCACAATAACATATATAGGGTGACCAAAACATCACTTCATAAGAGATAAACCTTGGAGAAAAAATATAAGTGAAAATACAAAAGTTTCACAGAACTATTTAAACGAGGATAAAAAATATAATGTGAAAGTTAATTTCAAAAACATTTTTGAGAAGTGAAAGATAAGAGTTTTGAAAAAAGCATTAATTTTAAAATGAACATTCAATATTGGATCCATGAAAATGATAAGAACATTTTTAATTGGTGAAGTGACAATAATTTTGTAACATTTAATTTTAAAAAATAATATTCAATTATAGATATTTTAAAAGTCATAAAATTTATAAAAAAGTAATGTTCAGTAAAATATCCATCCTTTTTTTTGAAATAATGGGAAAACCTTTAGAAAATTTTATATAACCATATCTAAACCCAAATTATTAAAATTATAACAAAATATTGGTTTTAAAATGAATAAGGTGGAATATAAGGATCATTTGAGATAAACATGATTTGAGTTTCTACTAGTAAAAGTGAAATATTTTTTGAGATTAAAAAATTTAATATGAAGAAAAACAACTTAAAAGTGATGGGAATTATTCTTAACACAATTTCATTTTTATGAAATAATAAATTAATCAATGAATAAGTCTTATGTGTAAAACATTATTTCCCAAAAAATATAATAATTAAATAAAACATAAAATAATCATAAGTATTATATTTATATCTTGAAATATTATAATATATGTGGAGTGATTATGAATCATGAAAAATATTTGATTCAAGAAAACACATTACAACATGAGGAGTATTTAATAAAAACCTATTAGAATATATATAATTAAAGTAGACATAAATTACTATGAATATAAGCAATTCGTGATATAATATCTCAATTAGAAAGTATATATACTTCATTAATGAAATTAGGTTCATAATAAAAAAATGTATCTCAATGAGTGGAAGTTTGAGGTGAAAACCATTATAGTATTGGTAATATTAGAATAAAAGGATTATGGAAGGAAGAAAGTAAAATGAAAATAAAAATTTCTTTAAATTTAAGATATATTATTATGTGAAAGAAATAGGGAATTCAATACACCATATAAAAGAAACGGTCATGAATAGTATCAAACATGTCCCAAGATATTGAAAATATGATAAAGAAATGCTTACCATTACTCTTTATTTTCATGGAAGTGATCTAGACTCCGGTAAAGAGTAATGTTCAAGTAGGTGGTCAAAACAACCTAAATATAAAAATGCCATGGTTAATTGATTATTATGAGGAGATTTAGTTGAAATATCATTATAATAGAAGAATTATGATAAACTTTAGTGTTTATTAGGGTGATAAAGTATTATTTTTAAGGATGTAGAAGAATAGGCAATGGATATGAAAATATTAAATAATTTGAATGGATTTTTTCTCTTATTTTTGTTGTTTAAGATGACTTATTTCATAACGATTTTTTATCACTCATATTTTTAATAGGTTATTCAATTATTATTAAAATAACCTTATTAATTTCATAAAAATCATTTTTATACTTCAAATCCATTATCATAACCATCCATATACGACATTACTGAAATGAAAAATCAAAATCGATCATTCCATGGCAGCAGAAGTCCACACATATACATATAAAATGATTTCATTGTACATTGAACAAGAAAAAAAGTGTAATATGGTTTATTGTTTATGAATATATAATATTCTATAATTATAATAATTGTATATTTAATCACCTATTTGGACCATCCTTGTAAGGCGGTGTAGGAAAATAAAACACATTGCGGTGCGGAGGAAATATTCCATATAACACATGGTTCACATTTTCATATTTATTTATGGAAAAAGGGAGGGTTTCTAATTCATATACCATCCTTATAATAAAAATTCAGTATAATAAGTAATCTTATTTTATCATTATAATATAGTGAAAATAAATGTTTGAAATATGAAAAACACTTTTAGAAATAGGGAAGAGGGATGAGTGGTTATAAATCTATACCATAATACTCTCTTCATCTCTTCTACGATGTGGTTAAAAATTCAAGGGATGATATTATGAGAATACAAAATCCTATATATGGTTTCTAGGAGTGTTTTTAAAAGGGTTAGATTGGTTTTGGTCCAAAACTGAGGTGTTTTGATTTGAGGGTAAGTGAGGACATAGTTCCCCTTTTATAAGTGAAAAGGATGGGTATTCTTTAAATACCCAAAATTTCATCTTAATATTATATTAATATAAATAATAAAAAAAGTATATTCAAACTAAATTTATAAAATTTTAGAATTCAATATCTAAATAATATCCCAAAAAAAACTGGGAAACTCTATATATTGGAAAATAGATTTTTAAAATGTCATCAGTTATTTATTATTATTTCATATTATTTAAAAATTAATTTATTGGAACTATGTTATTAAAATTATAAATATTTTATTTTTATTTTATCATAATGTACTTAGTTTCTTAAAATAAAACACCAATTTTTGAATTTTTTTTTTCAATCAAAAAATTATTTCCTTAGTTGTATTATCTATACTAACTAAACTGTATTAATATTAAAAGTTTAAATTAATTTCATTATACCAATATTTCAAAATATGGTTACTTATATTCATTACTTCTAATTCAATTAATAGGATTTAATGGTTATATTTAATAATTATATTTTAATATAAATGTATCATGGTTTTCATTTACATTCATCATTGCTTTTGGAGAAAGCTATCAAACAAAGTATTTAATTAAAAAAATATATTAAAAACAATTGTGGTGTTACATACCCCCTTAATTAAATTTTATCTTTGTAATTTTAATTATCACATAATAGTAAAACTAACTCAGGGTATCTATAAGATATATTTGACTCATGATACTACTCCCAGAGTGTTATGCACAAAATTAGGTATTATATCATTTTTCTTAAAAATAGGTAAATAATAATAATGAATTTTTATTTTAAAAAATTGAGCTAAAAAACTATCACGATTAGGTCTTATAAATCCAATAATATATTTTTTCCCATGAGATATCACAATCAAACTTTCATTGATATATGATCATATATTGGTTTCAAATATGCAATGTGATTTCTCTATTATCTTGATAAATGTTGATTCTATTTTGAGGCAGTTAATACATTTAAAAAATCACATCATTTTCATTTAAAAGAGGGACAATATGACTTCCATGAAGAATAATTGATAAAACTCAACTTGGTAAACAATTATAAGTGATGTTTTTTCCTTGATATCATAAAATCATTAGGATGTTGAGTTGATGCTTTTAGAAAAAATCCTGGATATACTAAAGATACTAGAATCATGATCCTATAGGAAAACCCCTAATCTAGATTAGATTATAAGTATTCATTAATTATCTGGATACACTTCATTATTAAAATATAATTTATTCATATCAATTTTGCAGGATATTCATTTTTCTCTTACCTTAGGTGGGTGTTTCCCTTGATTATTTCTGTCAACATTAGGTTCATTTCAGTTGTTGGTGTAATGACCATGTTCCTCACAACTGATGCATTATACTGAGTATTTTTCATTAATTTGGTCATCCCCTCTATCCATATTATTCATTGGTATATTCATATCTATTCATCATTCATGTTCTATATCAAATTACCTTCCACAATTATAGCACATTCATCTTCCTTGGTGATAACACCCATGATTATACACACATTTTATGAATATTAAACGACGAATTTTCTCTCCTCCATGTTTTTAGCACTTTAATTTCCATTGAAATCCATTTTCAATCTTATTTTCTACAAAACCATAAGAATAATGAGAGTATCCAATTTTAATTTTAACTTTAAGTGAACAACAAAAAATCACTTCATACGTTAAAAAATTCCTTATTGCTAATTATTTTTGGAGACACAACATTAAACCACTAAATAAGGGATTTACCATAATTTCATAGTATATGATCAAACCATATGCATACCTTGAAATTATTGAGAATTTTATTTTATAGGCAGTGATGTGATAAAATTATTTTTTCCTCAACACAAGGAATTATGTCTCCATTTTTGTATGAAGAGGGAGAAGAAAATATTTACTAAATAATACCTATTTAAACCCTTCCCATTTCATGGTATTTATTTGTTCTATCTATTTCATGTTCTTGATTAGAGTCCAACATTGATCTACTTTACCTTCCAAATAATATATAACAAAAAAAACCTTTTCATGATTTGATCTTTACTGAACAAGAAATATTTTATCTAGAGTAAAAATAATTTTTTTATAAATTAGTGGATTGAGAGACCCACTAAATATTAGTGTTAGTTGAGGCATGAGAAACTTGATAGTAGGAGGATCCTTGCTTGGTGCATTTGAGAGCTCAAAACAGTTTGAATTATTATTCTAAGAATTCAGATAGAGTTTTCATGAATGTTTTCACTACATTTTCTATACCATTATGTTTATTTTTTGAAAAATCTCTATGTGGTCTATTATAAATATTTTCACTCAATTCCTCTAGGTTCTATAAACTAATTTAAATAAGGGAAATTTGGAAATGATAAATTATTAAATTCACAAAATGAAAACTATGATCCTAGAATAAATAACATAAAGGTTACATATATGATGTAAGTTATGAATATTTAGTTTTTAATATACATTATCTATGGTGATGATCATACATTGTTTTCTAATTGAGATAGTTATTTATTTAAATAATTCATAATGGTTTATAAAGAGAATGTGGATGAAACATAAGATATCCTATAATAATGTTAAACTATGTTTGTAGCTAATAATTTATAGTTCAACATGTGACGATTGATATAATACCCAACACAACTTTTTTTTGGTTATTACCCTTAGGTATATCTGTTCCATAGAATTTATCCACCTGTAGTATCTATATAATGTTATAATTACTTGGATAACCACACAATATCTATTTTACCAAAACATCATGATGTTGTCCTATACTTATACTTTCACATAGACCTATCCCTATTATTTTTTATAATTTTACAAAAATTAACACCAAAAATAACTAAACACCACTCTAATATCGACTATGGTGAACCAAGATAAATATAAATTAAATATTAAATTAATATCATGATTTAAATAACTCATCTCACAAACATTCCCATAAACCATAGACATAAAGTTTTAGTGTATTTGTGATTAGCTGTATGAAACTATTAATATAGAATCATTTATTCATAATATAAATCCTCTACGATCTCATATAGACTTTCTACAAGTTATAATCATCTTTATAAATAGAGGAAAAGGAAAACATAATGAAGGGGTAATATCAAACACTCAGTAAGGGAAAAACCATCACCATATACTCAAGGTTTATATAATAATCATATGAAAAAGAATAAGAATGTGAGAAAATTCTTATTGAAAAGAACAGGGAACTATAAGGGTTGTCCATATATCATGATTGAAGGACATGCCATCTCAAATAAAAAAAACATATACCTTGAAAAAAGTATTTGGAATCATTAGATATTAAACATTTATCAAGGAGAATAATCTTAGGTACAAGATTATTACATAAGAGTGTGGAATCAACATAAGCATTAGAATCATATGCCAATGCTATCGAACAAAACATTCATCACATAGTAGGTTTGGGATAGCCACCCATGTGACCTCTTGGGCTATGGGTAATCCTCTCATGTACCCTTGGTCATGGGGTAAAACCTCACGTGTACCCCATTGGCCTGAGATAAATCCTACTGTGTGCCCATTGGATTATGATAAATCCTCCCATGTACCCTCTTGAGCTCAAGAGTTATAAAATTAATCAAATAAATAAGAATGAGATATAGTACACCACTCATCATCATCCATACATATGTTCCCACTTAAAACAAATCATTACTATATCTAAACCCATGAAAAAATAATTTGTTTCTTGAAACTTTAGAAAACATCTCATTACATCCAATTAAGATATCATAAGATAACAAAAATCCCTTTTTATAAAATAAATAATATCATAATAACATATATAGGGTGAACAAAACATCACTTCATGAGATATAAACCTTGGAGAAATAAAAGAAGTGAAAATACAAAAGTTTCACAAAACTATTTAAAAAATGATAAAAAATATAAAGTGAAAGTTAATTTTAAAAACATTTTTGAGAAGTGAAAGATAAGAGTATTGAAAAAAGAATTAATTTTAAAATGAACATTCAATAGCGGATCCATGAAAATCAAAAGAACATTTTTAATTGGTTAAGTGACAATAATTTGGTAACCTTTAATTTTAAAAAATAATATTCAATTATAGATATTTTAAAAGTAAGAAAATTTATAAAAAATTATTGTTCAGTAAAAGACCCATCCTTTGTTTTTGAAAGGATATGAAAACATTTATAAAATTTTAAATAACATTATTTAAATCTTGAATAATTATAATTATTACAAAATATTAGGTTTAAAATGAATAAAGTGGAATATAAGGATCATTGGAGATAAAAATAATTTGAGTTTCTACTAGTAAAAGGGAAATATTTTTTGAGATTAATAAATTTAATACGAAGAAAAACACCTTAAAAGTGATGGGAATTATTCTTAAAAAAATTTCATTTTTATGAAATAATACATTAATCAATGAATAAGTCTTAGGTGTAAAACATTATTTCCCCACAAATATAATAATGAAATAAAACAAAAAATCATCATAGGTATTATATTTCTATCATGAAATATTATAATCTAAGTGGTGTGATTATGAATCATGAAAAAAATTTGAGTCAAGAAAACACATTACAACTTGAGGAGTATTTAATAAAAACCTATTAGAAGATAGATAATTAAATTAGACATAAATTAATATGAATAAAACTAATTCATAACATAATACCTCAATTAGAAAGTATATATACTTAATTAATGAAATTAGGTTCATAATATAAAAAATGTGTCTCAAAGGGTGGAATTTTGAGGTGAAAACTATTATAGTATTTGTAATATAAGAATACAAGGATTATGGAAGGAAGAAACTAAAATGGAAATTAAAATTTGATTAAATTGAATATATTTTATTATGTGAAAGAAATAGGAAATTTAATTCACCATATAAAAGAAACAATCATGAACAGTATCAAACATGTCCCAATATATATAAAATGAGATAAAGAAACCCTTACCATTACTCTTTATTTCCCTGGAAGTGATCTAGACTCCTGTAAAGAGTAATGTTCAAGTAGGTGGTCAAACCAACCTAAACATGAACATACCATAGTTAATTGATGATTATGAGGAGAGTTATTTGAAATATCATTATAATAGAAGAATAATTATAACATTTAGTGTTTATTAGTGTGATATAGTAGGATTTTTAAGGATGTAGAATAATAGGCAATGGATATGAAAATATTAAATAATATGAATTGATATTTTCTCTTAGTTTTTTTCTTTAAGATGAATTATTTCATAAATATTGTTTATCACTCATTTTTTTAATAGGTTATTCAATTTTTATTAAAATAACCTTATTAATTTCAAAAAAATCGTATTTATACTTCGAAACCATTATCATAACCATCCATATACGACATTACTGAAATGGAAAATCAAAATCGATCATTCAATGGAGGCGGAAGTCCACACATATACATATAAAATGATTTCATTTTACATAGAACAAGAAAAAATTGTAATATGGATTATCATTTAATGATATATAATATTGTATAATTATAATAATTGTATATTTAATCACCTATTTGGACCATTATTGTACGGAGGTGAAGGAAAATGAAACACATTGCATTGTGGAGTCGATATTCCACATAAAACATGGTTCAAATTTTCATATTTATTTATGGAAAAAGGGAGGTTTGTTAATTCATATACCATCATTATAATAAAAATAATTATAATAAGTAATCTGATTTTATCGTTATAATATAGTGAAAAAATGGTAGAAATATGAAAAACTCTTTAAGCAATACGGAAGAGGGAGGAGTGGTTATAAATCTATACCTTACTACTATCGTTATATCTTCAATGAGGTGGTTAAAAATTTGAGGGATGGTATTATGAGAATACAAAAGCCTATATATGGTTTCTAGGAGTGGTTTGAAAAGGGTTGGATTGGTTTTGGTCCAAAACTGAGGTGTTTTGATTTGAGGGTAAGTGAGGACAGAGTTCCCCTTTTATAAGTGAAAAGGATGAGTTTTCTATAAATACACAAAATTTCATCTTAATATTATATTAATATAATTAATAAAAAAATTATATTAAAACTAAATCTATAAAATTTTAGAATTAAATATCTAAATAATATCCCAAAAATATACTGGAAAACTCTATATATTGGAAAATAGATTGTTAAAATGTTGAAGGTTCTTTATTATTATTTCCTATTATTTAAAAATTAATTTATTGGTACTATATTATTCAATTTATAAATATTTAATTTTTATTTAATCATAATTTACTTAGTTTCTAAAAATAAAACACCAATTTTCGGAAATTTTATTTTCAATCAAAAAATTATTTTCTTAGTTGTATTATCTATACTGTGACACCCCGACCCCAGTTACCTAGAGTCGGTGCATTATTTTAATACATTGGCATGATTACAAGGAATCAAGTCTCAAAGGACCAATCAGTTTAGTAGTATTGTAAAATAGATTACATACATGAATGGTACATTACACTTCATAAAATACAAAACAACATAAATAATCCTTTATTAATGCCATTATTCCCTTGTCTTAACCCTGCATATCAATCACAATATACTTCTTGAAATCCTGGGAAAAATAAAACATAGAAAATGGGTGAGGTCAAATTCCCTATAAGGATAACAATATAGCGAAAACTTTCATAAATAAGAATAAAAATTTAAGGAAATGTATAACTAAAACAAAATCCATTTAAACATGAACTTCAACATAGTATGAAAAAAATAAAATGAAATAATTCCATTTACTTATTCACATGGATATTATACAAATCGAATAATCACATGCAATATCAATAACCACTTTCATAATGATGGAATGCATAATTCCAGACTATCATAACCACATAGCCAAGGCCTCGTGCCAAGACTACAAATTAGATTTTGTCAAGGCCTTGTGCCAAGACACTAGTTTGTCTAATGAGACCCACCGATGCATCAAAGAGATATAGCGGGCTCCACCCGTCACTTACTAAGTCCAATGCATTCTCATATGAAAAGGTTTAAACATAACATAAACATCCGTATTAAAACTAGCATACGAAATGTCAATAATTTCTCCATAAACCATGAATGGTATAAAAATAAAAAATCCACAGTAAAACATATCACAACACCTTCAATACAATACAAAAGTTTTTTATCATAATAAATCAACTTCAAATAAGCTTAAAATCCATCAAAGGATGTTGACATAGATGAAATAAAAACTATTTGAGATAAATATCTCTTTTCTCGAAATCATTGAAAAGTCACACATTTATAAAGGAAGTAATTTAAAAGAGATTTTTGAATCAAAGTGTCCCATACCACTTTGAAACTTCTGAAAAGAAATATCATTTCAAAACATTCATGTCCATATAAATAAATCCTTAAAATCATTTTGAAAACATGTACATTAATTAAAAATATTTAGAAAGATAAATCTTTAAAACATTTAAAATTATGATCTTGATGAAGAGTAACTTTCACAAATTCTTAAAATATTCATTTTAAAATCATTAAAAAGTCACATAATTATAAAATAAAACATTTAATTTGAAAATATTCTTATAGGCTTGTAAGGGAAGCTTCACCGATTTTATAACGGCGGAAAATAACCACACCCACCATATAAGTTTAAAAAATATATTCTTACCTTAAATTTGTCGAAAAGGTTAAAAAGGTCATTGTTTGGAAAACGATGGAAAGATTCCTTTCACAACACATGTGGGTATAAATGAATTTAACCCATTGTCTAGTAAATAGTAAAAATGTTTTTAAGTAAATTTTTAAGGAACATAGATGTGGCTGATAAAGAGATCCCAGTAGATAATTACGTATAAACAACCTCGGATAATAAAGAGATTGTAAAATTAACCCTTAACTTGTAATTTTCCTTGGTTGGGGGTATGTTAACCTCCCGTATAATGGTGAAATAATTTTTATTAAATTATAAAAGAATCATATACATTAATATGATATCATATATGATCTTTTAACATTGCTTTGTTAAAAATATCTTAGTATTATCGTCATTTTGGGTGTTAACTTAATCATTTTCTTTTATATGTTTTGTTACGTAAGACATGGTTGTCATGGATAGGTTGTATATTATTCATATCAAGAATCTTATCAAGTTCTTAAACATTATTTTTAATTCATCAAATGACAATTATACTTGAATGGATACGATGGAGAATGAATCTCATCGCGTTCGTGGAGACGGTAGTCCGTACGTACGCACGAGCGACAATATTATTATTTTGATATTAAAATAATATATAATTGGATGTTATATCATATATAAAGAATAATTATCATGGTATATTTATTATTTACATGAATTACACATCATTATTATACCCATCAAAATAATAATGTTTTGAATAACAATTACACCACGACGTGGAGACGGTAAGCCGTACGTATGCACGTATGGTGACACGTCATTCAAAGGATGGATATAATACTGAAATATGGTTGTAACATGTTTATAATAACATCAGAGTATATATAATATACTCGAGTTATTATTTTAGAATGGTAATAACAAAGAAATAAGAAGTGGAAGAAGAAAGGAACTTGAAAAAGGGTGGTGAAATCATTACCTCTTCATCAAGTTCTTCCTTTTTATTTGATTAAAAGGGCTACTTAGGTTGGATTTATGACTAAAGGAAGGCCTCTAGGATGAAGTTAGGGAATTTGAGAGAGTATTTGGGCAGGGTTTGGCCGAACCAAAAAGCTTTTAATGTATTAATTAGTTAGAAGGGGGAGTGCCCTTTTATAAGAGGGGTGAGGGGCACCTTTTCAAAAGCTAGAAATACTATTTTATAATAAATTCATATTCGGTTTCTAATGGCTCCAAAGTGTATTCTTTAAATGTTAAGGTGGGGATAGGTCGAAAATCACTCAACCAATAGAATTTAGATAGGTTTGGGTCACTATATTAACCTTATCATTAAGTATTAACTCTTAGTTAATTAGTTTCACTTTTACAATGTCTCTTTGTATTTTTATATTATATGGTTAATAAACTTACTATATACATCCAAGAGACCCCCAAGTGGTCCATTAATGATAGAAATATCATGATATAAGTTTCTTGGACGAGCCTTATATTTTTAGGAATTGAATATAAATTAATAATATAATATTTTTTTTAAAAACTCTTTTATGTCAATTTTGACACTATTCAATAATTGATTTTTGTGAAAATCATAACAGAATGATTACTTCGAAAAAAGTTAATTAAGTCAATACTAAAATTTCATATTATCCTATAAAAGTAGTGTAATTCATAAAAAGGCTCAAATTTTATTTATTTGGGTATTTATAATATCAATTATTTTAATATTTCACTATTATGGTAATTACTGCATCTTCATTATGTCATAAATAAATTAAATTATTAATTGTCTAAAAATAATAAAAATATATAATTATGTAGTAAATAGTTTTATCTTTCTAATTAATATTTATAATCTAAAATCTAACATATATAACCCTATGTAAAAAATGTTTTTCTAAAAGATATATGCTTATGTCATTTTTGTATTTATTTTAACTTAATTAATATAAAGTGTCATTATCACTTACAAGGGGCTACATGGGGTCCAAAAATCGACCCAAATATTCCCATGGTATGAAATGTATCACAAAATTAGTTTAGGAAATGTTTTAGGGTATTTTGTTATTAATATAATATTATTTTTTAACCATTATTTACCAGATTTAGCCTTTAACCATGTTAAATAAAATATTTACCGAAGTAATTATTCAAAATGTCTAAAATAAAAGTTACCTATTTACACAATTTAAACATCCTGATTCCAAATATGGAATCCATTTTTTCAAATTCAAAACATAGAAGTGGAAGAAATTAATTTAAAATTAATTCCCGTTGTTAAAACAAAAAGAATGTTTTTAAGAGATAATAACTGTCAAAAGATTGAAACTTGTTTATGTCTGGTTTAATTGTGAAATTTTTTCCAATGACCAAAATTGTATTAAATGGTAAAAATATATTCTAAATATACTTTAAAACCACTCAAATTCATAATTTATCACTACTAATTATTTTGATTAGAAAAATTGTTTTTAATTAAAATTTCGTAATTTTCACTATTCATCAAAATATTATAGTTATTCGAAAAGTACCATAATTTCATCCTTGGATAAATTCTATATTATGAATCCAAAAATGAAGTCCATTTTGAGAGATAAAATTTATAAAATTTTAAAAAGCAGGTATTACTATTCATTACGTAGTTTGATTGGTTGTAGTGTGTGTTTGAACTCGAAGTTGCGTACAACACATGCTACTGTATTATTCAAAGAGAAACGTACCGTGGAAGCTTGGAGTGTGACATTGTAAGTTATTTTATGTCCCCATTCGAAGGAATAAATTTATTTAGTCAAATTGAATATATAAAAGTTTAAAATATTGGATTTAAAAAGGGTTCACTATTAAAGTTGGTAAAAGTGCATTTTTGAAAAATACTTCTTTTATCTGAAAAAAGGAACTTGTTCTTACATTATGTCTTAGAAAATCATAATATGGATTCTAAAATTATAAGGATTATATAAGGTTCAAAATTTAGTTAATACTATTCATCACCTCTTTTGAACGGTTTGTTTGGTAAGTTATGGTGCGCTTGAACTCGGTGATACGTGTAGTGCAAGTTATTGAATTGTTTTGAAGAAGTACATACTATGAAATCTTGGGGTGTTACATATACTAATTAATTTCTATTAATATTAAAAGTTTACATTAATTTCATTATACCAATATTTCAAAATATGGTTACGTATATTCATTACTTCTAATTGAATTAATAGGATTTAATGGTTATATTTAAAAATTATATTTTAATATTAATGTATCATGGTTTTAATTTAAATTCAACATTTCTTTTGGAGAATGCTATCAAACAAAGTATTTAATTAAAAAAATTTATTAAAAAATATTGTGGTGTTACAAACCCCCTTAATTACATTTTATCTTTGTAATTTAAATTATCACATAATAGTAAAACTAACTCAAGGTAACTATAAGGTATATTTGAATCATGATACAACTCCCAGAGTGTTCTACACAAAATTAGGTATTATATCATTTCCCTTAAAAATAGGTAAATAATAATATTGATTTTTTATTTTAATAAATTGAGCTAAAAAACTATCACGATTAGATATTATAAATCCAACAATAGATTTTTTCTCTATGAGATATCACAATAAACATTCCATTGATATATGATCATATATTGGTTTAAAATATGAAAAGTGATTTCTCTATTTTCTTGATAAATATTGATTCTATTTTGAGGAATTTAATACATTTAAAAAATCACATAATTTTCATTTAAAAGAGGGATAATATGAATTCCATGAAGTATAATTGATAGAACTCAACTTGGTAAACAATAATAAGTGATGTTTTTTCCTTGATATCATAAAAACATTAGGATGTTGAGTTGATTCTTTTAGAAAAAATCCAGGATATACCAAAGATACAAGAATCACGATCCTATAGGAAACCCCATAATCTAGATTAGATTATAAGTATTCATTAATTATCATGATACACTTCATTATTAAAATATAATTTATTCATAGAAATTTCATAGGATATTCAATGTTCTCTTACCTTATGTGGATGTTTCCCTTGATTATTTCCATAAACATTAGGTTCATTTCATTTTTAGGTGTAATGACCATGTTCCTCACAACTGATGCATTAGACTGAGTATTTTCAATATTTTGGTTATCCACTATATCCATCTTATACATTGGTAGATTCATATCTCTTCATCATTCATGTTCTCTATCTAATTACCTTACACAATTATAGAACTTTCATGTTCCTTGGTGATAACCCCCATGATTATAAACACAATTTATGAATATTAAAAGATGAATTTTCTCTCCTCCATGTTTTTAACACTTGAATTTCCATTTAAATCCATTTTTAATCTTCTTTTCTACAAAACCATAAGAATAATGAGAGTATCGAATTTTAATTTTAACTTTAAGTGACCAACAAAAAATATCTTCATAGGTTAAAAAATTCCTTATTGCCAATTATTTTTTGAGACACTAATTTAAACCACTAAGTAAGGGATTTACCATAATTTCATAGTATATGATCAAACCATAGGCATACCTTGAAATTATTGAGAATTTTATTTTATAGGAAGTGATGTGTTAAATTTTTTTTTGCCTCAACACAAGGAATTATCTCTCCATTTTTGTATGAAGAGGGAGAATAAAATATTGACTAAATAATACCTATTTAAACCCTTCCCCTTTCATGGTATTTATTTGTTCTATCCATTTCATGTTCTTGATTAGATTCCACCATTGTTCTACTTTACCTTCCAAATGATATATAACAAAAACAACCTTTTCATGATTTAATCTTTATTGAACAAGAAATATTTTATCTAGAGTATAAATAATTTTCTCATAAATTAGTTGATTGAGAGACCCAATAAAGATTAGTGGTTGTTAATGCATGATAAAATTTCTAGTAGGATGATCCTTACTTGGTGCATTTGAGAGTTCCACACAGTTTGAATTATTATTCTAAGAATTGGGATAGAGTTTTAATGAATGTTTTCACTCTATTTTCTATACCATTATGTTTATTTTTGGAAAAATTTCTATGAGGTATATTATAAATATTTTCACTCAATTCCTCTAGGTTATATCAACTAATTTAAATTAGGTAAAGTTGGAAAAGAGAAATTATTAAATGCACAAAATCAAAACTATGATCCTAGAAGAAATAACATATAGGTGACCTATATGATGTAAGTTATGAATATTTAGTTTTTAATATACATTATTAATGGTCATGATCATACATTGTTTTCTAATTTAGATAATTAATTATTTAAATAATTGATAATGGTTTATAATGAGAATGTGGATTAAACAAAAGATATCCCATAAGAATGATAAACTGTTTTTGCAGCTTTGAATTTTATTGTTCACCATGTGATGATTGATTTAATACCCAACAAAACTTTTTTTATGGTCATTACCTCAATGTAGATTTGTTCCATATAATGTATCCACCTTCAGTATCTATATAATGTTATAATTACTAATATAAACACTCAATATCTATTTTACCAAAACATCATGATGTTATCCTATACTTATACGTTCACATAGACCTATCCCTTGTATTTTTTCTAATTTTATATAAATTAACACAAAAAATAACTAAACACCACTCTAATATCAACTACGATGAACCAAGATAAATATAAATTAAATATTGCATTAATAACATGATTTAAATAATTACCCTCACAAACATTCCCACAAACCCTAGACATAAAGTGTTAGTGTATTTGTGATTAGCTGTATAAAATTCTTAATATACAATCATTTATTCATAATATAACTCCTCTAAAATATCATATATAATTTCTACAAGTTATAATCATATTTATAAATAAGGTAAGAGGAAAACATAATAAAGGGGTGATCTTAAACACTCAATAAGGGAAAAACCATCACCATGTACTCAATGTTTATATAATAATCATATGAAAAAACTTGGGAATGTCAAAAATTTCTTATTTAAAAGAACATGGAACCATAGGGTTGTCCATATATCAAGATAGAAGTAAATGCTGTCTCAAATGAAAAAAAATACCTTGAAAAAAGTATTTGGAATCATTAGAAATTAAACATTTATCAAGGAGAATAATCATAGGCATAAGATTATTACATAAGAGTATGGAATCAACATAAGCATAAGAATCATATTCCAATGATACCAACCAAAACATTCATCACATATTAGGTTTGGGATAGCCACCCATGTACCCTCTTGGGATGGGGTTAATCATCTCATGTACCCTTGGTCATGGGATAAAACCTCATGTGTACCCCATTGGCCTGGGATAAATCCTACTATGTTCCCATTGGAATTTGATAAATCATCCCATGTACCCCTTTGAGCTCAAGAGTTATAAAATTAATCTAATGAATTGGAATGAGATATAGGACACCACTCATCATCATCCATACATATGATTCCAACATAAAAACAATCATTACTATATCTAAACCCATGAAAAAATAATTAGTTTCTTGAAACTTTAGAAAACATCTCATTACATCCAATTAAGATATCACAAGAAAACAACAATATCTTTTTCTAAAAGAAATAATATCATAATAACATATATAGGGTGACCAAAACATCACTTCAAGAGAGATAAACCTTGGAGAAAAAATAGAAGTGAAACTAAAAAAGTTTCACAAAACTATTTAAACAACGATAAAAAATATAAAGTGAAAGTTAATTTCAATAACATTTATGAGAAGTGAAAGATATAAGTTTTGAAAAAAACATTAATTTTAAAATGAAAATTCAATAGTGGATCCCTGAAAATGATAATAACATTTTTAATTGGTGAAGTGACAATAATTTTGTACCATTTAATTTTAAAAAATAATATTAAATTATAGATATTTTAAAGTAATAAAATTTATAAAAAAGTAATGTTCAGTAAAATATCCATTCATTGTTTTTGAAAGGATGGGAATAACTTTAGAAAAATTTAAATAACCTTACTTCAAACCCAAATAATTAAAATTATAACAAAATATTGGGTTTAAAATGAATAAAGTAGAATATAAGAATCATTAAAGATTGAAATAATTTGAGTTTCTACTAGTAAAAGGGAAATATTTTTTGAGATTAAAAACATTAATATGAATAAAAACACATTAAAAGTGATGGGAATTATTCTTAAAAAATTTTATTTTTATGAAATAATAAATTAATCAATGAATAAGTCTTAGGTGTAAAAAATTATTTCCCCACAAATATAATAATGAAATAAAACATAAAATCCTCATTGGTATTATATTTCTATCTTGAAATATTATAATCTAAGTGGAGTGATTATGAATCATGAAAAATTTTTGAGTCAAGAAAACACATTACAACTTGAGGAGTATTTAATAAAAACCTAGTATAACATAGATAATTAAATTAGACATAAATTACCATGAATAAAAGTAATTCATGATATAATATCTCAATTATAAATTATATATACTTCATTAATGAAATTAGGTTCATAATACAAAAATGTGTCTCAAAGAGTGGAAGATTGAGGTGAAAACCATTATAGTATTGGTAATATAAGAATAAAAGGATTATGGAAGGAAGAAACTAAAATGGAAATTAAAATTTCATTAAATTGAATATATCTTAATATGTGAAAGAAATAGGAAATTCAATACACCATATAAAAGAAATGGTCATGAACAGTATGAAACAAGTACCAAGCTATTGAAAATGTGTTAAATAAACCCTTACCATTACTAATTTTAGAGCCATTTTTATACAAAAACACTATTTATAATTTTTATTTATAATTATTATCTACATGTATATTATTTAATTTTTACTTATTTTCCCACATTAGGTGTTTATAAATTTTATAGTTTATACTAGTTTTGTTGGAGTGATATCGGCATTTTTCTCCAACATTTTACCATTAAAAGTTCATTAATGTTAATAAAATATATAACTTATATTTATTTATGAATTCATAAGTTCTTTTGATGATTTATTCATTATTTATCATCGATGGTGAAATGGATAATAAGCACATTTTAGTGAATTTCCTAACCAATGGAAGGTGTTTTATTAATTATTGAGTTAAATTTAGATATATCTATTATAAAAAAAATATTATTTGAATAAATATATCATATTATTACAATAATTATTTTTTCATAGTTATATGTTTTAAATTTTTTTGACATTGTTCCAATAGGTCATAAAATCATTTGAAACATGAACAAACAATGCTTAATGGACAATTATATGGGAATTTATTTTGAATATAATTGTAAAATAATCATAATGATCATATTTAGTTCTTATTTTTATGATATATCATAATTTTTAAGGAATTATAAGAATAATAAATGGATATGAAGATATAACATAATATAAATAAATTGTTTTTTCTTATCAGTTTTCTTGTTTATAATGACCAATTTTATAATGATTATTTATCATTAATATTATTATTAGGTAATCAAATTTATATGAATAGAGCCCTATTAATTTAATAAACATCATATTTACCCTTTAAAATAATTACAATTACCATCCATGTACGGCGGTGATGAAATAAATAATAAAAATCGATTGTTGCATGGAGGTAGTAGTCCACACGTATGCATGGATGAAGATTTTAATTTTTCATAGAATGATGAAAATGAGTCATATGGTTTATCTTTTAATAACATAAAATATTCTATTAATATTATAATTATATACTAAATTACCAATTATGAACATCCATGTAATTTGGTGAAGGAAAATGAGACACATTGGGTCGTGGTGGTGGTAATCCTTATAATAAACAATTCACATTTTTGTTTTTCTTAATGTAAAAGGGGAGGATGGTTAAGTATTATTCCATAAATATAATAAGATGATAGTATAACAATTATACTCATGATTTCATTATATTGTGGTGGAAATAAATTTTAATAAGTCGAAAACATATAATGAAATAGGAAAGAGGGATGTTTAGTTATAAATCTATACCTTATTACTTGGATTATATCATTTTTGAATGGAGTTAAAAATTTATGGGATGAATTTTTAGAAGAAAAAAACCTTATAGTGTCTATGAATGTTTAGGGGAAGGTTTGGTATATTTTTGTTTTGAATATATAGGGTTTTGGTTTGAGGGAAAGCGAGGATAGGATTTTCTACTTTACTAGTGAAAAAGGATGGATTTTCTGTAAATACCAAAAAATGATCAACAATGGGAAGTCAATATGAGTGTAACTAGATAAATAATTGATAAATAATGAAGATAATAATATATAAGGTTTTTCCAAACCTTATACAATCAATTAAATACTTTTTAACATGCTTTAAAGCATTTTACAACTTGAATTATTATGATATCCATTAAAGTATTTTTCAAGGTAACTAGTTATTATCTATGTTTACTTAATATTTATGAATAAAAATAAAGTGTTTATAATTAGATATTTTTTATCCATTGATTTTAAATTTTAATTCCTTTTAATTTCATTAAATTAATAAAATTGAGAGAAAGTAATTTTAGAATACTTATGTATAATGTATTAAAAAACATTTCATGGAAGATATTAATTATATTCTAAAATATCAAACATTAGTTTTCATGTAAAAAATAATATTTTAAAATATATAATTCTACTTATAATAAATAAATTATTACAATAAAAATGCTTTATAAGTTTTAGGTTAATATTATATCCAAGTGAAGTCATGAAATCTATGATATTTTCAAAAATGGAATTTTTTATCTATTCACTGAAAAATCAATCATTTTATAAAAATAAATAAAATTCACCTTATGATTATATTATTATAGTTAAATAAGAAATTATTTTCAAACTAAAAATCTAAAATTTTATAATTTAATATTTAATAATATACCAAAATAAAGTGGAAAATTGTTCATATTGGAAAATAGATTTCTCAAATGTTAAATATTCCTTATTCAAGTTTCTAATTAATTAATAATTAATTTATAGGCGATATATTATTCATAATATAAAAATAATTTATTATTATTTAATCATAATATAATAGTTTCAGAAAATAAAACACCAATTTTATAAAATTATATTTTAATCATATAACGAGTTTCTTAGTTTTTTAAGTATACCAATTGAATTTCATTAGTATTAAAAGTAAAGAATTATCTTCATTATACCCATATTAATAATGTTGTTAATCCTATTCATGCCCACTAATTCAATAATTATGTTTTAATGGTTATATTTTTATCTAAATGCATCATGTTTTGTGTTAAAGGTTTTCAAGGATTGATTTTCAAGCTATCAAACAGAGTATTTATCTAAATAAATAGATTGAAAAAATATTAGGGTGTTATATTATATCCCTATTATAAATTTAATCAGCTCAAATTTAATGATCATTTACTAGGGAAACTAACTAGGAGTATCTAAGGGATAGAATCAATTAATGATATAATTTCGAGATTATTATCCACAAACATAGAAAAAAGATCATTTTCTATCAGAATAATTCAATCATAATATTGAATTTTTCTACAATAATATGAAATAAAAACACCATATGATTAGGTATCAAAACTCCTATTATAGAATTCATTTTCCAATAGATTTCATAGTCATCTTTACACTGATAGATGATCATAGATTGGTTTGAAATAAGAACAGGGATTTGTCTATTTTGTTGATTATTATGGATTTGATATGGGGATAGTAAATATATTACCAAAATAACATCTAAATCATATAAATGAGTGATAATATTAATTTCACAGATCATATTATATAAACCTCAAATTGGTACACAATTATAAGAGGAGTTTTTTTCTGGATATCTCCAAATCATTGGGGTTATGATTTGATTCTTTTATAAAATATCCTAAATATACTTATGTTTCTAGACTTAGAATCCAATAATACATCCCCAAATCTATAGGGGAGTATTGTTATTTATTAACTATCATGACCCACTTCATTTTCACAATTAACTTCAATCAAGGTGATTGCATAAAAATTTTCATGTTTTTTGGATAAGGTGGATGTTGAAATTGAATAGTGTTATCAAACCTGGGTTTAAAGAACTTTTTAGAAAAATTACCAAACTCATTAAAATTGAACTATTTGACTACATCTTTTTCATAAATCTCATAAATCCCTCTGTTCATTTCATTAGTTGTTCTCTTTATATATCTTCAATATTCATGTGATTGATGAACTTCTATTATACACTTGAATAACATTCTTGTACCTTGGAGATAATCCTCTTATGCTTATACTAATTTTTTGAATGTCAGAAGATGAATTTTATCTCTTCCATTTTTTTATCAGTTGAATTTTTATAGAATTCCATTTTTCTAGCCTTGTCCCTTAAACCATGAGAATAATTAGATTATATAGTTTTCATTTATTCCTTATGTGAACATCAAAACATATCTTTATAACTTCTAAAATACCTTATAGATAATGATTTTTTAGACTTAGATTTAAATCCCTAATGAAATGATTGAACTTAATTTTGTATTCAATGATAAAACTATAGACATACCTCCCAAGTCATCTAAATTTTTCTTCATAGGTAATAATAGATCCACCTATATTTTTATTTATATAAAATAATTATCTCTTTATTTTTGAATAAATATTTATGAAAAAATATTTACTAATGAATTCCACATTCAAATATTCTTATATTATTTAATAAATTTCGTCCATTAGACATTTGTTCTTGATTAGGTCCCAGAATTGGATAAATTTTCCTTACTAATGATTTGAAGCTAAAAAACCAATACATGATTCAATATTTATAGAATTTAAAATATCTTTTCTACTGTATTGATCCTCTACATAGTTATTAGTAGATCAGGAGGCCCATTGACAATTGGTTAGTGTTAATGCATAAAAAACTCAATAAAAATATTCCACATCCTTGGTGAGTATGGGAGATCTACATGGTTATAATTGTTATTCCAAAATTGGGATATCCTTTTTAGGAAGGTTTTCATTCCATTTTACATTATATTAGGTTTATTTATTTTAAAGTCTTCACATGGTCTATTACACCCATTATTGACTTAGTTATTATGGGTTCCATCCATTACTTCAAATTTGGGAAAGATAGAAATGAAAAATTATTAAAGACACTGAATGAAAACTATGATCCTTGAATAAATAAACATAAAGTAAATATATAACCTAATGTATGAATATTTAGGTTTTAATATATGTTATCCATTGTCATTACAAAACTTATTTCTCTAACTAAACTAGTTAGTTATTTGAATATTGAATAATGGTTTATAAAGATAATGTGGATTAGCTAAATCATATCCCACATGAGTGTCAAACTAGGTGTGATGTTATGTCTCATTTTCACGCCTGAGGTGAAAATTGGGATAATACCCCACATGACCTTTTCAAGGTTATTACACCAAGGTACATATATACTAGAGCCTACATCCACTTGTAGTATCTATATATGGATTTAATAACTAGGGGAACCACAAAATATTTATTTTTTAAAATCATTAGGATATTTTAATATACTTAGAATTATCCCATATATTTATCCCTAAAGATTATTTTCATAATTTTATCTGTACTAATCCCTCAAATAACTAAACCCATCTCTGATACCAACTATAGAGACCCAATCTAAGCATACCTCAAATATTACATTAATCTCATGATATAAATAATAAATCTCAACAACAATATCACAACCCAAGGACCTAAAGTTTTAGTGTCTTCGAGATTAGGTATATAAATATAATATTCTAATATAATTTCTAAAAAAACTAACTCCAGTTGAATACCTTGTAGATTTTAAACAATTTATAATAATATCATATCACTGGAAAGAGAAATATAAAAAGGGGTGATCTCAAACACTCTGTAATGGAAAACTTATCAAATTTTCATCAAGACTTAGATTATAAGAATATAAGAAAACATGGTAATGGGTAAAATTTATTATTAAAAATTACATGGAACAATAATAGTTGTTCACAAGTCATGATAAAAGGACATGTGATTTCAAATTAACAAACATGAACTATGGATACACTGTATATAAACAGGAGACATTAAACATGAGTCAAAAAGAATAATCATAGGCATAATATTATGACAAAAGAGTGTGGTATAAAAAAATTATATTATTATCTCAACGATACCCACCAAGACATTCATCAGATAGTAGGCTTGGGATATCCAATTGTGTACCTCTGTGGGATTAGTATAACCCTCTTGTGTAACCATGGGCGTGGAATAAAACCTCATGTATACCCCAATGGATTGGGATAAATCCTCTTATGTATCATTTTTCTTAGGATAAATCATTACATGTACCATTTAGTGCTCAAGACACACAAACATATTTCAATACATTAGAGGGAAATATCGAACCCCACCCATAATCATGCATATATATTTTGGCCATTTAAAATCAATCATAAACATATATAAACGAATGTAAAAATAATTTATTTCAATTTTTTTTGAAAAAATGATATTAAATTAACTTAAAAAATCATAATATATCTAGAAAGTTATTTACCAAAAAGAATAATTTTATTACAAAATATATAGATTCATTAAAACATCATTTCATGAGAGATAAACTTGGGAAGGAAAATAAAAGTGAACATAGTTTTTTTCAAAAGGTGAAGTAAAAAAATATTGAAAAATTTTACTCATAAAAAATAATAATCAATAATAGAGCATTTAAAAGAAGTAAAGAATATAAAAAATAATGCAGAGTGGAAGATAAAACCATTTATTTTTAAAGGATGGGAAACACTTTTGTTCATCTTGAAACAACCTTGTTGAAAACCCATATTGTTAAAATGAAAAGAAACTCTTGTTTAATCATTAAGAAATATTAATATAAGGATACATAGAGATATAAAAAATTAGAGTTTCCAAGAGGGAAATAATAAAATAATAAAAAATTAAAAACCTATATATGGGAAAGAATATATTAAGATATATGGGAATTATTTTAAACAAAATTACATTTTGTATGAAACAATATATTCATAAAGGAAGAATAATGTATTGTAAAACATGAATTACCAAAAAAATAATATGTATATAGAATGTAACATCATCATAGGGTAGTATACTTAAATCGTTAATGATTATAATTAAATTAATGTGATAATGACTCAAGGAATAGATTTGAGTCATGAAAACCACTTGACAATTGAGGATCATTTAAATAAAATCCTATCAAAAGAGGGATATTTAAATTTTAAATAAATAAGCATGAATAATTTTAATTAATGATATAAAATATCATTTAGTAACTATATAAACCACAAAAATTATGTTAGGTGCATAATAAAAAACATGTCTCAAATAGAGAAATATTTAGATGAAAACCCTTAAATTATAGGTAATGTAAAATTTAAAGGTGCATGATAGGAAGATCATGAAATGTAAATTATAATTACTTTAAATGGAATATTTGTTATTATTTTAAATCAATATGCAATTTAATACACCATATAAAATAAATGACGGTGTAAAATATCAAACATGATCCATGGATTTTTAAATGAGATAAAGAAACCATTAACTTTACAATTTATTTCCACATATATTTTTTACATTTTGTAAAATAATAAAAAATATATTAATAACTAATTCATAACTATATCCATACTTAAAATTATTAATTATTTTAATTTATAATAATTATTCACATGTATATTTTTTATTTAATACCCATTTCCTATATCTGGTGTTTTTAGTTTTGAATGTTTGTACTAGTTTAGTAGGAGAAATGTTAATATTATTTTTTATTGAAAAGTTCACAATTAAATGTTCGTTAATGTTACTATAAAATCTTACTTGTAATTATTTACAATTTTTCAATTTCCATTGATGAGTGTTACATTCTGTATCCTTGATGATGAAATCGACAATAAACAGACATTATTTATTTTCTTAACTAATGATTGGTGTTTTTAAAATTATTGAGCTAAATAGTGATGTATCCATTACAAAAAAATGTTTAATAATTTATATTATATTTTACAATTAACTATCTTTTCATATTCATCCATGATATAAGTTTTTTACATTGTTCAAATAGGTTGTCAAACCGGTCCAAACATAAACATAGCATGATTAATGGATGATTATGAAGTGATTTAGTTTCAATAGAATTATAATAGAAACATAATAATCATATTTATTATTTAATAGTGTGATATATTATAATTGGTAAGGATGTATAAAAATAAGTAATATATATGAAAATATTACATAATTTGAATAAATTGTTTTTTTCTTCTTTTCTTGCTTGTTTAAGAATGTTGATTTTATATTTATTTGTTTATCAATCATATTATTAATAGGATGTTCAATTTTTTTTATGAAAACATTATTCATATCATAAAAAATCATATTTATCTTTTAAAACCATTCTCATGACCAACAATGTAAGGCAGTGATGAAATGATAAACATAAATCGATCATTCCGTGGTGGATGTAGTCCAAAAATACTGATGGGTCATGATTTAATTCTTACATAGAACCAAAAAAAGTGTAATATGGTTTATAATTTTATAATATAAACATTTAATAAATATCATAATTATATATTAAATTCCATATTAGGACCACCCCAGTGAGGCGGTGAAGGGAAAAAACACATTGTGTTGTAGAAGTGGTAGTTCGAATAACACATGATTCATTTTTTATTTTTTATTAATGTAAAATTGGATTATAACACTCCATGATCTATAAATCTATCACATGAAAAAATTAGATTAGTTACGGGACCTCAATCAAGCCTCCCCATATGCTAGAGGCTGCTGACAAGCACCAGGGGTGTGATGAGTATATTGGGGAGACTATACCCCATATTATTAAGTTGCAATACAACCAAAATAAAATTATATAAATTAATATTAGAGTAACATATATGGAGGAAAAATTACAACATACTACTTAGAAGTAAAATGAGGAACCAATAAATCAATAATAGTGAACCATTTAATGAAAGGATGATATGTATTTAAATTCCAAATGAGAAGTAATAAAAATAAAATAACTGGTTAAAAAAATAAAATAAAAATACTCTGATCCCAAGACCCATGTTAGTACTATCTCTAAAATATAACCCATCAAGAAAAAAACAATAAATAATAAGGACTACTTACCTTTTCCAAAACTCCATCGATGTAATCTACGAAGGTACCAAATGATGGCCGAAATGTGTAGTGAGTAAAATATAGTAGGTCAACACCACCATGTCTTAAAAAACCTATGTGATAAAAATTGCATGTAATAAAGTGATAAAATTTTTATTAGTAAGTAAACTAAGATAAATAATAAATAAACATAATTCAGTACCATGCCATAATATCTCTGAGCATGTAGCACAACCATTCCAACCATAAGCACAAATGATGTCCTAATCAAATAACAAGGCAGAGCCTTCTGTATAAACATTTCAAAATCTAGGGATAAACCTCTATATAATCATTTCAACATTAGGGAATAACCCTCTATATAATCATTTGGGAATGAAAATGGGACAAGCCTGATATATAATTATTACAACATGAAACAGGTCTAATACCTCTATATAAGTAGTACAACATGAAACTAGGTCAAGCCAGCTATATATGAATTAAAACATGAAATTGGGCCAAGCTCGCTATATAAGCATTATAACATGGAACTTGGACAAGAACACTATATAATAATTAAAATATGAAACTAGGATAAGACCAATATATAAGAATTGGAGAATAAAACTAGGATAAACCCACTATATGAGCATTAAAACTATTGCCACATGCCCGGTCTCAACAGTATTGAATTTGAAGGGATCTCAGAAATAATGTAGCACATGATTTATAACCATTCATGATTAAATTAATTAATGTGCACTATATATCATTGAAATAAAAACATTACAAATAATTGATAAATTAAACCGACCCTAAGGTTTTGTTTTAGATAACCTACCTTTATCTGGTGATCAAACAATGCTTCTAATCGGTAACTCCAACAATAATGAAGGCATAGATAATTTCCATAAGAAACCTAGATCATATTGATCATGATTGACACAAAAACCTACTAAAGTCAAGATTTTACACTTCCAAAACTATAGAATAGTATTATATAATAGAAAACCTAATAAAAATAACTCACTAGAGACATATTTCTTGACCGATATGTTCGTAATAGAGTATGGAACTCCAAAATCGCCTAAAAATTACCCAGGGTTTGAGAGAGGAGGGTTGAATATAATAGGAATAAAAACATAAGCATATGAAAAATATTATAACCACGGTTTTTGAGATGTACACGGAATTTACATGTATTAAAAATCATGAAATTATCAATTTAATATTGTGCCAATATTCACTTCCCCTTGAGTGAATTTAAACTTTACTAAGATTACACCTCATGTTATATTGATTCACAATGTGAAAACAGTTCAAATAATTAATCGGTTCATGCCCTGTATTCCCATCATGGTATATTTTTGAAATATTTACATATACTATAACTCATTTACATTGTGTGTAAATTTCATACATGAAGCTTCAAGAATAGATTTTTTTTGAAAATCCCTAACCTCCATTGAAGCCTCCCAAACTCAAAGAAAACCATCAGAATCCCATTTAACATATCTAAACGCATAAAACATTAATTGAAGAAAACATAAATACCTTAAATTTATGTTATTTTCCATAATAAAATCACGATTGATATGAAAAATAATCATCCAACTAGTTTTAAAAACAATGGAAATCCCAAACAAATAGGTATAGCGAAAAACTCAAATGGGGATGTAACTAAAGAAATACAGGATCTTACAGGGGTGGTTAATTCTTATACCATCATTATATTAAAATAGTAGTACAATAATTATACTAATGTAATCATTATAATATTGGGAAAATATTCTTTAGTAAGAAGAAAAGAACATAAAGAAATAGGAAAGAGGATGAAATGATTGTAAATCTATACCTTTGTACTTGAAATATCTCCTCCGAAAAGGGGGTGAAAAATTGAGGGATGGTATTTTGAGAAGCCTTGAACCTAATTAATATGTATTGGAGTTCTTAGGATATGTTTTAGTATATATTGTACCTAACTTATTGGGTATTGGTGTGTTGAAGTGGGTAGATGAGTATTATTTTTATAAGTGTAGATTGATGATATGTTTTTATAAATTAACCAAACTTTACAATAATGGAATGTCCCACACAAGGAACATGATTCAAAATTGGGAAATAATGGATATTAAAAGTGTTAAGGTTGATCCATAAATCAACCACATATTTAGAAACATGTTTTAACATGTTTTAAGATATTTACCCCAGAAATTATTACATTTTCCATTTAATCTTTTATCACGATAACTAGTTTTTAGCTAACCTAAATTAATATTAATTCCTAAAAATAATGTGAAATTTATTATATAATTTATACACTGTTATTTTAAAATTTTAAACTATTTTATGTGATTCAATTTACAAAAGTTATAAAAATTATTTTTAAAATTCTAATGTGTAATATATTACTAAAATTTTTAGTGAAAATATTAATTTTTTTTATTTAATATAAAATATAGGTTTATAATTCAAAAATAATATTTTAAAATATATAATGTTACTGATAAGACATATATTTAGTCAATAAAAATGTTTAGTAAGTTTTAGGTTATGAATATATCCAAGTGATGTCATAAAATATATAGTTTCTTCAAAAAATGTATTTTCCAATATTCTCCTAAAGATAAATTATTTAAGAAATATCCAAAATAATCCATATTAATATTATTTTATTATGATTAATATAAAAATTATGGTCAAATTATATTTTTAAAATTTCATAATTTAATATTTAAATAGAATCCTATAATATAGTGTAAAAATGTTCATATTAGCATATAAATTCGTAATTCTTTTACTATTAATTCTTCATATTTCTTATTAATTAAAAATTATTTTTTTGGTTATCTATTTTTCATATTTTAAATATAGTTTTTATTATTTAATCATAACATACTTAATTTCTTAACACCAAATACTAATCCTAGAAAATTACAATTTAATCATAAAAATATTTTCTTAGTTTTTAACTATAATAATTAAATTTTATTAGTATTAAAATTAGAATTTATTTTCATTTTACCCATTTCTCATCATGTGATATTTCTGATTCATACCTTCTAGTTCAATGAATAGGTTTTAATGGTTTTATTTAATATTTATATTTCAATCTAAATGTATTGTGATTTTGGTTTAGGTTTATCTTTTGTTATGGTAAAAGCTATAAAAAGTGTTTATTTAAAGAAATATATTACAAAATATAGGGGTGTTACAATTATGTTCCTTGAAGTGAATTACTAACCTCAAATATGGGGAGGTTTGTTTTTTGTTTTTTTGATGTGTTGATTCTTCTCATTTCTCCGTCGAAAAAACTGCTATATAATATTATACGACCAACTAAATTTTTCTTGTAGCCCATATATCTATGAATATATGTTTTTCATTTTATCATTTACATCCACTTATATATTTTTTTTCAAATATATTCTCAAGGTGGAACTTCAAATCCTACAGCATCAACAAAGCTATATTCTTCTTACTAAAACAAAATCATTGAAATTGGTCATTTGATAGCTATAGTTTATTATGATTCTAATGTTTAAACAATATATAAAATATATGAAAAATAAAAAGTCATCTTTTTTAAATACTATTATAAAGTGGTGTTTATTTATAATAAGTTATAATTAAATATTATTAATATAGTCTCTATGTGTTTTCATATACTATTAGTGCCTTTTCATTTACATGATCTTCCTTATATTTCACATGATATGGAATTTTAGTGGATTTATATTTTGATTCATCAATATATATATAAACAAAGAAACATTACTATGTTGTTGTTTCATATCACATGAATTTTTTATGATAGATTTAAAATTAGTATCATTTTTTTCTAGTTAAATGTTTCCCATCCTTACTTTATTGTTGGTTTAAATTGGTTTCGATGAATCTTTATTAATTTAAATGTTTTTTTTGTGTTTCATGAATTAAAAATTCCAAATCAAAGAGATTAAAATTGTAAATTCCATACAAAATATACAAATTAGAGTGTACCTAAAACTATTCCTTATGATGATTTCTTCTGAATGAATTCCATGTTTTTTGGTTTATTATCATCCCTAAGACAATGATTTATAGGATTTTCCAGAAGGGCTCTATGAGTTTTCTAGTGACCCTTAATAAAATTTTCATTCGACAATCATAAAATGTAAAGGAACTCTATAAGGGATGATGAAGATTAAATAAATATTTCATTATATTATTTTTTTCCCATACAATAAATAGAGTATATCATAATTTTAACCTAGAACACCGTCTACATTGGGACCACCATGATATGAATGCGATGTTCAAATTAATGAAGCCATCCTCGATGGAATATTCATTTGATCATACTTTTTTTTAGTTGATAATAGAATTGTTAAATTTTTTCTATTTTCAGAATATAGGGCCTAAAATACTTGTCCTTCCTATGATTAAATTGTGAAGTTTTTTTCCATTTATCATTCCATATTGAAAATCACCTCTACAAATTAGAATTCATTTATATTATTTTTACTCTTACTATTAACACATCTTCATAAAAATACATGTACTTGAAATGTTATATAAACAACTAACTTATTTGTTTGATGATGCCAAAATATGTCATATTCACATAAATTGGAATTAAATCTTTGGAACCTAGTACTTGAATCTCTTCCAACATAAGTGTAACATCAATAATTTTCATCATAACGTGTTCATCATACCAATTTATATTGAATGTATAATTGTTAATTATATAATTATTACAAGATGATACATGATTATCTAACCCTCTCTCTAGACATCAAATTCATTTTTAAATTGAATTTGGATTTCTAGATAATTTCATAAAAATATAGTTTTAAAATCATTCAATAAACTATTTATTATATGTATTTAACATACATCTTTCATCCCTTGATGGATTAAAATTACAAATAATTACATTGTAGGTTACCACATTTGGTTAAAACTATTATCTATTTTGTAAAACCAAAAGGAAATCCTTCTCCTACTTGATAATAATAATTGAGGCAACACCTATTATAATAATTTATTCACCGACAGGGTTCTCATTATGATGAGATTTTAGTAGACCAATGATATCCACATTAGAGAGTCTGTGAATATAGAATTTAATGAATTCCTAAACAAAATATTGATCTTTAATACAACAATTTAGAAGGATTTTATTTTTTAAGTACTCTTTAAATATCTTTATATATATTTCAATGGGGTACATATATTTTTAATTTATAGGACCACATAGTCAGATCACTCTAACCAAGTGAATTATCATTTAACTATTATATCATTGAATAAATATTGGAAGAACATATCTAATTAAATTAATACCAAAGTAATTTTACTCTTCTATAATTGTAAATTTTACTAGGTCTATTAATTTACATCATATATATTTGAAAAAGAAGAAAATATCAGTTAAATTGTGAAATAATTTTTTAGTTATAGTACAATGTAAAGAAAAAAGCATTAAATATTGCATGAAAACATGAAATAATGTGATTTTAAAACATTTAACATTTAATTAGTTATTAAAACTATATTATTATTATTTTATGAATACCCCTATGGAAATTTAGATAATTCAAGAATTTGAAAAAATGAAATATCCCCTTCTTGGAAAGAGTATAACATAATAGAGGAAGTAATGTGTATATTTCACTATTCAATGGAACCAAATAATCCATTATCTACATGTTAATCATATCCAACCTAGCCTTAATTCCATATTTTGTTTTGCTGGGAATATTTATTAACATGGAAACTTAAATATCACATAAAGTTTTTTCTATGTGCATATAATCAGGAAAATATTTTTCATTCTATCAATTATAACATGGTAATTAAAAAAAAGATATCAATTTTCAACTTGTTTTGGTACAGGTTTTATGTTTTTTTCCAAAATAGTGACCATATCCTTTACCTTCACAAACTATTGATCACTTGTTAATGGAGGATGTGTTTTACATTATTCTGAATTCCCAAATAATGATGTCTTCCAAGATCAGTATTTATATAATTGGGGTAAAAGTTTCAATTTCATAGAAACATTTTCTTAAAGAAATGTTTTAACCCAACCGATCATGCATCTTCATCAAACACTGGACACCCTAGTATTCCTTTAATACTATAACTTCAAAAATTTACATTTTTAGGAAATTCATATATCATCCCAAAAAATATGTATCTCAAGGTAAAATAATTATTTCTATGATATCATACAACATAACATCTAAATACCATATCAATTTTAGATATTTAATTAATTTAGATAAATAAATATCAATATCATTATCATGTTGTTTTGGTCTTAATACATATAAATACAATATAATATATATTAACCTCATGTATAACCATGATGGAATGATATAATTTACCAAAATCACTGGCCATGGACTGTAAGTAACATATTTTAAACCAAAACTATTAATTCTATCTATAGATTGTGTAAGAAACATGTTTCTCTACTAATTTCCCAATTCAAGATATATGTGATGAATTTTATTTTAATATGTAGAGTATAACAATTGATGAAGTTTCCAATATTGAATTTATGTATCTATATTACATGTTAATTTTCTTGATGGGTAATCATAATCATATAGCTATCTAAACCTTATAATTATTTTAAATTACAATAACAGTTTTAGATGACTTGATTCATCTATCTTATATCAATCCACACCACACTTGGTGCATTTTTGAGTGATTCAATATCCTTATGAAATTATATACAATCATTTTGTAATGAATATATTCTTTTAGATATCACCCCCATTGATAATATCACTCATTTTACGTTATGTTTTTGAAAAGGAAGATAATTATCTTCTGGTAACATCTTATTTAAGAGTAGGTTATTATTAAAAGTTGGTGTGACTTCATCCATTCTCATCTTTAAAATTATATAGATTTAGTATGGTTAAAAATGTTTTATATTTTGTATAACCAACCTAAAATAATTTCATTGTGAAACTATTTAACTTCAAATTAATCTTTTAATATTTATGAAGATCGAATTCAATCACCGTTGTCATTTCGGCTACAAAATCTCCAGCATTGTTTATAATTATACTCATATGAAATGATCTGTACACCATAGTGTTATCCCGATCACTATCTATGTTTAGTTTTTACATGTGTTTAGTATAACATTTATAACTTTGATCAATTCCAAGATAGATCAATTGTTATTATTACTCCCCTAGATAAATATTTCTTGAATATTTCCCACATAAACACAAGCAACTGATTTAAGAAAGGTAATTTTCATGCTCTATTTAAAACATGATGAACTCTTTATCCTTATCCTCATACTATATTTTTAAATGATTGAAATCCATATATTTTTAATTAATATTTACCTTATATGGTTCCATAATATTTATATTTAATAATAAATAAATAAATACACAGAAAATATGAGTTTAGAATCGCAACATTCTATTATTTATAAATAAACACATATAGTAATCAAATTTGATATAGTTTCATAACATCATATACTTGTTAGAAAATATGAAAATAAATAATTAATGAATAAAAAGTATAATAACACTTATTTTTTTATAAAAATAAGTCACATATAATAATTAATTTTATATTATATTATAAATTTTCTAAGAATAGAATTTTATTCATACTATTAAAACTACATCCCATGTTGGTTTCGTTCAATTAAACCAAAAAAATTAGAGTAAAATAATTAATTAAAAGAGTTTGAAATGAAAGTAGTGTTTTAAAGGAGTTTAAGAATTATTAAAACTATTTAAAAATATAATACTTTCTTCCAAAAAAATAAAAACTCACCGAACACATATGTTTTTCACCATTTTAGAAGGGTTTTCCTAATAATTGAGTAAAGAAGACTAAAATGAATGATTTGAATTAAAAATATGAATCATTGAAAATTAACCATTCCTTTTAAAATAAAAAACCATAACCAAAAGACACTAACATATATAAAAATAGTGTTGTAGTATTTGTACAAAGATGTTTTTTATAAAAAAACTAATTTTTACTCCGAATAAACACTTAATTTTTTTCAAAAAAATCAATTCATGTTTCCAAAATCCCATTTGAAGAAATATAAAAAATTAAACAGCTTTGAAATAGACATAGAACTATAAAAATAATATGAAAAATACATAGTAATGTTTGAAATAATTTTTTTGAATGATTTAACAAAAACTCTATATCCTCATATTCATTATCATTTAAAGTGAGTTTCAAAAATTTATTTCTAAATGAATTTCAAGGGAATTACTATAAAAAAACTACTTTTTCCACTATTAAAACATACAATAGAATATAATGTTATATATATGGGAAACTTTGGTTTTAAGGAATTCTTGAATATTATTTGAGAATAACGTTTTCAAAACTAGTGATTTTAAAATCGAGATAAAAAAATAAAAAAATATTCAGATTTCTCTTAAAATTTGATAATTATGTGAAAAAATTTAACTAATTAAAAAATTAAATTTAATATACACTCTAAATATCAAACCTCTTTATTTCCATGAAAAAAATTTTCTTAGTGGTAAACAACACAATGAACCAAAAAAATTAAAATATCAATATTTTCAACTAGGATCAATTTCTTGGTAAATATTATTATTTTATACTTGGAGTGTGAACTGTTTAAAATAAACTCAGAAATTAAAAAACTCCAAAACATGGAATTTGAGATCTTTATATTTTTTTCATTTGATTCATATGAAAAATCAAATTTTTATTTTAAAAAATCAATAAAAAAACATATATTTTATCCTCTTTTATTTAAATACTATAGTAAGAAAGTTTCAAGTATTTCTTATAGGGAACATTTAAAGAGAAAATATATTCAATTATAAATTTAATGAGAATAAAGAGATCAAATATTGATAAATTGTAAAATTAACTAAATAATAAGCCAAAAAATGAAAAATAGTGTATGTACCTGAAGAAATAATAACAAAAAAAATAAAATTATTAAATTATTCAAAATAACATAATAATAAAACATGTTTTGATATAAATAATTTTAGAAAAATACATGTTCTTTTTTAAAAAAATATAAAATATAATCAAATCCATACCATTTTTAATTTTATTTTCCACTATAATCACTATAACTACTTGAACTTAAAGTAATAATATCATATTTCAAACTAAAAAAAAGATGATAAAAACAATACTAAAAAATATCCAATAGTCATGGTCTGCTGCTATGGGTATATGCCACCTGACTGTGGCTATAGGTTATAGCCACAGTCAAGAATCCCTTATAGGCTATTTCCATTATAGTAGCATCAATGAATATAACAAATTTTACATGGGGCTAGTCCACATCTTACCTATAGAAAAGATCACCTGACCATGACTATAAGATTATTTAGAAAAAATATAACTATTGTGTTTGAATCTTTGGGCTCACACATTATACACAACGACCATTACCACTATGCCATTATACTCACTTGATATAAATATAAATACATACATATATATATATATATATTTAATAATTTTGAAATATATATGTATTATATTATTATTATTTACTTAATTATTATTATTGTTTATTTATTATCTTAATCATTTACTTATACCCAGAGTCATAGTAGACCATGGCTATAAGCCTCACCCGCACAATGTATACCCACGATTATCCTTTGAATATAGTCATAGCCTCCTTATCTGCAACCCATAAGTATTTTCAGTCATGAATATGGCTATAGGTTATAAGGGGGGTGGCCATATTTAGTGGCTGTCTAGGGATCTAGTGTGCATGGGAGAGGTATATAACCATGGTTTTCCTCTATTAGTGGCTTTAGAGCTTTTCCAATGCCCTTCCTTGGGGAAACATAATTTCCCACTTTAGTGTGTGAATCTCTGTAACCATGATCATTCTCGACCATGGCTATAGCCAAACTATAACCACAATCATTTGACTAAACATGTTTATAGTTGGGATATACAAATAGTTAAGTTTGAGTGTGACTATAGATCCATGGCTATAGGAATATTTTCCACTTGTGAAAAAGTATAGTCATAACAACAATAAAAATGAATTTAATTAATCAAAACACTAAAATGAAATATTTCAATCCAAAAAATTACGTGAATATAAAAATTATTCTTCAACTAAGAAAATTTCCAAAAATCATACAAATTTCATGATTAATAACTAAATATTTATTTTATAAAAACGTAAAATATTTTTTTATAATAAACTACACCTCTTATAAAAATAAAAATTAATAACATTATGAAAAATGGGTTTATTACTAATCAACTATTAATTTTCTTTTTTTAAATTAAAGTACGATGATACTGATGCTCTTGGGTAAGTAGTCCCCAGTTTGAATGATGATTCCTTAAAATTTTACCATTCTTTACAACGAAAATGACAACTCATGCCAATATTTCCAACTATGCTTTATAAATACTATTTTAAACATTCATTCCTTAGAGTCTCCTCCGAGAACCTCAGGAAATATTTTAGGTGTTGTGTGAACCATTTTTTGAGACAAAAAACAAAAAGAAGAAAAATAAATCATGCTTAGTGGAAAATACTTTGAAATAATATTAGAATAGCATACCTTCAGTTCTGGGGGTCTCGATTCATTAGAAATCTTCAAAAGAGTTGTATCAAAGACCAATTTACATGACCACATGAGTGGAACGAGTGAATGATGAGGTCTAATAGGGATATTTTGTAAGCGGGGGAAATGGTTGTATCATCGCTAACCCAAAAGTGTAGATGAAAGCCACATTTATTAGTGCTAAAAAATAGGCACTGATAAAAATGTTTTTATCAGTTTTAAATTTTGCATTAACAAAGGAAATCGTTTATGTATGAAAAATACACCGATAAAAGTAACATTATCATTTAAGTGCTGAGAAACACTTGAAAAAATAAAAAAGGAATTAAAAAAATACACAATAATATTAAAAATTAATAAATTATATTTATTGAATGAATATAAAGATGAATAAAATATATTAAATTTATAAATAAAAAATATATTAAAAATAAATAAATATTTAAGATATCATTTAAATAAAAAATATCTATAATAAATTATTAATTAGAATATGTTTAAATAATAATTGTATAATGATTTTAGTAAAAAATATTAAGATATTACAAAACAAATTAATTATATAAATTAAAAACATATTAAAAATGCTAAATATTAATATATTAAAATGTATAAATAAATATTAAAAATATTAATTTGAAATATTTGTAAATTGAATAAATACTATAAATTAATAAAAAAATATTGAAAATGAATAAATATTGAAAATGAATATATAAAATTAACTGAATAAATATAAAAAATTAATAAAATTTGATACATACACATACATCTACATGCATACACACACAACCACTTACATGCACATATAAATACATATATATACAAACACATACATGCACATGCCTATATACATATGCATTAATAAACATATATTCACATATACATACACATACATACATATACAAACACACACATATACAAACACATAGAAACATATAAAAACACATTCACAAACACAAACACACACACACTGAACATACCTACATACACACTAATCCATACAGACACAAACACATACATTCACAAACACATATAGATACATATATATATACACATATACATATATATATTCACATACAAATGATCAAAACTTACACACACACACACACACATATATATATACATACATGTTCATACACAACACACATATACACACATGTATACATACACACCAATATACACATACACATACACATTTACATACACTCACATTCATACATAATAAAAAAAAACATACACATACATACCCATACACATACATTCACACACACACATGAATATACATGCACATATATGCACATGTATACATAAATACACATACATATAAATTCAAATAGACACTAATATATACATGTGTATGAACATACATTCAAACATATACATACATATGATCAAATGTATACACATGTACGCACACACATGGAAAAATATATGTATGTGTATATACAGATACATATGCATACATAGACATAAATACACACACAAACACATACACATAGACACGCACACACATGCCAATATATACATATATGCACACACAATTACCAATCTATAGACACACAAACACACATAAATAGAGTCAATATATATATATATATATATATATATATATCCCATTTTTTATGCATTTTACTTTCTTTTTTCATCTTATAAATTTCAGGCCATATCAATCTCTCGTCACAACACCTATAATTATAATAATATATATTCATATTTATTTATATATATTAATCAAAATATACTTAAAAATATATATTTACATTTATATGTTCATATAATTATTAAAAGAATTTTTTTTATATAAATTTTGAGGCATTTAAATACATTATTAATTTTTTTAATCAATATATTAACTTATTGTTATATAAATTTTTAGAATATAATTGATGATAAAATATTTTTTTAATATTAATTATATTTTTATATATGTATTTTTTATTTAAATAATATTTTTAATATTTTTATATATTTATTAATATTATTTATAATTTATAATCATATATATAAATATATGTAGACACACAAACATTTAATAACATATATACAAAATATGGTAGTAGATATTCTTACAGGTAGAAAAGATGATTAAATGAGTTGTGGAAGATTCAAATCCAAGGAATGATATTGTCTCTATAAGAGGAGTGTCTGTAAAAGATGACTCACCAGTTACTGCTATCAATAAGGGATGTATTGTGGCTAAGATTTACAAAATTTTCCAAATGGTAGTGTGTACTGATTCTAGAAATGCTCGCTCTTTGGAATAGAAAGATAAATACAAGGGATGAAGGCCTACATCCCAAGTTATGATGTATATATATCAGGTATTTTCTATGCTTGATACTAATCCCTACTTAGCATTCTCCGGGAAATTTACTGATCAATTAATGCTTGTTTAGGATAATAAGAATGAAACTATAGTCAGATATAGGAATTAAATTACCATTACCATTTCAAAAAGGAATGAGGGAAATCATATTGAGAGAGACTCTATTAATATTGGGGTCTTTGACATACTTGCATCATCTTTTTCTGAAGAAGAATATAATTGGTAGAGAGAAAAGTCATGAAGGTGAGACAAACACCCTGATAGTAATGGTAACCCTCAGGGAATGAGTAACTCTCAAGGATGGGGTGGATGACTTCAATACAAATATGTTTACTTTGAATTAATATGAGTTTCTCTACCACAATGTGATTGTTTCAATTTTCTTGATGTTGTTAGTTTATGATGTGTCTAACCCCATCTTCCAATACTGCATGTTTTCCCTTTTTTATAATAAAGGGGATAATATCGTTAGGACCCATAATTTCATTTTTTATGTAATTATAATCATGTATATAATTATAAATAAGTAAAAACTAATATATATATATATATATTATGTTCATATTTTAAAATAAATAAAATTTAAAAATATATAAATATGTGTATATAAAATAAATGATTTATTGTGGTTTTTATTAGTGCTAAAAAACCATTGATAAAGGGAAGTATTTATCAGCACTAAATAAAGTAATGATAAAGGGTTTCTTTTGTCAATGATAAAAAGTGATGAAAAATGGTTCTCTTTTATTAGTTATTTTAGTTAGTAATTATAAAATTATGATCTTTATTAAGGTTATAATTATGAAAATAAATAGTTGTGATAAATATTTGGAAATTTATAGTAGCAATAATAATAATAGTAATCATTATGAATTTGATACATTGAATAAAAATTTACATAAATTATTTCAAAAAAACACAAATATGTTAAAATAAAAAACTAATATAATATATAGTATGAAAACAATATTTTACCAAAATAATAGATTTATATAAATAAATTTAAATGAAAAAAACAACTTAAATATTCAATATCACTATTTTAGATGCACCACTTAATGCTAGTATATATTGGCCATAATATCTCATGAAAAGAAACATATACCACGAATATGATTTCTATGAAGGATAAAACAAAAAAACCATTATACATATCGATTGTATTAAAAATTCATTTCCTATTCTACGAAACATATATTGAGAGGGAATTTGAGGATATATTCCATAAAAAATAGGGGGATTCCATTTAAGAGTTCCCATTATAGAAGGATGTTGTACATAAAAGTATCTATAGTGTCTAAAAATAGTAATGTGAAAAACCAAGATCAATTAGAGGTCTCAAATCCCACACACCAATGTTGAAGGGGATGTAGTCGGAGAAATTGACCTTCATGATGCCATGGAACCACCGTGTTCACTATGTTAGCCCAATGTTATATTTATTCAGAACACCTCAAGAAACACTTCTCCATGAGGATAGTAGAATATGGATCATCAACCCTTTCATTTGAGATGATAGCCCATGATGTAATTCCAAATACGTGAAACATATATGAACCCCATTTGTTTAATCAATTTTATAAAAATGATTCAAAAACTAATAAATATTTTTATTTATTTAGGATGATATGAAATTGGAAAATTATGATCATCATCATGAGGATAATTAAATGAACCAAATGGTTCAACTCTCATAGTCACATATTGTAACTCTATGCACCGACTCCAACACCCCAGGGGACATGATGGGTATATCCACAATATGGGATGGGTAGATCTTGGGTATATCCAAGGAGATGAATATAAAAGGTCATAGAAAATTTAAGAATGAATATTTAGAGGATTTGAGGGGCCCCTATTGTTAGGACCTCATAAAATTTCCTTTCCAAAATTTTTAGAGGTTATTTTAATCTGAAGCATAAATTTCATCATTCTTGATGTCGATAAATCACTATAGAAACTAATCATAGGATAAAATGCACTATGAAAACCACATCGATGGTATAATATCCAAACAGACATGTGTATTACTCACTTTGATTCTACAAGGAACATGAATATCTTTAACTAGAGTTAGTAAGAAGAAAGGCATTACACTATAAAGCAGTCACATGAAATTCTATATGAGGACCCATTAAAATCTTAAAATACTAGAGTAAGATAACAGAGTAACTGGACCAAGGAAGACATCTCCATGATCCATAAAAACATTCCATATAATTAGAATCAATTGTATAGATGCATCAGTATAGTAAGCACATAAAATGATTGATTTTTATTACATTAAAAACAAGACAAAACATATTCATTACTTTGAGTGAAATTGTTAAGAAATAAAACACCTAAACCATATAAATAGTTGTAGTGTGGCTAAAGTGGAACTAAAACATAATTCAAAAAAAACATTAAATATCACAATAACAGAGAAATAATTTCCAAAATCCAAGAGAATATATCCCAATAATAAATAGTTCATTAAAAATAATTAAAAAACAAGGCAAAAAGTCCACAATGCATTTCCAAAAATTATAGAAGAAAAATAAAACACCAACCAAGTCACAAGGCACAAATTTAGTAGATCCAAGAAGGACAACATGAAAGGATAAATTAACCTTATTAGATATTAAAATGAAATTGAATCTATAAAAAAGATATTAGAAACAAAAGAATACATTTATTAAAAAATTCATAATATAATGTAACCTTTAAATAATTTTTTATGATATATATTTGGATCATGATCAAATCAATTTCAAATTGATTAAGACAGTTGTTCCCAATATAAAATAAATAACTATGTAATTATCATATCATAATTAAGCATGTTATAGTAAATAGATTAGAAAAAATATAGTTGAAATTTATTTACAAAAAAATAAAGATCAAATCATTACACTAGAAAAATATTTAATAACAACATTTTTATGTTCTTATTGGTGCATTATTGAAGTGTGGTTTTAATGATCCTTTAATGGAAATTTATTTTACTCTTCATCACATAAAACAATTTTCTATAGTGAATATTATGAATCATATATAACTAGTATATTACCAAAAATTATTAAAAAAATACCCATATATTCTATGTGTTCATCTTTGGTTACTACTGTAAACATATATAACATATACATAACCAAAAATAATAAAACACCTATAAAACATGGACACATAACTTCTCCATATATTTTTGTAGAATCTTTTAGCATGTTTAATCTCTTAAAAAATTTACATAAAAATCATAAAACGAATTTTAAAACTATATATAAATATAAAAAATAATAATAAAATATAGAAATAGTTTATTTCTTTAGGAAGTATACTCAAATCCAAAATGAAATAAAAACATAAGGAATCTCAATATATAATATTAGAGGACCTAAAACACAAAACCAAAGTTTATATTAATAAACATTAACAAATAAAAAACATATAAAGAAGTAAAATTTTAATTTTCAAAGAGAAAGAAAACTATTCACTATAAAAAAATGAATTATACCAATAGAAATGTATTGAAAAATAATATATATGTTGGAAAAAATGAGAACGTCCAACATAAATTATATTTTATTGGTAAATATTTTAAGTACAAACATTTTTTTTACCAATAGTTATATATATTGATACAGATTACTAAACACCAATAAATATTTTACTAATAGTTAAATATATTTCTTTATCATATCAATACTAAAATTTTTTACCAAAAAAATATTATATTAATATTAAATATCATTACCAATTTTTGTTACCATTATAATAATATGTTGCAATAAATTACCTAATAACATAAAAAATTTCACAAAAAAAGATAATATATATATATAATGTTTAATAAATTTTTTAAATTATAAATACTTTTAATAAAATAATATAATCATATGTTTCCATTGATACATTATAAATTGTATATATTTTAATAAAATCATTTAATCATATGAATTCATTGATACATTATATGTTTTCTGATAATATATATTTATATATATGATGTGAAATGGATGATAATTGATTATAATTTTTTGTAGATTTAATATAGTAAAAACTAAAAAAATAAATCCACTTTTATATAATTTCATTATATGTTTATAATATAATTTTCTTATTCAGAATATATATAAATTTTAATCTTTTATTTCATTATATATATATTATATAAAAATTTATTATACATCATGATAATTTTTTTTTAAAATTATACCAATAATATGACACACGATTACCGAAATTAAAAGTCTTGACGCGGAACAATCGCGTCACAATTACTGTGTCTTCTATTGTCACACCTCCACTCGATTAATTTCTTTTTGTGTGGTCAAATAGTGTGTTGGAACTGTAAACCATGAACCTCCCTCCTCCTCTGGCCTTGGAATCTAGCCATCTATCCTTATGATTTCATGCACCGTCTCCTACAGTTAGCATTACCTCTTGTACACCCTCTACTTATTCCATATTCATTATTATTTTACATCTCTTCCTTGTGGCGGTCATGACTCATATAAACCCAAACATGATTATGGGCGTTATATTTGTTGATTCTTGATGGATAAGGTCCGTGATCCCAGATTGTAGTCCGTTTTAGCTGTGATTGTATAAGTCATTTTAGGGTTATGGATAATTCTTGGACATTTTAGTGTTTGTATAAATATTATTTGTTGATTTGGTGGGTGGAATTCCCCAATCTTGTGTTTTTTCTTAACTAATGAATGATTCTCATTCCATGTGGTGACTTCATATATAATGGTTGGCCATTGAATACTCAGTTGGGTTCATGTGCACACATGGTTTTGTATATTAGTTCCTGTAGAATTATTCTAGTTTATTATTTTATTGTTTTATGTTGATTTAAAAATGAATTCTTAATGTGTATGTTTGAATGTGTTGTTTGTTGGGTATCCAATGGATGCTTATGGGTGGTACTCTTGGCTGAAGAACATATATGACTTTCATGTATTGACTATCTCTCCCTTGCTTTTAGTAAGTTTGTTTTGAAAATCTCCTCATATTTCTAGTATTTTATCATCAATTTATCAATCTAATGAACTGTAGTTCTATAAGACATATTTGGTTGATAAATTGATGGTAATATTTAGTTTAATATCCAACACCCATTTCATGTGGCATGTAAATTCATTAACTTCATTTTATTACATTAATCAACTATTGTTCCATTGAATTTAAAATTGAGATTCTATATTTATAAGATTTTTACAATGCGTGGATTTTGGTCAAATATATAATTAGATGAACTGTGGAAATTTTTTTTATCTACATTGAATTTTATTTATATTTTTAATATCACAATTTTTTTTGTGATTATAAATTTGAATTATTTCATGTTCATGAATTGTAGTTAATTTTTTATTTAAAATTAATTATTTTATGCATTATTTGTAAGTATGTTTATTTCTTAATATGTGGTTAATATTTCAGTTGTCAATTGTAAAATTTTATATTTAGTTTCCATGTTAATTATATTTATCACAAAATGTTTTATTTGTTTATGAGAAATGTTATTTTAGGGAAATTTCATCATCATACTAATGCAATACCTATTGGAAGGTGTGTGTTGAATTTGGAAGTACTATTGGACTTATCATTAGGGAATGTTTAAACTAGGTAAATTTGATTCACTTCATTGTTTTTTATGGTATGTTTGAGTTATGTTAATTTTATGAGTGTTCTTTTTTTAGCTACAAATAACTTCTTCCTAACTTGTTTGATCAAGTGAATAAAGAGACTCTTTTAAATTGTATCATATTTTCCCCCATCCTCTACTTTTGTACAATATGCATTAATTTTTACATTTTAATGTAAAGTATCCTATCTAATTTTTAATATGATGTTAGATTATTTATAATATATAGATTCATAATGAAATTCTTATTTAATATGCATTCCATTTATCATTTGATGCAATTTTTATTCAATTTTTATTCAATTACAACCTATGTAATGTATGCATTTTCTTTATGGGAATTTATTGATCAGTGGCATACCTTTACTCATCCATTAGTATCTACCTTCTTTATTTATTCCATTCATACTAAATTATATATTTTTTGATAATATTTTTAAATTATTATTCAATATGGTAGCATTGTTATATTTTCTTCTCTTTATTTTGATTTACACTCTTATTTCATGCATTATTTATTTCATTAAAATGATAAGACCCATGTTTATACAACTATGATATTGTATTTTAGGGATCAATATGAATTATATAGGATTTATTGAGCTGAAATCTTCTATGATGATTTGTAACCCACATGTCAAATTCTACAAAAATTTAACACATGGAATATACTAGCCTATACCTAATGTTATATTATATGTGCCATGTGGATTTTCACATATAAATGGCCTATACTGGCCTATACATTACGGATCATTACTAATGGACCTGTGTTCAATTCTGTAAAGGTCATGTGTGCAAGTACCCAAGGCTTGAACACATGTAATGCACAATTCTATTCAATTCTGTACAATTGTGCACATGCCTATACATCATGACCTATACATGCCATATGTTCAAGATTAGTGTACAATTATTCCCTCACCCATGTTTTGTAGTACCCAACTCAGTGTAGAATTATTTACTCATCTATGTTTCATAGTGTTCAGCTTAAAATTTTACTAGAATTGATTTACTGACAAGTTATATTCCGTGATTTCAATGCTTAAACGTATTTTTGAATAAGGAATTCAAACCAAATCACTCTAATTATAGTCTTTCCAAGACTGGTCCAACTGAGGGTAAAACCCATGTTTCTAAAATTATTATTGGGACCTATGGATGCTTTTCTACTGAGTATGCATGGGCTCGCCAATTGACTACCATATCAGATCTCTATAAATTTTATGTCAAGTTCTTGGAGATGATTGTTTTAAGGTGGGTTATTGATACTGTTAGGCCACCTGACTAGAAAAATCTGATATCATGGTTACCTTGAAAGTTATTATTTCAAACCTAATTCCAATTTTACATTTTTTATAAATAAAAGGATGAATTTGAATGTTAATTTCCTTATTTTTAAGGTAATACCTATGTTTAAAGTTAGAATTAAGTTCAATAAACAATGTAGGTTATTCTATATTTCCAATTTTTATACATTCATTTATTTTTATTTTTGTTTCAATTCTTATAGATATTTGGAAAAGATTTATGGGTATACTCTTTGGTTATGTGGTGTGGATCATGGAGTTGAAAGGTGTGGTATAATATTGACTTTTGGTTCCTCACAGGTACTAGATATGATTTAATTAGTTGAGATGTAAACTGAGAGAAATGAAAAATTTACATTCTATGAATATCATTATTTTATATTTTCAATTATTTCTATTTGGGTTTCAATTCACGCATATAAGTTTCACTGATTTTTTGGTATGTTCTTTTGTTGTGTGCGGTGTAGATCTCGGAGCTGAAGTGTGTGGCATAACACCTACTTGAGGTTCCTCACAAGTACTATAGTTGACATGATTTATTTATTCTAATGGCCTAATTGGGGGTGATAAACAATCTTTGGTAGGGAATTAGACGTCTGGAGTCAAGAGATGACGTGATATTTTTTCATTTTTAGGGGAGGTATTTGGGGTTTGGTAGCAATGATAAAATAGGTGGATCCTAGGGTTTTTTTTTATGATAATTTTAGGCATAAATCAACTAAATTTTGTCGAGATTTTGTATTAAATTTAATTATTAATATGATTAATCTTTTTCTAATCGTGAATATGTGTGAAAATCATCTTTTATATAATAAAAAAATAAGTTTGTTATATATGATAAATTGAAAAATATAATATAAAATATTAGAAATAAATACTAAAATATCCAAAAATAATATATTATTTAAGATATAAATTATAAAAAAATACTAATTAGTGGCATTTATTATGAAATTTTATAATAATATTACCAATAGATAAATTTTTCATAGAAATATGTTACTAACCATTCTGACAACATATATATTATCTATTTGTATTATTATAATTGTAATACAACTATTATATCTATCACAAAAAAATTTTGTGATAATTTTTTTACCAACAATTTAGTGATATGACAACATTTCTTGGAAAAACATTTACCAACAAATAATGATCTTTTACCAGCAAATATACCAATATTGGAAAAAATAATTATTTTCGATAACAATTTTTATTATCAAGAATTCCCATTCAAAACTACTATAAATTAAAAAAATTGACAATTATTTATATTTTTAATAATTTATATCCACTTAATATTATCCTAAAATCAAATGAAAAATAACTAGTTGAGATAATGTGTATTTCACATCTATAAAAAAATAAGAAACTAAACACTTAATCAATCCTTTAGGTTCTTTTCATCTATAGTTCATACATATGGAAACTACATTCAAAATTATTGTTATTTTCTGATATAAACATGAGGCCTTAAAATCATACATGCACATTAAGAGATTATATAGATGTATGGAGAAATATTTCAATCCATTATTATTTACTGATAATAATATATTTCATTAAAATAAAATTTCTTTATTAAGAGCCTATAAAAATGTATATATACATAAATCAAGTGTTTATAATGTCTTATGAATGAAAATGTTAACACAAGTTCATCCTAAGAGCCTTTATAAGGTGATTTTTTCATTCAATTTCATCATTACCAAATATAGTTTTATGCAATTTACTTAGTTCAAGTAAATGTCACACAATAAAATAATCTAGAAAAAATAAAATTAATTACATATAGTAATAATATTCATATTTAATAAACGACACACACCATGTCAATGACTAGGGAAAAAAAATCCTAACAAGAAAAAATCATTTTAAGATGAGAATTTACAATAGAAATTTAAAAAATATAATAAATCCAATTGTGTAAGGGCCTACACAATAAATGAAAAAATCAATTAGTGAGATAAACCATTAGTTGAAATTTGTGAACACACCAAAATAAACATGAAATATCAATTTTTTTGTTCCATAAATAATTAATCTATGTAAATATAAATTTATTTACTATATGACCATATCCTTTTACAATTAAATAGTCATTCACAGAATTACAATTCAAAATTATTTTTTTATTGACTGATGTGAATTATAAATAAACATTTGTAAAAAAATATAATTAGAAATTATATTATAATATATTTTTTTTCATTGAATAATTAATGAGTGGTGATATCATATAAAAAATGTTAATATTTTAAATAATTTTTTTTACTGATTCTATTAAAATTTCGTTCATAATGACTAACCTTTCCAGCCATTAGATTGTGTATTTTTATGTTATTTATAGAACTTGTGTGGGATAATATATTATATATAGACAAATTATAGGATTATTTAAAATATAATAAAATTAGTTTCTAATAAAATATTTATGCACTGATAAACATTTATTATTTACATTGGAATGTATTTCCACATCCACATCTACAATTGTAATTCCTCATTTTATAGTGAAAGTTTTTCAAAATTTATGTCACGAATGAAAAATATATCCTTATCCATACCCTGAATTGTAATACCCATGCCAATGCAATTTGGGATTATGAAAGTGAGATAAAACTATAGTACCCAAAATAAAATATTCCTTATTATATTTTTACTAAGTAATTTGATAACCATTATATAGAATATCATCAACTAGTGGTGGAAATTTTGAACCCAACACAAGTAGTTAAAAAACAACCAAAGAATAATTTTTTAAAAACTCCTCATCATAAGTGGTGTGTGGTATAAGAATATTTTAATTATTTCTAAACAATGACTATAGGAATAATCGTTTAAATAAATGGAAAAAATATTTTTTCAATATTCTATTTGAAAATAAACCAAAAAAACGTAATTTTAAACTATAAAAAAATAAGTGTTGTTGAAAAATATATTTATGACCCTAAAAATGGGTGATAGAGGATGGTGTACATTAAATATTGTTCCTAAAATATATATTTTTTGGATTTTTATAATAAAAGTATTCATCTTATGATAGAAAATATTAATATTCCATTTGTTTTAAATCATGGTATGATGACAATTAAATTGATGTTATTATTAAAATAAAAATTGGAAAAAGGGAGTGTGAAATAAAAAATAGTTTAAGTAACATATCCATTATAAAAAATAATAATTACATTAATATCATGTGTACATATAATCAACATACATTAAATTAAATTAAAAATGAAATAGTGTATAGTTAGTAAAAAATAAATTGATTTGATTCGATATAATTAGTGGGTAAATTATTATATAAATTCTATTGATCAATATAGTGATAAATTTAAAATTTGAAATAGAAAATTTAATCATCATTTTAGGGGAATAATGAATCATATTCTTAATGATAATTGACACTATTCATAATGAGAAATTATTAGTCATCATATTTATCAAGAAGAATAAAAACAAATTTATTTATATATTAAAAAAATGATACAAGATAAACAACTAAATTTCCCTACATGGAATAAAAGTTTTTCTCCATTTCGACGAGTGGAAGGAAAGAAAAACCCTAATGTTGATGCATAATTGTAAAAAAATGATAAATAAGTACAGTTATTCTAAAAGGAAAATCACTAGTCATAAAAGATAAATTGAAAAGGGAAGTATAAAATGAACCTAAAAATAAATAAATTGGTTTAAAGACTAACATCTACATCTCATTAACATAGTTCCTTTAAAATAGTTAAAAGTTAAATATTGAGGAAACATAAATAAAAAAGATAAGTAAAGAAGGATGATATATTATTTCTATAAACAAAATTTATAAGATTATATTGGGAATTTTAAATCACCTACTAGTTAATAAAGAAAATATTTCAGACAAAGTCTTATCTTTAATAAATCATAATATATATTAAAATGTTTAGTTTTATATTAAAATAATGATCATATAGCTAGTTAATAAAAAAATATAGTCTAAATTGGCACTATGAACAATAAACTAGAATAGAAACTAAAGAAACCTGAGAATTAATTATATAAATACTATATTTTTTTAAAAAATATTCAATACATATAAAAAATATCACAATATAGAACTATAAATGTTTTTCTATGTTTGGATACTAGATACATAATCAACATATTTTGTGAAATATATTCAGAATCTCTTAGAATGTTCTCCTCATATAGTACACTTCTTAGATATATCCTACTTGAATCCTTTCTTCATAACCTAGGGAAATAGAAATATAATAATTCCGGAGATCAGATGATCTATAAGGGAAATCTTGGGAGATATCAATTGATGATTATAAGTGATCATATGATAAAAATAAGGTTACGAGAACATGATCATAACTTATTAGAACATACCCAATATGTCATAGACCATAAATCACGAGTCATGGTAAAAAAAATTTCATAAAAAAATACATGATTCATAGGAATAAAAAATCATTTATAATCATTCCTAATACATGAAATCATATTATAAGTATAAGACATAAGTTTATGTCATACAAATATGTATATATTAGTCATTTTATTAATCAAGGATCACTTTCAAGACTACCATAGTGGAAAAAGTTCCATAGTAGATTACATTCTCCCCATTCCCATAAATATATTGTAAAAAGTCCCATAGTTTGTTAAGTACCATCCACATTCACTTTTATATTATGTCATGATATTTTATTCTTTACCCAATATAATTCCTTTATATTTTAATATATAATTTTCCTTAAAATAATCACTATGTCGATAAATTGTTTCTTATGAAATCCAAAACTAAAATGAGATGAAATATACTAGATTAATATTATTAATAAAAATTAATAATAAGAAAACCTATATTAAGTAAAACCATTATAATCAATCGGAAATTCATAAAAAATATTATTATGAAAATCTAATGTTTTCTAAGGTAATTTTTCAATAAAAAAATCTTTTGTCTATATATTATATTTTCAATTAAATGAAAAATTTATAAATTTCATGGTTTTAATTTGATAAAATTAACATTATTTTAGAATTCATCCTATCAAAATTATACAAGGATAAATTTTTGTGTTTACTAGAATAATTGTTTTTCAGGTGAATAGTGATGAAATAAAAATTTTGCTAAAATTGCGGTTGTTAAAGAATTACATTTATGAAATCAATTTTTAAATAAAATTTATTTACTTATAAATTTTAATAATTTATTTAAAAATTCCATGTTTAATTTATAAAATCTATGTTTAATTCTTTGGAAACCATTGTAACATTTCACTAAAGAAATTGATTTTCAGGAACTTATATTGATTTTTTTTAAATATATGAATAAATTCTAAAAAAATAGATTTTATATTTGAGATTAACATGTCCATATTAGGATATAAGTTCAAATTAATTTTTAATTAATAATAATACGGTTATTAAGATTAAAAGTAATTATCGCGTTAATGGTAAAACTATTTTTCTCAAAGATTTATTCTATTACCATTGTGTAATTCTTATGTAATAAAATAAATTAATAACTAATAAATAAAGATTCTAATAATTTTTTTAATAATTTATATAAATATATTAACACTCATTCATTTATTAATGAACATTAAATATTATTAGGAACACTTAATTAAGGAAACCCCTATTTTATAATGTTTCATATTGAACATAATACTTTTATGTTTGGTTATTTTTACACAAAGATTTTGTTTTATGTTTATTTATATTACTATCTTGGTAGAATATTTTTTATTTAATTTATTTTTCTTTGATATATTTCTCTATAGAAAGTTATATCATTGTTAAAAATAATTCCCATCAACTTTTATGATGGGTTCTCCTCTATGCCCATATTTTCCGCTTCTTTCCAATGTTTTACTTTACAATTAGTAACCTAATATTGAATTATCTATTGTGAAATACATATTTCACTTATCATATTTTTATATGGAATTTTTATTATCACTTTTTATGTTGTGGTATTTAAAATAATTATATTCTTTAAATATTAAAATGGGTTTCCTTCCATTACTATTTGATTAACATTTAAAACCACACTCATTAGTTTTGAGTTAAATATTCTATTTCTCATTCCCTATTTTCCTAAATATTATCCTCATGTATTATTTACATAATGCACATATATGTTATTTATATATATACATCATTTAATTTACATTTATTTTTCTAATAATAAATGTTTTATATTTCATTATAAATTAAAACTTTTATACAAACCCAATTTAATGGATCTTTCATTTTTCTTATTTTATGAAAAGTGTCACAACTATTAATTTTGTAAACCATGAATAGATTATGAAAAACCTAATTATTTTATGGATAACCCTCATGATTCAAATACAGCTTTATAGAAAATAATAAGACCTTTCCTACCTTAAAAATATCCTTTACGTTTTTATAAATATTTACCAAGTAGTTTATTTTTGTTATTTATTCACCAAGATCATTCTAATGAATTTTATATATTGAAAATAAATGATTATGACCTATGTTTAATTTTAAATATAAATTTACAAAATAATTTAATTCAATTTTGTCTCTATAATCCTTGTGATTTTTCCTTTAGTTATTCCTTGAATCAGAACAACAAAACTCACTTCTTTCTCATTGGTTTTCTCATGCTTAAGATTAATGTATGAGTTTTTTCTAATGTGAAAAACCTATAAATGTAAATATTATGATTTTAATTTTTTAATGAGTGGGGAAAAATTATATATCCTTGTAATGCATTGGGTAAATCATTATATTTCATGATATTTTTTGTAATTGATTTTGGACTAAACCAAATCCACTATAGTACTCTATCAACTATTTTTATGTGAATTGGAAGTGAAGTAAATCCACAATTTGAGTCTATCCAATATGATTGTATTGGTAGTGAGCATTCACTTATACTTATGGTATTATGTTTTATGTTGTTTTTGAGTATTTATGACTCCATGATCTTATGTTATCATTTCATTATTCTATGTTTCCATTCATATGATCATTCTGTTTATGATATCATGTTATGCCTTCTGATTTATATCTATTGTCTCATCATCATTCATTACTTTTATTATTCCCTTAATGAGAGTTTGAGCTATATAATTTCTTATTTTACCTTCCACATGATATGGTGATAAGGATAACATATAAGAAGTCTAGTGTGGGTCTAGAGGAGTTTGATGGAGGATAAATGATCCCATGTGTTGTAAAATAAATTGCCTATATTGCCAGTTTTGGAGTTGGTATTCTAGAACCAACTATTTATACATTGTATTACAAGTATATTTAAAGGATTAAATATCGATGAAATATCTATTTACATATATTTCATTTTTTTGATGAATTTAATCTAATAATATATTTGAGTATCCATCACATTTATAAGGTAATAGAAGTTCCCCACTTTGTTGAGAAACTCGAAACTCCATTATAATATTATTAAATATAGTTCTATAGTTAGATAAAATTCTATATTGGGACACATAGTATACTGGAAGTTATGGGTAAGTACTAATAAGAAGTTGAGTACTCTTCTCATGAAGGTTTCACTTGGTAATCTTAAAGATGAGATATTATCAGAATAAACCAGCTCGCGTGAATTATACATGTTAATATATCATCGTATATTCCTATATGTGAGGATGATTAATGGACCTTAGAATTTAAAATTATTATTAATGAATGACATTAATCACTCAGTTTTATTTATTTTTTAATCCATGATGATAAAGTTCTAGGTGATGTTCGATACGATGGGTGCATCCCCAGTGATGTTTTGTTAATTAATAATCTAAGGAAGGATTTTCCTCTTACATATTAATTGTTGTTGATATCTTTTCCCTTTTATTTAAATGAAATAGTCATATTAATTTACATTTCCATGGTGAAATGATGAGTTTATTTTAGATATTAAAAGAGAGAGGTATCAAGAACATAAGTTGATTACATGAGTGTGTAATATCCTTTATGAGATATTGTGACAAAGAGATTATAGTACACATTATGTGGTTGTTGTTGTTGTGACATAAAACATTCTTATATGATCCCCTTAACCAATTTATAAATAGTAATCATGTACTTTAGTAAATACCACTTAATAACACCGAAGAAGGGGCTTAGTGGGTCCACATAAAGTGTTACCTACAATATTAATAAAATATCAATTATTTAACAATTGGAATAAGTAATATTATCTAGACTAAGAAGAAATTTTTATATGGGATTTATTATATGATCTCAAACATTAAATAAATATTTATTCATGGGGTAATTTTTTAATTAGGTGAATAAATATACTATATATTTATCTTCTATTATTCACAAGGAAATTAATTATTATTTATTAATTAATACGTAACTTATTTAATTTTGATAATGTTTAATAAATATTTATTCCAAATATTTTGAATAGAATATACATTTTATGGAATGAATAATTATTATTTAAATATTTATTTAATAATTAAATAAAATATTAGGATGTTGAATTGAACAATATTCTAGTTCTGGTGATAAATATTGATTCACTAGATTTTAAATAATTATTTTTCATTGCGTAAGTTAGTGCACACCATGGAATTTAAAAAATAATAATATAATGTTAATAAATTTCTATGGGTCAGACAAGGGATATATATTTTATTAAGGTTATATGTGTAATTAATAAATCTCAAACCCCAACCCTACTATTGTATTTAGAATGAGTTCAATTTATAGGGAAAGTTAATTGAGAATCATTGCGCACAACTTTTCTCCACAAAAATAAGAACACGAGAAATTATTTCAAACCCAAAAGAACTTTAAGCGATTAATACTAATAATACAAGATGATCTATCAAATAGGATAGCACTTGGAGATACATTTATTTCATTTGAAGATCAAAGTAACACTTGTGGATCACTATTATAGGGGATTCACTTTTGGTACACCCTATACACAAACACTGATATTTCCCATTGAGGATTCAAGCATCACACTCAGATAGAGAGGATAATTAGTGACATATTATTTTTTTAAGTTTCCTTCATTTGGAAACAAACTCCACCTCCTATTAAGTAGTTTCCACTTTACTGAAAAACTTACAATCACACATCCATAGGAATAGAGTAATTTTCAATGTTCACTACTCAACCAGAGAAGCTACATCCTTGGTATAGTTTGAAAAAATCAAATAAAACATAATCAACTAGAAAAAAAATAATTTTTTGTGTATATAAAAATTAGTATATTCACATACACTTGTGTAGAAGTTTGTTCAATAAAACAACCCATATACGTTAAGTATCAAAAAATGATGTAATATAATTCTGTGTATCAAGCTAAGAAACATTCACTAGTTTCTTTAAAAATGTTACGGTGCTACCCTATCAACATTCAAAAATATAAACATCAAAAAAATTCTTCACTTTCGTATAAAAAATCATGAATGAACTTATACAGACTTCATAATGATACTCTGTCCAATAACCATTCTGATTCACCAGTTATATTGCTCAATGTAGAAATATATGTCTGCCAAAATACTACTAAAATAATAATGAACTGCCTCTTTTTCAATACGGAAGTCTTAGTCTTATTCCTTTGTCCGATGACCCAGTCAGATATAACAATTATTTGAATATAATCTTCCTTATTATTATTATTATTATTATTATTATTATTATTATTATTATTTCTAGATAACGTCCACAAGAATGCTCTGTTCGAAATCTCATTATATCTAAAACTTTCCGTGCCCTTCATTCTATCTTCACACGTGAACAACACTTGCTTTAGGAAATTACAATATACTTTCCTCCATTTATAATTTCTAAATACGAGTTCTGAATAATTCTAAAAATATTTTTCACTTAACCAAATTTCCTTAAATTTAAATTTACCTTAAATTTTAGTTGCATCTTTGACTTCTTCAATGCTTATAAAATCTTCTAATTTCTTATTGAACATTCTTAAATCTTCTCACAAAATCATCTCATATCATACTTTCTTCAAATTATTTTGTATAATTCCAATTGTCACCCTAATTTCTTGTTATGATAAAAATATCATATTCTTAATTTCAATTCTCTTCACTAATTGTAATAGATGACAATTCCTTGTATTCTCATTATGATTCTTAGAACCAACTGAAAAAATTATTCTCATTCCGATTCTTCGTTCCACTTGATAACTATAAAACATTGAGAACATTCTACGAATAAAATTGTGTCTAATTAATTGGACTTCAGTTTCCTTTATTTTTCCCCAAAAATAGTCATAACTACTAAATATTTCAACACTTCTCTAACACACAACATTATTGGGCTAAAAACTTATTTAAACATAAATTTCAGACCAACTCTTCAAAAAAACTTTCAATACCCCCCATTTACAACACTATTGTGGTTACCTGAAATGATTCTACTTTACTTCTTTTCGTCAGAAAAATTATCATGCATCCAATGAATTTACCAATTTCATCTTACATCTGGTGGGTCAATCACTACTTCATTAAGTTGGATCAGTTTCACTTCTAGTCTGATGGTCGACAACACATATAACCTGATGACTGTAACCCATTTGATATAATGTATATAGTTATTCTTTATCTCCTGACCCACATGATAAGAAAATAAATCAAATCCTTTATTTTCTATTAACTATTTAAAAATAAAAAATAATTTATGTTGATGAAAATGGTTGAGTATATTGTTGATCATTCTCTCACTTTCCTCCACATATCGGTTAAACAAACTCCAATTCTTTTCTAATTCACTGGTCCCAAAAACTTCCCAAAAAAATTATGCCTCTAATTACTATTTTAAACCATAAAAAGTTATGACTATTGGTTTCAGGATTACTCTAATGATCAGTGGCATGCCACATCTAATGGATTGATATCAGCAGCTTTGACATCAAAAAATTATTTCCTTTTATGATTGTGGATTACATCAACTCTAAGGATTTGTATCTTACAGAGTAATGCTATGAATGAAAAGTAGAATCTTTGTCTTCTTACATTATAAAAAAAATCCCATCCTTCAAACAATTTTGTATCTGGTGATCTCACGCTGATGAACTGAGACCAGAAAGCCTTGACTTCACAAATTGTTTTCCACTAAAAAACTCAACTTGTAATTATGACTACCTCGTGACTTTAAAAGAAATTATGACTAGCATAACATCATCTTAATCACATTGTAATTTATTATAACTTTCTATATTTCCATCAAGATATTTCTTTCAAATATGACCCTCAATATGATTTGAATCACATTGTATCTCCCTTTATTTCATAATTACTTAATCATAAGAGTTCTAGATAACTTATTATTTATGATAACTCCAATATTAGAAAAGAATCATCATATTTTCACCAGATCCATTCGGACTCTAATAATCTTCATCATTACGATTCAAACTTTTATTCCATACCTAAGGAGAGTCTGATGAACCTTTTCTCCTTGAAAACATCTTCCCAATCTGATATAATTTCTTAAATTTTTTTTTCTGATCTACTAACTATGATTTTGAGTTAGGGTAGTGAGTTTGATCTTCATACTGATGGTCTAGATCCAATTTAAAAACTGTTCCCACACATACACCAATTTTCTATCCATATATACATTACCTTATCAACATAGATAATTTATTTATCCTCTTTCAACATATTGATCTATTAAAAACAAATAAAAAAAAAACAAAACTCAGTCCTAATAGTCTCCCCATTGTGTTCTTCTTCAATATACACTTCAAAACAATACCACTTGTTGTTTTCTTTTCTCACTTTTTCTTATCCTTTTTCCTCTATTTCTACCCCAATTTCTTTTCTCCCCACATTACTGACAATAAAATTCTATGGGGCCCCTAACGATAAATTTTCTTAATCTTAGAATATTTAAACTCTTCTTTAGAAGAATATATATATCAAATTATTTTATTAACAATTAGACATTAACTAAACAACTCTAAGTCTACATGGGCGAACAAAATGCAGAAAATAATAGTGTATAATCAAGGTTATCAATGTTTTTCATTAAACAAATTTATGGTAAAATATTAACTTGATTATTTAAACATTCTAATTTATTGAGAAATCTTGAATGGTGTTATTTAGGATATAAGTAACATAAACCCATCTTAACTAGAATATGAGAAATTTTAGGTTTATAAACAAAACTTTCAAAAAATTTATACTTTGTAACCTCATTACTTTCTTTTCAAAGATAAGTATGAAACCCAACTATATCATCTTTTTTTCAACTCCTTCAATTCCATGAATATTAGTACAAGTATTCAAAAAAGATGGGAGTTAGGAGGAAAACCATTTGTTCTTTTGAAGAAAAAATCATATAGAGATTCCTATCTCAATAATATTCTATTTATTTTTTCCTATATTTTTCATTGGATTTATTTTATTCAACAAGTTCATAAATCTCAAATATTATAACAACTTTATTTTCATATGTATAATCTTTCGATGAGGATTTAAACTTATCCTTATCTTTAGTAACATCTTTTTTATAATGAGTTTGTAATAACTTCTCTATGAAATCATTTTGTTCATAGAAAATAGTCAACTTTTTTTTATAGAATTCCCTTCATTCTCACATATCTTACATATTTTCATAATTTTAGAGGCACAATCTGTTGAAATTTTTTTATCAAAATTTTTCATATCTTCAGAAATCCTTTTCTTCTCTTTTTCTTACACTTATTTTGTTTTCCTTCTTACTTTCTATCCATGTAAAATTATTCTTGACAGATAACTAAGAACTAATTATCTAAGGAATCAACATATTTAATTTTCCCAAATTTCAAAACACCCTTATCATAACTCTAATTTTGAGAGGAGTTTATGGCCTTAAAAATTTTCCATTTATAATTTTTGGAATAGTATTAATGTTTTTGATTAAACCAACAGATTTTTTTGTAATCCAAAATCCACCACAATACTAACAGTACCCATACAAATAATATATAGCACTGTATCGTCCATAATGTTTGGATTAGTGCACATGTTTCTTAACAACCATCTTATTTTTCATACCAGAAATTTGTTGACCGCCAATATATTTTTTTCTAAACCAAATCCTTTCAATTCATCACAATTTTATTTTAATCTCTTATTGGGACCATAAGTATTAGATTCTTTCTTAGACTCTGAATTTTTTAAAACCTTTGAATTTTCTACTTTGTTACTTTTTTCCACATACATAATTTTCCTTGCTTTCTTTTCAACCTTTGAATTTAAATTTTTATCCTTCTTTGGGTTACCCTTTCCATAACTTTTACCAACATTGGGAATTGAGTTCTTAAAATTTTTTACTCTTCTCTCAGGTTTAGAATATTTTTTTTGTAAAATTTTTAACTCTTCTTCTCTTTTCCTTCAACTTTACTTCTAAATGTTCATTCCAAATATTGGCATTGAAAATAGATTTTTTTGAATCATAAATCTCTTACAGTAGCTTAAATTTATCATCTAGAATACATTCTTCATTTTTTGTTGGATAATTTTCATTTTTTGACTATCTCATTTCATTCCCAAGCCATCCAATATTTCTCATATATTCTTCTAATTCATTTTCAGATGAAATTATAATTTATTTTCTTATTCTTTAGAACTAACTCTTACGAAAAATTTATTGTTAACTTCTGTAATGAAATAATTATCCCCATATTTTTCAATAGAATATTCAAATTCAACTTTACAATCCTATTCTTCAGAAAAACATCATTCAATGTCAGAAAAGAATTCCTCTTTTTCTATTGAAATAAACATATTTTCTTTAGAAAAATTTGTAAACTCTTCACTATCATCATCCTTATACAAAAATACCATATTTTTAGATTTGGATAACTTCTTACCCTTCCCCTTGGAATTATAATTTTTCTTATCACTATGTTTATTCTATTATATTCTTTGCCATATTTTTTCTTCATCACTTTCTTCTATATCATTTTCCTCTTTATCATCTCTTTGAGGAAAATTGAAAAAAAAGTTCCCAATGGACCCATATCCAACACATTTAATGGGAAGTATCCTTTTATAATTTTATGTACCTTATTTTAGAATTTTTATAATACAAGGATAAAATTAATTCAATATTTTTGTATATCTCATTTTCAGAATCAGAATCTCTATCTTCTTCTTCAAGAATCTTCCTAGGATTTTCTTTCTTAGCAGCCTTGAAATTAATTTTATGATCAAATTTTGTTTTTTCCTTTTAAAAAATTGTCACTTATCATTTCATAATTAATGAGATTACTATGAATATCATCTAGTGATAATGTTTCTTGATCTCTATCTTCCAATGAGGAAACATTCACATGATACATGTCAAGAATATTTCTAAATCTATTTTCAAAAATAGAAGAATATTCCTACTTTTCACAAAGACATCTAATAGTGTTAACAATTTCTTTCTTTTTGGTAATGAAGTCACAAATAGATTCATACTCACCCATCATGATAACTTCATATTTCAACATCCAGATTTGTAACTTGGCTTTCTACAATTTTGTATTTCCTTCATAAATGTTTTTCAACTTTTCCTAGATACCATTGGTAGTATAATCTCCCATTAACATAAGAAAACTTGTTTTAGATAATGATGAGTGTAATGAATTTTAATCTCTTCCATCATTCTCAAGATTCTCCTTATGAGTAGTTGTAAGAGGATCATTCAAAAAATGATGTGGAAAACCATCTGTAGCATCTCTATAAACATATTACCTATGATACATAAGATATGGAATAATTATATCTTTCCAAATATGATAATTCCTACCATTTATGATCAAAATCCCCGTACAGTTCACACAACTCAGATTCTGCATTACAACATCTTTTAAAAAAATAAAATATTAAATGAAGGGAAACTTCAATATGATACCACTTGAGATTTCCCATCCAAGATCCAAATATCACTTAGTGGTGGAGGGTGTGAATCAGTCTTATCATTTTATTTTATATTTTATTCCTTTAAAATAACTTTCACCTCCTGTTAAAGAATTTACAGATTTCTAAAAACAAAATAATCACACATCCACTAGAACACATGAATTTAAAAGGTTCAAAACTCAATAAGTGTAGCTACATCCTTTTTATGGTTTGGAAACAATCCAATACCGCACATTTCCCTAGAAAAAATCATTTTGTGTGGATAAAAAGTAGGATATTCCCTTACAATTGTGTAGGAATTTGTTCAATACAATAGTGAATGTGTTTCAAGTAGCACAAAATCATGTAATACAATTTTGTGTAACAAGTTAAGGAACATTTATTAGTTTCTAAAAAACATGTTATGTTGTTTCCTTATCAACTTTCACAAATATAATATTCAAAAACAATTATTCACATTCCTACCCAATTGTAGGTAATAAATTTTATGAACTCTATAATGATACTCAGTCTAATACCTAGTCTGATTCGCCAGTTTGATCGCTCAGTTTATAATTATATGTCTAAAAGAATACCATTGAAAAACAATGAAATACCTCTATCTTAGTCTGTAAATGTAACTCCTATTTCCCGGTCCAATGATTTAGTCTAAAATAACAACACGTAAATATGATCTTGTTTCTATCATTCATCTTATTCTTCTATCTAAAAAACCTTTTCAAGAAATCTCTGTCTAGAATATACTTCTCTTTAAAACAATCAGTTCACTAACTTCTCCCTTCTCCCATGAAAAGTAATTTCATAAAGAAAGTAAAATGTACTTCCCTATATTTATAGGTTTTTCAATTTTGGGTAATTCAGGATTCTTAAAAACATTCTTTTTTAACCAAATTTCTCAAAGTTTCAATTTACCTTAATTTTTGGATGAATATTTAACTTCTTCAGAGCTTCTAAACTCTTCTTGTTTCTTCTAAAACATTCTAAAATATTCTCAAAACATCAGCTGGATTTATATTTTCTTCACATTATTTACTCAGATTCTGATTATCACACTAATCTCCTCATTATGAAGAAAATAACATATTTTTCATTACATTACTCCGCACTAGTTTTAAGATATGAAAATCTTATTTATTCTCATTATGATTTTTAAAAGGAACTAAAAAAACTACCCATTATGATACTTTATTCAAATTGATAACTATGAAACATTGAATTTATTCTTTAACTAATATTTTTTCTACTTTTTTAGACTTCATATTCTTATATTTTTCTATAAACTTAGTCATAACTTTTATATATTTCAACACTTCTCAACTACACTTAATAATGAACCTCAAAATGTCTTTAAAAAATAACTTCATCTCAACTCTTCAAAAAACCTTTCAGGAAACCCCTTGACAATAATTTTGTGGTTACTTGAGAAAATTATCATATTATTCTGTTCTTTAGACCAATTATCCTAAATCAGATGGATTTATAAATGTGAAACTATTTCTAATGGATCAATCTCTACATCACTCTATTGGATCGATTTAATTTCTAGTTCGATGGTCAGTACCACATATAACTAGATTATTATGACCCATTTGATATAAATAAAATAGTTCTTATTTCATTGTTGATGTACTTTATAAAAAAAATTAGTTTTTTCTTCTCTCTTGACTGAACTAAAAAAAATATTCATCTTGATGAAAATTATTGACTATATTATTGATCAGTCTTTCAATTTCCTCTATGCATCATTTCAAAAGAAAAATCCACTTCATTTCTTTTTCATTGGTCCCAAAAAATTCAAAAAAAAGTCTTCCTCTGATTACCTTTTATAACCATCGTAGAGTCCAATGATCAGTGACATGATTACTCTGATTATCATTGGCACGCCTTGTCCGATTGATCGGTATATGTAGATTCGACTTCAGTAATTTATTTCCTTTTCTAGTTATGGTTCACAACAACTAAAAATATTTTTATCTTGTTGCTTATTGGTATAGCTGAAAATTTGTATATTTTTATTCTTATATTCCAAAAAAAACATCCCAACATTCAAAAAATTTTGTTTCATGTGATCTCACACCAATGAACTGATACTAGAAATCCATGAATTCACAAAAAATGTATTCTAAAAATTTCATCTTGTAATCATGAATTCTTGATGACTTTAAAAGGAATTAAAATAATCATAGCCTCATATGTCTTACATTGTAATGTATTATTACTTTATAAATTTCCAAAACTTCATTCTTTCTAATCTGAACCTAAATATGTTTGGAATCACTTATTCTTCCTCTTTACATAATAAGGCTTGTATCAGAAGGTCTCTAGATATATTATGAGTTACGAGAACTCCAAGATGAGAAAAACATAATCATATTTTGATCAAATCCATTCCGAGCCCAATACTCTTCCTCATTATGATTCATCCTTCAATTCTAGACCCATGGTGAGTTCAATGAACCTATTTTTACAGAATATTTATTCCTAATCTAATGGACTTTATTAATCATTTCGCATCTGATATACTAATTATGATACTTAGTTATGATAGTGAGTATGATCTTCATGCAGATGGTTTGGATCTGATTAAAATATTTCCACACACACACTCTTATTCTATTCGTATTTTCATTACCTTCTAAACATACATACTTTGTTTATCCTTTATCAACATATTGATATATTGAAAACAAATACCACAAAAAAACAAATTGTTCCTAACAATAACAAGACTAGAATTGGTTTCATATGATCATAAAATTTCTCAAACAATGTTACTATGATAAGGTATTAATTCTTTTAATATATTTATATTAATTACCCATTTAACATGAAAATATATTTTCTATGTCTTGGTGACCTTATTTGAAAATATTATTTGGGGAATTTTCATAGGCCATGACATTTATGTCTTATAAAATATGTGAATTAAAATTCAATGGATATATACAAAAAAGGTACTTACACAACATCCAGAACCATCATGTGTTATCAAAGTGGTCACATTAAAATTTTTAATTATTTATTTGATTGTTGATTTATTATGTAAAATAATGGTAATATTTCCACTTCCATATTATTCGTTATTTAATAAAAAGTTTAATTTAAATGACTTCATCTTATCAATTATCTTCATTGAATGATTCATATTTTTGTAAACGACAAAAAAAAATAAAGAATGATCGAATACTCAATCATGAAGTTCCATGGGATTTAGTCATGAACTTGTGTCATGGGATGAAAGGTGTATAAAGTAGTTACAACACAATATTCATTAATTATATATGAAAAGTTAATTTGGCTAGTCTAGCACTTAGTTTGTTAGATTACACGATATGTAGCTAGCACACACATCATGTAATCTACACATTTTTATGGTAAAATTTGGGTTAACTATGTGGTCAACTAAATTTTTTTACACTATGTGGGACTAATATCTTGAATAATTAATGTGATACATGGTGTGTATAAAATGTACACTTCATGTTACCAATTAATTCATATGTTTGTAGAATACATCAAGTCAATTGGATGGTTATAGAGATAGATGAAAAGTGGACCACATGAAATATATGTCATTAGTATATGCCATATAATCCATCAAATAAACATCCCAGGGAAATTTGAATTTATTCTAAATGTACAAAAATTGAGGAACATGGAATTTAAAGCATTAGTATATACCGTGTAGTCTCATAATAAAAAATATAGCTAAATTACAATAAAAAATATTAATTATATCATAAAGAACCTAACATCACTTTTAAAACCTGATGTGTTGACTATGTAATAAAGGTTTTAATAATTAATTAATGTTTAATTAATTCAATGTTATTATTTGTTATTATTGATCATTCTATTTATTTTCCATAAAAACATTTATGATGGGTTTGTCTAAGTGGCTTTGTAAGGCCATTAATATAAATGGAATGAATGAATGTGTGAATTAATTAATTGAATTAATTCAAGAATGTTTATCCTAAAAATAAATAATGAATTGAAGTGAATTATAGCTAGTATACTATTTCAAATTATTTACATGTGTATGAATGATCATTATATTTGACCAGACCTCTATATGATTTTTTTAAATTATTTAATTACATGGTTTTGAAATTATTTATTATTAAAATAAATATGATGGACTATGTTTCATCCCACTCTCTCTTATTATGTCAGAAATGTATATCCATGATTTTTTATGTAATTACCTGAACAAAATCCTTTATTTTCCCTATCCTATGTTTGAGTTATAGAAATATGTAATAAAATAAGTATTCCAAGGTGCATGTAGGTGGTTTAAGATGGAATCTTGATGAAACCAACCCAAATGATAAATAGGAAGACATGTGGAATGCTAAAATTTAGGATAAGACTACAATAAAGTGTTTCCCCTGGGTTATAGGATGATTTAATTACTTTTGAAAAATTCAACCATAAGAGAATCTCATGACTGGGACATTAACTGATTAATTTGTTCTACATTATTCATGATTTATATTATGGATTCAATAATATGAACTCATAAACAAATAGACTAATAGGGAATGATAGAATTAAAATTAATAGACTATTCATAAATGTTTTATCAGTAAATGGTTAATCACTTAAGTAAAATCCACTTAATTTTATCAAGACATGCAAACAATAAAAAAATATTCACTATAAATATAAATCCCTCAAGTTAATATTATGTAAATACACCTTCCATTATTTATATTAAGATGAAACCAGAGTAAATGTATCAGTTCATTCCAAAGTTGGGTGTACTATTAATTATCAAAGATCATAACGTAGATGATGTGTCGACTTAACCAAACTTTCATTGAATTTAACAACCATATTCTATTCAATGTAAATTTAGAGACAAGTGTTGATTAAATTTTAGTTAGGATTCATGGATTGGTGGTCTTACTTAACTATTTAAGTAGAAAATAGTTTGTAGTTAGAAAGACCATATACCCAAATACCTTATGATGGTTTCCATGGCCTTAGTATGGATTATAAAGAAGGTTAATAAAGATCATTTCCACTAGATTTTTTTAGTGATGAGACTTTCTGAGTGTAATGGTGAGGGTCATTAAGTCATGATAAAAATATTGGGATACATAATACAATTGTAAATATTATTATGTCTCACATTAATTTTAACCAAGTGATGTACTAATAATATGAGGTTTTAATATTGTATAATAATGGAATTTTCATCAACCACATTATCCCTATGATAAATTATAGAGAAATTCTATCTCCTAACAAGATGTAAATTTTAGGAAATGTTTAGACACCTATGGGTTATGTTGCTACATGAAAAGAAAAATTACACGCTTGGATCCTCACTGTTGAATTATTCTAAAAATGAGGTAAGTGATGAAGAGTTAACTATTTATGAAAAAACTTTCTTATCTCATTTTAAATTTCGGGTTTGAATCTACAATTAATTTATAATGATCTAAATAAGTCACATGAAGGAATGGATGCATATAGAACAATTCAATATTTCTATGGTATTTTTTAAGAGAGACAAAGAAAAGAATCGTCTGAGATATCCAAGGTGGTATTTTATGGAAAAAACAGAGAAGGTCTACCAACTACGCATAATATAATCAAACTAATTTGATACATTGAGCACCTAAATGTTATTGGTTTTAAACATTCCAATGAACTATGCATAAATCTCATTCTTACATCACTTCCTAAGTTTCGGGTTATAAATTTAATTATGAGAAACATAGATAAGTCACTTCTAGATCTTCTTAATATTCTCCAATAATTTGAGAATGATAAAAAATGTGAATATAAATCTATTCTAATAGTGAATAAAAGGTAAGCCGTGGAGAAGTGATCTAAATAATAATATTATTTTCAATGATCTATTAAGATGATAAGGATCAATGGACAACCAAGGGACATGATGCTATCAGTTTCACATATGGAAAAAAGGGGCACCAGAATGAAAACTACACCTTGGAAAATAAGAGAACTAAAACATCAGGTGTGATTATTATCTAGTGAAATTTATCTATTTCCATTAATTGGGTATTATATACAACATTTAGTGCTCAAATATGTATTAAATTATAGGAATCAATGAGACTTTGGATGATTTCATAGGGCGAGGTAGACATATGAGTATCTAGCATATTCATAATTTTGTTGTAACTATTGGGGACTATCACCTCACATTATTGATGGGAGTGACCGTGGTTTTAAAATATTTTCATTATGTTCCATATATTACCAAAAAAATTATTTATGTATCCATTCTTGATAAAAATGTATTTATTTTAAAATTTGGGCATTTTTTTCTTCTTTAATAAATATAATATTTTTTATGGAATGAAACATTTAGAAAAGATATTTATGTATTTTATTACACGAAACAAGTAATGATAATAAATAATGAAAATAGTTCACATGAATCATACCATACCCAACTATGTGATCACCATCTAGGTCATGTAAATGAAATTATTTTGACAGCATTACATGATAATGTATATTTGGATTCATTTGATCTAAAACCAACTGTGGTATGCCACATATTTTTACAAGGAAAAATAACCAATGCCTCATATAGAGTAAAATGTTAATGGTCTTGGTATATTATTGAATTTGTTCATACTAATTTGTTAATACCATTTATAGTTGATGCATTGAGTGGGTACTCGTACTTCATAACATTTAGTTATGATTTATGTAGATATCTAAATGTTTACTTAATAAGTTATAAGTTAGGTTCTTTTGATAGATTCAAGGATAAGAATGAATTTGAGAACCAACATGGAAAAAATATTAATAAACTCTACTTTTTATGTGTTGGGGAATATCTTAATCAAAATTTCATTAATTATTTATGGGAGTGTAGGATTTTATTTTAACGCACTCTTACATATACAATATAGTGGAATGGTGTATGTAAAATGAGGAACCACACCTTTATAGACATAGAGAGATAAATGATGAGTCATGTGATTATTTCATTATCCTTTTGGGGGTATGTGTTACAAAAATGATGAAAAAAACAAAACTAAGTTTCAATTAGAGAACCAAACGATTTTACATATCTTCTTTAGTATAAAAATTATCCCATGTTATCACATGTATGAGTCTGGGGTGGTGTATAATTTTTAAGGCTATTTATAGAAAAAAAATCACCTTGGGGAATTAAGTGTATCATTATAGTGTATCATAATAAAAATAAAGGAAATTACCTATATGATTCAAGAGGCACGAATTTTGTGGTTAACATACATACCACGTTTATTGATGGGAATCACGTCCCCAAAAGAGATAGTGGGAGAGATATATAATTCAATGAATTCTAGGATAAATCTATAAAATAGTTGGAATAAGATAAAATTACACAAACCCCCATTGAAGAAGATGTTCTATACACACAAGTATTTCTTAAGATAATGAGATAAGTTTTATAACATGAATGATATGGTTTCCTTGTCTCTGAGGATAATTACTCATGTTGATAATAATAATCCTAAAACTAAAAGTAAATAGTATGTGAAAATGATGTTACTTATTAGAAAGATACTATGAATTTTTTAAATGGATTCTATGTATCAAAAGAATGTCTTAATTTTTTTATATCCTTTAAAAGATTTAAATACTTTTAATGGTAAATTGGTATTCCAGATGAAAATAGACATGGATGGAAATGTTGGTGCTTATAAGTTATAAATAGTTGAAAATGGGTCTAATCAACAACAATTTAAAATCTAGGATGAATTGTTTCAACAATTTATAGGTCAAAGTCTACCAGAATTCTACATTCCACAGTGGCTAACAATGAACATGATATTTTACATATGGATTAAAAAATTTACTTCATTAATGGGAACATTCAAGATGATTTCTATATGACACAACATAAATGTGTTGTGTCTCCAAATGATACCCAAAATTTGTGGGAGTTAAATATAATTTAGGGATTTAATAAATCAATCAAGTCATGGAACAGTCAATTTGATGAATCCCCAAAAGAATTTTGTTTCATAAATACTGAACATAAACATTGTGTGTATTAATAGTTTAGTTGGAGTGTGGTCATTCTATTAATATTTTATACCAATGACATACTGCTTATTGGAAATGAAATACCAGTCATATAGTTTGTTAAAGCATAATTGATTATATTATTCTCTATGAATGACTTAAGAGAAGAATCATAATTTCTTTGAATAAAAATCCATCATGATCGATCTAAGAGACTTCTTAGTCTACCTAAAGAAACATATATCGACAACATATTGAAGAGATTTAATATGGAACAATCTAATATGGGATTATTTATATTGTCACATTAAATTCATCTTTCCAAGAAAATGTGTTCTAAAAAACATGAGGAGATAAATAGAATGTTATGGACTCTATAGACGTTGGTGATTGGGATAGTCAATCATGATCTTCTATATACTAGGATAGATGTCACATATGCCTTAAGCGTGGTAAGAAGATATCAATATGACCCAGGATACCCCCACTATATGGAAAATCAAGACTATCCTCATGTATATGAGGTGTAATAAAGATATCTTAATATTATATAGTGGATATGAGGAACTAGTCATAATTGGACATGCAGATTCTAGTTTACAAATTGATCAAGATGATCTCATGTCACTTTCAGGACACATCTTCACTCTTAATGGTGGTGATATGATATTTAAGAATGTAAAGATAGTTTTTGATAAAAATTCTAAATAAGGTAATAAGTATATTATAGTTTATGAGGAAACAAAATAAGTTGTTTGGATATGAAAATTCATTAAATAGATTGACTTGGTGCCTACTAGTAATGACTATATCAGACTTCATTATGATAATATTATAGAAGTGAATATTTTAAAATAGAAAAGGTAACATTAAAATATGAAGAACATAATTTGTAGGTATCAAATATTTATGGTTTTCTCTTAAAGAGTTGATGCCATAGTGAGAAGAGAATCCACTAATGACAATGTGGTCGACCTCTTGACTAAATCATTAACTCTTTAGAAAAATGATCTTCATGTGAAGTCTAGAGGGATAAAAGTCTTTGGTATTTATACATAGGGAAAAATGGATTATGTTGGTATTTATGTTCTAGAATTAATTATTTTTATGTGGGATTAGATGTATATTTGACTAATTGTATATAAATAAAAAAATATTATATACTATTCACTGTTCGTCCTGACATTAAAGAAATAACATCTTAGAGAATCTATCGCGTTGGTAAGATTATAACTATTCCCCACTATGAAGAGAACCTTGAAAAAACAAGATGATATAATTAAACATTGTTCTATGGTGAAATGAAATTCTATCATTGGAATCATCGTATTATGACTGTTGGGTGCATGTACTAATAAGCATGTGATACTTCTTCTTATAAAGTAAGTACTTTGTAATCCCCAAGACTTAATATTATGATAAGTGAGCCACATGTAAGAATTATTAATGTTTTTCCATAATATATTAATATTTTGGAGAATATTTAATTTTCATCATACATTAATATTTTTACTAATTCATTTCATGGCTTGTATAAATTGATGCATTATGTAGACCATGATGATACAGTTTATGGGGAAGATAGATATGTTGGGCGCATTATAAGTGATTTGTTATTAATTAGTAGGTTATGTAATGATTTTTACCTTAAATATTAATTGATATTGATTTCTCATCCCTTTAATTGAAATGTAATTATCCCATTAAATTCCATGGTCATGGTAAAATGATGGGTTTATTTCAGATTGTCAAAGAAATAGGTATCAAGAATATAATTTTATGAAAAATGTTTTCAATCTTCTTGATGGGATATTGTTACAAAGGTATTATATAAAATAATGAGTGGTTTTCTTGTGTTTTTCATGGTTAAAACATACCTTCTCCTTTTATGGGTTCCTTGACCCATTACTAGGCAGTAAACATGTACTTTAGGAAATCTCACCTAATTATACCGAGAAAGGGGCCAAGATAGGTACACACTAAGTGTTACATTCAATATCAGTTAAATAATATTAATTCAAAATTATTATAAATATTATTATTTATATTTACAATTAATAGTTATTTAAAATTTATTATATAATAAAAAATGTAAAATATATATTAGTTTAGGAGGTAATGGTTTAATTACATGAATATATATAATACTAATTTTTCTCTTATTATTCTCAAGGTAATAAATAATTAAATATTAATTAACAAATAATACATAAACTATATAAATATTTAATAAATATTTATTCATCAGATTGTGAATATAATATTTATTTTAATTAATAAATAATATTTTTTTAAATATTTGTTCAAGAATTCAATAAATTATGGGGATTATGAATTTACCTTGATTTAGGTCTAGTAAAAAATATTTATTTACCAGATTGTAAAGTAAATATTTTTCATCGCACAGGTAGATGTATATCATGAAATTAAAATATTAAAATTATTATATTAATACACTGAATGGGGTCAAATAAGGGTTTGATATTTTATTATAGTCACTTGTGTAATTAATTAATCTCAGAACCTAACCCCAGGTCTATATATTGACTGAGATAAGATTATAGAGAATTTTTTTCGAGAATCATTATGCATAAAAGATTTCTCTCTATAATACTCCTCTTTGTACCATCATCTCAATAATGATAAGAATAAGGGAAATTAATTCAAACACTATGGAACATGAAGTGATCAATATGAAAAATTACATATTTTTAATAAATCTCTATAGACACAAATGATTCATCTTGATCGGTTAGAGATCGACGGAGCACATCTGTATCACCGCTGGAGTGGATCTAATTTCGGTCCACCCTACACAACAACTCAATACCAAAAAGGGTTTCAGATGAACACCAAATTAGTCAAATAATTATCTTAATATGAGGTATTCTTTATTATAATCAATTTAAATTAACTATAAATTTTACATTAATAGATCATCAATTGGTTATGGTGGCCTTTTTTGTCAACATTATTACAAAAAATTTTATAATTCATGTTGTTTACATCTTTTAAAATATATAATGATTCCTTTAAATCTAACAAAATATCTAATGGATATACACCAGAAAGGTGATTTCACAACATTTGGAACAATCTCTTAGTACTCAAATACATTAAACCTCTAGATCTCATGTTTGTGAAATGATTTTTCAGATGTAATATTTAACTTATATAAATAATTTATAATAATAATATGTTTATCAGGATTTTATATACCGAATTATTTTTAGGGACATAAAATTATATACCCACCCATTACATAATAAAAACCAGACATATGTGTAACACCAGATCATACAAACAGTCATGATTTTATTATACCATAATTATACTATGGAAATGAGAAAGGTTTCATGAAAACATCGTTAAAAAGTAATTATCAATATCCATAAAGAGAAATAAATTGGATGTTATCATAAAAATATACCCTGAAAGAGTCATAAAAATCCTTGAATGATATTTATATATATGAAAATTACTTTTATTAATGAATTAAAAATATTATTTGAAAAAAATAATAAATACACTTTTATTCTTATAAAATTTTAAATTATTAATTCTTAGAATAATGGAAATGTAATTTTATTTGAAAAAACATATAAATATTTCAAATAATTGAAATAAAAAAAATAAAGGAGGTGATTGTGGGAAAATTAGTTCATGTCATATATATTAAAATAATATTCCTTTCACACTTGTAAAGAAATAGAAAAGTGAGTTATAAGGTAAACATTTGAAAATATTATTTTTTAGTTTTTTATAAATAATTTGAATGTCACTAAAAATCACATTTATCAATAGTTTTTATAAATATAAAAACAAACTTATAATAATTTTAAGATCATAGACATGGAGGAAAATGAATCTTGACCATGAAGAAGAAATAACATTGGTTTTTTTAAAACATTATTTTGGTATTTTTGAGTACCAATGTGAGAGAAAATGGTTCTAATAATTGAAAAAATGATAAATTAACATATGAGAAGAACATTGAGGGTTGTTACGTTAAAAATAACATTTAACTTCCCATAATGGAAATCGAAACATAAATAATCCCAATAAAATGTGAGATTGTAACATAGAATCTTACAACATTGGTTACCTTCATATTAAAAACTTATGAAATATAGATCCATGGATGTATTATTAAGTACCTATAATTTTCATTAATTTTATCTTAAAATAAATTCATGTGTAGTATATTCAGTATGAAAATGAAAGAATATGGTGAACACATAACATGTCTCAATAAAGAGAAATTTATATGATGAAACCCTTACAACATTGGTATCTCTTGAAATGAAGGCCCATGATAGATAGAAATAGATATAGATTTTGTAATTTATTTTATTTCATGAAATTTTGATAAAAAACCCCTTGGTCATCATATACACCACATAATATAAAACTAGTGGTGAATGTAGAATATGTCTTAAGGAAACAAAAGTAAGAAGAGAAACTATAACCTCATGTACCGACTTGGTTTACATGCTCTCTAACCTCATTTATAATAAGTTTATAATTTTTATACACCATTTTCAATCCCATATTAATACTTATCATCTATCTATAATTCAATTACAATTCCCAATTTCAAATTTATTAAAATATTTTCTTTAAAATCAATATTCAGGCATTTACTAATTTATTTTCCATGCAGGTTTCAGTTCATCTATTTCAATCATTTCACCTTGTTCATGGTTTATTCATATAAAAAATATAAATCATGTAATAAATATCATATTTAATCATTATAAATTTTTTTATAATTATGAATATATAACGATGATGAGAAATTATTTACCTCACACAGTGGAGGTGGTAGTCTGTACATATGCATGAGTGATGCTTTCTTTTTTTCATTGAATGGACGAGAAGTATAAAATGATTATTGCATCCTCATAATAACATTTCAATATATTTATTATAATTATTTCATAAAATTAATATTTATTTAATTTATTTATCATTTATAAAATAATAAATAATCTAAAAAGAATTTGTTTAGGACAATACCTCTTCTCCAGGCATCATTCTTTAGAATAAACCTAAAGCCTTTTTAGGATGAGTTTTTGTGAGATCATAAGATATAGAGCATGGATAAAATATCTGGGAAGTTAATTTTATAGATATTTCTTGATATGAGGTTCTTAAAGTGTATGTATAATTGGGGATATTAGGTTCCCATTTATAAGTGAGGGGAGTGGTGACCTCATAAATACCATTAACATTAAAATAAAATAAAGTAATTCTCATGGGAATGAGGCACAAATAATTCACTAATGAAAATATAGTGTATTTTAATGTCTAAATAAACTCATCCAATAATATTTAGAAATGTTTCAGTGATATTTTCTGCCTTATCTCTTAGTTTAACAATATCTTTAATCAATTTTATCCTTTATAGTGCTGACAAACTTTTACCATTGTAACTATTCATTATGACCAAAAAAAATTATCCTCATAAAAATTATAAAATTATAATATGAAATATGGAATCCATTTTATAATATTTAATATGTCATTTTGTTATAAATAAAGTATACGTAAGGTAATAAAATCAATTTTAACATAAAAACCAATTTTTAAATTAAAATAATGTTTTTTAAAAAATAGGTATAATTTTTATTAACATGGAATTAACATGATTATATTTAATGAAAATATACTTATTGACTTTAAAAACAATCATAATATTAAAGGAACATTGGGAATGATTTATTAAAGGATAATAACCTAAAATAGTTTTTATTTGAATAAAAACGTTACTTAGATTTCGAAAAAGTCAAACATAGATATATAAGTTCAAAATTAGACTTTTAAATTAATTTTATTGATTATTTAATATATATTTGGTTAATAAAAAAGTTTTCATAAACATTAAATTCATTATTTTGTAATGATAATTTCATTAATGTATAAATGTTTGAAAAATCATTATTTTTCACTATTCATTCAAAAACAAACTATTTCAAAAAAAAATCCAAAAAAATCCCTTTAATCTAATTTTGAATAGCTAAATTACAATATGATGTTAATTTTTTTTTAAAATTAAAATTTTGAAATTTTCAACTTAATATTAAATAAAAATAAACTTTTTAAAAAATACATTTCTATTTAGAAAAAGGCAATTAAACTTGAACTTATTATAACTACTTAATTGATTTGAATAATTATGATTCATTTTGTTATATTGTAATATATTTTATTTTTTATTATAAAAAAAAATCTCTATAGTTCAGAGTTTTTTTCATCAAAATCTATAAATAATATACAATTTAGTAAATTTGAATTTATTATAAAATATTCGAGTGTTAAATTTTACACCCGTAAAATAATTTCACTATTGAAATTACATCTTTCTAATGAAAAAATGAGGATAATTATAATTTCTTAAATAATTGTGTTCACACATATATTCCTAAATCTTATGTTTTCACTAAACAACCATGACTAGGTGTGTGATATTGTTTCACAACAGATTATATGTTATATCAAGAATGTCCACTAGTTGTTCGTCATAAGAAAGATCATACTTCAGCTATATATCATCTGAGTTTACTACTTGTTAATGACAATATATCTAATTCCATAAATAGATACATGAAACACATCTTGAACATGAGATATGATTAAAGGAAATAACATTCAATAAGACACCTTCCCGATATGATAAAAAATATCATAGGTAGTGATATATTTGGAGCTCATGTCCCGATTCATTCAAATTCTAATACCATAATTCTTAGGTGATATTAATAGGAATTAATTTTCCCCAAAATTAAACTCTATATCCAATAGATTATTTTTAACATAACTTTTTACCAACTACAAACTACAATAATATGACGTTGAATGACTCTAACATTATTTTACATTTCTTTATCTTTTTTAGGACATTTTATATATAATTATCCAATTTCTTCCAAATATATTAGATTTATAAACTTCTTAACATAGATATATTTATAAGGATCCATAAAAATATTGAGTGAAAGATATAGTTAAAAGAAAAAAAATAGGTGTAAGGTTTTGGTACCATTATCCTTTAAAATCCACAGTGAAATATCTCAACATGTCTTCTCTAGTTTCAATGGTACTCTCAGACTGAACAATTTTTTGAGGATGACCTTTAGTTCTAAAGTTCAAATCCAATTCAATTCATCCCAAATACTTGTCTATAACATTTAGGTAATAATTGGATCTCGGTCAAATAAAATTTTTAGTGGTACTCTATAAAAAATATAAATTCTTTAATGTATACCCTCACATGTTGATCAAGTGATAAATCTTCCTTAATAACAATTATATTTGCTGATTTAGCAAGGTGATAGAATAAAACCAAAATGAAATTATGGACTCTAAATGTATTGGGTAGTCTTAGAATGAAATACATGTTGATGTTTTCTAATTTACATATAGTTATGGGTAATGATTTCATAATCCATTTAGATTTATGATGTTCTTCCTTAATTTACTGATATACTGGGCATCAAGATACATACTCTACAATATCTATTTTCATATTTTCCCACTATAAATTGTCCTTGATATCTATATGTATCTTTATGATACTAGGTTGGATAGATAATAATGAGCTATGTTCTTTATCCAATATAAACTTCTTGAATTCAGGTATTGATGGGAAAAATATCTAGTTCCTAGATCTTATAATTCCATAAAGTTAACATTTGAACTCTAGAATATATCCTACCATATTTTATAGATCCATATATTCCTTATTCAACAATTTAATATTCAAATGGATGGATTTTAAAATATTATTTTAGGAAATATATGATTTACATCCTTACCTAATTATTTCATGGTTCAACCTCTAGAATTCCATAAGTATTTTGTATCTTTCAATACCCCCATGCTCAGACTAGCATGGTACTTCTATCTTAGTGAATCAGTCACCTTGTTCACCAACCCATGGTGGAAATGTATTGAGTAGTAATTATAAGGACACACACCATAATCAATATATAATTATGATTTTAGTAGAAAGGATTGCATTTTCATACATTCGCATGATATTTTAGGTTTAGAGTATTAATGAATTAGAAAAAAAATATTACATATAAATCTATTACAATAAAAATAAGATTCTTCAAATAAATGTACGTTTTTTTCCAAAAAAATAGGATTCATAAATTTATACTAATATTTGATTCAAAATATGTTTGGTTATTTTAAGTCAAATCCTCATAACAGAATGATAGACAATCTATAGTTCCAACTTCTCCTTAACCATTTTGGAAAACATTTCAAAATATGGGATGATAATAATAATCCCATTAAATGATGTCAATGTAATGGAACAAATTAGTGTGTTTGAAAATTCATGATAACCCCTATGAAAGATGACCTTTTTATTATTAAACATTGACCTCCAATAATAATTTATATACTCAGGAAATAAAATTATTTTCCTAAACCATTCATAAAAAATCTCTTATGAAAATCATAAAAGAAAAATCCTAAGCATGATGGTCTCTTATAAAAATTGAACACTCAAGATAATTTCTTATTGAATAATATATTTATCAACTTTAAAAGGGTCTAATATGTTCCTTTAATGATAAGATCATTATATTACCGTCCAAAATAAAAAAACATCAATGAAAACTCATTTTCATAAATATAAAAATAATGTTGGTACCTTGGTATATCATCATTTTATCACTCTTACAATCACTCTTACGATCACTCTTATAAATTATATAACCCACTTGGTGAATCCAATAAGTATTCCCTAGAGAAAAAAATCATTACCTAATAAATTGAAGAGTTATATTAGGATCAACCATTATCATAAAAAAATTTAATAGACTAAAAAAGTCAAAAAAAAAACAAAATATATTTCATTTACATCATAAAAAATCATAAAATATCCTTTTTAATAAACTTGAAGAAGCACTTTCAGGATTTATATAAAAATTAATAAAAATATCCTTTTTATTTGGAAACTCTTAAATTGAAAAATTACCTGGAGAAGTGGGAAAAGTATTTTATTTTGAAAAAGCATAATTGTTTTAGAGAAATATCTTAAATAATAATGCTTATAATGGTAGGATATTCCACTCATTCTCCACATACTAAAAGAAAATTCTTTTTTTACTTTGGTAAAAAAATAAAAACAACTCATTTGGTAAATATTAAAATAAATTCGTTTTTAATCCTTTTTATAGAAGGAAAAAGTTTTTTAAAATAAAATTTAACAATATTTTATTTATACTAACATATTTAAAAAAAATTTAGGAAAATTTATATAGAGGATAATGAGTTTGAAAGAATACTTTAAATTAAGGTTTTAAACAAAGTCACTTACATATTTATTAACCTTTGAATAAAAAAGATTTGACGGAGGCAACATGTTAATAGTTTTTAAAAAAATTTAACTTAATAAAATAAATGATAAAATTCGTCCATATATATGTATCTAAACCACCTAAAATAAAACATTTTCTAAAAATGGAATGAATCTCGAAGGAATGAATTTGAGATGAGAAATCCCTTACCTAAAATATCATCTTGCATTATACATTATTTATTCCTTGAAAAATAGAATTAAATTTGTAATTTGAATTCCTGATATCCTTTTTCATGTTAATTCCATTATCATTATCTATTTTATGACATTTTTTACCAATTTTTATTTATATACTTAATCAGTTTAGTTTACATCAAATGTTTGGTTTATAATCACAAAACAAATTCGGTAAGTTGACCACTGTCAAAGGGGTCATTGAACCATCAGAAAAAAATATTAATAATGAAATAATTTTAAATTTTATATATTAATTATAAATTTATAACTAGACATGAATGGAATATATGAAAAAAGAATTTTTGTTCATGGAGTCAGTAGTCTACACATATATAGAAACGAATTTTCCAGTTTTCTACTTGGTTTAAAGGAAATAAAGTAGAAATATTTTACTTTACGTAATTTTAAAAATTTTATAGATGTAATAATTATTCATTATTTGTATTCTTATAACCAGCCATGTGCGGCAGTAATGTAAAACAAATAACATCATTATTTGGAGGTGGTAATCCACACATATACATGAGTGATGCTATCATTTTTAAATGGATGGAAGGAGAAGTATGAAAGTAATACAATATCCTTATAGAATAATAATCATGGCCTAAATATCATATATATTTATTTTACCCATCATTTTACCTATATATATGAGGAAGCGATGAAAAACAAAACACATCACTACGTGGAGACGGTAGTCTATACTTACCTACGAGGGATGATTTGATTCTCCATTGGATGGGAAAGAAAATGGAAAAGGTTATTCCTAAAATATAATAAAATATAAATATATAGAGGGTGCTATTTTTATTATAATAACTTGTTTAATATAATATTTTAAGGAGGTATAAAAATAAATAATCAAGAAAGCATTTAGTTAAGAGTTATCCACCTTCTCTGGAAAACCTCCTCTGAATTACACCTTAAGACTTCAAGGTTTGGTCTCTCTATGAGAAAAGTACCTGTAGAATATTGGGATGGATTTTTTGAAATATATTGTCAGTTATTTTATGAGATATAAGTAGCAAAAGGATTGAGGATGTGAGGAGAGGATGAACCCTTTCAAACCTGAGGGGAGTGACACATTTGTAATTTTTTAAAACATTTAAATACTATAAATGCATGAATCATGTTCAAGTGGAAAAAACTATCCAGTTTTAATATAAGGTGATATGAGATTATATAACTTAGAAAATAATATTTGAGATGATATTTTGTGGCATTATCACAATGTATTTTTCTTAATTAACCTGATTTACACTTTACTGTGGTGACACATTTTTACCATGGTTACATTTTATAATGATCAAAAATGAAATTGACCATATTAAAAAGATTTAAAATCTTGATTCCAAATATTGAATTCGTTTTTCAATATTCATTTTTTAAAATTTTCATAAACAGATTTTAATCTAAGAGTGTAGCACATAATAAAAAATAGTTTTTAAAAAATTACATTTTTAGAATAAAAATAAATTTATAAAAAATATAATATAATGTTGATTTATATATAATTATTTAGATTATGTTAAAACAAATGTATATTATATTAATTTTACAAAAATTCCAAAATATAATGGGACTTTTTAATTTCTAAATTTAAAGAAAAGAAATGATAATTTTTTAAAAAAATCACAATTTTCCCACTATTAACTCCAAAATAATTCTATTCAAAAAATATAAAATATTCATCCTAACACTATTATAAAATTATAATTATAAAAACTATTTATATTTTTTCCAAATTAAATATCTAAAATATCAAGAATTTAATCATTATATCCATAGAAAGAAATGCAAGAAAACCCATTTGTGAAGCATAAAATGAAAATAATGTCATTAAATTACTAATAAAAATAATTAAATTAATTTTAATTAATTAAATTGAATATATAATGTACTTATTTAGTTATAAACATTTATTAATATAGATTAATTTAATTTATTAACATTAAAATATATTGTTTTTATTAAAAACGTTTAATGAAAAAATATCTCTTTTATCTTCCAAAAATATTTATCATTATTTCAAAACAGTTGGAAATAAATATATAATTGATTATTAATTTATTATTTAGTTCAATTTTAAATATTTTTCATAAAACCATTACACCTATTTATACTCTCTAAACCAATGACTAGGTCATAACTTCCATATTTAAATAATAGTATACCGATGCTCATTTATTCTCAATGTTGAATGTACCACATGATATGAAACATATAATTTAGATAAAATATATTCTAAAATAGTTGGGTGTTATATATTACCCCATTAAGAAATTCCTTCCTCGCAATTTTATCTCATGTCTGAAAAAGGGTTCAAAACATTAAATAAAATCCAAGGATTGTAACATAAAACAAAAAATCATGTATTGAATATTTTTAATACTTAAAAATAAATGTTTTTCAAGTCACACATCTTAAAAGGGATACTAAAAATTATTTTCGAAAATAAGAAAAGGGAAACATAAATTTCACCAAAAATAACACATAATGAGGTTTCCAAATAAGAACAACATTGATGGGAAGTAAAAAAGTTTGAGATAAAGGAGAAAAAATAATTTCTATAGAATAAAAGAGAGAGATAGAGAACATAATAATGAGAACGTTACTGAACACATGACTAAAAATTAGAATGGGATAAATAATACCATAAAATCATGAATTTTTTTGTAAGAGGATAAAATTTACATTTTAATATTCTATTCAAGAGTTGATAGATTATTTTACCTTCTAGATGGAGAACAAGATAAAATATACTTACTTGATTTGTTTCCATTCCATAAGCAGTCGTTCATTTTTTTCATGTGATCTGAGAATAATTTACACTTTTATCTCATATCATACTCTAAGAAATGAATTTTTCATGTTCATATAATATAAATCAACTTTCAATTAATTATATGATCATTTAGAGTATAACAATTTATTTTTCCTATCTCTAGACATTTAAAAAAACCAAAATGGTTAGAAAAAGTAAATATAGCAGCCAATATGAATGAACCTTCATATAAAAAAACAATATATTAATCTCCAAAGCCAAAAAAATAACACCAATTATTTAGCTTGAGTCATTCCATAAAAAACTAACTATAAAACTCTATAAAATATTACTAACCATGTTCAAAAACCAAATATCGGAATTATTTGTTCACAATAACAAAAATAATTATTAATCAAAAATAGAATTACCAATTGAAAAAATTTTATAACAAAAATATATATTTCATAATCATATAATATCTAAAAAATTATAATATTTTTTATAAATAATCAAAATTTCAATAAATACACAATAACAATTATACATGCTTTCATAGGACAAATCAACCTTTATGTCTCAAAAAAAATCACATCTTTTCCCAAAATATTTCCAATTATATTAATAATATAATTTATAAAATATAGTGAAATTTTATAAAAAAAACATTAATCACTTAGTCGAAAATTACATTTCAATCCCATGGTTATATATTTGAAAAAATATATGTTTCCAAATTTTAATAACACTTTTTTCCTAATTAACCAAAATTTACTCAAAATAAAAGTACATATTAATCATTATGGTCATAAATACCTTTGAACTTATGTAAAAAAATATAAAATAATTCTTCATAAAATAACATTTAAATTAATTTTTTTATTTTAATGGTTACATATAACATATACATGCATTAAAACTCAATAAATGTTTCCCAATGTACTTCCATCACTTAAAATTCAAACGGTTATGGTTTATCTTATAAACATGATCATTATTAAATTTATAAATCCTTAAATAATATATATATAATTCATATATCCGGAAATACAATATGCAGACACATCAATCATTCAACATTCTTTATAATCATTTAACATCTTTTCCCATATTATTCCTTAATACTTCCTTCTGACAGTAAAAAATACGAATCATGTCAAAAGATTAACCAATCTCAAAACATAATAAAATATATGATTCATAAATTTTGTATGTCATTCATAGTTTCCAAATATTAAACTGTAATGACATTAGACATTGGAAAAACATTGTTTTTATAGTCATGATGACCCAATTCTTGAGCATTCACACTAGTACAATGATTTTTAATAATGCCCATTCTCCCAATATTTGAGCATTCTTTAATTTACTTTGAGGAATTCACCTGGGTAATTATTTCCATATTATTGAAATATAGAAAATTTAATCCTTTTCTACTATGGTATTTATCTCACAAACTTCTACAAAACTCTATTTTTCTCTTATTTGGTGTGGCAAGAAACTCATCCAGGTCTAGTTTATTAATCATATACTAAGATATCTTGTTATTCATTAAAACAAGAGTTTTCACTTCAAATATTATATTGTTTGGTTTCTCATTTGGAAAACCCCCAAAATTTTCTTCATACCCATTTTTTAATTGGTTCTTATTAGTTCCATAAATTTATGTAAACCAATTATTGTTTGTGAGAGTATATAAAATGAAATCATAATAATCCATCTTATGAGGTAGATAAATACTAATTTATTCTTAACCATGATATCTTCAATTAAAAAATTTAAATTCAACGAAAATTATCAATAATTATCTATATAATATTTACATATCATAGTATAAAATTATTATAACTTATGCTTCAGTAATATCCTAATCTCTAAATTTAAATAAACCTTTGTTAGGATAAAAACTATAAGGACTTCTACCATAATCAACCACAAATTATGAGTTTAACAACATGGATATAGTTTTTTCAAATTAAAATGATCTTTTAGTTTCAGAGTATTATATAATAAGAAAAAAACACTTACATATCAAACCCTTACAGTATAACATGGAAAATTAAACTAAATGTCATTTATCCCCAAAATATGATTTTGAAATTTAAACTCTTGTTTCATTCAAAACATGTTTTCTTCTTTTAATTTTAATTACCATAGTGAAACTATAGAAATTTATATAGTTTATACTTATCCTTGAAACCTATAAAAATATTGTAAAACATGGGATGAGAAAAAAAACTCAGTGAGGGATATAAAAATAATTAGAAAATGTTAGTCCTTATAAATATTCATGATAAACACAAAAAAAAGTTTTCATCCTATATAATTATATTTGATCTCAACTAAATATTTACTTACCATATAAGTAAAAGTAATTTCATAAAGTTTTCATAAAAAATACCTTAAAATAATCATAAAGTAAAAAAATCATAATTATGAGGGATTCTTATAAAACATGATTACTCACAAATTTTTTTCTTGATAAAAAAACTTTTTCACACTAGAAATTGGAATAAATATTTATTTAAACATAATATAATTATATTATACTTTTATATAAAAATAATTCCATTAGGACTATTTTTAAATAAAATAAGGATCTGGTAGGTACCTTGGGACATCATCTTGATTTCACTATTACAATAAATTTTACAATCTCATAGAGCAATTCCATACTTACTTATTTTGATATGAAATACATTATTTTCTTAATTTTGTTGATTATTTTCACTGATATTTGATAGTTTTATCCATTGATTATAGGATAACATAATTTATTGGAAGGAAGTAAAAGGTGGAAAACATATCATGATTTCTACCATAATAATACTTTCTAGGATGTAGGATGTCTATAGGATATTTATAAGGCATTGATATTGAAGAACCAAGAGAAAACAAAGTAAAAACCACTAGAAAAAAACAATTCATGTCATGCAAGATCTATTCATTATTTGAGAGGTGATGATGATTCATGACATCAAAACAATATGTGAAAAAACACACATTTGATAAAAAATGAAAATTCATGGTGTGAAACTATTCGTCACACAATGGATCCTTTGGATAGGAAAATCCGACAACATCGATATGAAAATTTATTACCTGATCTTATGACATTTAGATCAAAAGCATCATGCACCCTTAGGATTGAATCAGGATGAATTTTTGACTACATTTATGGTAGAATAAAATATATCCAATAATGATTGATTCCTATAAATAAAATTCCATTAGGGATTCAGACATGAATTGTGGTAGGGGAAGTAAGGGATGTGGACCAAAAACTTATTTTTTATTTTTTATTTATTTTATTTCCATTTATTTTTCATGAATGCATTATTTATTCTCTATATTATCAATTACCATTTCCATGGAGGGGTAAGTGCTATGAGTGCTCATGGAAGGGGAGGCAAGTCTAAACTATACAAGTTGATTTTTTTTCTTAATTAAATTAAATACGTTTTATTCTATGAAATTGTTTCAATTATCAAATATTAGTTTTATTTTTGTAGTGTTATTGTAATTTATTTTTTATTCTATTATTTTTTTTCATTGGTAAATTATCTAGTTTACCCCTCCACCCATTTATAGAGTATATGCAATGAATCCGGATAAGGTTATGTGGTGAAGTGCTGGATGATCATTAGAATTCTTGTAATGTAATGGTTGGAACTATTGGTTATCTAAGAATAACACAACCCAAACGAGGATTTCCAAAATAAATCAAGATGATCTTCTATAATGATCAGACTCATATGAAAAAGGGTAAACCAATATGAGATCTCAGTTAGTAATATTTTCACCATCACTACCTGGCCAAGGGAGTGAGATGAGGCGATCATATATTCTATATCTTACTAGTCCTGTGGATAAAAATTGGTAAAATTAGAAACATGGATAATTTTGAAATAGGTTTATTCAAGCTTGATCTAATAACCATTTCTTATAATGATTTTAAAATATCCAAATTAAATTTCTTTATACTTTTTAAATTACCTAAAACAAAATCCAAACAATTTGTTTCTTTAAAAATAATTGAAATGTGACAATAGTTTCATGTGTAATACTCTTTTGGATACCACCTAGGTATCCTCTATACAATAATTAACATTGTAAATACATTATTTTTCTATAACCTAAAATAAGGCATGCATATATCATGGTTTTGTGTCTAAGGAGGTAGTTCAAAAAAACAATTAATTATTAAATGACCTGTTGTTCAAATAACCAATTAATTGAATTTGATTCTAAAATTGAATGAAGACAAACCCAATTATGGAATTTAAACTCCCAAATAGACTTTGATAAAGTAAGCCATACACATTCAATGACACTCTCAGTGTACAATTTGAATATAATGAAATGGGTTGAAATCTTAAGAAAATTCTCAAAGATATATGCATATTACAATTGGATAATCAACCAAATAAATTAACTAAACTTATTTAAAAATTAATTTTGAATTATAGACTAATATGATTCAGGTGCTTCCTAAGTATCATTCCCTTTTAGGAGAAGACACAAATAAATATTTCAATGATTTCTCCAATATAAGATCAAGTTTCAATCCCCAAGGATTTCCTGAAGATCATGTTATGTAGAGAGAATTCCCCTTCTCACTTCAGGGAGTTGCTATGAAATGGTTCTAAAATCTATAATAAGGATAATTTATTGATTATAAAGAACTAAAAAAGCTATTTGTGCAAATATTATTTCCCATCCCCACATGTAAAAAATCTATAATGAGATCTACACAATCCAACAATTGAACACACTAACTCTCTAAAAAAACTAGGAATGATTTAAGAATCTTGGTGCAAGTTTCCCTCATAAAGCTATAGAGGAACATAAATTTTTCGTATTATTAAACAAAGTGTTTCTCAATAATGAATGTAACTTACTCAATTATTCATTAAGGTGATATTTGATAGAAACATCTCCAATAGAATCAATATGATGGATTGAAAATATTGCTCAGAACTTATAGAAATTCAGAATAAGAGGTATGCACACAAGATAGATTCATAAGGTTAGAACATGTAATTAATTAACATTACTAGAAACCAGAACTGACGAATTATCAAACTTAATGGAAAAAATGTCTATGAATAAAGCTATTGAACAACATGGATCACCTAAGTAGTGTGGTTTACAATATTCCCCTAACCGTTATTCTGACTAGTGTGCTGAAGTACTTAAAATAGATAGATGTGTGATATCCTTTCAATTATGTAAATTCTATAAAAATAAACCATTTTTGGATATAACCCAAACCTAACATTTCATGAACTGGATTATACTAAACTAGGGCTATGTTATAGTTCACAATAGGGCCTTAATTGTGTCTTATTATATTCTAGAGGCTTCCAACTATCAGTAAGAGCCTGAGGTGCAACAATGGGGAGAATATGACCTCATATCAGAGTAAGGAAACAATATAAATAACCAAAAATCATCCAAATAAATGAATAATTAGAGTTCATAGAAAATTAATATAAATAATGATGAAATAATTAATGAAATTATGTAAAATCCTGAATAACCATGTCATATGTACATCACTGATTTCCCATTGGATGATCACATATATTTGAGTAAATAAAAGTATCATATGTGAAAGTACAAGGATATACTACTCACACTAATAAAAACCACATACTCGATATACACATACATAACAAAGACATCCTAGCTAATTATTCAAAGAATCAAACCAACTTGTATATGAAACCAAGTGAATGTCTACCTTGGTAGCCCAGTGTAATGGAAATCCAAGTATGATGTGAGTAAAAAACCAAATAGCGAACCAAAAATGTAGTAATATATATAGAATGTATAATGTAGTGTTTTTATATGTGATAAAATCATCATGATAACAATAATAATAACAAAACTAGATGTTGAAGATAAACTATAAGAAAACAGTTGTACCAAGGAATGTTGTCATAACGACATGCTCATGTAATGTTTTCAACCTAACCAAGGAACATGAAGAAGTAAAAGAGTAAAATGAAGCTATAATTGATCCTTGGGTATGTGATACTGATCAAATATAAATACTTTAAATATAGAACTTAACTACATGTCATATCACTCATTTCATGTATAATTTAAGTCGATCCTTGGGTTTATAATCATGATCAATGATATCTACTTCATCTAGCACAAGAAATTACTTTGAGGAAGCAACATCACCATAAGGGTATACATTTACTAACCCTAGGATGACCTGAACTCACCACCAATCACTATAATAAAAAATTAATGGTAATCTATGGATATCCTATAAATATAGAACTAATCTTCACGTCATACCACTCATAACATGTAAGTCCAGTCTAATGTCAGAGCCTTAGGCCCTAGTCTATAGGCATTCAAGACATAATGACCTGTATAATACCTATAGGGGATAACCCTTTTACAATATTTAATGAATTACCTATATATCCAATTACTTCCTCAAAATCCTTTTAATAAATATTTCAATTGACCACTACCAAACAATTTTTTGAGAATCGTAATATTTCATCCACTAAACCCTAGCGATCATCCTAGACATCACTCAATGAGATTGTAATCATCTTCGAGAGTGTCTCAAAGATGGGTATGATACATCCTCAATAGCCCAGGTCTATGAACATAAGTAAGAAGTAATCACACTATCAAATAATAATTCTAGAAATGGTATCCCAAAACCATGTAAATATTATAAACTTGATTCCTTTAATTACGCTTTGGAATCAAATTAAAAAAGCATGATCAATAGATAAATCCCAATAAGTATGTATTGGAATCTCAAAAAACAAGAAAGTATAATATAAGGTTCTCAAATAATTTTGTTTGGGCATCCTAATACTGTAACAATCAATCAAAAAGGATCTGAAGTTAGATCCCAATTATAGCCTCTTGGAATCCCTATAATATAATAAACAATACTCTACAGTTGGATCCTAGAATGTACCTATGGGAATACCTATCATAGAATCATATCCCAAAAGGCCCCATCGGCTAGGTATTAGTAAGAACATCTAGCCACCATAATTACAACAATAGTAACAAAGTGAATGTGTAAATATGAGAGAAAGGGTGGCTAAAATCCTAAAACAACCGCAATTTCCACAACCCCTTGGGAATATAAGTTTGGTATGAGTTCTAAGGTGAAACAGGATATCATTTATACCCAAAAACCATAACACACTAGGTCAGGCCTGAGCCACCACAAGGGAACCCATTGGGGTACCCTAGATCAATACACTATAGAGGCATCCTAGTCAGGACCCTTGAGGTCTATTCATAAGAGGGGAAATCCCTCTTAGGATCCTATATGTAATTAATATGTTCTTAGGTAAACACTCAATGAATAAAGAAACATCATCCCAAGAAATCATAAAAATATTAGCATGGCCTTTCTAGTTACACAATGATATATTACAAAGGTAACCGTCAGGATATAGGGAATAAACCAAATCTCAATTCCATGATATCTCTTGGAAAATTTACACATATAACCCAATAACATTATGCCTAATGTTTATCCACCTTGGTATGTACAAAGGACGAGATGACTAACCAAACACAGTGTCACCTTCAGAGAGGTATGGATTCCACTTGGGGTCTTAATGCTATGTCTCAACCACGCAGGTCAAAAGTATGAGGCTAGCATATAAGGGTTGTTAGTGACCCTAAGATTCCATCCATTACAACTATTTTGTTTAATTAATTAAATATCCATTTTTATAAATTATATAGGTGTATTTTCCGTTTGAGATGATCCCAAGTATACACATATTACCATAAATATTCATGTATTCCATAGGGAAGGGATGACATACCACATACCTTTAGGATGATTTCAATTTAATTTCCAAGGGTTGATAGTAGTTACCATGTCTTGTATAAACAAATATAATACATATATTTTCATGTATCCCAACGAAACCATTAAAATTTTAAAATATATAATTACATTTTTATTAATAAATAAGGCTCAATGTGATATAAACCATTAAGACCATGAATTACAAATCTATACAGTTTAAAACCACTCTGGACAATGTCATCTCACTAGAACTATGACATATCACTCCCCAAAAATCTATGAAACATAAAAAACATTTAATAAGGAATAATACAAAATAAAACATCAATAATTAAACCAAAAAATTAAATTGACTTTTAACGCTCTAGAAATCCACAACAATAAACATACCTCAATGAAAAAACACATGGAAAACTAAAGACGACCTCCCAGGTCACCCTCTTCCTAGGAAGAAAAATACATCCAACACTATTATCAGATTCATCCTTGATCTTGTGGAATAAAGAATAAAAAACCTAACCAATAAACATTAAATTACGAATAAAGAGAAGAGGAAAGCATGAGAGGTCAATAGAGGAGAAATCATACCCAAAATTTATATAGAAGGGAACTAAGAATACCCCCTTGATGGGGATTGAAAAAGGGATGTAGAGTAAATAAAGGAAATCACAAGATATAGAGGATAAATAAAGGAAGAGGGGTTTACCTTCTTAAATACCATGAAAAAAAATGTAATTTCCTATTTTTAATTGGCCTCATGGTTTGGATGCACATTTGTCCAAACCATTTTTCTAGTCATTTCCATCTGCCATACGAGGCCAATACACATTGTATAAGTATGATTTATAGTTTAATAAATCATGAAACATTTCTATAATAAACTACTAACAACAAAATAGTTTTCCATGTCCTTCCATGTGGTTTTCCTAGATTGGAATCTATGTAAACTAGGATGAATGGCTTGGCCACACAAATTTCACTATCATTCCCAAACTATATTCCCTAGGTTTTTCATTTCTAAAACATATATATTGGGTACTAAACCCTTGATATTCTATCAAAACCTATTAGATACCCTGTAAGCCTCACTCCTCATATGAAGACATTATTTTGAGGTATCCCAACATTCAAATCTCCATCTCGATTATCTGATCATGATTCGATGAATCCATTAATTTAAAATTATAAATCCTTCATAAATTTACACATTAAATAAAAAACACATGATGTGAAAACATCCCCAACTTATTTTTTACCATCCTTAAATAGTCAATGTGGAATCAAATTGAACAACTAGAGCTACTTGGGTCATGAACTATGGATGAACAGTCGCATTGAATTTCAAAATTCCCAACAATCTTCTAAGCATAATTTTAAACACATGGATCTTAGCTCACCAAAACCCAATCCATTTATCATAATCACAATCAAATCAAAAAAATAATTTACTCAATATCTTCTAAGAATAATTATAATCATATCATTTCTTGACTAATAAAATGGCCTATGTCTCTCTATAATATATGTTCTTTCTTTTCAATGACTAATTTTGAGCCACGGTACTACTAATATTTAAATTTATAAAAGAAAAATTATCTAGAATATTGAAGGTTCTTTTAGAACATTTTTCAAAATGATAAACCTAATCATAAAGATAGAATTCCATTCGATCAATCTCAACCTGGTCTCACAAACATTTCCTTGACAATCCTCATTCAACCTTTATTATAGACCCATATCATCCCAAGGGATTTAAAAATGTGGGTCCTCACCAATTGCATTGAAATATTTTAGATAATTCAAGACGAACCATATCCATATGACTATTCTGAAAAGTGATCAACTTCAACAGCTGACATACCACCATAACATGATTCCTTTTATCCATGACATCTTAAAGCCAAATGAACATGTAAACACTAGTATTAACCTAGAACGATATTTCTCTCCCCACCACAGGAACATCCTGATCACCCTAAAACCAAGATCCAATCTCAAAGGAATAAACTTCGTACATCATTGAATGTAATGACTATAGTGGTCCCAAAACACCCATCCTATGAGTCATCTTTTAACATCAAAACATCAACAATTTCTACTTCACATGAATGGTTTCCATAGAAAAAGATTAAATGTAACTCAAAAAAGGGATCTCTATCCTCTATTTTCCAATGGGTCACACCCAACCATATGGCATACCTTATACCACTCCTCAAGTAAAAACTTCCTTGGAGTTCAACCATCAAAAAATAAAATTTTATTTAAATAGAAAAGAATATCCGATTATGAAGCTCTCTCAACATACAAAATATTATTTAATGATATTGGACATGATCATATCTAGACTAGGAGTAGAATAATATTTCATTGATAGAAAAGTATCACCCCCAGATCTATGCCCACATCAAACCAGCTTATACATCACCTTAACCAACTCCTAACACTACATCTCTTGATAAAGTGTTTCTAGGTTTATCCATGGGTCAATAATTTCATGATCCCCAATTTATTTTCAATTTCTCGTATTCTATGGAGAGGCATTCCCCACTTTATCAAAGTCCTGGGAAACCATTCCCATAGCTAGTCTTTGGAACCATCTACCCTAAAATCACACATTGATGATCAATGATTTACGATTGAAATGGTACCAAACACAACCAGCAAATACCATTATCACCCACTCACACTCCCATGAGTTTTCCATCCCAAGGATAAGATAACAATGATACATAAAATGTAAATATCATTAATCCAGAAGGTCCATTATAAATCCTCTTCAAAATCAGGTACAACACATGTGCTGCAATTTATTTCCATGACCACCTATCACATGACATCATTCCAGAAATGATCGTCTACCTACACACCAACAATCTACTAAAGTGAACACATTATAAAATAAGGCAGGTAAAATAAAATTCTTATCCATCGAAATAAATCCTAAAATAGAATCACCTAATGTTACTCTTAAAACACCAAAGGATAAATAATTATTATATCACAAAGCCTAATCACATACCATGTATCGGCCTGAAAATGAACATGTAACAAAACTCATTGCCTGAAAATGCATTCAAAAACCTATGAAAAACCCTTAAATAGGTCACACATTATGAATCCAAATGTTTACCTACAAGGTTCATAGTCATAAAAAGTGGTCTCTATATCCCCCACCTTGACCTATAGGTTAAGATTTATAACAACTTCACTAGGTCTAACCACATAGTCCTTACATCAAACTCTTACTGAGGTCACATCACACAAGGTATCATTCACACACCCTTCTCAATGAATGTAATATAATGTTCATTTCAACCCTTTCTAAGGGATGTAAATATAACACTAAATTATGGTGATTAGAACTGTCAACATGGGATACTATGCCCCGATCCTCTTTGAGTGTCGTTATAAGGAACCAATTCCTAGAGGGTTAGGATGTCATGTAAAAAAGATAAAAAAAAATTGATCCTCACCAGAAATTTGTATATGTTATTCCCCCATCAAGGTCCTGGTTTACTTCAAAATATCTGGTACCTATATAAATTACACTATAGGACTTGAAAAAATAATCTTGGATAAAGAATGGTTACAAAAAATATCATATCAAGCTAAATAGGAAAGATCCAAATAGGATGTTACAAACCTTTATTTAACCACACATGAAAAGATACATTTTCAAAAGGTCCATTGGAATCACATCAACTTTAAAAAATGACCTATAAGTGGAAATGGTAATCCCACTATTTATATTAGTATAATTACATTCCAAACTATGTGTAAAACGCCATATATGTTGTTACTAACACACTAAATAATCAAACCTAAGAAAAAATTTCCCATGAGGTTCCTATCAGTAGGAAATATGTTCTCTGTTGACCTACTAGTGACACTAAACCTCATGTTCATTAGAAACGAGTCATCAAATTCACCGTAAAACATATCTCCGTAGATCTAAACATCCATTATATTGAAATATATATAAAAGTCATCTTTATTGAGTATAATTTCACCAAAACACTATATTGGAAAACACCATTTAGGTTATTGTAGAAACTAAAAACAAATTTTCTTTTTCATTCTTAAAATCAAACTCTAGCATTACTATAACATGGAGACCCTATGTATCAAATATAATGCATGAGATATCTTTTTTCCTTTAATGTACAAGGGTCAAATCAATCTCTATACTCTTAACAATGATAAAATAGCAACAAATTCATAATAAATCATAATCCCTACACAACATATGTGTTTCTCGAATAAAAAATCATATAAATCTATAACATCACCTATCAAGAACAACAATCCCAAAACACTAGAAACTTTGACATCTCATTGGAACCAATATTCTTGATGCACCAGTCTAATATAAATCACATTATCCAGTAAATTTATAAAAATCCTATTTACTATATCCCAAACAGTAAAACAAAAATAAAATAATGGATCTGATACCAATTTATAACATTCTAATCTAGATTTCGCTAAACTGGGGCTCTGACCTAGTTCACCACAAGGCCTCAAGTGTTCCTCACTATATGAAAAAAGATTATGAATTATAGTGAGTGAAAAAGGTGTAACAATGGGGAGACCATGCCCTCATATTGGAGTAATCAAACAGTGTAAATAACAAAAAATCATTCAAAGATGAGAATAATCAAAGTGCAGAAAAAAATGTAAATAAAAATAAAATAATAAACAAAATAGGGTAAAAGACCAAACATCCATTTCATACATATAGCTCTAATATTCCATAAACTGACCACCTATTCAAAAGAAAATTAATGAAATTGAAGAAAAAGTAAAAGGATTTAATGCATAAACATATCTAAAACACATACCTAATATCTACATACATATCTAAGCCATACTACTTGTTCAAACCCATGAATTAGCCCAAACTATTCCTAAACTCAAGTGAATATCTTCTTATGTACCCCAATGCAATGGTGTCCTGAGTATGGCATGAGTACAAAAAGTAGTAGGTCACCAACAACAAAACATCATACATATGTTATAGAATGAAATGTATGTATATGTGATACACTCATTAGGGTAATAATAAAAATATCAATAATAACTACCCATTGAGGATAAACTATAAGGTAATGGTTATACAAATCATGCTATCATGAGGGAATTATAATGTAATGTGCTCAACCTTGCTAAGGAATAATAAGAAGTAAAAGAATAAAATAAAATAACAGTCATTCCTTGGTTTAGTGATCATGATCAAATAGAAATCATATGAATATGGAATTGAGATAGATTTCATTCCAATTAAGCCATGTATATTTCATGTTGATCCTTGGGCATATAATTTTGATCAATGATTCCTTCTTTGGTTGGCACTAGAAATGTCTATAACCAAACTATATCACCATAAGGGGATACATTTACTATGCCTGAAGTCACCCGTACTGGCCTCCAATCTCTATAATGATGAATTATAGATAATATATGGACATCCTTTAAATTTGGAACTGAGATTGATTTCATTCCACTTATTCCATTTAAATCCAGTATGATTTCTGAGTCCCAATACTAGGTCTATAGGAATTCATAATATCATGACTTGGATAATCCCTAAGGTGGATAAACCTTAGGTTATCTATAAGGAATTGTCTCTTTATCAATGTATATTCTCAAAATCCATTCAATAAATGGCATAAAAACCACTCCCAGAAAAGTCTAGCAAGTATAGTAATGGTGCATCCACCCAAAACTTGGGAGAATATTAGGCATCTATTAATATAAGAATAATAATCCTTGAGTCTATCTTAATGAGCATCCTAATAAATTATCAACAATATAATTATATTACCCTAAATAAGGATGAATCCTTTTGTAAAACGGGACTTCCAAAATTGGTAACCACTGATAATGTATGGTTAATAAGTTAGATTCCTGGAACTATGTTTGGGAAACCTAAGAAACCACTAGGTTCAAAATTTGGATCCAATGAAGTATGTGTATTGATCCAAACAAACAATAAGTATCAATAGTTGGATCCTAGGAAGTACCCATGGGCATCACAATAATGTAATAGTTAGTCAAGAATCCTCAAAAGCCAGATCCCAGGTAGCACCTCTAGGCATCCTGGTCATATAATAAAAAGGGATCAATATTCAAATCCTAGGAAGCACCTATAATAACCTCTATCATAACATCATGTACCATAAGGCCCCATGGGTCATGTATCCAGAAGAACATATGGCTATCATAGCTACATCAACAGTATCCTATTGAATTCATAAATATATGAGTGAGGGTTTCTAAATTCCTAAATCCACTACTACTACCACAACCCATTAGGATTATAAGTTCAGTATCAGTTCTATAGTGACACACACTAACAAATCTACCCATAACAAATAATTCACTTGGTTTGGGTCAATCTACCACTAGAGAAACCACTTGGTCCCCCTAGATTGATACAATTGAGAGGTATCCTACTTAGGATCCTCAAGGTCCATTCATAAACAGAGGCATCCCTATTTGGATCCTATAAGAATGTAATATGGTCTTAGGTCAACACCCGACCAACTAAGATACATTGTCTCATGGAATTTAAAAAAGGGTTGATTGGCCTTGTCAGCTACATGAGGTTATATTACTAATACAACATTCAAGAGATGGGGTATTACCCAAATTTGGGATCCAAATTCTCTATAGTACACTGTACATATTCAAAAAGGTAATGATATGCATATGGTTTATCCACCTAGGCCTATAAAAATAATTACATGATTTACCTAGACCATTTTCACCTCCTGAGAGGTTTGGAGCCCATTTGGTGTCTCATTTCTAAGTTTAAAACATGAAGTACCAAAGTACAAGGCTAGTGAACAACAGTTTTTAGTGACCACTAACATTCATCCATTACAATTATTTAATTAAAACAATTAAATAACCGTATATATAAATTAAATAAAAGCAATCACTATCAGGGGTGATCCAAAGAATACACATATTAATATAATAATGAACAGATACAATTGGGTAGGTAGGATAGAGTAACTACCATTATAGAGTTTTCCATTTAATTTCCAAGGGCTGACAGTTGCTACCAAGGCTTATCCAAGACTATCTGTTTCATACAAGTTCCTTTCATCAAAAAAACCATCATAAGTTAATTAATTATAATTTCATTATAATTAAATAATAAATATCAATGAGATATAAATAATTAATAAATTTTATAAAAAAGGAATAAATATAAAAACCTCACTGGATGATCTCATCACTATGAAACTGTGAACTATCTCTCTCCAACAACCTGCAACACATCTACGAACTTGAATCTAGAAGAATCCATAAGAACAATCATTAATAAAACACCCAAAAAATTAAATTAAGAAATAAATATATAGAAATCCACCATGTAGACATACTCCAATTAAATGAAACATGACATAGTGAAGATGGCCTCTAAGGTCACCCTCTTCTTAGACATAGAAAAACCCCCATCACCAGTATATGTGTCCATTATGCTCTAGTGGAACTGGAAATAAAAACCTTAATCAGAGAAATTGACAATTGAGAATAAAGAGAGGAGGAAATAATGAGAGGCCACTTGATGAGAAATTTTAACAAATGTATATATAGAAGGCCTCAAGGAACAACCCCTATGATAGGGTTTGGATATTGGATGGAGAGGGGACTAGAAATGGATCATGTGAGGGATGATAAAGGAAGAAAAGTGGGGTTTATCTTCTTAAATCCTAGAGAATAAAAATTTAATTTTCCTCCTTATAATTGGCCACATAGTTGCATAGACTGTGCACCTCTACTATTTTAGGAAGACACATGTCACACAGGTACAACACATAGTTTAACGGAATATGTTCTTACTATGTGACTTGCCTAAAATAAATTATAGACACCCACATAGTTTTTTCTATTTTCCACATGGTTTCCCCAACCAATGTATTTGTGTAAATTAGGCCACATAGATTGGCCACATGGTTTTCACTAACCGTGATCTAATAACACGCTCTGGGATGCACATTTCCAAAACATATACATTGTTTCCAGAACCCTCGAGATTCTCCTAAAACCTCCAGGATATCTTCTAACCCTCATTCCACACATGATAAAATTATTTACAGGCATCCCAACATCAAAATTCATATTCCAAGTATCTGATGAAGATTTTAAATGTCCAATATTTTAAAATTTAAAATCAGTTATAAAATTCCAACTTGTAAAAAATGGGATATTATAAAACCCAACCTGGACTTGGAAACCAAAAATTTAAAGCCATATATTTTTATCCAAACCAACTGCGAAATATTCCTCTATACTAAGAATAATACCAAAATCCACCACCATTTCAACAACCTTACAAATAGACATACTAAAAAAAATTCTAACAACCACCCCATTTCCAGTAAAATTTTTATGAGGAGCCCTTAATAAGTACACCAACACCTAAAGTGAAACAACTATTATATAAGGTTGAGGGACTAGAAGATAATATGTATAATATAGAAAATTAGGTCTAATGTCTTATGAACATATTTACCAAAACACCATGAAAATTTCTATGCTAAAAAATTCCAAACCCAAAAGAGTATGTAAGAATTATTACAATAGAGAGTGACAAAAGGATTTAGCCACCAGAACCCAAGAAATGTTAATAAAAACCTAAATAAAATACGTCTATAAATTTATAATTTATTCTTGAATATAACCCTATTCATACAAGAGAAGTGTATAAGAAGAAAAAAGAAGAATGAATAAGGTTTAATAAAGAGAGACTTGAAACTCCCTTGAAAATAAAATAAATGGAAAATGAGGAAATTCTACCACAATTAAATTTTAGGTTTATTGTGTTAAATAATATTGAAGATGATAAAAATCAAATAAAAATTCAAGAAACCTTTTAGAAGGTTGAAATCAACATCATGCTCTTGGAATCCATTTAAAAAATTAAAAAATACGAAAAATATTTTAAGGGAATTTTCATAAAAGGATGGAAATATAATGGAAATGAGAGAATAATTTTATAATGAAGTGGATTAACACTTATCACACTACTAATACCATAAAAATTTCAAGATATATGTACATTCCCTATTCCATAAATTGTTAGATCTTTAAATTTATGTAATGATTTTTGTGATCATGGTGATTAGATAAATGTAATGTCTCACTCAATGTTTTCATCTTTAAAAATAATATTATTTATGTTCAAAATAGTTATACTACAACTAATAAATAGACCCACCATTTTTCAATTAGGAGTTATAAAATATGTTCTAGTAGCAGTTAAAATATTTATTTTTCCATCCAACTTCTATGTGTTTACCCTGAAGGACGACAATGAACCGGGCGATTTAAAATATTTTTGAGAAGGAAATTACTAAATATGATCAAGTCAATCCTCAATGTGCATGAAGTGACCATTTACACAAATCTTGGAGATATTAAGTTCACTTCAACATTCTTGACTACATGAAGCACTCACTATGTACAATTTTCCATGAAGAAGGTATTCTTCCTATCGAATATTCAGCTATAATACATAAATTTATATCCTTATCAGATCAATTTTCCATTGAAAATACCACATAATAGGTGAGTTCACAAAAATAAGAAATTTATGTTTTCTAGTTGGATAAAGAAATGAAATCTTCATTCATTAATTATTTATTAGAGGATATTGAAGATAATAAAGACTCATATGAAGAATTATTGAATCAAAAAATTTCTCTTATATCATAAGGGTAAAAAATGGAAATATTAATCAAACAAAAACTGTTTTAACTACTTTGAATCTGGTTATTTTTACAAAAAAATTCCAAATAAAAATATTCCAAAAGAAACCAAAATAGTTGTTACTGAGAAGTAATATCTATGTAATAAAGAAGTATTATATTTTGATGAGATCAATAATTATAGGATTAAATAAGTTGAACATGAAATTATTATCATATATCTCAGAAAGTAACTTTTTAGAAAGTAAGAATAATAATATGAGAAACAATCCATATGTCTCATAATAAAACTTGAGTTTAATAGGGACATATATAAATTCACTAATTATTTTGAGGTGAGTTTTGAATATTTTCCGAAAAAATGAGAACAAAAGTTCATGTGAACAATTAGAATCTTCAAAAACATTCAAAATATTAATTTTTTTTAATATTGTAATATTTGAATAGATGATAACACCATGAGAGGCGGGGAAGTGAATCAGAGTAAAGTATATTCTTTATTGAATTTAAATCTTGTTCTATCACCATGGGTAACTCTAATTCATATCGTTAAGTTATCTTATTGAATGATTAATGATGTAAATTAAATAGTGAATTTTATTTGGTTCACTTACAATGGGCTTCGTCCAAGGGGAATTCATGAAAAATGAACCTATGTACCAAATTAACTAGATGATAAATGTTTAAAGTAGAATTTAGATTGGCCTCACTTTACCTTACCATTTACTACAACAAAAAATACAAGAACACATTAATCTCAGCAAATAAGGATCTTAATTTAATGTTTGTTGGATCTTCCTTCTTCACTCAAATATGATCTAAACATACTCCAATAACGGTGTTTCTCTTTAGTATAATAAAGTCAATTTCTAGTGAGTATAAAATTCATGGAATTCCTTCTTCAAAATTCTATCTTTTAGATGAAATTTGTAACCAAACCAATAGGAATCATCCACTGAATGGATCTTCCTTCCACCGTATATTTTTCATTGTGTGCGTTCTTTTCATTTTTTTCATTGGAGCATGTTCTTCTTTTTGAAATCAATCTAGGATAGGATATATCACTTCATTCATTGGATTTTTCCTAGAATTCATATAATAAATGGGGTCATCATGAACCATTAATTTTTAATTAACCAATGGGGGTTTCAACGCATAATAATCTATGGCAGATTTAGTCAGTAGATATAAAACTACCTGGATGAAGTGTGGTGACCATTACTATGCTATAATCATGAGACACTCCATAATTTTTGCATAGTGGTCAAGAAAACTATGGCATATAATTTTTTTTCACTACATCCACTTATTTTGGATAAATAAATTCTCATAAATACCCATGATTTTGGTTGTGGACTCCTCATAAATTCTTCATACTCAACCAATTACAGCAGGACACTGATTTTATGACATAGTCTCTGGTAGGACTTGAAATCCAAAAAAAATACTTCCAATTTTGGACCCTCCACTTCATGATTTCTGGCTATAACATCGACTATTTCTCATCAATCAAGGGCTATGACATAACATTTGTTCTATGGTATTGGAACATCTAAATTTTCTATAGCACCAAAATTTACCTAGCTATTGAACATGTCTTGGTGATCTCTATTTTAGAATTGTATAGAAACTTTTTTCTACCGCATTATAAAATCGAATAGCTTTCTCATGAAATATATTTTAACTCAATCCCTTAACTCAAAATATAAATGTAATGGGGTCTTCTATCATCCTCCTCCATGATGCTTCCCTATGTTATAGAGAACTATTTTAACAATGTAGCCCCTGTGGTGTGGACCATTAGTCTATGTGCACACTAACCCATGAAAACCCTTGCCTACCTCCTTGGTGACACCGGTGGATAGATGGGTTGGATAGTTCCCCTACATGGCTGATAAATCTCCCACATATGTGAGGTGGAGTTGGCTCAGCAAGCCAACACTATGACGAGCCTCATTTTTATGACACATCAACCCAGTCTATGACATCTCCCAAGAACAATGATATGAAAATTTCACCAAAACACTTCCATTCTTATTCATTTTGTCATAAAATACAACAACCGAACCTCATAAATAATTTTGGACATTAATCTCTACCATTGGGTTTTTTTGAAAATCCCCTAAACACAAAAACAATTACTATATTCAAGAAATTAGTCAGTGAGGCTCTAACCATAAATTCTAAGATCATGTGATCCAAGATTGATTTGGTAAGAAAGAATTCAGTAAAAATTTTGTCATGATCACTTATGAACCATTTCAACCAAATTGAAAATATCATGGTTTTCATTGACATACTCTCCCATTATCTTTTTTTTCATTTCTCCCCTGTGAAACATACGTGGATATTGGGATATTTCTCTTACTTTTTGGAAATTAACCGAAATAACTCATTACTCTAAAAAGTTCTGAAGAAGGGGTTATGAAACCAAAAAATCGTGATTAGAAAATATAACTTGATCATAGAAGAAATCATTGGGGGGGGGGGTTCTATCTTATATTAATAATTTGAAGGAAGTGATGGGACTCCATGATCCAATTTATACTTCTCAAACACCATGTCTGGTAGTTAATTTATTATGATTCCATCCACTTGATCTTGTGTTGACACACACTCCAGTGAGATAGATCCTTACTCCACCTTGTCATTTATGAAATGATATTTGGTCTCATTATAGAAGTTTTGTGAATATTAGATAGAATTTTTTTCTAATGTCGATTGAACTTGACTAGTAACACATTATTGGGATTTAAGGGGACAACTCAACACCCACATCTTTAAGTTTTTTATTTATCCAAAACAATTGGGTCCATGCTTGAGTGGCAGTAACATATTTTTCCTCCACATTTCTCAACAGTATAAAATCATGATTATTTATTTTCCATGAGAAATATGAAATACCAAGATAATTTGAAACTGGGAAACTTGAAATGAGATAATAAATTTCTTCTGTCAAGTGGCTATAATATAAATAAAACTCCCTATGAGTTAATGATATATGGTCACATAGAGTTTTTTCCCAAATCAAATTTTGATAATTTCATATTTGATTTTGGTGGAGCCTCCATGGTCCTAAAGTCATCTATATGAAAAAGTAATCGAAATTTCTTAGAATATTTGTCTTGTGAGATAAATACTTCATCTATTCATTGATTGACTTGTAAGACAATGACCAATTACATTTCACTAATTAAAGTCAATTACAATTCACACCTCATTAGTTATGAAAATTACATGTATTGGTTTTAATTTGACCCACCAAATATAATATTATCAACATAAATAAGCACCATCATCCAGTATTAAATTTACATATCAATATAGATATTATGTAAACTCCTCCTCTATGAAAACCAAGATTCTTTATACATTGGTAGAATATGGAATACCATGATTGTAATGATTTCTTGAGGCAATACACAAATGTTTTTAGAAAACATAGTTTTCCTTCATATTTACTAATAAGAAACACATTTTGTTTATATATATACAGTCTCTTTAAGTAAAACATAAAAAAATGGATTTAACATCTAATGTTACATTTTGAACCCCTTATGAATTTCCATGGATATAAATAATCGAATAGTTTCTAGTCATGAAAAAAGTACATATGTACCATCAACATTAATGACTTCAATTTATGAATACCCTTTTTATACACGCGGTTTTTTGATCCGAATCATGGTTCCATATTCAATAAAATTATTTTGGAACACCCACTTAGATGAAATGGTATTTTTGTCAGTTGTCCTTGGAACCAATTATAACATTTTATTTTTTGGATTTAGTCAATTTTTTCATTCATATCCTTTACCCAAATCTCATCACTTATAGATTATTTAAAATATTTTTGTTCTACTGATGATTAAAAAGATACGATTTTCTGAACCTTTACTACTATATTTTTCACCAAATCATTCTAATCAATAATAATATTTCATTTGGTTATTTTAGATCTATTTGGATATCTATGTGTGAATATTAGATTTTTCAGGCTATGTTCATAATTAGAGTCTTTATCAAAGTGATATTTATTCCCTCAGACTCTCCATAAACCCAAATATTATTCAATACAATCATATTTTTATAGTTTCAATTATTATTAAAAATCTATGCATGTGCACCTTTTTTTGTTCATCCAGAACCACTAAAACATCATTTTACTATATTATATTTTCAATACTTTTGTTTTAACATCAACAAGATTTTCTCTTTGATGAATATCCAAGAAATATTCCTTCATCTCATCAATTATAAAATTTTATAAATTTTTATTTGACGATAATAAATCATTTTCCTCCTAAGAATCAAAAATATTTGAGGTAACTATAACTCATATAGAATTAATTCTTAGTTTATACATAGAAATGATATATTGAATATTTATACTGCTAAAAGAAATATTATTTCCAATATTTTCCAAAAAGATAATTTTTCAATTAATATAGTTTAACTTTGTTTTTGACTATACAATTTATTCATTCAACTACCCCATATTGATGGAATATTTTGATAGATGGTACTGGATATTTAATACTTTTTATTATTTTTAGATATTCCGGGACTTGATGATTACTGAAATCAGATTCATTTTTAGCCTGAAACTTTTTAATCTTCACCACAAATTTTTTTATCTCTCCTATGACATAGGGTAATACACCTATGTACCTTAGTATTGTGGGACATGGGAATAATCTATGAAAATTTGTTACATTTTTCAATTAACAACACATAATACTTTCTTCTATCTATTTATTTGGGGGGTAATTTCACCACAAACATCCATTTACACGAGATCAAGTATTTTTGATCCCTTCATCTTCTTTTAATTGTAGGACTTCTATATGATCTTCCCCTTTTTAAATGAATTATATTTGTTATTATGATCACATATCAGATGGGGAATGGCATAAGATCCATTACCCTTTACAAAACTCTCTAGATATTTTTTGCTAAACTATAAAAGTTTCTATGACATGGCCTATTTTCATCGTCTTTATACAATATGAATAAATTTTATTCTTAAACAAGTTATATATTTTCCATGGTCCATATTTCTTAAAGAATGAGTGAACCATCTTTGGCATTGATGGTACATTCCTTTCGAATTAAATTCCCAACATTTCCATGGTCTCAAAAAATGGATAAAAATAAGAAGATTATGAATTATCCCATCAACTAAAAGAACATACTTTCTCTTGAGATCTTTTTCTCCAATTTTATCTTTTCAGGAACCAACAACTTTAAGAACCTTGTTTTTTATTTAAAGTATGATACCATATTTATTGTGTTTGATGTTTATAAAGAGTTATTTATTTTTAGTGTTGTGTGATGTGAAATTGTAGTCCAAAATCCATGTACCCTACTTATCACTTACGCTTAAGGAATTACTAGAAACATTATCGTTTTCTAAACATCATTTGTTCACCAATGTTGGTGATGAGTACAATTCCATGATAGTTGTCTCACGAGTTTATTCTTCTTTTTTTACAAAATGAAAATCTATTATAAATCTCTAAAATTTTGGATAATGACTCTACCTTATTCATTATTCTACTTCTTTGAATTATAGATGGCCCTTGTTTCATTCTTGAAGTGAAATAAATTTATTTATTCCCATAGCCTTAAAAAAAATAACAATATCCATCAAATGTCACACGAAATACCAAAAATTATGATTGCCTGTTTGGGAGAGTATTTCTCCCAGATGGACCTCCGAGTAATAGAGCACACATGGAAAGTGTTTCCTAATTTTCCAAATATAAACTATTACTCTCCATGTAAAAGAGTGATACTTGGTCACATTTTTTTCATTTTCTATGATGTAAAGATATAACTTCTTTTGGGGTGTTTGTGTTTGTGGTTTTGTGATAACCATAGATTTCCCTTTATTTTTTAATCAATAAACATATGGTATTGGAATTTTTTCCTACTCATAAATTAATTTTGAATGACTAGATAATGAATCTTTTATATTTTTTAAAATTCTAGGTTTCAATATAAATTCTTGATCTTCACAATTCTATCACCAACTCATAACATCATCCAATATATCCTCAATTACATTTTATCTAACATTTATAGTATTATCCAAACCATCAGTTATTTGAATTTGTTATTGAATTTTAATCCTCAATTCGAATTCCTTTGATGATTTTTTTAAACTTCTATATCTGATTTTTTCAATTTTAGATTTCATTTTTTACTTCACTTCATATTTTTGTTTCATGTAGAGTTTAGAATCATGTACCACTACATTTTTATTCTTAGTATTTTCTCTCCACGAATCATCTTATTCTAGGGTTTCCTCAATATCTTCCGATATATCAACCCTTCCAAAAACTCATTAATTATCATTATCAGTATCATCATTTCTTGGATTATTTTCAATAGCCATCAATTATCCTTCATCATTATAGTTTATAACTTCTTTCACTTCATTTTTCCCATGAACTATATTTCCCTTCAGAAATAATATTTATTTTTTAAAGGACTTCAAATGATAATTTTTTCCCTTGTTTTTTCATTTTCTTGAGTGGTTCACCAACATCTTCTTAAATGACATTTTGGTACATTTTTAGTGAGATGTCCCAAAATCCCACACTAGAAGAAATAAAGGGGAAGAGTACCCTTAAACCATCCTTTTTCATTTATTATGATTATAAGAAAATATGACATTACCTCATCAACTTCATCAAATTTTAAACTTTCCATGATTGAGAGTTTCTTCATGGAATTAAAGTAATACTCCTCATTTATTTCCTTTAATATTGACTAATTATCATTATTTATAATTTTATAGGTCACTAAAGAGTTATGTGAGCTATAAAGAGAAATTAATTTTGGATCTATATCTTCTAGAACATAAATTTTTTCATTGAAACATAGAGGGAGTCCTCTCATAAACCTTTTCAAAATATTTCATCACTGATGTGTTCGTCAAGACTGCTTATATATTTGAAAAGAATATTTATATTATCAAGAAAGTAATAAATTGTTTAATTTGAGTTTATTATTAGGACTTCATACTTATTCCATAAGAACCATAACTTAGTTTCCTAACCCATTAAGTATCATTCATAAATGTTTAGTTTCTTTTCCCGCATATCATGAGAGGTTTCACTGGACATTACCTTTATGAATATGTGATTAAAAAGGACACTAACAAAGGAATTTATGGATTTAGAATCCATATATAATTTATAATGATTCCTTTCCTTCAAGGCTCCACCATTAATATCTATAGTGATTCCATAGATTTCTATTGTATAAAAATCCATTCACATGGATCTAAAAAACGTTGAATTTGACTTTTCCATATATAGAAATGGCCTCTTTCAAATATGTGAATTCATTTACAGAGGATAACTATTTTCATTCTTCCCAGGGAGAAAAAGAATAAACACCTCTTTGATACTTAATTTTAAAATATTGTGGATGATATCCCCCTGAGAGGCTGGGTGAATCGAGGTAAAGTAGATTCATTCTTGAATTAGCATCTTGTTATAACACATTTAGGATATATAATTTCTATATTTTTTTTATCTCAATTAAAAATTAAATAAGTAAATGAAATAGAGGATTTTACATGGTTATCCACACTAGGATACATCCAATAAGATTTAAAATAAATTTTCCTTTTTAATAAGTTCACTAGAAGATCATAACTAAAAGTAAAATGCAGAGTAGCCTCAATGGCCCTTTTGTTTCACTGTGGTGAATGATAAAAGATCTCAAAGCTCTCTCTCAATAATGAAATCACTACTCAATTTTTTGGATCTTGGATCTTTATATAAAGAGGATTTGAACATACAATTACAGTAGTGTTTCTATTTATCATGATAATATTAATTTCTAGTGATTATTAGACTCCTAGAATTCTATATATGACCTTATATCATCAAGACGAAATCTGGAACCAAACCTATGGAAATCATCCACCAATCTTCCCTTCCTTGTGCCTTATTTTTTTCTCGGTGTGTGTTAAATAGATTATTCATATCAAACTATTCTACCATTGAAAATAAATCAAAATTCACCGATCTATATCTCCAAGTACATAGTTTTTCCAATAATCCCATATGATAAATGGGGGCATGATGCACTATTTATTTCAAAATAACCAATAGGTGTTTCAACTCATAATACTCTAAAATTGAATTAGTCAGAAGTCAAAAAACCATTTAGATACACAATGATAAACATTAATACAACATAATCATGATACACTCTATCCATTCTATTACATTTCCAAGAACACTACATCATAGAGAGCTATTTTTGACCAGATAAACTTCTCTCAGAGAAATAACTACTCATAAATCCACATGATTTATCGTGTGGACTCCTTATAAATTATCCACACTCAACTAGATATGGTATGGTAACTATTTCTATGATGTATCCTTATTTAGGATTGGGAATCCAAAAATATTTATTTTTCAAATTTAGGAATCTCTACACCATAGTTCATGGATAAATCATGGACTCATTCTAAACCATCAATGGGAATGTCATAACATGTGTGCTATAGTGTGGATTGCTCCAAATTTCCCGTACCATAAAAATATACTTATCCATATGTGTGTCATAGTGATATCTTATATGGTGTAGCATGGAAACTATTCTATCCCACAGAAGAAACTCTTATGGATTTCCCACAATATATAAGTTAACATGACTCATTAAATCAATATATGTGAGTAACAGGGTCCTCTTCTTGACTCCTCAATGGTTTCACCCTATGATTAGGACCAATCTCTCCCTGATTCCTCCCTTGAATCACATACCATTGATCCTTGTTCATGCTTACTAACATGAACCCCCACTTATTTCCTTGGTTGCTCTAGTGGCTAGAAGGCTCAGCTGGTACCCCTACATGGTTGAAAATTCTCCCACATATATAGGTTTAAGCAGGCTCAGCTGACCAACCATCTAGTTGGATTAATTTTTTATTTCACAACAACCAGTGATATGGGGAAGCATATGAAATATGACATGTACTTATTACCAGGGCTCTTTATTCTATATTCATTGTGTCCACAAATAAAACAACCAAACCTCCAGAGGTATTTTGGACAACAAATATTATAGATGCGAAAAAAACTAAGGATATGTGGGAAAATAAAAGAGAGGGGACAAATTAAAATTTAAGGTAAGGGAAGAAAATGACAAGGATACAACAACCCCTTAAAAAATGTGAGTTTCAATTTGTAACATGAAAATAATAACACAAATCTAGATAGATCATGAAGAAATTAGGAATAAAAAATGTTCAAGGGTTTTCCTAGTGTTGTGGTAAGAATAGAAAAAATTATTTTTCTACTTGTTTAGAATACCTTTATAGGTAAAGAGTTAAGAAAATGGAGGGGTTTTAGTGGGAATATCATGAAAAAACATTAGTAAAAAATCTATTCAAAATATGCTACACAATAACATACAAAACAAATATATTATATGAGATGTTTCTGGGTGATGCATTTTGAGAAGATTCTAAGTTTGGGGTAAGAATGAAACACATATAATGAGAGGTTATATATGTTTTGAAAGGGAATTGTTTTAAAAAGAAATATAGTGGAAAGTAAAATTAATATTCCAAGATGATTGAGAATGCCAACAAAGAGTGCCTCATTGTTTGGCCAACTCAATTGAAATTGTGTAAACAACTAGAGTAAGAGAAAATAATAACAAATACAAAGAAAATCATGTAAATTTAGAATATAATGTAAAATATAAATAGAATTTATCCATATTTGGAAAATTAAATATTCATTAGATGAAGATGGAATAATATATTACACAGAAAGAAAAAAAGGACCCATTTACAATCAATGGGAATCAGCTGACGAAGTACCATAAGACCCTACTTAAAAAACTAATGGAGGAGATTTTACTCCTCCATCTTATGTTTAAGGGAACACCCTCAAGGGTATACATATACTTGATTTCATGCGGTAAACCATTTAAATATTCTTTCTTACATAATAAACTCCAATGCATTGTGAACACTGCATCAATTAAGTAAGAGGGAGGGAATATTATAGATAGGAATTTTAGTATAGGGTTTCATTGAAAATTTTCATTTTGTGTTGATCTATTTATGTTAACCAAAAGTTATTTTATGAGTCAACCCATTTTTTTCCTTAGTTCATTTTTAACCACATCCCTTTTAAGAATAATTGAACCTGCCTACACTCTCACCTATTTATAATACTAACTCTACGTCAATCGATAAGGAACATGTAAACATGGAGAAATTTAAGAAATGTATGATATTTATACATTGAAATGGGATTGTATTCTGGTAAAATGTAATCCACACAGTGAAATGTTTTAGAGTATATATTTTTCAAAGAGATCATCAAAAATTGAAATTTTGAAAACAAGAGTCTCATGATAAAAATAGGAGTAAGATTTAACATTATGCATTTATCAATTCCCTATATTCATTGAAATAAATATTAAATTTTTCTTCATTAGGAATATCATTCCCAATATTGAACTATTTTACTCCAATATCGATATAGGACAATTAGATTTCTTAGGATTATCATTATGCCAAATTTTAAATTTCATTGTGGACATGAATAGATGTGTAAAATAGAGAATGAATGAGTAAAGATTAGTATAATGGGTTGAATTAAAAAAAATTATTTTATGGAATCTGTAGAATTTTGTATATTAAATTATTATTATATTTCTCATTCTTTGAATTTATGAGATTAGTGTTGATTGGTTTAATATTTTCCAATTTTTCCATGAGTAATTGTATCAATATTATGATTAATTCCTAAGAGTATTTTTGAACCAATATTTCCCAATCATTATATAGTATATAAATTGGGAGACTTGGTCATGTTTTCTTATAAAACATTTTTGGTATCTAATTAAATTTATGACTGAACAAAAACACTTCTATTATGATGATACATTTATAGTTCAGAAATTATCATTAGACACACTTTAACATTTTCTCAAACTTTTTCCCATTGAACTCATGAATGAATTTTATAGGAAAATATCTACCTTTCATGCCTATTATATAGATTCTTAAACTACTCTCAATGTTTTTCATGTTATTCAAAATACTAAGAATGAGAGAGAGGTTTTCCATGTGCATGGTGATGTACTTAATTAAGGGTAAATTGTAGGGGGGTTTTCATGTGATTTATTGTGAGGCCCTAATAACACTAATTGTACTTTATTATTTACCTGTATTGAAACAAGGAAAATAAAAAATGAAAAGGTAAAAAAAGAAAAAAATGGGTTGTATCTTAGGAGAGTAAAAAATACCATTTCAAGATTGATTATTTTTTAATCGTATGAGGTTAGGTGGTGGATATGAAATTTATATTAATCACAAATATCAAGAAAAAATAAATTAAAGGAAAAAAATCAACATAGGAAGATTCATTCATTTTGTTGACTCCTATCATGTTCCTACTTTGTGCTTTGAGAGTGGGGAGATAAAATATTCATCATAGAAGGATTATTTCATTGGGATTACCTTTTTTGAATAATGTAATAATTTTAAAGAGTTAGACCTCTTTTCTGAGGCGTTTTTATTTTTTATTTCCCAACTATCTTAAAACATAATGTTATTTGAAACTTAATGAAAAGTATTCATGATTAATTTTGATCTCTATCATTATGAAGTGGATATGCTAAATTCCATGAAATCCTATGGTTGGTTTGATTAACTTGAGTGATTACCACAACCAAATTACATTTATTACATTGAGTGATGTCTAAAAATAATTTAATGTGGGTTAGATTGATAGTGTCATACACAACAATGATGAACTAAAAAATAAAAGTTGAAGGATTGAAGATCATTATTATTTTAAATAAAGTAAAAGTAAACTATATGATTGGATTTTTTTCATTCAAGAGTGATGAATTGGAAGAATTATATTATGTGAGATTTAAATTACTATTTACCATTAAGATGTGTTTAGTTTTGTTTCTCCTAAAATTTAAATATTGTTAAAATGATATACCTTTTTGATGTAGTTAATATTACATAAATGGGGACTAGAATGTTTTTATTTTAGGTGAATTAAAAGTACCATTTCATGCATACATATTTTTTTATTAAATAAATTGTTTTAATGATTTAATATATTGATATTTACTATATTTTATTTCTTATCAATTGGTCAATTCATACATTTTTTTGGAAATGAGTTAAAAGAGAAAAGAAGATCTATATTTCCTCCATAAGAAGACTTTTGATGATGTTGTATAACAATAGGATGTTTACAATCCTATTAAATGATTGAACATGATAAAAAAATTTCAAAACCATTATAAAACAATAATTTAAACCATTAGTTTTCCATTTAGAAAGTAATAGGAAATTAGTATTCATTATGTGAAAACAATATGTGAAAAAACATACCTAGGAGGAAAAACTGAAAACTCATGGTGTGACACTATGGGTCACATCGTGGATACCTTTGAAAGGAAAATTATACAATGTCAATATTATATTATATAATCTAATCTAATATATTTTGACCTAGAATCCCCATGTTCTATCAAGGTTGACTTAGGATGAATTTTTGAATGCATTTATGGGATATTAAATCCAACTTAATAATATTGGATGCTTATAAATACAAGGCCATTGGGGGATTTATAAATAAATCTAGGTTATGGGAAGTACATGATAAAGACCTATTGCAGATATAGTTTCTTTTTTTTCATTTATTTTAACTCAATGACTTTGTTCTACCCCATATTCTCGATTACCCTTTTCAAAGAGGGGAAAAATCGTTGAGTGATTACGGATGGGGAGTCTAGTATGAATTGTAATGCTTGAGTTTTTATCATTAATTAAATAAAACCCCTTCTTTCTTCTTTCAATTGGTTTCAATTCTTAAATTGAAGTTTTAATTATAATACGAGCCTGTAATTGAATTTTTGATTTTTTAGTGGTTATTTTTTGATGATCTAATTTCACCCTCAACCTATTTCTAGACTATGTATGATGGAACATGCCTGGGTTATGTGGTGAATTAATTAATGATCATCAAAACACGTGTGAATTTGTGGTTGTAACTATTGGTTTTTAGGATAGAAAAACGCAATCATGGATTTCATAAATAAATCGATAGATCCCATTGCATTGATCACACACATAAGACATAGAATAGGATAACTTGATATCCTATTATTAATATGTTCATCATCACGATCTGGATAAGGCATGTAAAGGAAGCAATAATAGATTCTCTATTTTACTAACATAGTGGAGAAATATTGGTAAAATTGGTTAAAAATATAATACTTCCTTACAACTACCCAAGAACAAACCCATCACCAGTTCATCTATTGATTTTAATTCATCAATTTTAAATATATTTATTCTTTATAAATTCTCAAAACCAAAATCCAAATAATATGTTTTCTTAAAAAATAATTAAAAAGTGATGAAAATTTCATGATGATTCCTCCTAATAAGACAACTAATGTTTATTCTATCTTATATTTAACATAGGAAATAATCTGTTTTCTAACACCCTACAACAAGGCATGAGTCATAATTACTCTGTCCAATATACTAACAAAATATTTTAGTCTTATATATATTACCTAAAGAAAAAATAATTAAACAATACATTAGAGATCAATATCAGGCTCACCATTATGATAAAAAATTTACAAGTACAAAAACATATATAAAACACACATAATATTTCATTTAAATCATAAAAAATCATAAAATACCCTTTTAAATAAAAATTAAAAATTACTTTTCGGAATCATGTAAAAATTTGGAGAAATATCATTTTCATTTTCTAAAATCATAAAATGAAAAATTAATAAAAGAAGAGGGAATACAATTGTAATTTTAAAAAATGAAAAATTATAGTGTAATATTCTCAAATAATAAAATTTATGGAGATGGGAAACTCTACTCATGCCATGTACATTAGAAAAATAATATGTTGGCACTTTGGTAAAAAAATAAAAATAACCCATATGGTAAATGTTAAAAATAATAATTTCTCAACATTTTTAATGAAATAAAAAGTACATTAAAAAGAACGTTAAAAATATTTGATTTATAATAACTTTATTTGACCATTTTTTTTAAACATGTATAGAGAGGAGAATAATTTTAAAAGAATACTTTAAAAAGGGTTTTGAAGAAAAACACCTTACGACTTTTGTAACTTTTGAATCAAAAGAGCAATGAAGAATGAATTTAAAAGTATTTTAAAACCAAATTAAATTCAATGAATAAATTAAAAAATAAATAATTATGGTAGTATATAAAACAAAAAATGAAGAATACATATGGTGAAAATGGAATCTATCACAGTAGAAGGAATTTGAGATGAGAAATCCCTTAACTTAAATACCATATATCGTTGTACATTCTTTATATCTTTAATATTAGAAATAAATTAGGTATATACTTTATTAAGATAAATTTTGATGTTAATTTCATTAAAATTATCACTTTTATGTCATTTATTACCATTTTTTTTAGTTACTTAACCAGTTAATTTTATGTCACACATTTTGAAGAGGTTTATCTCATCATCTCAAAAAACATTGGTAGGTTGATAATGGAAAAACGGATCATTTTCAAATAATAAAAATAATATTAACTATGATAAAATTATAGTTATTATAAATTTAATACAATTTTATAACATTCCATTAAAGGAATAAATAAAAAACTAAATACATCGTATCATAGAGAAGGTAGGCTGTACATACACACTAGTGGTGTTTTAACATTTCTACTAGGTTAAAAATAAATAAATAAGATAATATTTTACTTTAATAGAATATTAATAATGTTATAAATTTCCGAATTATAAATTATTTTCATCTCTATTACTAGACATGTGAGGAGGTGATATAAAACGAATAACATCATTTCGTGGAGGTGGAAGTCCACACTTATTCATGATCAACGTTTCTATTTTCCAAAGGATGGAATGTGAATAATGTAATTAACATCATATATTTAAATAATCCTATTTATTTCATAAATATATTATATATATTAATTTGATTAATTATTTAACTATCCTAATGAGGGGGTGAGGGAAAATGAATCACATCACTACACGAAGATGGAAGTTTGTACGTATACACAATTGATGATTTCTTTTTTCCATTAGATATAAAAGAAGACTAAAATTGGTTTTTACATAAAAATAATAGAATTTCAGTATTTTTATTATACTTAAGTTATTATATCATCACATCTCAATAATTTGTTAATAGGTTGTATAGGAAATAAACATTAAAACACTCGAACAAGAGTTATACCTATTTTTTAGAAAAAATCATTTGGATTACACATTTTTTCATTTAGTTTGGGTATTTATTGTGAAAAATACCTATAAAAAATAAATATTGGGGTTATAGAGATATTTGGGTAGGTATTGACCAAACTAAAGGACTTAAAATAAGTGAGGAAGAGAGGATATGAAGTACCCTTTTATAAGTGAGGGAGTGGAAAACCTATCCTTTTTCTGAACATTTAAGTATTATAAATGCCTTACTCATGATCAAGTGGATGAGAAACTATCCAATTTATAACATTAGGGGATAATGTTATAAATAAATCAGATAATAAGAGTTAGGATGGAATTTCATGGCCTTATCAAAACTTATTTACCTTAAGTAAGTTGAATTACCCTTTATAATGGTGACACATTTTTATGACGGTTACTATTAATAATGACCAAAAAATGAAAATGAAATTGTTTCTAAATTTCATGCAATTCATTAAAATTACGGAATTCAATTTTCGAAATTCAATTTTTATAATTGGTAATAATTATTTTTAATATTATTGTTCAAAATGAAATGAAAACAATTTTTTAGAAAAATATTTTTTATGCATACAAATGTATATATACCAAAATAAAATGTAATGCAGTTCGATATATAAAAATTTAGATTATTTATAATAAATTTTATCTTATTTTAATTTAAAATAAAATTCAATATATGATGAATTCATAAAATTACTTTATTTATTGAAAATATATGATAGTTTTTAAAAAATTTACATTTTTCACTACACGGTAAAAAAAATATTTTTTAGAAATATCTCAAAACATCATACTAAGTATATTTTGAAATTATAATTTCCAAAACTATATCCATTATTTAATATAAATTTTCTAAAATTGGAATAAATTAAATATAATAGCCACAGACAAAATACAATAAAAAAGTTTTTTTTGAAGAAAATATATTTTTCAAACAGAAAATAATTCTTTTTTCATTCATTTCCTAATAACCAAAATTATATAAAATTTAATTCATTAAATTAGATATATTAAATAATTCTCTATTTAGAATAATTTTTAAATATGTATTAATTTAATCAATTATGATAAAATTACAATGTTCACATAAAAATAGTTTTATGAAAAATAACATATTTCCCTTCATAATATTTTGTCTTCATTTCCAAAAAAATTGATAATAAATGTATGATTTATTATTCATTTATGGAATAAAAACATTCAATATATATTTTATTTTTAGTCCTATTCATAACCACCAAAAAAATTTCTTGGTCATAATAATCATATAAAAATAATAGTATATCATTGTTCATTTAAGATATCTGTTGTTTATACCATATGATAAAAAATATATTATTTAATGAAAATAAATTATAAAGTCATGAGGTGTTATACTAATAATATTTAATCAAATCTTACTATATCCTTTAGTACATATTAAATTATTTCTTTTTGAACGTGTACTTTATTATTTTGTTATAAGTATATATATCACACATTTTAGTATAGAAATAAGGCTTCCATATTTTTAAAGTAAAAATTACTGATACCATTTCCAAATCATTAGTTTGGTAATTTAACTCATGAAAGATCAATTGGATTGAGGCATATGATACTACCTTATAATTCTACATGAGGACACATCATAATCCCTTATTTTCTGAATCATAGTATTTAAAAAAAACATTCTCCACTATTGGGCTGTGTAAGCACATGTTCACTAGAAAACCATCTATTCAAACCCTTGAAATTTTCTTCACAAATATATATCCAACAGAAACTAGATCCCATCTATATGAACATCCTCATTTGTTTTTACAATCATGATAATATTTTCAGAAAGTGTCAATAATATAGAAGAAATATAAGAATACTATGGTTCTCAATCATAGTGGTTGGTGTGAGATATAACTCAATAACATCTATCATTGATGGATCGAGTAAAATAACCCTGTATTTAAATAACAAAAAAAGATATTTTTTGTATAAAAAAATAAAAGTTGCTAAATTTTACATAAAATTTATCCTTTATAATTGTCTTAAAAATCCATCAAATGATCCTAATGATCTTGTTTATATTTAGAATATAAGATAATATAATCAATAAATACTACCATAAATAGATTAAGGTGACCTTAAAATATACTATTTATTAAATCCATGAAGAACATATGGGCATTTGTAAGTTCAAATGAAATCATTATAAATACATATTGTCCGTACCTCGTACATAAATCTTTCTTGTGTATATACTACTTTTTGTACCATAATTGATGATATCAGGATCACAGTTTAATATTTTAGAAGCATTATGATTCATTCAATCAATTGATAAAGTCACAAAAAATGGGGATGATGATATTTTTTAGTGACATTGATCATGTTATGTTCCTGATAATCAATTTAGAGACTCATTGACCCATATTTATTCTTAAAAATGATACATAGTGCACCCTATAGTGACACCCAGGGTGCATAAATCCATTTTCCAAATTCTCTTGGAGTTTATTATTTAGTTTTTATAACTAAATTGGGGAAATTATATAAGGATTCTTCAAAATAATCCTATCACCAGTAATGAGTTTTATTGAAAACTCAACTTCATGGTTTAGTGTAAGATTAAGAAAATATTAAATAATTATATTATAATATTCTTGAACAACGTTAATATATTCAAGTTTGAGTTTTCCCCAACTACTTAATATATATATGATTCATTAATAGATAGTAAAACCCATATAATGGAAGTAATTTTCATTGGAAGTTCATATTATTCCTTATAGGGATAAAATATCATAGGTAGATTCAGAATATCAAATGTAATTTCACTTACTCAGTAATTGATATGGGATCTATATAGAGGTATGAAATCTAGACCCCAAATAACATTAAATTTTTCTATAGGTAGAAAAAAAATATTTATATGAAGAATATTCCCACAATATTTTATCAGAGAGAACTTATAACCTTATGATACAATCACCATATCATTAAGAGTTTTCAATGATATAAAAATATTTAACCATTGAGTTGGTGAAGTGATACTGTTTGAAAATTATTTACATATAAAATAGTGGGTAGAACATCTATCAAAAAATGAAATTTTAGTTTTAGACTGGACGATGAGTGTACCTTTCACTACTTCATTCATATGACCCACTTCAGTAGTTTTGACTGTATATGCCTTCCTTTTTCCCTTCATCTTAGGATATTACTATTTCAAATTTTTTTCATTAACCATTGGATTCATACACTGGTAGGTGTAACTTCTGTAGTCCTTGTAATTAGTGTAATAAAGTGTTGGCGATGAATTTTGTTGATATTTCTTCTCATCATTGATCAACCTATTCATGTATATTTGACATTTATTTTATATATGGACTTATATTATATACCTAAAGTAATTATCTTTACCCTTAATATAATTAATTCATATTATTTGCACATTATCATTATTAAGGGAGATTAATGTTTTTACCTCCCTGAATTTTATTATTTTAGATTCCTTGAATGTAATTTTTTCTCTGATTTTCCGCAAAACCATGAGAACAATGAGGGTCTACACTCTACATTTCCTCCTAGAGGGAACATAAAATTATTTCTATATAATTATAAATTTTTCTTATAGAGAATTATTTTATGTGACTTGGTTTTTAGACATTAAATAATAGATCAATTTTACTTTTAGTGTCAATGATAAAAACAAAATCATACATAGAAATTTGGGTGAAATTTTCCTCATAAGTTGTAATTGATTTTATATTATACCTCTTTAGTTCAATGTATTCTCACTTCTTTTTAGTGAATATAATTTGAGGAAAATAATTATTGGAAAATACCATCTCTCTAATGACCCAAAATTCTATTAATTATATTTCCCTTATTTTTTTTTTGTTTTATATATTATTGATAACATAAAATCACTTATATAACATAATACAAACATTATAAATGAATAATGAATGAAATAAGTTTTATTTCTAAAGGTTAAGGAACTTATACCAATGAAACAAATACTTTCACTTAGGAATAGTAATATGACCCTTATGAATATTAAATTGTCCAAATGAATAATAACCAGACCCATGTAAGTATAAATAAAATTTAGGCATCTCATGAGTTGAAGTATTATTTAATTATATCAGTGTAAAAGTGAATATTTTAAAAATTGATATTTATGTTTTTGTATTTTTATAAGTAATAAATATTTAACTAAAATTTTATAATTAACAAAATTATTTAAAAGACAATGTATTTTCATAAAAATGATTCATAAATAGTACGTTTGTTATCTTATTACTTTAGGATAATTTTATGAGATCTATTTTAATTTTTGAAAGTGTTATGAAATCACCAATAAATTAAAAATCTGTATTTTTCATGGAAATAATTAGTTTATTTTAAAATTAAATTTTTCATATTTATAGAGTTATTTTATTAAAATGGAGTCCATTTTTTTAATTCTACATGTAAAAAAAAATAAAGATAAATTTTTGGGATTTTTCTAAATTACTTGATTTTTAATGAATTGTAAAATATGGCAATTTACAATATAAATATATTACAAACTAAATATACTATTCCTTGAGTCATGGATGATGTAAGAACCATTGGTTCAAACTCAAATTCACTTATTACAGTATTTAGTAACAATAATCAATACTATTTCTTGTCTTGAGAAAAATTAGAAAATAATGAATAGAATGTTGAGTAATATCGAATCTCCTCCACTATAAAACCACCCATTTCCCCTAATCTCATCAATACTATAATCCTTGAAAATTTTCAATGTTCTACCTAAATCCTATTACATAGACTCTCCCCATGTATATAATCTCGTGGTATTTCCAATACACTAAGACCCTTTTTCCCTGTGGAGGTTCTCAAGGAGGTTAATTCAAGAGGGAAACCATTTTCTTTTTTCTTTCATTTTTAATTTACTTTTTTTTCTAATATTCTTCTCACATAATATATTAAAATTATCAAGATATCTCCAATATCATATATATACTATAATGATATCATTTTAATGTAATAACCATAATCAATCCCTTACTTTCCTTCTCTGTCTCTCTCTCTTATTCTAAAAACAAAATCATCATCCAAGAGGTGTTGATTTACAACCTTCGTAGATGATGAACCTTCATTTGTAAATTTATACTTAAAGGATGGTCATGAAACCATTTTAATATTTTAAAAACACTATAATATATTTATTATAACCTTTTTAATGTTCTAGATCTATTATATATACATATAAAAAATTTGTACAACAAAACAGGTTTGTGATGATCAAAATACTAACGTAAAAATATAAACTAATATCACTAATGTTTTTTTCCAAAAAATCATATTCATATAATATAAAAACATGAATTATATAAAAATTTAATATTCTATATGTTCATTAATATCACATAAATTCAATTCTATAGAATTATCCCTATTTCACATGAACTTCCATACTCATATACAAGTATACCGATCAAGAAAACCTAGGAAACAAACTGTCTCGAGCGATAATATTATATCCTATTACTCCTAAAAAGGATATAAATAAACATAATAAAATAATTTTAAATAAAAAAAAAATAAGATTATTAATAAATAAATAAATAAATTAATGGATTCAATTTTATTATTCAGGATGTTAAGTTCAAGTGCATAACTCATTTAGACATAAGGTAAGGGTTTCTACCAAAACCTCAAATTTCATTTCAGATTATTTTCTTCTCTACATAACTAAATGAATTTATTAATTATTATTATATAATATTTATAAATTATTTTTAAATGTTATATATATGTTTACCAATCATAATTCTTCTTTATTTAACAGAGAGATACATGTTTTAATTGGATCATTAAAAAATTACTCTTGATAAATAAAACTGATTCAAGATAGCTTCTTGAATTTTTACTTATTTTCATGTAATATATATTATATATTTTCAAACACCAATATTTATAAATTAAATCATTTTATTATTATAAAAATATATTATATCACTTTTTCATACAAATATGTCTCCACAATAACTCTTCTTTTCCAAGTAAAATAATATTTCTCTCAAGAATTTCTCAATGATTTTATAAGAGTATTTTGATTTATTTCAACACTCGTATTGATTAATATGTTTAATTGGGACAAATATTTTGTTATATCTTTAGAAATATTTTATTAAATGGTTTATGATCAGTTTGACTATAGATGTTCTATTTTGATACCATTCACCTTCTTACTCAGAGTGGTTATTGACTATGTTTACAGATTAGGGAAAATCATTAAAATTTCATATGTATTTTTTGTTTATGTTTAAAACCATTCATACGAGGAAATAATTAGACTTATTAAGTTATGTGTGGTTCTCTATATAGAACCTCGATATATCGGTAGGTCTTATGAGATAAAACATATATGGACTTGGTTGAGGCCTTGTCCATTTTCAGATATGGTTTTGGCTGAGGGCTTCATCATTTTTAGTTATCTTGGATGAGGCCTTGACCATATTGTTTAAAAGTCCAACATTATTCATTCCTTCATTATGAAACTAGTATTTTATAGTCCATGAGATTATTCAACTAGTATAATACCATGGTTATGTTTTATTATGCCATTATTTAATCGGATTTTATTCCTACCATATTATGTTCAAGATTATGTTTTAAAGGAATGTGTACTTTTAGTTATGCACCATGACATATTATATCATCTTATACTATATTTCTTACCATTACTGAGCATCCGATATCACCCCTATCTTATTTTTTTTATTTTTCTAGGATGTGAAGAATTATATTTTGAATGACTTGTTGAGATAATCTAGGAGTTGTTACTATTTCTAATTGAATTTCTATATTGTATTCAATTTCAAGTTGTAATGTTTAACTCATATATATATATATATATATTGTTTTACAAAGATACTAAACTATCCAACCCTTTGGGATGCATCTTCCTTGTTTATATTCCAATGTAATTAAATAAGGCACCAACTCCGGGAAACTGGGTCGGGGTCTCCATAGTTGGTATTAGAGGAAGTTTAGTAGAATCCTTGGAATGTAGATTTAGATTAGGGAACAAAACCCTAAAAAATTCTTTTATGATAAGTTTACAAGAACATATGATAATTTTGGTAATGTATAGAATATGTGGATATTCATATAAATACTTCCCTATAATGATACCAAAAGTAGAGGTGGTTCTAGATACATTTATGTAGGAGTAAAAATTACAAAAAGGTGTTACGATCCAGACTTGGGGTAACCTTATAAATGAAAATAGGACTTTCTGCACATCTGTTTTGACACTCATGGGGGATATTCATAGAATAATTCACATTTTTATTACAACCCATTATGAAGGATTTAAATGTAAATATGTGCTCAAAGAACCCATATTTATGATTATGAGATTAACTATACATAGGATTTCAATTCACATTAGATATTTTTATAGTTGAGAATATAAATTATGATTCATAACCTAATCTAGTGTATGCCATTATTTAAAAGTGGATCCTAGTGAAACATATGGAAACCTTATGAACATGAATATCCTAAGTAGGGATTTACCTCCTATGCAAGATAATGATGTTGGGTTTAGAGCTAAAATTGTTGCTGAGAAACTTATAACTATACAGGGATAGATGACTCAAGTTATGAAAAATAACCTTAACTATATAAATAATCCTAAAAAACAATATAGAGGATCAATGTTAGTCTTATTTATGTGAAAAGAGCCTCCATAATTTAATGGTACTACAAGCCCATTCGTAGTAGAGAAATTGATATGTTCTTTAGAGAATATATTTCTTTCATTGGGATGTAATTAAAGGGAGATGGTTGTCATGATATTTTATCATATATCAAGAGATGTTGATCAATGTGGGTCATTAATTCAAAACACAAATAAGGAGGAATAGATTGGAAATATGGAATATAGGGACATTAAAGAAATTTTCTTATAAAAATACTTTACTCATGAATAGTGAGCAGATATTGAAAGGAATTTCCTAAATCCAAGTTAAAAAGAGGAAGAAAATGTTCCAATGTATGAAGCTAACTTTACAAGGTTAGAAAGTCATGCGATATACTACATACATAATCTAAGTATAAATATTTATCTCTTCATAAATGTTTTAAAACAATTCCTTTTAAGATCACCAGTCTCCCAAAGTTTCTAATCATAAAAACATAAAGTCTAATTTTTAATTAAGCAAGAGAAAGAATTCTATATTTATTTTTATTTTAATGGAAGTTACGTAATGAAGAGGGTGGTGGGGGATTGAATTGATAAATAGAATAATAAAAATTAGTAATTTTAAAACATGTGATACTTGTGGAAGGAAACACCCTAGTGCCTGCTTCAAAGGAAAAGGAGTCTGCTCCATGTGTGGATAGAAAGTCCACCATGCTAGTAATTTCAAGGGAATGGAAGAGGTTGTCAATGATCCATTCTATAATTGTATGAAGATGAGATTCTATTTTAATTATTTTCAAAATTGTCAAAGAAATGTGCCTCAGAAAAGGCTAAGGGAGAAAGGATAAGATTTTGCATTCACAACTTTTGTGGTTGAAGTTCCTAATGATATGGTGGAAGTAACTTTGATCATTTCATAAAACATAGCCAATGATTAATTTGATTTTGGATCATTGTATTCTTTTATATAATTCGATTTGTACTAGAAAATAAGGCATTTAAAATTTGATTTAATTAAGTAATTGTCATTAAAAACTGCTATGGGAAGTATCATTGCAATAAAGATGTGTTGATCAGTCCCCATTATGACACATAAACATGATTTATTTTCTAACATTATCAACATAACCTTGATTGAAATTTATATAATTCTCGGTATAAATTGGATTTCAAATTATGATGCGAATGTCTAATGAAATAATAAGGAAGTTACAATTTTTGATAATTTTGTAGAGTCTCATATATTTAGTGTAGAAACCTCTACATATGATTCTTATCTAGATCCACCCTCAGTAGTTGTACTGAATTCAATTTTTGGGGTGGCAATAGGATGAAATATCTATGGGTGCGGAAATATTTGTTCAAATTGAGGATGTAGATATTGTTAAAGAATACATTGATGTATTTCAATAGGATTTACCAAGACATCCTATGGAGAGAGAAACTTAGTTTTATATCTATTTAATTCCAAGCGCAAGGCCTATATCAAAGTGTCCTTATAGAATGGAAATAGTGGAATTAGTGGAGCTGAAGAAACAACCAGTGGATTTGAGTAGTAAGGGGTTTATTAACCCTAGTCTTTCTCCACGGTGAGATTATATTCATTTCATTAAGAAGAAAGATGGATGTATGTGGATGTGTACTGATTATAGGTAAATAAATGATATTAAAAAAAAGAAAAATTATCCCCTTCCTCAGATTGATGATTTATTTGATCAACTTCACGAACACCAATATTTTTCAAAGATTAAACTTTGATCTGGATTTCATTAGTTTCATGGAAGGAATGAAGATATTCCAAAAACAGTATTTCAAAGCTTGTATGGGCCTTATGAGTATACACTAATATATTTTGGATAAAATAATGAACTATTTATTTATATTGATCTAAGGAATAGAGTTATCAATGAATATATTGATGAATTATGAGTGGTATTTATTGGTTATATCTTGGTATACTCCAAAAGTTTTGAAGATCATGAAAATAACTTGTGCATTATTATGAAAACTCTTAGAAGAAATGAGTTATATGAGAATTTTAGAAAGTGTAAATTCTAGCTTTAAATAGCTTTTTTATGTCCATATTGTCTATAAGGATGTAATCTTAGTTTATCCCATGAAGAAAAAGGAAGTTTAGGAATTTCCTACACAAACGAACATAACTGATATACGTAGTCTTATTGTTTTATCAGGTTATTATCGGCGTTTCGTTCAGAACATCAACTGATTAGCTAACATATTAACCCAAATTACACTCAAATGGGTTTAGTTCTTATAGACAAACGAATGTGAATAATTTTTTGAATAATTGAAGCATAAATTAGTGAATTATCCAATACTGACTCTAGTATTGGAAAATTCCATATTTTTGATTTATAGTGATGCATCAAAAAAGGACATGGATGTGTCCTTATGTATAATGATAGCATTATTGACTATGTATCCGGGTAGTGATAAATTCATGAACAGAACTATACAAATCATTTTCATGAGTTATTTGTTGTAATATTTTCTTTGAGGATATGGAGACACTATCTATATGGTGAAAGTTGTGAGATATATACAGATCATAAGAGCTTAAAATATATATTATCATAGAAATAAATCAATATGGGGCAAAGGCGATGGCTCGAGATACTCAAGGATTATGATCGTTCAATACACTTTCACAAATGAATTTCAAATAAGGTAGATAATGAATTGAGTAGGAAGGATCATGGAGTTCAAAACATAATGATGATTACCAAGGATCCCGTGTACATGGATATATCAATGATGGATATGGGAATTATCAATTAAAGTGAATCATCATTACTTTTTAAATTGTTTTCCCAATCATCTTTATTATAAAGGATTAAAATTTCTCATTGTGATGATGAGAATCTTCAAAAAAAATTAATGTTGTGAATAATGGGAAGTTTGCTGACATCGTGTGTGAGGATGGAATTCTAAAATTTGGGAAGAGGTTTTGTGTTCCCTCTATACCTGAGCTAAAAATGGAGTTATTGGATGATGTTGATAGTTATAATTTATCTATACACCCTGGTATCACTAAGATATATCAAGATTTGAAGGAATATTTTGGGTGGTATAACATGAAGAGAGAAAATGATGATTATCTATCATGATGTTTAGTTTGTCAACAAGTGAAGATTGAATGACAACATCCTAGAGGATTCTTACAACCTCTTTATATTTTTATATGAACACGGGAAGACATCACTATGATTGTTTTCATTATATTAAAAAAACTCTATCAAAGAACGATCCAATATGGGTAATTGTTGATCAACTTACCAAATCTACACATTTCCACTCAATAAGGGAGGATTTTCCACTAGAGAACCTTAAAAATATCTTTATTATTGAAATTATAATACTTCATGGATCACATCTCAAAATTATGTCTAATCATGATCCATGATTTACTTCAAAATTATAGAAAATTCTCAAAAAAATATTTGGATACTGAAATTTATTTGAGTAATGGTTATCACCCCCAAACTGATGGGAAGTTAGAAAGGATGATATAGATAATAGAAGACATGTTGAGATCATTATCACTTTATTTTCATGGCATGTGGGATCAATATATACTTTTGGTATAGTTTTCCTAGAACAATAGTTTCATTCTAGTATTAAAATGGAACCATATGAAACATTGTATGGAAAGAGATGATGTACACCAAAACGTTGGGATGATGTTGGTGAAAGAAACCTTGTAGGACCGAAGCTTGTGGAGGGAAAAATAGTAATGGTAAAGACAATTCAAACCCATATCAAAGTATTTTAAAGTGGAAAAAATATATATACCGATAATCGAAGGAAGGATTTGGAATTTCAAGTAGGTGATAATGTTTTTTTTGAAAGTATCTCCATGAAAGGGTGTTATAAGATTTGGAAATAAAGGGAAACTGAGCCCCACGTACATTGGTCCTTTTGAAATTATGGTAAAATTTGGAGTTTTGGATTATCATTTGGTGATTCCACCTAGCCTTTCTGAAGTACACAATGTCTTCCACATCTCATTGTTGTGAAAGTAGAGGCTAGACCCAACACACATATTAACTTTTGAAGGCATTGAATTGGAACCCAAATTATGTTAATATGAAGAGATTATCAATGTTCTGGACACTAAAGAACAAGTTTTGAGGAATCAAATGACTCAGATGGTAAGGATAATTTGTAAAACTAATAAACTTTAATAAGCTATGTGGGATCCTAAGGCTCTTATAATGAATAACTATCCAAATATTTTCTGGGGTGACAATCAAAAAAAATTTAGGATGGAAATTTTGTAGGAGGGGAGAATGTAATGACCCAAAATTCCATCATCATGATTTACCTTCTTATATTTATCTTAAATAGTATAGATTACATAAAATCACTTATATAACATAATACAAAATTTACAAATGAAAAATTAATGAAATATGTGGTATTTAGAGAGGTTAAGGAACCTATACCAATGAAATAGAAACTTTCCCTAAGGAATTGTAATTGGAACCTTATGAATAGAAAATTAGTCTAATGATTAATAAAAACACCCATGTAAGTTTGAATAGAATTTAGTCATCTCATAAGTGAATGTATGATATAATAATATCAAAGTAAAAGTAAGATAATATCAAAAAACTTAATATTTAGGTGTGTGTATTTTTATAAGTCATAAATATTTAAAAAAATTTTTATAATTATTGAAATTATTTTAATGAATATTAATTTTCATAAAATGTATTCATAAATCTATATTTTTTGTCTTATAATTTTAGAATAATTTAATGGGAACATAGTTAATTTTTGAAATTGTTTTATAATCAGTTTTAAATTTAAAATCTGTATTACTCAAGTATATATTGATTTTATTTGAAAATTAAATTTCACAAATTTAGAATCTTATTTTGATAAAATGGAGTCCATTTTTTAATTATACACATTGAAAAATGGTTATGGTGATTTTTTTGGATTTTTCTAAAATAAATGAATTTTTAGTGAATAGTAAAATACGTCAATTTAGAGTATAAATACATTATAAGATAAATTCAATATTCCTTGACTCATGAATGATATAATAAACCTTGGTTCATACTAAATTTTTTTAATACTCTATTTAGTCAAAATAATCAATACTATTGGTTTCCTAGAGCAAAATAATAATATAATAAATAGAATAATCAGAAATCACCACTCTCATCCACTATAAAAACCTCCCTTAGTCCCTCTTATCTTAGATCCTATAAGACTTTAATCTTATCAATGTTATACCTAAATCCCCTTACCTTGTCTCTAATAATGTTCCGAATCTCTTAGTCTTTCAAAAAAAACCAAAACCCCTTTCCTAATGTTTGTTCTCAATGAGGTTAATTCAAGAGGTAAGCCATCGTCCTTTTTCATTCATTTTCAATTTTCTTTATTTTCTTATATTCTCCTCACCTCATCTATCTAAATGATCTTGACAAATCTGGTATAATCTATATAATGGAATGATATCTTTTAAATGGAATAACCATCCTCAATCCCCTTACTCTATCTCTCCCTCTCTCTATTTCTCTCTCTCTCTCTTTTATTTTACAAACAAAATCATCATTCAGGAGGAGCCGATTTACAAACTTCATGGATGATGAACCATTGTTCATCAATTTACCATTCAAGTATGTTTATGAAAAAGTATTTATGGTTTAACCAGAATTTAATAAATGTATTATAAACTATTTAATATTCCGTAATATGTATATATATACATAATACTAATTCCTACGACAAAACTAGTTCAAGATGATCAAAATACCAAAGTAATAATCTAAACGGTTATATCTAATATTTTATCTAATAACTCATCTTAATACCACATAATAAACTTAATTATATAACCATTTAATATTCTAGATGTTCATTAGTATCATATAAATTCAATTCTGTAGAATCATACCCATTCCACATGAACATCCCCACTCGTATACAAGTATACCCATAGTGAAAACGAAGGAAACTAATGTTCCCAAGAGAAAAACTTCTATCTTATAACTCATAAAAAAATCCATAAATGAACTTAATTAAATTATAATAAATCAAAAACATGTATATAAGGTTCTTAATTAATTAATTAAAGGAATTAATTTTATTATCCATGACATTAATGTAATGTACAAAACTCATTCGGATATTTGGTAAGGTTTTCTACCCAAACCTCCATTTTCTTTTCGGTTATTATTGTTCCCTAATTTTCTCAATGAAATTATTAATTATTATTATTTACTCATCATAAATTTTTTAATGTTATATATATGTGTTCAAATCCAAATTCTTTATTCTTTTATAGAGAGTTACATGTTTTAAAAAGATCCTTCAAATATTAATCCCGATAAATAATCCTGATTCAGGGGAAATTATAAAATTCTTACATATTTTCAAGTACAGTATATAATATATTTTCAGAAAAACTATTTTTTAAAATAACTCATTTTATTATGATGAATATATCTTAGTTCACTTCTGTATTTATAACATGATTTTTCCAAAAGAACTCATATTTTTTGAGTAAAAGAGTATTTCTCTCAAGAATTACTTGATTATTTTATATGAGTATTTTAATTTATTTCAACAATCATGTTGATTGTTATTTTTAATTGGGATTAATATTTTATGAAATCATCCAAAATAATTTTTTAAATGTTTAATGATCAGTTTGAGTATGGATGTGGTATTTTTATATCATTCACTTTATTACTTAGAATAGTTAGTGATTATGACTATAGATTGGGGAAAGTTATTCACATTTCATGTATATATACTTTTTATGTTTAAACCCATTAACATGTGGAATATATTGGACATTGTAAGTCATGGGTGGGTCCTACTATATCTGCATGATGCATCGATAGGCCTCATGAGACAAAATATATATGGACTTGACAGAGGCCATGCCCATGTTTAGATATGGTTTTGGCCGATCCCTTATAATTTTTAGTTTTCTTGGATGAGGCATGTATTATATGGTTTATATGTCCTAAATTATGCATTACATCATTATTAAATGTGTAATTGATAGTCTATGAGGTCAATTTACTAGTAAAATACCGTGGTTATGTTTTATTATGGAATTATTTAATCATCTTTTATTCCTTCCAAATTATGTTCAAGAATATGTTTTTAATGACTTGTGTATATTTAGTTATTAATGATTCCATATTATTCATGCTTCTGCGATATTTATTATCCTTAATGATCATCTGATCTCACCAATTTCTTATGTTTTATCCAGGATGTGAAGAAGTATATTTTGAATGACATATAGGGATAATCTTGATGTGTTCTATGTTTCCTAATGAATTTCTATATTGTTTTACATTTTAAATTGTAATTATGAAATCTTGTATATATCTTGTTTTTCAAATCATTTAAATTATTCAGTCCTACAGGATACATCTTCCCTGTTTAAATTCAATTTTAATGAAATAATGCACCATCTCCAAGCTATTAGGGTTAGGGTATTTAAACTCTCACACTCTTCCCATTTCATGGAGTTTATTTATTACTCTTTCCTCGTATTCATGATAAGAGACCAAAAAATATAATCTACACCATACAAATGATACATATCCAAAACAAACATCTCATTTTCCAAGAACTATATATGGAAAAATAAATTTTCTAAAACATTATTTTTTTTTTGTAAAAAATAAATAGATAAGAGGATCTAGAAAATGAAGGTGGGAATTGCCGCATTAATGATTCAATTGTGAGTTGTTAATTTATAATTTAGGAATATTATCACGATTCATGTTACTATTCATATCTCAAAAGAGTTGGGTGTGTTTTCCACATGATTTTTCATCCCTCCTCCCATTATATTTTTTTTTCAATAAGAATGACCATTATATCATACATCACAATTTTTGTTCACACAAGTAATCATGTTTCCAGACATTGGCTAAAACAAATTTTATGGTGTATTTATAATTATTAATAAATAGTTTTAAAAATAATATGATAAAAAAATCATTAATAAGATGTCATATTTATGACACCTTTATTCAACCAATGAAATTATAAGTACATCATGTATCACTTTAATCATAAGTTGTTTTAGGTTATTTCTATATATTCTTTATAACCTAATCCCCAAAAATAATTAAACCCTAATTTGATACCAATTGAGGCAACCTGATAACACCTTACATAAATATTACATCTTCCAAAAATATTCAACACATATCACAATAATAAATTACCTAAAACCATAGTGTTTTAATATGTCTAAATACTATATACATAATCAAATTATTTATTAAAATATCTTTAACATATCCAATTTTTTCACACATATTACCCTTATTAGACATATCACACTTATTATTTAATAACATGGAGAAAGGAAAACATAAGAAAGAGTGGGACAAGAAGCTCAGTTAAGGTAAAAATGTGAGATATCTATCAATAAAATAATTGAGAATATTATATAAATAAGAATATGATTACATCATATTAACTTATAAAAACATATACTATATTTAATAGGCCATAAATCATGAGTTATGGCCTAATGATTTTTCATAATATTGATATGAGTCTAAAGAGTCAGGAATAATCAATAATAAATTATGACTCTTTGGTGAATATTATAATCATATGAAATATTTTTTTGGAATACATATAAAATATAAATATTATTTCCTTAGTCAAGGAACCCTACTAATACTATAATAGTAGATAGAGTCCCGCCGTGGATTAGATTCACTCTCCATTACTTTAAACATACTCTATAAAGTCCAATAGTGGATTGGGTTCACTCCTCATTCCATTAAATATTACCTCACCAGATATCAAGTTTTACCCAATTCATTGGAGTGATATATAATTTTTATCTTACCCATAATATAATGAAAACCATATATATATTTGACATAAGATCAAAAAAATATTCATCATTCCATCACACCATAATTAACCAATGTAAAATAAATTAGTTTCAAGAAAACTTATGTAAAACAACATCATAATTATCCATCCAAATAAACAATATATTTATTATCATTAGATAATATTACTATTTATGAATATAAATATTCAAATGATGTTGGAATAGATGAGTAATACTTTTATAAAATCATTAAAAATATGATTTGAAAAAAAGAACATATATCCTTTTATTTTTTTAAATTTTAAAAAGTAAAATATCCTAGAACAATGAGAATATGATTTTATTTAAAAATCATGAAATATTGAAATGGAATTTAAATTATGAATAAAAGATATAGTGGTCAGAAAATATCTTCATTACATTTGCTTTAAAAATATATTCCATTCAAACTTGTAAATAAGTTCACAAGTAAGTAGTATGAAAAACATTAAAAAATATTCCTTTTAATAATTTGTAAATACCACCAAAGGTAGTTTAAAATGTCCATTATCATAGATTTATTTATATATAAATAATTGTTATAATATTTTTTGTAACATTGAAATAGAGGAGAACTAATCATGAATAAAAATGATAAATAATGTTTATTTTTCTAAAACAATGATTTATGTATTTCTTAGTACCAAAGAGAAGAAAAATGGTAATAATACTTGAAATAAATAGAAATAATTAGTATATAAAAAGGAAAATATGTTTGTTATGATATATATAACATACAATGTCTTGTATTAAAAATTGAATCATAAATAATATTGATAAAAAATTATATTATAACATTAACCCATATGACTTTGGTAAACATTGTTTTAAAACCTCATGAAATATAGAATATTAAATGGAAGATTAAATCCCCATAATTTTAATTAAAATTTTAATAAATTAAATTCATGGAAATCATGTACACCAAATAAAATAAGGAAGTTTTTTAATATAAAATATATCTCAATGAATGGAAATTGAGATTTAGAAACCCTTAGAAAAATAACATCTTTTAAAATGAAACACCATGATAGATTGAAGTTGGAAGGGATTTTAAAATATATTTAATTTCGTAGAATTATGTTAAAATAATATATATTGTTGTACATGAACCACAAAATATTAAACAATTGTTAAATATTGTATATGCTTCAATAATGGATAATTTATACGAGAAACCCAAACCTATAACATAATTTTTATATGCTCTTACATCTATTATATTGAATTTAGATTTATTATAGATATATAATTAAACCACTTTCATACTTGTATCAATTTATATCACAACTTTAAATTTTAAAAAGCATAGTTATTAACAATGATTCATTAAAATCAGTATTCGACCATTAACTATTTGGTTTTTCATGCATATTTAAGTTCAACTACTCTGGAATTTTCCCCAAGGTCATGGTTTCATCATATCTAGTATCATAAAAATTTCATATTTATTCGTATACAAAATTTTATAACAATATATATAATATGGAGATGAAATATTAATTACATCAATTTTTGCTGCCAGTGGTCACATGTACGCATAAGCAACACTTTATTTTTTACTACTGAATAGATGAGAAGTAGAAAATGGTTTTTCATAAAAAATAATATAATATAATTATATTTATGATAAAAATTTCATCCTATTAATACGAGAATAATATATTTGGAAGAGTTGGAAGATTAAATAAACTTGATATAATTTTCTTTATACAATTAATTTTTCATCCGGTATCCTCCTTTGGCATACACATTAATAATTTTTCGGTTAGAAGTTTTGTTATACTATACCCTAAATTGTATTGTACAAAAGAAATAAATAACTAATATAATAAATAAATTTTGTACGTGAAAAAAATAAAAGATGACATACATGATATAATAATAGAAACAAAAATGTATCCTAGGTGTAAGTAAAGATAGAAAATAAAGGAATCAACAGATATCCCACACAAAATCTATCCCTCAGTGATAATATCATCCCACTGCACCTACCCACCTGTCCCCCATAAGGCATTTTCCCATCATCATGTCTATATTTAGGAATTCTATAATAACACTAAATTTCCTATGTAGGGTGTGATTACATAACTCAGTAGGATACCACTAATGACCCTTAATATCAGTGAATTAAATGAAAAAGTGAATTCCATGGACATAAAATGGATAAATAAATATCACACATATACCAAACACATGTCTGATCCTCAGGGACCAGATCTACCTACTTCAACACCATGCTAGGAAAAATATAGCTCCTTTGATACAATTCAAGATGTAACTTCACCATCCATGTCTGACACATACCTATTCTCTATGGGATTGTTCAACAAACACGTTTGACACATCCCTTTGAAGGGATAACCCATGTACTTGTTGATCAATATCATACACATCCCTCTTAGAAAGGGACTATATATATGGGACAACCTCCATCAACTGTATAGAAAAACAATACAAGAAAACATATATACAGTATGTTGGATCAATATAAAGAAAAAGTAGTGTAATAATATGAACATTCCATATGTAAGCTGTTATCTCAACCATGTTAAATATCTTGAAGGGGGGGGGGGGGTGATTTATGGTATGAGATATTTGAACAAAAAAACCCTTCAGACCATGTTTTTGCAAAAAAACACTTCTCTCCCTTTCCCACAATAATGTATGAACTAAAATGAAAGAATGCATGATACACAACAAATTTTCTTGGTTTATCCTCATTAGCACTTGTCCAAGGACCATACAATGAAAATTTTCTAATTTACCAAATCTTTGAAGGCTCACTACCAAAATATGGTTTGAGATATATCACTTCTATTCCCAGGATCACTAGCTTAATAATGATTATGGATATCTCACTACTTCACAAGGGTATCTTCCGTGACATATCCTTCGATAGATCACTACTGGTGGATAAGATCACCTTCTTTTTATTCCTTTTCTCACTGCTCTAGAATGAATTCCAAAAGAGTTTATGGACATGTAGGGTCCTTCATTAGAAATAATGAATGCATCCTCAATTTTAGGTAGATTCTTTGTTGAAGTTATACTTACATCCACTTGATGAATACCAATTTACCAAATATTTACTAGGAAATCCCAGTTCAATACTTTCATGATTCTCACAATCTTCATGAAGCTCACATAGCCTTCATGAAACTACCATATTATTCTCTAGTATATAATGCTTTCATGAACCCCATAACATTTTGTGAAAATCACCTCTTTTGACAAGCTAAACCAGCCTTCACGATGTATCCTTATATTGTGAAATTCACTTAACCTTTTTGAAGCTGAACACTTTTCATGAAAACATAAATTTTTCTCAGCTTATATAGCCTTCAGAAAAATCAACACATTAGGTCATATATCAAATTATTTGTGAACTTCATTTCTTCACAAACATTTTCACAAAACAAACTTCTTAAATCTTTTTCATGAATTCAGAGCCTTTTAATCATAATTAACCCTTTCTCTCATTTTTTGAGGGGGGTAGAGACCTATTTATTGGCATTTCCACCCATTCTAGATGCTTTTATCCTCATCATCACTTTTTCATGAAGCTCTTAAATTTTTATCATGAAAATCCCTGTTTCATGAAGCTCTATGGAAATTTGGCCATTCACAAAGCTTCTCATTGTCACTAAGACTCATCGTTAACCCTTTTCACATTAATGTTACTCATGTTCTCGTAGTCACTAAGATGCACCATTTATTTATCACATGATTATGATGTCCCACACCATCATGAAACCCAGCCTTTGCGACACCAAATTACTTTGAGAAGATAATTACCTTTTTGAAAATCTAATCTTCACAAAACTCATTCATTTTATATAATGTTATGAGGAATTTCCAGAAATAATAATTTCATGATGGCTGATATGTCCTCCATATTTGGGACACCTAAAATTTGGAATCCATTGGGAAACGATTCCACCTTTTATACACATTATACAACCACCACATCCATTTTCATGGATCTTTGAAAACACACCTTTTCAACAATATCATCAGAACTCCCTGTCTGACCATGTAACCTTCTTTTTCAATAAACACAATCTACCCTAAAATACTATAGTGTTACCTTAAGGTATTTTTTACCAACACAATCTATACTAGAATAAGTCAAGGGTAAACACAGACACACACACACAAACATCTCAGGTGATCAAGTGTCAAATATAGGTATCACAGGCTACATGCACATGTCAAGAAATCATGAAAATAACCTATATAAATCTTGTAGTTAATTAATGGACTTTAGATATTGGAAAAAATGATGATTGATGATAAGAATTAACATCTGAGTTTAATTTAACCACTAAAAAATTTATATTTTCATAAATAAAATTAGGTTTTAAATTTTTATTTTCAAGATGAACCCAATGACATCGATGTGGTATCAATCTAATAAATTTCACATGAGATATTAAAGAGACAAGCATGAAAATAATAAAATAATAAAATAAAATAAAATCAATAATAGAGATAGGGAGAGGGAGAAAGAGTGATGTGTGAGGTTCACCCCTTACATGCTGCACAACTCCCCCCATTCCCCATTTTAATATTTTTTCTATTTCTTTTATTAAATTTTTAATCAATTTATTAAATGGATTTCTCTATCACCATGTGTTAGGAAAATACATAAAATATCTTCCATCCTATGTAGCGCTCCCCCATGCCCCCACAACCATTATTTTCAAATATTTACTTATTTGTTTATTCCACTTAAATAAAGAAATCTTTCTTTAAATTCATAAATTTAGAATCATTTATATATATATATACACACACCCATATATTTATACACACCAACACATGCACACACACACATATATAACACATATATACATGGTCTATATATATACACATCCATATATACATATATACATATGCACATGTATATATATTCGTATATATTTAACTGAACATTTATATACCCTTTATATATATGAATGATATATATATATATATATAACCGACATATATATATATACATATTTTAATTTGTCAAACCTAAGAATTATTTTCTAATTTAATAATAATTATAACAACAACAACAATAATATTTAATTATTATTATTAAATCTCCAATATCATTACCTCCATAAATATTTTTTCAAAAAATTCCATTAAATACTGATAATTGTAAATAAATTTTATTTACCATTATCAATTACATTTTTCTAATAAAAATTAATAATCTATTCATTATTACATTGGTCACCACAAAAATATGCATCCAACCAATAACACAATTGTTAATTGCACATATATATTACTTTTTTCCTAACACAATAATAATAAAAATAACAAAATTATTAGTATTATTAATTTTTTTAGAGAAAAATTATTCAAAGACCAAATAATTTAATCAATTAGAATTTATCAAAATAATTTCATAAATATCTTCAAAAAAATATATTGTTCTTTTTTAACAAATATTCTTGAACTGAAAAAGGATAAAATAATTACCCTTATGTGTGATGTAACCAAACACATGACATACACAAATATTATATCACGGCTAGGATAAAAAACATATTTTTGATTTAATGGAAGTTTTCAGTTTCTCATCTGATACACTGTCTGATATATATTACATGATTTTGGAAAAACTACACATGAGAGATATTGTATATTTAATATTTTTATGATATCAGTACTAAGGCTCTACGAGACCCAAAATCCTGCACTAAATTTGTGACTAACTCAAAAAATAAGCTATAAAATTTTTCTGGGTGTTAACTGGGATTTTAACCATATGTAAATCCTATAATTTTTTTATCATGTCTTTTTTATTTTAAAAAACATTTCACATAAAATACACATTATTTATTAATAAAGATGGATTTTATTATCATTATAAGTTGGGATATCACAATTTGGAAACTCATATGGTGGGGAGTAGTGGTTCTAAGATCTGAAAGGATTTCTGAGGATGGGAAGGATTATGGTGGGGTGAATTGTAAAATACAAAGTTTTTAATGATAATAAAGGCCCCCTATGATAATAAGTTATGATTATTTTTATGTGAAAATGTATTAATTAAATAAAAATAACTTAATAAATAAATTACAGGTTTTACTTAAGGTAAAAATCATAATTAACATCTTAGAACATTCTATACAATATTTCTTTAGTTTGAAACTGAGTTAGCGTGGGATTCTAGGGCTTGTAGAGCCTTGACATTGAAATAAAAAAAATATTAAATATATTTTATCATGTGTGTGTATGTTTTATGATGTAATAGAATATTTATCATTTGAGACACCATTAAAGAGATATTCTATTATTACATTAAAAAATACATGCATAATACAATATTTTTATTATTTTTATTATATCAATACTGAGGCTCTATGGTCCCAAGAATCCTGCGCTAACTCAATGTCTAACCCAAAAAATATTCCATAGAATATTTCATGTTGTTAAATGAAATTTTCCCGTACATAAATTCGTTACATTATTTATTAAGTGATTTTTATAGAAAAAAATAAATTTTCACATAAAAATACTCAGACATTATTATCAAAGAGGGTTCTTATTATCACTAGAAATTGAGGATATTAAAATTATAACCCCATAATATTTTTAATTATCAATAAGCCTATTAGATCTTTGAAAAACTATTGTCCACCATTGGAGTTTCCATATTAAAATTAAAACATTTTTTTTTCAAGAGAAATGAAATCAATATATTTTAATTCCATTCAAACACATTGAAATCCTCTGTTATACCATATGATAACCCGATCCAAATTATTCATTAAAACAATTTTATTCAAGGATTAAGTCTATATGCCCAACATTTATATATTTTTTACAGGCAGATATGTACAGTGAAGCATAGAACACAACACGCTAAAATAAACGAATACTAGATATAATGAACCATCGAACATATCACAATTTTAATAGGTAATTAATTATTTTGTATCTATATAATGTAAAAAATATACATATATATATATATAGCATGCGAACCTATATTCTTATAATTTTTTGTGGGTGAAAAAACCAATAAATCACATATCCACATTACGTTCATTGCCCAATGGGAATTTAATCAATGGTAACAGCAAAACATAATTTAACCACATTTTAGAAACACATAGGTCCACTATATAGTGTTCATATATAATTAACATATTTCACCTACCCATATACCAATCATGAAAACTTATATTTAACTAGTTCTGAATAATGGAAAAGTGATAAAAAAAATTAGCGAGTCTTGTTTCTCTGATACCATTTTGTAACATCACTACCAGACCACTAACAGAGTTATATTTTTCATGTTTATTTAAATATAAAATTACATATTTACATATTAAATGGTTAAAATTTCTAGTATTGAAATTTTTATGGTTTTATTGTAGGATATAAAAAATATGATAAATGCGCTTAAAGGAAATTATTTCATCAAGAAAAAGATGGTTGGTGGAAAATTATAAGTAAGGGTATAAATAAAAATCAAAAAACTGAAGATCCAAGTGAAAAAAATACAAAATGGATATAAAATACCAATTCAAATATTCAATATAATTATTGATGTAAACCATGAAGGATTATAAGATGTGAATTCATGACATGAAAAAAGAAGAATCTGGGGCCAGAACAACATATGTAAGGATGTGACACCTATCTTCACACCATGAATCAACATAAAATCACATGGAAATAAATAAAATACATGCACACTATTTAAAGACCCACACATTACACATTGTGAACACTATTCGCAATGTGAAAATCTCATACATTCTAAAAAGTGGATGTGTTTATAGGAATTTATAGGGGTCACACCTTTGAATGACCAATGAAGCCCCATTATGAACCGATATCTATTAATGGAAAATTTATGACACCTTGGTAGAGGATTAAATCCCATAAATACATGGCCTAAGGAGATTAGGAAAGGATTGATCATTCAAGGTTCCACTGCTATGCTGTGATATGACAATAGGTTGATTCTATTTTGGTTTTTCCTTTAAAATTTTTTATTTTTTATTTATTTTTCAATGTATCACATGTTTATTATTTTAACTCATGTGCTTCCCATTCTTCTTCGATATGTCTCTCTCTTTTATCTTCCACCAGAAATTATTAAGCTCTATATTATGAAGATTTACCTAAGGTCAGTCCTTGGGGGATTTTTTATAAAATTATTAATTATTGTGCTTTAATTTAAAATTATAGTAATTCAATTTGTTGTGGATGTACGATAATTACATGGGTTAGGTGATTTTTCACCATGGATTTACTTTCAAACGCATTCATTTTTTATTTCATTTACTCATATCCTCTCTTATTATGGTTAGAATCTTCAAATGGTGAATTTAATGATAATCAGTGTGATTAAATGGCATATGCTAGAGGTGTGTCTTTTAGGAACTACACTCTCGGTCAAGGCGTTGTCTTATTTGGCTATTGTAGTTTCTGAGGTTTAGAATTCCAAAGGCATGATAATTTTTACACTCATCAAATTAAATAAAATTAATTTGATAAAAAGGTATTATAAATGGATTATCAAATTGAATATAAAAATTAGCAAATAATGATGGAACCCATGTTATCAAAACCCTTGGACAAAACCTTTCTTCCATAATTTCATTCTATTTTCATATGCATGTTAGACAGGTATTTATATCACATTTAATTATTTTTCTATAACCCCATACCAAAAATTTCATTGTTTCCATAAAAAAATAAACATAATAAAAATAATTATATTAGGTAGAATATAATTATTGATTGATTTTAATTAAATTCTCCTCACGTTAGATGACCCTAGTAAGCCTCTATGATGCATTATAAAAAGTGAATAATGTTTTTCACCTCTCTAAAATAGGTTTATAAAAATAGTCAAAATTTCTAGTGAGATAAGAATTAATTTCTTTAACTTTTTTCTAATTTTAATTTTTTTTTAAAAATTATTTTTTAATAATTAGGAAAATATAGAAAAATACTTCTCCATGATGTATATGAAATTCTATTATTATAGATGGATTGAAAACTCAAAGGTGTATGGACTAATAATTTACTCAACCAGGTCTACATAAGATTGCATTTATCTCTTTTCTAGACAGATCAAGGAAGCCCAATGTAAAATCTTCATATAGGAGGAATTCAAGGAGATCAAGAAAGATCTTGAAGAGACCCTTGAACAATTATTAGTTAAAGGATTGTCCAGATAACTAAATAAACAGCAATAGTACTTCACAAAATTTTATTGAGGAATATCCAATATACAATAAGAGGCTTTCTTGGTTCCTATCAACCACTCTGAAGAAAATACACTACTACAATAACATGAATAATTAGGTGTCAATGATATTGATTCCCAATTGAAAGGATTTACAATGTAGTGCATTACATGGTGAGATAAATATAATGGATAAATACATATTTTAATGTTTCCATATAGCATCCTCGACCAAAACTATATAATAATATGGGAAACAAGTATATTTCCCCAAATTATATAAATACATAGAAAGGTTTGTGGTGGCACTTGAAGATCGATTAATTCCAAACCACTTAGAGATCCAAATCTAAACTTATAATGAATAGATATAGTTTATATATAATGAGGATTACATTATGGATGTTCTACATTTGTGTGATAAAAAGATTAGGATAATTTTTATAATGAATTTGAAGTGAAATATGATCACTCTAAACTTGAAAAAGTTGAATAATCAACACCATTTCATATCAATATAGCCCTGGAAGAATAAAAAACCCCCCAAGTGGAAAAATTTAAAGCAAGACTGGTGAAGCATGACTACCAAACTCAATTTTATAATACTAAACTCCAAGAGTAACATATCACTAAATAACTAATTAAATTTGAACCAACTTAGGGATTTTATCCCTTGTTGAATATCTCTCTTCCAATTTTACTGTATCTAAATTGAGTATCACCCCTTGCTATTTTGATTTTGGAAAAGGATAATTCTTATTCAATATGTGAGTAAGATAATGACAAAACTGCACCTTATGAGGAAAATATGATTGTCCCCAATGAAATGAAACATTTATTAGAGGATTATCATGATAAACTCTATGTGGTTATTCTTGAAGAACCAGAGACATAGAAATCTTACACTAAGAAATATGATTATACTTATGTTTTTTTACAACGTAGATCTCAAATTACATTCTTACCATCCATTTTAATATTCATTTAATTCATAATATCATTCACAACCACAAGGAATTGAATAAAAGGTTTCATAAGTATCAACTAAAGTGAATGAAGTTCCATACTTTATCCCACCCCTTCCATGTAAGCTATACCTCATTGTAAAGGGGGGAAATCTGGTGTAATCTATTCATGGATTCCACATCAATATAGAAGAAGAATTGTAAGATAGTTAGAAAAAATATGGTGTTTCAAGTCTAAGATACTCTCCAAAATACTATAGATTAATGATGGTACTGCCCATATGAATGTTTTAAAAACCTAGGGTCCACATGGGGGGATCAAACTAAGATTTATATTTATATTTTCCTTCAAAGTATTTATTTTTAATTTTCAATAAGTAGTTAATAAATAAATTAGAATTTGTCCATACACCCCTATACTGTTTATCTTACATTGACATGGAATTTTTACATACAATAGTTTATTTTTTTTCGGACTATGATGGAACATGTTATGCAGAGAACTGCAAAATAAATATTCATGACATGAAAAAGGATTGTGATGTGCATGACTATATTTCAGAATAGAAAATGCACAAGCCAATATAGGCTTCATTATAATGTGAGTATGAGATTTAATTCCTTAATTTTTTTTACTCTCATAATTTATAATTTTATTATGAGTTCTAAATGATAAAATTGCATTCCCCACCTGAACACTTGTACTCTAGTGTCGATCTACATGTTACTAAGGATAATCATTATTCCATGTTTTAATTTTCACTATTGACATGATTATATTAATTAAATGGAAAAATTAAGGAGAAATTTTAATCATGAAGGGATGAATTTGTGAAAGCATGTTTATTTGGATGATTTTATTTTTTTAAATGAAATTATTTTTTGATTTGTATTGTTTTTAATTTTTGAAATTTAAATGGATTAGTTTATTTTTTTACATTGACCAGTGTAATTTTCCTAAACTATATTTTCTCATTCATGTGAAAAATTATCAACAAAATATTTCCCATTCCTACTTTACATTATTTATTTATTGGCGAGGGAATGCTCTCTTTAGAACATGCTTTTCATCTTATCAAAATTATTACTAAATATAACATATTTTAATATATTGAAGAATTATTATTGATCAAACCTTTATCCTTGGACCAACCATGAAATTAATCATACTTTTTCCTATAGAATTTTAAAATGACCTTGTAATTAAATGGGCTATGTTACAAGAATGTTATATTCATTACTACCCTACTCAAAATATTTTTCATGATATTCAAAAGACTAAGTGTGGCGGAGTGGGTGTCCAAGGTATATGGGGACACACCTTTTTATGGGTTTTCATGAGATTTGGGGGAGGCTAGGTTTTAATTTTACATTATTATTCACATATCATCATGAAAAATAAAATAAAATAAAATAAACAAAAAAATCGGTTGTGTCTTTTGACGATAAAAAGTCACCACTACAAGACTCACGATATTAAGATAGTATGTGGTTAGGTGGTGGATGTGATATTATTATTTAGAAAAAATTTAAAAAAAAGAATATATATATATATATATTGAAAAAAATAGAACAAAAATAAAGAGAGGGAGATTCAATAATTTTTATTACTTATATCTTGGACTAACATTGAGCATTGGGGGAAGGGATATGACATTTTTTATGTATTTCATTATGAATATATTTTGATATCATGTCATATGATAAATATTAAAACCTCATATTTGATTTTATTTTTATTTATTACCAACGTACCCTAAGCCCCAGATACATTTGAACCATATTACAAAGCCCTAATGATTAATTTTGTTCACAATCATTACATGTGGAGATATTAGATGTCTTGAACACCTATACTAAGTGACATGTACTTTAGGTATGAGAACAATTATATTTAAATTTATTAGAATGATATATGATTAAAATAATTCAATATGCGGTTAATTTATAGTGGATCGTACATTAATGATGAATTAATAAATAAAAGTGGAAGGAAAGAGAGATATTTTTAGTTCAAAAGAGGGAAAGTAAAATAAGTGATTAGATTTTTTTATCTTATGAATGACGAGTAGAATTAATGATTTTGTGTTAACTTTTAAAATTTATTTTCCATTATAAAATATTTAATTTTGTTTCTATTGAATTTTAAATACTGGTAGAATGATATTCCTATAAAATGTTTTTTAGATTATATGCTTGAGGAAAATAAAGTTCTAAGTGTTGGGGAATTGACAGATTCATATTCTTCCTATTTTTTTAAAATATAAATGATTTTTTTATAAATTAAATTATTTAAATTGTAGTTATTTTATGGATTTATAGTTCTATGGAAAAATATAATAAAATTTTAGAAATTATTCTAAAGTATATGATTTCATCAAGAAACATATGTCCATTGACAAATGAAAATTGAAGGACCATGTTGAAATCATGAAATTGCAGACCTAGGAGAAAAATAACAAAAAATAGATGAAAAAACTAGTTCAAATCATGAATATAATTAACAATGTGAACTATGAAGGATTATATGTTTTGAATCCATAATATAAAGAAATATAAGTATTCTAGGCCAGGAAAATGTTTTTCACGGTGTTTTAAATATGTCTAAGTCGCGACACTGCCTCAGATGACCTAGAAAGTAATTCAAAAAATGAAATATATTAAAAACCCCATACATTACACATTGTGAACACTATTCATGTTGTGAAATTGTAAATAAGACAAAAAGTAACTATTTTGTTGGAAATTTATGGAGTACGTGCCTTCAAATGACCCATAAACCACCATTATTACTTGAGACTTACTAATGGGGAATTAACAATGAACTGGTGTAAGATTAAAGCCAATAAATACATGGATATGGGGGATTAGAAAAGGATCAACCATTCAAGGTTCCACCATTTAACTGTACTATGCGATTAGGCTATTTCTATTTAGGGTTTTTATTTCTTGTTTTTATTTTTAATTTCTTTTTCTGTGTGACACACAATCATTAATTTAATTCAAGTGATTACCATTATTCTTCCATATCTCTCTCCCTATTTTACATCTTCCACTATGAAATCATTTTTTCAAAATTACTGGTGATTGACCATAAGAATGGCTTGTGGGGTCATGGTATTGTTAATTATTTATCTTTAATTTAAAATTGTTTTAATTCTATTTATGGTGGAGGAAAGATAATTTATTATGTGCAGTGGTTTTCCACCATAAATTTTCATTAAATCCCATTCATTTTATTTGTTTTTCTCATACCCCCTTCAATTGGGTGAACTATTTAAATAGTGATGTTAAGGATATCCAAAGGGATGGAAATATATATAGTGGATTCGAGCCTTTTAGGAACTTCACTCTCAGTCAAAGCATTATCCTATTTGGTTATTGGTGGAGGAGAGGTTTAGCCTTCCAAAGGCATGATTAATACCACACACATAAAATTTAAAAAAATTAATTCATCAATGAGGACTCATAAACATATTATCAGAATGAATTAAGAAAATAGTGACTAATTGAGGAACCCATTTTACCAAACCCCAATACTAAATACTTCATCCATAATTTCATTTTTTTAATCTTTTTGTTACTATGGGTATTTATTCTAAAATGAATTATTTTTACATAGTACAAAACGAATTTTTCTAATTATTTTCATAAAAAAATGAATTTATTAGTTTGAATTGTATTAGTGATTGAGTTGAATGTGATGCTCATACAGTTTGATGACCCTAACTAGTCTCTATGCTACATTTGGAAAATAAAATATTTTTTGTACCACCCTAAACCTTCTTAGTAACCACCGGGTCTGAGATGAAGTACTATATGACATCATGTGAGCCTTCCCATACACAATAGGTCACCAACTATAATCGAGGGTCTCGAGTGAAACAATGGAGAGACTATAAACGCCACCAGAGATTAAAAAAACCAATATAATAAAAAATCAGAGTATATAAAGAAAATAAAATATGGAATAAATGATATCATAAAAAAAGGATACCAAATATAGGTAAATCTAGTAAATAAAGGTATTAGTAGGTGTAAAACCCAAACTCCATATATCAAATAATGAATCCTACTGATCCTTCATCTTAACCATCCATTATAGGGCCTTTGAATGTTAGTAGTTATCTGATCATGAAGTCCTCAAGTGAACTGAAATGCATGAGTATGGTGTGAGTACAAGACCCAATTAGACACAAAAAATGACATATAACATCAATGCATAAAATATAAAATCATATTATATGGAGATAAAAAGGGTATAAATATAAAACCAATGTACCACACAAGTACCAAACACATGTCAAGTCCTTAAGGACTGACTCTACCTCCTTTAAAACCATACCGGGAGATACATACTTTCTTCATTATGATGTTATATGAAATGTCATCAGCCATGTTTGACACATTCCCCTCCTCTATGGGATTGTTCAAAAAACATGTTCAACACATCCCTTGGAATGGATATCCCATGTGCTTGCCGATCATTATCTCACACATCCCTATGAGAAGGGGATAATATGTATATCCACACCTCCTTCAACAATAGATACAAAACATTACAGAAACACATGTATATTATAGGAAATATAAATATATCACCTAATGATTAGTATAATCATATGAAAAAACCATATGCAATAAATACAAATACATGTCAATGTTACACACACTCACACACACTTCATGGGATCAAGCATCAAACATAGACCTCACATTTTATGCACACCAACCAAATAGTAATTTCAATAACTCGTATAAAACATGAAACTATTTCAATGACTTCCTACAACAGGTACAATAATGATTGATAATAAGGGTTGATGTTTGAGTTTAATTACACCTTTAAATCGTCATTTCCTTTAGAAACAAAATTAGGCTTAATATTCTTCTTTTCATGAAAAACCCAACGACAATGATGAGATGTCAACCTAATCAATGTCTCATGAGATATTAACGATAGAAGTTTGGAAAAATTAATAATATAAAATAATATAAAATAAAATAAATAATAGAGAGAGATGAAGATGGAGAAAGAGAGAGGTGTGAGGCTCACCACTTTCACGATGCGCAACCCCCCATTTTCCCCATTTATATTTTTCCATTTCATTAATTAAAATCGTAACTCATTTTTGAAATTAATATTTCATTCTCTATTTTATAGGCATAAATATTTAGAACATCATCCTTCACGTGTAACGACCCTCCCTAGCCCCAAAACCATAGTTTTTAAATATTTACTTATTTTTTAATCTTAAATCAATTTATCTTTCATTACGTAAATATTTTCAGAATTGGTTATGTATGTATATATATACCCAAACACTTGTATATATATACACACTTTTATATATATACACCCACATATATATATACACACACATTTAAAACATATATGTACATATTATTTATACACACACATCATTATATACATATATATACCCACACATAGATATATATAAAAATATATTTGACCCAAAATATATATACCCATTGTATATATATATATACATATATATATGAATTGACACACACACACCCACACGAACACACACACACACACCCACCCACCCACACACACACATATATATGAAACATAGAAACATGCACACACACAGACACACACAAACATACATATTTTAATTTGGAAAATACAAATATTTTTTTCCATTAAATAATAATAAAAAAAAATTTATAATAATAATAATAATAATAATAATAATATTAATTACTATTATAAAAACATTCCCATAAGTACCACCATAAATATTTCAACAAAATACCATTAAATAATAATAATGGTAATTAAATTTCATTAACAACATTAATTCCATTTATTTAGCATAATTAATAATATCACCAAAATTATAATAGCCACCACTAAAATATTCATCCAACCAATAACATAATTCTTATTTGCACATGTACTGTCATTTTTCCTTTGACAATGATAGTAGTAATTATACAGTTACTCTTTTTATTATTAATTTTTTTACCAACGAAAAAATAAAGATACTGATTAAATTTACCAGTTCAAACGTATCAAAATAATATGATAAATTTCTTCCAAATAATATGTTATGACTTTTAAATATATTATCATAAAATAATAAAGGATAAAAGAATTTCTCTTAAGTGTTATGTAACAAAAAACTCCACCCACACAAATCTTATGTCATGTCTAGGGTAAAATATGAATTTCATAATTAATGGCATTCATAGATGTACCATTTGATACATAGTTTAGGACATATTATATTATTTCATAGTGAATATGCATGGGTGATATAATATTTCTAATATATCAATTATACTAGTATCGAGGCTCTTCGGGTCATAGAATCCTATATTAATTCATCTCCAAACACCAAAAAAGTTAATATAATATTCCAAAGTGTTAACTGGGGTATTAAAATCATGCAATTCCTTAGATTTATTTATTAAGTTCTTTTTATTTGAAAAAATTACATTTTTACATAAAAATACGCATGATTTATTAATAAATAGGTTTTTTTGTTATTACTAAAAAATGAGTATATAATATAAATTATTTTTCATTTAATTGTATCGTAATATATTTCATTTTGTGATAAAAGTAATCACTATTACCATTTTGGTGTTATGTGAAACATAATATATCAAACACATAGAATTTAGTAAATAGAAATATATCATAACATATCATGGTATTATAGATTCCAAAACACTAATGTAGACCAATCCATCACAAAAGAAACATAGATATTAAACCAAGTTCTAAATAGTAACAAACATGTAGTATAAGAATTGAATGTTAAGGGGATGTGTCATTTCCAAGAGAAGACAGTTCTAAGTAGTGATCAGTGGGAAAACATTAAAATAGGGGGTTATGGGTGGTGTCATAGTATGATGGAAGGGGTGAAAATGTCTAATGATGTGTAGAGGTCAGAAATAATAATGATTTGGGGAGGTAGTGGATGGCAATGTCTAAGAGGAGATACAACCCTGATAGGTGGAAATTATAATGACCCAAGTTTAACATACATTAACATTTACATTATATTTTCAGAATACTTAATACATTACAAAGACAGACACCAAAAGACCGTATTAGTTTTGTGCATTTGGAAACATGGAAACCTAAAACCTGGTACATAATTCAGATATATTATCTCTCACAAGGTTCTTCATGACTATCACCCTTCTTATACACATAACACATAATACATATCTTTATAACCTACAGAAAGGAAACATAAAAATGGGTGAGCTCAGATCTTGAGTAAGGGAATAAAGAGCGATACATAAGCATAGTCATGAAAAAAGGGTATGAGAACATTCAAATATCATTATAAGATCATAAATTTTATATAAAATATCATATACATGATTCATGGAAAAATTATTGAATGTTCATAAGAAATGAATCATAAAGGAATCAAGAGAATATTCAATAAAAGGATAACTGAGTAATAAGACATATAATTTTTGGAATACACATAAGAATATAAAATCTTATGTTAGGTCTACCTCCCAGGAAATTCACAACATTTTAGGCTAGGGATTCAACCCATGTTCCTACATCATTCTTAGTCTAAGAACTCATGCATCCTCTTCTTTTGGGGCTTATGTTACAACCTGTGTACCCTCTGGTTTTTGACATTAGGATAACCTCTATACTCTATTTTTTAGTATTTTTCTATAAACCATGTACCCTTTGAGCTCAAATACCAATTACCATAACCAAATTCCATGGATGGAGATATTTTTTTCCACTTATCAAATAATTAAATCAAACATACACATGTCACATGAAAAATAAAACATGCATCATATTATGACCCATAAAAGAAATGGGTTTGATAAAAATTATTACAAAACCCATGAAAGTAAATTTATATTATAAACATTTAATCATATCATAACATATGGAAAATATATAGGTTTTATAATCATTTCATCCAATAATAACCCTATAAAGGAAGTGGGTTTCATATTAATTTATCTTGGAATAACCCGTTGTAGAGAATCATGTTTCATAAACATCAAGCCATAAAAACATGGAATATTCAATGAAATAATTTGAATGGTATACTTGGATCACATCCCTATTAATTTTTATTCTATAACAATTAATTTCAACTTAGATGGATAGATATCTTGAAAGATCACTTAGAAAAAAACTTTTCTTTTAAACTCACTTATCTAAATATATTATATTTTCAAAATTATTTTTCTAAAAAATACTTTGGAAACATATAAATAAATCATGAAAATTGATTAAAACATTTCTTGATGAAAATAAAATTTAAAATTTAAAGAAAAATACTTTTTAAAAGAATAAATGAAATTATTAAAATCGTTTTATTTGAAAATAAAATTTTAAAATATATATCACATAATTTGATTATCATTTGAAATAATTTACAAAAATAAAACAATTTTTTTAAAAAAAAATTAAATTTGAAAACCATTTTAAAATCCAAAAATTACTATAATATTTAGGAAAAAATTTCCTTATAAAAATAACCTTGTACATATACAAATAAAGATTCATAGAAATAATTTTCAAGAATACTGGTATGTTTGTAAATTCCAAAAAATCTTTTTTCACATTAATATTTTAGAAAACATCCTTAATCAGAATATGATAGTATGATTAATTTTAAACCATTTTTTAATGTATAATACATGTGTGAAAATTTACATTCAACTTTATTAGATAATAATAATAAAATGAAACATTTATTTGAAACCAAGGAGAAAACATGAACTTTTTTAAACATTTTATGATAATTCATGAGTTTTCTCGAGATATTGATCACTTGATTTCATCAATGGAATCATAATCATAAACAACATCAATAAATTTTGAGATTGTAGCTATAAAACGTTACCAATTTAGTAACATTGAATCATAATATAATAAAAACAATAAAATTAAATGATGCTTATGGTATCTTGAAAATAAGTATATTCAGGATATGACATTTCAAATGTAGTATACACACCTCATAGAAAAATATAGTTTCCTAACATGGATTGGGTGTCAAATAATGAAAAATTGAGAAAAAGTTTCTTTATAGATTTGGTATCTTTTGAAACATAAACCTCATGAATTAAATATCATAAAATTGATATTTAAATTCCCATAAATTTAATTATAATAATAATATAATACATCTATGTGAAGTATACAAACCACACAAATGAAATGAGTTGTGAATAAGGCATGTATCTCATGGAAATAAATAGTGAGATGAAATTCCCTTTCCTTAAGTCTTGAATTTACTCATACACATTAAAATGCCATGTATAATAAATATAAGTTTACTATAAATATACCATAGAATCATATTATTATATTTAATAAAATAAATTATTTTCATGACTTTATATGACCCATTTATTAACAACTCCATGTCAATGTTACATTTTGGGTAATATATACTTTGTTTTTCATATATGTGTTGGCTTGTTATTCTTGATCCTCTTACTTAGATAATGATGTAATTATTTATATAATGTAAATAATTATATAAATATCATATATATTTGGTATATATTTATTTATAATAATATATATAATATAGAAATATGAAATTTAATACACAGTTAAAGGAGATGGTAGACTGTACGCACGCATGCACACTATTTACATTTATTATCATATTAAAAGAAATAAATTAAATGATATATACATATATAAATATGTATAATATCATTAAATTAGAATTATTATGTAAAATATATCATATAATTTCACTAAAACCATCCTTAATACCTTTTATGTAGTGTGGGCGAATCCCATCAGTTTGAGGAGGCGGTAGTCCTCTCTTCCCCTAACAAAATTATCATAGTTAACCAAAATGGAATGAATAAAGGTATACGGAAAATAATAATTTAATAGTAATAAATATATCATAAATATCATATAAAAATAGAGTTTAGATCATAATTCACATCCATGAGAGGTGGTATAAGAAACACAAATAACAACATTTCGTGAGGGAGTAGTTCACTGTAAACAACAATGATAAGTTCATTTCCCATTAGATGTAAGTGTGTAAGTGTAGGTAGATGGATTATAATAGAAAAATATAAGTATATTTAGGATACTTATTTTATTATATGATCATTTGATATGAATAATTGAGGTGGTGGAGATGAAAATAAAACAAAGGAGCTTAAGGATGAATGTTACATCTTCTTTGGGTAACTCCTTATGCTTTCACCAAGGGGATTACTTGGATGGATTTATAACCAAATGGAGGATTATAAGTGGAGGGTAGGGATTTTTTGATCTTATTTGAGAAGATTTTGGGTTAGAAAAATGGATTTAGAGAAGTGAATAACAGGGTGGGATGAGTGCTTTTTTTATAGTGGAGGATGAGTGACATTCTTGTAATTTTTCGGAAAGTGAATACTTCCCACATTTTTAATAAAAAGTGGATCCAATAATGAAAAAATAGATATCATTTATTATTGGGTATAAATATTTCTATCCAATGTATTTTATTCAAGTTTCTAGTTCTTGTTTTCCCTTAAATTTAAGGTTTATTTAGATGTTAAATTAATTTTTCACTTAACCACTGTATTTAATTTTAATCACTTTCACAAAGGTATTTTGTAAAAAATTAAATTTAAATTTTTAATAATAATAAATTATATTCATTAAGAATATGGATTTTTTTACAAAATTATATACACTGAAATTACATAAATTAATTTAAATTTAATCCCACATATGGGATGACAAAGTAGGTCTTTAAAGTAAAAATTGATCAATAGTTTGAATTGTTTTCATGACCAATTTCATTTTAAAATTCATTAAATTGGAATAAATTTTATTAATTTATATAATACTGATCTAATTAAACGATAAAACCAAACTGAAATATAATTTATCTATATAAATAAATTATAAGAAAAAGAAATTTTGAATTAAAATCTAGTGTTATTCACTATTCATTAAGAAATGAACCTTCAATGAAAAATACAAAAAATTCAACCTAATATAATTTTTGTACTAATTTAAAAAATTAATTTTATTATTTCTAATAAAAATTATTAAATTGTAAAAATATGAATTAAATGGGATATTTATTAAAAATCAATAAAATTACATTTTAAGAAAAATATATCCTTTTATTCATGAAATTCAATTTATTATTACCTAATACCTGTAAAATATATTGTCTGAGTATAAAAATCCTAATGGAATATATAATATATAAATTTTATTGAAACCATTATTCAAAAGTGTATTATTTAATTTACTGATATAAAATTGTGTTTATACGTAGAAAAATAGTTTTCTTAGAAAATTACTTTCATCATTTTAAAAATTTATTACATTAAATTATAATAATTAATAACCAAAATATTAATTTTATATACAAGATTAAATAAATTTTTCATAATATAGTTAAACTTATTCATAAATTCCATTCTAACGGCTTGGTTGTGGCTATAATAATATTTGGATAAACATATTAATAGTATATTATAGTTTAGTAAAAATTCAGTCATATGTGTAATGGAAGCTATCAATGGGACTCAATGTCGTGTGTAATAAAATATAAACATAGTGTTATATGTACCCCAAGATAATATATGTGGTGTGTGTATTCAACTATTAACTTAGTGCAATATATAACACAATCCAAACATAGTTCATTAATATAAATAACTATATTCAGAGTTATGTGAAATAAAAATACTAAAAAGTTAAATTTAATTAGAAAAAATATCAAAAAATATATGGGTGTTACATTATAGAATCTCGCCTTTTATAACATAACTTTTCATTACATTTTACAAAACCGATGATCTTTAATATTTAGTGTCTTGGAAACGAGGAACATAATACATAATGACATAAAAAAATTTCTTAAACACTTGAAAGGCTTCTTAATTGTTAATCCTATGTTCATTACAGCATCTCATAACCTGGGAGCATACATCAAAGGAAAGGGAGAGTAGAAGGCCCAGTAAGGGAAACAAGAGAAACATTTTACATGTGAACTTGAGATACATCCATAAAGTAATGATAAATAACTTTAAGGCATTATAAAGAGATAATAGGGAATATCATAATTAAAATAAAGTGTTTCATAACATGACGATGTGGCTAAAACATTTAACTTATACAATCATTTTCGTATCACCGAGGTCCATCGCCAAGGTATCATTAAAAAAATTACCAAGGTTATTCACCAAGGTATCGTTAAAATGGTCATCTCTAGAGATTAAGTCTTTATCAAATGCATTGTAGATATATCAGGGAACACCATTAATTTGTCTTTATTATCATGTGAGACACATATATCATCATTAACATTTCATAAATAACCCATATAGCATAAAAGAAATGGGTTTAATTTCATAATCATAACTTTTAAAAAACTGCTTTAATGACATTGTCTTTATGTCACTATAAACCAATGGAAAAGGAAAGCGCGTTTCATATATGTAAATCCCAAAATTAAAATAGAAAATTTTTATATATATGTGAATAACCTTGTATATGAAAGAGTTTTGAGTATTCACTTCATAAAATAAAAGAATTTGAGAAAAAGAGAAATACATTTTGAGACAAAAATTTGACAGCATAACAGCTATGTTGCAGGGTTTTAGAAAACATTGAAAAGAGAGGGGAAATGGGTCACACACTCATAAATTATCCATAAAATAGTATTGGGACAGAATATACAGTAAATAAGAACATGGTAACGAAATTTTAAGGACATACCATTTGAAATGAAAAACTTGAAAGGAAGACAAAATTAAGATTTCTTTTATGAAGAATTCGGCAGCCTAACGACGTCACTTAAAACATCAAAAAAATGAATTGATGAGAATAAATAGGGTATCTAATCATGTGAACATAAAATAAAAGTATGATGAATATAGATATCATACCCCAACATGGAAAAAATGAACTTTAAAGACTTGACATGAAAGTAGAACTTTGAAAATGGGAAGAGTGAAAGAATCCCTTACCTTGAAGAGTAACATCAAAATCTTGAGGTTTGGGACCTTAGGAGGATTGAGGGAACATTGGTAGGACTCCTTGGGAGGTAAGGAGACCATAACTTCATTTATGAGGATTTTGGAACGGAAAGGATGAGATAATTACTTGGTATTTATAGGGGAAGTGAGGGGATAAGGCATTAATGGCCATAGGACACCTCATTGGTGGTATTGGAAAACCCTTGGGCTTTCTCATGGTATTTTGCCATGGTATTTGCCACTTTGGAAACATAATAACTTATATTACTATTCATAAGTCGACCAGAATTATTACATAATTATTATATGCTTACTGATGTGAGTAAACACCCGAAACTCTCAACTGAAAATTCACTATTCACTGAAAATGAAACTTTTCCAAAAAAATCCCAAAAAATTCAACTTAACATAATATCGATGCTCTAAATTCAAAAATGAACTCCATTTTATAAAAATAATTTTCTAAATATTTTTAATTTAATTTTAAAATAAAAAACATTATTCACCCAAAAAAACTAATACTTAACTAATAATTTCTGAAACAATTATTTTCCCATTTTATTGAATCCCATTACTTAATCAAGGTGCCTAAATTTTATTAATACTTTATTTAAGTGAGATTACTAATCCATTTGGTCAATTTACTAATCCTAAGCCTAAAATCACTATTCATAATTTACTATTCACCAAAAATTAAGTTGGTCTTATTAGACTCTAAATTTCTTATTGAACACATTTGCAGAAGACCATTTTTTGAAAATACTTACACATCATTAATTATTTAAGGTTTACATAAATTTTGTAAAACGTCCCTTTTTTCAAAATTCATCCATAAGATACATCCTATTTTTATCCAAACATATGGAAATTCACAAACTTCACCAAGGGAATAAATCACAATTTTATTTATCTCAAAGGATTACACAAAGCAGATACGGTCTCGTTACATACCCCCTTATAACACCAGCATAAGTCCTAAGTGTAATGTGTGCTAAGGTGAGAGAATCTGATGGAGGTTTATATAACATTTCCCTAGTAGTAATCTCTACTAACTTTAACTTCACCCATGGGTGATTCTGTTCAAGCTTGAAACACTGGAGTTCGGCTTGGGCTTAGTCCAAAGAGAAGCCCAAAGAAACCACCTCATTCCCAAGATCTGATATGTGGGCTTCATATAGTTCGAGTCTACTGGATGAAGCGATCAACTCTTCTTTCTGCATTAACCATTAACATCTCTATTAAATTGTTAAGTGTAAATTAATATAATATTCAAATAGTTTGGGTCGTTACATTCTTCCCCCCTTAAGAAATTTCTTCCCTGAAATTTTAAACCAAAGATCTAGTCGAAAAGGTGAGGGTACTTTTTCTTCACTATTTCCTCAGGCTTCCACGTCGCTTCATTATACTTATTATTCATCCACAGCACTTTCACAGGGTGGGTAGTCTTGTTGCGTAGAACCTTGTCTCTTTGGTCTAAGATCTCTACTGGCTGCTCCCCATAAGAGAGCTCATGTTCCAGTTGTACCTCCTTTGGGTTCAGTACATGCGAAGGGTCGGGTATGTACTTCCACTAGAGAGATACATGAAAGACATCATGAACTTGAATTAGGTTCAGTGGACGTGCTAGACGATAGGCCACTACTCTTATGCGATCAAGGATTTCATAGGGGCCAATGTACCTAGGGCAGAGCTTCCCTTTCTTCCCAAACTGCATGACTCTCTTCCATGGAGAAATTTGAAGGAAGGCTTTTTCGCCAACACCAAACTCTAAGTCCCTTTGACGGTTGTCAGTACAGCTCTTTTTCCAACTCTGAGCAGCCTTTATGTGTTGTTGGATTGCATGAACCTTTTTTTGTCATCTCTTACAGAGGATCAGGCCCAATAATCTTTCTCTCACCAGCTTCATCCCAACAAGTAGGAGTTCTACATTACTTTCCATACAGAGCTTCATAGGGTGCCATCTAAATACTATGATGTATGTTGTTGTTGTATGAGAACTCAAATAATGGGAGGTGTTGATCCCATCCACCTTTAAATTCCATTGAGCATAATCTCAGCATTTCCTAGAGTGTCTCAATAGTCTTTTCAGATTGGCCATCAGTTTGAGGATGATAGGCCGTACTAAAATTCTATTCAACATTCAGAGATTTTTGAAGACTTCTCTATAATTTTGATGTGAATCTTGGATCATGATCATATATGATTAGTAGTGGTACCCCATGAAACCTTACCACTTCCTTTACATATATCTTAGCAAGTTGATCCAGAGAGAAATATTACCGAAAAAACATAAATTGGGCGGTCTTGGTGAAATGGTCCACTATAACCCATATCGTATTGTTCCCTTTTGATGTATTTGGGAGACTAGTGACAATGTCCATAGTGATATTATCCCACTTCCATGCTGGTATGGGTACCAGTTGTAATACTCCCTTAAGAAGTTGTCATTCTGCCTTTACTTGTTGACACAGTAGGAACCTTGTACCGTAATTAGAAATCTCCCTCTTCATGTTATCCCACCAATAATTATCACGAAGGACTCTATAAATTTTAGTGCTTCCCAGATGTATATAGAAAGTATAGCTATGAGCTTCATCCATCAGTTCTTTCTCTATCTCCAGAATAGATGGAACACATAGTCTTGTACGAAATTTCAATACACCTTCTTGATCAATATTGAAATTAGGAAACGTCCCATCCTTCACAGCCTCAAACTTATCCTACAACAAAAGATCTTATTTTTGAGCCTTCTTGATCTTCTCTAGTAATAATGGTTGAGAAATCATTTGGGATAGGGTTGATGATGTCCCTTCCCTTACAATTATCATGTCCAGTTTTACTAGATCCTTTATTGTGGGATCTCCTAGGATCCTCATTGTTGCCAGAACAACATGGTCTTTCCTGCTTAACGCATCTGCGACTTTGTTTTCTCTTCCAGGGTGATAATGAATTGAACAATAATAGTATTTAATAAGCTCCAACCATCACCTTTGTCTCATGTTCAATTCTTTCTGTGTGAAAATATACTTTAAAATTTTTTGGTTGGTGTATATATTACATTTCTCCCGATAAAGATAGTGCCTCCATATCTTTAGAGAAAAAAACTTCCACTAGCTCTTGATCATGCGTAGGATAATTCTTCTCATGTGGCTTTAGCTGACGAGAGGCATAAGAAATTACCGTGTCATTTTTCATGAGGACTCTCCCAATACCTTTCAGAGATGAATCACTAAAAATAACGAATCCTTCTCCGATAGAAGGCCATGTTAACATAGGTGCATTAACCAATCTCTTCTTCAGCTCTTGGAAACATTCATCGCATTTCCATGTCCAGACGAACTTAAGAACTTTTCATGTCAACATGCTTAGTGGATTAGAAAGCCATGAAATGTTTTTCACAAACCTCCTATAATATCATACTAAACCAAGGAAACTATGAATCTCAATTACTGTTGTGGGTTGATGCCACTCCTCCACAACCATTGTCTACGCAGGGTCAAACGAGATTCCTTCATTGGTTACGATGTGCCCCAAGAAAGCCACTTGTTGTAACCAAAACTCACACTTGCTGAACTTTCCAAAGAGCCTCTCCTTCTGCAGAGTTTTCAAAATGACCCTCATATGATCTTCATATTCCTCACAACATTTTTAATATATCAAAATATCATCAATAAAAACTACCAAAAAGTTATCAAGGTAGTCCTTAAAGACTCTATTTATCAAATCCATGAAAATAGTAGGAGCATTAGTCAAGCCGAAGGGCATAACAGTAAACTCATAATTCCCATATCTTGATCGGAATGAAGTCTTTGGAATATCTTCCTTCTTTTACCTTAGTTGATGATAACCAGATCAAAGATCAATATTGGAGAAGAATTGAGCCCCACAAAGTTGGTCAAATAAATCATCAATTCTTGGAAGTGGGTATTTGTTCTTCCCTATGATCCCGTTCAGTTCTCTATAATCAATGCATAGCTACATTGATCCATCATTCTTCTTTACAAAGAGAACCGGTGCTCCCCAAGGAGACACACTCGGTCGGATAAACCCCTTCTCCAACAATTGTTGGAGTTTTTTCTTTAACACCTCTATCTCCATATTTTACATTCTATACAGGGTCTTTGATATCGTTTGAGATCCAAGTATGAGTTCAATGGAGAACTCTACGTATCTTTATGGGGGAGGTCCAGGTAACTACTCATGAAATACATCCATGTATTTCTAAACAATAGGAACATCTTCTATTTGTATACTCACTTTTCCTTCTTCATCCTCACTGATTAACTCCATAAAGAAGGCTATAGGAGGTTCCTCTAGACAAGGATTAGGTCAGGATATCTCTCCTTGGATGATAATTTTAAGTCATTCATTTAAGACTACTGAAATTTCCTTACTTCTACATTTGATATTAGCATTATACTTTGACATCTAGTCCATCCCTAGTATAATGTTTAATTCCCTCACGGGAATGACTACTAGATTTGCGATAAGATTGTGATCACTAAAGTAAAAAACTAGAGTCTCTAAACACTGTTGATTCCTGGATAATCCCACTTGGAGTCTTGACCGAAAACTCTACCTCTAGCAGTTCGAGGATTGATTCTATATTCTTGGAAAACTTGGAGGAAATAAAGGAATGCGTAGAACTAGAATCAAACAAAGTACTTGCAAGTTTTGAGAGGACAACAAGAGTACCTGCTACCACATCATTCAGAGCTTCAAATTTATTTGTTGTGATAGAAAAAGAATGACCTTGATCCCTTGGCCTTTGTTGAGGATGATGGTGATTCCCCTCTACTGCCCTCGAATTTGGACAGTGATTAGCAAAGTGCCCAAGCTGTCCACACTTGAAGAATTGGACTTTAGGTAGGTCCAGAACCATGTTTCCTGAGTCTTTAGTGTTGGGGAGTTGAGGCTTTACCTCACTATGAAAATTCCGAGCAATATGGCCTTCTCTTTAACACTTGTAGCACTTTCCACTTTCGATCAAGTAGTGCCCCGAATGCTTCTTCCCACATTTATTACATGTGGCATGTTGCATTTGCTTTCCACCTATTTCCTGATCAAAGATTCTTCCCAGGCTTGCTTCTAGAGATCTATTCTTCTCATTAGATTTGTGAGACCACTATGTCTCACCAAACTCCAGTTTGACTTTCATAGCACTTAGAACTATTTCTTCGTAGTTATCGTTGTCCATGTTGGATATATTCTTCCATAGATGAGGTCTTAGTCCACCAAAGAATCTATCAACCTTCCCATTAGGGTCCATGATAAAGCATGAGGTATAATAGGAAAGATTTGTGAATTTAATCTTGTAGATTTTTATAGATACATTCTCCTTCTATTTCAGCTCTAGAAATTCTTTCCCCATTCTCGTTCTCATCGAAAAATGGAAATACTTATTGAAGAATATTCCCCTAAACTATTCCCACTCTATAGCTTCTATCTCTAAACTTGGATTTGTGTTTTTGATCAGTGAACACCACTAATCAGCTTCTCCCTCTAGGCGGTAAATAGCAAGGGTGACTTTTTCTTGTTCCGAACAATGAAGTACAAAAAAGATCTTTTCAATGGAAATTTTCCATTGTTCCACAACCAATGGGTTAGTAGATCCACTGAATGTTGGTGGTCATTGATGCGTGAAGGAATCAACAGAATTCTCTTCCCTTCGAGGTGAGATCTTCCTCTCAGCTTGATTCAAGTTATTACTCATAACTTGAGTTAGTTGGTTTATCATTCACTTGAATGTTTCCATTCCAGCTTCCATCGGAGGGCCGTCAGTGCATGGTCCATTGTGGTCACCATTTGTACGGTTCCTCCTACTGCCCGCCATTTTCTAAAAGAAAAAAATCTTAGTGAGAAAATTGTTTCATTTATGAATCTTTTAACAATAAAAGATTATATGTCTTAAATCTTCACACTTAAACAACTATATTTCTCTATAATTTCTTCATAATGATTCATAAAAATCTTACAATTAACCAAATAAATCCCCTGGGAGTGTTGTAACCAAGAGTGCAACAAGGCCCATTATCGTTCACCTGTTCCAGTTCAAGTCTAGCTCAAAGCGGTGTTTTCGGGTTTTACCCCTATGTACATCTGTGCCAGAGCCTCCTTTAGATGCTCGTATCCAGACATGGATGTACTTTTTTTGTAAACCACATACTCAATACTCACCAAAATACCAGGAATGTTTCCCTATATTTGAACTTATCTATAAGGTTATTCCTAAAATATTAATATCCTAATTTCCAGAAATTACTAAACCATCTTTTGATACAAACTATAGTATCCCGCCTTTTTATAACATAACTTTTCATTTAAAAAACTAATTATCTTTAAGTTTTCATGTCTTGGAAACCAAGAACTTAATACATGACGACATAAAACATTATTCATAAACACTTTAAAGGATTCTTCATTGTTTATCCTAAGTTCATTACAGCATCTCATAACCTGGGAGCATACATCAAAGGAAAGGGTGAGCAGAAGGCCCATTAAGGGAAACAAGAGAAACATTTTACATGTGAACTTGAGATACATCAATGAAGTCATGATAAATAAGTTTAAGGAATGAGAAAGAGATCATGAGGAATATCATAATATAAATAACATGTTTCATAACATGAAGATGTGGATACAACATTTAACTTAGACAATCATTTCAGTATCACCAAGGTCCATCCCCAAGGTTTCATTAAAAAAATTACCAAGGTTATTCACCAAGGTATCGTTAACATGGTCATCTCTAGAGATTAAGTCTTTACCCAATGAATTGGAGCGCTATCAGGGCGCACCCTTAATCTGTCATTATTATCATCTGAGTCACATATATAATCATGAACATTTCATAAATAACCCATATATCATAAAATAAATGGGTTTTATTTCATAATCAAAACGTTTTAAAAACTTCATTAAAGACATGATCTTTATGTCACTTTAAACCCACAGAAAAGGAAAGCGGGTTTCAAGTATTTAAATCAAAGAATTAAAATAGAAAATTTTGATATATATGTGAATACCCCTATATAATAAATAGTTTTGAGTATTCAATTCATAAAATAAAAGAATTTGAGAAAAAGAGAAAGACATTTTGAGACAAAAATTCGGCAGCATAACAGCTATGTTGCAGGGTTTTAGAAAACATTGAAAAGAGAGGGTACATGGGTCACCCACTCATAAATGGTCCATATAATAGTGTAGGGATAAAATATAAAGGATTTAAGAACATGGTAATAAAATTTTAATGACATACCATATGAAATGAAAAACATGAAAGGAAGACAAAAATAATATTTCTCTTATAAAGAATTCGGCAGCCTAACAGCGTCACTTAAAACATAAAAAAACTGAATTGATGAGATTAAATAGGGTCTCTAATCATGTGAACATAAAATTATAGTATGGTGAATATAGAGATCATACCCCAAAATGAAAAAAAAGAACTTGAAAGACTTTACATGATAGTAGAACATTGAAAATGGGAATAGTGAAAGAATCCCTTTCCTTGAAGTGTAAATTCAAAATCCTTGGGATTGGGATCTTGGGATGCTTGAGGGCACCTTGGGCAAACTCCTTGGGTTGTAAGAAGATAATAACATCGTTAAGGAGGATTTTGGAATGGAAATTATGAGATAATGGATTGGTATTTATAGCGTAAGTGAGGGGACAAGGGATTAATGGCCAAGGGACACCTCATTGGTGGAATTGGAAAAACCATGGCCTTTACCATGGTATTTTTCCATGGTATTGGCCAGTTGGGACACCTCATACCTTATATTACTATTCATAAGTCGACTGGAATTATTATAAAATTATTACATCCTTACTGATGTCATTAAACACTCGAAACTCTAACCTGGAAATTCACTATTCATCGAAAATTCACCTTTTCCAGAAAAATCCCAAAAATTTACCTTAACATAATATTGATGCTTAAAATTCAAAAATGAACTCCATTTTATAAAAATAATGTTTTAAATATTTTTAATTTAATTTTTAAATAAAAAACACTATTCACCCAAAAAAACTAATACTTAACTAATAATTTCTGAAATAGTTATTTACCTATTTTATTGAATCACATTACATAATCAAGGTGCCTAAATTATATTAATACATTCATTAAGTGAGATTACTAATCCATTTGGTCACATTACTAATCCTAAGCGTAAAATCACTATTCATAATTTACTATTCACCAAAAAATAAGTTGATCTGATTAGACTCTAAATTTCTTACTAAACACATTTGGAGAAGGCCATTTTTTGAAAATCCTTACACATTATTAATTATTTAAGGTTTACATAAATATTTTAAAACATCCATTTTTTAAAAATTCATCCAAAAGATACATCCTATTTTTATCCGGACATCTGAAAATTCACAAACTCCACCAAAGGAAGAAATCACAATTTTATTTATCTTAAAGGATTATACAAAGTAGCTACAGTCTCGTTACATAGTCCCTTATAACACCAGCATAAGACCTAAGTGTAAGGTGTTCTAAGGTGAGAGAATCTGATGGAGGCTTGGATAACATTTCCCTATTAGTAATATCCACTAACTTGAACCTCTCCCGTAGGAGATTTTGTTCAATCATGACATGCTGAAGTTTGGCTTGGGCTTGGTCCAATGCGAAGCCCAAAGATGCCACCTCCTTCTCAAGATCTTATAAGTGGGCTTTATATGGTTCGAGTCTACTGGATGAAGACATCGACTATTCTTTATGCATTAACCATTAACATCTCTATTAAATCGTTAAGAGTAAATTAATATACTATTGAAGAAGTTTGGGTCATTACATACATTCTACCCCCCTTAAAATGATTTTTTTGCTCAAAATTCTTCTATTTTATTAATGGTTTAACACATTAATGTTCTTTTCATAGAAACCCACATCATAAAAATTAACAATAAAACTTCATTTAAAAAGTGGATGTTGGAAACATGATGTTTACCCAATATTACTCATTAATAGGTTCCCACATGGGAGAACATTGGTGTAACATTAAAACATGGACATTGAAGATAAATCTAACCATCATGTTCTGATGGATAGCGATTGAGAACAATGTTAGATGAATGTTAAGAATCAAAAAGCCATTAATATGTGATATTATTAGGGGCCATTTTATTCATTAAAACATAAGGTACTAGGAAAAACATTTGATATCAATATAATTTCCCTATAGTGGAATACTTTTCATGATAATATATACATACTTGATTTAGTACAATGTCACTATTTTTTGTGCTTTAATCAATTTCAAATTTATCAATTTCTCCAAAACAGAAGGCTAATTTTTCTTTCTTAAAACACTAACAGATCATGAGGATCATAAATATAATTATAGTTCATTCCATATATCCTTGTCAAAGAAGAAAAGGTTATCATAGGTTATCTAATATGCATAAATCTTCATATGGAGAGATAATACTTTAATCTCTAAAACCTCATCCGATGTTTAACATAAACCCTTCCATAAATGGTCAATCTTGTAACCCTTATATAAGATTAAAATAAAAAACATTATAACGATGGTAACTAAATTATCTTAAAATTTAACCTACATATATCATAAAGTATCTATCGGTTATCACATTCCAAACATGTTAATAACTTCATCCTATATTTCCTTGAAAAGTGGTAATAACCTAAATAGCCACATATCCTTTAGGAAAATATGCATGCTTCCTTATTCCAAAGATCACTGGAAATAGTCCTTAAATAAAATAAGTTTTGAACATTATCCATGATATCATAAACCACTTTTTCCACACATCCCTAATCAGTTCTAAGGTCATAAATACTATCAAATTTACTTTATCAATATCATCATCATCTATTTATCAATATAAAATGTCATTTCATATCCCTCAAGAACATATTATGGGTTAATATTCCTTAATAAAAATATCACATTTAAATTAACTCACTTTTTTCTTTCATGATAACCATTTAACATATCCTTTTGAATGATTAATTAAAATCTTATATAGTTTAAGATTCATATAAAATAGTCATTGAAATCTAAAACATTAATACTTTATTTATCAATATTCATACTTAAAAAAGAACTCAAGCTTCATCATATTATTACTTAATACAAATTTCCTATAATATGAAATACTAAACAAGTATTAATCTTCCTAAACCTCAATATAATCATTCTTATTACGTTTAATATATAAAATACTGAAATAAAATCTCATAACTTTCAAATTTCATTCACAATATCTTTATCTTCAGTAGTAAAACCAATACTCATACGACCTTCCTAATTATATTCATTAGATTCTAAATTAGGAAATACACATTCATAATACCCATACTTTCCACATTTGAAACATTCATTGTTAAAAAATTTCTTTCTAGTCCCCTCCATTGACAAAAACAAGATAACATAGTGTGAGAAACATTTATTATATTAGAAACCACATAATCATGAAAAATCACTTATAGGATATCAAAATAATGAATCATTATTAATTAATCTATTAAAATATTGGTTTATACCAGGTCATTAATAGACGACATATATTTTAAGCCTTCTTCATGGTTCTTAAAGAGTTTGAGAATTCTTATACTATGTACCCCTAGGAGTGTCAAACCATGTGTGCAACAAGTCCCATTTTCATGTACTAGGTTACACTCCATTCAGGCCCAACACACCTTTTCAGAGTTTTACCTCTATATAAATCCTTTCTAGAGCCATATCCACTTGTATTATCCAGATAGGGATGTATTTATAGGAAGCCACTCTATATCCTTTAACAAATTTCCCATAAATGTTCATATACATTTCCTCATCCTAAGACCTATCCTTAGTGATATCCATAAACATATTCATAGAAATATGACTAGGGAACTCACTAAAATTTTCTCATCATATTTTCCAAAGGTTGACAATAATTTTTCTCTAATACCAGCTATAATGACCCAAGATTAACGTATATTAAAATTACAGTATTTTTTTGTGCAATACTTAATATATTGCAAAAATAGATTCCCAAAGACCATATTAGTTCAGTGTATTTTGAAACATGGAAACATAAACACCGGTACATACATTATATACTTTATATCTTGATAGTTTCATCAATATTACCACACTTGTTAGACTTATCCTACACAATACATGTCTTTATAACATAGGTAATGAAAACAAAAAAGGGGTGAGTTCCAATGCTCAGTAAGGGTAATAAGGGATATATGTAAGCGTAATCATGAACATAAGGGTATAAGAACATGAGAATATCATTAGAAGATCATACCATGTATACCAAAGATCATATACAAGGGCCATAACATAAATATTAATAGTTTATAAGACATGAATCATAATGGAATCAAGAGAATAATTCATGAAATCATAATAGAGGAATACGACATAGATTTTATGGTTATTAAAATAAACATAGAAAATATTATCTCAAGGATACCGAAAAATACCTTCATAACATGTTAGGATTGGGCTATAACCCATGTACCTAATATAGTATTGGTCTAACAACCCATGTACACTTTTATTTTTGGGTTGGGGCTTTAACCTGTATACCCTATTGTTTTTGGGTTTGGGATACAACCTGTATACACACTTGTTTTTAGGATTGGGATAAAACATATATACCCTTTTAGATCATCAACCACTTATCATTAACCAATTAATTAGAGGTAGATATAGGTCCTATCCATCACCAAATAAAACCATATATACATGTGCTACAAGGTAATAATACATGAATCATATCCTGAACATAAAAAGAGACAAGTTTCATAATCATCATATATTAACCCAAGAAATGAAATCAGTATCATAAAAAATTTATTCATATCAAATCCTATGGAAAATATATTTGATTCATAATAATTTAATCCTAGAATAACCACTGAATGGAAGAATATTTCATAATTATTTATCATGGTATAACCCGTTGAAGAGAAATACATTTCATAAAAATCAATCCATCAATAAATAGATCATTCAAATAAATAATATTAATGGGGTCCTTGGATATTATCCACGATAAATCATAAACAATAACCAAGGTTGTCATCTTAGATAGATAAGAATTTTAAAAGATCACGTGGAAAATAAATTTTCATTGAAAATAAATTTTTAAAACATATAACATTTTCCAGATAATTTTCTTTTAAAACACATTAAAAACATATAAAGTTATCATGAAAAATTGTTCAAGAAAATTCTTTGGAAAATTAAAATTTGAAAAAGAAAATTATTTTTAAAACAAAAAAAATTTGATGAAATATTTCCTTTAAAATAACATTGAAAACATATAAATAATCATGAAAAAATTTTGAAATCCTTTTTCTTTGAAAATAATATGAAAAAATATTAATGAATCCCTTAAATTGATGATATAAATTTCATTGAAAATATTATTTTGAAAACATATAAAGGATGCTTTGAAAATCATTCATAATTGTCTTTAAACATAAAACAATTCCTGAAAACCCTTTATCTTTGAAAACAATGTTAAAATTCCAAAATTTCCAAAATATTTGGAGAAAACGTTTCATTACCAAAAATAACCTTGTAATATTAAAAAAGAATCATCAAGGAAATGACATCCATGAATAAAGGTAAGTGTATACATTACAAACATTTCTTTTTCACATTAAAAGTTTAGAAATGTGACATGATAAAAAAATTAAAAAAAATATTTATTTTTAAAACAGTTTTTAAAAATGGTAATTCATGTGTAGATAATTATTTGAAACATAATTGGATAATATTAAAAAAAATTGATTTTTTTAGAAAACACGATTTTTAAAGAACACAGATTTATGACCGATAGGATAAATAAAGTCATATTAAAAAAAATCTTATTTATCTTAATTATTAAAGGGTAAAAAATTCTACCATTACTTAGATATAATGTGAGTAACCAGAGATTAAGAAAATTTATTATATTTATTGATATATGGATCATAATATTTCTTTAGTGGAAGAATAATCATAAACAATCTAGATAAATAATGAGATAATAGTTATAAAAAGTTGCCTCACTGGTAACAACGAATCATAATAAAATGTATATAATATCATTAAAATAACCTAAAAATATCATGAAATTTTCGATATAAATGATATAACATTTCAAAAGAAGTATATACACCACATAGAAAAATATAGGTTTATAATATAACATGTCTCTCAAAGAAGGAAAATTGAGACAACATTACATTACAAATTTGGTAAATTTTGAAACATAACCCCCATGAATAAAAGATAATAAAATGGATATTTAAATACCAATAAATATAATTATTATAATAAAACAATATATCCATGGTTTTTATACACACCACATTGAATAAATGAGTGGTGAATGATTCGTGTATCTCATGGAAATAAAAATTGAGATGAAAATCCATTACCTTAAGTATTGTATTTCATTGTACAAATTGAAAACTATTGTATAATATAGATAAGTAAATAATGCATATATAATAAAACCTTATTATTATTTATAATACTATATGTGATTTGGTTAGGACTTTATATTACTCGTTTATTAACAACCCCATGTTAATGTTACATTTCAAGAAATACTTGCTTTGTTTTTTGTATATGATTTGGCTTGACATTCTTCACCCTCTTACTTAGATCACGATTTAATTATTTATAGAATGTAAATAATGATATAAATATCATATGTATTCTCTATATATGTATTTATAATAATCTATATAATTTATAAATGTGAAATGGAATACATTGTTCATGGAGATATTATGTCGTACGTATGCATGAATGTTGTACCCATTTTATTTTTTTATTGAATGAAAAAATGTAAATGAAAAATAAGTATATACATACATATAATATAATTATAGAAGAATTATTATGTCTTATATATCATATAATTTAACTAAAAACGTCCTTAATACATTCCATGCAAATTTTAAATAAATCACATCACTTTGAGGAGACTATAGTCAACACTTCCCCAAATAAAATTATCGTATTTGCACAAAAATGGAAATAATGAAGTTATGTTTGGTATAATAATTAAATAAGTATAAATATATCATAAATATAATATATATCAAATAAAAACATTATTTCAATCATAATTTCCAACCATGAGAGGTAGAAAAGGAAAAACAAACAACATCGTTTCATGAGGCGGTAGTTCACCGTACCCAATAACATTAAGTTCAGTACCCATTAAATGGAAGATTTATATAAGAGTAGTTAAAAAATTAGAATAAAAAATATCATTATATTGGGGATACTTAGGTTTTTATATAATCATTGAATAAGAATAATTGAGGTGATTGATAATGATAATAAAACAAAGGAGAATGAGGAAGGATGTTACCTCTTATTTGGGTAACTCCTTTTTACCTAAATGACCCAAAGGCCTTATTTTATTTTATTATGGATAATCCCCATTTTATGGGTTGAAGTGGAACCCTTAAATGACCCACAGACCCAAGTCACAAGGCCTAACACAACCCGAAGGCCAATACATATCTTGAAGGCCCAAAGGCATACTCTGCCCATTACATAACCCATAGGCCCAACACACTAGAACTACCCCTCCCAAGATTCAACATCATTGATCAACTATCTCCCAAACTTGAATTGTTGATCAGATAGCATTTCCCCGTACAAAGATGCACGGTGCCTGGTCCCGATGGCAGTTGTCATCCTGCCTCATTCTTCCAATCCAGTTAGCTCTACTTATGGTGATTTATACGATTTTATCTAATCCTCTTCAATGACTTTTCTCTGTGTGAACTAGGATACACCATGGTCTCTCTGGCCCGAAGGCCCTAAGGCGAAAAGTCATTTGATGACCCGATGGCCCTACGAATCGTAGGCCCAAACCCATGGATCGAATGCCCAAATTGGGTGAATAGTTATGGCTAATACATTTCCAAATAGTACCTACTATAGTATTTATACAGTAACTGGAAATTTTCCTACACTATGTCTCCAACCTGGGTCTCTTGGATGCCAAGTAGGAGCCCTTACAACTCGGGTATGGGCTCATTGGCGTAACTCTTTTTTGGTTTTTACCAAAACGCTTCCTTGGATAGATTTATGCCCAAAGAGAGGTATGAGAGTAGTGGAGTAATTTTGGGAGCCTATTTCAGAAGATGTTGGGAGATCCAAATGGATTGAGAGGTGTCGATAAGTGGGTGGGGTGAATGACCATTTTTACTGTCGGATGTGTGATATTTTTGTGAATTTTTGAAAAGGGAATTACTCACTTGTTTACTAGGATAAGTGGCTCCAATAATAAATAATATTAAATAAAATGGAGGATAGGTTCTAAATATTTCCATAAAATGTCCTTTAAAAGATTTTTAGGTCATATTGACACTTAATTTTAAGGTTTAGTCATTTGTTATGCTAATTTTTCTATTAACCATAGAATTTTATTTTAATAATTTTCACTAATATTTGTTGAAAAAAAAGATGATGTTAATATATATTATAAATTATTCAGACTCGTAATATTTAATACTTTTTTCTAGATCAAACGACAAATGTGTTATAAATTAATTCAAATTTAATCCTGTATACGAGATGATGAAGCATAATTTTAAAGTAAAAATGTTTTAAAAATTGATATTTTTATATTCAATTTTAATGTTAAAATTTGTCCAATTAAATAAATTGGATTAATTGATCTTCAATTGATCTAATTAAACACTAAAACCCAACTAAAATATAATTTAAATATATAAATAATATTGATGAAAAGTAGTTTTGAATTAAAATTTAATGTTATTCATAATTAATCAAAAAAATAAACTTCCTTGAAAAAGACCAACAAATCACTGCAATATATTTTTTATGATTCAATTGTAAAAATTAATTTTATTTTGTAAAAGAAATGTTATAATATTTTCAAAAATAATTTTTAAAATGGTTTCTCCATTAAAAGGTAATAAAATTACATTTTGAAAAAATATATCTTTTTATTCATATAATTGGATTTATTCTTACCTTATAACTATCCAATCTATTGGATGAGTATCGAGAATATTGATTGAATATAAAATATATATAAATTTTATTGAAAGAAGTAGTCGAAATTGGTTTATTTAATTTATTGAGATAACACTATGTTTGTAAATAGAAAAATAGATTTTATAGAAATGTAGTTTCATTATTTTCAAATAGTTATAACATTCAATACAAATAATTAATAACCAAAGGATTCATTTAATATACATGTGTAAATAATATTTTCATAATTCAGTTAATATTATTCGTAACTTCTATTCCAATGGCTAGTTGGCAGCTATAATAATATCTTAATAATCCTATTAATAGTATACTGTAGTTCAGTAAAAACTCGACCTTACCTGTAACACAAGATATAGAGGGGTGTCATTAATAAGTGTAACACATGATAAACATAGTGTTGAGTGTACCAAAATATAATATATGTTTTGCGTGTAGTGCGTGATTAAATTATTGTTACATATAATGCAAGACAAATGTAGCGATTTAATATAAAACATTCTCCATTTAGTGTTACATGAAATGAAAAATATCAAAAAGAATAAACTAATTATGATTTTTTTATATAATATAGGGGGTTATAGAAATAAGGGTTATTTTTCAGCCACAAAAAATAGTTATGGGGGATGTCACTATTCTAGGGGAGGTACTACATTGACCAATAATGAGGAGAGTAAACTCACAAAGGCCAGTGCTGGTGGTGATGAGCATGGGCGGCAGAGAAGATCAGAGTTGTAGGGAATGGGATATGGGATAAATTATCTAGGGTAAAAAGTGGGCAGGGATTTGGGGTAGAGGTGGGGGAACTGTCTTAAGTGGGATTTTTTAGAAATTATTTTATTTATTTATTCATTATTATTATTATTATTATTATTAACTTGGAGACAACCTTATGTGTTTGTCAAAGCCTCTATCTACAATTGTCTTAAGAGGACTCACACATCATACATCCTCCCAAAACCAATTCTATAGTAGTTGGAAGATATTTTGATGAATACAAAATCATAAAAATCAAGAACCATAATCATCTAAAAAACATTCAAGATATTAACCAACAAAAAAAACAAAGTGGAGTAGGGAAGCAAATCAAAACCAATGACAGTGTACAATAATCACATAAGATATATCTTACGAGTTTTCCCTAACCCACTATCCACCTATAAATATGAAAATGAATAAAAAATATTACAATAGTATCGAGTCTCTAAAAATATACATGTTATTAACATTAACCTAAAGGAAAAAAATAAAAAAACAACACCTAAAAATAGGTAATTTAATATATAAAATAGAAGAAATCAAAAGAAATAGTTTGTCCCAAAATTAGTTTTATCCTCTCTTCTTTTTTGACCATATAATTGTATTATAGTAGGTACCATTACCTCTAGGATATCTAACCCTACTCCCAAATGTAATGGGTTTCTGTCACGACCCGACCTCGGGGCCCGTGCCGTGACTACCCCAAGCCCGCCTTCCATAGGCCAGGGGCTGGCGACTAGCACCAAGGCGTAAAATCCCAATAACAGGGAAGGCATTGCCTTTATAAGTAACAACCACCACAGAGTCAGCAAGCGGAAAGTAACTACAAGTGCAGAAAAGTAAAGGGGGCCGGAAATACAAGCCCAACTGTAAAGTACAACTCGAAAGGGAAAAACAGCAGCTGGAAGAACGAAGCGGCTCCTGGGTCGTCCGCCTCGATTCCTACATGAAGGGTAGGTACAGATGGCTCAGCTCCTGGATCGTCCACCACGGATCCTACCTGAAGGGTAGGTACAGATAGCTCCTCTACTCCACAGGTCCTGTCGTCTACTCCGGGTACGTCCGCCCAGTGGTCCACCTCCGGGTACCGACCTGCTCCGCAAGTCTCAACTGCGATCTGCGCTGTCCTTCGTCTGCAACCAACACAACGAAGTGCGGGCATAGCCCGTGCAGGGGTGAGTATAAGCTACTCAGTAGGGACCCCGAGACCCTTAAGGTCTCACTAAATCCAACATGGATATCCACAAAGTAAAGGCAGCAATCACGAAGTAACGTCAGACTCTACTTAGTATACGCCCATACATATACCTAAGTCATCAAGTAACCCATCCAATCTCAAGGATACACAAAAATCATGAAATCAACGGATAACCATCACCCAGGTATATGCCCATACATATACCTAAGTTATCAAGTGACCCATCTCAATCATGAGGAAACGCAAAGATTCATTGACTCAGCTCAAACCAGGATTTTCATTATCGAAACCGTAACTGCTGAAGAGCTCCGTCTCTAGAGTGTACAGTGGTCCTGTCACGACTCCGAGGCTGCCGCTCACTAACCTAGGACTGCTGAGGTACTCCTCCTGTCGAGTACTGCGGGTTTGCGGCCAACTAACTGGCGCTCCGTCCGCTGAGGGTCTGTCGCCAAATACCGGGCGCTACCCAGATAGCCTACTGAGGTACTCCTCCTGATGAGTACCGCGGGTTTGCTGCCAACTACTAGGCGCTCCGTCCGCCGTGGGTCTGCCGCCAAATACCGGGCGCTCCGTCCACTGGGCTAGTCGACTCACTCCAAGTCGAGTCGGTCAAGCAGTCGTCAGGTCTCAGCCGGCTACACGGTCTCCGTACTCTGCACGCTCGTCTCCACCGTCGCGGGTCTGTCGCTACAACCAAGCGCACACACTCCGTAGAGTATCGCAGGTCCGCCGCTACAACCAAGCGCTCCACCGCCAAGGGTCTGCTGCTGCATCCAAGCGCACCACCACTGTCAAGTACCACGGGTCCGCTCCACGAGCTACAGGTCGATACTCCAAGTATCTCAAAGTCTCACGAAGAAGTGTCTCAAAGATCCGTCTCGTCACAGGGGTCTCAACGCTACAGACGGCGCGTCGATCGGACGCCCGGTCTGTGAGTTATTAGCCTTTTCGTCCCAGGGGCCCGGTTGGTTTCGTGAGCGAAACCAATCCCAGCCGTATCTCAACTACACCCCGAACTCCCATAGGGTATACTCAAAGGGACCGTTACTCAACGTAACCACCAACGCCGCTGACGGCTCGTCAAGCGGACGTCCTGTCTGGAAGATATCAGCTTTCCCGTTCCAGGGGCCCGGTTGGATTTCGGGAACAATCCAACCAGGCCATACTCCGACTGCATCCAAAACTCGGGCGGAGTATGTCAAAAGTTCCGTCTCATCAAGAGGAAGTCAACGAAACAGACGGCGCGTCAATCGGACGCCCGGTCTGTGAGTTATTGGCATTTTCGTCTCCGGGGCCCGGTTGGTTTTTAAGGAAAAACCAACCCGACCGTACTCCACCTGCGTCCAAACCTCGGGCGGAGTATGCCAAAAGATCCGATTCACTAAGAGGAACACAACGCGACTGACAGCGCGTCAATCGGACGTTCGTGGCTCAAGATATGAGCGTTTCCGCTCCGAAGGCCCGGTTGGTTTCGTGAACGAACCAACCCGGCCGAACTCAAAGTAAACCGAAACCTTGAGTGCGATATACCGAAACGACCGTCTCGATCCAAGGATCGCGTTGCCGTAGACGGTTCGTCATTCGGAGGTCCGAGGCTCAAGTTATGAGCCAAAAACCAAATCAGGTTCGAAACGGGGGGGTCCGGGTCCGGGCCGACCCGGCCCGACCCCCCCCCCCCCCCCCCGGGGGCGGCGCGGCGGTGGCGGCGCGGAGGCGGGCCGCGCAACGGCGGCGGCGGCGCGCCGCGCGGCGGCGGCGGCGGGCCGCGTGGCGGCGGCGGCGGCGGGCCGCGGGGCGGCGGCGGCGGGCCGCGTGGCGGCGGCGGCGGGCCGCGTGGCGGCGGTGGGCCGCGGCGCTCGCGGGAGGCACGCGGGGGCTAAGCCCCGCGTTTTTGTCAAGTGGCACGGCCTTGTGCCGTGCCTTGCAAAAGAAACGGCCCCCCACAAATGGGGGCCGGCTGGACGAACCGGGGGGCTTTGCCCCCCCCCCCCTCCCTTAAACGAACCGCCCCCCTCATTAAGAGGGGGGGTTTGGAGAACCGGCCGGGGGTTTAATCCCCCGGTTTTATGACATCCGGCCGGCCCGCTGGCCGGCCGGTTTTTACCAACGGGACCGGAAATTCCGGTCCCGCCCTCGACATTCGACGCCGGCGGCCCGGCCGCCGGTCTCCTCTTTCGCCGCGGCCCGGAACCGGCCGCGGTCTTCTCATCCCGCCGCGGCCCGGAACCGGCCGCGGTCTTCTCGTCCCGCCGCGGCCCGGAACCGACCGCGGCGTTCGTCATCCGGCGCGGTGCGACGGCACCGCGCCCCTTCGCCGCACTTTAATTTCTTTCAACGCGGCGCGACGGCGTCGCGTTCTTGATGTTTCTTCCATGGTGCGTGCGACGGCATTGCGTAAAATAAAAGCACGATCATCCGCGTGGTGCGACGACACCACGCCACTTGCTTCCACCCGCATGAATAAAACAAGAACGATGGAGGGGGGATTCGGCCGTGTTCGTGCGGTCCGGCCCCCCTCACGTTAAATTAATAACGCAACTTAAATAAATTAAGCCACACGTTATACTTGCTATGCACGATCAAGAAAAGGAATAATAAAGAATCAACAACCCCTACCTTGTCGTCGTCGTCGGACGAGAGGTCGTCGCGGGATTGCTCGTCGCGGAAGAAGGGGGATCGTCGCATCGACGCGGTATCCGGCGTCGCGTCGCCAATCTCCGGATCAAGATCAAACGGATTTAATTAGTTTAAATCCGTTGATATTGAAATTAAAAAGGGAGAAGAAGAGATCCGATTCTCACCTTAGTTGCCGAACGAGGATCGGCCGCGGAAGAAGAGGCGTCGCCGAAGAACGTCGCGGGTAAGGCTCGTTGACGTCGCAGATCACGGTGTGCGTCGTCAAAATCCGGTCGCCGGCGTTCTTCACGTTCTTCGCGTTCTTCGCGTTCTTCGCGGGGAGATGAAGAAACAAGGATCCTCTCAAATCCTTTCAAAGGATTTTTAGGTTGGTCTTATTTTATAAACATGCCAACAAACGTAAAAGCGTAAGTAACGAACCATTTAATTCGTTGAATTAATTCAACGAATGAAACAGCCCATTTAATTCACGAAATAAACCGCCCCAATTAAATGGTCTGTTAAGAATTAAAGAAAACGCGTCGGTTGACTTTTCAGTTACTTTGACGGGTTTTCGCGGGTGCGTTACTTAGCGAAAGAAACGGCGGGGCTCGTGCGGGCCCCACCTCACAAATATCCTACCAAGGGGTAGGATATTTCTGGATAGCATCCTATCCAGTTCAACTCAGTTCAAGCCGCCTTTAAGTGGCTTCAAGTGGCTTCCAAGTGGCTTAAGCGAAATAAAATAAAGTTGTCGCAAAATTATTTTATTTCTTAACTTTAAGCCCGAAAATTAAAAACCACACCCGAGCAAACGCAACTCCGGAAGAGGCGTTTCTAAGCGAATACCGGCGCTGCGATTTCATCGGTGCCCTCAGAATTCGATTCCGGGCACCGGTTCAAAAGATAGAAAAACCCGCTCGTCCGTTCACTGAACGTACCCGAGCCAAAACTTCAGAAAATGATTCCGGGCACACCGGGCCTCGGAATCAGGTGCCGTCAGAAACTGCATTCTTGTAAAATTCCAAAGAAAATTAAGAAAAAAAAAATTTCCTTGGAATTTACGGGTCTTTACATTACTCCCACCACAGGGCTTTACGTCCCCGTAAAGCTTCACCACAGACTTAGGGAAACAAAGCGGTACCGAGCACGCATCAGAGCCTTCCGCTCCCATGTGCTCACCTGGAGGTTCCCGCGCTGCCAAAGAAAGTGCACAAGAGGAATCGACCATCCTCCTAGGATCCGCTCCTGTCGATCGTCGATCCCCACAGGAACCTCCGTACTTGTCGCCCTGTCATTGACGTCCAACTCCCCGGGGTCGATGACGTGTGAAGAAACATACACGTATCTCCACAGCTGAGACACGTGGTGAACATTATGCACCCGGTGCGACTGAGGTGGTAGGGTCAAGCGGTAAACTTCCTCGCCTACCCTGCTGAAGATCAAAAGGGTCCATCGAACTTCGGAGATAACATGCCGCCTCGGCCACATCTCCGAAACCTCATCGGGTTGAGACCGTATAAGAACGTGTTCGTCACCCTCGAACTCAAGAGGTTTCCCTTTTTTGGTTAGAACTGAACTCAAACTCCTGCTGCCACAGGGGTAGGGTTGACCAACTCAAGAGTGATCGGTCACACCCTCTTATGTCTGAGTTTAACATGAGCTGCCCAGGGTTTCCTCTTCGCCGACCAAGGAAAACCCATTCCGACGTTTGCCTAAAACAGTCAACCGGGGTATGATTTGTGAATCAAAACCATACCCAGATCAACGTCGTAAGGCCTCTACGCTTCCACCAAGAGATTCCAACCGAAACTCTCGCCTCGAGGTCAAATCACACCGTCGGCGTAAGCGTGATTATCGAGTCTCCTCCCAAAGGTATCACCAGACGTGAGGGTCAAGTCTACGGCTTACCCGGAACCTCTAGGTCTGGGACATGATTCGTGGAAGGGTAGAATGATTGGTTCCTATGTATATAGATATGGCAGCTCGTAGTAGACATAATTCGTACCCCGAATCATTCTTAGAGCTCCTGGGTCACACTCCTTGACCGCAAAGCAGCTATTCTCCTCCCCAGTCCTCCTGCTCCCTGAGCCTGGCGGGGACTACTAAGTCGGGTGGTCGTAACATGTCGAAATGTACACCACCACATGCTGCTCTCCAAGCTCTGCTTCCACGTCTGCTACCCTGCAGATTCATCTGTCCTTAGCACTTCCTCCTCCTGAAACATTTTACACGCCCGAGTCTCTGAGACTGGCGCTAGTCTCCTGCCTTTCACTGCTAACGTTCACAACCACAAAGGTTCTCTCTAGCATCCTAGCATAGGTAGGAATTCATAGAGGAAAAGAAATGGTTCAGATGTCCTTTAGACACACTTCGCTCAGAAGTTCGAGTCTAAAGAACTGATCACAACGTAACCAACGAGTACCAAGATTGATTGGTAAGCCACGTTGAGTGCTCTGCTTCCGACATGTCGTACTGTCGAAGCTGTATTAGCTCCAGAAAACTCACAACCACCTCCTCAAGCCAGTCCTCAGCCGCCTACGAGTCAGGCTCACTTCGAAACTTGAGGGATTTCTGATGCTAAAACATATGTAAGGCACTAAGCCTGTGGGTCTCTGCTGACCAACAGGTAGTGACATAGCTGGCGCTCTACCCGTAGGTACTAATCCAGGTATCGGTTCGCGTACCGAAGCCTCGTTACTATAAGGACCAACCTCGTGGTCACTCTCTGGAAACATCTGGAGCTAAGATCATCATCCGCTCTACTAGTATCCAAGCTAGGCGTAGGACTCTAGCATTCGTCTCCATCCAGTCCACTGCTGCCTGGGAAATCTGTCTCGCCTCGTATCCTCAGAGGCCTCTACTGCTGGAACTCGTGCATCGCGCTCTGCTAGCGTGCACCGTCAGCTAGTGGCATCTGCTGCCTAACGGGTGGTGGTGCTGCTGGTACACCACCCGAAGGTGCCAACACTGAAAAAGGGCCCTGCACTGGAGTCTCGCTGCTCGGTGGGCCATCATGAAAGAAACAACGTAACACGATCAAACGATTATACCTGGTGAGCTGACCTGGTTTGAGCTGTTTTAAGGGGAAAAACCTTTGAAAACACACACGCAATCAGTGTTTTCGTGCACAAAGTCGGAAATCAGTTGTCAGGGTCCTGGTGTATGGATACGTCGGCCGCCCGCACCAACACTGGACTCCCTGAACCGAAAACCACACTCGGTACTCTCAACACTATTGCTTCACAGAAAGAAACATCAGAGTTATAAGTTCTGCGGTAGAACCGAAATCCTCTGATACCAATTTGTCACGACCCGACCTCGGGGCCCGTGCCGTGACTACCCCAAGCCCGCCTTTCATAGGCCAGGGGCTGGCGACTAGCACCAAGGCGTAAAATCCCAATAACAGGGAAGGCATTGCCTTTATAAGTAACAACCACCACAGAGTCAGCAAGCGGAAAGTAACTACAAGTGCAGAAAATTAAAGGGGGCCGGAAATACAAGCCCAACTGTAAAGTACAACTCGAAAGGGAAAAACAGCAGCTGGAAGAACGAAGCGGCTCCTGGGTCGTCCGCCTCGATTCCTACATGAAGGGTAGGTACAGATGGCTCAGCTCCTGGATCGTCCACCACGGATCCTACCTGAAGGGTAGGTACAGATAGCTCCTCTACTCCACAGGTCCTGTCGTCTACTCCGGGTACGTCCGCCCAGTGGTCCACCTCCGGGTACCGACCTGCTCCGCAAGTCTCAACTGCGATCTGCGCTGTCCGTCGTCTGCAACCAACACAACGAAGTGCGGGCATAGCCCGTGCAGGGGTGAGTATAAGCTACTCAGTAGGGACCCTGAGACCCTTAAGGTCTCACTAAATCCAACATGGATATCCACAAAGTAAAGGCAGCAATCACGAAGTAACGTCAGACTCTACTTAGGTATACGCCCATACATGTACCTAAGTCATCAAGTAACCCATCCAATCTCAAGGATACACAAAAATCATGAAATCAACGGATAACCATCACCCAGGTATATGCCCATACATATACCTAAGTTATCAAGTGACCCATCTCAATCATGGGGAAACGCAAAGATTCATTGACTCAGCTCAAACCAGGATTTTCATTATCGAAACCGTAACTGCTGAAGAGCTCCGTCTCTAGAGTGTACAGTGGTCCTGTCACGACTCCGAGGCTGCCGCTCACTAACCTAGGACTGCTTAGGTACTCCTCCTGTCGAGTACTGCGGGTTTGCGGCCAACTACCTGGCGCTCCGTCCGCTGAGGGTCTGTCGCCAAATACCGGGCGCTACCCAGATAGCCTACTGAGGTACTCCTCCTGATGAGTACCGCGGGTTTGCTGCCAACTACTAGGCGCTCCGTCCGCCGTGGGTCTGCCGCCAAATACCGGGCGCTCCGTCCACTGGGCTAGTCGACTCACTCCAAGTCGAGTCGGTCAAGCAGTCGTCAGGTCTCAGCCGGCTACACGGTCTCCGTACTCTGCACGCTCGTCTCCACCGTCGCGGGTCTGTCGCTACAACCAAGCGCACACACTCCGTAGAGTATCGCGGGTCCGCCGCTACAACCAAGCGCTCCACCGCCAAGGGTCTGCTGCTGCATCCAAGCGCACCACCACTGTCAAGTACCACGGGTCCGCTCCACGAGCTACTGGTCGATACTCCAAGTATCTCAAAGTCTCACGAAGAAGTGTCTCAAAGATCCGTCTCGTCACAGGGGTCTCAACGCTACAGACGGCGCGTCGATCGGACGCCCGGTCTGTGAGTTATTAGCCTTTTCGTCCCAGGGGCCCGGTTGGTTTCGTGAGCGAAACCAATCCCGGCCGTATCTCAACTGCACCCCGAACTCCCATAGGGTATACTCAAAGGGACCGTTACTCAACGTAACCACCAACGCCGCTGACGGCTCGTCAAGCGGACGTCCTGTCTGAAAGATATCAGCTTTCCCGTTCCAGGGGCCCGGTTGGATTTCGGGAACAATCCAACCCGGCCATACTCCGACTGCATCCAAAACTCGGGCGGAGTATGTCAAAAGTTCCGTCTCATCAAGAGGAAGTCAACGAAACAGACGGCGCGTCAATCGGACGCCCGGTCTGTGAGTTATTGGCATTTTCGTCTCCGGGGCCCGGTTGGTTTTTAAGGAAAAACCAACCCGACCGTACTCCACCTACGTCCAAACCTCAGGCGGAGTATGCCAAAAGATCCGATTCACTAAGAGGAACACAACGCGACTGACGGCGCGTCAATCGGACGTTCGTGGCTCAAGATATGAGCGTTTCCGCTCCGAAGGCCCGGTTGGTTTCGTGAACGAACCAACCCGGCCGAACTCAAAGTAAACCGAAACCTTGAGTGCGATATACCGAAACGACCGTCTCGATCCAAGGATCGCGTTGCCGCAGACGGTTCGTCATTCGGAGGTCCGAGGCTCAAGTTATGAGCCAAAAACCAAATCAGGTTCGAAACGGGGGGGTCCGGGTCCGGGCCGACCCGGCCCGACCCCCCCCCCCCCCCCCCCCGGGGGGCGGCGCGGCGGCGGGCCGCGCGGCGGCGGCGGCGGGCCGCGTGGCGGCGGTGGGCCGCGGCGCTCGCGGGAGGCACGCGGGGGCTAAGCCCCGCGTTTTTGTCAAGTGGCACGGCCTTGTGCCGTGCCTTGCAAAAGAAACGGCCCCCCACAAATGGGGGCCGGCTGGACGAACCGGGGGGCTTTGCCCCCCCCCCCCCCTCCCTTAAACGAACCGCCCCCCTCATTAAGAGGGGGGGTTTGGAGAACCGGCCGGGGGTTTAATCCCCCGGTTTTATGACATCCGGCCGGCCCGCTGGCCGACCGGTTTTTACCAACGGGACCGGAAATTCCGGTCCCGCCCTCGACATTCGACGCCGGCGGCCCGGCCGCCGGTCTCCTCTTTCGCCGCGGCCCGGAACCGGCCGCGGTCTTCTCATCCCGCCGCGGCCCGGAACCGGCCGCGGTCTTCTCGTCCCGCCGCGGCCCGGAACCGACCACGGTGTTCGTCATCCGGCGCGGTGCGACGGCACCGCGCCCCTTCGCCGCACTTTAATTTCTTTCAACGCGGCGCGACGGCGTCGCGTTCTTGATGTTTCTTCCATGGTGCGTGCGACGGCATTGCGTAAAATAAAAGCACGATCATCCGCGTGGTGCGACGGCACCACGCCACTTGGTTCCACCCGCATGAATAAAACAAGAACGATGGAGGGGGGATTCGGCCGTGTTCGTGCGGTCCGGCCCCCCTCACGTTAAATTAATAACGCAACTTAAATAAATTAAGCCACACGTTATACTTGCTATGCACGATCAAGAAAAGGAATAATAAAGAATCAACAACCCCTACCTTGTCGTCGTCGTCGGACGAGAGGTCGTCGCGGGATTGCTCGTCGCGGAAGAAGGGGGATCGTCGCGTCGACGCGGTATCCGGCGTCGCGTCGCCAATCTCCGGATCAAGATCAAACAGATTTAATTAGTTTAAATCCGTTGATATTGAAATTAAAAAGGGAGAAGAAGAGATCCGATTCTCACCTTAGTTGCCGAACGAGGATCGGCCGCGGAAGAAGAGGCGTCGCCGAAGAACGTCGCGGGTAAGGCTCGTTGACGTCGCAGATCACGGTGTGCGTCGTCAAAATCCGGTCGCCGGCGTTCTTCGCGTTCTTCGCGTTCTTCGCGTTCTTCGTGGGGAGATGAAGAAACAAGGATCCTCTCAAATCCTTTCAAAGGATTTTTAGGTTGGTCTTATTTTATAAACATGCCAACAAACGTAAAAGCGTAAGTAACGAACCATTTAATTCGTTGAATTAATTCAACGAATGAAACAGCCCATTTAATTCACGAAATAAACCGCCCAATTAAATGGTCTGTTAAGAATTAAAGAAAACGCGTCGGTTGACTTTTCAGTTACTTTGACGGGTTTTCGCGGGTGCGTTACTTAGCGAAAGAAACGGCGGGGCTCGTGCGGGCCCCACCTCACAAATATCCTACCAAGGGGTAGGATATTTCTGTATAGCATCCTATCCAGTTCAACTCAGTTCAAGCCGCCTTTAAGTGGCTTCAAGTGGCTTCCATGTGGCTTAAGCGAAATAAAATAAAGTTGTCGCAAAATTATTTTATTTCTTAACTTTAAGCCCGAAAATTAAAAACCACACCCGAGCAAACGCAACTCCGGAAGAGGCGTTTCTAAGCGAATACCGGCGCTGCGATTTCATCGGTGCCCTCAGAATTCGATTCCGGGCACCGGTTCAAAAGATAGAAAAACCCGCTCGTCCGTTCACTGAACGTACCCGAGCCAAAACTTCAGAAAATGATTCCGGGCACACCGGGCCTCGGAATCAGGTGCCGTCAGAAACTGCATTCTTGTAAAATTCCAAAGAAAATTAAGAAAAAAAAAATAATTCCTTGGAATTTACGGGTCTTTACAGTTTCAATGTATTTTGATCATCTATTGATTACTCAATGGATGGGTTTTGATTATTACTATCAATCTTAGATCTAATCTATTCTGCACCCATTGTCAATTTTATATTATCAACTTCTTGAGAAAAATAACTATGAATTTATCTCCTCCATAAGAAGATTGGAAAATTTAACCAAAACATTTTCCTTGTCATTCTCATGAGAAATAATGAAATCATTAAGATATTTTTCAAAGTTTCTTGAGAAAATAATTGTGTTCGTAATTGTAAATAAGTTAGGTTTTGATTGAAAACACTCATTATATTTCTCTATTTCACTCACTAGTGGCCTAGAATCATAAAAATTACCTTATTTGATAGTGACCTCAGTAAAAGTAGTATTTGAAAAATCATGATAAAATGATTTAATGTTGGAGTGAACCACCAATTGAGTATTTAATGTAGGGTTATCCATTAGAGGTAACATCTCGTAACTAATTACATTAAAATTTTGATGACCTATATATAGTAAAATATGTGAATATTAAAAGTGTATATTAATACATGATGATTTTTTTTTGTATAACAATAATTAGATATTGTCCTAAGATTATTTATTCAAAAATAGTGGACATAACAACTCCCCAATATAATGAAATCATTTAATTTGTTAATATATATTCTCTTATTGGATAACATTCTATGACTGGACATAAAGTATGTTTGACTATTTGGTGAGAGTTCTCATATGTTTATGAGACTTTATATTATGATGATATCACTTGGTAATCTTATGAAATGGTAGATTATGAGATCAAAACCAGTAGTATGATTTCCCTATGTAATGTGTTATTAGAAATTGAAATCCATTAATGTGGGTAATGGTCATTAGGAATGATATTATTATTAATCCATATCACAAGTTTTATACATTTAAATACTGAAATAACAATGAGTCCATATGTTTTCAAAAAGTAGGATAAATTGGGTGCATCATGAGTGATATGTTTTTAATGAATACGTTTATAAATTAATTTTTATTCCTTGTTTATGAAATATGATATCTCTACACATTGATTGAAATATAATAGTCTAAGGATGATTTATATCTAGGGTGCATTGATGAGTTCATTTCATATTTTAAAATAACGATATTATATTTTGACCATTCATATGTGGTTTTCATCATTATGAAACTAAATTTTTATCTATGGGTGCCTTTATATATTCTAAGATAATGATATTGTAATTTTGAAAATCCCGCCTAAATCCACTGGGGATGTTTCATAAAGGGAAAAAATTATATCATGATATCAATTAAATTCTATATGAATTTAATATTTTTAATAAATATTATTACCAAATTGGTTTTTAATAATTATTCATCATTGGATGATCACAATTATTCAATAACTAGTTATTCGAGAGAGTGTATATATATGATTTAAATATTAAATAAATATTTATTCATAATGTAATTTTTAATAACAATTATATATTATATTTATTTATCTATTATTTATTTAAAAGGTAATAAATATTATTTATTTATTAAATACAGATTTATTTAGTTATGTTAACATTAAAATAAATATTTATTCTCAAGAGCATGAATAAAAAATTTATTTATTTGTAGAATGAAAAATATATTGATATTTTTTTATTAAATAAATTTTTATTATTCGGGGTTTAGAAATTGTTGATGAAAATGAATTGGACAGATTAAATGATCCCTTGACGATAATGATATATGAATTACATAAAAATAAATAATTTTTTTAATTATTTATTAAAATTCCTAATCATCATAGTCATGGATAACACAGTCTTTGAAATGAGATACATGATCATTGAAATCGAAGGGTCACTTATTATAATCATCATGAATAACAAAATATGATTTATCCCTCTATGGAAAGATCTGATGATTCATTAGCAATATTATGGGACATTGAAGAATGTGTGGATCACTGCTACAGTAATTTTACTTTTGATTCTAATAGAATAATGATTGTACATCACATATGAGGTTAGAATGATAAATATATTTTTGGAAGAAATAATTACAAATTTGTGGTAATTCTAGTTATTAATTTAATTATTTATTCGAATTACAATATCATCATAATATATCCAAGATTATACTATCTATTTTCGAAATATATAATATCTATAAATTGATTTGATTATCATGTTCTTGTGGGTTTTCCATTAGATTAGTTGAAAAAATATTATTGGGAATCGTCTCGATAGGCTCTTGATGTGCCAAGAGCCATCAAGTGGTATCAAAGAAGTCATTTTCAAATTCATAATTATAAATTTCTTTTATTAATTGATTTTATAAAATCTTTTTTAGTTCCCATTTCAATTATTGTTTTTAACCCATAAATGAATATAATATTTTCATTCACTATCATATGATCACGAACATACCAAGAAAATAAGAAAAACACATTGAGATACCATACATTGGTACCTGAGATCTAGGTTACAGGACACAATTACACGCAATGTTACCAAATTACACGCCAAGTATCATGGTCAATGACACATGTGTCCACAATTATTCCAATAAATGCATGATTTGTGGTGTTTGTAAAATCTTTTTTAATAAAATCATATAGATTTCTAGGGTGGCACATGGTCTGTAGTGTTGGACACTATGTAGCATACACATACTCCAAGTAAAGTACTTACACACTATGTAATACCCACACAATGAGGAGGTATTGCAGTTAATGAAAACTATGTGTAATAAATTTAAACACCACATGTTTAATGAAAGAAAAATAAAAAACTAGTATTATGAAACAATGTGTTGCTGGAAAACACTCCATGTAAGATGGTATTATCACACAAGGATTACATTCTGAGTCTCTAGGTGTGTCATATAATATTTGAATAAGGGAATTACACATTTTGTAGCCAATATACATGCCATGTACCATTTACAAGTTTACAAATATTATATTCCAAGACCAAATGTACACTTCATATGTAACACCCCGACATTTTAGTGTATCTTTTCCATTAATTAAATACTATATTGAATATATTTCTGCACACAAAACACTGAATTAAAATAAAATCCACGTTATATTTTATTAAGATAAAATTATAGTAATCAAAAAGTGACTGTTATAATGAAGTCATTAAATTAGAAAGTATAAATAGAAGTAAAAATATTATGACATAAAAATATAAAATATAATAAATAGAATCAAGTAGTATAATTATTTCTTTTGAGGTTCATTTATCTGAGCATAGAAGGGAGACAATTCCACTGGGGTTTTCCTTAGACTAATCCCAATATAAACACTAACAAGTATAGGTTGAGTAAAATCTTTTATAGGGCATGACCAAGTTTATGGAAATCGCTTTCAGATACATACTAATTAAATCACCAATCACAATAACCACAACTACTTTTCTTACACTTAGGTCTTATATAGAGATATTGAGGGGAATTTTATGTAGATGTTAGGATAATATAAACATGTAATTATAATTATTTGAAATTATATATATTTTATACATTTTTTATCACTATAAAATTCAATTTTTAATAATGAATTTAATGAAATTTTCTTTAAACTTAATAGATATATATTAATTTATTTAATAAATAAAAATCATGAAATTTATAAATATTAAATAATTGGGAATAAAATCGTTTATCATCCATTTTTTTAGGAACTATATATTTTATATATTATGAATATTTTCCTTAATAAACTAAATATAACATTTTTAATGGATTATTTTAAATTTTCCAAAAATAATTTTTGTTTATATATAATCATTTGAACATTCTAAATAATATGAAATAAGATTAAGAATACCCACTGATGTTTGAAGATAAATTTTTTATAAAAAAATTAGTTTGAATATAAATTATGTTTTGATTTAAATGTTAAATGTATCATATTTAGAATATTAAATGGATAAATTGGATATATTTTTTGGATTCATCATATAAAATTTATATTATTCTGATTTTTGGTATTTTTTTGATAAGATTTATTCTTGGTGAATTTTAAAAAAAATCATGTTTTAATATTCCAAAACTTTTATGACATTATATTGATATAGATTTGGTATAGAAATTTGTAAAAACATGTTTAACATGACATTTGTTAGATAAGTATAATTATATATTTAAAATGTTATTTTAGATTTACAAACCCATGTTTGACTACATGGATCAAAAGTTATATTTTATTCCAATAAAAATATATTTTTCTTCTTTTACATTAATTAGTACCCCAAAAGATAAACTTGGTTTCTTAATGATTTTAATGTCACATTAATCTTATTTTATATTTGTAAACAAATAAATTTCATTGAAATCAATTAATGATATTATTTTCTATAAATTCATTTGTACACTTTATAATATTTTTTTCAAAAAATTGTTTCCACTACACTAAGAAAACCTTTATTAATATTAATTTTTACCAATCTATGAAATTTAATCATGTAAAATTGTTTTATAATTTTGAATCAAAAGGAAAAAATTTACAATATGTTCAATTTAAATTTTTTCACGTGAAAATAAATTATTTTGGACATAATTAGTTACTATAGAAAAGTTTAATGTTAAATAAGTTAAACTAAAGGGTAAAATGAATTAAAAATGTTAAAAAACTCTCTTTAAAAGTGTGTTAAAGGACCTTCTCAACCAAGACTCACACACTCTCTTTTATTATCCACCTTTGTAGCCATATTTCTTGAATAGTGCACCTCTTATTATAAAGAGGGAACTCCTCCCACTTATAAAATGATCCCGTGACCAAACCAATTATAATGAAACCTAAAAACCTATATATCATCTAAAATATACCAAAATATATATCCCAGAACTCATATAAAGACTCTATTTATCCCTCTCACATATATATATCAACCTTTAGAGGATTAATTTGATTTGTAAAAGAGTTGTTTCAAGAAGTAAGGTACAAATTCCTAATCACTATTTATTTCAAATTGATTATACCCATTATAGAATAATTACATCAGTATCATAAGTATATTGAAATTTTATTATGTTGATTCAATAACTGATTCTACCTTCCTCCTACCCACTCAAAAAATTATGAAATCACATGTGCGTATGTGTAGATTACAACATCCTTGGATAGTTTGTTTCAGTTTTCATCACCACTTTAAAAAAATGGTGATAAGATGTTTTTTTGAATAAATATGATATATATTACATAATTAGGATATTTTAATGATAAATCATTATCTAATTTATTTTATTTTTTCTATTTAAAAATGAAAATATTTCCCATTTTTGCATGCAGACTACCACCTCTTTGAATGATGTGCTTCATTTTTCATCACCATCTTTAATGGATGGTTATAAAAATGGATTTATTTCAGAAATATTATATTTATAAAATTATTAATAAATTTGACTGATAAATTATCCATTCTATTAATAATATAAAAAATAAATAATCATTATAAATTTATCCACTTAAAACAAGCGTACATAGGGAAAAATGATTTCTCCATTGTAACTAACAACTTCTTATCTTACCCACATCATCTAGATATTATCGTTTCTAAATTATCTCTTTATAAAAATTTATTAATAATCATTAAACATATATAATAATTATATTATTAATAATTCACCTCTTAATTACACTTATCATATAATTATATCTTGTTCATGTCTGTTCTTTTTAACCACCAATGTAATGATGGTATAAATTTCTATCATTGATGATTTTGGATACATAATTATTATCAATATTGGATATTAATAGGTAAATAATTACACTCTTTATCTTTTTTAAAGGAAATATTATTACTTATACTTGTTATTAATATAAAATTTTTGGATTATTAAAAATCCCCAAACAAGCTCGTCATTGGTTTCATCTTCAATAGTAAATAAAAAAACTCTTTTAGAATAAAATAATAACATTATAAAGAATTAATTAACATCTATTTTGGTTCCTTAAGAAATGTAGGAATGCAGAATGTGGTAAAAATGAATGGTGATCAACATCAAAATTACAAAAAATCTGTTAAATTATTAAAATCACTAACATTTGATGATGAAAATAAATTAAAAACAACTAATTAATGTATAATAAATGATTATTATTTATCCTTAAAAATGTAAATATATATGTACAAGGTTATAGAATAAGTTAAAAAGTTTTTTATTATTATTATAAACTATTTTAATTAACTTTTATGGAATTTGAGAGCTAAGATAATGGTTTTTTCTAAAATTTCCATTCATTGAGGCATGATTTTCATATTATGAACCTATTATTAAATTATATGGTATAATTAATGACCCATTGGCTTATATTATCATTTATAAGGTTTCATTCAGGACATATACGAGTATTTTTCTGGAATATCACATTAATATTATTTTAATTCATGTGAAACCAATGTTGTATGAGTTTCTAGTATGATTTTTCTATCTTTGAGACACATTCTATATTCAACACTTTTTTTATATTACTTTATATATATTATTATTAATGTTTATTTTTACTAAAATTTAATTCAATTCAATGTATTTTAAAATCCATCATAAGTTCTATCTTTCTTTGTATTTTGATTTAAAAAATAGAAATGTTGTATGGTATTTTGTTAACTCATACATCCTTTAATTGTGTTATAATTATTATCCTTGAGCTTCATTGTTATATTATTTGTTTATTATAACCAAATAATTTTTTATGTGATATTTTATTTTTTTATATAAAGAATATTTTTTTTAATTCAATGATTATTCATTAATGAATTTATTTATCATAAATATATAACATTATTAACAATAATTCTCATCCTCTCCAATAATACCTTTCTCTTTCAAGTCCATATTCTTTCTTCCTGAAAATATTATACTCTATAGTTTTGAAATCCAATATGTATTTCTACTTAGTATATTTATAATTATCTTTAAATATATTATAATTGAAAAATTATTTCTCTTTTAAATGATGTGGGTTTTAATAAATGTATTTCAAAATAAAAAAGTTGTTTTTCATTTGATGATTGAATATTTTATATTTTTCTACATATTTACTCATAGAAAGTTTTTTATATTTTCTAAAAATCCATATCCTGGATATATTTTTTCTTTTTATTTTAAAGTTTTTTTCATGCTACCTTCTGGATTATCATAAAGTGAATCGTATCAATTCCTTTATTGAAAATGTTAGGAAATGTTTTCTAAAATATATCTATTAGGGTTTGTATTATATTTCACTCTATCTAAAAAACTGTATCTCTATTGGAGTAATGTTTCATGAAATATATTAAATATTAAAATGGGAAACACTCTTTTGTGTTGATTTATTTCGGGGTATCAACCTGTATATATTTGGAGGTAATTTCTTTTGATTTCATTTTCAAATGTTCTAAAATACATTTTCATTCCATGGGTACTTTATGATATGATTTATGATAAATTTGTTTTGCGATATAAATGAATATAGTCTATCATTTTGAGATGGGTGCGATCCCATATATATTAATAATTCATTATTTATGGTTTTATATCTCATGAGATAAGGATATTGAGTTTGGTCATGATGTAGTGATCTATGTTCACATGATATAGAATAGACACGATATATATTTATATGTTAAAAATGTTGAGCATGTGAATAATTACATTAGATATTTTACAATATTGAGTGCAGATATGATATAGTTATCTATAGTCACAAGATCAATAATATACAATATAAGGATAGCTATATTTATGATGTTATGATTTCCAATGATTATGTGTATACCATATTTTTTTTATATGAGTATGTTTTTCTCCAAGATAGGTGATTTTTTATAAATCTTACACTCCCTAATTCCATGGTATATGTTTAATTAGTTTATATTATACATACTATTATATGGAAACACTTATAAGATCGTGTTTTTTTATAAAATATTTATCATATGATCATTTTTCACACATGATTTCGGTCCAACAAATTTGACGATTCATTAAAAAAATTTACATACTGAGAATTTTAGATCACCCCTTTTTTACTATATCCATTCCCTAGGTTATTCATATGAGTATGAAATATAATATGTTTAGAAGAAATTATAGTGTGGTGTTATTATGGATAAATGTACCCAAGTGTTACAAAATATGGAGTTTATGTTGCTAATATCCAAAGACACTAAGCCTATAGGATCAATGGATTGTGTGATATAATTTTTACATTTAATATAAATATGAAATATATAAAAGATTCGATTGGGTGATCTCACATGGGATCGATTCTAGAGTGTGAATTGTGTTTTTATCTTCAGACCTATGAGTTTGGGTATAGAGAAACTATATCGGTATCTGAGAAAGGATTATTTAGTTTTGGGGATTAAGATAAGAGAAAACTTAGTAAACCCTACAGATAATTTTGGTAAAGACATCATAAAATTTTGGTAAAGTATAAAGTGTGTGAATTCCACATAAAAATTTCCATTTCTGGATAAATACAAGTTGATGCAGGGTCCTAAACAGATGAACCTGGTGGTAATAACCACTAAAAATATTTGTTGATAGTTAAATCAATATTCTCTTAGTACACAAAAAGTGGGGATAACTACACACCTGGTATAAAAATCCGAAAGGATATGATTTTTTTATTTTCATGATATTTATAAACCATAATGAAGAATTTAAAGGGAATTTGGAGGTTTAATATTTAACTAATTTAGAGAGAAAAACTATATGAATTGATTTTTTTATTACCACGATATATACCATAATAATAATAAGATAGGTGTTTCACATCATTTATGAGTTAATATTTCAAAATTTATAGTTTCATTTTATAAATTTGTAAATTTATATAATATAAAAGATCAAATTTACACTATATAATGAAATATGCAGATCCTGAAAGAGACTTGTTAATTATTCATGTGATGGAAAATATGGATATTTTAAAAATGAGAAACCTAATGAGATAGGGGTTTTAGTAAAAAAAACTACATATCTTTACTCATCCATCTATTTCAAGTAATGAACAATATTCCAAACCGAGTTATTTTTTTAAAATAACCAAGGGAGATGCTATTTACTATCTATTACTTCATGAAGCAACTACCACAATCCTGTAGTGGGTCTTCAAAAACACTAATTTATGATCAATGTATCAATTCTATAGAAAAGATATTTTTTACCCTTTAATGATTGATCATGAGAAGGTTGTATTTATTATTTATCATCATGAACATGATTCTAACCAATAGTGGACACTCATTAAAAATATAATGAAGAAGGTAGAAGTCGCCTATAAAAGATTGAAGGATTTCAATAAAATATTCATATGTAAATATTTTTTTGAAATAATTAGAAAAACGAAAGTGGAAAAATTATTGGATTTGAAAAACACGAAGGATGAATCAGTGGGTACCAATGAAGAAAAATTCACATGACACATGAAGCATGCTGCTCGTTTTATTACTAACCCTTGCATGATTCATTAGTGGCCTGAAACCTTATCATTTAAAGGAATTAACTATAAGATACTTTAGTAGCTATACATATATTTCATGATTTGAATTTAAATGGAAATCTTAGTTGGATGTTATCATTATTCTATAGATAATAAAAGGAACACTGAGTTCCATTAATACTCATAAAAATATTTTATATTGGAAATAAATTCCAATAACCTATATAAAAAAAATATTAAAGGAATCTCTTAATAAATTTCATGAATGGGAACCCTAAGTATTTAAATTATGGTAATTTTAATAATCGTGATCAAGTCTAGCAGGTAGGGGTGAAGAGGCTGACCAATGAAACGGTGGAGAAGATGCTGCATGTAAGGAATCAACCCACTAGGGCTGATATGGCCAAGGGAAGGTAGGGATAACATAACCCCAATATCACCACCAATAGGATAGTGGATGGAAAAATAAAATATGAAGGAAAAATTTAAATGGTAGGGCTTTTCCTAGCATATCTATACACACACACTCAACCATATCTATGCAATATTTCCAAGATATAATAATAAAATACAATAACATCTTGAGTAAACCTTACATAAAATACCTATAGGAAATAAATCAGAGTAAAATATAATATGATGAATTTGTATGGGGGAAGAATACATGCCAATCAATAAATTATGTCCCAAAATAACAACAACTATAATAGAAAATAGCTGATAGAGACCAACTCCTTATATCTAAGTCCCAACCACAATACATTGTTAATGCAACAACGTATCACTGTGCTTCACCCAAGTCATTGTTTAAGTGTTTATATTTTGTTGAATACATGACATGTGAAAGAAAATCCCAAGAATTTGTGAGTATATAAATACCTAGTAAGATGCACCAAAAGGCAAAAAATTGATAAATAGAGAGATATGATAGAATTAGTCATCTCTACCCAAAGAAAAAGGGAAAAATAACCCAATTAATACACATATATATGCTTATAAATAAATCCATATTATAGATAAAGATTATATCAATCTCACAGAACATCATAGGACGATGATTCTAAAAATAGCTCTAAAGATCCACCATTGTCACCCAAAAAATGGTATGTATGTATATGGAATATAAGTGGAGCACCTACAACTGGACAGTACACCATATCCTGAGGGGGAAAAAATACCCAACAAAGGACTCATACCCTAGTATGACAGGGGTATTCCACCAAGTTGATGGATAATGGACTCGTTCCCTAGTGCGTAAAAGGGGTACCACTCAATAGATGGATCGAGGACCCACACACTAACATGATAGGGTGGTGCCACTCAATAGATGGAGAGAGGAACAATGTCCTAGGGTGTTAGGGTGTTTCACTCATCGGATGGAGGACTCGTGCCCTATCATAGTAGGGGTTCCACTCAGTTAATTGAGAACCCATTCTCTAGTGCATATGGGGGTTCTACTATGTAATAATTGATAGAGGAAATGTGCCCTAGTGCATCAGAGGGGTTCCACTTGGTGGGTAGAGACCCGAGCCCTAGTGAGTTAGGGGGTGTTACTCAAATCATAAGGAATCTCACCCTATCCAATAGGCTGGTGACACTCAGTTAATGGAGGTCCCACAACCTAGTGTTTCATGGGGTAGCACTCAGTGGGTAGAGGAAACACACCATTGAGACATAGGGGGTTCCACTCAACCAATGTAGGGTGTACGAAGGAATCAAACCCTAGTGCAACAAGGGGGTTGCCAACCCCAAAATCTCTCTGATTATCCTACCTAATCATTACAACTGGTTTAGCAACGCATGAAGAATCATTAAATTCATAAAAAATTATGTTTTATCTCAAAATCCACTATTAGGGCTATCATCTTGTTCTACATTATAAACCACTTTGGATATGCTACTCACAATCCAAAATTCAAGTCCAAATGAAGGTGATACAAAAGGTTTATGTCCCATAGAAAAGTATACAACATGTAATAGCGGTCACATAGCATGTGTGGTCGCCTTTCCTCCTATAAGTGTTCATGTAATCACAAGGTTTTCATATCCATGTATCTCTACACAGTGTTTAAGGGTACTACGTATGTGTCTCTCCCCCCTTGGTCCTACCCTTGTGCTTCTAGTCCTGATAGTGTCCTTTGATCAATGCCTATGTACAAAAAATGTACACGACATGTCTTCGAAGACAGGGTCTTGGTCTTGTGCAGTAGGCACATGAATTAGCCACTCGGGGATGGTGACACAGTGTGTGTGCCCAACCTCATGACTTGTGGGCCCGACCACATGGTGTGTGATTGTTATCTTCCCTAAAACCCTACTCATTTCAGCTAGGGGGGCTACACAACATGTGATATTAGTCTATATTCAATGTAGTCAGATCATCAATATAGAACAAGGTACCATCACATGTCACTGTTGAAATTACTCCTTCACTATTTCCACTATAAAACACACCAAAGTGCTTGGATCTGGGGTTGTCCATTCCTGATCCATCTCTGGTGGCCTGATTATGTGAATAGAAACCCCCTCAGTTCATTTATATTACTTTCGTGATACCCAATTTCCACTTTTTATCCAATATCCATGGATTCCTCACCCTGAACCTATATCTCATCCTGATTCATCCAAAAATATCCAATCCATTCATCATTCTTAAAACCGACATAAATCTGGGGGTTCGATTACACCCGAACGCACCCTAAAAAAACCAAACTGTAACTCCATGGGAAAATGGTGAGGAACGTGAATAAAGGAGGGGAAATATGAACTAAAAAAAGTGATTCCATTATTTTACAAATATTCTTTCCAACAATCCCAAGGTAGGGGTATCAAGGGTGATAATTGGTGGAATGTAAAAAATGTACAATATAACCAATAAGTTTGTTGGGCTCATGTGAATGAAAAATAAATAAAAAATAAAATCCATTATTTAAAAATTTTGTCAAAGGATATGAAACATAATTCTTCAAATATACATTGATTATGGATTGAATCTTGGTTAAAAATTCATTCTCCAGCAATGAGAATAATCCACACTTCCCCTTGATCAACCTTGATCAACCTTGATTCGATTTTTGTTCATCGTTTGATCTCAGTCCTCCAATGGAGAACATTACACGGTCCTCTAAAATATCACATGTTTATGGGTAAAACCATGTATAATTCAAAAAACATATATTTAAATATTAAAATATATATTTGGAATTAAATTAAATAAATAAATAAGTAAATAAATTTGTCTAGTTAATGTACCCCTCAACAGTTGCATCATCTGAATGTCCAAAATCAACCATCTTTATGTACTCATATGGTAAACCTTTCATTACATATTCCACCATGGTCTCAAATTTCCCATATAAGGCTTTTTCTGGGAGTTATTTGAGTTTTTTTGAAAAAATATGCCCAAGTGTATAAATATATGTAATATTTTCCCCAGGGTTAAAATTAAAATATAACTGTTAAAAGTAACCTAAAACATTTCCAAAAACAATTTTATGGAAAAATTGTGACCCTATAATATCTAAGATTAGTTAATGACACATTTTGAGGATTTTTTCATTATAAAAACATGGTATCAATTTATCTTTAAAAAGATTACATGTGTGTTCTCTCACCCACTTATAGGGGCCACCCCTATCTTGATTTATTCACAATTCCAATATTACTTTTTTTAGTCAATAACTAACCAAATAACTTCCTTACATACCTCACCACATCAAATATACCTTGTATATAAGAAAAATCCCATTTTGAATGGCTTTAGGTTTAACCTAAAGAGGATTCTCGAAGACGAGGTAATGTTTTTAACTACGTGCTTTAATTATATCCGTCGTTATAACCCCAAATATTTTTATTAAAACATGATAGTAATATAATAACAGCACCCATATTTGATGAGATATTAATATTTTCATTTCATAACCTATATATATCTTCACTTCCATCAAATTTGAAACAAAACCGTCAATTGTATGTACGACAGACTACCACCTCATGAACCGATGTAATTATTTTTCCATCACCACCTTTAAAAGATGGATATAATAATGTATTTATCATATTTATATGATATTTATGACATTATTATTGTTATTATTTAATTATAATATAACATATTACTTATTACTTTCCATTATGTGGGGGATACGATAACATTGCACGTTTTTACGATGGACTGCCGCCACACGAAGCAATGTGATTCGTTTTACACTTCCACTTTACATGGAAGGTAGTAAGGATAAAATTAGTCAATATATATAATATTTATTACATAAACATATTTATTTAAAAATTAAATCTCAAATAACATCTTACCTTCAATGTTTTTTTGAAAATAATAACACCACTCATTTGTATATACGACCTACCGTCTCCATGAACAGTGTAATCCATTTTCAATATATTCCTTTAATAGATTGATCTAAACAAATATATAATAATTATATATGGTATTTATTTAATTTTTTTCATAATTTATATGTTATAAATAGGATCAAATTAAAAGGAAGAAAAATGCTGAACTAAAACGTAAATGAAAAATGAAACAATTATCACCAGAAATAGTGATCTTAAACATAATTTTTAGTAAATGGGTGATAAAATATGATAAGTAGAATATATATGTTATGAAATATATAATTATTTTTATGTAAAAAATTTATAATAAAACTATATTTTTTATGTAGTATTATTGGGCACCTACGAAAGAAGCTGAACCTGTGGTAAGGGTTTATCATGTAATTTTTACTTTCATGATACATACACCATATTCACCACTAATTTATTTATATTGTGTATATTATACCAATTTTTATATGATATATCATGAATATATTTATATTAATGGTTTTTAATGTTAAATTTTAATTTATTTATTTCCTGATGAATTTGATTTATAAGTTAACAAAGTGGGAAGGGTTTATTTAACCATGTCATCATTATTTGAGAACGTTTTGATTTAAACTTACCTTGTAAGAATTATTTAATATTTATATCTCAAATTAAACATATTTTATTATAATATTTTTTAATAAACATTAACAAGTAATAATACTAGTATTAAATATTTTATTACTAAAATTACTAAGAAAATATTATTAAGAAAATATGACATTATTTTTCTCTTTAACCGAAAATAAATTTTTATAAAAATCCTTGTTTTCTAATTTTTTTTAGAAAAATAATTTTGAACTTTTAAAAATGATTCATTCAATAAATTTTTAACTATATATAATTTTCAAAAATGTTTGACAGGAATATTCATGTCTTTTTCAAAACAAGGCATGTTTGGATTTTACTAGAATTGTGAAAGGAATGTTTGTTTTAACATGCACGACATGAAAAATATTTTTAATCCTTCATGAACAATAAATATAGTAAATATTATTTTACATGTTTTAAATTGTTTTTTTAAATTTATTTTTTCAAAATTGTTTTTGAATATTTTTTTTAAATCTTATATTTTATGTTCAACGATATTTTTCCTTAGGAATGTTTTAATGGAATTTTTAGGGTATTTATATTCATAAAAACATAAAACCTTTATTATAATTATATCCCACTAGGGTATTTTGTATTTATTTCTTCATTTTTAATTAATTGTATGGTTTTTGATATGTTTTATTGAGGATTTAAAATTTTATTACTATTCACCATATTATTCTGGAAGGTTTGTGATTATATTTGTTTGTTTGGGGTATGTATAAACATTTTTTTTGTTATTTTGTCAATACCACTGGTTATTTTGAATATCTTTGACCCCTTTCATAGAATGAATTAATTATAACTAGTATGTGATGGGTAGATCCCAATCATAGATAGCCCCTCAATACATTGATAGGTCTCATAAGACAAATTAGTTGGCAGAATTATATGGTTTTCTACAAATAGGTTTAAACTATCTTTTGAAAGGTATTAATTTTTTTAAATTTTCAACATTACATATTTTGTTATTATAAGGTTGGTTATCTACATGTGATTATTCTATTAGATAGAATATTTATGGATAAGTTTCAATCCTATGTGATTATTTATATGGATTTATTTGATCATCATTTTTTTCTCCCGTACTATGACCAGTTTGTTAACTAAATAACTTTTATTTTATTTATTTACCTCGAAATATTTATTATGATTGTTCAATCATTATAGATTCCCTTTTCTACTTATCCCTACCGAGAATCTGAGAACACCCCATTATTATTATTTATTTTCAAAGGATACAAGGAAGTAATTTGTGATCGATATGAAGGGATACAATATGGTGAATAATGGAGTTCCCAAGAAAAACACTTTTTTTATTTTATTTTTTAAAATTTAGTGTGAATTAAAAGTATGTATCTGGCGTACAATGACTACTAAACTATTTAGTCATTTGGAATGAAATTGCTTATATCTAGTGCCAATCTAATAAATTATACATCAGATCAGAGATACGGCAGTTGGGGTCATTACACATTAAGTTGTAGAATTTTTTTAAAGTCACCTAAATAAGATTTTTATGTCTAAACCAATATATATATATATATATATTTAATTAACAAATTACATGATTTAAATTTAAATTCACCATTCCACATGAAAAAACATTTTTCGGAAAACATTTTATTCTGTGATAAGATCGCTTTAATTAAAATATACATTAGAAAAAAATAAAATATTAATATTGTAAAATGGTTATACAATCTGGATTTTTTAGGTCCATATTATGTAATAATTTCTATTTTATATTCGGCATAAAATTAAATTACTAAGGTAAAAAATTATCTTCCACTGTAATAAAAATGGTAAAAGGGTTAAACCAAAGGGTAAACTACATAAAACATGTCTATACATTTTTGGATGATATAATATTGAGAAATACTCACACCACTCCATTATTTTGAAATTTTGGAGCCATTCTATTTCAATATTTTACCTCTTATTACAAAAAAAAATATTCTCTATCTTTTAAAAAGATCCCTTAAACACCCCACTTATCCTCATAGATAATTACCTCTATATTGAAAAAACACTTCCCAAATCCCACCACAACACTTATATAAAGGTTATATATGTCTTTATTAAATAAAAATACCACTTTTAAAAATATTATTCCAATTTACAATGGATTTTTACCCTATAATAAGGTACATATTTTTCATCACTGCCTTTTCATTTATATTCTTTTATTTATTATTCTACCTCATAAAAATATATTATAACAATTAAAATATAATTACATATGTATAATAATTATAAATTGGTTTTTTTGGAATATAAATTTTATACCTTCTTCCAAACCACTCAAAAAATTAAAACATCGCTCATTCGTAGGTGTAGACTGCCACCTCTATGGATGATATGTTTCCTTTTTGATAATCACATTTCATGTATAGTTATAAGAATATATTTAATGAATAAATATGATATATATATATAATAATCACAAAAATTTAAATATAATTAAATATATACCGTCTTTTATTTTAGTTTTTGAAAAATAAAAGCGTCAATTGTGAGTATGTGTAGTCTACCACCTCCATGAATGATGTGTTTTGTTTTTCTTCATCTCCTTTCATGGATAGTTATAAAAAAGGATTTAAATTTTAAATATTATCTTTATGTAATTATTAATATAGAATTAAAAATAAATTATTCCTATTATATATCATATTTCAATAAGTAATTACAACAAAATTTACCACACAAAAATAGCATAACAAGAGAGGAAATGATTTTTTCCTTTGTAAATAATACATTATAATCCTACCATCTTCATCCAAATATCAGAAATTATGATTTATCACTATAATAAAGAAATATATAATATAATTATGATTTTTTAATAATAATATTATGAGTAATTCCATTCAAAATCAAACTTATCAATTAATAAATGCATGTTTTTGTTTTGGTCAGTTTAACCACTAATACGAATGATGCTATAAATTTCAATCATAGATGAATAAGGAAGAATCATTACTGGTACAATTTAATATTAATAATTAAATATTTATTTTTTGGTTAGATCAAGGTAATATTAATATTTAGATTCCTCTTTAATATAACACATTTAGTTCATTAAAAATCACCCAACAAACTCACCATTAATTTCATCTTCAAGAATCATAATTGAAAAACTCATTAAATGAAATTATAAATTTATAAATCATTATGGAACATATATTCGAATACATTAACTAATATAATAAATATTATCATGGTATCAAATATTATGGATTGAAATCAATAGTAAAAATCTTGTTCGAAACAATCGAAATCACAAACATATGAGTATGAAATGAAAAAAATATCCAAAAAACTAATGTGTAATGAATGACAATAATTTTAGAGTATAAATACTAATATATATGTATAAGGTTATTAGTTAAGTTATTAAATTGGTAGTGTTTTTTATATGTGAGGCAAAATTTCTTTGGTGGAAGTCAATATATTAGATAAGCTTTTCCTCTAAAATTTTTATTCATTGAGGCATGCTATTCATTTTATTCACCTATTTTTATTTTCTATGGTAAAAATATACACAACTGAATTCTATTATTATTTTTAATATTTATTTAATATTATTTTAATTTTCTTAATGATCCTAAAAATTATATAGTTTTTATTCATGCGATACGAATATCATGAGGGTTTCTTGTTTGACTTTTATTTCACTAAAATATGTTCTATATTACCCACTTGTTATATATTATTTTGGTCAATATACTAATATATGTATGTTTCATGATACATTAATGAAACTAAATGTCAGGAACCAACCCAGGTCGACCCTGAACCGGTCACCCGAGCCGGTCCGTGACATGACCCGAGAGGCGTTCCCGATCCACCCGGGCTGGCGACAAATGTTATGGCATCAATAGAGGCTCTGGGAATGGTTTCACCCAATATAAATAAACAAAGCAGCAGAAATAAAACAAAGAAGCGCAAAATAAACAAACTGAATAAAAAGACTAAATAGGAACAAAAGAAAATAAAACTAACCGAAAGAGAACCACTATCTCCGTGTGACCTCGTGGGTCACTCTCCAACTCATGACCAAACATCTCCCAAGGAGAAGACACCCAAATTGTAGCCTGCACAAACACTAAAAATAGAAAATAACTATAGGCGTGAGTATAAAAAACTCATTAGGCGTGCCCGAAAAACTATTCCCAATGCACTACCTTTAAATAAATAAATTTACTAATTCTAGGTTTTGACTAAATTATATAAAATATAAGTTTCCACACACACTTTCATTTCTAAAACAAGTATCAGTCCATTCCCCTTTTTAATTTACAAAAATCAAGTTTAATGTTTGAAAGGAATAGGTAAATTTCATATTAAAACATTTTCTGTGAACAATTAGGGAATCCAAACATTAGTTATTAGTAAAAAAGTAAAACCACACATAACACACAACACACACAAAGGGAAATGGATAAAAAATGGCACACATGGGTCCGCAACTGAACTAGACCTCTCAATCGTCTGCCATATACAAATGAATACTAAAGAAACATGGGACGAACCTGGGAGATCATGAACATTCTAGAACGTACTATACATGTGACTTATCCTGAAATCATGCTCTAACTAGATGATGTCATAACACCCTAACGCCCGACATATCCCTACATGGCCTAACCGAGGGGCCCAATCCCCATAGCAGCAATAACTCAGTATTCCCCTGTTATGTGGCCACTAGCCAGTGCGTAATCTAAAGTAGTGCTGTAATCATTCTCAGAAGATTCACTCACTATCCGAGGATCCCTTGTCAAAAACGTATAACAAAAAGGAACGGGGTGATTCAATAAAGTGAATCTTGTAGAACAAACATCACACACAACATATGCAGTCAACATACACCAAAGTTCACCCCTATGTCACCCAAAGAGTGTTTTTCCTATATAATTAATTTTTATTAAAGTTCCAAACAGGCCATCATCAACTCTAAAGAAAAACCTTGTTTCTCAAGAAAAATGGAAACACTTGTTCAGGAGAAATCATTTATCATTCAATCCAGAACCACATCTGAAATTATGTGAATTATGTTTAAAGGCCAAACTGGCATTCATTCCCTACTGGGTGTCCGCTTGTCAAGAAAATATTTCAAAAGTCGTATGTAAAATAAACGGCTATTTTTACACCAAATAATCATTTAAAAATTAATTATCTTATATTATTTCTCATTTATTAAAATTAATAAAACATATATCATTTAATAAATTCTAAATATAAAGGTGAGTGAAGTGGGGGACCTACCTTGAGGCTGATATGAAATGGAAGACGCACTTCTTACACCACACAGTAAGGTCCAAGGTACTGTAAAAAAAACACTAAAAACTCAAAACACGAACCAAAACCCCAATTAAATTATGAAAAACTGAGTGGCTGGAAGAAACCCTCACCTCGATACTAAAGCACGACAATGAAGAAAACTCATAAACAAAGTGCGATGATGGCACTCACTCGGAAACGCTCCGTGCAGGTCCTAGAAAGTCAAACCGACCCAAATAAAATTTAATTAAAAAAATATAATCAACCTAGCATGTATATATATATATCAAATAAAAATATCAAATATAGAATTAAATAAAAGGCTACCAATGGGCAGGGGTTGTGACTAGAAAAGGACTTCTAGAGGGTCTCGCGCTGGAGCAGCGGATGGCGTCCGCATGGCTGGACAAAGTCTGACCAAGGGGTGTGACAAGGGCCGCCGGACAGCGGGAATGCGAGGCTTCCAATAGGAAGGGTGTGAGAGCACCGGGTAGCGGTAAGATCCTAGGCCGAGCAGGGGTCCTACGGCAAAGAGAATAGGTGTTCGGGGTGGCCGTTGCTGTGAGGAGGTAGAGCACTGGAGCGGGCTGGGTGTGCGCTGGGTGAGATGCATACCGAAGGCAGGAGCAGTGGCTGGCCAAAGGGGGGTACCCCAGGATGAGGTCGGAATGGGTAGCAGGAGGGTGGCGCGGGGTCCCAGATAGGGAGGCAGCGAGGTCGGGACATGGGCACGCTATCAAGGGTGAGCCAGAGTTGGCGGAGGCGAGCGGGCTGCAGGCGCGACTAGCGGAAAGGGAGTAGGGTCAGCCATGACCTGCAGGGGTGGGGTGCGGCTGGTGGTGTTGTGCAGGCCAATGGGCCACTGTAGGGTGCTGCGAAAGGAGGTGGTGCATACTGGTGAAAGGATGCGGGCAGCTTGAGGCCCTACGGGAGGAGGGTGTGGCTGGTAGAGGCTGGACAGTAGGAGTGCATGAGGTGGGTTTCAGCACTGCAATAGGGAAAACTAGGGTTGTGCGCTGTATGGGGAGCAGGAGGAATCAGGGGCATGTGTGGGATTTTGTGCAGGGAACAAGAGGGGAGCGCATGGGAGGCCTGGCCGCTGGGGCTGTCGGCAGGCCGGGATGAGGGAAAGCAGTTGCAGGTGTGGTGACTGCATGAGGGGTGGATGCAGGCTGCTGTAGGAGGTGCTGGATTTGGGCGCTGCAGCAAGTCGAAGGCACATGGAGAGCTGGTGGTATGGTGCAGCGGTGCTTCGGGAAGAAGAAGAGAAAAAAAAACCAAAAGGGGGGCAGCTGCGTGGAAATAAGAAGAAAGGTATGGAAAGAGAAAGAATAAGAAGAAGAAAAAGATAAGACAAAAAAAGTAAAGTAACTAAATAATAATATATAAAGGATAATAATAATAATAATAATAATATTCCAATAAATATAATAATAATAATAATAACAATATTATAAACTATTGTTATTATTATTATTAAACATTTTATGAAATTATTTTCAATTTAATTTATTCATTTAATTTTATTATTTATCTAAATAGGTGGGAAATCGCGCACTCACCAGGCCTGAACGCATGATCGGACCAAAACTGCGGTGACTTTGCACCCACCTGGGCCGAATGCTCGGTGACTGCTAGCAGTGCGGTAACTGCGCACTGGCCCGAGACCCACTGAAAACATCAAAGCTTCAAAAATTCAATCGCAGACCCAAACCCGACTCAACCTAGAGTCACGGGACCGAGAAAAAAATAAAAACATGGGCGTCCGTGGTCGGGGTGTGACAATTCGCCCCACTACATACACTTTCTGCCCCTAGAAATACACCAAGACAACAGTTGACAGAACTTGAGTTCATTCCTAGAAAAAATCATAGAGAACCGAGAGCTTTAGGGCAACTATTCCCAACAAACTTCACCCCCTACCAAGTCACTAAAAACCAATACTTGAGATTGAGGGGAGGACAGGAGAGGGTTATCCCAACCACAAGAATTAACTAATACAAAAACCCTTGAAACCCAAACAAACCATCCCCTGGGTGGGCCACACGGGAACTCTCAAACCAAACTCATTCGTTTTTCGCACATGTACCGAACAACACACACGAGACTTGACGAAAACCTTAATATAGAACAATACAACAACTTGTGGATGAGAAATTAACTCAACACCTCCCATCAACTTCACGAAACAAACATTCCCTTATCGAACAAAGCTAGGACCAACTAAAAAATAGGACAACTCCATTTATTCACAGGCCCACACCATTCAGAGAGACCAAACAACTCAAGAACCGCACTGAGAGCAGATAAGACCGCTTGGATTGTTGTGGAACGAGCTCATCATGCCACCAAACCAAGTATGAGCTTACGACATCGATGAGAATAGAATAAAGGAAATTTTGGATATTTCCATTCCAAAACCGAAGACTTTATCTGGACCAAGGTTCCACACACCCTCGGTAACTCCTGACTGTGCGTGAGCTTCACCCCGAGACCTGTGGCTGGGGCCCTGATAGCTGAAGCATATTCTGCCTCACAGTCAGGCATTTTCATCTTCTGGTCTACAACTCCCTCCATTCAATGATTAAATCAACCACCGTGGTCATACAATTTCATTGGGATGCAACATGATGGCTTAGAATGTCCAGACTGGCCATACTAGTGGCGCACAAGAGAGTGGTCCAACGAACTATGAGCCGGTACCGATGTGGATGATTTCATGGAGAAAGGTTCCACCGGCCCCCACTCCTTGCCTGGTGGGGAACCTTTTCGGAAGTCGACCACCATTAATCACACCCAAAACTCCAATAAAAACGAGATATCTCATCATTACTAGTCCAAGACTGAAACCTCAAATAACTCTAGGGCAGTATGAACCTTAAATATCCTGGGATTTACAAACAACCCGTAGACACAATATCATTCAGAACAATACAACTACCTCTAACAGACTTTGATTATCTCAAAAATTATGCAACACACAAAAGGAACTGAGAACTGAGCATAACTCATTGGCAACATTTGGAGGCTTTCTGAGCGGCATACTCATGAAAACACGAAAAACACCATCGAAACCGACATCAAGCTAAAACTCAATCAAATCAACAACACAAGCTATGGGAAATTGGACCATAATCCAAACATATACAACACAAGGAGAAATAACTTTTTCCAAAACCATTGTCTCTTTACAATTTTAAAAACTCATCTATGAAACCTTATGAACCATAACATGTGCGTTTATTCAGTCCTCCTCACATCATCTGTGAAAAAGTGCCCCCCACACACTTCCTATATATACCCATGCACGAGTGACCCTCTATAAAAAGTGCCAAGTTTCAAACACCTCAAATTTCCTTACCAAATCCAAACCCACACCAAGCTTTTCCAAACCGATACATCTTCTATTTAAAAACCCACTTTTGTAATTTCATAAAACAATTTGGAAGAAACACATTTCCATTTAAAAACCAATTTCACTTTTAACGCACACTCAAATCAACTGGGACTAAAACAAAACACAAGAAGTAATAACCCATTGGGATGAGGAATTAGTGCATATGTCTAACCCAGCAACATGGTGGTGAGCCATGCCCCAAGTAAAGCATAATACTAAGAGGACCTTAAACCAGACACTTGGACTCCACATGGGTCACCACCCCATGTGAGGCCACAAAGTGAACCGATTCACCTCCATTGTCATCCCTTAACCCAAAATGACCAAGGAAAAGTGACTCAAATCCTAGACTAGCCTGGGTAACCCAGGTCTCGTCATGAGTGGTGGTGATCAGGCACCGACCCGTAACCTACCTCATGAGCCCCGACAGTCCTAATCTCCATCTACTAGACATCCCAAATAACAAAGGGCACTCTGAAAAGTGAGGCCTGCTAAGGGAAAACCCCCTATGATACCATTTTGTCATGAAACAACCCGGGTCGACCCTAAACCAGTCACCCGAGATGGTCCGTGACATGACCCGAGAGTAATTCCCGATCCTCCCGGGCTGGCGACAATCACTAGGGCATCAATTGAGGCTGTGGGAACAACTTGTTTTATTAAAATTATTTATATTGAACCGGTCACCTGAGCTATTCCGCAACATGTCCCGAGAGGCGTTCCTGAGCCCCCCAGGCTGGCGACAAGTGCCAGGGCATCAATAGAGCCTGTGGGAACGGTTTCGGCCAATATAAATAAATAAAGCAGTAGAAATAAAATAGAGCAGCGCAAAATAAACAAACTAAATAAAAAGACTAAACAGCAACAAAAGAAAATAAAACTAACCGAAAGAGAACCACTATCTCTGTGTGACCTCGTTGGTAACTCTACAACTCGTGACCAGAGGTCTCCCAAGGTGAACGCACCCAAGCTGTAGCCTGCACAAACACTAAAAACATAAAAGAAATATAGGCGTGAGTATAAAAACTCAGTAGGCGTGCCCGAAAAACTATTCCCAATGCACTAGCTTTAAATAAAGAAATTTACTAATTCCAGGTTTAAACTAAATTATATAAAATATTAGTTTCCACACACACTTTCATTTCTAAAAAGAGTATCAGTCCATTTACTTATTTAATTTTTTAAAAAAAGTGTAATGTTTGAAAGGAATAGGTACATTTCATTTTAAAACATTTTCTACGAACAATTTAGGAAAACAAACTTCAGTTATTAGTCAAAAAGGAAAACCACACATAACACACAACACACACCAAGGGAAATGGAAAAAATGGCCCACATGGGTCAGCAACCGAACTAGACCTCTCAATCATCTGCCACATACAAATGAACACTAATGGAAACATGGGTTGAACCTAGGAGATCGTGAACAATCCAGAACGTACTATACATGTGACTCATCTTAAAAGCATGATCTATCTCGATGACGTCATAACACCTTAATGCCCGGCATATCCCTACATGGCCTAACTGAGGGGCCCAATCCCCATAGCAGCAATAACTCAGTATTCCACTACTATGGGGCCACAATCTAGTGCGTAATCTAAACTAGTGCAGAAATCGTTCTCAGAAGATTCACTCACTATTCCAGGTTCCCATGTCAACATGTATAACAAAAAGGAAAGGGATGAGTCAACAAATTCAATCAAGTAGAAAAAAAATCATACACAACATATGCAGTCAACATACACCAAAGGTCACCCCTGAGTCACCCCAAAGATAGTTTTTCCAAAATAATTTATTTTTATTAATGTGCCAAACTGGCCTTCATCAACTTTAAAGAAAAACCTCATTTCTCAAGAAAACCTGAAACACTTGTTCAGGAGAAATCATTTATCTTTCAAAACAAAACCACATTTTAAATTCCATGAATTATGTTTAAAGTCCAAACTGGCATTCTTTCACTACTGGGTGTCCGCTTGTCATGAAAATATTTCAAGAGTCATGTATAAAATAAAAGGCTCTTTTTACACCAAATATCATTTAAAAATTAATTATCTTATATTATTTCTCATTTATTAAAATTAATAAAACATCAAGCAATTAATAAATTCTAAATCTAAAGGTCAGTGCAGTGGGGGACCTACCTCGAGACCGAGATTAAAAGGAAGACGCACGTCCGACACCACATAGTAAGGTCCAACGTACTGTAAACAAAACACTAAGAACTCAAAACACGAATAAAAACCCCAATTAAAGTATAAAAAACCAAGCAACGGAAAGAAACCGTCACCTCGAAACTAAAGCGTGATGACGACGCAAACTCAGAAACAAAGCGCGACGATGGCGCTCACTAGGAAATACTCCGCGTGGGTCCTAGAAAGTGAAACCGACCCAAATAAAATTTAATTAATAAAAATTCTAATCAACCAAATGTATATATATATATCAAATAAAAATATCAAATGGAGAATAAAATAAAAGGGTACCAATGGGGGGGGGTCATGACTATAAAAGGACCACCAGAGGGCATCACGCTAGAGCAGCGGAAGGCATCCGCACGGCTGAACGCGGTCCGACCAAGGGGTGCGACAAGGGCTGTCAGAGAGCAGTGATCTGAGGCCGCCGATAGGAAGGGTGAGAGAGCGCCGGGCAGCGGTGAGAGTCAGGGCCAAGCAGGGGTCCTGTGGAAAAGAGAACAAGAGTTCGGGGTGGCCACTACTGTGAGAAGGCAGAGCGCTAGAGCGGGCTGGGCGTGCGCTGGGTGAGATACAGGAAGAAGGCAGGAGCAATGACTGGTCAAAGGGGAGGGGGAACGCTAGGATGAGGCCTGACTAGGGTATCAAGAGGCTGGCACGATGTCTCGGATAGGGAGACAGCAAGGTCGGGACATGGGATCGCTATCAAGGGTGAGCCAGAGCTGGCGAAGGCGAGTGGGCTGCAGGCGCGACGTGCAGACAGGGAGCAGGGTCAGCCAGGACCTGTAGGGGAGGGGTGCGACTGGCAGCATCGTGCGGGCCAATGGGCTACTGTAGGGTGTTGCGATAGGATGTGGTGCAGGCTGGGGAAAGGAGGTGGGCTGCATAAGGCCCTACGGGAGGAGGGTGTGGCTGGCGGAGGTCGGACAACAGGAGCGCATGAGTTGGGTTGAGCGCTACACCAGGGAAATCTTGGGTTGCGCGCTACAAGGGGAGTAGGAGGCATTAGGGGTCTGCACGGGCTAGTGTGCGGGGAACAGGAGGGGAGCGCATGGGAGGCCTGGCGGCTGGGGCTGTCGGCAGGCCGGGATACGGGCAAGCGGCTGCAAGCGAGGCAGCTGCATGAGGGGCAGAGGTAGGCTGCTGCAGGAGGTGCCAGATCTAGGCGCCATAGTAGGTCTAAGGCACAGGCAGAGCAGGTGGTAGGGTGCAGCTTTGTAACGGGGAGAAGAAGAGTAAAAAAAGAAAATGGGGGCTGCCGCGTGGAAACATGAAGAAAGGCAGGGAAAGAGAAAGAATAAAGAAAAAAAGATAAGATAAAATAAATAAAAAAGTAAAGTAACTAAATAATAATATATAAATGATAATAATAATAATAATAATAATACAACAAAAATAATATAAATAATAGTAATATTATGATTATTATTATAAATTATTGTTATTATTATTATTAAACCTTTTATAAAATTATTTTCAATTTAATTTATTCATTTAATTTTATTATTTTTCTAAACAGGTGGGCAACCTCATACTCAATAGGTCCGAACACATGATCGGACCGAAAGCGTGGTGACCACGCACCCACTCGGGCTGAATGCACTATGACCGCTAGCAGTGCGGTGACTGTGCACTGACCCGAGACCCATGAAAAACATCAAAGCTTCAAAAATTAAAACCCGGACCCAAACCTAACTCTACCCAGAGTCGCAGGACCGAGAAAAAAATAAAAACAATGGTGTCCATGGTCGGGGTGTGACACTAAAGGTATTAAAAAATCTCTATATTCTTCAATATTCTATTTCATTCTGATTCAAGTCATTCGAATATTTTAAGGGATTTTGTTATATCAAATCTCACTTATTTGAGTTATAATGATTCTACATGAACTTATTTTCCCTATGTATTGTTTATTACACAAAAAAATTTAGTAGGTGATAATTGTTTCTTCTATATATAGAAATAATATTTTAATTCAATGCTTATTCACTAATTAACTTCTTTCTCATAAATGTATATTATTGTTAATAATAATTCTTATCCTCTAAAATAATATCTCTATCCCCCATGTCCACGTTCATTTTTATAATCAATTTTATCCTTTATTATTTTGAAATAAAAATATGTATTATTTTATGTTATATTTGCGATTCTATTTACCACTTTTCATAAGGAAGAGTTGTTTCTCTTTCAAATGATGAGGATTTAAATAATTTTACTTTAAACTACTAAAGTGATTTTTTTCATTTCATTTCCAAATATTTTATAATTCCTTACACATTCACTCAGGGAAATATATATGGAGTTTTCAATGATAATTTTTTTGTATTCTTTTAATGTTTCAATTAGATAATATTTTCATGACACTATTAATAATATATTATTAAATGTGGATCATAACATCATATCATATTTATAAAATTTATAATTTTATTAAAATATTCTTTTCATGTTTTTGATTCCATTTACATATATCTTTGATGGATTCACCTCATTTGGAGTAATATTTCAAGAACTAATATCTAAATTTCCTTATTAAATAATCATTTTGGATGAATGAATTTTGGGTATTAACTTATCTATCTATTTAGGTGAACGGCATGTGATAACAATTGTAAAAGATGAAAAAATCATTTCTTCCCATATCTTTCTTATAATTGTATATAATATTATTATTTTATAGAATAAATGTATATATAATATCTTTAATAGAATCATGTGTTCTAATATAGACATCTAATTCATTTGATATGGTTTTATATCTCATGAGATAATCATGAAGAGTATGGATATGATGTAGTTAGGTATGTTCACAAGATTAAGTGTAAATATAGTTCTATTAGCTATGTTTACATGATTGCGCATTGTAATGATATACTTTTCTTTGTTTAATAGATTTTTCCTGGAACGAATTTAGTTATCTATGTTCAAAAAATTGAGCATTGAAATGATTCAAATACCTATGTCTACAATGTTATCATTTGTTATGATTATGATTATGTGTATTTATATGATATATGATTATGTTATGCTTTATTACTAATGATTATTGTCTTATGCTTCTATAGTACTATGTAATGATATATGTTTGATCATTTGAGATTGCATTTCCTTCTGTTAAATAGACCACTCTTATTGGTTTGTGTTTTTTTATAATATCTTTATTACTTACTCATGTTTCTAAAATACTTATGATCTAACCCCACTGTGATCCCATTGATCTGTTTTTCCATTATTGGGCATTTGATCTCACCAATTTCTTATGTTTTCCATTCCCCAATTTATGATTATTAGTATAACATATGATATGCCTCGAAGGAACTCTCGTATTGAGTGACTATAGTGAAATGTTCACAGGTGTAGTAAAATAATTCATCAATACAGCTAATCCCAAAATGTCATAACCCTAAATCTTTAGGGGGTTATGTGAGATTATTGTGATATTTTACATTAATATAAAATATATAAAATCTTAGCTTTGTCCTTCCCACATGGGATCAGATCTATTGTGTAATCAATGTGTTTTTATAATAGGGCACGAAAGTGTGGGTCTAGGGTATCTCAATTGGTATTAGAGAATTATTTTTATGGATTGATAATAGATAAAATAATTGAAAAAACTATATATATTCTATTTAATGAAATCCTAAAATTTTGTAAAATTATATTATGTCTTTCATATTTAAAGTATGATACCTTTATAGATATAAAAAATTTGATGCAGGCTCTAGAATGGATTAATATATTGGTAATAAAATCATAAATGGTTGGTTTTATATTAACTCAATCTTCATTTGGATCACAACATGTGGGCCAAACTGAACACAAGGTTTTTATGTCTTAAAGTATGTTGTTTTTTTATTTACATGCTCTTTATTAATGATTATGAAGGATTTAATGTGAATTTTATAACATAATATATAACCAATTATGTGAGAGAACCTAATATTAATGTAATCATGGATAACTGATATTTAAACCACAAAAATAAAAATATATATTATATATTCTTTTAAAGAGTTACTTTTTCTATGATTATAGTTTTCTATTATAGATTTATAAATTTATATATTCTCAAAGATAAACTATCATTTAATTAAATTAACGGATTGATCCTAAAGGAACAATTTTAATAATGTGAGTGATAGTAAATGACAAGATTATCTAAATGAGAAACCTAACAATTAAAGAGATAGAGCAAAAATACTCATAGTAGTGGTCAACCAACTATTCCAAGAAATGAATAATAATGAGAACCATTTTGAGGTATAAAATTCACATAAGAAGGATAATATTACTATAAACTCCTTCATGAATCAATTACCTCTATCATTTAGAGGTTATTCAAACCTATTAATTTTAGAATAGTGGATCAAAGTAATAGATAAGATATTATATTCCCTTAAATGTTCAAAACATGTGAATTTCATATTTGCAGTTTACTGTTTGGAAGGTGAGGCTGAAAAGTGGGGGAATCTCATTTAAAATATAATTCAGAAGTAATAAAATGACTAAATGTGATGAGAGGAGTTTAATATTATTTTTTTCACTATATATTTATCCCAAAAACTTCTCACAATGATGGAGAGATAATTACTATAGTTGTAACAAATAACAGATGAATCTATCTTAACTATGAAGTTAATATCACTAGACTCATGTTTTATTACTGAACATGAGTTTAATATTGAATGATTATTTAGTGTACTAAATCAAATTCTTGAAAATTATTTTTCTAAAAGAGACATTTTTTATCTAAAAATAATATTTCCAATGTGCACTTAAGGTGGAAATAGAATCCATGGACACATAGTATTTGAGAGACAAGAAATAGAATATAGCGTTTCATTGAATCTCAAATGAAATATATCACAGATGGAAGAAATTAAAATCACTTATACATTTTCAATGTGGGAGAAATTACTAAGTAAATTGCTTTAACATGACATTAAAATTTTTCAGGTTTGGTTAAGATCGCCATAAATCTCATGTTTATTGAGAAGGGGTGAAGATGATGTATATGAAATGTGGGATAAGTGGTTAAAACTAATCAACCACCCATACTTCAACACATAAAATGAAATAAGTTTGAGAATTATATAAATATATTCCATAATCCAAGTGATAATGAGTAAAATAAACCTAAAAACATTGAGACTAAAGGCTAATGGAAGAGAATATGTATTCACAAATGAAGAAGTGGTTCATGAAAATGATGGATGAAAGTTAAACAGATCATCAAATTAGGATAATGAAATTTCATATTAGATTTTTATTCTACCCACACTCATATACATATAATTTTCTCTAAGAATTTAATGGTGGGATATTTGATTATCATTGGTAACACATAATGTATGATGATTCCACCCCAAGTATATAATATTATTTCATAAAAGTTTGTATATTGTTCATAAAAATATTATTATTATTCTTTTAAATATATTTTGTGGGGTTTTGGATATTTAATTTATCACTCTACATATAGCTCTTAACAATTCTAGAATCAAAAAATGACATTTCATATCTTAAATTAACTTATGACAATCAAGCAGTTCAAGGTTTACTATAATTTTTATCGAGATTGCTTTTATTATAAAGGTATTAATACTAAACCATGATATGAGTTTTTTAGTTTAATTCTATTTATAGAGGATGATATTTTATAAGAAATTATACGTCATGTGATGAATATAATAAGAATAACCTCTTCTATTTTCATTAGTAACAAAAATTTAATTTTTGATGATATAATTTATTTATGGGGGGATGAAAGTAAGTCCAAAAATTTTTAGCATATATTTTCCATTAATTAAATTTTTTGTTGAATAGTTTTATCTACAAAAAACATTAATCTCAAAAAATAGTGATATATTTTATTATGTGGAATTTGTAAGTATTAAAAGTGACTATTATAGTGTAACTTTTTAATTAAAAGGTATATGTTGTAGTAAATATAATATTAATAAATAAATAAAAAGAAGAAATGGAATCAAGCAGAAGAAGTATTCCTAAAAAATAGTAGTTATCTAATCTTGGAAAAGAGGTAGTGTCACTCGGGTTTCCCATAGACCAAGGCTCTATCAAACTCCAACAAGTGAAAATTGAGAGAAGTAAATTATCAGAGAATTTTAAGATCTTGGAAGTCAATACTCAATCTGTGATCTCGAAATCTCAACCAACAACATCCACCACTAATCAAATTATTATTTGGTATTATGTGAAGACCTTGAGGGGATTTATAATTAAAATCTATGATAATATAAATATGTACGTATTAATGTAATAAATTATATATTTATTTTATACATTTGGGATACCTATTAAATTTCATTGAAATGATTAATTTTATATTTAGTACTTATTTTTAATGTAATTTTATTAATAATTATTGAATAAATTATCAATATTAGAAAATTCAGAATAAAATGATTTTTCTTCCTTTTTCTAAAGAATTGTATTTTTCTATATATTATGTATATTTTCTTTATTAAACAGAACTGATTGATTTTAAAGTGATTATTCTAAATTTTACAGTGAGAATATATATATATATATAAGAAATCATTTCATCAGAATAACTAATATGAAATAATATAAAGAACACTTACTTATTTTAAATATCACTTTCGTACGAAAATAATTTCCTTTTCATATATTGTTTTTGATATAGTAGTCAAATTTATAAATTTTGGAAAATTACTTTTTGTATATTGGATACCATTTTTGGATTCATCGTATCAAAATTATTTTACGGTTAATTTTTGAGATTTTTATGAAAAGATTTATTTTTACGACAATAGTAAAAAATACAATTTTTCAAACACCACAATTTTTTTGATCTGATAGTTATATGAATGTGACTTATTAATTTTTGAAAACAATTTATTAGTAACAAATTTATTTACTTTTTAAAATACACATATAAAAATATTATTTTTAAATTAGAAACTCATGCTTGTCTGTTTGGAACCTATGTTATATTTTATTATAAAAAATATTATTTTGGTGATTTCCCTTAAATTTAGTAACCAAAATGGAACATTTTGTTTTTAATGATTTTAAAGTCACATAAATAATTATTTTATCCCTAAACCAATAAATATCATTATAATCAATAAAATACATGAATTTAATGTAAATCAATTTTTTCATGCCGAAAAGTCCTTTAAAAAATTGTTGCATTAAACAAACATTGATGAAATCTAATTTTAACACCTATACAAATAAAATATTATATACTGGTTTTAAAATTTTAATCATAAGTACCAGAATATTTAATAATTTCCTTGTAATTTTGGGTATAAATATAAAGTACTAAGGTTAAAAATTAGTCACCAAGGTAAAAGCTAAAATGGTAAAAGGGTTAAAACAAAAGGTAAAATATTTAAAAATGAAATTTTGTTATATAAATTAGTTTTTTAGAAACCTCTAAAACTATATTCACCCCCAATACATTATTTCTAACTTTTGGGACCACTTTTTTAATAGTATACCTCTAATTAAAAAACTGTCACCCCCCTCACATACAAAATAATCCCAACACTTCCCCACTTATCCTCACACCTCAACCCACTAGATAAACTAAAAATGACCCAAATAACTCAACACACTGTTAGAAACATATTATATGTTTTTATCCCATCAAAATAACTCTGTTCGGAGTTTTATTCTTATTTATAAAGGAATTGTTCTGAGGATTAAGGTATAATTACCTACTAACTAATTGTTCATTTCTATTGTTTTAATTCTTTGTATACCTATAAAATATCTGTTATAATAATGATAAAATAACTAAATAAGTATAATAAATATACTGAAATTCTTTTTTTATTGAATTAACTTTTTTTACATTCTAGCTAACAACTTTAATAATGAAAATGTCGCCCGTGCATACATGAAAACAATCACCTACATGAAATACATGTTTTCCTTTTCATCGCCAACATACATAGATGGTTTATGGAATATATTTAATGAATAAATATGAAACATATTACATAATCATGTTACTTTAGAGACAAATAATTTTCTACTATTTTTTATTTATTTCCATTGAAAAATTAAAATGTCGACCATGCCTACATTACGACTACCACCCCCATGAATGATACCAAGTAATTTTTATAACCAAATATCATTGATTGTTATTAAAATGGATTTAATTGATAAATATTATATTTTTGAAGTTATTAATATAAAATAATGATGAATTAGTAATTCTGTTAATAATATTAAAAAAACAATCATTGTAAATTTAAATACCTAAAACAAATGAAATAAGAGGAAAATTGATTCCTTCTTTGTAAAAAAAAATAACATCTTATCATAAAAAATTTATCTATATATTATCAATTATGATTTATCAATTTAATAAAATATAAATAAAATAATTATAATTTTGGAATAATGATATCATGAGTGATTTATTTCATAATCAAACTTATCAATTAATTATAGCATTTTCTTGTTTAGGTTGATTTAACTACATAAATGAATAATTCTATAAATTTCCATAATGGATGAATGTGGAAACAACATTAAAATTATTAATTTATATAAATATTTTAATAATTTATTTCTAGATATGGTAATTTCATATTAATATAAAGCCTTTTATTTGTTATAAAACACCAAACAAGCTCATCATACATTTTGTCTTCATGAATTGTAACTAATAATATCATGGAATTAAATTATTAAATTTTAACTATCTTATAATATTAATTCCAATAACTTAATTATTATGTGAATGATGAATTGGGAACCAAATCATCGGGATAATACCGGCATTAAAAAGTCTGTGAGAAACAATCGAAATCACTAACATCTGATGGTGAAAAAAATATCAAGCTTATTAATGAACAATGAATATTTATAATTTAATATTAGAAATTATAATATATTTTTAATAGGTATTAAGATAAGTCATTATAATAATTTTTTATTATGATGAAGTTTTAAGTGATTTTTGGATGCCTAGAGTTAATATAAGGACCACCTTTTAAATTTTCATTCACTGAGGATTGTTTTTCATATTAAACAACTATTAATTTTTTATATGGTATAAATACCACACCATTTTATTATTTCACTATTTTTATAATTTCTTTCAAAGGATTTACCAGTCTTTTCCCAAATCCCAAATTTATATTCTTTTTATTCTTGTGATAGAAAGGTCATAAGTGTTTCTAATATGAGTATTCATTCTTTGCGACATATGTGATATTGACCACTTGTTTTATATTGTTTGTTACATATAATACCCTATGATTATTTTATGATATATTAATGAAATTATTGGTATTTAAAAATACATCTTAGGTTCTCTAATTCAACAGATTTTGATTCAAGATATACCAATGTTGTTAGAGATTTTGATAACTCAAGTCGCTTTTCTTTTAGTTATAATTATTATCCTTGAACATATTTCTCATATGTATGGTTTATTCTACCAAAATATTTTATAATATAAAATTTATCTTTTTATCATGGGAAACAAATATTATAATCCCAATATTCTTCTTTAATTAATTTATTTCACAACAATGTATATCATTGTTAACATTATTGATCATCCTCTACAATAAGCTTATTCTATTCCATTTTAAAGTTCATTCTACCCCCAATGTTATGAAATAAAAATCTGAAGTACAAATATTTAATAATTAGGAGGATATTCATAATTATAATTACCACTATTCAAAAGTAATCATTATTTCTATTTTAAATGATGTGGGTTTCAATATATTTGTTTTAAAATACTAATGATTTTTTCCCTTTTCAAAATAAAATATTTTATCATTCACCACACATTTCCTATAGGAAAAATTTATTTATTTTTCAATGATCCATTTTTTTAGTTTATATAATTTTTTTTATGATTTTGTTCATGTTTCATTTTAGTAAAAAAAAAAATTTGGATGTGGGTCATAACATCATCTTTTGTACAAAATATTAAGTAATGTTTTATAAAAACATTCTTTAATATTTTTTTCTTCCATATTAGTTTATCATCAATGTATTGATCTCCTTTGGAGTAATTTTTCATGCGACAGCCTTCAGATTCACTTGTGAAAACAATCTTTTGGGTGATTGAATTAATTTTTCAACCGATCTAACTTTTGAAGTCATATCATGTGATACCACTGGGAAATCCTATGAATCACATTTTATTTTCAATGGGTTCACCATAATATAATATATGATGTATTTTATAGGGGAAAAAATGTATATAGTTTATCATTATAATATTGGTGTGGTCCGAGATATCCCTAAAATGGTTTTTTTGTTTTTATATCTCATATGATAATGTTGTTGGGTGTTGAAATGATGTAGTTATCAATGTTCATAATATTGATAAAGGACACAATGAGATTAGATATTTTAAGAAGATTGCGTGTGGAAATGATGCGGTTGACTTTGTACAAAATATTGATTTTTAAAAAACATTGTTAGTTATGATCAAATTATTTATCATGGAATCAATGCTACTATGTCACGACCAGACCCAATAGGGCTCGAGCCGGGACTCCCCAACCCCGCCTCCAATAGGCCAGGGGATGGAATCTAGTGGCGAGTAGGCTATCACAAACATGGGAGGCATTAGCCTAAGGTACCTATACACACACACACCGACATACACCTCCATTGAACAGTGCAGAGATATATAAAACTAAAAAGAAAATGCATGAATACATCTATCCGAAACTAGAGTACATCAAAAGTACAAAAGGGAAAAATAAGGCCCACCAAATTAAAACTAAAAAGAGTCCAAACTGCTCGGAAGAAGGGGGTACGCTGCCAAAACACCTACCGGTAAGCTCCTCAGCACAGCTCTAGTAAACACCTCGGTCAAAACTGCTCACTAGGCTCCTCCTGCTCCAGGTCCTCCTGGGACTCCGTCGAATGGCATGTGGTCTGCACAAGACACAAATATGTGCGGGCAAAGCCCATGCGGATGTGAGTATACCAATACCTAGTAGGCACACCAAAAACCCAAAACCAAAGAGAGTAAATGAAAGGCAACAGTCTGCTCAACCCATCCAGAGGGAACCCAGACCAGAGAGAAACTCCATCTCATGACAATCCTTGGCTAAACACAACTAGTCAGCTCAATCCAGGTGTATGACCATACATACACCCTGTACAATCCAGATATACTCAGATCACGCACCAAGCTACATGAGGTACCAAACTCATCACCACAAACAATTCACAACCAGGAGAGCTCACTCCACGATCACTATCATCCTATATGACACTCGTCTGAGAGATACAATCCATCCAGTTTCTCACAAACCTCTCAGACACTCACCTGAGAGATCATGCCCGTCGGATAGTGTCACCGAGGAAACCTCTCTAAAACAACATTACCACCAAATTCCTTGGATAGGGGATTTCTCCTAGTGTCTTCTAGGGGATACCAGAACCCACACTGGTATACAAAGATCTCACATATAGGGGATCACTCCCAGGATCCACTGGGGGATACCACAACCTGATCTGGCACTCGTAGATCTCACAGATAGGGGATCACTCCCAGGATCCGCTGGGGGATAACACAACCTGATCTAACACTCGACAGAAACACGTCACCCAGATAGAGGATCATCACCCGAGTAAAGGTGGTCATGATGATACCAGAACAATATATGGTACATCTCGTGCTGTAGGGGATCGAACAGACAATGCTGCAACCCTAATGAAACCACATGCTAAGTAAGTGATCATATAACCAATGATACCGCAACCCTACTATAATCCTCATGATGTGCAGGGTAATATATAACCAATGATGCCACAACCCTACTGAGCACAGATCACTATGTAGGGGATCATATTCTTGATGATGCCACAAATCCTACGGGGTTAACCTGTTAGATAAGGAATCGCCACCCATGGATAAATGGTCACAACAATACCAAGAACCTGATCTAGGGTAACGATGCTAGAGGATCCCGCTCCAGGCCCACAGGAGGAATGCCACAACATTAATAGATTAAAAATCCCGTCAAGGGGATAAAAATCCTATACTAGGGTTGTGATTCCGCATGAACCCTTGTAGGATCGAACCAATGGAGTACCCTCAACCACTGCTGGTCCAAACATCGCTAACCCGAGCGACCTGCAACAACGCCACACCGCGCACCTCCAAGGCCGATACAGAAGCCACCATCACGATCCACATAGAAAAACATGTGGGATAGGCTATTTACTCACCCAAAACGGACAACTAGTGAAAAGGTCACTATTCAACACATCTAGCCCGTGCGAGGCCCACACAACGATCCCGAAACACATCAAGCGGATCATACCACACCGATTCCCTCGGAAAAACACACAGGATAGACTACTCGTTCATCCGAAACGGACACTAGGTGAAAAAGTCACTATTCAATGAAGCCAGATCAGGTGGGACCCATAGAACGGTCCTGAAACTCATTGAATGGATCACACCATTGCGATCCTCTCGAAGAATCACATACGATCGACTATTCATCCGCCAAAATCGGACTCCTGGTGTGAAGGTTGCGTTTTTCTGCAAACGCCAAAACCCAGCCTCGTGGGGCGCACACCCAAAACTCAGTTCCAACAATCATAAATCCTCAAGAAAAGTCCGCAATTCCTTCAGGGTCTCAACACCACTGACAACACGTCAATCGGACGCTACAGGTATAAGATACAACGGCCTGAAGTCGAATAATAATAAAACATCATTATTTTATTCGATGTTTCAAGCTCCCAGTCCACGATCCTGAAATGTAAAATTTCTAAGGTGAGATCAAAATATATTTCTTCCATGCAAGGAACACATCACCACAAACGGCTCGCAAATCCGAGTTACGGTTTTCATGTTAAGAGGGTTTAAAGTACCCCTAGAAAAACCTGGCCGGACTACCGCATGACTTGCCGAAAACCACCGCGCCGCTGCTAGAAACTGATGTGCCGGTGCCAGACTCCGCCATGCCGGAGCCGGAAACAACTGTGCTGCCGCCGCGTCCCCGTGGGTCTTGCCGGATTCTACCATGGTCGCCACCAGAATCTGGGTTTTCCACCGGAAAACTTCCGTGATCCACCGGGAGCACCCCGGTGCTCCAAAATCAGATCTGAAACATGTTTCAGAAACCTTGGGACCTGAACTATACAACGCTTATGACGATTTGAAGAAAAAAAAACACATAAAATGGGTCTGTGATTTTAAAACTCAAAATTCCTACCTCACAGGCAAAACGCTGATGATCCGTACTCCAATGCTTCCGTTGCACGATCCTAAAGTGTCCGCCGTCAAAATCCGAGCTCAACGGCACAATGATCGCGCGATTCGGCCACCGATTCGCCGTCGGAAGGGGAGGAGAAGGAGGAGGAAGTAGGAGGAAATCCTCCTCTGCACATCACACATCAAAAAATGGGAGGATATGAGAAGATATTTTTTTTAAAAAATATCTCCGGCTCCCAACGCGCCTCCACCTGATGCTCAATGCAGACAAAAGTAAGGTCGCCTTTTGGGTAAACGCACGGTTCTGAACGCAATAGTAAACTCAGATTTGCGATCTGAGACTCTGTTTAGAAGTAATTCGAGCCGATGCTTTTAATTAATCTTTTCCACTTATTTATTAAAACGCCCCTTGTGTCTTTTTCCACAGCAGACCCGCGCCAGCAATGTTTACACTCACCTAGGGTAAATGGCACGTTTCAGACGCAACCAGGTCCTAATATTCCCGTTCTGAGCTAAAATTTAGGAGATATCACAACCCTCCACGTAAATAGTATAGAAATACTGAATATTTTCAGAAAATTAATTTCGGGCACACCAGGTCTCGAAATCGCATGCCGTTTTCGTGCCTAGCTCTGGAATTATTCGTAGAAATATTCCAAAGTCTGACAGGGCCAAAACCCGAGTCGCTACATCCTCCCCCCTTTAGAACTTTTTATCTCCGAAAATCCATAATCACAAGTAAAGCTATTGAAATCTCAACAGGGTTCCTCATGCTATCGAGTTTTCCAACAAACACCAATGCCCGAACATATAAGTCAGAGGGAATCTTCCACCACACCTCAACACTATCCGCTTTGGATGGTACTAACTCACCCGCATGGTTTTAATCACGTCAAAAAAACGCATCTCGATGGGGGAAGGATCCCTCTTCCTCAAGCATTCGAAGCACGCCAAACAACACCTAAAAAGGGTGTTACCAATGCCCTAAACAAAACTCGAGCAAAGAACGGAAGGGAAGGGAACCACTAAATAGTGTCTATCCAACTACTGCAGTAAGTAGAAATGACACACGGTGTATCTATATCTATCCATGGAGTCTCTGGGTCAACAGCCTCTAGGGCATGCAGTTGTCCTCACCCTCATCCACCAGCTCCCTGAGCTTTGCGTGGACCACCTAGGGGTGGGGTGGTGGCAACTGATATCGCCTATTACCTCCTGCTGCTACACCAACTCTGTATCCACGTCCGCCACCATTTGGACCTCCTTGCTCGAGTCTCTTCCTCTTACAAGGCGGTATGTCGACCGAATCCCTCTTAGCAGAATGACGAGTCAGGCAATCTCTAGAAAGATGTACCCGACCGCCTCACGTTTAACACTGCCTCTCCTGCGGATGACCTAGACAGGCCTGCGAGCCGTGTGATCCCTGAGCCTTAGATCCTCCATCCTAGGGTCGCATCCTGAAACATCAGGCACGTCCAGACCCTTGCGCCTACCGCTAGCTACCAGATGTCAATCCGACTGATTTAGTCTAGGCTCTTGTGTGCCCAGCACTAACAGGCAGGATCTGCTCAGCCAGAAAAATCTCCACCACTAACGCTCACTCCAGCACTCCAGCATAGGTGGGTAGGCTTAAGGAAATCAAACTTGCTTGGATGTCCCTACGTAGGCCCTGCTCGAAGGTCTGAGCCCTAAAAAACAGGTCCCTATCCATATCCAGGGAGTAGCACGACAGGTCTGTAAACCTCACTGAGTACTCCGACACGGTCATGCCCTTCTACCGAAACAACAAAAGCTCCCAAATATGCACTGACCTCAACGTAACCAGATAGAAGTCATCTATGAATAGCTGCTCAATATCTGCCCACATGAGGGTCTCCTCGTCATGGGACTGTGTCACCAAACTCCACCGTCGCCCAGCCGAACCATGCAGAAGGCTCGCCGCTAAGACCACCATCTGATCTGGGGGTGTCCTCACCAGGCAGAAAACTTGGGTGACTGCCTCAAGCCAGTCATTAGGTGCCTAGTGGTCTGGATCACCCCATAACCTCAGAGGTCGATTTCTCTGAAACTCGTGAAGCGCACTCAGCCTACGCACAACCTTATCCTGCACTGCTGGCATAACCAGATGCCCGATAGGTGGTGGCTCAACTGGCGGACCACCGGGAGGTCCAGCCTCAAAACCGGTGCCCTGGTCCACAACCTCTACATGGGGAAGATCATCACCACAATCACGTTGCAAAACCCTTGATAGGTGTCTTCGTGGAGGCATCCTGAAATACAATAAAGATGATCCATAGTAAAAGAGTATATCTGGTGAGATGAATCATGAAAAACAAGGGAAAAACCCAAACCCCAGTCTTATATGATACATGTCCCGAGTTGAAAGGAAGGTTATCATAGTCCTAGTGAATGGATACATCGGTCGCTGCACCAATAGTGGAGTCCCTGGCCTGAAAGCTGAACTCGAAACATCATGACACTACCACTATGAAACTCAAACCAAACTCACAGCTAGACCAGCTACACTCTGAGATATCAAAGGTGGAACCTCCTCAGATACCACTCTGTCACGACCCGACCCAACAGAGCTCGAGCCACCACTCACAAAGCCCGCCTCCAATAGGCTAGGGATGTCGTCTTACATCGAGTAGGCTATCACACACATGGGAGGCATTAGCCTAAGGTACCTGTACACACGCACCCACATACACCTCCATGCAATAGTTTAGAGACATATAAAACTGAAAAGAAAAGGCTTGCATACATCTATCCGAAACCGGAGTACAGAAAAAGAACAAAAGGGAAAAATAAGGCCCACAAAATGAAAACTATAAAGAGTCCAACCTGCTCAGAAGAAGGGGGTACACTTCCAAAACACATGCCGGTAAGATCCTTGGCATAGCTCCGGTAAACACCCCGGTCAAACCCGCTCACTATGCTCCGCCTGATCCGGTTCCTCCTGGGACTCCATCAAAAGGCATGTGGTCTGCACAAGACACAAAAATTTATGGGAAAAGCCCTTACAGGGGTGAGTATTACAATACTTAGTAGGCACCCCAAAAATCCAAAACAAAAGAGAGAAACTGAAAGGCAACAGTGCGCTTATCCCAGCCGATGGGAACCTAGAAGAGAGAGAAACTCCATATCATGACCATACTCGGCTAAACACAAGTATTAAGCTCAATCTAGTTGTATTCCGATACATACACCTTGAACAATCCAGATGTACTCATCTCACGCACCAAGCCACATGAGGTACCAAACTCATCACCAGCAACGATTCATAACCAGGAGAGCACACTCCACGATCACTGTTATCCCAGATGACACTCGTCCGAGAGATACACTCCATCGGGTTTCTCACAAACCTCTCAGACACTCACCCGAGAGATCACGATCATAGAATATCTTCACTGAGGAAACCTAACTAAAACAACATAACCACCAAACTCCTCAGATAGTGGATCACTCCTAGGGTCCTCTAGGGGATACCAAAACCCACACACGTATACAAAGATATCATAGATATGGGATCAATCCCAGGATCCACTGGGGGATATCACAACCTGATCTGGAACTCATAGATCTCACAGATAGGGGATCACTCCCTGGATCCGCTAGGGGATACTACAACCTGATCTCACGCTCGACATAAACATGTCACTCATATAGAGGATTGTCACCCGCGTAAAGGTGGTCATGATGATACCAGAACCCTATCTGGTACATCTTGCGCTGTAGGGGATCAAACTGACAATGCCGAAAACCTACTGAAACCACGCGCTAAGTAGGGGATCGTATAACAAACAATACCGCAACCCTACTATAATCCTCATACTGAGCAGGGGTTCATATAACCAATGATGCCACAACACTATTGAGAAAAACTCACTAAGTAGGGGATCATATTCCTGATGATGGCAAAAACCCTATGGGGTTAACCTCTTAGATAGGGGATCAATGCCAATGGATAAATGGTCACAACAATACCAAGAACCTGATCTAGGGTAACAATGCTAGATAATCCCGCTCCAGGCCCACCGGAGGAATGCCACAACTTTAACAGATTAAACATCCCGCTGAGAGGATCAAAAGACTATACTAGAGTTGTGATGCCGCACGAACACTCATAAGAATGAACCAAGGGAGTACCCTCAACCACTGTTGGTCCAAATGTCGCTAACCCGAGCGACCCACAACAACTCCACACTGCATTCCTCCAAGGCCGATACTAAGGCCACCATCATGATCCATGTGGAAAAACACACAGCATAGGCTGTTTACTCACCTGAAACGGACAACCAGGGAAAAAGGCACTATTCACAACAGCTAGCCCATGCGGGGACCACACAAGGATCATACCACAACGATCCCCTCAGAAAACACAAAGGTTCCACTACTCGTTCATCCAAAAAGGACACCCAGTGAAAAGGAACTATTCACTGAAGCCAGCTCAATTGGGTCCCACTGAACGATCCCGAAACTCATCGAATGGATCACACCATTGCGATCCTCTCGGGAAATTACACAGGATCGACTATTCATCTGCCAAAATCGGCCTCCTGGTGTGAAGGTTGTGTTTCTCCGCAAAGGCCAAAACCCGGCCTCATGGGGCCTGCACCCAAAACACTGTCCCAACACCCAGAAACACTCAAGAAAAGTCCTCCTTACCATCAGGGTCTCAACGCCACTGATGACATGTCAATCGGACGCTACGGGTAGAAGATACAACGTCCCGAAGTCGAATAACAATAAAAAATCATTATTTTATTCGACGTTTCATGCTCCTGGTCCACAATCCCGAAACATAAAATTTCAAAAGTGAGATCAAAATATCATTCTCCATGCAAGGAACACGTCACGCAAATGGCTCGCAAATCGGAGTAACGGTTTGCGAGTTACGAGGGTTTAAAGATCCCCCAGAAAAACCTAGTCGGACCACCGCCTGCCTCGCTGGAAACCACCGCGTGGCTGCCAGAAACCGCCGTGCCTGTGCTAGACTCAGTCATGCCAAAGCCGGAAACCACCGCGCCACCGCCGCTCCACAATGGGTCTTGCCGGATTCCTCTATGGTCAACACCGGAATCTGGGTTTTCCGCCGGAAAAATTACGGGATCCACCGGGAGCACCCCGGTGCTCCAAAATCAGATCCGAAACATGTTTCGGAAACCTCGGGACACGAACTATATAACCCTTATGACGATTTGAAAAAAAAAACACATAAACAGGGTCTGGGATTTTAAAACTCAAACCGCCTACCTTGCGGGAGAAACGCCGACGATCCGCGCTCCAAAGCTTCTGCTGCACGATCCTAAAGCATCATTCGTCGAAATCTGAGCTCGACGGCACCTTGATCGTGCGATTCAGCTACCAATTCACCATCGGAAGGGGAGGATAAGGAGGAGGAAGCAGAAGGAACTCCTCCTCTATTCATCACACGTCCATCAGGGGGGGGGGGAGATATGAAGATATTTATTTTTTAAAAAATATCTCCAGTTCCCGACGCGCCTCCGCCCGATGCCTGATGCAGACAAAAGTAAGTTCTCTGTTAGGGTAAACGCGCCATTCCGAACAAAAATGTGGACTCAAATTTGTGATACCAGACCCCGTTCAAAAGTTATTCAAGTCGACGCTTGTAATTAAACTTTTCCACTTATTTATGAAAACGCCCCTGGTGGCGTTTTCCACAACAGGCTCGCGCCCGTAATGTTTACACCTCGCCTAGGGTAAACGGCATGTTCTGGAGGCAACTGTGCCCTCATATTCCCATTATGAGATACCATTTAGGAAATATCACACCCGCACCACGTGAATAGTATAAAAATACTTAATATTTTCATAAAATTAATTCTCGGCACACCGTGCCTCGAAATCGCACGCCGTCTTCACGTCTAGCTCTGGAATTATTTGTAGAAATATTCCAAAGTCTGACAGGGCCAAAACCCCAGTCTCTACATCCTCCCCCTCTTAGAACATTTCATCCCCAAAAATCCTTTATCACATAGAAATAAAATGGACTCTCAACTGGGTCTCTCACGCCAGTGAGTTCGCTAACAAACACCCATGCTCGAACACATAAGTCAGAGGGTCTCATCCACCACACCTCAACACTATCCTCTTTGGGCAGCACTGACTCGCCTGCACAGTTTTAATCGCATCACAAAAACGCATCTCGATGGGGGAAGGATCCCTCTTCCTCACACATTCTAAGAACTCCAAACAACAACCACACAGAGTCTTACCAATGCCCTGAACAAAACACGAGCAAGCAACAGAAAGAAAGGGAACCGCTAAACAGTGTCTATCAAACTACTACAGTAAGTAGAAATGACACACGACGTACCTCTATCCATCCGTAGAGTCTCTGGGTCAACAGCCTCTACGGAATGCAGTTGTCCTCGACCTCGGCCACCAAATCCCTGAGCTTGGCGTAGACCACCTGGGGGTGGGGGGTTGTGGCAACTGATACCACCTACCACCTCCAGCTGCTGCACCAGCTCTGTCTCCACGTTCCCCTCCATGCAAACATCTTTTCTCGAGATGTTGCCTCTTCCAAGGCGTTATGTCGACAGGCTCCCTCTCAGTAGAACGACGAGTCGGACGATCTCGAGCAAGATGTCCCCGATCGTCGCAAGCATAACACTGCCTCTCCTGCGGCTGACCTAGACTGGCCTACGAGCCCTGTGAGCCCTGAGCCATAGATCCTCCATCCTGGGGTCACCTCCAGAAACATTGGCCACGTCCAGACCCTTGAGCCTGCCACCAGCTTCCAGATGCTGATCCGACTGATGAAGTCTCAGCTCTCACGTGCCTAGTACTAACATGCGGGATCTGCTCAGCCAGAAATCTCTCCACCTCCAATGCTCACTCCAGCACTCCAGCGTAGTTAGGAAGGCATAAGGAAACCATACCTGCTCGGATGTCCCTGCGTAGTCCCTACTCGAAGGTTTGAGCCCTAAAGAATAGGTCCCGAACCAAATCCAGGGAGTAGCGTGACAGGTCTGTAAACCTCACTAAGTACTTCGAAACATTCATGCCCTCCTGCCAAATCTGTAGAATCTTTTGAATCTGCATTGACCTCTGCGTCACTGGATAGAACTCTTCCATGAAGAGCTGCTCAAACTCTGCACACGTGAGGGTATCCTCGTCATGGGACTATGTCACCAAACTCCACTGTCGTCCGTTGGAACCATGCAGAAGGCTCGCCGATAGGACCACCATCTGATCAGGGGGTGTACTCACCAGGCGGAAAACTTGGGAGAATACATCAAGCCAGTCATTAATTTCCTTGGGGTCTGGATCACCCCAGAACCATAGAGGTCACTGCCTCTAAAACTTGTACAACGCACCCAGCCTGTGCACAACCTCATCATGCACTGTTGGCACAACCAGCTGCTCGACAGGTGGTGGCTCCACTAGAGGACCACCTAGATTTCCAGCCATAGAACCTACACCTGGTCCACAGACTCTATATGGGGCATATCATCACCAAAATCCCATTGCGGAACCCTTGTTGGGTGTCGTCGTGGAGGAATCATGAAATAAAATCATGATGCTCCAAAATCCAAGAGTATATCTAGAGAGTTGAATCAAGAAGAACAAGGGAAAAACCCACAACCCAGTCTTATATGATGCATGTCCTGAGTCCAAAGGCAGGTTATCATAGTCCTAGTGAATGGATATGTCGGTCGCTGCACCGACACTGGACTCCCTGGCTTGAAAGCCGAACTCGAAACATCATGACCCTACCACTATGAAACTCAGACCAAACTCACAGCTAGACCAGCTACACTCTGAGATACCACAGGTTGAACCTTCTTTGAATCCACTCTATCACGACCCAACCCAATAGGGCTTGAGACGTGACTCCCCAATCCCACCTTCAATAGGCTAGGGGCTGGTGTCTAGCACTGAGTATGCTATCACACACATGGGAGGCATTAGCCTAAGGTACTTGTACACACGCACCTACATACACCTCCATGAAACAGTGCAAAGATATGTAAAACTAAAAAGAAAAGGCATGAATACATCTATCCCAAACCAGAGTACATCAAAAGTACAAAAGGGAAAAATTAGGCCCACCAAATGAAAACTGAAAAGCATCCAACCTACTCGGAAGAAGGGGGTACGCTTCCAAAACACCTACCGGTAAGCTCCTCGGCACACCTCCAGTAAACACCCCTGTCAAACCCACTCACTAATCTCTGCCTGCTCTGGGTCCTCATGGGACTCCATCGAAAGGATTGTGGTCTATACAAGACAGAAACATGTGCGGGCAAAGCCCGTGCAGGGGTGAGTATAACAATACTCAGTTGGCAGACCAAAAACCCAAAACAAAAGAGAGAAACTAAAAGGAAAGAATCCACTCATCCTAGCCAGAGGGAACCCAAACGAGAGAGAAACTCCATCTCGTGACCATCCTCGGATAAACACAACTAGTCATCTCAATCCAGGTGTATTCCCACAAAAACACCTTGAACGATCCAGATATACTCAGCTCACGCACCAAACCACATGACGTACCGACCACATCACCAGCAATGATTCACAACCATGAGAGTACACTCCATGATCTCTGTCATCCCAGATGATACTCGTCCGAGATATACACTCCATCGGGTTTCTTACAAACCTCTCAGACGCTCACCCGAGAGATCACGATTGTCGGATAGCATCACTGAGGAGACCCCACTAAAACAACATAACCACCAAACTCCTCAGATAGGGGATCGCTCCTAGAATCTTGTAGGGGATACCAGAACCCACACCGGTATAAGAAGATCTAATAGATAGGAAATCACTCCTAGGATCCGCTGGCGGATACCACAACCCGATATGGCACTAGTAGATCTCACAGATAGGGGATCACTCCCAGGATCCGCTGGGGGATACCACAACCTGATCTGGCGCTCGACAGAAACACGTCACTCAGATAGAGGATCGTCGCCCGTATAAAGGTGGTCATGATGATTCCAAAACGCTATTTGGTACATCTCACGCTGTAGGGGATCGAACTGACGATGCTGCAACCCTACCAAAACCACGCTCTAAGTAGGGGATCATATAACCAGCGATACCACAACCCTACAATAATCCTCATGCTAAGCAGGGGATCGTATACCCAATGATGCCACAACCCTACTGAGCACAACTCACTATGTATGGGATCATATTACCGATTATGCCACAAACCCTATGGGGTTAACCTGTTAGATAGGGGATCAACGCCCATGGATGAACGGTCACAATGATACAAAGAACCCGATATAGGGTAACAATGATAGGGTATCCCGCTCCAGGCCCACCGGAGGTATGCCAGAACTTTAACAGATTAAACATCCCATTAAGGGGATCACAAGCCTATACTAGGGTTGTGATGCTGCATAAACCCTCATAGGAACAAACCAAGTGAGTACCCTCATCCACTGCTGGTCCAAACGTCTCTAACCAGAGCGACCCGTAACAACGGCACATCGCGCACCTCCAAGGCCGATACCGAGCCCCCCATCACGATCCATGTGGAAAACACGTAGGATAGGCTGTTTACTCACCCGAAACGGACAACCCGTAAAAAAGGAACTATTCACCACTGATAGCCTGTGTGGGGCCCACAAAACAATCCCGAAAATCATCAAGAGGATCATACCACAACAATCCCCTCGAAAAAACACACAGGATAAAATACTCGTTCGTCCGAAATGAACACCCGATGAAAAATGCCCTATTCACCGAAGCCAGCTCATCTGGGACCCACAGAACAATCACAAAACTCATCGAAAGGATCGCACAATTGCGATCCTCTTGGAAAATCACACAGGATTGACTATTCATCCGCCATAAACGGAATCCTGGTGTGAAAGTTGAGTTTCACCGCAAACGCCAAAACCCGACCTCGTGGGGCCCACACCCAAAACTCGGTCCCAACACCCAAAATCCATCAAGAAAAGTCCTCCATACAATCAGGATCTGAATGCCACTGATGGAACGTCAATCGGACGCTGCGAGTAGATGATACAACGACCTGAAGTCGAATAATAATAAAACATCATTATTTTATTTGAAATTTCAAGCTCCCGGTCCATGATCCCTAAACATAAAATTCCCAAAGTTTGATCAAAATATCTGTGTCGATGCAAGGAACACGTCACCGCAAACGGCTCGCAAACCGGAGTTATGTTTTGTAAGTTACGAGGGTTTAAAGAACTCTCGAAAAAACCTGGCCGGACCACCACCTGCCTCACCAGAAACCACCGTGCCGGTGCCGGAAACCGCCGTGCCGGTGGCAGACTCCGCCATGTTGGAGTTGGAAACCTCTGCGCCACCTCCGCTCGACTGCAGGTCTCGCCAGATTCCACTATGGCTGCCGCCGGAGTCCGGGTTTTCTGCCGGAAAACATCCAGGATCCACCGGGAGCACCCCGATACTCCAAAATCAGATCCGAAACATGTTTCAGAAACCTCGAGACCCAAACTATAAAACCCTTATGAATATTTAAAGAAAAACAACACATAAACATGGTCCAGGATTTTAAAACTAAAACTGCCTTCCTCACGGGGGAAACACCGACGATTTGTGCTTCAAAGCTTCCGATGCATGATCCTGAATCGTCTGCCTTCGAAATCCGAGCTTGAAGACACCTTGATTGCATGATTCGGCTACCGATTCGCCATTGGAAGGGGAGGAGAAGGAGGAGGAACTCCTCCTCTGTGCATCACATTTCCAACGTGGGGGGGTAGATAAGAAGATATTTATTTTTTAAAATATCCCCGGCTCCCGATGCGCCTCCGCCCGATGCCCGATGTAGACAAAAGTAAGGTCGCCCTTAGGGAAAATGCACTATTCTGAACAAAATGGTGAACTCGGATTTGCGATCCGAGACTCTGTTCAAATGTTATTTGAGTTGAAGCTCGTAATTAATCATTTCCACTTATTTATTGAAATGCCCCTGGTGGTGTTTTCCCTAGCAGGCCCGCGCCCGGAATGTTTACACCTCTCTTAGGGTAAACTGTACGTTATGGACACAACTGTGCCCTCAGATTCTCATTCTGAGCTATCATTTAGGAGATATCACACCCCCATCACATGCATAGTATATAAATACTTAATTTTTTTATAAAATAAATTCCGGGAACATCGGGCCTCAGAATCGCACGCCGTCTTCGCGTCTAGCTCTGGAATTATTCGTAGAAATATTATAAAGCCTGATAGAGCCAAAACTCGAGTCTCTACATTCTATATATGTTCACAATGTTACTATTTCTTATTCATATGCATATTCCACATTTCTCACTTATATGAGTTTGTTATGCTCTATGTCATGTTATTATTTTTTCATGCTTCCACAATCTAAAGACATGGTATATGTTTGATCATTTTATATAACATGTACTTATATTATATGGAAGGATATTATGGGTTCATGTTTTTTATAAGATATTCTTACCTTGATAATTTTTTTTGTATGCTTTTGATCTAATACTTTTGATGACTTATTGAAATATTTTATTTACTGAGTGTCTAAGATCACACCTTTATTATTTTTTTCATTACCTTGTTATAAAGATAATTATAACATATGATATATATATATATATATATATGTAAATCTAGTTTGGAATGATTTGGGGGAAGGTTCACAAGTGTAAAAAAATAAATTTTCTATGTTGATAATCTCTATGGATAATACAAATAAAGGTTCCAGGGATTATGTGAGAGTATTGTGAGATATAATATTAATGTGAAGTATATTAAAATTTAAATTGATACATATCTCTTAGGATAAAATCCATAGTATTATGAATGTGTTTAATCACTTGACTTACGACTTCAGGTTTTGAGGATATTTTTTAGTATTAGGAAAGGGATTAGTGATTTATTGGGATTAAGATAAGAGAATATTAGTGGAATATCATTTGATAAGTCTAGAAAAACCAACTATTGTTTTATAATTATGGAGTGTGTGGATTCCATAAATTAAAATAGTTTTCAAGATATAAAAAATGGATTCATGATATTTAATATATCCAAATATTTGTAATAATCCTGAAAATGTTGCATGAGTACTGAATAAATCTTTAAATGGTGCACAATAAGTGGGTCTAACTGCACAACTGTTTGGACACTCCCAAAGGATATCATTTGGTTAATTCACATGATATTTATGAACTGTTATGAAGGATTTAAATTGGATTTGGTGATTTAATTTCAATGTAATCAGGTGAGTGAAATAGATAGAAGTGTAACCATGAATATCCTAGATTTAAATATAAAAACTCATAATCTTTCTTATTCACATCATTTGTAAGTTATATTTTATTATAACTATTACATAATATTATATATTTTATAATTTAAGTGTTCTCAAACCTCAAATTTACTTTATTTAATGTAATGGATAGGGCTTGAAATAACAATTTAAATAATGGGTGTGATGGAAAATGACGGCATTATCTCAATGAGAAACCTAATTAGATAGGGGATGGTGTAAAAAACCTCATAGATTTGATTTCCCATGTAATATTATAAATTAGAAATAATGTAAACCATGTTGATTAGTTGAAATAATAAACGATTTATAAAATTACTCATGAGTACATAATGTAAAAATTGCCACTATCTATTACTGGGGCATTAAACCCACTAATTTACGAGTAATAGATCAGTGAAATAAAGAAGATATCATGTACCCTTCAATGCATGGATCATGATATGGTCATGTAGATAGTTTATCATTTAAATGTGATGCTAAAAAATTGTACAATATAATAATGAACATGATGACGAAAGAATAAATTAACTATATGTTAGTAGAATAGTTGATGAAAATATTAGCGACCAAATATTTTCACCAATAACTTTGCAAAAATAAGAATAGATAATTAATATAGATGAAATGAATTCAGGATGAATTTTTGGGTACCTATGATGAAACAATTTCAAGACTGATGAGGTATATGTAAATTTTTATTACTTATCCATAGGGTAATACAGAATGATTTTTTGTGTCAAAAAACAATTTCTTGGAAATAAATTTTCTCTAAAAGACATTGGAATCAACACAATATTTTTTTTATAAACATAAGATAGAAATATAAGGGGGGATCTCATTCTTCTAAATACATAAAAAGAAATATGTAGTTTCTTCAAATATCATAAAAATATATCTAATAATAAATAATTTTGGAATTATTTTCTGATAAAAAGTGTTGGAGGAATAACCCAAGAAATTGTAAGAAAGGTACCCAAAAAATGTATAAGTGTCAGAAGGGTGACTAGTAAGCTCATGTTTCTCAGGTATGGGAAAATTATCCATACAATGAAATGTGGGAGAAGTATTTCCCAAATAATACACCACCCATAATTTAATTCTTCAAATGAAATAATTTAGGGTATTCTATAAAATGATTCCCAAATCTAATGACAAATCAGGAAAATATACCCGAGAAAACTCTAAGACCAATGGAATATATAAAATACCATGAAATCCTTACTAGTGAATAGGGTTATGATAATATAGGGTGAATGTTATAGTCATCATCAACTTAGGAACTAATGTTTTCACATTTTATTTTTGTTCTACCCTACAATTATTCTTTTAATTTTTTCCAAGAACATTAAGGTTTAGATACCAGATTATTGGAAAAAACTATAAGTAGACTGATGGTTTCACATAAATTATATATTATTATTTGATTGATGAAAGAATTTGGTTAATGAAATTTGTATTAGTCTCCAAGTAGAATAATTTAATGTGATTATAGAAATTTATTTTATCTATCTATATAGATCCTTTAATAATTTATATAATTTGGAAATCACATTTCCTATCCTAAATCAACTAATGTCTATACATTATTTTAATTCCAAACATAAACTCTATATACAGGTTACTTTAATTATATTGGTTATAATACACTACCATGAAATTATTTTCCAAATACTATAAAAGTTAGTGTGGTTTATATTTTATTATAAATTTCATCGTAATCCCTTCTAATAATATGAATTACATCATCTATTATCATCTGTGAAAGTAATTAAAATTACAAGGATGAAATTTATTTAAAGGGGTGGAATGTAATAACCAAATACATTAGTATATATTTTCATTTAATTAAATAATTTATTAAATTAATTACTCCACACAAAATATCAATAAAAAATAAAAATCATGATGCATTTTATTATGTTAAAATTATAACCATTAAAATTTATCATTATAATGTACGCATTGAATTAACATGTATAAACAGTAGTAACTGTATTATAAAAATAATTATAGAAAATAGATTAAATTGAATCAAATATTATAATTTTTATTATGATGGTCATATATCAGATGATGGAAAACATGAAGCGTCACTATGATTTTCCCAAGACGAATCCTAAGATGAACTCCAATAATTGCAGTTTGAGAGAAATCATTTGTAGGATAAATTCAAGCTCACAAAAATCACTATAAGATCCATTATTTCTAAATCACCACCCAAAAAAAACCACTACTTCTTATCTTAATCATTGTTATTATGAGAAGGTCGTGAGGGGATTTTTATGTAGAATTTACTATGATATAAACATGGATTTATTATTATAATATATTTTATATAACTTTTATACATATCGTGTTTCAGTAATATACCTTTCAAAATATTATTTTCAAGAAAACATTATTTATTAATAAGTAGAATTGTATTATTCTATATATTAGGTATTTTTTCATTAATAAAACAATTTAATCCCCTTTAAATGATTTTTTTTAAATTATCCATTGATAAAAAATATATAAAATTATTTAATCAAAATAATTAATATGAAATAATATTAATAACACATTATTATTTTTAGAGATAATTTTTCTACCAAAAATATTATTTTCCATATAAATTATTCTTTGATTTTGAATTTAAATATACCATATTTATAAAATTAATTTTCAAAATTGTATTTCATATTTGGATTCATTATTTAGAAATTAACTTAGGGAGAATTTTTGGGATTTTTTAAAGGATTGATTTAAGAGAATAGTAAAAAAATATAGTTTTTATAAATACCATAATTTTTATTACATCCAAATGAAATGAATATGATATAAGAATTTATTGTACCTATTTTTTAACCTTAGAATTAATTAATAATTAAAAATATATATTTAAAAATATTATTTTTAATTTATATTCCCATGATTTTCTATTTGGTAACATAAATATATTTTATCCTATTAAAAACATATTCTGTTACTTTTACTTTAATTATGTATTCACAAGATAAAATAATTAATGGATTGATTTTGAAGAAAAAAATTATTTTTTATTTATCTCTATATAGATATATATTATTGAAATCAATATAAGATATTATTTTATTGTAAATCCATTTTGACGCTTCAAAGTGATTTTTTTCCAAAAATTGTCGTTGTTGTGATTTGTGAACATTTATTAAAAATTAATTTTTAACAGCAATAGGAATTCAATATTTTAAATATATTTTAAATTTTCTAATTATAATTTCCAACTAATGTAATAATTTCTATTTTTAGGTATTCCATTAAATTATGTAGGTAAAAAAGTTAGTTACAACAGTAAAATCCAAAAATGTAAAATGGGTTAATCCAAATGGTTAAAATTTAAAACATGCATCTATATGGTTATTTGATGGACTTATCAACAAATAATCATCTCATATCCATTATTATCCACTTTCTAGCCACATTACATGAATATTGAAATCTTATGAAAAACATTCCACTCCTATCGCATATAAAAGTTGCCCTTCACCACCATAATTTTCATCAAATCTCAAGCCATATAGATCAAACAAACACTACAAAAATCACACTAAAAACTAAAAGACACATTCTATTGGTTAACATATTATAAAAATTTCACCCTTAAAATGCATAATCCAATTTTTGATGCAGTTGTTCAAAAGAGTAAGGAAAAAATTCTTAACCGCTACATTTTAAATTATATTCTCATCTTTCTTTTTACGCCTATTAAAGATTTATAATAACCATTATAAAAAAAATTACATCATTTTCATAATTATTCTGAAATTTTCTTATGTTTATTGAATATTGTTTTCTACATTCCTCTTAAAAACTTCAAAAATGAAAACGTTCCATGATCTTGCGTATAGACTGTCACCTCTACGAAAGACTAGTTTTATTTTTCATATCCAACTTATACAGATGGTTATAAGAATATAGTTAATGAATAAATATTATATATATATATATATAAATATGATAATTTTTATATAAGAACTGCTATACCTTTTTTTACTTATGTATATCAAATAATGAAAACATTACATAAGCATGTGTGTATACTACCGTCTCCAAAATAAATTGACTAGTTTTTCACCACCAATTTTTTTGGATTATCCAAAAATGATATAATTATTAAATCTTATATTTTCAGTATTTTTTAGACATTGAAATGATAAAATTTTCATTCTATTAATAATAATAAAAATAAGTTTTTACTCTAAATTTTATCACCTAAAACAAGCATACCTGGAGAAAAAAACATTTCTTCTTTGTAACTAATAGATTCACATCAAAACATATTAATAATCAAATTATAAATTCTTATTTTTACCGTTAATATAAAATATATAATATCATTATAATTTTTGAATAATTATATTATAACTAATTTATTTCCTAATTATACTTATCAAAACATTCATATATTCTCTTGTTTGGATCCATTTATCCACCTACATGAATGATGCTCTAAATTTCAATAATTTTTAACTATAGAAACCTAACTACTATTAATATGGTATACTCTAGAATATCCAAGATAAAAACACACCTTCCTTCTCTCTTTTAATTGTCTATAACCAGAGGGTGTCAATTTGATCAGAGGGGATGCCCTCGTTCTGCACTGCTTTAGACCTCCCCATTTCTGGGGGTTTTTTATTATCCTTTTCATTTTAATAAAAATATCTATTGGATGTTAATATTAAAAATTAAAATTAAAAATAAAATAATATTTTTTTTTCATGAATGTTCATATTAATATTTATAATTTTTATTAATATAAAACATTTTGTTTATCAAAATCACTTAAAAAGAATGAAACTGATTTCACCTTCACGAATCATAAATAAAAATATATTGGAATGAAATTTAAAATTTACAAATCATTATGAAATATCTATTGTAGAATTTAAATTACAATACAAATAATGATCTGGGTATTGAATAACGGGGATTGATATCAATATTATAAAGGGTGTGTGAAACAGTCGAAACCACTTAACCCATATGATGAAAATAAATCATAACAAGTGAATTAATGTGCACTGAATGATTATAATTAAAGAGTATAAATGGTAATATATATGGATGAGGTTAAAATATAATTTATTAATATAGTTATTTTTATTATATAGGTGGTTAAAGTGACTTTTAGGAATTTTAGATTTAATACTTGGGTATAATCACAAATTTCCTTTTATTTAGGCATGTTTTTTTATTATGCACATCATAATATTTTATATGATATGATTGGAACCCAATTAGATTTATTTATTATTTTAATAGTTTATTTAACGAGGTTTACAGTTCCTTTAATGAATTTTCCATTCATATTCTTTTTATTCATGGGATACCTAAGTCATATGGGTTTCTCATCATACTTTTCATTCGTTGAGACATATGATATATTTTACAAACAAATTTTTTATTGATTTTATTTAAAATAATGTACCACAATAACATATGGCCACAAGAAGGAGTAAATAAATAAAGGAATAGGGTGGTCTAAAGTAGTGAAGACCAAGGGTGTCTGCTCGAACAAGGATGACTCTATCGAGAGGAAAGGAACCAAGATTAGAGAAGAATAAAATCAATACTCCTCTGGCTCCCTTAGAAGCTAGATTGTCCACCAAAACATTCCCGTCAAACAATTTATGGAAAAATACATGAAATTATTCAGAATACTATTTCACCTCTGAATGATGTATACAATAGTTCATTAGATGGATTTGATACCACACACAACATTATATACTACAAGTGAATCTATTTCAATATCCAGAAGGTTTTTACTGCATAATAATAATCCCATGAGAATTGAGGAATCCTCCACTTGAAGAGAATCAACTCTTAAAAATGAATCACAAAAAAGAAAATTTAACTGAGCATCTTGTATATCGGATCACCCCACCTCCTTGCATCATGCCCATGTTGCATGATACACCTATATTAATTTTAAGGCCCATCATATGGGGATCCTAATTGTCCAATATTCCCAACATGGCACTATTATTGTTGGTTGATGTTGGGGTTCTAGAAAGTGGATGCTTGATGGAGGGACCATCCTCACATGCATGGCATAAATGAATCAAATCGGGAAGAACATACATGGTTTTAAAGATGAGACCTGCTTGGGAGCCAGCGACACCCTTATGATGAACCTCATTCCACTCATTCTAAATACCCAATCACCTAGCTGCCATTATCATCACTCTCACAACTATATCTGATCCACATCTTCCGACCCCATAAAACCACTACTCCAGAATTATAGTGCACAATTCTATGTGGGTGCCTCTTCCCATGAAGCTTGCAAACTCATATCACACCTTGTTTTCCATGTCACGTCCAAAGAATAGGTTGTCAGTGCTATCAATCTGAAACAATCTACATCAGAGGAATTTGAAGGCTAAACTCTGAAAAAAAAATTGTATATTATAATCTGTATGAAGTTCCCTATTCAAGATCCTCTATATCAGAAAATTTAACCATTTAGAAATTTCTATACTCCAGAGTACTTCACCCCATACATCCTGATCATGATCCATCGAGAGCACACTGAGGTAGTATTTATATGAGAAGGAACCTCAAGAATAACCCATAAAAACAGACATGTACATATTAGAAATAAACACAATGTTTTCATATATAATCTATTGTTACTTATCCAGGATAGTGTGTATGAAACTATGAAAATACCTATCTTGGAGAAAGGTGATTTTTGGGACTTGGAAGCCTAGGAATCACAGTCTTGCACCTACCAGTTATGATTATAAGGACTGATTTCCCCACATCCCACAATCAACTGAATGTGTTGTTAAAGGGTCAATAAATAAGGCTTACTAACACAACCTAGAGTAGATAGCCTACCTCTTTTCCTTTCCATGTCACTCCCATTCTTGTACTTCATAAAATTCATCCAAAATGTGTCCCTTAGAGAACCTCCCAACCGATCATGTCATGAAGACCCTTGATTGTAGTTTTGAAGCTCCCTATATTAATCCCCCCTTCAGTGAGAGGCCTGTCTAACTTGCTCTATATTTCCCAATGGTTCTTCCCTTATGGGTGTGCATACAATAAGAAGGATGAAATGATATTCTCTATCAATGATATGACCCCTTTTCGAACATTTATGGATGAGAGGATGTGCATGCGTATTGAAAAGATCACACTTCTTATCAGTGTCATTATACATTCAAATGAAAAGAACCTATTCTTCCAAATCAAGATTCTTTCTAGGATTTTATCAATCATATTTTCAAAAGGGGGGATGAATATCTTCTTCTTTGAGAGTAGGTCACCCGAGTACTCCATAGTAAAAGATCATATATGAAAACCCATTTTTTACAAGGAATCATCCCTACAAACCATTCATCTATAAGAAATGAAGATTCTTTATTTTTCCATATTGATCACTTGTCCACTCCATTTGTAGTAGTACCCAAATACCGCCTTGATCCTCCTGATGGACATATTACTACCTTTAAAAAAACCCATGGGGTCATCATCCAACAAGAGATAGGAAATTCCAAAGTCATTGTACTTAGAAAGATAGGGGGAATGGTGCCTAAATTATTGATTTTATTGATATACCTACTGAGAAAGTATTTGGTTAGGATAAATAGTTCGTTATAAAGGGTATCAACTTTTATTAGACCTCTAAACACTTTAAATAACCCATATTATTTACCCTTGAAAGACTGAGATATCCAATAGGAGATGAAGCACGCAAATAGAAGGTCAATCACCCATATAGAGAAACCCATGTTGGAAAGTATATTGATTATGAAATTCTATTACAACATGTCGCAATCATTGTTAATTTTCATCTTCATTGTAATACTACAACCAATTTAACTTTAAATTATAACTACTTTTAGCTCTTATGAAAAACCAATCACCCCTTGTCTTGACCTTCCTTTGATAAACCCATGCTGCGCTTCAGATATCTAGCTGGGTAGAAATATTGATTTTTTTTTGAAAATGGTGGATAATGCTTTTTAAGGGAAGTTACACATAAAAATTGATCTATAATAATTAAGAGAATGGGGATCATTAATTTTTGGGAATACCACTAGAATTGTGGCACAAGACACACATGGAAGATAGCCTCCATTAAATAAATCATTATCCACCTCTACCAGATCTCTCTTGATCAAGTCCCAATAGCCCCGATTAAAATATCCAGGTAAGCCATCATGACCTGCTTTGTACTCTGGGTTAATGAAAAAAACTGAATCCCAAGCCTCGGTCTTATTAGGGTTTGTCATGAACCAAATCTGGTTGCCACCGAAACTGGCGGCAAACCCAACCCATGATAAGGCTCGAAGGGCGTTCCAAATCTTCATGGGCTGGTACAAGTGCCTGGGTATCATAAATAAGAATTGGGAATGATTTAACAGAGTTTATAAACTTAAAACAACCAATGAATTTAATAAAACGTATCTAGATTTTTCAAACCAAACAATCTTTTAAAAAAATAAGAACTAAATTAAAAAGTTTAAAGCAACACACCAAGACTTTAACAAAGGTACAAAACCAAAAATAAACATCCCATGAACCCTCATTTCAGGAGGCACTTCCCTCAAGCCATATCCACAAGACATTACCCCTAAGAGCCTTCTAGAATCCCAAACCACCGCCACTATAAATAATACCCAACTTGTGACATCAAAAAAAACAAAGTAACTTTAAAACCAACATTCCAAGATTTAAAAACTAAAGAACACAAGGAAATGCAAGAGGAAACTATTTTCTATGGGTGACTTGGACATATTTTTGGTGGCCATATTCTAATCACTACACTATTACAGAGACTGTTATAGGAAATCTCCCCAGCTCCACATGGCTTGCTAGGCCCTGTGAGCTCACTGAGACCATTAACCCAACTCTCTTTTCATTTCCATAATCATTATCAAACCATGAAAAATAAAGGAATTAGATAAATCCTGAATTCCCCTAGAAACTTTAATCCCATCATGAGGGGTCGTGATCAGACACAATACCCATAACTGGAATACCATGTTCTGACAATCCAAACTGCAAACAATCCCGATTCTTCCCCAAATAACATGACCAAAAGTGTTAACCTGAACCTCCTCTAATACAATTTTAAATTATACACAATCTAAAAAAGATTTCCAATATGGTTTGACCTCATACATAAATCATTAAATCATTCAAATATTTCATAAATTGTTTTAAAGAGTATACCCAAACATTTATCATAAAACCCATTTCAAAACCATATTTCAAGGAACAAACCACACCAAAACACTACCAAATTATAATTGGAATCCCTAGAGTCATTTTTAAAACCACTTTCAACTGTTATAAAATCTATTTGAATAATACCACAAAATATTCAAATGAAAACACCCATTTTCATAAAATTCTCTCAAGAAGTATAACAATGTTTTACACACAAAGCCTATTCCAAAATCCCCCTTCTAAGGATCTCATGACACTAAGGAATAAACACAACAGAATTTGAATCCCCTTTCAACAACTAATAAATTAATTTCATATTTTATAAAACTACCCGGAAACATACCACAAGTGTTACATTTGAAAAGTTCACAACTTTAACAAAAATGCAATTATAACATTAAATGCTTAACCAAATCCCTCAAAAACGTTTTTTAACCACACACAGTATATGGGGAACATGAAAACCCAATAAAAAACCAAAATAACTCATGAAAGAATGGTTAACCATGGAATCACTGACCTTTTGAGTCAAAACCCTCAAATCATTGTCCGAAACATAAACCGCACCACCGCCAAACCACAAGGATGTAAAGATAAACCTAAAATTCCAAGATTACACCAAAAAAACCCATGTCAATCCCTACGTTTGAAACCTAAATTATGGACAATTTGTAACATCATGAAAAATGGATGAAACCCAAAATAAATGGAAGAAATTGAAGGGAGGAACACTTACTTGAAGGAATCTTGGAGAAATATCCCTAAATCATCCAGTATCTGAATTTTGAGATAACCAAACATTCAATGGTGTTTCGAAAAATGAAGAGGAAATCATGTAGGAACTAGAATGGGAGAAAAATATTGATTAATAAAGTATTTATAAAAGAAAAAAAATTTATTTTTACATATGGAAATGGGATCACAGTTTGGCCCAAATTTTTAAAAACCTACCATTTCCACCTGAATGCATGGAAAACCCCCATAACAATGAAAGGATAGAAATTAAATGAAAAAATTTCTTTAACGGAAGTCATGGATGTGAAAATTCTTCCCACTATAAAACATTTTTCACCTAGAAATCCACAATAAGGCCAAAAGCAAAAAACATACCCAACTGATAGACCAGAAATGTACCTCTTCACCAAGTTTGGTCCACCTCTGAAAAGAAAAATCACCTCTGGTGATGAATTAAGGAAGTAATACTCTCACAAACCAAAACAGACATCAATTTCCTAAAATTATCAAGATAATTCAGAAATTTTCCCTAAAAGTAAACATCTAAAACACTTTATGAACAATACTCAAGTAATCTACCCAAACGAATAATAACAACGAAAAGGTTACACTTACTTTTCTAGAACTAAACTTTTGGGAACTCTTCAATCCCATAATTTACCCAAGTTAGATTTTGCTAGTTATATAGCTCTGAACGAGACTACCTTTTTCCAGGACATGACCAAGGACCAACCAGAGCTACTAGTATAGGGAGACACAAATGGGCTCCCCACCATAAGAGACTATGTAAATTTTTCCATGACAGATTTAGGACACTAACCAGGGGAGTGGTTCCAAAACAGGCTCGTGACAAGACCCGAAGGGCCTTCCCGATCCCCATAGGTTGGCACAAGTTCATGGGTGTCAGAAAATGAGAATTGGGAATGATTTACCAGAGTTTATAAACATAAAACAACAAATGAATCCATTAAAATAAATCTGGATTTTTCAAACCAAAAAATAATTTAAAAATAATCAGAACTAAATTACATAGTTTAAAAAAACACACCAAGAATATAACAAAGGTAAAAAACCAAAAAGAAACATCCCATGAACCCTCACGAAAAGAGTCACTACCCTCAAGGCATATCCACAAGACATCACCACTAAGAACCTACAAGAAACCCAAACCACTATCACTATAAAAATTACCCAACTTGTGACATCAAAAAAACCAAGTCACTTTAAAACCAAAGTTCCATGATTTCAAAACTAATGAACATAAAAAAATTCAAGAGAAATGTGGTTTATGTGGGTAACTTAGACATAGGGTTTTTGGCCATATTCAAATCACTTCACCATTACAGAGAGTGTTCTATAGAATATCCCCAGATCCATATGGCTTGCCAGACCCTATGAGAAAATTGAGACCATTAACCCAACTCTGTTTTCATTTCCCCTAATCATCGTCAATGAATGAAAACCAAAGGACATATACAAATCCTAACTTCCCCTGACAACTTGAATCCCTTCATGAGGTGTGGTCATTAGGAACAGTACCCACAACGGGAATACCAAGTCCCGACAATCATAACTCTAGACTATCACGACTCTTCCCCAAATAACATGACCCAAAGAGTTAACCTGTACCTCCTCTGATACCTTCTTAAAATATAAATACTCCAAAATAGTTTACCAATATGCTTTCACCTCTTACATAAATCATTAAATCGTTCAAATCTTACAAAAAATAATTCTAAAGTGTCTACCCAAACATTTCTCATAAGACGCATTTTAAAACCATATTTCGATGAAAATCACACCAAAACACTACCAAAGTAGTATTGGTAGCATTATAGACCTTTAAAAACCACTTTCAAGTGTTATAAAATCACCTTGAATAATACCACAAAAGATACAAATTAAAACACCCATTTCCATAAAATTCTCTCAAGAAGTATAACAATGTTTTACACACCAAGACAATTCCAAAAACCACCTTCAAGGACCACATGACACTAAGGAACTAACAAAACAGAATTTTCAGCACCTTTCAACAACTAATAAATAAATTTTATATGTTATAAAACTACCAAAAAAGATACCACATGTGTTACATTTGAAAAGTTCACAACTTCAACAAAAATGAAATTATAAAATTAAATGCTTAACCAAATCCCCCCAAAACGTTTTTTGCACCACACACAACATATGGGGAACAAGAAAAACCCTTAAAACAACCAAAATAACTCATCAATGATTGGTTAACCTTGGAATCTGCAAAATTTTGAGCCGAAACCGTCAAATCTTGGTGTGAAAAATCAAGAGAACCATCGTAGCACCATAAAGAAGTGAAGAGAAATCTAAAATCTAATGATTACAATGAAAAGACACCATGTTAAACCCTAGATTATAACCCTAACTTCTGGAAACTTTGGAACATCAAGAAAAAGGGGTGAAACCTTAAGGAAATGGAAGAAATGGAAGGGAGGAACACATACTTGAAAGAATCTTGGAGAAATCTTCCTAAATCCACCAGTATCTGAATTTTCAAATAGCCAAACATTCAATGGAGGTTATAACAAGTAAGAGGGGATCACGTATAAACTAGAATGGGGGAAAATAGTGATAAATTAAAGAGTTATAAAAGAAAAAAAATTTATTTTTTAATCGTGAAATGGGATAATGGTTTGGGCCAAATTTTTTAAAACCCACCATTTCCACCAAAATGCATGGAAAGACCCCATAACAAAGAAATGATTGAAATTAAATGAACAAATTCCTTTAAAATAATTCATGAATGTGAAAGGGATATTCTCCAACATCTCTTTTTTTCAATTTTTAAAACTAGAGGAATTGACTCCAAGAAGCCTACACTGACCTGCAGGTTTCCTTCAAGAATGTGAGGGTTAGGGCCAGAAAATAGCTCCCAGAAAAAGTCACCTGCAATCTTCCCCACCACATCTATAATTTTCATGTACAAGTGATCTTTCATATTATGGTTGGTCCTCTTAATACATTGTTTCTCCATGATACATGCATGAAAGAATCCCATGTTATGGTAACCTTCACACAACTATTTGATCCTTGGTTATCCATGGGACACTCACTCATACTAGAGAAGCATATCTGCAAATGAGTTTTTTATTATAGTAAAATCATAAAATAATGTTTCATTATAGTTTCTTTACAAGGTTTCTTAAATTCATTCAATCTATCTGATAATCACCTCGAGGTTCCGAAGGTGGGATGGCTGGTATTTAGACCAAGATTGGAGATATCCCATAAGGTGTAAGAGTTCGTTGTGAAGCCTCATCCAAGAAATACCCTATATAGCTTTCCACCAGGATTACTTAAAAACATGTGGAAAACTAAAATGGTATTTACATATCTGAGAAAACTTGAAGGGATTAGTTATATAAGTCCTAGGTAGCACAACAATTTTTAGGGGGAATGGTGCAACAAGCTACGTGCGAAATGAGAGACCCTGATATCTGAGATGGTGAATATAACATGACACTTTTAAAGGAAAAAATCAAATATGAACAATGTTTTATTAATACATATCTCATTATTACACCATGTGAACCGATCTCACTCAAAACCCAAGTCCATAAGCCTACTATTATCCATAAAGGCTATGAAGTTTTTATAGGACTTGCATGAGAAGGGGACCTCTCTCTTCTTTTATAATAGATCGGTAATGATGATGAATTTATGACCCACAAGCCAGGGGTGCTACTAGAGATGAAGGATATAAGGTCATGCTAAAGGGAATCTAGAGCATTCCCATTAAACTTTGTGTAAACAAATGAGAAGAGAGATAGTGAAATCCATATAAATGTTTTATAGTTTGGGACAGATCTAAAGACTCGATGAGTTCCACTAAACTTGATTCGTTCTAGAATAAAAAAATGTGAAGATTATGGAGATCGAAGTTCAATAAATTAGATTCCCATACTCTATTATCCATAACTTTAAGTTTATAGGGATTTTTTTTGGCTCCTGGATAGTTGTAGGAGACACTGAGTTACTGAGGAATTCCTTGGTGATGAAGTCTAACATAACCTGGGATCCTAAGCCACATGTGTTACATACGAGAAAGGATATCATAAGTGAGATATGCATCTAGTTTGGGCTTTGGAGACATGTCCGTATGAGATCAAGGATGATGCTACCTTACCATTGATCATTGAATGAGATCTGGTATGCATGGAACTTTAGGTCACTGAGGATGCTACTTCTAGGGACAGTAACCCATATTGTGACTTTTTCTTCGTCGAACTCTTCCCTAGAGAAGAGGGGAGTCCAACCCTCAATTTAGAATAAGAATTAGGATCATTCAAAATGATTCCTATCATAGAAGATAAAGGGGGGGGGGTGATCCTCACATGCAATAATGAAATGTTTATCGGGGAGGACATAAAAATCAGAAGCACTAAAAACTTTGGCCTGTAATGATGATAGGGTTTGTCCATGTTTTGATCTTGGGAGTATGGGATGGGATCCGTACACACTGGTCCCACCTTGGGTAGTTGGTCATCGTCCAAGTCAGGAAGAAGAAACTCAAGGGGAGGAGACGAGATGAGGGTAGTTGGATCCAATAAATACCGAACCCCCAAATAATGACAATTCAATGTAGGATTGTTGGAATTTGTCAGATGACCAAACCTATCACCTCTCATCTGATCCTCTTGATAGCTATCTGCTTAATCCAGACCTATTTTGTCGAATATAGGTAATGAATGACCCTAAAAATGGTAGTGGGAATAGTAGTGAGGTGACCTGATATAATATAGGGATTGGGACCACTAAAACATTCCTTTAGTGTAAAGGAAAATCCTCTTCAGAAATGAATTTTCAATATTCATTTCAACACATATCCTCACCTTTTCTGCACCCTAATGCTAAAAATTTTAATTTCTAACATAGGGAAACGATCCCACAGATTCGTCAATGGTACATAGGAAAGAAATATTCTAGAATAGGAATTTAAGTCCTGAGAGATACCAATGCTGTAATGGATTTTGTTAATTAAAATTTCTTTTCATTAAGTTATAATGTTTCTCCTTGAACTTATTTGTTCTATGATTGGTTTATTCCACCATATTATTATATTAAATGAAACCTTTTTCCTTCTCTGTGTGAAAAATGAAAATTTTAATTTCAATATTCTTAATTAATTTATTCTTCATAATATTATAACTTTTTAAGAATAATTTATATTCTGTCCAACAAACGTTTTCACTTCCATGTTCATGCTCATTCTTCTAGAAAAAATTATTATTAATTTATTTGAAATCTAAATATTTATCATTTACATTGAGAATAATTATTTAATTTAACTATTACTAAAAAGAATATTTATTTCCCTTTTAAAAGATATGGGATTTAATATTTTTTTAAAAACTAATGAAATATTTCATTTTACAATTTAATATTTTATCATAAAATACATGTTTACCATTTTAAAACCTTATGAAATTTCTCATGATAATTTTTTTGGATTTATTTTAAAGTGGTGTTGTAAAAAGATTTTTAGGATTCCTTTTATAATTTTTTTAAAGTTTCTCATAACATCATCTCATATCGACAATGTTGAGAAATATTTTATGAAATCACCATTTCATGTTTTCTTTTTTTATTTTCATCTATACTAAAAGGATTTTTATCCTTTAGAGTAAAATTAAATGAATCAACCTATAAATTCCCTTGTGGAATAATCCTTTTTTGTGATTTAATTTTTTGAATCAATCGATCTAACTCTTGAGGTAATTTCATGTTAAATAATTTTTAAATGTTATGAAACCCAATTTCATTTAATGGGATCTTTATGATATGATATATGATTTTTTTTCATGAACAATTACATATAATTTATAATTATGATCTATGTGGGGTCCTATATAGCCCACTAATGAAATTTTAATGATTTTATATCTCTTGGTATTATAATATTTAGCATGGACACGATAATGTTTTCTATGTAGACAAGATTGATCATAGAAATGATGCGATTTTCTATGTTTACATGATTGAGAATAGAAATGATGTGGTCAGATATGTTCTCATCATTGAGAGAGGAAATTATTCATTTAGAAATTTAAACAATATTTAGCATGGACATGAGGTAGACAACAATGTTCACAATGTTTTGATTTTATATGGTTATACTAATTCCACATTATGACACGCCTCTCATAAGGCGTGGAAAAAAATTTTAATTCTCCTAATGCTGCACAAAGTTTGACTAGGTTCATCTCACTTAAGGAGTGTCAATGTAGGTTAAATCAGTAATTCTATGTCACATAATCTATATTTTTTATTTTTTATTTATTTATCAAAACCATTCAATTTTTGGGTGTTTGGAAAATATGAAATATAAATGAAATTAATAAATAAACTATACTAAATGTGGACGCATAAAAATGAAGATTAGAATGAAAGGTCTTGGTCTTTGGGTTGGATAAAATATTTTCAATCTTTATTTATTTGTTTTTTAAATTAAATTTGATTATTCATTTGATAAAAACTAATTTACGAATTAATTTCCATTGATTTGTTACATGTGTGATTTTAGCATGCCTCCAAAACACCCAAAAACACCTCCTCCAATAGTAAAATTTGATAACATGTCAACTGATAATGTTTTTTCTAAAATAACCAGCTCTAAAGTATGCCATTTCGTCTCTTCAGGAAAACCATGTTCCACCATATGATGAATTTTCCTATGATAAGGGAAGAAAAAAATAATTAATCAATGTAAAGAAATATAATTAAAAATAATTTCATGGTAGATGATATCCTCACCCATAAAATACTCCCACATCCACCAAAATTTTGTTTAAAACATTTTGAATTAAAGAACAATAATAAAGAACGCTATGAAATCTCCCACAGGTCCAAGCCTCAAGTTAGTCACTTTTCACTACAATGTGAATAGAGATCATGATGGAAATATATAAGAGAAAAATATAATTATATTTAAAAAAGAAATAATGATAGAAGATGAAAATGAAATCATATTTAGGAAAATATGAATGTGCTACTTTGGAAAAAAAGAAATAAAAGGGGGATATTTTCAACTTGCCTCCCTCGGTTTAGATATCCTTTTTGGTGCCTTGGATGGAATGGGATGGAATGGAATGATTTTGGATGGATGATCTCTCATCCTTTTATAGTAAATAGTTTCCTTTTAAAATTCACTATGTGCTAGATCCATTAAATGGACTATTCATGTATGAACCCCTTCATTATAGTTGTTCCTCATTGTCTTGAGAATCTCTCCGAAAAATATCATCATATTTTTCCTTGTGGAGAAACTGTTATGACCATTTTACCAAAAACCTCTCTATATACCATGTATTTGGTTTCCCATGCATCAATATCCTTCTAAACGGCTGACTCATAGGTTTACTACCAAATAAATGTTTTAATAAATTCATTATAAAAATCCATGTTTAATATCCACTTCATTTATTTGTCCAAATTTGAGATATATAAGCTCATATTTAAAACATTCTAGATCAATGAAAAGTTTTATAGGCCTATGATGTGAGATGATTTTGGGCCTCCAATTATTTGATTGAGATTGTGGTCTAGAAGGATGAAATATATCGCAAGATTTATGGGATCCTTAATTTTTTTTCACAATTTAAAATATTTTACAAAACATGTATGTATGAAATTAGGAATATAAATAAATCAGTTAAATAACAAAATATGTCTATTTTTAAAATTAAGATCAAAATTCCACAAAAACATAAAAATATAAAAATTTCCACTAAAATAACACTTTAGTGGGTCTAAAAACATTGAAATTAAATGTAAAATTATGAACCAATTTCTTTATTTTACTTCCCCCATACTTAAACCATTCTTGTCCTCAAGCATGAAAAGAAAACATTGAAAATCAGAGGGCATCGCTATTGTCAATATTCAAATTTCAATGCAATATAATCAAACAATTTTTGATATAAAAAATTTCAAATTCCATATAAAATATATATTCAATTTCCCATTTTTCAAAGAAGCAATAAATTCATATATTTTTCTTTTCCCATTAGAAAGAAATTATGCAAATTCTACTTTCATTATTTAATGATCCTCGATTTTTTATTATTAAACATTCCATTTCATGATTTACCTCACTTTATATTATTCTCTCTCAACAATCATGATAAAATTTGGGTAGATTTATGACCATATGATGAGAACATGCTCCATATCTATAATCTTGTGAAATAACTATATTTTCAACTTTGTGAAGATAAAAGAACATTAAATCATATGGACATACATTTAAGGTTATAATTACTCAAAGGCTTAAGGTTGTTAGGATTTGATGTATAAAAATAAATCTCAAAGAATAGTTTTAAATCTTAAATCATAAAATATGTTATTCAAAGTAAAAAAGTTTAATGACATTCTCCCCATAATATTGTATCAAATCATACCTTTCCCCAAGACATGAAGTAATTATCATGATGATTTTAAGTATAATGAATTATTTGTGGGCACTATTGATTTTTTTTTACTTTAATTCATTTTTTTCTCTTTCTTAAAAAACATTTTTCATTTTTTTTCTTTTTAGAAAGTTATGATTTAGAATAAACCTCACATCTACCACCTAACCATTTATGATATAGATCATAGGTCTAGTAATTTTGATTTTTGGGTTACATTTTTTAAAGGGTCCCTTAACAAAGAAACCAAGATATTTATTCATATAAGGGGATTAACAAATTTCTAAAATAGGCGATATTATTACAAATTTGTTTCCTAAAAGGAGAAAACCTCAATTGGGTTCTCATCTGACAAAGTGAGAGAACCCCAAAACCCATGTTAGAAAACCCATACAAAACCATATTGTCCTCTCAGAAGATATGAGTGACGATGAAGCTGATACTCATAAGTGTGTTCATGCACTCCACCCACATGGCTATAAGTCTCCTTGATAGGTGCATCACACCTATCTTAACAGTTCTTCACAAGGGTAGAAGAGTCGCATTCCAACCAGAGATTATTTCAAGAATTAATTTTGGTCAATGAAATAGCCTTAAAAATTCCAAGAATATATACCTCAAGAGAGGTGGACACCCCACAAGAGCCATAGAAACACCCCAAGACATGATCTTTGTGGTCTCAGAAAATAGAGCCACACCCCAATGGACAAGGATTTCCTTTGGAAGCACCATCTATATTTATTTCAATCCAATTTGGAAAAAGGTGATTCTAAAACACCTCAAAAGAACCTATAACTAGTTTGAAATTCCCCATAACATTAATCTTTCCTAGAATAAAGAAATCCTACATGTTATTTTCACAGAATACTATCTGAACAGAAAATAAATCCTTGACCATAGTAAAAATATGCTTTAAAACCAGCTTCTAATAGACAAGTTTCCCCTCATGCAAGGAGGTATTCTAGAACATCGATATGGCATGATGATACTATGTAATGGCTACACCAAAAAAGGAATCATACCTTGAAAGAGAGCATAAAAACGGTCTGCATCCTAGAAGGGCATTTAGACATGAAACCCAAAAACTAGACAATTCAAAAACATTGATAATTTCATTTCAAATAGAATTTACTCTCGCACAGCTGAGGAATATATGATCAACATCATCCATATACTGCTAGCACAAGGAACAACTATAACAAACAGGAATCCCAAATTTATGAATAATTTCATTTTTGGGAACTCGATTGTATGTAATCCTCCAAACGAGAGTTATTATCAATGGTATAATCCAATCCTTATTGAAATAGGAAATCCAATTGAAGTCTACAAGGTTTTACCTAGAATCATTCTGATAGAAAAGCTTGCTGGTAAGAATTCCATCACAGCCCAGTTCCCAGACCAGTAAATCTGAGCATGGGAGAAAATCATAACTATCTATGATGGTCTGAAGATCATCATGTATAATGTTAGGAGTATAATAAAAAACTATTTAATTGAGGTATGACCATCAACATTTGAATCAGTGGGCTAGATGTACCCAATGAGAACCGAACATGTCCAGTTATCCATCCAAAATTTGATGTGAGAATTTTTTATAACAATCCAACTTGAAGATGCCATTGTACTTTGAGAAGATAGCCTAATTGCTAACTAGATAGAGTAATCGAGGTAATATTCACTTCCCTATTTCATATTATTGTAGAATAATTCATTAAAACACACAAAATAGTCTGAATTAATATGAATGATACTCCGAGTGAGTCTATATTGAAGAGAATCTATCCAAATACCAATATTTTTTATATCTATTCCATTATTAGGTAGAGACTTATATCAGGTTTTCCACAGAATGGAATCCCGCTTCCATTCATGAATATTCCCACTCCAATTGAAGCTCATGATGAACCAATTTAGTATTTTGATGATACCTCTTGTCCATTTAAACACCATGAAATAATACACGAATTTAGAAACAATTAATACCTTCACTAAGAAAATTCTTATAACTATTTTTCTCATTTTTGGTTTTTTTGTTGTTTTTATTTTTTTCTATTCATAAGGGGAAAAATAATAAAGTCCAATGAATAATTCACAAATATTTTACTTTTCACACAATAAGAACCCATACACTTATTCCTTACATTGTAAATCTTCCCATTTACCATGATTATTTTCCCCCCACATTTCAACTTTAAAATATCATGAAAATACTAAGAGGATGGTAGGAATGGATAAAAATGGATAGAAACATGGCCCATCGCTAACAAGGTCATTCATGGTCCTATTGTTTAATAAGGATTAATGTACTAGTTTTCTTATAAGGATACATTTATTTTCAAAGTATTCCTCTATCATTTTAAACATGTTTTTCTAGAGTCCTAGATATTCAAAGTTTAAATTCATGTTATAGTATGTGGAATGTCCCAGGATCACTCAAGAAATATGCTCAAGATAAAATAAGAATTATTTAGTCTATAAATCCTCTAAAAAATGGAACATATGCTTTGGTACAATAAATAAAGCATGATTAATAATAACAAATAAATTCACATGAATTTCATATAATCAAATCAAAAAAATGTTTGGGAAATCTTCTTTACATGAATCAATTAATTTCATCAAATCATTAGTCCTCATTTTATTAGTGATTATTTATTTTAAAAATGGAATTATCCATTTAAACATTCAATCTCATTAACATTAAAATTTAAAACATGGAATGAAAAGATTCCTAAGAAAATAATGTCACCTAGATACGTCCTCTAAATCAAGAATTCAACTGTGGGTATGTAATTTAAAGCAAAAAACATGTTTTTGGAACAAAATGTCAGGATTTTAAAAGCTAATCACTAAATGTGAACTCCCATTTGAAATGAAGTTTATTCCTCTTCCTTAATTGTTTTGGAATGACTTCCACCATCATGAACCTATAATAGAAAATATCTCAATTAAGAACAATGATCATGACATTAAATCTAAAAAAATTGGAGGGAGTGGGCTTCATGATGTACAAGATCATCAAAATAAAAATTAAATCAAAATTCATAATATAGAAATTAAAGGCACTATAAAGTAGGTAATGGATAAAACTTGGTACAATCCCCCAAGTGGGCCCTAAATTTTTACTCCCTCTAGAGGGTAGTACCAACTATTATCCAAAGTATGATGGTGGTTGGGGATTATTTGAATTGAACAACCACATGTGGTTCCATCCAGCTTGTAGTTTTCCTTCTATATTGAGGATGAATCCATGGATAGAGTACACCAGATCTTCCCCCTTTGTAATGTGGTACAAATTTCATGGTAGGGGTAGGATGAAGTGTGAATCATCCTCCTTCTTGGTTTCTACTTGCGAAACCTTATTTTATTCTAGTGATGGGTTCATAAGGGACATTTAAAATGAGTATCCTATTTTATTATTTCATTAGGCTCAAAAACATGGATCTCTTCATGATGGGGCTCCTCAAAGCGTGATCATTAATATCAGGGAGATCCAAGTGTTCCTTAGTAGGTGAAAGACCCGGTTCTTCATCTTCTTCCTCTATGATATAACAAATATTTTCTGATTTTGTATAATCAACACAATACAGAGTGATGCACAATTTAAATTCAATAAAATCAAAAGAGACAGAGTCAATAAAAGGTTCAAATCCACGAGTTTGATTGGTTTCAATTAATTCCTCAGTGGCAAGTTCTTATTAGAGTATATTATCTGAGGATGGAGGAAATTAGTGAGGATCCTCCATTTTCACTTCAAATTCCCTGACTCTGTTGGTATCATCCATCAGTGATGCTGGATCCTTTTCTTTATAGGGTTCTAGAAGATCAAGAAGTTCCTCACATTCATTCTTGAATCCATAAAGTTCTTATTGACCCCACACATGTATCTTAGAAGGTAAGTCTTCCTCCTTTGCCTCTTCAGGTTAGAAAAGTGGCCCATCTTTTAGTTCAAGTTCATACTTGGATATAAGTTCTTCTGATGATGCTTAGAAGTATTCAGTTATCCAATATATGTTTCTATGGAGAAGATGAACATTTTCATCAAGCTCTTGAATATCGTACTTTTATTTTTCCACTTTCTTCAAGAAATATTCTAGTGGAACTTCATTAAAATTGTTGGGAGGAATTGAGGAGTTCTATTCCTGTATCTGGGACACTTCTTGATATAATTTCAGGAAGTACTCCAAGAAATTAGTTATCTCCCTAACCAATCCTGTAACAACTTGTTGCTTGAGTGTCCCCTTAAGATCCTAGATGAGGTCCTTGAATTCCACCTCTTTAGAAATTTGGCTATGTCCTCCCCTAATATGTTTATACCATATTGTAACTCCATCTTCTATAGACTAGGGAGAATCAGCTACTGGATCTTACACATGATAATATTTTTTGTTATATGAATTGATAAAATTGTCATATTAAAACATCATGGATGTATTTTTTTAGTTTTTCGTTATTTTTATAAAAGAACAATTAAATCTATCTAATATGTGAAAATAGAAAAATTAAAGTAAAAATGATTAGTTCTCTAAAAGTGGTGCCAATTTTGAAACGTGCTTGTCCCATAGTGTGGAAATTCAATTTGATTTTCCTAATACAAAATTGATGCTAACAAGTGTAGTGTCACATAAGGAGTGTCACTATTGATTCAATCAATAATTCTAATTCACCTAATCTAATTGTTTTTTATTATTTTATTTATTTACCAAAAAATTCGATTTTTGGGTGTTTGTAAAATATGAAATGTAATTTAAATGAAGAAATAAATTGGACTAAATGTGGATTTATAAAAAAATATAGATTTGAATGAAAGGTCTTGGTCCTAGGTTTTCATAACAAGGGTTTATTCATTATTTATTTACTATTCAAATTAAATTTAAAAATTCATTTGAGGAAACATAATTAATATATTATGTTCCTTTTAATTGATTTGTGTGTGATTTTAACATTCCTCTAGCACACCAAACCAAACATCCTCCAATAGACAAATAGGATGACACCTGAATCGAAAATGTTATTCGTAAATGACCATCCACCACCTTATGTCGTTTTATCTCTTTGGGAACCCCCAAATCCACTGTATGATGTGTTTTATAAGAGAATATAAAGAAAAATAATCTAAAAATGGAAGGAAATTAAACTAAAAATAATGTTATAGTGGACGACTACCACACCTGTGCAATACTCTTGTATCCACTATAAATTGATTTAAAACATTTTCAATTGAAGTGAAATGGAAAAGAACATTTTGAAACCTCTCCTAGGTCTAAGACATGGGTTAATCACATTACATTGAAAAGTGAATAGAGATGATGATGGAATGATGGAATAGAAAAATATAATTAGAGTTGGAAGTGGAAAACGGCTAGGAAAAGAAAATGGAATCACTTTAATAAAAATATGAAGGCATTACATGGGAAAATTAAACAATAATAAAAAGAAAAGAAATAAAAATAAAGAAGATGAATAAATGGGGGAGATTTTTTTTAAGCCTGTATTGGTGGATATCTCCTCCTTGGAACTTTAGATGGAATGCGATGGAATTGAATAATTTTGGAAGGAGGATCTCTCATACTTTTATAGGCCATATTTTCTTTTCAAAATTCTCCCTGTGTTAGACCCATTAAATGGCATATTCCTGCGTGGAAACCTTCATGAAATATATTTGAAATTGTCTTTTACATATCCGCTAAATATTTGAGTTTATTTTCCTTGTGGAGGAATATTATGATCATTTTACTCTGAGAATTTTATCTGCCTGGACAACCTCTCCATATTCCATGTATCTAGTTTCCCATCCCCTAACGACCTCCTAATCAAATTATTCATTCATTTACTCCTTAATGAATATTTTTAATAAATCCATTTTCTATATTAATGTAGAAATTTCAGCTTTATTGGGTCATCCAATGTCGATATTTAAGATCATATTTAAAACATTCCAAGTTTTGATTAGTTTTATAGGCCTATATCATGGGATGAATTTGTGTGTCCAATTAATGGGTTGAGATTCTGATCAAGAAGCTTGAAATGAAGCCCAATATTTTTTTGATCACTAAAAAAATAATTTCGCAAATTAAATTAATTAGGAATGTTATAGACAAAATAAAGAAAAAATTAAAATTGTTAAATCCCAAAATTTTCTCATTTAAAAAATTAAGCTCAAAATTCCACAAAAACATAACAATGTCACCATTTACAATATAATAACACTTTGGTGGGTCTACAAAAATTTAGATTCAATGTAAAATTATGAAAAATATTCATTCTGTCACCCATTTATTTATGTTCTTTTTTTATGATCCATAGAACTAGATTATTGTCCCGTGTTTTTAAAACTGTATTCCATTGTATAAGTTTGATCATTTGAGTTTATATATATCCTTAATGTTTATTGAAAACTATTATTTGTTCATTATTTTTATAAAATATATCTCGTAGGCTCATGTTTATCATATTCTAAAGAACTAAACCTTTTAATGACTCATTGATATGTTTTCCCTTAACAGGAATTTGAGCTCACAGTTAGATTATGTTTTATATTCAACAAGTTATGAAGATAATTATAACATATGAGTTACTAAAAGGAAGTTTAATATTTGGAAATTAAGGAGAAATGTTCAAAACTGTTGCAAAACAAGGGTTCTATATATCCAATATATGAAGACACTAAACCAAAAGGTTCTTATGATTGTGTGAGATTATTTTAAAATGTAATATCAATGTGAAACATATGATAGTTGAGATTTGGTCGTCTTACTTGGCTTCAAAGGAAGTGGGTTATGAATGTGTTTTTAGAACCAAACCTTGGAGTGCGGGTCTGTGGGACTTAGTTTAAGTTTAATTATGTGGAATGAAATTCATTATAACATAAAAAATGAAAATAATAGTGCGTAACTAGAATATATTCCTTGTGACATGGATCTACAAAATATTAAGGGGTTAGTTAATTTCATTTAAATTTCGAAAATACACACCACGGTGTGGTCGCACACACTGAATATGTTACGTGTGATCCTAAAGCGATACAAACCATATATCTTTTACACATGTGTAAATGCCGTGTAACTACATGAAATATTGTGTATGCTACATGCCATGTGGGAATAATATACATGATCACTAAATGTACCTGGTAATTTAGATGCCTATAATCCATGTTTTCTCCAATTACAAGTCATTTACATAAGTAATTTTGAATATTAGTAGTATATTTAAAAATTAAAGTGTATGGGAATCTTAAGGATCCCCACGATTACATAGATTAATAAGAAATTTAACGAATTAATAAAATAATAGGGTGAATAATTATTAACTAAAGATAAAATTATATTAATTTAATAGAGTGATTTGAAATGTTTTCTATCTTGTATGGATTTGATATCAATGAATGTATATGAGTAATCATAAGAATTGAAAAACTAATGTAAGTGATGGTTTTTATATAATTTAATATTATTACAAAATTATTTATATTTAAAAATGTTTTATTAAATTATATATAATGGTATGTATGTCATCCCACTCACTATTATTATATCGGGCCTAGATATCGATGGTTTACTTATACATCCCATACCCTGGTTCGCCTCACCGTTCATTACTAAAACATGTAAAAGATAGATATTCGAAGAGTGGAGGTGGTTCAAAACACGAGTTGAGGTTAAACCAACTAAGAAGTTTCTATGATCTATGGTGGAATGCAATAACTTGAACAATGACTGGATCAAGGAGTTTTTTTCCTAGGGTCATAGGTTGTTTATTGCATTCTCAATAAATCAGCCATTAAAAATCTCTTGATCATGTAAATTTATTTAGATTATTTTCTGAAAAACTTGGTTATTTTTTTATTTATATTTTAGATTCTTAAATTCAATTGCATTAAATAAATAAGATAATACGACATTATATATAAAATTAATTAAATGGATTATGAATAAATATTTTATCATGAAATGAATATTAAAATATTTAAAATCCATTTATTATTATCAAGACATATAAAATGGATTTTTTGTATAAGATTCCAAAATCCCTCTAAAAGTATTACGTTAAAATAGCCTTACCTTACTTATGTAAAAAACGGGACCATATATTAATGTCCTTGTCTAGACAAATTGAGGGTGATTCCATTTATCAGAGAGTTATAACTAAGGTTTTAAGCTGACATAAATAAGCAATCATTAAGTGTTTACCACAAAATAAGGACTTGGTTCAACTTGGAGGTAAGTGTTTATGAAATATGTGTTATGATTTTAGGATTGGGATTCATCTCAATGGATTAAAGAGATTCAATTTAGAATTTAGCAAGACTTTCCATCTGAATACCAACAAATAACTTGTCAGGAAAATCTATTTTATAAGAAGGGAATCATAGAACCTTGAAACTAGAATTCCAATGCGATAGAATATTTTTGGTCCACTGATGAGGGATATTCAGAGGAGATTAAATAGGGTGAGACTAATAAGATAATAAATTTTTTTACATCTCACATATTTTCTAATCAAAATAATGAAACTATTAATATTCTCTAAATATTGTAGAAAATTACAAATAAATCTAAGAAACACTTTGGATTTTCCTGGACCCATACTAAGTCTTCACTAATACTAACATCCAAGAGTGGTACAATCATTTATGCACTACACTACTACTGGAAGGTAAATATTTTCTGATCGAGCCCTCTCACAACAAAAAAGGCCTTTACCCATGTTTTCGTAAAACATTCCTCATTTTTTAATTTAGTCACGTTTTATTTAAATCATGAACACTTTTCCAACATATTTTTTGTTGAGTTTTAAAACCAAGATAATTTTTAAATTTTTTCATGTCTATTAAATGCATGAAAGAATTTACATTTAAGAGTTTTTTAATCACCATTTCAAAACATGGCTAATTATAAATTTTCCACCTTTTTAAAACAGGGATAAATTAATTTATAAAATATATGTTATTTTTGAAATATATAAATATAAATAAATTCGATTTTATAAAATTATAAAATTTAACACATGCACACACACAATACTATAATTAATAATATATAAATTAAAAATAAATTTAAAATTTAATTTAATAGAAAATTTAAATAATATATAGATACATATATGTGTTTATACACACACACACATAAAAATGTATATATAATAATAAACACATATACATTAATTTATTGATACACACACACATATATACATAAATAAATAAAATGAACTTATATATATATATATGAATGTGTGTGTGTGCGTGTGTGTTGTACTTATATAAATATCATTTTATTTAAATAATAAAAAAGTGATTTATCTAATATAATATATATATTATTTTACCAAATTTTAAAATTTAACACACACATACAATTTTTAATATAAAAAACATAGTAAATTTAAATTTTAGTGGAAAAAATAAAATAAATAATATATGTATATGTATATATTTATTACTGATGTAAGTAAATAATTTAAATAAGATATAT